>OU744258.1:12582880-13874321 GCA_916610215.1 Omphaloscelis lunosa
ATTGCCATCAACCGGGCACAAATCCAGACTCCAGGCAGCTACTGAGAAATTTCAGATAGAAAAACCACTTAACACACAACCACATAACACTTTGCCCGACCTGGGAATCGAACCCAGGACCTCATGCTCAGCAGTAGCGGTTGCGACCACAAGACCAACGAGGCAGTCAAAAAATACAAATCTTTTTTCTTTAAAAACTTCGTATAAATACATTAGTATGTAGTCCGTCTTTTCTTCAACGAGTACGTATACCTATGTTGAAGCTACCTCAAAACATTTGAGACCGATTCTAGAACATTGTAAAGGAAAGTTCCCAAACATTTGGCCCGTGGTGTACGGAGATCATTCTACCTGTTGGATGTGGTTGGATCATTAAGTTAATACCCCCTTTTACTTGGCTTACGGGACCCCCGAAGTGTTTGGGTGTTTACATGACGCATTTTTGTTCCATGCCTTCCTTTCTTCCGAAGATTTATTATCTTGCCTCAAGGACGGGGGAAAAGGAGTTGAAGGGCTATTAGAAGGGAGAAGATCCGGTATAGGAGGCCTTTAGAAGTGGTATAAGAGCTCTCATCTTATGATACCTATTTGAAATCGGACATCTGGAATGTGTTATTGCACAAGTATATACTTAGGTAGTCAATGATTCAGCCGGCAAGGCAACACATGTCCCGTGAGGACCAGGTAATTAAATTCACATCACATTTGAATAACAAATTACACTACATAATAATTTATCTAGGGACATTTCCAACAAGTACGAAAATGAGTAACTAAATTATAAAACTATTCAAAAATTACACTAATGAGAAAAGTTAAATGAAAACCCAACCTTGGAAATAATATTAAGGTAGGTAGGTAAGTAGTTCGCGGCTTCAAGGTTAACATTTTAAATTGAAACACCTCTTTCCATTTTGTGTTAGGTTTATACGTGTACAGGAACATAAATAAACTGTATTTTTACACAAAGTGAGAAACATAAATTATGGGACAAACCTAAATGTAACCTAACTGGAGCAGTGGTGGCCCAGTGGAATCGGCCCCGACTTACGAGTTATACAGGGTGACTTGAACTGTGACGTATTCCTTCTAGGACGTGATAGTGTGACCCATTTGCAACAATTAAGCACCTCATAAAACCTAGGCGAAAATTCATGGGATTCGAGAAAATCCAATTTTTATGTATTCTTGAAAATTTCCCAGAATTCGACACTAAATATCACTTTTCTCTAAACTCTCAAATTGAATGGCCTTCTTTGCCATTCAATTTGAGAGTTTAGACTGCGATTCCATTGGGTACCTAATACTTTAATAAACCTTTATATGTAACCAAATTTTCTAAAACATCAAACAGTTAAAAGAAGAAGTTTATTAACCATTTAAAAAAAATTGTAAGTAAGTAGTTAAGTATTAGGTACCCAATGGAATCGCAGTTCGCCATTCACTTGAGAGTTTAAAGCAGTCTTTCCCAAAGTGGGCGACAACGACCCCTTGTGGGAGCTGGAGGCCTAGAGGGGGGCGGTAAGGTGCCCAGAAAAAATTGGAAGGTGTTGAAATGGTTTAGGGGGGCGATGCCTGATTTCTGATTTCATCTACTTAATATTTAAAAGTTCACTGACATTACAACCTACCTACTACACAACATCGAGTATTAAGTTCATATTTCTGCTTGTTTGATTGTATAAAAACTAAAAATATTTAAATTCGAACCTATACCCTAATTGCGTAACTTATTTTCGTAAACAATTTTGCCTAATTTGTTTCATTTTGACAGTTCAACAACATTCATGCGTTATTTACGTTGTTGAGCAGATGTTTTTTTTCCAACTTATGAAGCAATGGATTACCAATCTGTTTCAAATCGAAACAGATTGTGATTGTTTTTTATTACGCAATTAGGGTACTGATATCAAAAAACTTGTTAAAAATTATCAGATTCATCCTTCACCTTAGATTACTTTCAAAATTAAAAATGATTATGTTTGTTTTAATTTGATACTCTTAAAATTATAAAGTTGCGTTTTAATTACTCTCACTGGTAAAAAAGTCTCATTGAGAATGTAAGTTTCAACTACAGACCAGCTAACATAGCACTATAATTAAGTGAATTAAAGTAATTAATGTCATTGTGGTTTTAAAATGTGGTAAAGTAAAAAAATAATTAGGGGCGCTGAAAAATAATTGATTTATATAGTGGACGCTAAATGAAACAAGTTTAAGAACCTGTGGTTTAAAGAAAACTGATATTTAGTGACGTATTCTGTGAAATTATCAAAAACGCATAAAAAATTGGGTTTTCTCGAATTCCATGAATTTTCGCCAAGGCTTTATGGGGTACTTAATTGTTGTAAATGGGTCAGACTATTACTCTTAGAAAGAATAGGTCAAATTACAATTGTCAAAATACAACCTGTATTTAGGTCGTGAGTTCGAACTCAAGCATGCGCTTTACTTTGTATAATTTATGTCATCACCATTGCTCTCAAAACGGTGAAAAACACTGTGAGGAAATCGGCATGTCCTAGAACCAAAAATTCGAAGACATGTGACATCTACCAACCCGCATTGGGCCGCGCGTGGTGGATTTCGGCCCACTCCCTCTCACACAGAGTAGGCCTGTGTCCTAGCAGTGGGAACATTGTAGGTTGATTATGCCATGCTAAATGTAGCCTACCTGACGACTGACTTTTCTACGACCACATATAAACTACTGTGGGTCATCACAAGGCGTAATTAATCCAAGTTTATGATACTTGCACGTAATGAGCCATCAAGAGAACTACATTAGAACACGATTTTGTTAACACATTCATTGCTAATTACATTGGGCCTATGAGCCTCTAAACAGTTAGCAGTAAAGTGCCTACTAAAAAAGAAATGAGTTTCTTCATTACCGGGTGATTATGCAGCGTTAATTTTATTATAATGTAAATGACCTTTAAAGATCTTAAAGGTTTGAATTGTAAGGTGATTTTTTTGTAGAGATAATGTAAGTATGTAAAACTGTGTCCCGAAAAAGGTACCTGATGAACTGATAATACATGCACATACACTCACACCTTCTTCTCATAGGGGGAGGCAGAAACCACAGAACGCCACCTGCTACGATTCTTACATACAAGGAGTATGTACCTACTATTCCTTTGTTTACGTTCAATTGTTAGCGAATTATTGTTCTTGCCACAGCGTTGCTTCATTATGAAGAATGCCCTAAATAAGGCAATGGCATAAAGGGTGGAATTGCTGTGAATATAGAAAAAATATTGTTAGGTATTGATTATCTTTTGTATGTAAACAACATTTTCGAAAGAAAATGATAAGCAAAAAAGCTCCTACGTGTCACCGCAAATATGAGCTTGTAGCAAATTCATTGAACCTTTTATGTAAATCCAATGGATGGGTTGTATGTTTCCCCACGGGGCCACGTCACATACAGGATGTAAAAGGAGGCAGTCCCCATATCTATACGGAAAACATCGCAAATGTCAGCAGTAAGGAATAATGCTAACTTGATGCTTATAGGTAAACTGACGGATGCTTTCCAGGGTAAATAAATTGTGATAAATATAAAGGAGAAGTTTCCATAAATATTGGGAACAGATTCGTATCTGTCAATTTCCTCTTGGGCAATATCGTATCGATTCGAATTTGTAAGGATGAGGTTACACAATAATCGGAAAAATAAGTGGCAAAAACGAACACACAACCAGCTTTTGATTCAGCATTTGTTTAAAATCCTTAGCTCTGTGAAATCGAATAAAAAAAACTTAGCCTACTGGCAGATCTTATTTAAGTTACTCGAATAAAAAAACCTAGTCTAGTTGATACAAATAGGTAAGGTTTGATCTTGCAATTGATAAAAAAGGCACTTAATAAAATTGTAATTATGTCAAGCTTGCTACAAGATCAGGAAGCCCCGCGAGATCAGTCAGTAACATGATAATTTTGCAGTAGGTTAACATTTTACATAGCTATGTAGTTACTCTATGGTGGCTGCACCGTATATCCGTCCATGCTGACCAAATCTCGGAATCATTATCGGACGCGTTAATATCGAGAGTATGTTTATAAACTTTAGTTAACACGTTAATTAATTAACCAATTTTTGCCTCTACCGTAAATATTGATGGAGTTTTAAATATTATTAAACCGTGTTTAAATTATAAATGACAGATTCGCGGCGATTTTTTCGGGCGATTTGCGGTGTTCATTCAACATTGAAATTCTGTTATTTAATCATTAATGTTTTCACCTACAATATCAACAAACATTTCATTCAAATTTAAATTATAAAATAATTTTAGATTTGAATGCAATCTTTTATTAGCATTCAAATAATACTCTACTTTGATCAATGCTTTGTTTTAACATCTGTTGGGACGAATTAATTTACACCTACCAAACTTCGTGGAAAATCGTTTAAATGCTTTACCTATCCTACACGAAAACTAGCCTGAAAATAGGTTGAGAAAATTTCTTACTTAATATTCTAACTTTCAGACCATTCTCAACATTGTTAACTTAAATTTTAAATATATTTTAGCCTAGACGTCGTCAAAATAAGATCGTCCTTTTAAACTGAGTAAAAGCTTTTATTTTATAATCAAAAGGTAATGACGAGTTTATGGTACAATTAACTGGCTATTTAGCACATAATATAATTCTTAGAAGGATACAGTTTGTCGTTATTACAAAGAGGTTCCAGAAAAAAGGGATGACACGTTGTGTGGGTCTCTATAAATCACAAACATATTATTAGTTTTTGCGGTAACGCAAATTCCGTTGCAAATGACAATGAAATATCAGAAAATACATTTTCTGTACATTTTGATACTGGACTCTAATGTATACCTATTTGATAAAATTTATTGAGAAAAGAAATAGGTTCGTCTGTTATTATTATATCTATATTGCTCGTATATTAGCAAACAAAATGAACACCAATTTTTTCTTTTCTATTTATTCGCTATACGTCAATTACGGAATGGTGCCGACCGAAGGACAACACAGACAACATTTATTACATAACCCTAAACTACTGGAACGTAAGTCCTTTCTACCCTGTGGTACGCTTAGGGCTGTCACGCGAACCTTATGCTACCCAATAAAATTTTATTGATCTTAGGTCTCACGGACCCAAAACTAAAGTCATTTAGCCTACGTTGTGGTTAATGCTACTAACTTTTATGAAAGTTTGTGACCGAGAAAGCGTATTATCCTGTTTTCTACTTTTTTGTTGGTTTTAGCTACGTTTACTTGGACAAATATAATTTACATATTACCTATGTTAGCTATCAACTTATCTACGTAGAATACATATTAAATCTAGGGACCACAAAACCATCGGTTTGTTAGGACATGATTATATAAATAATATGGAATGTCGCAGGATACAAGGATTGCAACCAAAACTTTAAATAACGTCCATCGGTTTTCCTGAAAGTTGATGCCTTTTGAATTTTTATAGTATATTTTTGGTTCTTATTGTGTTCCATGTTTTGGTAGCTTTAAAATCTATAGGAAAAATAAAAAGACAACAAAAATAAACTCATACCGATTCAAACTATCAGATCAGGGTAAAACGACTCGCTTTATTTTAGTAGCCAACTGTTCTAAAAATGACGGTGTCTATTTTGAAATGGAAATCAATATGTCCCAGATATACCTGTCCAGACTTGTAATAAGTTGAAAACTTGAAAAGAAAATTAATAATTCAATATTAGCCGGTAAATAACATTAACTATATAGTCCTTATCAAGGCAATTATTTAACTGATGTAAAATAACTTGCCCGCGGGCCACGAAATGCCTTCGACCATTATTTTGTATAATAATATCTTCATTCTTGAACTGAAAATTAACTTGGGAGATAACAAAGTATTCGTAAGTAAATAAATAAGAGAACTTTTAAATAATTACACAATGTAATTATTTAAAAATTTCTGGTTTTCTGTAGCTATTTAAAATATTGAATTTGGTATACTTTTCTGGGTATCGTAATAATATTTACCCGATTTTACCCACAATTGTGACAGACTTCGATGAAGATTTACCTATAATCTGGGAGACTTCGATGAAAATTTACCCACAATCTGAGAGACTTCGAAAACTTGTGAAAAGTTAATGTCTAAGCAATTGTGAGCTATTGATCAAACACGAGTCTAATCAATATAAAGAAAATAATTAACATTAAAATAAAAGGCGACAGTATACATAGAAATACCCAGCAAAAACCATTCGTTAAGTCGACGAGGCGCGTCTTCAATAGTGGACATTAACTTTTATGTCCTGTAATTAAAAAGTTAAGACCTTCACGCTCGTTTTCCTTTGAATAAATACTTGAACAGTATTATAGCTTTGTTAGTTGCCTAGAAACAACATTTCAGTACCATTGGATTCTATTCAACTGTCACAATTAGAGAAATCATTATTACTGTTTCAAGTAATTTAATTAAGTAGGTAGTCGTTTTTCACTAAAGGAAATATTAATTTAAACGGTAGCTGTTAACATATTTTATTGTCTGTGTCAAAATTAATGCTTTGAAAGCTAAATTTGAATAGTACAGTCTCGTTGTTCTATGTAGTTAGTTGACACTCAAGTATAATTACTTTAAGCCGCGTGTGTAGGTACTTGAAAAAGTGTGGCGCAATATATTTAGGTGAAATGGAAACTATACCTATGTATATTAGTTTAATTTTGATAGACATACGCTATTTAGAAGGGTACATTAAAAACATGCGACTTCAAAATGTTCGTGCTCTAGTACCTACCCATTCCTGTTTACATTGACAAAGCTACGCTAGGAAACGCGTGTCACGTATTTTTATGTTATACTTCAGGCTATTGAAGCTTCGAAGGTAGGTATAGATGTTCAATATTTTGATAAGCAAGCCATATGAACACGAAGGTGACACAGGAGAACGAATACAGTATACTTCACAATGTAAGTGTATGTAATGTACGGCATAACGTTTATAGACGGTCGATCTTATATAGGTTTTATTTTTTTATACCTACATATGGGTACACGTAAGTAGGTACGTGTATTGCATTCCTACTTTTACTTATTTTATTGTGATACGCTACACGTAAGTAGAATTCAAAGAAGTTAACGAAAATGTGTGAATAAGTTCAATACTTTCAATACACATAATAAAACAGCAATAGCGAAATATGATTTAGTATTTTTTTTAACAAATTATCCATGATACCTCTACAAAACTTTGTCCGAACAAATTTGAAAAGAGTTTACAATATAAAATCGTTTTCAAATGCAAGCAATATTCTCTGTGGAAAAGCCTTTGCAAAGTCAGCAAGTGCATATAAACTTTGTTTGGACCATATTAGCATTGCAAACCTATTTACCATATGATTGTTCAACACTGAAATATTCCACCGATTCAATAAAACGCATAAATTGAACTCAACTGTTTTATTTTTTACCGTTTTCAGTGGAATACAGAGCAGTCCCGATGAATGTAGTTAATTTGAATATTATTCCTTCTTTTGAAATGCTGTCATTTTGTTATAAAATATTTTTATTGGGTTGCTTTTTATGAAAGATGCTCGTGTTTTCAAGTCTCTTTATTTATTTTACCACCCAGAAAAATTGTGTATAAAAGATGTATCTTGAACAACTGTATAGATATCTGTTACTTAGTCCGTCAATGCAATCTTTGGTAAAAAAAATGTGTCATCACAAAATAGTGTGCTTATTTTTTTTCGCAATATTTAGTTCATTACACGGAGTAACTTTCAAAACATATATCAGAAAACACATATTTATTTACTTTTATTGACAAATCAATCAAAATTTTCCTAGCACTGAAAGCCAGGGTAAGGCGATACATTTCAGATAGTAAACAGTATCCTAAATAAATAAGTACACTAAAGCACATTAAATCTAGGAAAGATGTTTGTGGATGTTTACACGCACATCCTTTATGAAAACAACCTACTTGTTTATTTATTCTAACGCTAACAGTGTTGGATGGGAACGTACTACTGTGAGGTTACATGGTTAAACTCAATAATAATACAATAGACGTGGATATATTATTTAGTAACCTGTTCCGCTTAGTTATTTCTAAAGAGCCATAAAAAACTCTGAAAGAAATCGACACGTGTTTCACCTCTCAACGAGGCATCTTCCGGATGACGATTGACTTGTCGCGAACCCTAACACGAATGACTTCTATTTACTTTATGATACTTTTATGGCTCTTAATTTTTTAAGAATGATGTGTTAAGGCAACATTGCGGTTTTAAAGTAGATGTAGTGAAAGAAATTGAAAAGAGTATGCTTAGATGGTTTGGTCATGTTTAGAGGATGAATAAAAGGCAACTAATAAAAAGTATTTTCAAAGGCAGATGTGAGTGCTATTAATAAAAATAAAAATGTGAATATTCGCGTGCTCCGCGTGTGCTACGAGATTCGCAGCGATTTTCGTGTGATAAACCGAATGAGATTTTCTTTACTCATTAGAGAGAGAAAATGTCCCTTTATTATTTTGCATAGTTCTGATTCAAATAGCTAAGCTACACTACCTTGAGCATGAATGTAGACAGATAAATAATGACTTACTACGGTAGCTCTAATAGTACACTTGAGGGAATACGACATAGACGCATGCAGTGTAGACACTTCATGACCATGCCATACCAATTGCTGACACAACACACCAATTGTCCCCACACTCACGTAACAAGGACTCTAAGCAATTCAACACAGGTCAGCTGTTCCTAATTGCTACAAGTAATTACTTCTGAATCTCAAAGAACAGTTATGCAATCAATGTTGATCACAAGTTGCTTGTAAACAAGTAATCCACGGCTTAAGACTTAGGTACAGTTAACTTGAACTAGTGACTAGAAACTAGTCGAGCTATGATAGCAGTTATAAATTGCAATCACAAGGCCCAATAAGATATGGTAGGACATTAATAAATTGTGTTTGCTAATTAAGTCTAATATGGACTATTTATCAGATGGACTATTAAGGAATTATAGTAGTTATGGTTTCGGGCGTTTTAGACGTATTAAGTGATATAATTTTAATAGTTTATTTGTGTTGTTATTAAAGGTAAGTTTATTGCGTTTTATTGACGTTTTCCTCTGTGGAGTGAGCTTAAGGTGTTTGTGTTTTAAATTTATGTATAAGGCAGCTAAGAATGATGTAAAGTAAATAGGCTGAAGCTATTAAGCTATTTGCAACATTGCAGGTAATGGAATATTTATTTTAAATAATTTCCGGCATATTTCCCATTGAAAACACTGCCGCGCTTACTTGAAAATAAAAATACACAAAAATGACTGACCCCGCAAATAAAAATGTACGTACAAACCACGTCATAAATATTGAATAGTAACGAAATGGTCGTAACAAGTGCCTTGACCCGACTCCCATGGGTAAGGTGTCCAACCCAATAACCCCAGAACACAAAAACCCTTACAAAACTCGCGACAACTCCACTAAAGTCGACAACCCTATAGTATAAAAGTTTCAGGTCTGTTTTGAAGAGTTTTCGGAAATATTTCTTAGCTAATGGGGGTAAGAAAGAAAGGTAAAGGACCAATGATGGATCGTCTTATGTATTCGGGGTTATGAATAGTAAAACACTTAAGGGTCAATACATGTTCAGATTACTCGTTTTCCGGGCGTATACTGATCGCTATAAAGCAAAACAAGTAGGTATTTAGAGTCTCCTGTAGTTACTCAAGCAAAACGTAACACAAGAATGGGATATGTTGGCTCTTACTATACCTAAATCTCGTCTACTTGCGTTTATGTAAGCGCGTAAAAACCCTTTCCAGAACAAGGTCTTTCTAAATCTCGTCCCCGTATTAGAATACATTTAACAAGCGTATTTCAGGAATAACCCAGGACCCTAGGGTCCTAGGAAAATATCTAAAACTGGGTTACTGATATGACGGCACTACCATTGATACAGTGGTCAAACAAATGGCTTCGAACTGAGTAAATGTTTGTATGGCCTACAGATAGTCGTTCCTGGTTTGATTGTTTGTGCATGTGAGATTTTGTGTTTGTACAAGCGTCTAAAATACATGAGAAATTCGTAGTTTGTGGGTCAATGTTTCTATGGAAAAAGGATTTTAGGTACATAAAGATTGACAAGGTCGATTGGTGCAAATATAGATACAGACAGACCAGTACAAGATCAATCACAATCTGTTTCGATTTGAAACAGATTGCTAATCCATTGCTTCATAAGTTGGAAAAAAAATCTGTTCAACAACGTAAATAACGCAATTAATGTTGTTGAACTGTCAAAATAAAACAAATTTGTCATAATCGTTTACGAAAATAGGTTACGCAATTAGGGTGCCGGTTGTATATATATTGCATTCTGCTGCACGAATTTAGAATGTAGAGAACCTGAGTAATAGCCCGTGGGAGAGATGAAAAAAGTCTGACAAAAATAGAATTTATTTATGAAAACGGAATGGTGTTCATACAAAATAGATTCAAAATGTAAATATTGAGTATGAAATCATTATATATTAATGCTGTTACCTCTTTTATGCTGTGGGTGATATGTATGGTATATTTGTGTAAGTTAAGTTTAGTCTGCGACAGCAGCTGGTTTTACTGAAAACATTATAATCACCAATGGTACCATCGCGGTAACACATATCTATTTGAAAACAAAATCCTGTGCACACGACCTTTTTTTTTCGTAGGTAAGCATCACTATAGCGGCCGAGCACTGCAAGCAAGAATAATCCTTGCAGTGTACAGATATGCGTGTCTTCCATAGTACCTACATACATACTGCTCACGCCTTCTTCCCATGGGAGTAGGCAGAAACTACAGAACGCCACCTGCTACCGTATTTACATACTAATGGTAGTTTGGCAACATTCCCTTATGAACATAACTGCTTCTTGGTCTGTCTACGCCATAAAAAGTACTCAGGAAACTTAAAGATACATTTATTCAGTCAGACATAATATTTAAATATTTCCAAACAGGGAAACATTTTTTGGTGGTCTTAAAATGAATTAGACGACAAAATTGAGCACCGGCTGGATGCTCCCACGCAATTCGTCCAAGTATTCATTTCACGCTGTAAATAATCTTACCGCGATCGTCGTTACAAAAATGGACAAGTACTTTTCATTCTAACTAGTAATTCATTTAATAGGTATTATTGAACATGAAACGTCATGAAGGTTACTTTTGGTAAGAATAAAAAGTTACACAAAGGTGTCTGGTATCCTTAAGAATACAACCTGCTCTTTGGCTCTTTGACACCAAAAAACACTCTTTGTGTTCCAGAGTTCAAGTTTCAGGTCAAAATTATAAGTATTGTAAGGTCACCGTTAGGTTATCAAAGGGACTATTAAAATATGATACCTAAAGTGCCCTTAAAGAACTGTGGGTCTGCCTATTCCACTTCAAAGTTCGAACTGTTCGAGAACTTAGCAACTAGTTTGTAATTTATGAAACTCAACTCAACTCATACTAACCAATGCGACGAGAAGCGGTTAGCAATATAAAAATATCGAGTGTAATAAAGTGTATCATGTTACTCACTTAAGTCCTGAACAATTTATTTGCTTCAAGTTGGCCTAACCCGTTCCAGATCGTGGGAATATGACGTACGTATGCTGTAAATAAACCTATTAAGTTCAAATAAAAAGGTCAAAAGTTCGCATGAAACCTACCTCTGTAATTCTAATTAAAGTATTTAAAAAATGAGGAAGTCAGTTTTAAGCTTCAAGATATAAGAATTTCCATACATGTCCATGTCCTGATTTACCTTCAAATCCATTAGGATAATAAGTGTAAACGTTTCATGGTCACCAACATCCTCGTTAATAAGTTTAAAAAGCTTTCAATAACGTAGTCAACTAGGTACTTGACTATGATTTCAAGTAGTAACATATGGCCACAAGATGAATAATCTCATTGACCTGCCGCACCATCACAGAAGCTTGAACTCGAGAGTTCAACCGAAATAAACACAGTTCCAACAAAGCTGTTCCATAATGTGTAAAAAAACACAGATACGCAAAACAAAACCCCAACACAACTTAACTTACACAATATACTTACAAGTGTCAGCTATTTACATTATACTATCAACTAATTTTATTTCCAAAGTAAATATCGATGAAATTAAATACTTTCCGCCCTGTGAACCCTCACAAAGTTAAGTAAAAAGACTTATTAAAGAAAATCTTTTATCAATAAATAACTTCTTCAAAGTGAAATTAATAAAAAAAATCGAGGTCAAAGGAGCCCTCTTCGAAAAAAATCATCAAGGTTTCCAGCCAATTGTGAACGCACGCATAATCCAAATAACATAAAAGTCTTTGAAAATAAAACTTCACTTAAATACACGAATGTATCGGAAGAGGCCGTATTGCGGCATCGCGGGAGAGCGCACGACCACCCCTTAGCAAGGGCTCGAAGCTACTGAACTGACGCATACGGACGTCGGAGGACGACCGACGACGACAGAATGAAAGCCTGTGTGCACCCCCCATCCCGCTTCCTCGACACCTCATTCCAAAAAAGCACACATTAAAAGAGAAAAAACTCAGCAAAGAATGTTAAAAGTGTTGCACGTTCCATAATTACTTGTGCCTTAGATTTGGCCCTTTGTTTATGTACGACGTAAACGAGGCCGCGAGCCGGAATGCGCTACCTGTATTGTTCTGAAGCACTTGTTGGAATTCATTTATCTACCACCCCCGTAATTATCTTCCGTGTTCATAGCATTTTGCAGCACCGAGATAATTAAATTTTGTTCATCATAACTAAGCCGACACTGAACAACATGTTGTTACTTAGTTCATGATACGTCGAGAGTTGTGGTTGTTGCAGCTGACAGTTCGGTCGAGAATAGAGACCCTGTGTCAATTATTTCGAAAGAAATATTTATTTCGGCAGTGAAGAGTTAACTCCGATAAACGAAACCGTGTATCGTTTCGGTTTAAAATAAAAATAGTCGTTATACATTTGTTTCACTAAAAGGATTTTTTCACTGAATACATTAACTATTTTTAAGGAATAAAACTATTTTTGAATTACCTTTTAAAGTGCATTTTCGTTGAGCTTCGATTTCCACTAAAATTCTCCGGTGTTCGTCCGACTGCTGTAGGTGTTCGCTCAACTTCGCACTGAATACTGAATTCATATGACGCTGAATCGGCGATAGGAGACACGAAAGGAAGTTTATGATATCTGTTTGAATAATACGGACCGTTGTTGGAATTTGTTTGTCATTTTTACGCAAACGCAGGTTCGGTCACAGCATCGGGTGTTATGACACCAACCAACCTTTGAATAACCGAAACAGACATAATTAACTATTGAATAAACTCATAAAATTATAATAATTATTATTATTACTCGAGTGATTGAAACTGTAATCAGAAGATAAAATCATGAAATTGAATTACAGAGTGTCAGAACTCTTGAACGTCCGCGTCTCGTCATCCTCAAAAAGAATTACGAATCTGTGAATTGACGTTAAAATGGAGCGAATTCATCGGAGACCGTCAATCTAGAGGTGTTCCACTTTGTGCAAGCTCTGAATGGAAGAGTGGCGGGCGACGAGAGCCCACACCTGGCCGTAAATCAGATACCACGGCCACAAAGGGAGAGCGGAATAACAACCGTAACATCTCAAAGAGAAGGTCTAAAATTATTAAAATAACATTAGACGTATCTTTCATACGGTCGAGAATGTGCCATTGAGAAAAGGGCGCTCCCAGATAAGGGCTTTATCGATGCATAAAATATGTTATTATGAAGTTGGTCGGCGGCCTCTCTAAGACGCGCCCGCGCCGCCCAAAAAGAAGTATGCCTTTATTCATTGAGGTATTTGTGGCATCTCTTTATTTGCACCTGTCGTAAACTTGCGACCTTCCCGCGGCATATTTATGTGTCAGATCGCGTGAGTGGATTACATCAACACTGCCTTACGGGATTCATTTTACTGTTATCATTTAAATTATTTTGATATCCATACTTACCCTAATATGTACGTGGTGGAACTCCACGAAACAGAAAAAATATTGATCGAAACCAAGTATTTAACCTAAAGAAGGTAGGTAAAGATAGTATATATACCTAAAGAATATTGAAATGGATTTGAAGAAATAAGTAAACAGAAAAAACTTTGGAACACAGTTTGAATCTTTATTTATTCGTGGCAACAAAAACGAAAAACGTGTTTTCTATCAAGTTTAAAGATGAATTTTTTTAAATGCTCTCTTAGGATTGAGCAATATAACGTATTTTATTCAGACAAGAGATTTGTTTCAAGATAAAATAAAGCACTTAACTGGTGCAGCGGGATCCCAATTTAGTAGAACTGTTGAATGCGATTGTCTGAAATGAAAATGTTAGTTAAAAGTGTATAGGATTAGTTTAAGAGACAGCCATTAAAACGTTTCTGCAAGTTTTCTTTTAATTAAGGTTCGTTGTGGTAGCAAACAATGTTTTAGAAACTTTCAAATACCTTAGCGTAATATTGTAATTTATTTGGATTACCAAAAATGAATTTCAAGTTTCGTATGATAATTATGAAAATATACACTCATTAGGGTTCATAATAAAGTCATATTCAGCAACTTCTTTAGGATATTTTTCTTAAAACTGAGGACGCAGCACTGGAGTCCATCAATACTAGCCCTATTGATGATAATGATAAATCTTCCCTTCGACAATTCTCTCTGATTTAGATTCGGATTACCGATCCCGTTTTAAGACCAATTAATTCCATGACCAAGAAAACATTTTTAAAGACTAACTGAAAATATTGACATATTGGAATACTGAAGCTTGTTTTTGTTGATTATTGTAGGAAATACACTTAGTTTTCTAACTTGAAAATCTGAGAAACATTCGATTGAAAATCAAGTCAAAGTATAACAAAACAAGTGCACATCAAAAGTTCAATACAGGGGAAAGGTAACCTATGAAGTGGAATTTATAATTGCCTCATAGTTGAGAAGCTTGTCACAAGTATGGTATTCATGTCACAATGTCTACCACGTGGCACGTCGCCAAGAATGTGGGCTGCAGTAATTCGCCGTATACTATATGCCTAGTGCTGGATTCAAGCCTGGGATTGACTGCGATAGTTTGTAGCGGTGACGTCAGAGACAGCTGATGTATGGAAAGGTCTTGTGTATAAGTGAATTCTAGCTTCCTGATTTATGCTGATTAGTTATGAATAAGTTGAAATATTGTTGAAGAATGCTGTTGCCATTTTCCCTTTGCTTATTATGTTATTATGCGGGCAGCTGTAGCAGTTTTCATGTACAGTAGAACTAGCATAGAGAAAAAATGAAAAAAAAAACAACAGACGAAACAGCTGCATGTTTTCTGAATACAGCACTAATTTCTTCTCAGTGAGAAAGCAAAGGGAAATAAAATGATATGAATAGTACTAATTAATATTCCTCTTTTAACATATGTGTGAATGGAACTGACTGGAGACTATATCATTTGATTATGATTTAATTAATAAAGCCAACTAGCTATGTGATGACTATAAAAAAACCCTATTTGAATAAAAGGCTTATTTAATTAAATTATTTGGAATAAATACTTTGACGTGACAAACGTACGAACGTAGGTGCTTTTTAGATTTTTATTTTATTCCAAATAATATTTTTCACGCTAACATACTGCTTATTTCAATTATATAATTGAAAAAAAGTTTTGGTTGTCACAACTTTTTAGACAATCACACAGTACGAAAGTGTAGATACACACCGGTCATCAAAGTTCCATGCGAATATGGATGAACCCTACGATCCGATCGTGGAAAGCCAAGCGTTTATGATACCATCTTTGCCAATGGAATGAGTAAAACCAATGGCCTACGATGGTGGAAAGCCAAGCGCTTATGATATGGGGTAGCTAAACACATGAAGACTATTATGGTCCTTGAATAACATCCCCGTACTAACACCTTCCGTTAACTTCTCCTTCAAACTTGTAAATATTATAATAGTTTAACTCTACAGATTAAATTTTGGACAAAAGTTTACCATTGAACTAAGTTACCTTGATGATGTTATGCTAAACTACAGACCAGTTGATTTACATAAACTTTAGTATATAACAAGAGCAATAAAAGTTAATAATACCGCAACTAATAAAGTGGCAGAAACTTAAGACTATATTCTCAGACTTTATATTTGTGAAAATGTGATAGCGCCCCGCAACGCAGCCTTCATTCTAACAAAAACTTGGAATTAATTTTGTAAAATCCAAAGTCATCGCTCATTCAGAAGCAAATTAAAAAATAGTTTTTATTTATAAGAAATGAGACAAGGACGATATTAATAGGTCCAGTCACTTTTGTCCTCCGTGGGCCCAGTAGTGAGAGTAAGCGAGATAAAAATATTTATTTTCTCTATCTCCTTTGCGTATGCGAACTTTTTGTAAAACCGCATTGGTTAGCTATATACCTACTGTGGCCCAACAGACAACGGCTGTCAACTGCTGTCACTGTCATTTTTTGGCGCGTATTTCATAATTCAGTGAATGTTAATAGGTACAAAGTAATACAAATACAATATTAAAAACTGATATTATGAGGTGTTGCTGTGTATTAGGATGTATTAGTAGTACACCTACTCTTTCTGCCATTCATTTAAAATTAAACCTTATTCACTTTCTATGAGTAATTTATAATTTACTTAGTTCACACTTGATTGATACTGTCAATAAAATTAACATCATCGTCAAAAGACATCGTAAGATCAACACATCTAATTCAAATCCAACCGTCTTATACGTCCTTTTAAGATCTACATAAACATAGGACACGCAATGTTTACATAACATGTTGACACGTAAGGGATAATTCGTCGTCGTCAAAAGGGCTTCGGAGGCAACGGCAACGTCGTGAAAATGTAAAGATCACCCTGTCCTCTAATGACCTGCAAACATGGGGATATCACACGCGATTTACGCAAGACGATTTAAGGCTTCCGCAGACAGGCACAACGCGACGGCGCGACGCGACCCTGGTAGAACAATTTCTATTAAAACTTCATGAAAATTGTTCTACCATAGTCGCGTGGCGCCTATCTGTAGGAGTCTTTACGAAGCGACCTTTGCTCTGCTACATCCCGTAATTGATAACGGATAGGCGTAGATAAGAGTAACCGGTGGGTTATGCTGGTCAGCTGACGTAGCTTAAGTAAAGCTAGCTTAGGTTTTAGTTAGGGACTTCGGCTATTAGCCGAATAGACGCTAAATATGATGTATTTGAATTGCTTTCCGTTATCCGATATGATAGTGTTAATTTATTGGGTGGATTAATAACGAAGATACTAAAAATTGGTGTACTTATTAAGTAATATCAAATTAAACATGCAGTATAGGGTTGTCATTTTGTACAGTACAGTATCAACTGTACTAGACAGTTCGATAAAAATCCCTAAATATATACACACACACAGGTACCTAAGAGTACATAGTTAGGCAAAGCTGCGCAGGCGATAATCAAGTTACACAAGGTCAAAACATTAAAAATAAGGCCTAATTTCTGTGTATTACATTCTGTATGAAATTAAGGCCAACTCCATATTAACATATTAAACTATGATAATATTATGATAATGAAATAGCTAAAAAAACTTATCTATAAAATTAAATTCAAATATAGAAGGTACCCTCGGTAATGTTCCTTCATTTTCTCATACATTCACGGTTTTAGAGCTTTTAAAGTACGCATTAGATATAACATTAAATACTAATAGAATTAAAGGTGAAGTGAATCTTTGGAATTGATTACAAATTGGCCTTTTAAAATCCAATAAAAATGTAAATATTCGATCATATGAGAACAATAAGAGAGAAGTGAGAAAGATGTAATATAATTCCATGAACGTCATAGTAATCATATAAAAGTTATGTATTCTGACCCCCGATGAGATAATGTGCGAAGGCATTGACTTCCCGCATTCCATTATTTAGATTCTTTTCGGGAATCAACTTGAAAATGTCTTATTAAGTTTGATTATAGAAACCATCGATACATGACACACCCATAAAACTGTTTGCATTCTTCTGCGTCGCCTATTATAAATTACTAAACCATCTAACCAATGTTTGTAAATTGATCTACAAATTCGTTTCGCTTCTACCATCAATCTTCTTAATAATTACGTTTGCAGACACGTAGAAACTTTTTTTTAGGTGGCAAAGACTCAAGAGCTCACACAACAGGCCACATTATTTTGGCCCCACCCCAATGACCCACAAGTGTTTCCTTTGCCCATTTTTTTGCTTTAAAAAGATAATAAGCTGATATTCGGGGTGCACAAAAAATGTTTTTGAATTTGGCATCCAGTGTTCCAGAGAGTCCTATTGTTCTGTCAATTTGGTTCTATCCCGACCGCTGAAAGTGCTGAGACAGAAAGTTGACAATTCCACAGATTGTGTATTGTTTTATTTTTCGTACAGAGCAAAAATTGTGTTTTGTGGAACACGGATTTTTAACAAAAAATAGTTGTTGGATTTTCGAACAATATACATACATGCATATGCATCGTATCACGAACACCACCTACTACGATACTTACATACTCCTTTAGCTTCGTTTACGTTCATAGTTACATCTGGTCATACACGAACGCCGGTTGCAGTCACTCATGTCCTCCTTATGGACTTGGCAGATTTAATACATAAATATTATGAAATCTTTTACGATGATTCAAAATCAAAATGGTTGGCAGGTCAAGAGGTCAGATTTGCCATTGATAGTGAGTTATTTGACAGTTGCAGTCTCACGAGAGGAAATTGTCCCCATAGGGCTTTGATATATGGCGTAGATAGATCCCTGTGCGAAAAATACGTGACTAGTTTTTTGTAAAAAACGAAATTGTCCTTTGTTGATACTCGCTCTACTAATAACTGTAATGAGATTTTCTTGGAAGCCAAAACTTACTGATATATTAGGTAAGATAACCTAGTAACTTCTTATTTTACAAATTACTTAAATTACTAACTCAACTAAAATTACTTCGTAATTTGGTTGTAGGTGTAATAAAGTTATAATAACTAAAACGTTAGCAATGCTCAATTAAAACTTTGACGATTTAAGTTTAACCTTAGTTTAAATTACTGTTATTCACATTACGCACATTCTTCTAAAAAAATTGTATAGTCACATAAAAAAATCTTCTGTCAAAAAGACTTCTGATAAAAACAGGTAATGCATTACTGTACTTCAGTCGAAAACATCTCAGGAATGTTAAGAAATGCTATAGTCCTTGACATGCATTCCTTATCAGCAAGTTTTATGGTAAGCAGACATCTTTGAGGCCACTAAAAGGACTCGATAACATGCACTCTGGTTTAAAAGGATTCCGACCGTAAATGGCTTACCCGAAAATGTTGCCGACAGTTGTAGAAAACGCTATTGATGCTCTTAGATGACGTTATTTTAAGGAAGGGTACCAATTATTTTTTATACAGCTGCTACACTTATTAGATAACATCGGTAGGAAACACACATGATTGTTACAGCTTCATGTAAAGAAGTCTACACAAGCATCTGGCACAGTATAACAACAAGAGCCATAAGAATTATTGCTTAGATTTTAACCCAAAGATTTCTTCCTTTCCTACACGTAAACAACTCTAATCTACCCTAAGACTTTAATTTATATCGTTACCCCTAAACTCACAACCCTTTACCCAGAACAAGAAACATACACGCAAAACACACACATGCAGACGTACAGAACGACCTCCACCACCATGGCTGTTTAAATGCCCATTTGTATGGAATTTTAATTCCGTCATACATGCCTTTGTATGGATTGACAGCAAGCCGGGGAATTTCACGCCCTCTCCTAATTTATACTTCCTCGTTTCGTCTTTGAAAGGCTCGCTTAGCCGACGGGCTATTCAGTTCACACTGTTTTGTTTATAAGTGCAACCTTTTATTTTGTGGCTAAAAGAGGATTTTTACATATTTATTTTTATGTAGTCTGAGTTAGATTAACTACTACGATCATTCATTTTTAAATTCCATAATTTAATTATGATTTTGACTGTACAAAAAATATATATTCAGGTAAACTTTCTGTCTCACTAAATTCATCAGTTGATTGCGGCTTCCAAGAACTAAATATAATTTACGAGAGTCGTTATTAAATCAAAGATTTTCAGGAACGATAATGCTAAATAAATAAACCAGAGAAGTCTGGAAATAGACAGGAATAACAGCGGGTATAATACAATCAAAATAAACGAAAGTGGTCAATAGGGCTGCTTCCTCCAAATATATACGAAAACAGCGATGATTTGATAGTCTCTGTTTATGGAAACCCTTACCTATAAATTGTTTATTGAACTTACCAATTGAAACAACCCTGTATTCAACATTAGGAATATAACTGTAGGTAACTGCCGGCGTTTCAATGCAATTACGCATTTTGTACTTTCTCACAACTTCTGTTTGTTCATCCCCTAGCTTTATTAAAAATGTTTGATTCAATATAAATAATACAAAGTAAGTTTAAACATTGCGCTGATAAATAAATTTTAGATTAAACGTACTTACGTTCTCGTGGGATTAAACACGGTCCGGCTTGGTCCGACTCG
Organism: Omphaloscelis lunosa; assembly: GCA_916610215.1. NCBI lineage: Eukaryota > Metazoa > Arthropoda > Insecta > Lepidoptera > Noctuidae > Omphaloscelis > Omphaloscelis lunosa. The sequence goes on from OU744258.1 coordinate 12,603,492, forward strand.
CACGAACTTTACGTACGGCTTCGGCTGCGGTTAATTTAATGTCGCTGTTCTGACTCCGGTATGCTTTATGAGCATAAAGTGAGAGATAATAAAACATTCCAGCTCCAACAAAACTTCTGTCAGATGTTCCAGATATTCATTTAATACTCTATCTTTTACGAATACGCGTCCGTCATTTAAATCCTTTTTATTTCGTCCTTGGAATAAACGCTGTGTCCAACCGGCCGCCCGTTTATTCCGGACGAGTGAATAATTAATATGCATAAATGTACGGTTTTGTGGATAAATAATGGAATAAATCCGTAGTTTGTCCAGACGGGTATCGAACTAGTGTTTATCACGGTATTAGTGCTTCCTGAACCACTATTAAAATGTCATTAGAACGCCATTTTGGTTGTTATCGAAGCGCCTCTCATGTTTAATGTTGCCAACAAGACACATTAAAATACACACGTATGCAAGTAATTATGGACATGTTTGCACGAAATATATCCTCCTAAGCGTTTCGACGAATGTTTTCTTAAATTAAAAAAGAAGAATGGGCACACTTCATTTCTTGAAAATTGAATGCGTCATCTTTAGTCATTTTTAGTAGGACAGACGGCAATCGACTGTACTCTTCAGCTTTCGTATCAAGAATGGATATTATACTGCGTTCAGCAAAATGTTTGCTAAGCGTGGTGATTACTAGTCAGACAATATCAAACAGTGAACTACATATTGAACTCTAGCGCACAGTTAGGTACTACTAAAAACAGAAACCAAATTACGGTGAAGTTGATAACTTTTTAGTGCTAATGAAGAACCTAAAATACAAACAGATATATGTGCACACGATACTGATTAGATGCAACGAGATCTAAGAGCAAACCCAACGTGTTTGAATTTGTGATGAAGGCTACGAGTATGTAACTTGAGCCGCCATCAAATGAGTGTTTACGTATTTCAACGATGGAATCGCTAATGAACATATCTATTTACATTGGAGCGATCGATTATGGCTGTGAAAACACGTGCTATTAAAATAAGCAAACATTTTTTTTGTACGATTGCAAATATTATTCAAATCATTGTACAAAGCCAACGATTCGATGTTAATGATAGTCTTTATAAATGAACCATCGAGTTCAATGAAAAAAAAAACAAATGTTCTCCTCGACGATTCAAAGACGACTTTAAATGCCATCAAATTTTACGATCACGTCTTTATGCAGATACCCTTTTATTTTGCAGATCAACTGATCAACATGGATTGAAGGAATTTCCCGACAAAGCTCTCAAAATATTCTGATCCATAAATATTTGTAAGAAACTGTATAAAACAGCACACTATTTGTGATTGCAAAGACACAACATTAGGGCGAAGCAACATTTACATACATGAATAAGGCAGCCTCACACGAGCTCCCTTTTACGCGAAAAGCGACGAAAGCAATGTACTCGCGACCTCAAAGGATGTCGCATGACCATTTCCTGATGGGAGTAAGCTCTCATCTGAAGGGCTATATCGACGTATTTTTTTCCATTTCCATTGTAGGGTTAGATATACAATACTGTATACCGGATAGTAAGGCTTTTATCACAGACAAAGAAAAAAGCGTTGACATCTTTACATAATTATTTTGTTTTTGTTTCTTTAATACGCCGAGTTGGTAAGCTTTTTTGTTCTAAGATTATAATATTTCTTATCCTTTAATATTACCTCATTGTTTTTAAGAAAACAGCCTTGAATTATTTACCTCGTTAAAATACACGTGTAACTTGCAAAATAAATGTGTAAGTATTTACAACCCTGAAAATCCTATAATTACTTAACTAAAACAGAAACCCCGTAATATTTTTGCACATGCTCCAATAAAGAATAAATAGCCCTGAACTCTGGTATTAAGCCTTCAATATATCTTTTTATACGGGGCTTAAAGTAATCTTAGCTAAGTGTGATATATTATTTGGAAAACAAACTCGCACGCATCTCGAGGCTCAGGGTTTCAAGTAAATCCTCACGAAGAAACGAATACAAGACTTTACCATCGCTTGATAAGGCAGCTTTTTGTTGGTTTTTTCGCGTATACAGAATAAAGTTTTAGTACGTTTTTAGTATAATAGAATTTGGGTTAAGTTAGCTCCATTGGTATAATGGTAGGGTCGGTGAAGTTAGGTCCATTCGCAGGTTGGGGGAAAAGCTAATGGATCCGATTGTGGGTTTTTGTTGATTAGTAAATGACTTCAGGCTTAATTAATTTCATTGAAAAGAATTTTTAAATACGGATAGTCCACTTTAGAATTTACCCGGTACCTAATGTTCACCTATGAGACGTAATTCGTAAATAGCGCTAAATATTATATTATAACATGAAGGTATTGAAACTAATTTTATTTTTATCAAACACTTTGGAACGTAATCTAATTCTTGTTAACAAGAAATTCTAGATAATTAAAAAGCTCATTTATTAGTCCTCGTGTGCACAGTGTGGTAATTAGCTTAGCTTCAGAAGGCGATGTTTAGACAATAATGCAAAATTATGAACTTATAAATTGTAATATGAGTATGTTTTCCAAAATTAAATGACACCTACACTTGTCACACTTTTTTTCTGTTGATGTAATTATAATATAATTGTAATTAAATTATAATTTAATTTATCCTCGCACTCGCCATCGGTAGGTACAGCATCTACCGATGGCGAGTGCGAGGATAAATCCTAACTAATATTAGATATAAATACGAAAGTGAGTTTGTTTGTTTGTTACGCTTTCATGCTAAAGCGGCTGAGCGGATTTGAATGAAATCTGGAACATGTTTAGACCACGGCCTGGGTTAAAACATGGGACTAGGATACTTTATATCCCAGTAGTACGTTCCCATGGAATTATTTGAAACCTCCACACGGGCGAAGCCGCAGGCAAAAGCTAGTAGGTAAATCCTAACTATCCTATATAACTTCCTAATAACTATAACTACATTAACTATAACTAATATTTATAAGTGAGTTTGTTTATTTGTTACGCTTTCACGCTAAAACAGCTAAACAGATTTAGATGACATTTGGCACATGGGTAGACCATGACCTGGCATGACATAGGATACTTTTTACCTCGATATTCCCACGAAATCGAGACTTATGCAGGTGAAACCGCGGAGCGCAGCTAGTAAATAATGAACCTCCACTTTAATTATCAGCAACCTGTTTTAAAGTGATATTATAAATATTAAACTAATATAATATAAAGTAACGACGGTATTGTCTAGTTATCTAACAACAATGTAAATTGCTTACAAAATCTAAAATGTACATTAGTTTATCGCTCGTAGGTATTTACTTATTGCTAAAAATACAACTTAAAATAAAACATGTATTTAAAAAAACACTCCAGAAACGGTTACTATGACAAAAAAAATATGCATACCAGAACACAATTCCTTAGCAGCTCAAGGAACTATAAAAAACGTCAATAGCAGAAGCAAGTTCAAACACTTGTCAAAGAAATTCCTTTTGAACGAGCCCTCCATCATTTCCTATAAACTTTCCCTCCACATTCAGTTTTATTTTTATTTGTTGACACACGTTTTTACATAGAATAACATAACATCACGCTTGCATTCCCAAGGGGTAGCCAATGGTGCATGATGCGAAAAAATGTTTGCTAGTCTTGTATACTTATCGAAGTCCTATAAAAGGAAAATAGAAAATAGTTAACTGATCCTCTAAAAACTTATTGACCTTCTAATGATAATGATGCACACTTTTTTAAATAAATGACCCTCTTTTTTTTAAATTTCTGGCCCTTTCTCACTGTTGTTCACAGTATCTAAGCTAGGATACCCCGACAAAACGGGTTTAGGTTAGAACTGTGTCCAACCACGCGCGAGCCGAATTGGTTGCAGTATCTAAGCTGGGAAACCCCGACTACATGGGTAAGTTAGGTCTGTGGACAATCGCGCGCAAGCCGAGTGAGCGAAGTGAGCGTTGCTTCCGTAGTGGCCGGCGAACGTTACGTCCAAGTTGGTCGCAATTACTTGACTATTTAGTATTTTTAGGTCCCTAAAATATAATTATTAGAAGTCCCAAAAAAGAGGCGCATTCTTTATATAAGTGTTCAATAAAAAAACCAGCCAAATGCGTGTCGGACTACGCACAATGAAGGGTTCCGTAGTTGGGATGAAATTATTCCAAATACAAATTTAACATTGTAGTTGAAATACATGTTCTCCCATACATTCCAACTGCAAATATAAGTTTGTACACACAATATTGATAGATTTACCATGTTATTTTAAGATCATAGTTCGTTGATTTTTTTATAGGTTTTCCTATAATCTATGAGTGAAGAACCATTCTCTGAATTTTTTTTTTCCAAATTTTAGGCTCCGTAGTTTCGGAGATAATGGAAATGGTCAATTTTAATATATTTTCTTAAATATCTTTAAATGTATTTATTTGAAAATTATAAAAAAAAAAAAAAAATGAGATTACTCATAAGCCCTTTCATTTGATATGATACACGATACCGTCTGAAAAACTTTTTTTTTAATTTTCTTATTTGCCTCCCAAAAGTGACCACCATATTCAAAATTAATTTATTTACGTAACACGTTCGTATTTAGGTCACAGAAATACATATGTGTACCGAATTTCAATTTAATCGGTCCATTAGATTCGGAGCAAATTGGCTGTGACCGACGGACAGACAGACACACGGGTGATCCTATAAGATTTCCGTTTTTCCTTTTGTGGTACGGAACCCTAAAAATTTAAAAGCAAAGGGGAATTAATTGAGGTTAGATTAAATACATCTCCTATAGTCTATGGTGGTGAGCATATCAGCATTAAACGGGCGCTAATCCAGCCTCTAGACTGCTACTGAACATTTTCCAGAGGAAAAACCCAGTAACTCTTTTTCCTATCTAATGATTGAACCCAGGATCAAACACTAAACCGAAAGACAGTTACAGTTTCCATATTCAGTTTATTTTTATTCCCTAACAGACGTTATTACATTCTGTGGTCTATAAAAATGCTGACTGCGTTGAATTTAAAGTAGCACTTTCCATTTGATGTCCTCTTTGCTAGACTATAGTTTTAAGAACAGAGATTTTGCAATGGAAATTACTGGATTAAGGTTATAAAGTAAATAAGGATTTCGGTTTGAATTTCTAGAATTAAATTGAAGATTTTTAAGCGAAATTTTATAATCAACATTCTTAGGCCGTTTGTCCACCACCACGTCAACGGGATGTCAACGAGAACGAGATGACGGCGCCGAAGTAGCGATACATACTTTTACTATAGCCGCCTGTCCACCACACACCACCACCGGAATGGTGTCCGTTGACGGTGACCGGGTCACGTTTCTCGTTGACGTTGTGCGATGAACAAACAGTGAAACTGAGCGTACGTTCCCGGAACCACTCGTTAGTGGTAACACTTGAACTACGAAAATCGCCCTTACTCATAATTATTCTCTTGCCTTTATCCCACTTTATGTGGGGTCAGCACGAAAACAGCCCTTAATGCTATCACTTAAAGTAAAATGTTTACGAAGTTATCAATTAATCACTAAATAATGCCCGATGCAACAACGAGATAACTCCACAAAATGTCTTCGTTATTAAATCCCAGAGCCATAATTGTAAGCGAACCATTTCACTTATTGCGTTACCTGCGTGCAGTAAAACGTTTTATAGCTCGAGTAACGACCTCCTTGAGCTCCCTTTACTATTTATCTCAGAGTACTAGAAGTCTGGCCGTATAAAGCCATATATCAATGTCAACAATAAATTGTTCATTAATTAATTAACAGATGTGTGCGTTTTTAGAAAAGTGGGTGTTAGCCAGACGTAAATTATTTTATGGTTAAATAAATCTTACAGTTTTTGATTACTTTTCTAGGAGGTGTAAATATAATTAAAGCCTAAGGTTTCAAACATAAATAAAAAGGCAAATTAAAATCTATTAAGCGTTAATCAATGATCGTCGTCAACGGTTACGTGGAAAATTCAATAAATTTTAGATCAAAATAAGTTATAAACACCGACCAATTTATTTTAAAATCACACAATAATAATAGACACATCAACAGATATTCGGAGTTAACTTTGAAAAATGAAATTCTTAGTGAGTGCGATCAAAGGCGAGAAGCGAAATTCAGGCCATAAATATGAATAACTCTGAGACAACTTCACACGCGAGGATTCACAAAATATGCGAACGTGTCGCGTTTCCAAACAAATTTATATCATGGCTCCTCGTACTTTCAGCAATATTTATAACAGCTCATTCTTCTTCATATGGAAGGGTACTATATCAAAACATTTATTATGTACGGAATCGGGTATTTTGGAACCATATGCATAACGAGAACAAACATTTACGTAAACATAATTAAATCCAGCGAATATGTATGAGGTGACTTATAAATATCGGGGCCCTGGGAGTGGGTGCGCCATGGATGGCTGGTAATGGAACCGAGTGGCCTGAACAGGCCTGCCTACCCTCTGTTTATACACACAATACGCAAATATGTGGCCAGTGCTAATTGAATGTGCGTTTATACGTAGACTATCTTTAACCTACATCTTGGATAGGTTTTTATTCACGTCAGGTAGAAGAAAACTCGTAAAATGAATGAAAAGTGACATTTTCTTTGTAGCGGTGTCGCAACATGGGCTTTATAGCAACTGATAGTGGCAGCGGGAAAATGTGCGACGTGGCCTTTATCCGATGTGTGCAGATGTTTTATATTTAGGCACAAACATGAACGTGGCGTCTTTTTTCGGATGTTCACGGTAATTTAAGATTAGGATTTTGATGACTAAGTTTTGGATTACGTCATGATTTTCTTGTTTTCAGTAGACGAAGACAAAGCCATAACTATAACTATAAAAATGGATCGTGTTTAGTTTATCTGCTGCAGCGTTGCACTACGGGTTTTTAAAAGTCAATTATACTGGCACAAAAGTTTGACTGAAGAAAAGTTTTACATCACGGAAAAAACCGGAAACTTCCGAACAAAAACTTCGTTCTTTAATGGACATAAACTGCTTTTAAACGGATTTATTCTTTTTTTTTAAACAAACTTTAATTATGTTTAAACAAAACTTTCTCTTACATTTTCAATTGTTTGGCTGTGTAGAATTTTTTCGATAGTTCCGCGGAAACTTACGAGGCCGCATTGCGATCACTTGAATTTTTGCACTGATTCACATATAAACGAAATACTCACAAATTTGCCCAAAGGCAGAACACAAAAAACGCCACGTACTGCGGTCATTACTTACAAAAAAACAAGAACAAACTTAAAAAAACACTCTTGAAAAACATGTTGTCCCATACATTCCAACTGAAAATGTAAGTTTGAATACACAATATTGAGAGATTTATAATCTATGAGTAGAACCATTCTCTTTTAAAAATTTAAGCTCATTTTTTTTTTAATTTTAGATTCCGTAGTTTCGGAGATAAAATCTTTGGTAAGGATAAGGATTTTGGACAACTTTCATTTATTTTTTTAAATGTCTTTAAAAGAATTCTAAAATATTCTATTTTTTTTTTAATCATTTGATATGTCACACGATACAGTCTGTAAACTTCTTTTTTAATTTTCCAATTTGCCTCAGAAAAGTGACCCCCATATTCAAAATTAATTTATTTACGTTACACGTCCGTGATTGGGTCAAAGAAATACATAAGTGTACCAAATTTCAACTAAATTGGTCCAGTAGACAGACAGACAGGAGTGATAAGGGTTACGTATTTTTCCTTTTGAGGTACGGAACCCTAAAAAGCATGTAAGGCGTATTAAACGCACCGATGGCTCTCTCACTACCCAAAGTATCCTTTCGGGAACTAAATACAACGTTCAATTAAGTTATCATTCGACATACACACTACAAATATACTTCATATATATACGGATAGTTTCTACATAGTTCCGGATACTGCTATCCGTTTAAAGCTACAGCACTGGGAACTACTAATTTAGCGACGTCTGAAATCGGAATCACTACAACATTCCCAAAGGAAATACAGTAAGTGACGCTATTGCAGTTGTCATTTTAGTAGAAACTAGTTTAGTACGGTTGCTTGCAGTAAATTAGGTTAAGTGACGTTGGCATATGAGCGTTCATTGCTTTTAAGTAAAATATAAATAAGAAGTTACAACAAGAAATGAATTAAGATGTATAATTACGTTACCTAATGAGGTTACTTCTAGGCAAGCGAATATTATCATTGATCGCGTCATCGCTTACCATCAGTGTGAAACAAAACATCAAAAAGTGAAACCTATCAGCCTTTGATTTCCCTCTGCAGGGGATTACAAAATCACCACGGGGTGGTACCACGGTGATTACAAAAGTAAGTCTTAAATGTTTTAAACAGCTAACAACAGGTAACAGAAGGTACGTTTTATGGTTAGATCCATAGAGAAATGTTAATACTAAACTAACAGATACTATTACATCCCCCTACACTAACAGATCACGGGTTTTCCTTGAAACTGTTACTAAAACAATATTTGACTTGCCTGTCATAATATATTAAAATTACACACATTGTATTCAACCGAAACCTGAACAATAACTTTCCCTCGGCACATTGGTCAAAATACTTGGATACAAAGTTTGCTAAACCGACCAATTCTGGGTTTAGAAAAAGTATAGTCGTAATTACTATTTCCCGAAGGTTGAATGTCACTTGCATGTAATAAAACGTAAAGTTTTATTTGTCTATGTGACGATTAGACAGTTTAAACTTAGAATAGTGAAGTATCATAATGGAAATTGTTGTCAAAAGTGTTATACGACTATGTAACAAGAAAAGCTAGCAAAACATATACCTATTAGGATAGCCTTCGGTATCCTTAAAATCCAAGAAACTTAAACTTGTTTTAGAATTAATATATTATTATGCAACCAGTAATCCAACAATGTTAAAATGTTTATGTATAATACCCATCTAGTTCTAGTGTCGCTATCTTAAAGGTCTATCATCACGTTTTGTCGCTTGACAAGTAAATAATAACATCGTAACTGGGTAACTTAGTGAACGCTTACCACTCAATGTTAATCAAGTTGTTGCTGTTGTAACACATAACATCACGCCTTATTTCCCCGAAGGGTTGGGCAGAGGTGTCCCTGTACCAGGTGCAGGTGCAGGTCCCTGTGCCTGTTGTATTTATGTAGTAAACCAAGTTATTTACACTAGGATACCTAGACCTACTGAGTATTATCCACCAGGCCATGGTCTTTTATAGCTCATTCCCTCACATAGAGAGGTGAGCTGTAAACATTATAGGCTTGCGAACATCGTCATTATCATCATTGGCAGCCTTGGTCCACCCACTGCTGAGCCTCCTCCTTTTTGTGGGCTCGGTGTATGTCATGGTCTCATTTAGATCTTCCCCGCGATCTTCTGAACGTGTACATACTGCAACTTCATATCCAAAATTAGGTCGAACTACAATTTTACTAACTAACAATTTTCTCAAAGCTCCGGAAATCGTAGAAGGTATTAATATTCCTTGGTCGCTTTCCTAACGTGTAAACGGAAAAAAGATATACGTATCTTGTGAAATCGGATCAGAATAAAGGTCAACATTGTTCAATGTATTCTAGAACACTACAAGTGACGTCACAGGCATGAACTTCAAAAGGAGTAAGCAACGCGGAAGCTACTGAAACAATTAACTCATAATTATCTGCATAGGGATCTTTCTCAGTAGAACCGTATGGCAAAATTAGATTATTATTGTACAGGTTTATTTTCCCTGATAAATTACCACTGAAGTTCATTATCATAATCTAGTATTCTTTCTTAAGGTCAAGATTGTACTGTTCAAGAGCAAAGCAAACAGAGCAAAACAAGGTACTTAAAAAAACCACCTACCGATAGAACATATTCAAGTGAACGTTCTTGAGCACCGCTGTTTCTGATGAAGAAAAACTTTTGGAAAACCAAGTGACCTCTAATTCATTCTCTGGATAAGACAAACTCCTTACACCGCAGTAAGCACTCCACCAAAGCGGAAATTTGCGGAGATGTCCGAAGCGGAGACGAGAAGAGATATTTTTCGGTTAGGGTGTATCCACCGAAGCTGTGCGGAGATGCGACTGCCTAGACTGGAGTGGAGATATATGCTTGCTAGAGCGGAGATGTGTGCTGGCTAGAGCGGAACTGAGCTGCGTGCGGCTGGCGGGTTGTCCGACGCGGGGCGAACAGCAGCGCTACTCACTGCACGCCGCTTACATCTATTCTCGTCTCCACTGCGCGCCGTCACTAACTTGCGAGACACAGCTCACATCTCCGCTTTGTACCGCCGGCCAGCTCAATCTCGCCGAAGTAGAGCTCACATTTCCGCTTCGATCGCGCCATACAAAATATATGATACATCTCCAGTGAGGTATCCACTGAAGCTGAGTGGAGACGAGATGTGTGAATAACGAAATTCTATTGGTTGTTTAAAACACATGTCCTCTCCTCTCGGCTCGTCCGGTTTGGTGGAATTCGGGCGTAATATTTACAGACAGATATTATCACTTCTTCAAACCTAAAGAAGTGAAAATCAATCCAAGCGACAACAACACCATTTTATCAACAGAGTAACATATAGTTGTCAGTACACCTTCCAAGAAGTATACTTGTTTCCTCCACAGTTCCTCCATGGTATTGTGCGAGGTTATCTGCGTGATTTACACGCCATATCGAACCGCCGCGGGAGTGTGAGCTCGATTGATGGCGTGTGTCTACAATCACATCTCGTTTAGATAGATGACGGTTGACGTGATCGAACGTTCACTGCTTTTATAAACCTTTGTTGCTATCGTATTTGAAAATATGCAAAGGGGAGGTCCCTTGGGATGGTGGGTTGTGATATTGAACTGCGTCTAGACGATTTGTTCTTCTTCGGGATCGTAGAAACTGAGAACTGCATTTAGTTCCTTGCAGAACAGCATCCGTGGCCGGTCTACTGTCTACTCTTTGATATGCAATAGCCTCTGTAGCCCCATGAAACATGAGGCTCCCTGGGCTAGTGCAAATCTTGGAATTCATTTGATTTATCGAGTCTTGTTAAACCACGCTGGGGTCGGTACATTTCATTAATTAATTGCAGAACAGCATCCGAGGCTATATCTATTCTGCACCAAACTGGGCTTACTATATTGGTTGTAAATCTTGGTAGATTTGTGTGCATGCATGCAGTTTTAACTGTGTGGTCCGAATTAAAAACAACATTTAGGTTTGAAGAAGCTTTGGGTTATCGTTTTTAAGATTCTCGGCACTGGCCATACATTACGTGCTTTATCATAGGGGTGGCAAACGTTACCCAAACATAAGCCATTTTCCACAGTTATGCACAGAAAGTCATTTAAATACTTGCACTTCCTTAGCTAAATCTATTATGTATAAGGGGCTATCAAAGGAACCGAAAATACCCCTCGCCATAAATAAAAAGCTCAATAAAAAAAGATAAATTCTATGAATAGCTCTCTATGATTGATTGATCGTTCTCGCCGAGCTGTGGAACTTTTTTATTTTCATTGCATGATCTATAAAAAATATTTACAATTTATTGTGCAAAGTGTATTCCGTGTCTGCAAAAATATAACAGGAAATTGGTGAAATTCGTTTCTACGGAGATACTCCGATTACTTCCCAATTTATAAAAATAATATCCAAAAAAAAAACTTCATATTACTTAACTTAACATCACACCTTGTTTCCCCGAAGGGTTGGGCAGAGGCGCACCTATAGTACACCCACATTTCACGAGTTATGTTTGAGGCCATGTAATAGAGAGCGAGCCTTTTTTTTGGGTGGGAAATCATCAAATAACTTCTCCCGCTCTGGGCGGAGCGGGAGGGCGTATCAGACTCTTACTGACTAAGACCCACCGGGGTTGCGAAGAATAGGGAGCGAGCCTATTGCCATTAACCGGGCACAAATCCAGACTCCGGGCTGCTACTGAGAAATTCAAGATAGAAAAACCCAATAAAACTATGCCCAACCCGGGAATCGAACCCCCGACCTCATGCTCAGCAGTAGCGCTTGCGACTACTAGACATACGAGGCATATAAACACAATACTGATTGGGTTGAGGTACACAATACTGTTTTAAGCTTTCTGTTATTTTTGTTTTTTATTTGTGTGCTTTAACCTGGGTCAAATTTTTTTTTTCTTTCTTCTTTCTTTCTTTCTTTCATATCAACTTGATATTAAGGTAAGCATAATCTTCTAAATAAACCTTTAAAACTTTGAACTTATACTTCTACACGAGCTTGAAAAGTTTCAAGACACGATTCATGATTACGAAACGACTTGTAAGTATTATAAATCAGCGTTTTGGCGTGACTGATAAACAAACACTTCCAAATTTTACATTAGTGAAATGAAAACCAAATAATACCTATTTCAATCCATCAACACCGCCTATAGCCGACCACTTATAAAACAAACACTACATTTCGCTTTTTTCGATTAAACTCTCTAAATGATAGTGAAAACCCCATCAAAATCCGTTGCGTAGTTTAGAATTATGACACATTCACACAAACAGACATGAACAGCGACCTTATAATGTACTAGTTGCACCCTGCGGTTTCACCCGCATAAGTCTTAATCCCGTGGGAATATCGGAATAAAAGGTAACCTATGTCCTTCTCCAGGTCATGTTCTAACCATGTCCCAAATTTCATCCAAATCCATTCAACCGTTTTAGCGTGACAAACAAACAAACTCAGTTTCGCATTTATAATATTATTATTAATTAAGATATCGATAAGCTCTCCAGTGACGTCACCCCTTAGACCTAAATAATGTAGGGATGTATTGTAAACATAGCGTGAATTAAATGTCTATCAAAGCTTTACACGACGCACTTACGTGTATCTAGTAGCGTAATGAACGACGAAATTAACAAAATCCCGAGTAATCCCTGTTAAAGCAACACTCCGTAAAGGATTAAATATATATGCTCGGGAATAGATTAACATAAGTGGGGGATGGCGGATCCACTGTTTTGAGGTCCTATTGTCATGGAGGCCGCATTTACCTGGCCGACGAATTACTTTAATACCGTCTTTTTTTTGGGTGGGAAATTATCAAATAACTTCTCCCGCTCTGGGCGGAGCGGGCGGGCGTGTCAGACTCTTACTGACTAAAACCCACCCGTGTTTCTTCGGTTGCCCTGTTGCCGGGGGCCACGATCTCCCTTTCGGTTTTCTTCGCACCCCCAGCAGGCATCGGCCCTAACGGACCCCGTCAATTCTGCTGACATCTCTTTGAGGCGCGCGTGGAACACAACGCGCCGTCGAACCGGGCCTGGTCCTTATCGGACCTTAACACCGTTTGGGTTTTAAACTACCGGAAAAGTTTTATACAATAGAAAATTATTTTTAATTAGAAGCTTAACTAGTTTTACATTTGAATTTAACATGACACTATAGAAGTAGCAATGGCAGTAAATTACTTTAAACTTATTTCTAACTGCGATTCTTGGAATCCGCGAGCTTAAAAGCTACTTTACACATATTTTCTCTTTCATACCCAATTGAACGACGTTGACGTTGATGTCATGATGGCCCTTAATAACTAAGGCCTCGCCTCTCATGCACGAGGTTGTAGGTTCAAATCCGGGCAAGTACTAATGTGATTTTTTCAATTTATATGTACTTTCTGAGTTTATTTGGACATCGGTGAAGGAAAAACATCGTGAGGAAACCTTGACTTACAGTTAATATAAATCTGAAATCACCAACCCGTCTTGAGCAAGTGTGGTGATCAATGCTGGTGCCTTTCTCTGTATGAGAAGAGGCCTTTGCCCTTCAGTGGGACAATAAAATAGGCTGGTATTATTAATATTTAACAAGTTGAACATGCCAAAAAATTATAGTAATAATAACCTATTTACAATGAAACTTGGAAAACATGCACTCTTTATGAACAAACGACCTGAAAATAACAATCGCGAGCCGTAACTCAATTGTTAAACTTGGTTGAGGGAAAAATATGAAAACCTCTGTATTTGGTCCGTTTTGCCTTGAATTTTCACTTGGTAAATGTCTGTTCAACATTGTGGGGCGCGAGATTCCGGAGCGGTCATACGTGGAATGAAATTTTTGGTATGTACGAATGTCGGTGTCACATCCATGACACTGCGCGCTAGATTTTGGCCTATGACGGCCCAAAAGTTAATTAGAATTTAAATAGCCTTCGAGCCAGTACATTATTGCTGGAAATAGTTTTAACTTAGTTCGAAATAATGTTTCACAATAATGGATCTGAGAAGGATTGTAATAAGAACTTTCAAAGCTGAACTTTAAATAGTTCTTAAACTAAGGATTCCAGAGTAACTTCAATTCCATCGTGTCTCTACAACTTCTCAGTTTAATACCTAATCGAGTTGTCCCCATACATATGAAGTAAGATGTATGGCTTTAATGTATCTCGTGAAACTTCGCCGGGAGTGAGAAGCGCGCTTTATTACAATTAAAAGTCAGTCACCGTGCATTCGAGATGGCGACGGCTCATTTAATACATTAGTTAGTTTAATTAGCGCATTTAAGTTTCTCTGCCACGCTAAAAGCTTAATAAAACTATGCGATATAACGCTCATGTGAGTTTATGTACAAGTCGTTGAAACAATCAGGAGTTTATGATCTAACAAATTAGACTGAATGTAAAGATGCAACGGGCATGAAATGAAAAAATATTATGATGTTTTAGAATTCAAACGAAATTATGCTAAGAAAAGTTTGCACATCAAGAAGTTAAACTGCCAGCATTTTATATTACAAAGCCTGATCAACACGGTGCAACTTGAAGTAACAATAAGTGTAATGTTTTGCATCGTGTAAATGGGGATTTATAGATTCGTAGAATAAATGTACCACTCACGAATATAGGGAACTAACTACTTCGTAATTCGAACATAGTGAATGAAATTCCATTTCAGCTAATAACCGTATTGAAACTCTGAAACTGTATTCCACTCGGCGTCAAACTTATATGACTGCCACACACAAACTTGAATGAACTAGCCAACCGACCATTACTTCGCAAGGTACGGCCAAACTTAAACCTAATTAACTAAACGTTCACTCATCTACGTTTTGCATGAAGGAACTTGAAGGGTCAACGACCCCGTTGTGATGACTTCAGGTACACCCATTTTGGGCCCTAAGGATTAACCGATGATAATGCCCTAAGCATGACTATGACCCATTCTATTTCATATAGATCGTTGAAACTTAGCAAGTTGGAGTAGGAAACTTGGTCAAGTGATTTCATCTTACAACCGACACTCGTTGCTTAGCGGTGCTCTAATGGAGTTACTCCGATATTCTGGCTCTAAGTTGACATTACCAAATGAACTTTGTTTTAAAGGAACACAATAATTAAACAAATTAATTGATACGACTTAAATTTGATACAGGAATGGCACTTACCGGGTTGAGAGAACTTTGCATGTAACGGTTTGATCCATTACAGAACAAAGATTGAACAAAAAGCATGTAATAAATTAACCTCTTATCTGTTAATTACCTGTCGTTGTCACTCTGATGACTTTATAACTCCTATTATTGCAAATCAAAGGCCAATTATTACACCTTTAACAACATACCTGCAACAAAAAAGAACAAATTACAACAATTATCATGGATCACAATTATCTTGTACAAGCGAGAAAAATTGCCGCATAATTTTTCAATGCCATTCAAAGAACACTTAAAGTAAACGACTTGTAAATGAGTAAAAATTAATTAGTTTGTTCTCGGCCGCGGTTCGTTGGGTGTGACGTCAAAAGAAAAAAGATAATTGGGGGAGAAAGAAAACGGGGAAAGATTAGATTGATGTTGTTAGCCATTAGTGGATACTTAATTGTTTCACGCGTTACTCTGAAAAAAGAGAAAAACTTATGAGAGTAGAATAAGAGAGAGAGATTAGTCTCCCTGATTACTAATAATGAAGTGATTGATTACTGCGATGTGTTATTCTCTTTGTTGGTAGCTGTCAGCAGCGGTATAGCGAGTCTAGGTGTTAGGTGTTATTTACTAGGATTATTGCTGTAATCTCGCTGAATTTTAATCAAAACCATGGAGGTATTATTGTTTTTCTAAGATCACACAGATATACATTCTCAGGTCAAGTTTTAAGTACTATATACTTAATATTAACCATGTAAGTAAGTAGGTTAGTTATGAAGGTAGATTTACATTAAATATCTTTCTTTAATATTTTTTTGTTAACCGTATTTAACAGTAGAAAGTGCTGCGTATCAAAATTTACTTAAAATTAAGAAATTAACATTAATTAGTTTTTAACACAAAATAATTAACTGCTTTATAACTGAATATTCCACTGCAGCTTAAGCTTTATTTAGAAAGTGACATAAATTTTAATAAAATATTGTTTTTTCAGCATTGCTAAAATTCACTTACCTACTTTATTTATTTAACGCTCTAAATAACTACCAAGAAAAGTAGTAGTAAAATTTCTTCATCATATTAATATTTACTTTGTATTAAGAAGTCTCTTGTCATTAGTGTCTCGTTGGACAAAATTGAAGCATTTTTCATATAAATTAAATTAAGCAAAGTTTCTTTTTGGAGCGACATCCAGTAAATTTTCAGTAACGGATGGTATGAAAAATCGCTCGCTAATCGTAGGTAACTTATTTCATGGTTGAAATCCCGCAGCACCCAGGGGAGCAGTCGCCGTCCTGGTTGCGAGTATTCAGTGAGAAATAGAACAGTAAATTGGGATGCAGAGGAATACATAGATAGGCCTGCCAATAGAATATCTTTGATACAAAACCGAGAATTCGGACTGAGAACGTATTTTGCACGTATATAATCGCTCTGCCCATTCCGTCCGATTCGAATCTCGGTACTAAAAAAAACTTGGTTATCTAGGCCATCTTGATGAGAATTCTAAAATTGTCACATCCGCGCCTAATAAATAGTCACAGGTGGTTTTATACCCTTTGATCGAAGTTTATTGCAGATATTTTAACGTTTTCTGAGAAAAAGTGTGAAACATTGTTTTTTTTTAGATTTAATAGTAGGTGCCATTTAATTTCGACGTCATTGAATTTAGCGTTCCCCACTTTGCTTCTTATGAAAATTCGGTTATATCGTTTGGAATTTCCGCTGAATTAGGACTTATATCCAGTTGGAAATAAGAATTAACTTCATCCTTATACCACAAGGAAGCTGACGCCAAAGATTATGGCTATAATAAAATTATAATACCGGCAAAAAAGTCTTTATGCTTTTTAATATTTTATTAAAGAACGTAATATTTTTTAATACTGAAAGGCGAAAATATTATGTTGGCCGTCCTTGAATTAAGATGTTTTTTTAGGTAAGTATTTTGAATACGTTTTATTAGCCTTCTAATTTTTAACAAGATGAATATTGCTTATGGTCTTATTAACACCATTTGCATTTCTTGCGTGTTAATTTACTCTGTTAATTAATGTTGGTCATTGCAATGTTTTAATCAATAACTGTCGCCTTCCGTGATGTTTATATTTTCCTCTTAGAATAAGTACCTATCTAGTAAGAGTAGTAAGTCCGGGAAAATATTAATTTGATTTTCTTACTGGAAATCAGTCCCTCATTTATTAGACCTAATTAGTTATAATCTTCTTTTTTTCGTGTGGATGGATAGTGAATAACCTGGCGTCAGAGTTTTAAGGCTCTGATTTGGCTTCACATGACGTCGAGAAATATATCTCAAGCATGTTCTCAAGCAACCTCACGATGTTTTCCTTCACCGTTTTTGAAACAAGTGATAATTTTACGATACGCACATGAATCCGAAAAGCCAGAGATGCGTGTCTTGGGTTCGAACTCGAGACCCATAGGTCTCGAGTAGCCTAGTGGTGGGACCGTCAGACTACTAGGCTATCACTACCACCATTAGTTATAATAATACCAGCCTATTATTGTCCCACTGCAGAGCAAAGGCACGAGCATTGATCACCACGCTTGCTCAAGATAGGTTGGCGATTTCAGATTTATATTAACTATTAGCTTCCATCAGCGGCTTCGCCCGAGTGCTATTTTATAAATTATAGCCTATGTTATTCAGTGATAATATAGCATTCTACTGGTGAAGGTATTTTTAAAATCGGTCTAGTAGTTTTTAAGTTTATTCATTACAAACAAACATATAAAAAATAAAATCTTTTCTCTTTATAATATTAATTTAGATACTTTTCTTCACGATGTCAGGTCTAAACAAAACATTAAAATATTTTACTTCTAAAATATTTAGCCTAAAAATGCCAGTCCTAGGAGACATCTCATATTTTAAACCCCAGATATTCTTATCGGTTGCCTCAATTTTACCCAAGATGAATATCAAAAAGCGAATTGGGGCAATTTTCACCAAAACATCGGAATATTTCTGACGATATTACATTCTTAGTATAAAGCAAGAGCGTCCTTTTATAAGGGCGCTAATTTTTTCCACTGTCATTGATGGATGGTGTTTGGGTGCCTTGAACGAAAGTGGATTAACATTGAGATTAACGCAATAAGTAGATATATGTGAGTATACTGACGTCAATTCTGGTACTGAACTAAAAATAATCCCCTTCATTTATAAACGTTGCTTATAGATATGAGATGTTTAAACGTCAAAAATGTATAGTTAAAAAGGCGCTAATCACTACATAACTTTAAGCAATGTTTATAAATAAACTCCAATATTATTTTGAATCTATTTTGAAAAATAACTAGGAAGAGAGAGAACTGTCAATTAAACTTAGATCACTAACTAACTTTCAATTTTTATACTTCTAACTTTTAAAAAAAGTGCAATAAATGTGGATATATTTAGTAACCTGTTCCGCTTAGCTATTTCTAAAGAGTCTTAAAAAGACCCTGAAAGAAATCGACACGTGTTTCACCTCTCAACGAGGCATCCTCCGGATGACGATTGACTTGTCTCGAACTCGAACACGGCGTATTGCCACACCAAGCATTGAGCGCAGATAACACGCCGCGCTTGGTGTGGCAACACGCCGTGTTCACCTCGTATAAAAATGTTGTTATTTACCCGTATCTTTTTAAGCTCAAATTTCGGGATTTGGAAAATAACTATGATAATGAATATCAAGACATGATTTGGCTCTTTTTCTTAACTTGTCGATGGTAATATTACAAAAAAAAAATAAGTAGTTTGATTTTTTTGTAATTTCTACTAAAAGCCATCACAATTAATTAAGCTTTGATCTTACCTTATAAAGACCTTTCCTTGCACCCAACTATCTACATTCCTTGTCAGCTGACTGACTTTATCTCAACAACATGACTAGTTATCAATAGATACCAGAACTATTCGGTTCGATAAGACCGGTCACGACAGCAACTACTGAGATAACTAGCAACTTTCACAAAGTGATCTCAAACTTATCGCTATGTTGCAAGACAGAACTTCACCGCGATAGCCAGGTTGTTATGACGTTTGTAGAGATAGATCATTGTAGGTAGCTGCATCTTTGTATAATTATTATTAATGGGGTCAAAATTTTGAACATAATACATAGAGATAGGATGAGGCTTTGAAGGTATTGTGGCAATATAACAGCTAGCATTTTTTTTTGTGGCATCTCGCTGGCTAACCTACGAAGTTATCGGCTGCTTAATCGGAATTTCCTGTGGTTGCCTAAATAAATTAAGGCCTCCAGCCAGGGCAAAAAACTAAGCGACTACACGCTAAGGGCACCCCCTGTGCGGTACGGACCACGACTTACAGCGTCGCTGGGGGAGGACACCAAGGAACAGGCTGGATCGGACTAAAGGACTATTTATTGTAACTCAAACGTTATATTATAACTAGAACGGTATAAAAACGGTAGTTCAGTCTGCCTTTTAGTAATAAAAAGTTCATATTTCATCATTTCTTATTAAGACATAATCCCTCCGCTCCTCAAGACAAACTCAGGTAAATATACCTCGTTCTAATTTAATACGGAGTTATTTCAGTACTTGGCTGCGGACTCCACGTACGCACTTCATGTCACTCAATAATAGACGATCATCGCTCTGGAATCATATCTACCCGTATGATCTGCTGCTGGATATCCGCTACATGCTTAGCACGAATCGTGCGGATAAACATATTATCCAGTAGTGGCTACAATATTGGCAGGTGAACTGACGTTTAGGTACTGTAGTAAGATCGTAGTGTGCCTTTTGATCTCGATTCCGAATAGCCCAATTCGTTAGAAAATGATGCAGCAGCGAGAAAAAAGCGCCTAAAAATAAAGAGGTTTATTGCAAAATATTAGGTAAGTATAAATAATAAAAAGTTTAACTTCTCATTATTCTAGTCATCTCGCCAATATCAACAACGATTAAATTAAACTTCAATAGCAGGTATTTTGCCAATACTATCATTTGAAATTCTGCCAGAAACAAAATTAAAACGAAATTCGCAGAATATCGGTCCACAGTCTGGGAAAATGAAAAATAAACTCAATTGTACTGAAAAAGGTGCTTATGAAATTGTTGCCAATCTCAATAATATCACTTTGTGAATAATAACGGGAATATTGCCAGCAGAGAATATAAACAAAGGTTTTTTCCAAAAATATGTAAATGAAATCTGTTGCCAATTGAGTTTCATACAGTAAAAAGTTTTTACTTTAAATACCTACGAAATAACATCAAGGTTTAATTGTTTTATCAACTAGTTAGAGGACGCTTGATAAAGTAAATTTTCAAAGAACCAAATACTATAGGAAGTACCTATTATATTCCAATAAGTATGGTGTGGTATTCCCCAGTGTATGACAGAAGAATTAAAAATACTTCTGCTTAGCTTGCTATACTATAGATAGATACTGTTATTAAATAATGACTTGACAGTTCGATGTGGCGACGCTTGGGGGAGGTCTATGCCCAACGACAGACGTCTTTCAGTTGAAATGATGCTGATCAATAAACTCCAAAAAGTCTCAGATAAGAAACGTAAAAAACCATATTGTGTTTACAGCACCGCCATAAAAGTAAGCACGCCATTTAAATAGTCTATCAAAAGCATTTGAACTATTGAGGCCAAATCTAATCAACATGTCGGCATGCCCATAGAAACCCACCGATTTCCGGCACCGATACCCGGCGGACACCTTAGCAATATCCGGAATTATAATGACTATGTTACTATCATTAGTCTTTGGCATAGATACATTTTGTGTCATGTCATTAGGAAGATAATTTATGTGAAAAATAGGCTGTGGAAATTAGATATTCCTATTTACAAAGTCATCCTCCTGCCCATATTAAATTCATTTGCGAATAAGTCTTTTTCATTTAAAGGTATAATTTCTGTCAGCGGTCATGTTATTGTTCACTTACGTTTTAGCCAAATCATCTCTCACACTATCCATCCATCTTTTCTTTGGTCTATCTCCTTTCTTATGTCCATCCAAATTCATACACAAAACTTTCTTAATAATGATGGGAAAAAAGATTTTATAAATTAAGACTTCTTATTGACAAAGTTATTATCTTCCTGCCCCAATTCCTTTCCTTCCATGGATACATCTCTCTTAGCCGTCATTTTAGTGTTCTCATCCTTCCTAGAATGCATAGATGTCCATCTTTTACTTAATCCGTCTCTTTTCTTATATCCATCCATATTCATACTCAACAATTTTGTCATAATCAAAGAAATTCATAGGAAAAAAAGACTGTCGGCAAGATAGGAATACCTAAATAATAAACATATGTGTACTATTTAGGTATTCCTGTTGAGAAACTGAGGATGTATAATTCTAAGAATGAGGTAGACCTAAAGGATTCAGGTTATTATGTTCCCACGCGTGTTTTAGAAGTTACGAAGGATGAGTCACAGACTTCTATTGTGACTTTATAAGTTGACGTTACTTACGCATTGTTACTTTCTCAATCTAGAATTAAGCTAGGAACTATGCAAGTTCCTAGTTTAATTTTAGATTTCTAGACAAAATATAAAGTTCTGAATTGAGTCAGTCTTAACTCTTAGAAAAATCGTTTTGAAAGTACTGACTCGGCCTTTCGAGTGAGTGTTTCAGGTACTCCCTTTTCTAGTCCAAATGTAGCTTCGTCAAAGTTATGTCAGAATTGTCTCCGTAGTAAAGCAAATCGCTGATAGAATGGTTGATTGTTTGTAAATGACCATTATGTTCAACAGATACAAAGTCCATTGACACAAACCCCACTTCAATATTAATGTACACTTGCGTAACATGCTGTACACTGTGTACACAAAGACAAATAACAACACGTGAATCTCACCTCCATGTGCAGTCCAATTAGGCGCTGGTCCACGTGGGCGCCCCTTTTGTGCTCCGAGTAGTGCGTTGTTATGACAAAAATGTTACATTCTATACATGCATATTGTTAGTTACGTTTTGTGCCTAGACAGCTTCAAATTGAAAATAAAATACCCGTCTATTTGTCTTCCTCCTTAGTAACCTTTGTTCTGTAATTTGTTCTTTGCTGTGTAATATGAAAGAAACATTAGCTCTAGTGTAGCGAGGGCTGCAATTTAGAGAGCATTTTATTTTTCTCAATTAGGCTTTCATTTGACTTTTTAATGTGATTACTCTATTGTCTTTCCGCTAAATGTGTATTTCATTTTCATTATACTTCTCTTATAGTTTTGCATACCAATGGAGTCTTACTTGAGACCAAAAAGCTTGCCTTAAATTATAAAAGATTGAATAATAAAAACAGTTCTATTTTAGTTAACTATTATTATACAGCTCAGCTGAGGTCCGCCATAAGAATATTCATTATTCTGAGGGTCTGCATTAATTTTCTTCTGACGTCTATCTAATTAGACAAAATCTTCAGAGTTGTATAATAATGAGATTGGCTTACAAATCGGCTTTTCCTAACAAGACATTTTGTTTCACGTAGCTTTCTCGTCTCTTGCCTTGAACTCGTCTAATTATGTTGCCTCTCTTAGGTGATAAAATGTAAATAATCAAACAACAAACTTCCCTTATTAACGCTTACTAATTAAACGTCGCGACGAATAAATTGAAGGAGAAATATCACTTTTATGTAAATAGTAACTTTGGCTTGCGCGCCGCAGATTAAAATACTTTACTTATATTATGTAAAGTTTGGCGCCCGCGCGCCCAAGTATTTTCGTTTCAGTACGTTAGTGTAAAAGTTGAATATTTTAGCTCATATTGTGAATTCTTTATCTTCATCATACAGTTTTTTAACCAAGTGTTCCTTACGTGATACTTGTCATATTACGAAACGATATATTCAAGTATCGTTTCTACTTCTTATGCTGTTTTATATTGATGGTTAAAGTGGATAGGCACGATAAATCATTCCATTGTTATTTCTTCTAACTATTCGATAAGCTCTCGAGTTATTTATGGTTTTGGCTAAACAATATTGGCAGAGGTGAATTATTATGGTAAAAAATACGGTTCTCTATAAATAAACATTGAAATTTTGACAGTGTTTTGGAACTCACGTCGATAAAATTTAAAAAAAGTACTGCTGTGAAACACACTGAAATACAAAGCTTTTATACGTGTACAATCAAAATAAAATTGCAGTTTCTATTTTCAGTAAAACTTCAACTGCAACAAGTACAAATCTCGAGTTTGTTGAAGTGTAGCAATTTTCTAGTACAAATTGACGCACTACAAATTGATTGAAACACTTTATACAAGAGGATGACGTCATAATGTTGTATAAAGTGGGAATAGACAACAGCTGTGGCGTTGGCTGAATGAGTGAACGGAAAATCGTGAGGAGCAATGAGGCTGCGGTGAACTATTGCTATTGTGTGGCGAACTCGCTCTTAGCAATACCTATTTTGCATTTTGCTGTGTTTTGATATTATGCAGTGACTTTGTTAACGAGTGTAGTAGTGATATCCTTTCAAGGCTGTCCTCGTTATAGGTTTAATTGTGTTTGAAATTATGTCAATGCATGTTGTATAGGTAGGTTGTGCCACACAGTTACAAATTTGAAACTTTCTCAAACCAGTTAGCGAAAAATCCTTTCTTGACGGTCAAGTCAATAGTAAAGCTGGCCCGGATTCAAGAATCAATTACCCATTAAAACACAAATTCAACAAAGTCCAACAATTCATTCCAATTCACACAATAATTTCCGTCATAATTCAGCATAATCTATCAATTTACAAACGCTGTTACGCGCTTAGAAATAAGCTTACACAAGTAATCCCCTACTGGTAAGTTTAAATTAAAGTGTTTGAGAAGGAAACGCTAACTGAATTCCATTTTCCGCCGGTAGGTGTCGTAATGTCTCGAACCACATCGATGGAAGCGTCGAGGAAATTGCCCGAGATCGACTGCGCCGTATTTTGTAAGGTATAGGGGCGCCGTGAACTTTGAAAATTACACGAATACTGGTAAATCATATTATTTCTGAGGTGGAGGTAAGATCTATCTGAACAATGGGTTTTTTTTAACATTTAAAATTGTAATGTAAGTTACATCATTTTTTTAGAAATGAGATGTTTAGTTAAATAAGTAGGTACCATTTGGCATAAAGCTATGGAATTAGAAATAGTATTCGATTTTTTTAAACCGAATAAAAGCGGAGTTTCTCAAGTCGAAGCGTTACTTTTTTATTGATATCATAAACCGATAATCTACCTATCCTACTAATTATGTTCACTATAGAACGTGTTTTTTATAACTGAATTACTGAAAATTAAGACTAATGACGATGGCCTTCAAAAACCGACATTTACTCCCATATTCATGGGTAATACAAAAAGCGAACCACTCAGTATTCGCGGGACTTGCTCCGGAATGCGACGACACTTCCCGTGTGGAACAGAGCCAACCGTCTGCCAGTATGAAAAAAAATGTATGAAATACATCTGTGACCTGACTGACATAGACAGCCGGCTTACCTTTAAACTGGATAGGGTCATTGACCGCTGTTGAGTATTTACCGCTCACGTTTAATTTAAAAAATCTCTAGGCATTTGTGTTTTTCTGGGAAAATTAAACGGGGAAAATCTTATCCAGGTATTTTTTGTATCTTTATTCCGTTGAGGTTCATGTTTAGAACGTGAAAAAAAGTCTTTAATAATAATATTATTCTAATAGAACAAAACGTGGATGGAGGTCGTCACGCTAAACCAAATTAAGGTCAACAGAAAAACTATGAGCAAGAAGCGAAAATTATAAGCAAAAAATACGGCACATAAATCATGTTGTCTTATAAATTATATCTAACTGCGAACTACTTTCATGGAACAAATTGTGGCACTATTTTATTATTATGTTCACGCTCGTTTTGCGTCACGAGGTAGGCCGTATTATATTCCATACCACGAATATAATAATATCGATCCACGAAAGGTGTTTTTTCACAGTCGGCTAATATAAAATTCGATAATAGACATGAAAATCATGCAACCTGGGAATAGATAGGTACATAATATTATGTCAAAAAAATTACCTTCATGATGCATAGAAAGATACTGGTGATGAAGTTTCCTAGTGGTGGACATTACAGCCGCGGCCTTCAAATATTAATCACTAAAGCCACATTTAGGTACACGAATGCTAGCAATGGCACTCTAGCTAGACAGACACTAGTTTGCTAAAAGCTATGGCCATCACTATCTTGCAAAGATGACTTTTAAACCCGACTCCTACTTACACAAACCACGCTGTATTTTTAGTCCCAGATTGACATGAAAAAGAAAAACAATCGTCACATTTTGTTCGTGCCCCAAAAACCGTTTAGAATAACGTTTTGTTATTTTGACAGTTCTATCAGTGCTTTACGTGGTTAAATAAGAACTTCCTGATCCAACTGTCGTAGACATCAACTGTGTTCCTTTGATGCCTTCAAAGGAAAAAATAACTGATCAAATTGTTAGCCCTCAAAGTAATATCAAAGAGGTTATTCAAATCAAGATACAGTCGGAAATTTGGGAAATATAATAATCCTACAACAACTAAAAGTAGTCAATATACCTATTGGAAAATATTGGAAAACAGCACGCGTAGCATGACAAACATAATAGAAATGGGTTTTGTCGACGGAAGAATAGACAAAATGACTGAGGGGCAATCTTACGGATAAGCTCCTTGTGCTTAAAACTCGGCTCAGACGTACACCAAACCAGTATGGACATACCCCCTATGGACTGATGTTCAGTCACGACGTTAGAACAAAGCTGCAAGTGATGTTCGGAGACTCAACTGCCCTGACAGCGTCCAGATCAGAAAACGACACACCACCACCTCTCGTCAGAGCTTATTCCGTAGGTGATCGAGTGCAAGCCAGAGCCTACTCCGACCAGAGACGAAGATGGGAGTTCGGCACGATAATGCATCGTCTTGGCAATCTGCACTATGAAGTGAGAACTGACGGTGGTGTTATATAGAAGACTATTATATACTGGCCACCTAGTAAGCACTCCTGTCAGGTTGACGACTTGTGACATGATTCACTCATTATCTATCAAATAGAAAATATATATTCTTCATAATTAAAATGTAAATTTAATAAATTGTGTCATTTTGTCTATTTCTCCGTTGACAAAACCCATTTCTACTGTGGTCATACAAGCCTATTTTTTATGTAATTGCTTTAAAATAATAGGCTAACCATGGATAATTACAATACCAGCCTATCTATTACTGTCCCACTGCTGGGTAAAGGCCTTTTCAGAGAAGGCATGAGCATTCATTACCACGCTTTCTCAAGGTGGGTTGGCGATTTCAGACAATGGCAGCGGCTGGCGATGATTCATAGTGTTAATATAATGAACGCTAGAACATAAACAAGTAATGAGATAATTAGTCTTATACCTGAGTGGCAGCATAGGTCTCGATCCCGTGGAAATCTGGATAAAAAGTATCCAATGTTTTAATTCAGGTTATATCCTATCCGTGTTCCAAATTTCATCCGAATCCGTGTAGTAGTTTTTGCGTGAAAGAGTAACAAACTTCCATCTCGTCGTCTTCGTTTTTTTCTTTCTTTCTTTCTTTTTTTTTCTTTCTATCTATCATCACAAACTTTCGCGTTTATAATATAATAATCATAAATATAATATAATATAGTAGGATTAGTAGGATAGTAGGACTAGTAGGATAGAATAAAATGATCCAATAAATTTAGACCAATACCAGACCAAGTTTTGAACATATTTAAATGATGATTAATGATTATTCAGATTTTTAAACAATAAACCGACGCAATATCCATCATTTAAATAAAACCTCTATTCACGCCAAAAGCATATATTTCTATTTAGAAGCTAAAACATGAAGAGGTTTTAAGATATAAAGATGCAAGATTTATGAATATTGGTTCAAGATTCAAGGTGTGCAGTACGCTTGCAAGGCATCTTATATACGGTTAATCAAAACATCCGCCGACTTCCATAGACGCCATATTAAAGTCTGAAAGGAGCGGCTCTCGTAATATGAAAGGGGACTTACTGTAGTGCGGCTTTTGTATTTCCGAAGGAAAGCTGTGATGCCTTTGAAATTTGTTTATCAATGTTGGTAACTAAATAACTTCAGAGGCTTGTTACTATGATAACTGTCACTATCTTGGGTAGATGGCCCTCCTTTACACGGAATTCTTTGCACATCGATCATTTTTCAAAGGATAATGATCCCAGTTATCATAAGAATACCTGTGACACTCGCCTTAAGTCCTTACAGGATATCAGAAAACTGAAAGACTAATAACTAATCAGTCCTCATCACCAAACTCAATGCCAACCACTATTACACAATAGGGTATGCAGATGACATCGAAATCTTTGTCTCGGGGAAGGTGACGGGAACAATCTGTAACCTCACTCAGCAAGCACTACGTATCGTAGAAAGTTTAATTATCAATTTATTATTAAAGTTTAATTATCAGTGAACCTTACTAAAACTGAACTAGTCATATTTACCCAAAAACGAGCATTAGGCCCTCTCCGCCTACCCAAACTGTTAAGTAAATTAAACTGAAGTAGTTAAGTAGACAACAAGCTAAACAGTATCACCTTCTGGCAGTGCAGGAAAATTATAGGTAGTGGGGCCTATCCCCCAAATCATACTGTGGCTGTACACAACAGTGATCCGCCCCATGATCGCAGTGCGGGGCCGTGGTCTGCTGGCCCCGCCCTCAGCTGGTTACAGCTTCCAATAAACTACAACGCATGCAAAGACTAGCCTGCGTGGCGCCTACGGGCTGCATGAGAACTACTTCGACTACAGCAATCGAAGCCATGCTGGAACTGCCCCCGCTCCACCTGTTCATACAGCAGGAAGCGACAATGGCCGCGCTGCTTAAAGGACTCAATAATGAGTTCCCTATTACGAAAGCCATAAATGACCGGGTACCCAAACAATTTAACTTCGATACAAAATACAGGATCCAACTTCACTAGGAACGCCGATGCGAGGGTTTGCGCCCCGCAGAGCTACGAATCTTCACCGACGGATCCAAAACAGGTAGTGGCACAGGTGCTGGAATCTTCTCGGAGGACTTCAACATACACATAGCCACACCATTGGTAGTCCATAACACAATGTTCCAGGCCGAATGCATGGATGTATCTCATGCCGCTTCAGCCATCATGGCCAGGGAAGTTAAGGACCACTCGATACGAATACTCTCAGATAGCATAGCTGTTCTGCAAGCGTTAAACAGTCACACTGTTGACTCTGGGCTGATATAAGAATGCCACCAGCCCAGGCGGGTAGCCTAAATAATATAACCATTTGATGGATCAAAGGACACAGTGGCTCGCGGGGCAATGACGCAGCCAACGAACTTGCCAGAAGGAGGTCGAACATGGCACCAGTGGGGCCTGAACTCATCGCGCCACTCCCCTTCGGATACCTACGCACTCTGGTAAGGAAACGAACAAAGGACTAGCATCACAAACTATGGTTGGATCACGGTGAGTGCAGGCAGGCCAAGCAGTCAGTGCCTAGAATTGATGGCTGCCTCACGAAACAGTTTCTCCGACTAACGAAACAGCAGCTGCGGCTGGCCATGGGTCATTTAATAAATACCTCTATGTCATAGGCGTCACAGACAGTCCGCTGTACGGAGCCTGCATGGAGGACGACGAGACTGCAGCGCATGTGCTGTTAAACTGCCCGGTGGTCGCCACATACAGGGCAAGTACTTCGGTAACCCAGGTACCCTACGTGAGATTGTCAGTGACATCAAGGCATTGCTGGCCTTCTTTGAGGAGCTGGGGTGGATCGAATAATCGAATTTCCCACCCTTATGCAAAATACGCGCTTTGACCTGGAGTTCCGGATACCAGCCCATATTACCTATTAACTAATCTGCACGCGTAGCATGACCACCGTAGAAATAGGTTTTGTCGACGGAAGAATAGACAAAATGACAGATAAACAACCACAATCTGTCATTTTGTCTATTCTTCCATCGACAAAACTAGCTTCATTCCCCAATGAAAATTTGCATA
This sequence comes from Omphaloscelis lunosa, assembly GCA_916610215.1. Classification (NCBI taxonomy): domain Eukaryota; kingdom Metazoa; phylum Arthropoda; class Insecta; order Lepidoptera; family Noctuidae; genus Omphaloscelis; species Omphaloscelis lunosa. Next base: position 12,632,961 of record OU744258.1, read on the forward strand.
ACTGTGTTTCCCTGAAAGCTTTGATATAATATCGTATTCGCATAAATCAAGAATTTAAGAACAACAAACTCCAACTTACAGTTAGCAAATTATTATTGTTTGCGAAACAAAGAAACTCTGTTGTTTCTGGTTTCTATTATACAAAAGTTTTTCTTAGTAAAACCCTTTATATCGTTCCCCTGACAAATTTAATTTATTGAATGGCAAAGTGCCCCATGAAGATACAGCGATGTGAAAGCATATTCTCTTGCAGAAATCTTGCCTCTTTTCTTTTCCGTATGTCACTCGAGCTCAAGCACCTCTTGTATCTACGGATACCTCATCAATGATACTTCGAGGTGAAATGGACTCAAGACCTCACAAAACAGGCCTAATCTCATTTCTGTTTCAAATATTTTCCGCCCGAAATAACTTATGTTTGTCGTCCCAAATTACAATTGTTCAGGAACAATTTGTCAGAAATTAACTTTCATGCTCGTGTAATTCATCGTCGATAGTTTGGAAAATTAATTTAACCTTCATAACGAGCCTTGGTTCTCAAGCCTCGTCAGAATTAATTAAAATCTTTAGCAAATGATTTATAATTTTCAGAAGGCGGTAAAAAGACCATTCATATAATGAGGCAAGTTCAAATGTGTAGCTATTACGATGAAGAACGCTTTGCTAAAGTGAGCTGCATTTATAAAGTTCAGAGTGAATGTTTTTTTTTTTTTTTACCTTTTAATTAATACACTTTTTATTTTACTCCTGTGACTAAAATTATTACCGCTCTTATTTAGAAAGCAGCAATAAATGTAAAGATAAAATGTAACTACTGCCTATCTTTGCAATTTCTCCATCGCGTAATGAGAGCTCAACTAAAGTAATTAAAAGCACCAATCTAGTCCAAACAAGGGTAAGAAAAACACAGATCTAAGAACTAACTAACTATTTATGTTCCCATCCGATAAGATGATTGCGATTTATTAGGGCCAGACAAGACCTATCCAGTCATTCCCGTTTTAGTTCCTACCGGCTACTTAGGTACGCAGCTCCTTCTCATTCAATTCACGTTTTTAATTCATCTTTCTTTTAAAACAGGCTTACAGAGATTTAAGAAACTGAAAGCTAAATATTGGATAGAATCGAGCAACCGAAGTGGCGTTATGGACGGACCAAATGAATGTTAAAGACCCGGGTTGATACTATAAAAGGCTTATTTGATTTCGATCCAATCTCGTCTACATTGTTCTCGTTTTCTTGTGATTCGTATAAATGAGCATGCGTTTTTTTTTTAAATGTAGGAGGTTATATAGGAACCCTTTTCAGTAGTCTTAAGTTAGTTGTTAGGAACGTTGTTTTCTATTTCGGTAATGATTTTAGGAACAGTTCTCACAACAATTTTAATTTTATTTTAATCTCATCCCCTTTTTACAAAAACCTACTCATATGCTAACTCTCCAGGGGATGAAAGGCACGAACGTTAAACAGAATTAAACGAATAATACAGCAGGTAGGGTGCAGAATTTCTGACAGTACTAATTAAAATCGTACAGCATACCGTGAATCGTGGCGTGCGTCCGCGTCGAGTATTCGCGCGCGACTTGCTACCGAGTTTTATTTGCCCAATATGAAATTCGAATTTTAAATGCTATTCATTCTAAAAAAAAATTCTGTGGATAAATAGAACGCGGAAAACTGGCTGAATATAAACATTAAGGAAATAGAAAAGGTTTATGACGTTCTGAAAATATTGGTGTTTCGTGGAACCAATTAATAAGATTTATTTTTGTACTAGCGGCCCACCCCTGCTTCGCACTGTTTTTATGACTTGACAAAAATATCGAGTTATTTTTTGTTATTATGTGTAAGTTTTATAGTCATACACATACACCTATCGTAATAATTTTTCTAATTAGTGGTGAAAACTACACCAAAATACGTTGCGTATTTTAAAAGACAGACGCGAATAGGAACTTTGTTTTACATAGATTCTATAGCCATGAAAAATATGTTTATAGTTCTCTATCTATCTAGTTCTCTACTAAGCAATGTTTATTTTTAGAAAATAACTGCAAACTTCCGTGTAATTTCTAAGAATATGTAGACTTTATAAGGAAGCTCTTACCTTAAAGGAAATTAAAGTAACAGCAATTTAACGTTGTTTTATTTAGAAAAGGCTGCTTTTTAATTAAAGGGACGTTCAAGAGAAGTGTAGGAAAGCAAATATCAACGCTGCACTGAGCTATTGCCGAGCACACTGACCTACGAGACACGCTTCCAACTACCTCGTTACGTCGTCGCTGATCTACCTCTGTATACATAACATCACGCCTTGTTTCCCCGAAGGGTTGGGAAGAGGTGTTCCTGTAGCAGGTTCACCCACATTTCGCCAGTTATGTTTTAAGTCCTATGTAATAGGGGGCGAGCCTATTGCCATCAACCGGGCACAAATCCAGAGATTAGGCTTCTACTGAGAAAAATGATGATGTGGATATATTTAGTAACCTTTTCCGCTAAGCTATTTCTAAAGAGTCTTGAAAAGACCCTGGAAGAAATCGACACGTGTTTCACCTCTCAACGAGGCATCCTCAGGATGACGATTAACTTGTCGTGAACTCTAACACGGCGTGTTGCCACACCTAGCACCGATCGCAGACTGAGCTTACCCCTTTTTTTTTTTTTAACGGGCATCTCTCAGTTTTGACCACTAAGGTCTTGGCTGCTTAACCGGACTTTCCTGTGGGTGCCTTAAGCTGCTACACTCAAAGCCTCCAGCCAGGGGCAAAAAACTAAACTAAATTAAAACTAGGCGAACGCTCGCTAAGGGCACCCCCTGTGGGGTACGAACCTCGGCTTAAGGCGTCGCTGAGGGGAGGACAGCAAGAAGGGACAGGCTGGATCAAAATTGGTTTAAATCATGATTAGAGCTTTATCGCCCGTCCAACTCACTTATATACTGCTCGCCCCACCTCGGCTCGGAACGTGATCTACGCGGTAAGGGGCGAACAATCGCAGTAAAGGTGACCTTGGCATACTCGTATTTATTTCGTTCAACAGTGTAACGTTTCCTGTATTATTTTTCACTATTTCTAAGCCCTCTAGTACTGACATTCTGAAACCTTTATCACATGTGTGTAAAATTTCGAAAGTGTTATTATTATTTAACGAATGACCTGTGTCTAATAAGTGTTGAGCAAAATGGGATTTTTCTGGATTACTGTTCCGGAACGCTGCAATCCCATTAAAAAAAAAAAAAAAAAAAGTAAAATCCCATTTTGCTCAACACTTATTAGACACAGGTCATTCGTCATTCTTGGTGTGGCAATACGCCGTGTTCGAGTTCACGACAAGTTAATCTTCATCCTGAGGATGCCTCGTTGAGAGGTGAAACACGTGTCGATTTCTTCCAGGGTCTTTTCAAGACTCTTTAGAAATAGCTAAGCGGAAAAGGTTACTAAATATATCCACATCATCATTTTATTATGGATTTCCGCAAGGTCACGCCTGAATCAATTAACTTTCTACTGAGAAATTTCAGATAGAAAAACTCAATAACACTTTGCCCGACCTGGGAATCAAACCCAAGACCTCATGCTCAGCAGTAGCGCTTGCGACCACTAGACCAAAGAGGCAGTCACCTATATGTAACATTAAATAGACGAACTTTAATATATGAGTACATGAACTATTCAAAGAGAGAGCACTACTAGGGCAAATTTCAAGGAAATGAAAGTTCGTAAGTATAAGCAAATTGCGAACACATTCTTCCTTTGATACTTGTTAGTCACCAGTGAGTCGCTTATAGAGCTATATTATGTAAATATATTCGAAATTTCGAACAGAGGATCAAAGTATACCATCCATCCGCACTAACTACAGTAACCTACATACATGAAATATTATCAACAGTAATTAACAAGCTAGACGAGGACAACACACCGGATTACGTAGCTACACACAATGTAGCACAAATTGAACAGTTTTCACGGCGTTGCTGCAACGCTCGTTATGTTTGTTACATTTCAAATTCATCCCGTCGACACAGACAAAAAATATTTCATTGAACATATCAACACGGGCGTAACGAGAAAAAAGAAAATTAAATGTTAATTAGCTGTCACAAACTTTGACTCTAATAAAGTCGGGCACAATGAGAAAAAAACGTCGAAAAATGTTTTCATAAAGAGCAGTGGCGATATTAAAAAAGAGAAACTCACCTTTTTGTACCCACCGAGTCGCAATGCCCTCTGCAGGCGCGCGGCCCGCGTCGTCGACAGGTACACTATCGGCACCGCCTCCCCCGCTTCCAACTCGATATCGAAGTCGTTAACTGCCTCACAAAACTTATAATCCTCAAACTTTTTTGCCTCATTCTTCATTAGTTCCTCACTGTCCCCATCGTCACTTATCTCGTCTTTTAAAACTTTGCTGGCTGGGATGAAAAGAGGGTTTTCGTAACAGCGATTAAGAAGTTTAGGAGCTTCGTTTAAGATGCCTATTTCTTCGGAAATCCGCTTTTTGATGTCGTGAGCTGATTCGGGCTCGCTGTCCTCTTCCGGGAAAGTTATTAGATAATTGTCGGTGCTCGGGCACTGTTCGTCTGCGCACAAGTCTTCGATCACTACTGCCGGCATGTTCGCGTCTGAAGACGCGGAAGAGTATGCACTCCACCTCAACCCGCTGTTGAGACGACCGCACTCCATTGTTCCTAGAGTTATGTTTGCACTGATTGAATAACTTTGTTTATTATTCAAAGGACACAAATATGTATGTTTAACTTTCAGTGAAACAGCAATAGTAGAATAATGTTTTGCGTCTGTCGACGAGTGGGCGTATTGGGTATCTGATTTCAATCTGCAATCATCTGACCGCTGCACGCATTCACGTGACGATCGTGAAAAATGAGCCTTGTGGCGCTAGGCAAAGAAGTTATTTTTGGAAGCTCCCGCAGTCGTACGAATAAAGCAATGTAAACATTTTTCTAACACAGGCGAGGAAAATTAAAAATTCAGTATGATCGAAAAATAATGTTATATTTTTTAAGGGCGCTCTTGGCCCACGTGTCAGGCGCAAAAAAAAAACGTAGAGAACACAAAATGAAAATGTTTAGACATTTAAAAAACAGGTATCAAATTGTAGCGGGGGCTGTCCACAGGTGGGGAAAGGTAGGTGATAAGGGTCACCGAGGGAGCTCGCGCATATTTATACCTCTCATCTCACATAAGCTATGTTCAGCCTTTTGGAAAATACTTTGTATTTAATTTTACCCCGCCGTTAGCATTATTTTGTTTATTTTGTAACTGTGTTGTTAATGTTACAGGTGTAAGTCTTTTCTTACGACCCGTATGCAGTAAAAACGTGAAATATAACTAACATGAACGTTTTGTGTTTATAAGATTAGTGAAAAAAACTCATGTAAACCACGAACGAATTTGCACCCATTGCCATTTATGAAGGCGTCTGAAATAAATCAGACGCAATCCAGACGGTACAACCAAAAACGTTAATGTCATGCAACAAAACTATGGTCGGTACACTCGGCACGGTGTCATCGCTCCCGACCATCTATTTAGAAGCCACTACATGCACTAAAAGAGGGATATCATCACTTATAGTCTGCTCGCTGGAACTATTTAATAGACTGTCTGTCAGTGCAGCGCTCGGAGAATGCTTGGCTCTCGATGCGACCGCTGCTTTGGTATATCAAACGTCCTAGTATATAACGCCACTTATTGCCAATCTAAAGGGTTTATTTTATTTTAGTTCTATTTAAGCAGGTAACAAAACATTAAATAACTTTTGAGTTTCATAAAAAATCTGCCTTCTTTGGACTTTAAAACAACATCGGCCAGTGACTTTAAAATTAAATCTTCTCTAAAGTATCTATTTTAATTTCTGACAGCTGAAAACATCCTGATGATACATTAAGTGCCTTAGCTCCTTTAGCTTAAGATTTAAATACAAATAAAATGGCGATCCAAAAGAGTAGATAAATAAATCATGTAGAACGTCTTATTTATAGACTAAACTTAATTAAATTCAGACATTGAGGAGTAGTTCTAATAAATATTCATTTACTACAAGTAATTTGTTCGATATTATAAATGTTGTATACTATTTTAACTGTTAATGTATTTTAATTTAGGTTAAATTATTCTTTCATGGTTAATTAATCTTACATTTTATTTTATCTATGTAGTTTCATGATACACGCCTCAGAGTGAATGCAGACTTCATAGAATGAAGTGGTACCTATTCTAAAACTCAGAGAAAGCGTTGACTTAGATATGGAAATAGGTCCAGCACTGTACTATTAAGCCTGATTCACACGGTGCGATTCAATTACGTGTTGTATACCTTAAGTTGAAGCAACAATTAAAGTAGAACACCGCGAACTATGAACCGAAGTATGAAAAGGCGCGGTAGCTGCAAGAGTGACGCTAAACGAACTAAGCTTCGTTTCTAGTGTGGCCTGCGCTTTAACAGTGCTTAGGAGATGCAAGTCCTATTGTGCTTCTTACATTTTATTCTGTACTATAGACAAGAAACTTGCATCGTGTAAATGGGCTGAGGCTGAGTGGCAGAAATAAACTACAAAAGTACAACTGGCAAGTAAGTATGTAAAGTTATTAAAACTTATATTTTGCTAAGTTCAAACTCATACATACAGAATGGTGATGTAAAGCAGTAGGACTAGGTACCCATAAACATCCAGAGACGGTTGCAGCCTGTCAAAGTTCACAATGATCAGATTTTAAAAACATTAGCATGCAGCACAAAGTGATTACAATAACTGATGGCAATATCTAATTGTATGCTAGAGATGTTATTTAGTAAACACTGCCAATGTAACGTTGAATAACAAGCTCCAATCATTGTTATTGGCTAACAGAACAACGTTTATCAATGATTAATTATCAATTACTAGCTGCTGTCCGCGGCTTCAACCGCTACATCCTTATTCTTTTTCTAAAATAAAAACTTAATTACTGCTTATAACATCAACTATCTGCCAGTGAAAGTCCCGTGAAAATCAGTTCAGCTGTTTCGGAGATTAGCCGGAACAAACGGAAAGACAGATATTTTTTTTTTTTTTAGATGTACCTTAAGTAGGTATATACTTTCTTATGCATTTAGTAAAAAGCTAATAAAGTTATAAGTTAATAAAGTTATTTTGACATAATAAACAGACACTTGAATTTTATTTTATTTGTGTGTAGATATAGATGTATAGATTATTTGTGTGGTTAATCGTTTAATTTCAATAGTGACCGTAGCTTGTATTTTGTTCGTGTCAAATGTAAAACTGTGTGAAAGCATTTTATGTACCTACCAAAAAATCTAACATTAAACGAAATCTAAAATTTCTGATAAAAAAAAAACAAAGTTTTAAAATCTAAATTGAAAATTGATGCTTTATTACTTTGTATTTTAACCAAGAAAATCAAAAGGACTTGCGAAGTTACCAAAAACAACTGATAAACTTTTCCTAAAAGAAGGATAATCGGTTCCCTTGAGTGTTAAAAATATTTTTGTTGTGATCCTAACTCATAAAAGCTTTAAAAGTTTTAAATAAGTTATTCCTTTTTCGCTTCTTCTAGGGAGAACCAGTTTCCACAATAAAGGCTCTCAAGGGCTTTGTATTTAGAAGCAGAAAAATTGAAAAATATACGAGTGAAGTGATAATTTATATAAACGAGAAGATAAGCATTTGACCAAATTGCAGATTGATTACAGTTCACATACAACTCAGTGCTTTGTTAACGCGTGTCAAACACAGTTTTGAAGGAAACAACTCTTGCCAATTTTCACGAAACGTCAATATTTGTCACACATATAAAAAAAAAGTTTACGTGATTATGATCTACGGATAAACTTGTCACATTCGTTTCAAATATGTCCTAACTACAATATTTAATTTCTTGAATGATAGTTTCCGATTCAAACGTCAACGGACCGCGAGTCGGCGCACGCGCCACGCGGGATGAATCGAGACTGAACGTTCTAATTTTGAAATGAAGTGGGTTTAATAACATTGCGTATTTTCCCGTTTTCTCCCGGTGACATCCGCGATGACTCACTAATCCCAGTTTTTGCGCCTAAACATTATTAAAATCATTTTTCTTGGCGCTTATTGAAATTCTGACGCTATTAGAGTGGTCAACGTCACAATGCACAGTCATCATCAAAAAGTAAAATAGAATGGTTTCTAATATTGAAACTTTTTAAAATCTGCCAATTTTGTGCAACGAAACGATAAAGAATGATTGTCTTACAATTGATAGGGAAACATTTAGCGACCCTAAGTATAGATAGTGCCATCCAAGAAGACGCGCCCCATTCCGCTCCGCTCCGTACTAATAAAATACAGCTTTCAGTACAGTAATCGCGAAGCGGGGCGCGTCTTCGTGGATAGTACTTACTATCTGTAACATGGGACAAGGTCAGGAAGGTGATGAAAACGATGACATGTTTCGTCCATGCATCTTTAATGCTCCGTTGAAGACTGCATAGGCAAAAAACTATTACTACTTGGCAGCGACTATAGTGACAAATTATACGAGAATTATTTCAGGCAACAATTATTACGATTGTTCGTTCCACATCTGCATTCAAAATTATTATAAATTTAAAACTCGCAACACCCGGTAGTGACTCTGAATTTATTTTATTTTTATTTTTTCGGAAGGCTTGCAGACTAATAACATTATAATAACAATATTATTTAACTAAATTGCTAATTACAAGCTCCCACAGACAAATTTACTTTATCAACTTTATGTAACACAAAGTTAAGTCAGGCAGACGTGAGAACATTTAAATGTATCTACTAATAGTTACTGTTCTTTTCAAAATGTAAGCTCTATCTGACCATAGCTAAAAGAAAAGAAAAAAGAGATAATAACGCATTTCTGGTTAATGTCTGTGCAAGATTCAGCATGTTGTCTATATTTTCACTATATCCGTAACGCTATTTTACATATTTTTGGCCTTGATCAACCACACTAAGCCAAAGACTGGTGTACATATAACATAGAAACAATTTTCTAAAATATCTGAACAGACTTTTTGATTTATTCTGCATAATGCAGAATCACTGTGCTTCTAAACATGACCTTCAAACGATCTTCCTAACTTTTCCGTCCCATAAAACATGCAGACAACCTTGGACTTTGTTTTTGTTTATAAAACCGCAGTATGATGTAGACTGATCTGCGTGAATTTTATTTTATTAGCTAGTAACCACGACCTTGCGTCGTCCGTCGTCTTGATGCCGTGCCAGGACTACATTTGCACCGAACGAAAACATTGTGAATATCTCTCGCGAAAACTTCGAGTACCCAATATCAAACATTCAGTAGCTCTCCTCCTCTGAAATATTACGCGTCTACATCACCGACAGGGTTTTTTGATCGGCAAAACGAAATGATAACATGCCTCACAATGTACACTTTGATCTTTCAATTTCCACTTTGGCAAATCGTTTTTGCTTCTACATTCATAGATTGTAGTCTCAATAGCATTTTCTTATTTCATTTCAGAAATCTTGGGATCAATGACATTTAATCGTTTTTACCTTAACTAATGGGGTTGCCAATATACACCATTCAGTTTATCTTCATGGCAGGCCAAATCCCCTAATATGTCCAAAGCATTACGCTAAGCGTAACGCCAAGCTTACTACGTAAATTTTATTCACTACCGCAACATTCATTAGCATAAAATAAATAAAATGGTTCACAAAATAAATGATAATGGGTCCTCCATTATTGAAATTTCATACTCGTGAAGAGGCTTACAAGGTGGGTAATGAACCTTGATCTAAATAGTCTGTTCGACCGTCGTGTCGTCGGTTCATGTTTATGCTATTACACTAGTAATCCCTAGAGATGTGGTAGGAGTGGTCCTGGCTCCCTGCAGAGAGAATATTCGAAGTCACAGTACTGGCAGCACTCTAGCATAACAATCCTCTTGGGATTCGGGCTACGACTGAGAACTATCTGAACAAGGAAACTTAATCACAGTGTCGTTCAATCTTTCTATTGAATCTAGGACAAAAGTCTGACTCGAACTAGGCCAATGACGCTATATCACAGGTAATTGTTTCTATCTACGCGGTTATCACAAAGGGAGGGTTTCTTTTTTTCCCTCCGCCTGTTCAAATGTTTGTGGTGACAACGCTAACGAAATCCCGGCTGCGGCGAGCTCGCACACATGTTGCGGAGATATATAAATAAGCTTATAGCGGATTTACATGATATATTACGTGCAAAGTATACCATTAATGCTGAATAGCTTTTTTTGCTTGAAATACTAACAAAATTGTACTATGTTTACAAACTTTATGCCAACCCAACAGTAGGATCAAAGGATTGTACAACTGTTAAGTATTAGTAATTTAGACATTAAATATTTATAAAGATTTTGGTCAGTTCAAAAAGAAAATTGAAAGCACGTTATTAATTTACTAAATCTTGAGAATATAACATCAAACAAAACGTAACAATCAAGTCTCTAAGAGCCCAATGCTGACCTCGTAACTCATATACCGAGCCAAGATAATTAGAGGATGTGTGTGAACCTACGACCGAGTAGTAATATGCTCTAATGCTCTCATGAAGTCCCTATTTTACTTGAAGGATACGAAGTATCTCTTTAAACAGTATCGTTAATATGTGATGATTCAGAAAGTGACCACAATAGTTTCATTTCCATTTATGCAAAGAGCGTGTACAGCGTGTCGAGGGATACATTTAATCACGTACTGCACTTAAAGCGTTCGTTAATAAAAAATAAGATACATTTACATTTAACGCATGTATTATTTATTGTTGTTCTGCAAAATTGAAATCAGATTGGCTCAGAATGGTGACGTATTTCTATTGGTTGGTTCGGTATAGTGTTTATCGGTTGGCTCGTTTTACCAGTCTCTGATTAACTCCAGACTAAACTATTCCTAGCTTTTATAGGTTCCAGTTTAATTGAAATAACGGAGCTCATTATTTGTTATCGAACGATGCTAATATAAGATGACGAACTACAGACGCTGAAACCACATTGTTCACGTAAATTAATTTTGAATTGGTTTCAAGATTGATTTTGGAATCTTCAATATTGTTAATTTAGGAGCAATTTCGTTTATTTCGTGAAATGTTTGTGGCTTCGTGGTTATCGTATTCGTATACGTTATAATCTTCGTCATTGTATGAACTAATTTACCGCCATTTCTCTTCCAGTTTAAAAGCTGGATCAATAGACGACTCGCTCATACGTGTAAGAAGTAATTATTGGGGTTAAAGCCTTGCCGAACTAAGTATATTTCCAAAGGTAAGAAAAAGTAAACAAGACAAATACAGTGATAGAAGTTCGTACATTGCTTTTGATCATTATTATGGTGAAGGTATTATTAACATGCCATTCTGCTGGTCATATTGATTTTCTATAATCACGTGCTGTCCACCTAAACCAATTTGTTAAATAAATTCAATCATGATATCCATTACGCTGAATAGAAATATCAAAGAGCTAGAACAATGGAGATAAAGATCGCTAAATTGGGGCAATTTTATAGTTAACAAATTTTGCCTTAAACAAGATTCAAATAGCAATCATCCTAAATGCGAACATCGCGTGCTTTTTCTAATCGAGGATCCCAATTTGAATGTCCGTCCATCAGCTTCCAGACAGTAGCTTTTAGGAATTAGGTTGGTTTGCCAAATACTTTAACGTCCGTCTGGTCACGCAACCTTATGCTGCACGAAACTTTCGACTTTCACACGACATGTTATTTTTCGCCATTTATTTTGATTTATAACTTTTTACTCATTTACGATGTTCCACCTGATGACACTGTTAACAACACACATAACACTCAAATCAAGAGAATCAATAAACCACTCGCCGGGTTCCCCATCATCAATCAAACGTGAGCGGGTCCTTTTGAGCTCATAAAAACTGACGTCACACTGGCATGTACATATTTATGAAGCATCCAAGTGATCTGCTATTGATGGCCTGTCCCATTCATCAGTCAGGGAAGCCGTCGACTAACAAAAACTTGTTCGTGACAAGATTTTTGTGGGTGGACAGTGTTAGACGGAAATGCGTGGATGTTTGCGGGATTTAAAAGGCGGAACGAAACCTTGGCGAGAGTATTGCATAAGAAACGACTTGTGTGAAATAAAATACAACAAATAGAGTGTTATTTGAAAGAATACGCAGCAATAATTTTGCATCTCATAGTTGACTTGGCCAAAGTGCTTAGCGCTGTTTATTGTTGAAATGTCAACTTCAATGCCATTTGCTTTGTCCAAGAACGAGAAAAAAGCAGTTTACATTAGAAGGAGTTCATCATAAATCTTCGCTTGATTAATCGAACCGTCACAAATAAAGCAATGTATCAGTAAAGTGCAATTGTGGGTGATTGCGGTTTATATCAGCTCTTTATTGATGGACACCGAGACACGGCTCGTAAATTGCCACTTGCATATGCATGCGGGGAGCGACCGATTGGCAACGGTGCACTCGGCCCGTTATGAGTGTCGCTCCAACCTACGCCGTCACAATTAACGGATGTTATGGCATTTTTTAACAACATTTTTCTTTATGAATGGTGGTATGATTGATTGAGTTCTATACAATTTGTGCTAGATATTTTTGGGCATTGTGCTTCATGACGTAAAATGTAGGTATAATTGTTTTCTTTAAAGGGCCTTCCTTTAAAGAAAAAACAATAATTTAAGCTAGTATTGGAATCAGATTCAAGGACCAAGCAATATCTCACCGTACAGCTCGATAAAACCAACTTAGAGCCTATAAAGCTAACATCCACATTTATCGAAAACAATAAAGATACCTACAGTACGTTTGTATTTGGAAAGTGAGGATGAAACGATAATCCATACAGTCCGTCCATCAACGACTCATATTTATTGAAGCGTTTATCGCGGGACCGATTTAGCACAAAAAGTAACAAAAATATTTTGCTGAGATAAAATCGTGAAAGCCGGATCAGTGCTCTCAGCTCCGCGTACGTATATTGAACAATTTTAATCCAAACTATGTAGGTGTACTTTGCTACCTATCCTATTGCACAATGGGTTTGACATTCGTTTGGGAACGAAATGCTGGGAAACTTTTCAAGCCCTCGGCTTGTCTGACCACGGTCCGATGGCAGTGGAACGCCAATCAATACTACCATAGATAACTCCAACCATTCCGTAACAAAAAACTGCAACCGTTGCATTAAAATAATAATAATACCAGCCTGTAACTGCCCCATTGCAGGGTAAAGCCCATACAGAGAAGGCACGAGCATTGATCACCACGCTTGCTCAAGACGGTTTGGCGATTTCTGACTTATATTAACTATAATTCCAGGTTTCCTCACGATGTTTTCCTTCACCGATATCAACCGTTGCATTTTTAGCCTAAAAATAATTCATCAGAATAAATAACAGATAAAAATCTGCTTACCCTTTTCCTTACTATGTTGGGGTCGGCTTCCAGTCTAACCGGATGTAGCTGAAGATCAATATTTTACATGGAGTGATTGTCTATCTGACCTCCACAACCCAGTAACTAGGTAATACGTTACCCCTTGGTAAGACTGGTTGTCAGACTTTCGGGCGTCTGACGACCAGTAACGACTGTCAAAGACACACGAGTGACAGCTGGGACCGACAGTTTGACGCGCTTTCTGAGGCATGGAAGACTGAAGAGTCTCCGAATGTAATGATGGTCACCCATCTACAGACCAACCCCGGCAAGCGTAGCTTAACCTGATGGATCGACCCAGCTGTTATTACTTAGCCACAAGCTCCTCAGAATAAATAACAAATAACACTCTTAATTATCTTTTCCCCCAAACTCGAGTGTATATAAGTTAAATGACTTTTAATTAATCCCGCAACAGGTTTAAGCAGATCAAATGATAAGCGCAAAACTTATTAACTCACTTCATATATCAACCTGATTGATCCACTTATCTTCGTCAGCGACGCAATCGGCCGCACAAATGACGAGTGACAACTATTACATAATAACCCTCCCGCATCGGCGTGTGTACACAACCTAGTCAAAGCCACGTAAAGGCTGTAATCCGGTCAGACGACACGCTGATCCTGTTAACGCAATCAAATGTTGGCGTATTTAAATGGACTTGTGGAACAAACGTCGGGAGTCGCGTAGGAGTCGATCAGAGCTGTTGGGAGCTGTTGAACGAATAATTACTGCGTGTTTCGCGAGAAATGTTTGCAAATTAAGTTATCGTTGAATCTTTTGGTCTCACGAGTGTGAATACAGCTAATGATATCATTCGTTTGGAGTAAAGTCAGGTTATGCTCGCATCTGATTATCGTTGAACCTGTTTGCATAATAATAATGCAGAAACTGGTATCAATACCTTAACTAATTAACGGTTATGATGTTACTTTTAACAACTGAATTTTCTAAAAGACATCGGATATCATAATACAGTTTTGACATTTGGTATACTCTTCCAGGAATAAGGTCATATTGATAGCCATCTCACGTCAAATTCAAAATCTTAATATTGTTCCTTTAATGGAAATTGAACAGATGTTTACTTCAACTTTTAATCTATGTTATCTAATCGAGGTTGAATCCTAAATATAGCGTCGCACATTTCATGTGACGCGAACAGTGCCGATCAATCCGTTACGCCTGCGAAGCCTATTTGTTGACAGCCGCGCCTGCCTGCCGGACGGCTGGACCACGCCGCAATCGGGTCAACCTCAATGCAACGTCTTGTTGACCAGGAGTAAATGACCTAAATATTTAGTACAACGAACATTACGCGTTGTTTCCCCAGGGTTAGGCAGAGGTGTACCTATAGTAAGTACCCCCTCATTTCGCCAGTTATGTTTAAGTCCCATGTAATAGTGGGCGAGACTATTGCCATCAACCAGACACAAAACCAGAATCCGAGTTGCTAAGGAGTAATTTCAGATGGAAAAACCCGATAACACTTTGCCCGACCCGGGAATAAAACCCAGGACCTCATGCTCCGGCGGTGATCTCTCGCGTCCGGCCCTGGTTCAGCCATGGTACGGAGCGAGAGGAAATGGGAGGCCGTCACCTCCTTCTGCGAAACGGTAATGCTCGCGAAGGAGGAGGCGGAACGCGTGAGGGAGAGGCAAATCTCGCGCCCTCACGCCCCTATCCGCCGCAGGAGGAGACGCCCAGGGCGTCGGGAAACGCGAGGCGATTTCCGGCCAACGTAGGTTCGGGCTTGCGGACGGTGAGCAATGGGTAGCTCACCATCCGATAAGGACCAGGCCCGGGTCGACGGCGCGTTGTGTTCCACGCGCGCCTCAAAGAGATGTCAGCAGAATCGACGAGGTCCGCTAGGGCCGATGCCTACCAGGGTTAAGAAGAAAACCGAAAGGGAGATCGCGGCCCCCGGCAACAGGGCAACCGAAGGAACACGGATGGGTTTTAGTCAGTAAGAGTCTGACACGCCCTCCCGTTCCGCCCAGAGCGGGAGAAGTTATTTGATAATTTCCCACCCAAAAATAAAAAAGGACCTCATGCTCAGCAATAGCCCTTGCGAAAACTAGACCAAACAGAGGCATTCTACCTGTTTTAAATGTGTATATTTAAAACGAGTTTGTCAAAAAAATCGCCATCCTCAACTAACAAAATGATAAATTATCCCATGCTCCTGTGTAAAATTGCTAGCATGTTAGCTTAGGATCTCAATTTTAACCTTAAGTCTCGCGTCCGAAATACCATTCTCTTTCGTACTTTGTACAAGTACCCATTATTGTGTGGTAACTACACATTATTGATTTGGTATCACTTTCTTTTCCTAGCAATTAACGTTGCCTAGTAACAAGAGACCTCAGGGAAATATCACTGTACCGACATCAGAAAACAAATCCTTTTGCTCTTTGCACAGTTCAATATTATCAAAATATCTGGAAACAGAGATAGAGTCCGGTAACTGAATTTGATGCATGACCAATGCGCAAACTTCTCGGAAAAATACAGTTTCAGAAAGTTGAACAAAAATGGAAAAAAATTTGAGATTTGCTGTACTTCAACTTCAGACCGACAAACGACAAACAAACATGGAATATCGAATAAATCCTCTATCATACAATAATATGTATTTTAAAACTATATCATTCCTATCACTGTTTATTTTAACATGTTGTTTTCTTTTCGAAACACTCACTTTATATTAAAACACAAAAAATAACTAAATCTATTTAAATAAATAAATGCCCTTTTTTTTTTTTTTTGAGGGTGGGAAATCATCAAATAACTTCTCCCGCTCTGAGCGGAGCGGGAGGGCGTGTCAGACTCTTACTGACTAAAACCCACCCGTGTTCCTTCGGCTGCCCTGTTGCCGGGGGCCACGATCTCCCTTTCGGTTTTCTTCGCAACCCCGGCAGGCATCGGCCCTAGTGGACCCCTTCGAATCTGCTGACATCTCTTTGAGGCGCGCGTGGAACACAACGCGCCGTCGACCCGGGCCTGGTCCTTATCGGACGGTGAGCCACCCATTGCTCACCGCCCGCAAGCCCGCGCCTACGGTGGCCGGAAATCGCCTCGCGATTCCCGACGCCCTGGGCGTCTCCTCCTGCGGCGGTTAGGGGCATGAGGGCGCGAAATTTGCCTCTCCCTCACGCGTTCCGCCTCCTCCTTCGCTAGCATTACAGCTTCGCAGAAGGAGGTGACGGCCTCCCATTTCCTCTCGCTCCGTACCATGGCCTGAACCAGGGCCGGACGCGAGAGATCACCGCCGCCGATCGCCTCCACGAGGACACGGCGATGCTCCGCCCAAGCTGGGCAGACCTCCACCGTATGCTCCACCGTGTCCTCCGGGCGATCCACACAATGGTGACACCCGGGCGTTTCCTCCCGCCTTATCCTGTGCAGGAACCTCCCGAAACTGCCGTGTCCGGTGAGGACCTGCGTCAGGCGGAAGGTGAGGACGCCGTGGCGCCTCTCTAGCCACTCCTCAAAGAGGGGTCTTATCGCCGCAATTGTGGCGTGCCCAGCGCTGGGTTGCGACAATCGCACTCTCCATGACGCCATGAGATCCCGCCGGAGCTCTGTCCGCTGTGCCGCGATTTCTCGCGGCAGCGGAGTTAAGCCCCGGCGTTTCGCCTCCTCGCGCCACTCCCAAATGTGCGCGAGGACCTTTGCCTCCAGATCCCATGGCGGTAATCCGGCAAATAAATACATGCCCTTAAATGCTTTTACCAAAATTAATAAGTCTCTGAAAACCTCTACGTACCTATTGTAACATTTCTCACATAAGTATAATCGCCGAAAGGATTTACTGACCAACGAACAGCTTTGAATTTCAGAGAAAAGGCGCCATGACAGTTAGTGACGGACAGCAGATTACTGATATCTCATCGAATCGGATCCGAATCGGATCGCGACCGTATTGACAATAATCAGAGTGGGCACAGAACTAAAATGGACTTAGATGCGGATTATAGAGGACCCGTATTCAAGATTACGTGTTGAGACGTAATACAGCCTTTTGTAATGTTTTCTGGCTTACCTATAATATGATTGGATAAGTACGAGAAAGATGTGTGTGTAGCTTTATAAGAAACCAAAAATGAAATGAAGCCTTCATGTAGTTTTTCAAAATATTCATTTTGTGGACATCTATATATTCGTCCTCCATTCTAAATCCCGTTCTTTTGTTTCCTTTAACAATAGGTAAGTCAGGTCGTGTTGTGAAATCCAAAAATTGATCAGTAATAAAAGAGTTAAGAGATCAGATGGTCTTTACTGCAAAAATCTCACGAATAGCACTGCAGCTTTTCAATTAAGAGGTAACCTACTAAGTGCAATTGCAACAGATATATTTCCTTCAGTCTTTAAAGCTGCGTTTCCACTTAGCGTTCTGAACAGTTCTGAGCGAGCAAACGCTTGTTCGCGCAGTAAATGATGATGATCGGTTAGACTCGGCGAATGAATACTCGCTCGCTCATACTTTTAGTGAAAACGACGTCACGGCGAGCAAGCATTCGTTTTCTCGTTGTAGTGAAAGCAGATGTTTTCTGTTTTGAGAGAACATCAACAGCAAACATTTGCTCTGAACGAAATGTTCGCTCGGCAGGATAGCGAAAACGCGGCTTTACATGATAACAAACGAGTATCGTATCGCTCTTGTTTATTTATAATCATGTCGCGACGCCACAACAGACTTGGCTTTACTCCAACTCCCATTTTTTTGGAATTTATTTCAATTCATACGTTTTGGCTTTTGTGTTTGTGTATCGTTCGAATGATTGGCAATCAATGCTGAGCAACAGTTATTTAAGCAGTTTGTTTGCATTTCGATGCAAGTGTGGGAAAATTCCGTAGTCTTGACAACAATTAATCCGTAAGATTTATCATGCAATTTGATTTCAATCAGCCGTCAAATTTTAGCACACCGGCTTGTGTAAAAAAGGCTTTTTTTAAGTAAATAAGAAATAGGAGTTCCTCCTTCCTTGTCAACTTATGCAAAACGTTTGAGAGTGTAGATTGTAGCGAGCTAAGCGAGCTCGAAAATTTTACCACCCTACATTTATGTTTGCATACGTATGGGGCCTCAACTCTAAATTGCTTGTTACTGAATATATGTTGACCATGTTTGATATATCATTAAAAAATCCTTCTTAAGATCTTGGGTCCCCAGGACCGGGGGCCCGGGGCAGTTTGTCTTGACACTACTCTGAAATATTTAATTTCTACGTCTAAGTAGTTGCTAGCTTCACATAAACCAACATGGGCACTTATGAAATGACAGAAGTTAGGAGTACAGTTGCATTTAGTCGCTTCCTATGGAGAAGAGCCGGCAAGAAACTACACGGTCCATCATCATATACTTATAATAACAGTACATAGTCTTATTATGCGTGTCGTTCACGCATGTGTGGCGAACACATACATCATACAAAGTATTTATTTGATTTAATTCACCAATAAGATTAGAAACGGAATCAGTGATTGACCTAGACTCAGCTCGGGGGGTCATGACCCCCCCCTTGATCCGTCCTTGTACCCCCCCCCTAGCCATAACAGCATTCACCAGCCAGCAATTAAACGTGAATGTGAAGCGAACAATCGCAAAGGGCCGGAGAGTAATCGATCATCGCCAGTTCGACAGGTCATCTGTTGAATACGACCCTAACGTCCGAATCGTAATCGAAACGCGCCGGTTTGATTGGCACACGTGATAGTCGCTAATGGCTGATAAACTGGAGAAATGGGCTGTTGTATTTGGAAGGTGATATTTATAGGATTATTTTGGACTAGACTGAGTTAATAAATCGTCAAAAATATTAACGACAGGTATTTGAAGTTCCTATATCTATTGTAAACTTTTTTAAAAAAACAGTCGGTATAATATATATGTCAATGAGGTATACACTAATTATAACACCTCAAAAGTCCTGTCAAATTCATGAATACTAAATTAATTTAACTTTACTGATTAAGGTCATAATAACATCATTAAAGGATTTTGATAAAAAATTTACTTATTTCATCAAACAACCCCGAAAATTCGTAATTTCAATAAAATATAACATTACAATGATATCCGTTACCAAGCAGAGCGATATCAAATACTTGGGTAACGTACGTAAAAGGAATAAAACGGTAAAACTTCAAGGCGATTGGACCGCATCAAACAAGATCTGCAAACGAATCGCGTTAACCGCCGATTCCGATTTCGGATACCTTTGGATCTTTGCGGAGAGCGATCTGATTCCGATTGTAAGTAACGATGCGACCTTTGTATATTATACAGACGAGCTATAAATAAGGTACAGCGGAAATGTTATCGATTAGTACGCTAAACAAGCTGCTGATATAAACAGAAACATTGTCAAACTATGAGCTATCTATCAGAGGTCGACGCACAAGCATAGATGTATTCATAATCTAAGTACTTAAATCATTTGCAAATAAAAACTATCAAAGTGCGAATCGTTCCAACAAAACTATTATCATGTAGTTTTTTCATCGCACTGACCGACCTACTTTCAATCAGCTCTGATAAGACGTACTCTTTCTCTTTTTAGGTTGTTAGCATTCATACTTTGATATGCGTAATTATGTCATTTGGGGCGATGTAGCCTTTTATTAGGTAGTGGATGATAAAGTACAATAGAAGTGGATATATTTAGTAACCTGTCCCGCTTAGCTATTTTTAAAGAGTCTTAAATAAACCCAAAAAAGGAAGCAACACGTCGTGTTCGAGTTCGCGAGAAGTCAATCGTCATCCTGAGGATGCCTCGTCAAGAGGTGAAACACGTGTCGATTTCTGTCAGGTATTTTATAAGACTCTTTAGAAATAGCTAAGCGGAACAGGTTACTAAATATATCCACTTCTATTGTATTTTATAATGGATTTCCGCAAGGTCACGCCTGAATCAATTAACTATCTTAGTGGATGATATATTCACAAAATTAAGTCCAGTATTAGGATTGTAGTGATGCTGATTAAGAAGTATGGCTGATTCGTAAGAAGCAGTAATTTCTTCGTTCCAAATACGGATATCAGTCTGCTATAAGGTACAGATGAAAAGTATCAAAAATAAGTACATACCAGTTCCTCAGGTGATCCCGGTTCCTTCATACCATTGCTCTTATCCGTGCTCCCCGTCTCTGTAACCAAAAGAAAGAAAATATTATTGTAAAGACAACATGTAGGTTAACTTAAAATCGTTACATTCTGAGATTACTTTTCAACAGTTGGTAACATTTGAACCTTTGCCTTCCCATGACTGAGCAAAGACTAATACGAACGACTACATTGTAAAATGGCGTCTAAAAAGTAGAGAGTAGAAGAAGAGAGAAAGAGAAGAGGAACGAGAGGAGGAGAGTAGATTAGTATGGAATTTTGCTTCGACCACAAATAAATAGTGATAAGGGCAAAGATGATGACAATACTGAGCAAAGTTCCCCTAAAGGTTTCCACACCAACCTGAATATTATCTATATCTTATATAATATCATGAAGAAATAATATAATCTATATCTTATATATCTTCTATATCCTAAATTGCTAAAACCCATTACAAACCACAATTAAACCATCATAAATTAATTTACCTAGTGGAATTAGAATTATGAATATAAATCACAAATTGGAAATCCGAACTGGCGATAATGAATTGGAGCATTACTAAATCCCGAAATAACATTAATTAGCTGACCAAACCGAGTTTCATCAACCACATTTCCCTGCGTGGAATATTAATGATTTTAATCAAAATTAAGCTTGTAAAAGTAGTCTCTAAATATATAAAAAACTGAAAAGGTTTTTCAAGAGGAAGAATAACTTAGAAAATTAAGGATAAAAGGGGCAAAGTATAAAGAAACCACACAGATCAAATAGAACTAAAAGGAAAAAACCAGTGCGTGTTGGACTATGCACATTGAAGGGTTCAGAAGTTGGGATGAATTTATCCCAAGAACAAACTTAACATTGTAGTTGAAAAACATGATCTCCCATACATTCCAACTTGAAATGTTAGTGTGTACGCACAATATTGAGAAATTCACCATGTTATTTTAAAACCTTCTTATAGGTTTTCCTGAAATCTATGAGTAAATAACCATTCTCTGTATTTTTTTTTTTCAAAATTTTAGTTTCGGAGACGGGGGGAACACTTTTTTAAATTTTCTTATTTGCCCCCAAAAGTGACCCCCTTATATAAAATTCATTTATTTACGTTACACGTCCGTGTTTGGGTCACAGAAATACCTATGTGTACCAAATTTCATCTTAATCAGATAGATACAGAGCAATTTGGAAGTGACAGACAGACAGACACAGGATTGATCCTATAAGCGTTCCGTTTTTTCCTTTTGAGGTACGGAATCCTAAAAATGGTTTAAAAATATAATACCTACTTATTTATTTATACGGAAGTGAAGGCAACGGCATTAAATCTGCATACATCGGTAATGCGTTTGGATAAACAATCGATATGAGTATCATGAAAATGAGCCCTAGGTAGAACCCAAATGTCTTGTCGAACAATCCTAATTAATCCTAACTACATTATGATGTCATTATAAATTGTAGCCTATGTTATTCAGTGATAATATAGCATTCTCCTGGTGAAAGAATTTTTTAATTCGGTCCAGGATTTTTGAGTTTATTCATTACAAACAAACATAAAAAAGTCAAATCTTTTCTCTTTATTATAATATTAGTTTAGATTATAACTGCGAAAGTGAGTTTATTTGTTTGTTACGCTTTCACGCTAAAACGGCTGAACAGAATTGAATGAAACTTGGCACATGGGTAGACCATGACCTGGATTAGAATACTTTTTATCCCGATATTCCCACGGAATCGAGACTTATGCGGCTCAAACCGCGGGGCCCAGCTGGACTATTATAAAATCTTGTCAATAAATTATTATAAAAGACTGCCGATAAATATTATAGTAATCTACTAAAAGTATTTACATTTTGCTGCAAAGCACCTTTTTTTTGGGTGGGAGAAACTATCAAATAACTTCTCCCGCTCTGACGGGGCTAGGGCGTGTCAGACTCTTACTGACTAAAACCCACCCGTGTTCCTTCAGTTGCCCTGTTGCCGGGGGCTACGATCTCCCTTTCGGTTTTCTTAGCAACCCCGGCAGGCATCGGCCCTAGCGGAACCCGTTAATTCTGCTGACATCTCTTTGAGGCGCGCGTGGAACACAACGCGCTGTCGACCCGGGCCTGGTCCTTATCGGACGACGAACTAACCATTGCTTACCGTCCGCAAGCCCGCGCCTACGGTGGCCGGACTCGCGACTCCCGACGCCCAGCGCGTTTCCTCTTGCGGCCTACAAAGCATCTTACCGTTCTCGTTACATTTTTTCTCACGTTATTAAATAATTTATGAGACAAGTTATTTCGCTATATTACGATATGGAAATTTCTTTCTTGTATGTACGGTCGGTTGTCATAGAAAGGTATCCATTCTAGTGAACATTTTACTTAGGTAAGTGGATACTAATCTTGGTACACTGACTGCCTCGTTGGTTTACAGTTTACACAAACGACTACTTACAATCAACAATTCAATATTTCATCAATCAATTATTAACCACAGTTCCGTGATTTCGAACATAATTTAACCTTATTGAAAATTAATAAGTACAGCGAAGTGCTGAATTAATATTTATGATAAATATTTCAAAAACGTATTTCAGATAAAACAGCTTAATAATAAGCATAATCAGCCTATAGTGTTCCCACTGCTGGGACACAGGCCTCCTCTCTTTGAGGGGAGAGGGCTGTAATGCTATGGTAACAGTGCGGGTTAATGGATGTCACATGTCTTCGATTTTTTGGTTCTATGACATGCCGGTTTCCTCACGATGTTTTCCTTCAACGTTTTTGAGAGCAGTGGTGATGAAATTAAATACGCAAAGTAAAGCGCCTGCCTGGCTTCCGACAACCCGTTAGTCGGCGCCGTTACCTCTGGGCCACCAATACTTAGTTAAAACAGATGATGACATTTATACTGTACTCATTTTATTAGATAGAAAATGTAATTATTTTCTATCTACAATTGTGGCACAAATGAATTTAGAAGCTAAGTAATTTTATTTTTTATTTTTTTATTATTAAGTAAGCTAAGTAATTTGGCCCGGGTCGACGGCGCGTTGTCTTCTACGCGCGCCTCAAAGAGATGTCAGCAGAATTGACGGGGTCCGTTAGGGCCGATGCCTGCCGGGGGTGCGAAGAAAACCGAAAGGGAGATCGTGGCCCCTGGCAACAGGGCAACCGAAGCAACACGGGTGGGTTTTAGTCAGTAAGAGTCTGACACGCCCTCCCGCTCCGCCCAGAGCGGCAGAAGTTATTTGATAATTTCCCACCCAAAAAAAAAAGTAATTTGGAACACGTTTAGGTTTTATAATATAATAATAAAAGGAGATTTATTTTAACACGGTTCAAATCTTCATTTGAATCACTATAAAGCCTCCTTTCGTAAGTCTAAAATTTGCTATATTAATAATCCTTCGAGAAAGTGACATAAAACATACATGTTTTTGAATATTTTATGTAAAAGTTATACCATTGGGTACGTAAGTTTACTGATAACATCGTAGTGCGAAATAGTTTGATCCTATCAAAAATTGTTTGGTATAAAATCTCTTAGCTAAGTATTATAAGGGAAGTGACAATTTCTTACAAGAAAAGTATATTTCTTACGTAAAATGAACTCTGATACACCCTAAGAAATCTTGAGAATAGTATAGGATTAAATTATCGTGAAAGAACTTTATTCCCCTTAAAAGCTTGTTTGCTAACCAGAGCCAGCTATAGCACCCCATTGACACACTTACACAGCAAAGTCCCCGTCTTGGACGACATGAGTACACACTCGTTTTTCTTCCCCATTTTTCCTGACTCCGTCATACTTCTCTCCAATTAAAATACATTAAAACGAGAATTGCATACTGGAAAAACGAAAAAGCTGACACAGAGGCAGAAACCGTGAACGTGAAAACTGTTGATGCATTTTATACGAATGCTCCCGAACAACGTTTAATTGAAACGTCCAAAATCGTACATTAATTAATTCACGAGAGCTACAATAAGGCACGGAGCGCGCAAATTAGTGTAATACAATTTGATAAAACAATGAGTGCCGGGAGGTCGGGTGGTTCGTGATAAACTATGGACGTAATAAGCTCGTGGTAACTAGAAATTAATAATTAACTACACGAAATTATGGCTTTCGGTATATCTGTTGGCGTTACAAAACAGCCACGTTGCCTTGTTTTCTTGAAGGCGGGTAATTCTACAACAATCAAACAAGACGCTGAAACCTAATCTAGTCTTTTCAAAGTGAAAACCTATTAAGTACCTTATTCTTTTCCCGGCCAATGAAGCGGGATGTTTCAAGGCTGCACTTGCGACAATTTTTAACAAACGAGATGATCTTCTTAAACCACTTTAAGCACTAAGGATGTGTTAATTAAATATTGGCTCAGTATAATTAATGTGAATCTTGTTAATTAAGGATGTAATTTACATTAATTTCGTGTTTGAAGCGTGTGTATATTTTAACAAAACCGGTTATTGTAATGGCAGTAAACATGTTTAAAATTATTTCTCTACGATTGCGTGGTTCAAATTTGTAATAGGTAAGTTTGTCTTAGACTTGGAACATTGCTCTGCTAGTAACATCACATTAAACTACTTTAAAGTAAAGATATTTTAATTTATATAATTTTAACGTTAGGGGTATGACAAAACTAAAAAAATATAATATCCTAACCTAACTAAAACTATTAGACTAAAACTAAACTAAAATTAATATGGCGTCGAAAAATTCCTCCGCGTCGCTGTCGACTGGTAATGTACCCAAGAGACTGGCCACATTGCCACGTTGTATGGCAATGCTTAGCCGCTGGCCAAGGTAAAAACCAGCCCTTGGGTCACGGGAAGTGTCAACCAGTCGTTTGGAGATTTCATTGAACAGACCGTGAGCACTCGGACCCCACGGCCCTAGTTTCAACCCCAAACGGCTCGAAAGTTGTTCAAAGGTGTTTTTACTAGAGGAAATTATAATTTTATCAAAAAGGGTAAAAAGGCTAACTTTCCTAAAAGGAAATAAACATCTCTCATTGATCTGTAAATATTATATTTCGTACAAGCGTATGATTTGAGAAATTTATTTCAATTTCGTCTAATGAAAAATAGAGCACTTTCCATTAAAAAAAGATACAAATTAACATTAAATAGGGATTTTAATATTAAATACCTTTAGAGAATACGATACCTACGTTAAAATTCTTGCCGCCGGCTGAGTCCGCCTCGGAGAAACGAATTTACTCTCAACGTAATCATGAAAAATATTACATTCCTGGTAAACACTTTTAGGGTAGATTTTTCCCTAACTATGTTGGATTTGGCTCGCAGCCTGGCCAGTTACAGGCTATTATTAGGTTGTTCCCATTCTCAAATGCTATTAACACACATACATAACATCACGCCTTATTTCCCCAAAAGGTTGGGCAGAGGTGTACCTGTAGCAGGTACACCCACATTTCGCCAGTTATGTTTAAGTCCCATACAGGTAATAGGGGCGAGCCTATTACCATCCACTGGGCACAAATCCAGACTCCGAGCTGCTACTGAAAAATTCCAGATAGAAAAACCTAATAAGACATTGGCCGACCCGGGAATCGAACCCAGGACCTCATGCTCAGCACCAGCGCACGACCACTAAACCAACGAGGTAATCAGAAAAAATTACTATTAATTGTTGGATTAATTACGTAACTAAGTACAAAGAATCGTTCGGCAGACCGTCACACTGCCAAGGTTTGACTGGTCTCGAGTTCGAACCCAAGGCACGCACCTCTGCCTTTTCGGATTCATGTGCGTATTGTATAATTATCACTTGCTTCAAAAACGGTGAAGGAAAACATCGTGAGTAAACCGGCATGCCTAGGAGAAATTTCCCGACGGCATGAAAAGCCAAGTGAGAAGCCCATGGGCGACTTTAAAACTCTGACACTAGGTTAGTCACTAACCACACGAGAAGAAGAAGAAGAGTTCAAAGATTAGTCTATTTTCAAGCTCGCCTCAAGTCTCTAATTAGTAGATCTGACGTTAACTGTTATACGTAATATTGAAACCAATAATACATAATTAATCCAGCGTCAGACAGCATCAGACTAGCATTAATGCTGAAATGAACCTTTTTGGTGCAGCCGTGAGGCACACACTATTGTTTTTAAAAACATTATTTTTTATTTTCACTTTGTTATTTGTGTTTTGTGTTTCACGAACTGTGTCTAAATAAATGTTTTTCTTTCTTTCTTTCTAATTATAATCAAAGCAAAGTAGTAAATTGACATCATATTTGAATTTCCTTGGCTTTTAGAAATTCAGGTTATTCGTTTTATATTGAATGAACACTGTACTAAGGAATACTAGGAACGATAAATCCCTGTAAATGAATTTTGTGCAAATTAAAGTTTATGTCACCAACAAGCGGAGGGTAATTTGTTTCGATTCATCGCCCCTGAAGCGACATTGATTACGTCATACACAGACTCAATCAACCCCCTTGTATATACTAACAAATTATAACAGGGTTTACATTGAGTGTACTGCTTTTAAATTGAATACTATTTCAAGTGTCGTAGTTGTTTATGTTGCGAGCTTTTGAGTTGAAAAGTTTCTGAGAAAAGATGAAGGAATACTCAAGCTTACTTCAGTTTTAATGCAAATCTAAAAAAATCTATTCTGAAAAGAAAGCGCACTTGCCTTACTAACATTATAACTGGCCGAGTTTAAAATATAGATAGATACCTATCTTAAAAATATGAATAAAGAAATTTAAAAAGGGTTTATTCGTTATCTATAGATACTACTATTATAAAGAGGTAAAATTTGTGAGTTTGAGTGTAGGGGGTAATCTTCGGAAGTCCTGATCCGATTCCGATAATTCTTTCACTAATGGAAAGCTACAGTATTGCCGAGTTTCATAGAATATTCTATGTTATTCACGCGGAAGAAGTAGCTCGTTAAATTAATAATCTTCAAACTTTGGCACTGATACTGTAGGTGTTATGTGGCATAGCGAGTAGATAGATACCAGGAAAAGCTTGGCAATAGCCTAATTACTAACTCAGTCATTATTGAAAACCTGCATACGAGTCAACGGCTCGCTATTAGGCCGCCCTGTCTAAATTTTAATCCTTTGACAGATAAAACCAGGCTGGCGTGTTAATTTTCTGGCAGGTAATTACCTAGAAAGGTGTGCGCTTGCAGGAAACGTTATTTCAAAATACGTTGTTGTTTTTGGTGTAGGTACTAATTACAAGATTCAAGGTTTTTACAAAAGCGTAAATAGTAGGTTCGTAATCCATATCTGTATCAATCTGCCTAGCCTTTACCCAACATAGTTGGGGTAGGCTTCCAGTCTAACCAGATGCAGCTGAATACCAGTATTTTACATGGAACGACTACCATCTGGTAATACGATACCCCTTAGTAAGACTGATTGTCAGACTTTCGGGCTTCTGACGACCCGTAACGACTGTCAAAGATCCACGAATGACAGCCGGGCACAACGGCTTAACGTGCTTTCCACGGAGGAGTCTCGGCATATAGAAATGGTTACCCATCCCGGACCAACCCCAGCAAACGTAGCTTTACCTGATGGATCAACCCGTGCGGCTGTTAGTACGTGGATTACGAGGAGCTCGTGGCTAAATAGCCACGAGCTCCTCGTAATTCATATCTACATGTAATATAAATATTGACATCTATATTCATATATATATCTATATTTATTATTAAAGTCGCATTTCGTGTCTGTGTGACCGCGTTGTTCTTCTTAACTACTCTACGGATTTTGATGCAGTTTTCACCCGAATTTATTCCGAAAAGTTTATGTGTATAATATATTAATTTTAAACTTGCAAATAATATAGAAATCTTGATGTCAATCAAGTCTTCAAACTCGAGCGAAGCAGGGGCCCATATTATAGATCAAATTATTGGGAACCATTGGTTATCTTGACTCCACATGCGAAGAAGCTTCAAAATTATTTTAAGACATGACATGCCGACATGATTCAAAGCAAGCAAA
This sequence comes from Omphaloscelis lunosa, assembly GCA_916610215.1. Taxonomy (NCBI): domain Eukaryota; kingdom Metazoa; phylum Arthropoda; class Insecta; order Lepidoptera; family Noctuidae; genus Omphaloscelis; species Omphaloscelis lunosa. Next base: position 12,661,552 of record OU744258.1, read on the forward strand.
TATCAAAGAAACATATAAACAATGAATTTATTAGATAATTCTTAAATTAATTAATTGAAAACAGAACTCATACGACTCTATGTTTTTCGTTCGTTACAATTTTAACATGCAAATTAGTGTTCGGCAATATAGTGATTATGAGCTGCAATAAAACTGTATCTGGCGGCTCTGTAATTATTTACCAGTGATAAATATACCTACTACTGATTAATTAAAATGTAAATGTGCGGGCGTTTCCCATCACAAGAGCGGCTTTTACTACAAAAAATATTTATTAGGATGACAAGTTATTCGACGTGCTTCTTTTAGAGCCTGATATTTGGAGCAGTGATAAGTTTAGCACACAATATAGGTACCTCGTATTTATCACCTCTAAGATATGTTATCAATATTCATAAAATAAAAACTCGAATAAAAAGAGACTAAGTTCGGAAAAGTGTCACAGTTGTAATGAAGACTTCTGCAATACATAGGATGTACCAGATGGCTATTCAATTGCCTACAAATACCACAATAACCCGATTCTCTCAAGGAACTCTCAGACAGATAACGGAATAGACAGATTAGTTGCGCCATCTGCTGAGCTAGCCAAGCCGACAAGGGAAGTCAAAATGCCTTGCTGAATTAGATAGGTATGTATGAGTACTTAGGTATGTTGGTTAACAGGCTTGCTTCCGAATTAGGCGATGCTATTGTATTTGCTTACTTAAGTGCGGTTGCTTAGACACGACGGCCCACGGGAACAAACATGATTATCAGTGAATAATTTTTGGTCTCCAAATACGTATATTTGGGACAGGTTGTCTTTGGTTTATTGAATGAAAGTCGAGACTAGGCTTATCAAAAGATGAGGTTGACTGATTAATAACGGAGACCATGCGTTCGTTTTATACTGTGACTAATAAAAGATATGTTTTGGGATTTCGTTTTAGAACTTATGAATGAACGAAACCAAACATCACAGACGAATTTGCAACCTGAAACCCGTTAATAACAAAGCTAGTGCCTAAATTACAAATCCTAACTGATTACGTAGCTGCCAAACCAGACAGATAACAATAGTGTTTGAACAAGTTCAAACACACTATCACAGTGTTCGCTGGCAACACTGAAATATAGCCATGTCTACAGCGACACGTACAATTGTGCAAAGCCTACACAAATGTCATATCAGATTGTCTCGCTTATTGGCACAGCAGGCATAATGCCATCACAGTACATTCTACACAGAATATGGTCTGATCCATCCACGATTGTACCTGACGCTGCAATCTAATTCCAACTCTATTCCTCACAAAATAAGGATAATTTTAGGCCATAAACAGGTTTGCAAAACAGACGTACATCAAAACTGAGATTAGTTGATATTATGGTAAAACAAAAAACCATCGCCAACTGCGATTTTCTGATAAATAACGTTGATATTTCCAAAGCGAAATTTGAATTTTGAAATTAAAATAATGGCTTTGTAGGTGAATTGTATGAAATACATCATTTGGTTCTGCAAACAATCGTCACAATATAAAATTATGCTTGCGTAAGTTAGAATATCAACCTAATGGTAGAATTTACTGTACAAAGTTCTGAATATTTCCCACGGGTGCTAACGTTTCCAAAGGTTCATGAATTATTTTGAAGCCTATTATAATACCAGAACCTATTCACCAACATTAACGTCAGCACTTTAAATAGGCAATTAGCGACATAATAGTTAAATAAATGACTACTTAATCTCACCTCCTGCTTCCTAAAACCGGCCTATAAGTGTCTCTCTTAATGCAGCAGCTATAAATCGCTGACTGATTACACCGACGGGACCATAAACGCACTTTATTCGTCTCACGTCCTCTTCAAGCTTTTACAGATACTAATTTCACCGCTTCATGGTTAGTCTCGCCGCAAAAATAACGCCCGGTTACGTGTGATCACGCAAATTATATCATATTAATGGACTCCATCAATGAAATTCTAACTCTATGGCTGCAGTATAAAGTATAAACTCCACCAAAGCAACCACCTGTCGCAATTTTATAACAGTTAAGTAAATCGTAAATCCGTCCGGTCTCAGGAACATTACATCACTAAGCGGAAACATTGGACGATTCCTTGCACTGAGTTAAGGCTCTTTCAAACAAGCGCGACACGCGACGCGACACAAAGACACCACTCGTCGCGCGACGAGTGGTGTCTTTGTGTCGCGTCGCGTGTCGCGCCTGTTTGAAAGAGCCTTTATAGTAACGTAACAAATCAGGGGTCAACGATGTCTCGGCGGTCCTCCCGAACCGGCGTGTCGTATAAAACGGGTATAGTTTATGCAACTGACGATGAGGACCGCTTTCAAAACTTTCGCCGTCAATTAAAAAGCGGCTACCGCTTTTAGCGAGACACCCGGTCACGATCCACGCCGTGACCGATGACTGTCTGTTACGTAAACCACCATTGTTTTCTACTTTTAGCATCTGTCAAATCTAGACTATTATGGGGCGGAATTGTGTCATAACTCGCTCATCAATCAATGTTGCTGGACGTGGCGCATAATTAATCATAGTAGTGTAGGTACTAACACTATCTGTAGCAGTGATTTAGTTTCCTCCGGCTCCGCAATATTGATTGAAATACATTTAATCCAATTCTCCATTCCAATCTCGGCAAATCTTAATACATTATTAGCTTTCGCTATAATAACTTCGATCATAAACTAATAAAGCGCTGTAATAAGAAGTGAGTTAAGTCATATTTCATTGCAATCCTATACTATTAAATGAGCAATATTTATTTACAAATATTATCACGTTCTCAAGAAACGGCTCTAACGATTTCGATGAAAGATACATTATAAAGGTTTACGGGGCGAAAAATCGATCTAGCTAGGTCTCATATTTGGAAATAATCGTTTTCTGCGTATTTTCACCCGAGCAGAGCTCGGTCGCCCAAAGTTTAGAACAAGATAGCCTTAGAATAATGACATCGCAGCATGGAAATAGTAAATAGGTACCTACTATCATGGCAGCATAGAATTAGTATGAACTTTCCTATACTATTAAATGAACATTCTCTATTTTCACCAGAGCAGAGCTCGGTCGCTCAGGCTCAGGTACTGTAATTATAGCCATTCTTATTTTGTGAACAAGAGAGCGTGTTCGATAGAAATTAATACGAAGTATACGGAGAGTCCAAGTGCAAAATGTTCGTGTCTTAAAAGGTCCACGTTTTTATGTATTGTAGTACGACCAATTCGAGAATAACTCTAGCCTTCATGAAAATATAACCAGCCAAAGCCAGTCGGCAAGACTACTAATCACTCAGATTTCCGCCATCGCCAGGCGGCACCCGTGAAAGGTCTTTTAATTATAACACACGTCATGTCCGTAAGCTTTACGTAAACCCCATAATTCCTTTACCAGACATAAACTCATACCAATTAGCTTTACGAAACATAAACAAGTTATTACCATTTTAATGGCCCATGTAAGTGGCGTGTCAATATTGACGTTAATTACCGATTCGATGCCATTCGTCATGTGCCTGTCAGGATGCAGTCAATTAGTTCAACGGCGAAAATTTCTACTCAAAATTGCTTAAGCTTTTGGTTGAGGAGGGTTTGAAGACGGCAATGTTTTGGTTGGTTTTAAATTAATTATAACCATTTAATGCTTGCAGCAGAGATATGTGCTAGTACAGACGTCTTAGTGATTTATTTCAACTATGAAAACTTAAATTAAATCATGTCATTCGAATCATTTTTGAAAGTGTATCATTCAAATGTCTCCCCAAAAATTTTAATAGTAATCAAACGTTGAGATTTTTTCAGCAATGTGTTTATATTATTCAAAATAACATTTCTGTTTTGACTTACCAAGCAAAACATCAAAACAAACTTCACCTTTATGAAAGACGACTGCAATTACCTTTTAAGAATTTCCGTTTTTAATCACATGAATTTCTCAACGAGCCTCGTGTCTGTCGAAGCGAACGAGGTGAGGCTAGCGGGGAGGTCTCCAAGAAACCAAGATTTCGTCTCGTCGCATCTCCACTTACGTCTATAAGAGTCCATATAAATAAGTATTTGGAGCAGAAAACGTGGACGAAAAATTCATGAATCTTTTCAAGTAATACAATAAAAATGGATGTTGGTAGATGTATATAAGATTGATAAACTCGAACTCCAACACCATGAAAACTTGGCACAAATATGTATTTTATCATAGATAAGGTTTTGAAAGGGGTTTTTTTTCGAACTCAACGCGGTCGAAGCCCCTGGCAAAAGCTAGTAAAATAGATTTAAAGGAGCAATTTTTAACCTGTCTCACTTTGGAAGGTTTAATTGGAAACAGTACTCTCTGGCACTCGTAATTACGCCTGGAAATTACTGCACTAGGTAAATGCAGTGTGCCTAGGAGAGGCATTAATTCGGCTTTGAGGCAATACGGTAACACACGTAACATTGAGGTGTGGTTCATTTGTACAGAAGGTGGAGGTGGAGTCCACGACAAACCGGCCCATAACTACAATTTAGTTTGTTTGAGAAAAACTTTTTTAAACAATGATTAATTTAGATGTTAACATTTATTTGATAATTTCAAAATACTCCGGGGTCCAGGATTATTTTTATTTATTGTCGTACTAGCTGTTGCCGGCGACTTTGTCTGCGATCTAGGATGAAAACTAGCCTATGTCCTTCTCCAGGTCTGTCAAATTTCATCCTAATTCCTTCAGCCGTTTTAGCGTAAAAGCGTAACAAACAAACATACTCACTTTCGCATTTATAATATAAGTTAGGATTGTTGGCTCCACATTTTATATGTCGCACGATTTCTTAGTTCGAAACTCGAGGTAAAGTGAACCCAGTCAAGTTTAGCTCTATTTGCGACATCAAGCGAAGAAAAGGATATAGAGTACACAACAAAGTAGTATTTTCCAATTAGCACCTCAAATGCCATTCGTATCCCACAGTTAGACAAGAATAATGAGCTCAGTTCTTGCACCGCTAGGCCGCGGTACTCGTGTGTTTGACAAAGACGTATTGTTAGAGAACGTGTACATAGTAGACGAATGAACTACGCCAAGTACTTATTTTTGATTTTATTTGAATAACGAATGCGGAGAAACGAGAACTTTAGTTAGAAGGGAAGGAAATGTATTATTATGGATTATGTATTATTGACTAAAACCCCGACCCGACGACCTTAAGAAGGTCACTGAGACAGCCTATATGTGGAAGTTGGAGGACAGGGTGTTGTTGCGCAGCCTCGGAGAAGCCTATGTCCAGCAGTGGACTGCAATAGGCCGAGTTGATTTGTTGATTAACTGAATAATATCATACAGTTTATTGCTTTTCGTCTATAGTTTTTTGAAAAATTGTTGTAATAGTTTAAATCCTATTATGATAGAAGCAGGCCCTTAGTATAACATTTCTCAGGAATTCTTTAAGATTGTTACTACAGAATTTAATAACGAAGAGCACTTTCCCCCAATTAGGAAAACTTGCGCGGTTGCGTCCTGTATCAAAGTTGAAAAGTATAGACAGCCATTACTTAGGTACCCTTCTTAGTCTACAAATAATAAGATATTATGCAGAGACGATTATTTAAAGAAATTCTGAAAATGGTTAAATAATGAAAAATGCCAAGTGTGGTAACAAATCGTCTATTTGACTCGTCACAAACTCTACAAGGTATGAAATACAATTTGACAAAATATTTTTTATTTGTAAAATTTAATTAATATTATTACCGGACAAAAGTAAACTCCGAAAATTACCCACATTTGTAAGCCACAGCGATGACATTATAACGAAACGGAACGTGTAAACGGTTCTCAACAAAAATGGAAGAATACAACCTGTATTTACACACCGAGACTTTTTGCATTTTTTATGTAGTTAGCAACTCTGTGTAAAAACATTGTTTGTGAAGAAGCAACAAACAGTTAGAAACCACCGGTGAAAGATGATGTTGTGAAGTTCTTTTCTGACTTTTAGTCTATCCGTCAAGTTGGTCTAGCTAGACGATGCAAGCTTGAATCCCGAAGAGATATTAACCCCCTTATTTATAACGTTCCTTTTTAAACATAAAAAATGTTTAGTTAATCATTATGTAACTTTAGGCAACATATAGAAAAAATAAAGAGGCATTTCCTCACTTCGGCTTATTGGTGACTCGCCCGAATCCGGGCGAATCAACCATTTTAACATATATAAATTTTTCTTGAGGTGATTCGCACGAATTCGATTTATTTGTGGTCGAATCGACACCCCTAGCAATACGTAGTAGTAAAGGTCACTGGGGTACAGAAGTGATTAACTGATAAGGGTAAAATATTGTTGGTTTGTCGATTCGTCCACAAATAAATCGAATTCGTGCGAATTGCCTCAAGAAAAATTAATATTTATTAAATTGTTCGATTCGCCCGGGTTTGGCTGGGTCACCAATAAGCCCTCACTTCGATCCCTAGGTCATAAAAAGGTTATTGGGATTTTCTTCTCATTAGCAGCCAGGAGTCTGGATTTGTGGCCTATTTTCCCCATATATCATGAGACTTTATATAATGGGCGAAATGTGTCATTACTTACTATCACTTAAGGTTCCACCATCCCATACAGACATGACTTTAAGGATATCAAGTTTCTTATACTTATTATAAGGTGGTCACAGGTAAATTCGAAGAGTTCCGTCGAATATCTTAAAACAAGTGACGACGAAGTTTTAATTAAAATGGCCGTCGTTGGTTTATTTGCGGTCGTAAAGTTGTATCTGAAATCCCCAGACGTGAATTAATATGCGCCTATGTGGGTATGAATGTTAATGTTACTTCTTGGGTAACTGACCTACTCGAAATTAGAATAACTATTTACTTCGCCCTTAGGCATTATATTCGAGATTTTTGATCTGTGTTCGAATCGCTTGAATATTTGTTTAGTTGATACAAAGAGAAATTCGAATTTAATGTTGGATTTAAAGAACCTTATCTTCTTTTTTTTAAACTATATTCAGCTGAACATTTCGGGAGCGGTAATTAAGATTAGGTTTTGTTTTTTATCTGTAAACCGGGTTTGAAAGTAGGCTACCATTATTTAGAGCTTTGTTATCTGCACTTCAATAAAAAAAAATTTTTAACCAATATATTTAGACCAAGCGGGAGAAAAAAACAAAAAGAACTTACCAAGGAAGAAACACCATCAACCATATGACCACGAAAACTTACATAAACACCAATAAAACTTATACGTTTCCCGGTAATAATATATTACCCAATTAATAAAGCTTAGTATACATGCGTACACTTTATGAGCCATAAGGGTACAGTTGTAAACTATCCCGGGAGCCAGAAAGCATAGGTCGGGAGTAGGGATAATTATTCCTTTATGCGGATTGCTTAACGCGCTTCAATGATCATTGTTCAAGATTTGAAGGTTATATACATGTTACTATGTTATTTAGAGTATTTTAGAGCGTAAGGGTAGCGGTTAATTAACTAGACAAATATTGCTTCCGTAGTCATAATATGAGGAAAGTCAAAGACGTTCTATTGTAGAATATCCTACTAATATTATAAATGTGAAAGTTTGTGCAGATGGATGGATGTTTGTTCGTCTTTCACACAAAATCTACTACCGAACGGATTGTGATAAGATTTGACACACAGATAGTTCATAAACTGGATTAACACATAGAATTATTGTTATCCCGATATTCCTACAAGATCGAGACTTATGCGGGTGAAACCGCAGGGCGCTGCTAGTAATATTATAAATGCGAAAGTTTGTAAGGATGGATGGATGTTTGTTAATCTTTCACGTAAAAATTACTGAACGGATTTGGATGAAATTTTGCACACAGATAGTTTATAATCTGGATTAACATATAGGATACGTTTCATCCGGATATTCGCACGAGATCGAGACTAATGCGGATGAAGTCGCGAGGCGCTACTAGTAGATAATAAATAGTCTTTATTGAAGTTAATGAAATTACTGAATTAATTTATCTGAAATAAATTAATTGAATTGAAATTAGTGTGCGACGTCATACAATGACAAAGGTCAAGTTTATTTTTATCAGATCTTATGCCATCGTATCGATTATCTCATTCGCCTACAAACAACTTTTCGGTCATTGCCCTTTACTCATGCTAGTCGGAAGACACCTTGGTTTACCTCCCACAATATAGCCTTCACAAATATCTTGTAAGTTTAAGTTCAAGTCAAAGTAGAAGTCAACAATCATCATCATCTGTTTAGCCTTTTTCCAATTATGATGGGCAGCTTCCAGTCTAACCGGATGCAGCTGAATACCAGTATTTTAAAGGAGCTACTGCCTGTCTGACCTCCACAACCCAGATACTGGGCAATACGATACCACTTGGTAAGACTGACTGTCAGCCTGGCAGTGGCTGGTGTGTGTTGCAGTAACAGTCAACAATATGAAAACAAAAGTGACCAAAACATGGAAAGTCGACACGACACAAGACTTTCACCAATTCCCATTAGCATAATCACGATAATCTTATTATATAACTAAATTACACAATTATCGGCACATGATACGTGCTCAAAACACAAAATAACTCTATGATAATAATATTCACATAAATAAGGCATGCTGGTTCGTCCAGGAATTCCGCCCACCCACGCACTGGGCCTTAATCACAGATTACATGGCTAATAGGCTTAATCGATGACATTTGTTTGAAACGAAGCGACATTGAGAACGATATCCCCTAATGTATTATAAACCGATATTCATTTATTTATAAGATAGTAATTCGATAGCGAAACGTCTTGGCTTCGTTATTTCTTTTTCATTTTTTTTCTAAGTTACGCTTTTGGTTTACACTTAGCTATGACAAGAAACTTTCAGAGCAACATGTCAACTTATTTTAACTTGATAGGTAGACGAAAAGAAAGCTAGATTGATTTAAGCAACAACAATTTATTTATGAAAAGATTTATAGAGATATGAGGAACAGGGTGTAAAGTTCACTCATACTCCATAGAAAAGGAAGGATCCTCCGACCAGACGGGTGTTGCGTCTGGTGGCCAACTGCCCGACGATTGATGTCAGAAAAGTTATATTTTAAATGCTGATCACGCGATAAGCCCTTTTCTTTGGGTGAGAAATTATCAAATAACTTTTCCCGCTCTGGGCGGAGCGGGAGGGCGTGTCAGACTCTTACTGACTAAAACCCACCCGTGTTCCTTCGGTTGCCCTGTTGCCGGGGGCCACGATCTCCCTTTCGGTTTTCTTCGCAACCCCGGCCATCGGGGTATCGGCCCTAGCGGACCCCGTCAATTCTGCTGACATGAACACAACGCAACGTCGACCCGAGCCTGGTCCGGACGGCGAGCTACCTTGCTCACCGTCCGCAAGCCAGCGCCTACGGTGGCCGGAAATCGGCTAGCGATTACCGACACCCAGGGCGTCTCCTCTTGCGGCAGTTAGGGGCGTGAGGGTGCAAATTTTGCCTCTCCCTCACGCGCTCCGCCTCCTCCTTCACGAGCATTACCGCTTCGCAGAAGGAGGTGACGGCCTCCTATTTCCTCTTGCTCCGTACCATGGTCCGAATCAGGGCCGGATGCGAGAAATCACCGTCGCCGATCGCCTCGACGAAGACACGGCCATGCTCCGCCCAAGCCGGGCAGACCTCCACCGTATGCTCCACCATGTCCTCTGGGCGATCCACACAAAGGTGACACCCGGGCGTTTCCTCCCGCCTTATCCTGAACAAGAACCTCCCGAAACAGCCGTGTCCGGTGAGGATCTGCGTCAGGCGGAAGGTGAGGACGCTTTGGCGCCTCTCTAGCCACTCCTCAAAGAGGGGACTTATCGCCGCTATATTATATTATGGCGTGCCCAGCGTTGGGTTGCGACAATCGCACTCTCCATGACGCCATGAGATCTCGCCGGAGCTAAGTCCGCTGTGCCGCCTGTGCCGTGATTTTTCGCAATGCGCGATAAGAAGCCCTGCTTGCGCGATGCAGGATTTGCGTGACGTCACGTCTTTGATGCGTAGTGGCTTTGAAAACTATCTTCTTTTCCTATAAAGAATAATTTTCGATGGACATAAATAAATAAATAATTATGTATTCTGCTCTCTAAAAAAAGTATTACATACGAACTTAACATAACACTTCATCGGTTTGTGCGGATGTTACGTCACAACATGGAATTCGACCGTTAATGAGTCAATCACATTTTAATTTATATCGATTGGTTCCCATCACTAGATAAACTGTCCCTGATTTTTTGTACAATTACATACTCGTTTGACCGGATTTTTTTTTCTCGTAATTACATCAACTGGTTCAAGCTACACTTATGAAGTGGATCTAATGATTTTTCGCTATAATTTATTGGTAATTTAATCGCTGTTAAATTACTTATTTGAAAAGAAAATAAAAACATCTTGCTATTTTATCTAACTCTGCTGGGGGAGTTATTTCAAGAACAAGAAACATTTGCAAAATTAAATGTTATTTATACTTGCTTACGAGAAAACAACATAAAAATGTCCTTATAATTACAAAGCATGCGTGCACATACTGAATATAATATCATAAAAAAGTCACTAGTAATCTCAGTTTTCCAAGCACCATAGAGTCAGTCGCTTGGCCAGGCTGGCTCTAAGAATGCCGCCGATCTTGCTCCGCAGCTTCATAAATATGGAGTTGGTGATTAAACGGCGTACTCTCTGAGTTTTTGTACGTCACCCCCTCCCTAGCCGCCTGACAGTTAAACCTTGGATTAAATCATGAGTTACGGGCAGACGGTATTTTTTTACTGCACTATCTGAATACAGCCGCATGTCTCACTTCCTTTTGCTTTTAAAATTGAAACTGGTTTAATGATTAATCGTCTTGTATTTAAACGAGACTATTCATTACAATAACACCATTAAGATTCTTCTACATTGATTCGCTTCAGAGTTAATTAATTCTGTAACCGTCAAAAGAATGTTCTTTTTCTTTTGTTATATTGAAGAACCTATCTCCATCGACTCGCTAAAGTTTGATATTTTAGACCAAGCCCGTAATGGCACCCTTTAGTACTGAATCATAGGTCCCTAGAGCAATGTTAGTAGGCGTGCGCGCGGTGAAGACCCAAGACACGATGAACACACCACCATTTTGCAGATACGTACTGGAATTACTGGATTATTGCGCAAACGTTTGCAACTAAACATTAGTGGTTACCCTAATCACCAGCAATGAAACTGATTCTTAGATGAATATAGTCTTTAAAGATTGCAAGTTACGGCTAGTCTTTTACAAGGAGCTTAGTTTCTATTACATTGAAGTTGCAGTGGAGATTCTAGTTATTTCAATGGGGATTGGAGAAGCAGAGAGATTAGGGTATAAGGGAATTGTCAGAAGCTAGATACAAGATTGGATAAGTGTTTACAAGTAGGTATATTTCCTTTATTTCAACATTCAAAATATAAAACAACGAATACGTAAGAAACCATTACCTTACAACCCAAAATAAAACGTAATACGTCGTTTATGTTAAATAAACCGGAATCACAATCGTTCGCGTTCTATTTGATACCGATGAGCGGCTGCCTACACAAGCTGTTTGGCGTCGAATCAAAAGAAACTTTTCGATTCATCGCATCAGCACGGCTCCCTGAAGGCGCCTAGACCGCGAGAGACTGAGACCGCGGAACAGGCGCCCCGGGCCGGGAAGCAATCTATTGCGAGACCTGAGGACCCATGCCTCGTTTGAACTGCCTAATACTCGACTGGAGTAAACACCTTCGGAGCTTTTGTTGCTTATTTCATTCCATTACTGCATTAATTTAAAAAAATTACAAAAGTATGTTTTATTTTCTTTTAGATTTTATTAGTTTCAGACGTAATTCAATCTATTTTATGTTTACATTGACAGAATTGTGTATATAAATCTGACTAGATTCAATACAGCTCTCTTATTCAACACCAAGAATAATAAATTATGGATTTTATGAGATTCAATTCATTTATTTTAAAATCCTGTCTGCTGCAGAATATTCAAAGAGCATTCCTACAACGAAAGAGCTTTATATTTAATTTTTACGGCCATATTTTATACGACTTAGATAGGACGATGACACAATCAATTGTACCGTTAATCATTTAGCAGCATTATTACGTTTTCTGTCCCTCTCTCTGCTAAACTGTATTTCACACATCTGATGAAAATAACACGGAACTTTTGCTGTTAGTGACAAATAATAAGACAACTTTCTACTACAAATATACACGGTGGTTAGGTTTATGATAAACCGAATTAAAAGTATCTATATTATAGATGTACTCAACACCACAATCCAGTCATCCATTACCTACTATATATTGACGGTGTAATCTAAAGACAAACGTAGTAAAATGTTATCAAAGTGGATCACTAGAATGCAAGTGAACTAGCAGAAAGTAAAATGGATAGTAAACAGCGATCTAAGCCCGCTGTGTACTTGTGTAAACGCAGCTGCGCTGCGATTCCGTCTTGTTACCAGCCGCTGATTGGCAAAGTTCGATTGAATGTATCCCACATTCTTACTTCTTTTCTGCCAATATTTATTTACGATCAATCTTTACGCCACTAATTTTGTGTTGAAGACATATTTAGTACCGTTTCCTTATATTCTAGCTCAGAAAGACTAGATAAAATCAGAAAACCACTTGTACCAACGGTCGAGAATATAATTCCAGAGATAAAATAGGCACTATATTTAAACCCGATTACGATAAACGTTATCTGCTGAAATATGTAATCTCGATTAGATATGTATCTATCGGTAGCCGTGTAGGTAGTTTAATCAATTATCCTCTTCGGATTTAATTTGAAAACTTGTGATGTTGCAATAAAAATAATTAGTAGTAGAAGTAAAGACTCAACATGAACAAGCTTTAAAGCTATCCTTTAGAATATAGTATTCGTAAACTGCGAAGGTCTCACGGTAGGAGGTAAGTGCAGCGTGGAGGAAAAGTACTTTGGATGCCATTCTAAGCAATCAGAGTGCATGCTAGACCAGACGCTCCGTATAAGGAAACCTACCGAAGAGGGCATTGGTTGACGTCCGTCACTATCCTCTGCTCACCAACGTAAAAACTACTGGTTCTTGCTTTTGTTCCATGGGAGTTCATGAATATAGACGCTATTGTTTGCTGTGAAAAATGGTACTCCGAACCTATAAATAACTTTATCGCTACATCTCACCGAAATGTCCAAATTGGTAGCAGTGAATAACCTCAACAAAACATATTTTATATATTTTTAGTCAAAAAATAAAGGTAACTTGGTCAAATCCCTTTGATGGACAAAAGGCTTTCTCGGCGTCTATTGTCGTCCTTAAATATAATAAAGGAACATCAAAGCACCATCTTTTCACTGTTCCAAGACAATCAATTAAGAATTTACGTCCGACGGTAAACGGTAAGCCTATTAAAGGTATTGTTATAATCATCATAAAATATATTAGTGATCGCAGACCCTATTTATGACAATTTCATTAAAATAACTCAAAGAGACAGACTAGCCATTTAGTCACCAAATCTCTGGAATTAATGCATTCCACAAAAGGCGCCTTAATTGCATTCCACCTCAAAAGTGAAGAGGGACAAACAGCAATTAAATCGTGCAAAAGGAAAAGTGACTTGCAAATTGAGCCTCGCCTAGGAGCCTGATGCAAAATAGTTCACCTCACTATCTTCACAAATGCATGCTTCGCAGAACTTTTGAACGTACTTGCAGTACAGACGAGGTACAAAGAACGTACTCTAAACTTTGATGGAAGATAATTTGGTACATGGATAAATATTCACGTTAGGTCTGGAGTGTGGAGGCAGAGTGTTTTTTGTAAAGTTAAGACTTTCGTTTACCAGTTAAATAGACCAGGTGCAATGCGTGATTACTTACTACAAATGTGACAAAAATACCTATTTTTCTTTGTTTCTTTCTTTCAACGCAAGCTATCTTTAGACTAAGCTACTAAAACTAGCTTCCGCCAGCGGCCTTGCCCGCGTAATAGTTTTATAAATTATAATGATAAAAACGTGTGCGGTCCCCCGTTAAGAACGAAGTTCTATCTCACGTATGATTTAAAACAAAAACAATTTTTTTGCAGCCGCCATCTTGGATTTATATTTTGACCCCACTATCGACTTTAGCACTCTCGAAAACCATGAAAACGATAGCCACGATGAAAAATTTGTAAGTTTTCAGAGCCACCAACTTGGATTTACATTTTGCCCCACTATCAGCTTTAACTCGTTCCAATTATGCCTTTGTTACTCAGTGATAATATAGAATTCTACTGGTGAAAGATTTTTTATAATCGGTCCAGTCGTTTCTGAGTTTATTCATTGCAAACAAAAATACTAAGCTGTTCTCTTTTTAAAATTAGTGTAGATAAAATCTGATGTTTTCCAATAGAAAAACAATCTTTGAATATGAAAAAATAAAAGCAGATATCGCGTTTAGTTGAGTTGCATAAAGAGAAAATGAATAAAGGACCACTATCAGGAATCTCGCTAGTGATCCGATATTCATTTTACTTTTTAGAACGAACACTCGAACAGCTACATTGTCTGTCACGGAATGAAAAAGGAAATATGAATAAAGCTATTCTTTTAGAACTGGAATGAAATTATGAAAAATGAAGCCTGGATTTCTGTCACAAAAGATTGTTACAGAGTAAAGTAAAATAATTATGTTAGGTATTTCTCCTCAAAAATGTTATTAATTAGTTAGACAAAAATATTGTAGCTGTGCCAAAAGTACTAGAAAAAAAAGCCTTAACTTTTCCTTAGGCTGACATTTAGTTTCCAAGTAATTACTTTTTTATAGTTCGTTGTATGCCAACTTACAATATTTCTCCCTTTTAAATACTAGGTGATTGCTATTCATAGGACATACTTGAATAAGTAAACATTTGTCTCGCGCAACTTACACGAACTGTGACGTCAGATTGCTAAATAAACGGACTCAAACAAAACAGAGGTCTTTGTCCTTTGAATAAGATTTAATATTTGATGTATCGTTTTAACAAACATATATTACTTCCTATAATG
The DNA here is from genome assembly GCA_916610215.1 of Omphaloscelis lunosa. NCBI lineage: Eukaryota > Metazoa > Arthropoda > Insecta > Lepidoptera > Noctuidae > Omphaloscelis > Omphaloscelis lunosa. The sequence continues at coordinate 12,676,601 of OU744258.1, forward strand.
TTATCAAATTTTAACCGATTTTTTTTTGTTTTTTATTTATTGCATGGAAGATTTACATACAAATCAAATCACTAACTGAAAATATAAAAATAGTCCTGTAGCGTAAGCATAATCAACATTTAATGTTCCCAATGCTGGGATGGGACACAGGTCTCCTCTTTCTGTGAGAGGGAGTGGGCCGTAATCCATCACCCGGGCCCAGTGCGGGTTGGTGGATGTCACATATCTTAGAATTTTTGATTCTAGGACATGCCGATTTCCTCACGATGTTTTTGTTCACCGTTTTTTAGAGCAGTCAGTCACCACTGCTGTACCCTGTACCAATTGCAAATCTTCACAAATAAAAACTTTTCAAATTGGGGTAATCAAGGATTTTCTTCACATAACTTAATTTTCTCTTTCGTCCCCCATTTAATGCTTGGTCCCTTTAACATTAGCTACAGAGTTTTAATCCCGGCTGTTCCCCGTTATGCCCCATAGCTCTGGCAGTCGTAAAGGTCTCCTGGCCTTGACTCCTCCACGGCGAGTCTCGCCGGCGACCTTGCACCTTATTGAATACACTGAGTTACTACACAATGTAGAGACGTACAGAAGGACCAGAATGCAATAATAGTGCACATCGAATAGGTTTTACTGGAGGAGAGGTAACTTAAATTATTATCTAATAATCCAGAGATCTCCTGAATTTCTTAATAAGAATTTAATGGTCATTCATTCTTTTAAACTAGGCAACCCAATTTAATTCGTCAAGTAAGACAGATCCATTAGACAGAATTTCTGCATCTACATTTTCGTGATAGCAAGCTGGTTTTGTCACAACAAAAGCTTTATTTTTAATCTAAGTATGATAAGTCTGTATCCTTGATGTCTATATTTCAAACGCGATAGAGTGAGACTTCTGCGCCCACTTATTCATCATTTAAACTGCAATGCGCGTGCGCCCCGCCCTGTCTTTTGCGCCAGGAATGCTAGAGCGAGACAATGTAACCAAACCAGTTCCAGAAACGCCGGAAGCCTTTCTCTTGTAGCGATAACCATGTGTACATTCAAGTGTTCATTGTAATATACCATTTGAAATACATATATGTGCTTTTTTATTACATTGGAACTTGATAAAGGCAGGATCAATATTTCAGGTTGCCCGTATATGATACGAGGACCTACGGTTATTCGAAAGTCGCAGTTTATGATAATGGTCGTATAAAACAATGATGTTTCCTGTCATTAAATTGACTGTGTATGCCACAGGATGCAGTATTTTTTCACAGCAGCCATGACTTCCCTTGGAGCTACGAAGAGATAATATGGTGTAAATTATTTAAGTACTAGCCTTTGCCCGCGGCTTCGTCCGCGTGGAGGTCGGAAATGCCACAGGAATGTACTACCGTAATAAAAGTATCTTATGTGTTAATCCAGGTTATAAACTACCTGTGTACCAATTTCATCCAAATCCGTTCAGCCGTTTTTGCGTGACTGAGTAACAAACATACAAATATACAAACTTTCATATTTATAATATTATTTAAGAGAATTTCGAAATTTCGAGAATTTACAGAACTCTTGTAGCACTCATCAAATAAACTTTTACGAATAAAAGGCTTTCACGAACAACAGAATTATTGATACCAACTTATTCAACAAAGTCTCCATTAAAATACCTAAATCAGTTATCGAAATATCGTCTGAACATGAAACAATCTCTCCGCAGACTCATCGAAAATTGATTGATTGTCAAAGTTGAGATTACATTTATACTGTTCAATGTTTGTTCGACGATGGCCCAATGAAGCCTACTGACAACTTTTATCTTTTAATTATTTATTCCGCAAGAGTTGCCTAATCAAATTATCGAAACCAACAAAATTAATTTTGCAATTACTGTTCAATCACATTTGATTCAAATCTAATACAATTTAATTATAGGTAACCTATGTGTAGTATCGTTAATTTTGCTGTCTGTACAAGCAACGTTCTGTCTGTTGCCACACGCTACAATTTTGTCTTAATGCTCGACTAATATTACTCGATAGACTTAATTACACCTTTCATTGCGGCCTAATATCAAACGACTAGGCATTAACTTGGTGAAACGGCAACCGCACCTAATCGACAGCGAACCGAGATTAAATTCTCTGTCAGATCCCTATTGGCAGTACCCGAGGCTACCCGAGGTTCCCCGAGTCTATCCGTATTGAGACCGAATCTCTAACATTCCTGTATCACCTAGATGAATCATAATCTAAAGTTTATTGCCCTCTGAATCATGACTATTCAACTAGGTAGGTATGTGCATACGTACAGGCTTTAGGGTAAGGCTACGAATTGTTAACCGAAGCAAATAATAATTACTGTGACATAATTAATGCGTGGACGTTTGAACAATGACGCGTAATTAGAGATAACGGTTCTCTTAAAAATTCTAGTAGAGATATGCTAACACATTACTGTTATGACCAGTTACAACTTAATATATAAGAAATACTAGTGGGCAACGCATAGAACAAAAGGTAAAATACTAACAAAGTTACTATTCTCAGAGGTTTTAGTCTAACAACACAACTAATTGCAAACAAAACGGGTAACTACAAACACTTTATCAACTACACACCGATATATCCTGCCAGCAATCGGCGGGCCCACCCTACACGGGTGTGTACTGGCGACCGTTGTGCAAGCACCCACGTATTCAAATAAATATGCCAGTAATAACTTTCCTATAGAAACTAAATCGTCTAGTCACGAGCAAACAAGTCAGTTGGTATGGACTGGTCAGCTATCAGCTATCTGTGCTGTCATTATCTATCTGTAACAACGGACGGAATAGCTCGAGATGGGATTGTTTGGACAAATACAAATTGTATGAGCTGATTGGTAAACATGGCTAGGTAATATTATGTAAAGTCGACAAAAGCGATGATTATTTACGGCGATTCAAGCAAACTTTACTGACAAAACAGCAAGCTTTACTTTTTAACCGACTTCCAAAAAGGAGCAGGTTCTATGTTCGTCTGTATATTTCTTTTTATTGATGTATTTCCAATTTCCATCGATCTTTCGTCAATTGTGGACCGATTTTGAAAGTTCTTTTTTCATTTTATAGAAGAAGCTTGCGCGGTGGTCCCATCTTTGCTTGCCTAGCTTTTGAGTTAGCTTTAATAATACGTATTTTTCGCAATTACTCTATGTGGATGCTTTTATAATAACTTCCTGCTACTGTAATTTACATGGCAGGTAATGGTATTCGAATTTGTGTAAGGTTAAAAGTTTTTATTTTAAAAAGGGACAATAAAAACTTTTTATCAAAAACCAACCAACTTCCAAAAAATTCACTACAAAGTGAAAAATAAGTTTCATTTGTAGTGAAGTGGCAACAAATGAAAATTCTAAATCCTTTGACACCGTCTTCCGAATTTTTTTTTAAATCATTTATTATTTATTTATTTCTAAAACGCTTAACCTATTACATTTTGATTGTAGCCTCAAAACGAAAACCTCTCAGTTATCTGTGTGCAGCGAGTCGTTTAAATAAATTTTACAAAAATGTTACTTTTATTGTAGTTATATGGTAGTATGTATACAATGATACAATAATTTTAAAATGATGATAATAATTTGTGGGTACATTAATACATACATACATTTGGAAAAATTTTGTGTAAGGAAACGTTTTGATTGGTACTTATAAATTTTCGAATTCGCTTTATATAATGTTTGTAAGTCTTCTAGCAGTTTATTAAGGAAAAAAGGAACTAAATATTCTGCAACCCTCACCCCGTAAACATTATTAAAGTTTGGTAGGATGTATTTATTTTTAAATGGTATGTGGTTTTTTAGTGGTAGTGGCACTTTGTAGTGGATTTTTTTTTTTTGGAAGTCGCTTCTTTTCTTGTAAAAAGATTTTTAAACTCATGTTATGTACGTGCTGAGTAATAAAATCTAAGAATGAATAGTCAAAGTTTATCTCTATAAGGTAAAAAAAAGTAAGCTCGAATATTTCCAGCGTAGTATACAAAGTCTTGCAGTATTTACAAAATCCATTACACCGAGCAACCTTCAGGATTTCATTGGAAAAATGAACGTAAGACACACTCCCGGAAAATTCTCAGCGTAACACGCGCTCCGCTAGACGTATTGAAAGACACTCCCACTCCATCATTTGTGGGGATTGGTTCTGTAGCTTAGACATTTTCAAGGGCATTGACAAAGAATATAAGGCCTCCTTTTTATTCAAAATTAGAAATATGTACGTGAACTTCTTGATAAATCAATTATTTACTTCGACAGTTCAGACTTTAAATGGCTGTGTCTGTCCATCTTTGTTCGTTAGTGCTATCATAATTATCTCTACAACTACTAATAACTTCATTACGGTAGGTAGCACAGGGCACACCTAGTTAAAAATATTAAGCTTATTTGACATAAGGGATCCCCCAACAATTCCAGAGTAATTTTCCTCGTCACGTGAAGTCACATGCCAAAAAACTCAATTTCTGTGTCATGTAATAAGTAATAACCATCAAAACAAAAACTCGTCACGTTTTGTATTATATACGTACATGAAGGTAATGGAATTTTCAATTTCGTTTCGTCAGTTGACACGTTTTCTGCGCAACCTAAAATATTCGCATAACATATACTTAGAAGTACTTTGCCTACTCGTACCGAAGTTACTGTAAAGTTCATTTAATCGCTTCATTACGATGTGTTAATAGACCAACTTAACATTCTAATACAGTCTCATTAAACTGCTACAAAGTACTAACATAGATTCCTTTCTTCTGTACCTTTACTTACCACAATTTGCACTCAACTCTAATATTCACCAAGATAAGTATATAATAGACACGCTTGAATAAAGCCATTTGTATTACTTTCGCGTTGCCGACAACACCAAATCTGGTATTACCATTTAAGCTGAGTCTTACGCCACTGAATAAACACCTGAACATTTAGTTAAATATGCGGAAAGATCAATAAAAACTGTTCGCAAGTTTATTCAAGCTGTTTAAAGGCATAATGGCTTAATAAAAAATCATAAAACAAGTTCATTATAAAAAAAATCGCCCACAAAAATAACGTTTACGGACTGCCTATAGAATATTTTGACAGTCCACAACGAAAGTACTAGTCATTTTGACCAAAGAGTAATAATAATCTGTCAAATTAAGTACATATTTTAATTCCCTCTGCCACCTGGCAGGATAAACTGGGCTCTTGGTACTACGTCCTCGTTCACATTAGTCGGGTTCAGAAGCCAGGCGTTTGCCGTCATTGCTCACCATTAGTTCTTAGACGTAACATTACAGTAGTGTAATATAACCTGTTTCGAGCCCTACCGCAATGGACTCCCTCACAAGTTTTATCCTTTTATTTGGTTAAATTCTTCAATATCACAATGACTAGGCGGCTTTGGCAGGTTGTCTTTCTTATAAAGTTATCTGCCATTTTGTTTTGCTTGTTACTACGTATGACCTACGCTGACCTCTTCGGTCTCGCCTATTCCCAATTATGTCCTATTTCAAAACCTCAACCAAATCAACATCATGTTCGACACTTTACCTAAATATAATTATCAAGATTTTAGATTAAAAATCCCATCTACTGGGTCCAAAAAATCGATCGAAAATACTCATTACTTTTCAATAGGTATGCATACAGAGACCGGCTTCACGCAATAAGGTAACAGGGTGAAGACACGGCGCGATTACTCTCGAGCCGCGGCTCGACCCGAGCAAGTGCCCTCGAGCGAGCACAGAGATGTGGCTCAAGTGGCCATGTAGAGCATTGTTTTTAATACTACCCACTAGCGAGGCGCTGGAATTCTTATATTAGGTGGTTTTATATTAACTCGTTTTGAAATAAACGAAAGAACATACGCGAGCTGTCTAAATAATTTGAGAGAAAAGTTAAGAGGCCGACTTGCCGGTTCTCGCAGCTTTTTCGGTCTGAAATTTGGCACTTAAGTACCAGTTTTGCGCCAAAGCAATTAATTTTGGTGTCGCTTTCCAGTTAACCCCTTAGTGAAACCAAGCGTAAACCTATAAATAAATTAATGAAATTCTTTGAGAAGCTGCATCTTTTAGTAGCAGAAGTTTTTCTGTAATCTGAATCTTTCCCGGTTTTATATTATTCACGCTCAACGTGTGACTAAAGTATCAAGTTGTCCTAACTTGATTCCTAACCTAATTCCGGTCCTCAATTTCGGCAAACCAAACAAGAGACCAAAGCTTCCAACTTTAGGCGGAATACAGATTAGTTGAAGGCTTATTTTCGGACACAGTTCTCGTGCATAATAAACCTAAAATGTAAATTAAGATTCGCGAGAAATGGCTGACTTTAAAAACGGACTGTGAAACATAAACTTAACACCCTTTTCCCATGTAAACGAGAAGTAAAAGGTTGTTACACAGCGCTGAATATATGAAACAAGACAGAGCATTACGACCTGCGTAACCTTCGTAATAAGTTACCTGGACCCGAACAAACAGTGTAACAGACCCGTTCGTCGTTTACGGATCGTGCTTGACAAACAAAGACGTCTCTGTAATCCGATCCGGCGATGTGCAATTAACATTCTAAGTGTTACGTTTACTGCTCTTGAACAATGAGCGTACTGCAATCCCTGACCACTCGACGCCGACTAAACCCATTGTAGATCTGTATACAAGACTTACGTCCGGAGTCGTCAAACATGATGAAGTGGACGTGCTAGTTGTTGTTTGAAACTGATTAGAAGGAATCCCTTTTGTTTGGATCTGTTTAAACTTTAAACCTTTCAAATTTCACGTAAACCTCATAGGAGTTACCTACTTGTACCTTTTTGTAAGTCTCTTTTACGGCTGCTATGATAATTCGACTTGTAAATGTCTAAAGACTTCATTATATTTCGACCTTGACTTTGATCTTGATTAAAACATTATGGGCTACCATCCGGGCATAATATCCCAAATATATTCTCGGAATTATGTTAATTACCTTGGTTCAGTAGCCACGCTTAACCTTTTTGATCAGTAGAAGAGAAACAATGTTATTTCATAAATAAATACGCCTTGTCTTTGAATTCTAGGAATGCTTTTACCGCGTTTATTTACTTAAGCATAAGAGTATTATATCTCTTTGGTTTTTATTTTATACAATTTTAAAACAATAAGACTTTACAATTTCAACTTCGAGATAAGTTCTGTTCTTCGGTTTTGTTGTCCGAAAACTAACTTTCATCCATTTTTTATTTCATAAAACGGATTAGAACTGCACTCCTCTGTTTGGAAATTGAAAAGTCTACAGCCAAATGTTGAACAGAGGTAAATCATTTCCTGAAAATTGAATCCCTATGAGGATACTGGTGTAAAAATATCAGGTGTATCAAAAACAATGAAAACATGGAAAAAGGAGAACATGGATGATTGGATTGCAAGAAGTTCTTGTTTATGTAATATTCAATTGATATAGGTAACTGATTTACGTACTGATATCAATTTTTCTCGCTCCAATAAAGGGTAAAACAATGAGAGCACTCGCCTATTGTTAGCGATACAATACAATTTAACTTCAATTCGAATGATATGATGAAAACCAGAACATGTCGAGAACAGAACGGTGTTGGTTTGGCACTCTATACGAATTCGTTTCGTGTTGCAGCTTTGCATAGATTTATCTCTGAATCGAATCTTGGAATTTGTATCCATAAATTAAAATACAGTATCTAGTTACCAAATATGACTTGTAATAATATCAGTATGCATCCATATTTTCTTACCGCAGCATAATGGTTCGCACAATAGTTCAACGAGTTCGAATTTCAAATGCATTTCAAATTTAGACCACTTTAGTCTCAAACTTTTTTAAACTCCAGAAGAATGTACACTACAGTGTGGGCTCTATAGGCGGCCATTTTGTGCGTATGTTCCGTTTGTTTACGTTTTATTGAACGTTGGATAGCGCTACAAAACCAGTTCCCGACAATTTAGCAATCCACAAAGGTCAATCTACGCACACAATCCTATCCCACGTTGGCTATCAAGGTTATACTTGTGTGTTTAGTATCAATTTAACATAGGATGTTATGTGAACGGTACAGGTTCTATCCGTATACTATCTGTTGAGATATTGACTGGAGGCTCGGCTTTAGCTATGGCAGTAAAATTTAATGGAAACATGGTTTGTACTGTACAGATAAAGATTTGTGGAGATTTGAATTTAATGGTAAGTACTGATAACTTGAATCTCCTAAGGGATGAGGTAATTGTATTGGAACGAGTTTTCCGCTGCGACAATTTCCAGTAACGTTTCAGTTTGCAAGTGTCCAGCATGCTTGTTTTGGCCCCGATTTTTATTCGAAATTTTCATTTGCCTCTGTGGCAATCTATCTATCTAGCCTGTATTGTCCCACTGCTGGGCAAAGGCCTCCCTCGCCCATTTCCACACACTTCTACCTTCTACTATGTGCAAATGAATAGGTACAATTACGGTAAGTCATGACTGTCCATGCTGAGTACAACGTCTTTCTCTTCAACTTTCACATCAACACCTCAATCAATAAACAAATAAACCATTACGTGTCCATAAACACACGCATGGCAATGTTATGCGATATAATTAGCCATGATAATTTCAATAAGCGTCGTACGTTATGACACAGCCACACAGCCAATAACTGTGACCGCAGCATGCAACACGCAATGTCGCCGTCGCCTACTTTCTATTCATAGCAACGTTGACGTTGCACGATAATGATGGCATAAAATTAGCTAAGCGTGCTTTATATGCGTTGCATTAATGTAAAGAGACTTATTTGAATTGGAGTCTAGGCGATTATGTTAGAAAGAGTGTTCTGTGGACAAAGAAGTCTTTACATAGAATCAATATCAACGACTGTTTTAAAGGACACCACGACCTACAATTGCAGAAGTTGTGTCCAGAAATGAACAGGGTACACACTGCACATATCATTTTCCTATTATAGTCTCAATAGTTATCCAGGGACTAACAATCGTGCATATACAGTTTTCTACAAGAGTCAATTATTGAAACCAACTTGGAAAATACAACTGGATTATAAGAGCATTTCTTGGAAAACTATATCAAAACCTTTTGTCTATATAGATAATATTACCCAAGACGGTGAAACACTCCGTTTTCATAGTACCAATGTGCCGATTATTCTAGGAAAGCAGAAAAAAGCCAATCATACCACCATCTGAAACTGCTAATTAAGGTCCTCAAAAATATCAAAGGACAATAAGGCGTTGCATTAATGAACTCAGTATTTAATACATTCTCGACGGACAGCGTCGGCAGTGCACTCGATCGTGTAATACCCCAGACACTAGACTGGCTCGTGACATGAGGCTTTACATGTCCCAGGAAGCGACAACTTAAGTCCCGCTGAGTCCCCGTGACACTAGATGTAACCTATGTTGGTTTAACTTATGTAATTAAAAGTAAAGCTTCATCTGGTCTTCTGATTCGAAAAATGTTTTATCGGAAAAGCTTCTACTATACTCTTTAATCGTATTCAGTAACTTGACAGTTGAAATCAAAATAATGTGACCATACTTTATTATCGTCATTACTCATCGTTTAAGTTATTGTATAGACCAATATTATGATGTTTAAGTTATTAAATTCAATTAATAAACTTTGCATGTAAACATGTTACAAAGTTCATTCGTTTTCGCTAATTTTATTTCACCTCATTTCCTGTTTTTTGTCACAAACCGGTATCCCTCCAACTATCAAGTTACTGAATAACATTAAATGTCCAAGTAACGGTGCTCACCCCAGACAGTCAAAACAGTTTTTTCAGTGTGTTTTTGGCAACTTTTACTTTGAAGCTATTATGATACAGATAAATATGCGCATCCACAATGTTTTCTATTCCAAATTATTAATCTGCCTTAAGACAATCTTAACTCGGTCTGCGCACAGCCTAAGTATGATGCAGCATGGCGACAGTATGTCAATATGCAAATTACTGCCTACAACACAAAGAGTTGTTTTCCTCAACTGACCGACTTTTTCCGTAACATTATTTATTCAAGTCACTATCATTAAACAGGGCAACAAGTCAACCAGAGGAAAATTTAAGGACGACGCGGGAAATTAAAATAACCATAGAGGTAACACACTAGAGCGTACTATTGTTCTAAACCAGAGACAATGGGTAGTTAAGGGCGGAGCTGGTCCATAAACTTAGACATACTTTCTACATACCGCCCACAAACTTATCACAATTGTCGCTGAGAGGCTGAGTGACAAGTAACCATAGCTGAACTATTTACTAACTTACTTATAATGGAGTTGTATTTTTCTCCTACTCGTGTCAATTTATTTCGGTATAAATAATCTAAGTGTTTCCATATCCGTGTTAAGTTTAGTCATCAGTACAGTAACATCAATAGTTTAAAATCTTAGAAACCTTTATCTGTAGGCAAATATTAAGAAAACAAAACATTTGAAAAGCTAAGCTAAGATTTTCTTTAGAGCTAACCTTACCAAAACTAACTTCCAAAACAATGTAAAACAAAGTACAGTAGGTACACCTAAATGTGTTCATTAAAAACAAATTAGTCAAGTCCAGTTAAGGTTCCATGTCTATGGTAAGTTTCGTATTTAACCAGCACGTGGAACAGTTGCGAAACCGACCATAGCTAACAGAGGGTCTGACACCTACTGACGTCAGTGCGGAAGTTGCACACAGATAACGTCGCACTAGATTCACAAGAAAAGCATTTATGTGGTGTTGCGCAAAAAGATTCAACACTTCGTGTGTGCACAGATTATATTAATATTTAGATAACAGATTTACGGACATGCAATAACATTAACAATAATATCCTTGTACGCAGCGATCATATATGTAGGTACATTGAATAGAGCCGTTTCATCTGATTATTTTACGTATACTTACTACAGAAGATTCAAATACCTAGATATATGCCGCGAAAAGTTTCTGCTGGCGGCAAAGGATTGTGTTTTGTTCTTGTCGTGTTTGACGAGGGGGGAAGGCAAGGAGGCGTGGATAAAACACGATTTTTTTCTGGGTTACTACACACCGTAAATCTAGTGACTCTTACTGCACACACATTGCACACTAATGTACGGTGCATGGTACGGTTTACTAAATGAAAATTCAGAATATTTAGCCGTATCATATAAAAGAATTCTCTTATTATGTTAAATAAATTAAATATTTAAAAGCTAAAAGCTTTAAGACTTTGCAACGACGATGCTACTGCGTAGTGCTCCCTGTGTGGCATAGTTTTGGTGAAGACACACTTACGTTTGTTTAGTTAGGTAAATCAAGATATCAGCATAAGCAGCCTGTAATGTTCCCACTGCTGGGACATAGACCTCTTCTCGGTGAGAGGGAGGGGGCCGTAATTCACAAGTTCGGGTTGGCAGATGTCACATGTCTTCGAATTTTTGGTTCTCATTCATGCCGGCTTCCACGATGTCCTTCACCGTTTTAAGAGCAGTGGCGACTTACAACTCGAAAGTCACGGCTGTTATCTCTGGGCCACCACTGCACTAACGCTCGATTACCTCCAATATCAGATATAACAGTAACTACATATATATATGTATGAGATATTTGATTTAATCAAGTGAACAAGCAATTCGAATGCATTCACTATCTGTCCGATTTAGCATGCAAATAGCGCCTACGTTATTTTAAATAAAATTCCGTATCGTCCGCTCATCCATGCCAAGCCAATATTTTGATGCGTCACAAATTGAACATTTTATTTATCTACAGGTGTAAACATTAAAATAAAAACGTTTCAGTCAGATTTTGTTTACCAAACTTATAAACCAATCAGGTCGATGTTTACTATTTTAAATTTAATTCAAATTTACAATTCTGCATTGCGCTCTTCGCATTTCAATTTTTAAAAACTCAATGCTTTTACGAATTTAATTCGTTAAGAATATAATTATTTTATAGGGGATTACTTATTCCATTGAAAATTCCTTTTTATTTAAGACCTTCACTTGATACAGGGGACGTTAACTTTTAATGATATGCTACGTTAATCCCGGTAAATAAAATGCACTGTGTGAGAATGATAAGAAAATACTATTGCATTACTTTAGTAAACTATATTGAATTATCCTTTGTTGTTAACGTATACAAATTAAATGAAATCATTTTCTCATTATGGAAAATGGTGTCGTGTGAATTTAATTGCAGCCAAGATCTAGCTCTTAATAGGGAAATAGGAAAAACTAGAAATAGAAAAAACAGTGGCACTCCGGGAGTGCCGACAGAAATAAAAACTTGAAAAAAATCGGCACCGCGGTAATCAACGCGTTGATGTCTTTTACTCCACGCACCGCGGCAATCAACGCGTTGATGTCTTTTTAACGGTCAAAAGGTGGTGTCATCACGGTGTCGAGAAATCATTGGTTTAGTCTATCTCAAAAATGCCCAACGCGCCTAATGCAGTTTTCACTTCAATAAATGTCACGATTCAGATTTATCACGATAAATCGATCGATCTTTTGTTTTGTTTCCTAGAAAAACGGTGACCGCCACGTAACGGCTGCAGAAACGGCTGTCATGAAAATGAGTGCAGCGGGTTTTGACATTACGGTGTCAACAAAGCGCCCTCTAGCGAAATACACCGACATCATGCGACAGTCAATTGCGGACGCAATGTGGCAGCCACCGCAGTCTTAGGAAACTCTAGCTTAAAAGGTTAAGTGTGTATCGACCTAAGTTCGTCAGTATTTATTCAGTATTGGTTCAAACTCAACTGAACTGAATTTCTTACTATGGAAACAGCGACTTATCAATTGAGAATTATGTAAATGATGTAAAGAATTTCCGCTTTTGTGTGTTTTAATCGCAAAAGGTAAAATAAACGGCCTGATAACAGTTAACGAACACAAGTCATAGTTCGGAAGCTTTATAATAAAACGCATGTCTGTAATGTTCACTCCCAGTCCCGTTTGAAATAGTGAACCAATACAACGCACGCGAACGTACTGTTACAGTACTTTACGATGCCACTATACGTACCAGCGGTACTAACAATCCCATACGCTAACCGTTATAATTACACACTAGCGACTATTCTAGAAAGGAAACTTTCCTTTTCAACTTTCGTGCATCACACCTACTTGATAATAAAACGCCGAAAACGCAAACGTAAACGTTACGTAAACAAGATAAAATTCATGTAAAAATATTCGAAAGCATTCAAATCTCTAGTAGGTAATTACACTGTTCAGCGAAATGCAACAGAAGCGGAAACCGGGTCTCGCTATACCGGATATTAATATGACGTCATTGGATCCCTCGACGCCACGAAGCGTACTTCCGGCCACGACTGGAACAATACACCTAAATTCCATATTTTATGAGTTTTATTAGCGTTCGGTAAATCTCCCAGCCATCATGAGGTCTGTGCATTATTAAGAGGGTTCCTTGTGTGTAGATAGCGTTTGATTTAAATGGACCATTGAAAGGCAGTTTATACCTAACAAAAGCAATCCTTTGAACGCTAACTGCTTTTAATATATTCATTACAAAATAAAGAGCATGAAAGCTCCAATAACTTCGTAAAATATTCCTAAAATTATACACAACTAAACCACGTTACACAAAAGCGTAAACAATAACAAACCACACCCATTGACGTTTAAAATTCAAGCCAACAAACTTTTATATCAACGTTGGAGACGCCAACCAAAAATGCCTGTAATAATAAAAAAATCGCTGCGTGATACAATTTTCACTTTATAGACTCCGCAGGGGTGAGCCCTGAACTCCGGGGACGGGCTTAAAAACGGCAAAGTTTCAATTTTGTTCCCCCAAGTCGCGGATAAACGGGATGATAAATGAAAGCTGAAACGTCATCATTCTTTCTTCATCTTACGAGAAATCAAATCAACTGGGCTCTGTATTAAAGGTGTTTGATAAAGTGGAGACAATGGGGATGATTTGATAGACAACGTGATTTGATAATGCGCAATATGTGGTTTCACGAAATGTTACTAATCAGTACAGTTATAAAATAAGTAGTTAACTAGACACCCGTTTTAGGAGAATACTATTAAAATACATTTGTATTTGAGAAAATAATAATTCACAAAGAGAAGACAAATCAAATCGCGTAACTATTATATACTTATTTGTTTCTTCAGCTCATTATTTTATTAAGCTACTAATGCAGGCAATAATTAACGTTAATTTTTTACTTACTATATTAGTTCTGTTTTTATTCGCTTTATTCAATTCCCTAAAGCAGCATTTCCCAAACTATGGGTCGAGAACGAAAATTATGTTCATCTATGATTAATGTTTAAACTAAATACCGAAATAAATTGGACGTGTCAAACTCATGGCGATTAATAGCAACTAAAACTGAAGTCGAGTCTAAAGCTATAAAAAAATAAGAAACTAATACACCCTACTCATTGCAATTGCACTCCTTGTATTTAAATAAGTATTTAAATTTTCGATTTATCTTATTTGTTGTCCTTCATTCATATAGTTATGCCCCTTTTTTTCTCCCTGGCAGCCACGAGGTGAGTCCCGAATTTGGAAGTTTTTGTTAGGTGGGTTGAGGTCCTGTCAACTTTGGGATCCACTGCCCTATATTATTTAAAACACCCGATTAAAACATTCAATTACACAACTCAACCCGCGAGATATCTATGTTGAAATTAAAAAAATCTCTCAATGCGTACAAAATCAATTCACAACGGGATCTTATCAACGATAATAATAATCAATTTAGCATCACAAAAGATTACATCAACAAAGCAATCTTTACCTAATCGCCATAGCTATCCCACGAGATTTATATATACTTTCGCCGCAGGAAACTAAAGTGAAAGCTTATTTAACTCGCGTTAAGGAACATTGCACATGGCACAAGGAATACTAGAACTTATCTCATTTGAACGTCAGCGCACCGCTGCAGTAATGAAGATGAATTCTGCATCAACATACATAGTTACACGACTCCCACGACTTACAAAGTGCTTCACCGGCGTCGTTTATTGCGATACTTCTTGGAATATAAAACGTTTTGTTTCTCAACGCAATGTTTAGAATCATTTACAGATCGATCAGGTGGCTAATTGCACTGGCTTCGACAGAAAAAAACAGTAAAATAATGTCACAGCCAAATGAAAAATCTAGTAAGTTCTAAACGTTTTCCTACAATGTATGATGGTATGGTAATAGTCTGTGACTGGTACCGTTGCATGTGACTCGCGAAATACGTCCCCCACTATCGCATTAGCTACCCAGAGGTTGTGGTTGCTCCACAAACAAACACACATTTGAAAAGTTTATAGATGTCACGAAATAGGTAGTAAACTACTTACTAACTTTATCCTACTCCGTCTCAAATATTCAAGAAGAACAAATCGCAGAAGGTTTTCTATTTACTGTTTAGGGTTCCGTTCCCGAAGAGTGCTAAACGGAACCCTATTACTAAGCCTCCGCGGTCCGTCTGTCAGCGGGCTGTATCTCATGAACCGTAATAGGTAGACTATACTAGTAATAGGTTGATAATTTTAGATTCTGTTTTTCTATTGCCGCTATAACAACAAATAATAAAAATATAATGAAGTTAAAAATTAAACATACAAGAAAAGTGTTTTTTCGGTATTTTCTTGCTAAATATTGTGCAGTGGTACGGAACCCTTGGTGTACGAGTCCGACTCGCACTTGGCTGGTCGTTGTAATAGTGTTTATCAGTAGAGATATTTCACATTTCCTAGTCTTACCTATTTAGTAGGACGCAAGAGTATAAAATGTGCATAGTGATAAGCTCTTTTGCATGATCGGGATAAAAGCTTACTATGGTAATCTGCGTTTATCCTTCTGAAAAATACTTTTTCACAGCGTGGGTGGACCATTTCCTTCTTCAGGCGAACAAAAGGGATTTTCGCACACTTAACAGAACCTCTTTAAATAACTTTACAAATGGATGTTATGTACCTATATGATACAAAGAATGAGTTATAATAAAAAGACTTCTCTTTTTAAATGGCTTCAAAAAGGAGGAGGTTCTCAATTCGACTGCATTTTTTTTTAAATATTTGTTACGCGATTACTCCTCCAATTATAAATTGATTCATAAAAATAAAACCGACTTCCAAAACAAAACACTACAAAGTGAAAAATTAATTTCAAAAATCGGTGTCTTTGGTTTTGAATTTTCGTTTTTTGCCACCGACTTCCGAAATTAAAGTTATTTTTCACTTGATAGTGTTTTTTTTTTTTTTTGGAAGCCGGTTGTTTTTTTTTTTGTAAAAAGTTTTTATTAAAGTTTTTATTCTGTCTTATAGGTAAGCAGTAGGTTAGTATTCTAAACATTATACCTATTTGCAGAACATAATATCTGCTTTACCTATACAGGGTATAGATATCTAAACACGAAAAAAAGGGGTCAACGACCGCTGGTAGTGTTGTTACTTGAAGTACGAGTTGAAAAATCTGTTTTTTTCAAGTACACTGCGGTTGATGACCGCAAAAAATTTATTTTTTTTGCGTTGTCATGTTTAGATATTGATCGATACCCATCACGTCAGCGGAGTTTCGCTAGCTAATTTAGTGTGACCCTGTTTATCTGACGAAATGCTTCTTCTGGGGGAATGAACAACCAGATATGTGTTACACAAAAAATCATAAGATTTTATGCGCATTCCGAAAGTGGTATCGCCCAACGATCAATCTGCCTAGCCTTTCCCAACTATGTTAGGGTCGGCTTCCAGTCTAACCGGATGCAGCTGAATACCAGTATTTTACATGGAGCGACTGCCTATATGACCTTAACAAACCCCGTAACAGGGTAATACGATACCCATTGGTAAGACTGGAGTCAGATTTTCGGGCTTCTGACTACCTGCAACGACTGTCAAAGATCCACGAAAGAACTGAGACCAACGGCTTAATGTGCTTTCCGAAGCACGGAGGAGTCTCGGTATGTAAAGATGGTCACCCATCCATGAACCAACCCCGTCAAGCATAACTTAACCTGATGGATCGAGCCGTGCGGCTGTTATTACCTACTCAGCCACGAGCTCCTCCTCGTCCAAAAGATGATTAAAGGTAAACGGCATGTGAGGTCATTCTACAACTTTAATAAGAAGTGACTATCATGAAGACGGAAACATTACCAACATTGGAACCAACACAAAAGCTCAACCTCATTTATTCACTACGCCAGGCTACTTTTTAAATTCCCGCTTTGAGCGTTCCTTGTAGTAGCCGACAAGAAACATTTCATCACATACTAGATGTATGAGCAACTACCTATTTAATAATGTAGCTGAGCGAGTGTGGTCGCTCTTATAAAGCGTCTCCGACGACGTGCAGGCATGCGACAGACGTCGGGACGTACCACTACCCAGATTTGTTTTGTAACATGCTATTACTATTATTGAGAAGACGTATTTGTATTGGTAAGATTCGATTCCGACTTGATCGACATAAACGCTCAAATGTATATCATGTTGATTTTAGGTGCAAAAACTTTCCAGTGAAGCTTTTTGGAATCATGTTTTAATTTTTTTTTTATTGACAGTTTTTAGATTTCGTATTTTGAAGCACAAGCCTATTGTGTACGGCCTGGCGCGTCGTGTCAGCCACAAATTGGAATAAAAAATATCGAACATGGAACGCACTTGTAAAAATGACGCGCGAATATCTCGACCGTGTATTTTTGCGTTCGTAAAAAATAACCTTTACAAAGGGCAAAAAGACGGTAAAATGCTGGATTCTGTTGCTGAATAAGGCTGTGAGAGGCTCGTGACTCGCACGAGCGATCCCGGCGAACATTACGGCGGCGTGACCGCGCTCTCGGTTTAGTAATAACTCTCCGGACAACTTAAGCGTAATTGCATAAAATCGTTTTTGTTGGAATTTCGCTTGCTCAATCCGCGGAGGGTGGTATTTCTGCTGTTTCCTCGAAAATTTTGCAATATCTTTCACGAATAGTGAACGTCTCACGCTGCAATCAGTCATGCGCACAATACTATCGTTTGTTGTTGAACATCAATTCTCATGTCATACTTAAGTTTTGTAGCTCTCGATAGACCACGGTTGACCTCTGCTACAAGCGTTGCAGCACATGTACTGCTTACTCGTATTTAAAATTATGCAAGTAGTTGGCTGAATAAGTTTTCCTTCTAAATAGTCTTTACATTCATGAGACTAGGTTATATTTATTGAAGCATAAATCACTGTTTTTGAAGAAATTTATCAGGAGCGAGCACCCGTAGCGCTTTCTTGAAAATACAATATAATATTTAAGTGATTCTTACGTCATTTGAAATTCTAATATCAAGTAAATATATAGAAAACGCCTGATTTAATATTCGAGTAGACCATTTTTCTTCACCAACGTCGCCTTGGCATAAAAATTCTAATGTAATCGCTTTACAATACGTAGTAGGCAATAAATTCTTATCTTGAGATAAGCTGCTATTTCAAATACTACCTTACATTAGATTACGACACATTCGTTATATAACAACTATAAACGCCTATATTTGAGTTTAGCCTACATTTACTATGATGATTTTTTTACATAGAACTTTCACCTACTTAGCCGTTGCTTCAAAGTTCAAACTGCATTATATCAATCACAGATTTTTGAGAGAGTGAACCTTCAAACTCAAATCGAAGCATATATTTCAAATAAACCAATTACAGGCACTTTTGAATTGTCAGGGGGTCGGTCAGCCTGCCGGGGTTGCGGTTTTTGTCCGAAAGGGTTACCGTGGCCTCTGGCAATACAGGCAACTGAAGGAACACGAGTGGGTTTTAGTCAGTAAGAGTCTGACACGCCCTACCGCTCCGCCCAGAGCGGGAGAAGTTATTTGATAATTTCCAACCCTACAAAAAAAAAGGCTTCGGTCAGTCAGAAAGATGAAGCTAGATGTCCATTCCTAAGCGTAAACGTTAGAATAGGGTAGCTTTCTCAAACTACTAAAGGTCAATGTTTTTTATGCCTGGTAATTTAATAATTATATTAATGGCAATCAATACGAAGACACGAACACACTCAAAAGTTTTGGAAAAAAATCTAGTTAGAAAGGTAATTCCTAATCAAAATTTGAGTGCTGCAAACTTGCAGAACACAGTTTACCTAAAAAAAAAAAATTTGCAAATTAAGGTAATCTTAGTATATCGTTATTTTTCATTCACACTTAGCAAATGTTCCAGCGTTTGTCTAAATAGATTTTACTCCTAAGTACTACCTGTCTGAGTAACGTATTGCTGCAAATAAATAATAAACCAAGTTGAAAGACATTTTACTAATTAACCAGCGCTTTAACTCACTGTTCAGGACACTGTTGGGACGCTCACAAAGTCTGCTTGTAAGTTATTGCGAAAAGCAATAACAAAGGATTGGATCTAGTACGTAGACTAATAAATAAAGATTCGGTATAGCGAAATAAACCCTCGTCTCGGTGTTCGAGCACAAGTGTAGGTACAACAGAAAAGAATTTTTTTTTTTTTTTTTTAATAAAGAAAGTTTTATTTTTTAGTTTCTAGTCGACATTTACTTAACAAGATTGAGGTCCGCCTTTATGAAACTATAATACCTACTCGTAAATCATTTGTAGGTTTACTAACTTGCAAACAAATGTATTGATAACGAATGAGCACAATTTATACATAAAAATACATGCATAAAAATAATCTAATAAGGATAAACCTTGAAAAAGTAATAAAAACGCGAATACTAAACCACTATGGCAAACAGCGTTGTTATTCGATAACATACCTAATTCTAATTTTAACAAAACGTCAGCTTTTATACGTAAAATTTACCTACATCATCACTAATCGCTAACATAATAATATTGTATTATTTTTAGAATTATAAAACGCCGCGTCTATCTGTCTGGCTGAACGTGATAAACTACAAAACTACCGAAACAATTTTCATACGGTTTTCACCAATGCAATGGACGGAGTGATTCATGGGGCAGGTTTATAATCATAGCAAATGATTTCGTAATACACGTCATGTCATTATTATTATCGCAACATAAATATATATTCAGCTAAATCAAACAACGATTAGGTGTTGAGTGGATCGATAAAGTTTGATTTGAACTTACGACCTTCTTTGTGGTAAGTTCAAAGACTCGTCGGAAATAGATAGAAGGTGTTCTGTCATTGGCGAATGTATCGTCAATGTGCGATTTGAACTTGATTGTAAGTTCAAATCAACTATTTATTCATTCGTAGCAGTATTTGAAATACTTTCAGTACGTTTTTTAATGTGTTAGAAGCTAGATAGAATATTATATAAAAAGTTAAAGAGTGATATTCCTGTTCAACTTAGGCCTCTTATTGGCGTCTATTTTTATTATTATCATGGTTGGAATATTAGTTGATTGTGGTCACTTTTTTTTTACTAGCACACAGGTAGTCTTTCAATTTCTTTGCGTACACGCAATTTTCGACACCTACTTCGCTCCAGGGAATGGGAAGCTTGCACCTTAAAAATAATCCTACAGTATGGCAGATGTGTAATGTAATGAACTCACTATAAAGTGTATTGCGGCGCCAACTCCGAAGGGTAACGATAGACGTCACGGCAGTGCATGAGTCACGTACGTCCTGGCACGCGACCGAAATATTGATGTTAGTCTGTGGCTGTACTGCCTGATGCCATGCAGGTGCAAACAAACGTAGGTTTGGAAGTACTTCTGATTGTTTGCGTTGCGGTTGTAATGGGGTAATTTTGTGGGGGTCGTTCGATTGGGTGAATCGAGGTGCTAATAAAATGTTAGATATTTTATAATAAACCGCGGCGTACGTGTATAAACGAAGCAAAATCAATATCTAAAGATTGCAACATTTGACATTCTGTAGTTTCTGCCTTCACCCAAGGGAAGCAAGAAAGCGAAATTGAGGTAGATTCGGAAGCGCGTCGCGTCGCGTCGATATTAAAGTGGCTGAGCACAGATTTAATATCAACTGAACATCATTAGTGCAAAATAAAGAACATTCAATTTTCAAAATCAATAAAGGGTTTTTCCCAGTAGTGGAATAAAGTCACTGGCTAGAATAGAATATTCTGGTATTCAACACGCGTTAATTAGCTGGAAGTTAGCAAATCTTGCAACAGCATTTCCACTGACTTCCAGATGTAGCACTAATTCGGAACTATGCACGTTTCAAGAATCTACGAGGGAATAATTTGATGAGTAGCTAAGTATGACTTGATGCTGCACCAATGTCTGTCGTCAATAAAAGCAGTGTTTTAGCTTCAAAACAAAAATGTTATTTAAAATATTTTTATTATATTAAATTTTTATATTATACTAGCTTTTGCCCACGGTTTCGCCCGCGTGGATGTCGGAAAATGTCCCACGGGAACGTACTACCCATACCGGGATTACATACCTAATAACTGAGGAAAAGGTCATTGACTCTTACCGCTGCGCCCGCGTTGCCCGCAACCAAAATTATTTTGTTACGCGTAATTTTGAATCTGTCATCTGTAATCTTTTTTGTTGAACTTTTAAAGATGAACAATACTGTAGAACATACATTTTATGTAACTTTTACTATTTCCGTGGCGCACGCCAATAAAGCTCCCAGTCGGCTTAATTTTTTTCAGACATCTTCAACACTAATCGTCAAATTTCAGCCAATTTACACAAAACCCTAATGAATTATACACTAAAACTTTCTGCATGAATCACTCCGTCCATTGGAAAATCCGTTGGGTAGATTTTGAGTTTATCACGTTCAGACAGACAGACAGACTCGGCGGGGGACTTTGTTTTATAATATGTAAGGATTTATATAATATTATACTAGCTGCGTCCCGCGGTTTCACCCGCATAAGTCTCGATCCCGTGGAAATTTTAGGATAAAAAGTATCCTATGTCCTAACCCAGATTATGGTCTACCCATGTGCCAAATTTTATACATATCCGTCCAGCCGTTTTACCGTGAAAGAATAACAAACAAAGAAACATACAAAAAATCTATTCTTTTCTCTTTATAATATTATTATGAGTTTAGATAATATTTATTTTTCACATTAACGCTCGCATTATGTGCGTCCACATAACATGCAGCTCATGATTTTTGTTAACATATGAGATATGACACTTGGTATTCTGTTGCCTATTGTAAGGTAGCTACGCGTTTGAATAAATACAGAACGCTGGTGACAAAATGTACATATAAATAATTTAATTTCAGAGAATTTTGGATCAAATACCCTGCATTGAAATAAGTTAAGAACTTAAATACTGGTGATTCTAATAAAGAAGAACAACTGTCGTAGGTTCAAAATCTAAAATAATTACACCAGTGAACTTGCGTGACTTTATTCACGTGGTCCTATTTCATTTATTCCATGACTAGGAAATTTTAAATTTCCGTGATTCATTTGAAGTCTATTTTTATACATTACGCATTATTAACAAAAACACCAGCATTAATTATCGTTAAATCTATTTAGAAAGAAAGATTTTCCTCCTAAATTCCTGACATAAAACTTCAAATATTCTCTGCTTATTTACAAATTAATCACTTGACTAACCACTTATAACCCCCGGACTAACTTATAGACATCCTCTCTATTTATTACGTACGATTTGGCACGTGCAACCCTTCCCCACTTCAACAGCTGTAGTTAAAAAAAAATGCAGGTGTAAGTACCAGGCACGTGTCTTGACAAACTGCCAGTACGACCTTTGACGAGTAAAGGTTACTTGCTCGATTGCCCTTAAACGGCACCCCAGTTTGACGACGGCACTTAATTAATTGTTATTTTAAGCCTATTACACCTTTCAACTAACTGCTCGATTAACATTAAATGGTAAACTTTGTATAATTTGCTTACAAATCGTCAGATTACATTAATTGGGTTTTGAATTAAGCGGTCGGTTAAGGGATTAAGTTACTAAACATTCGTTTAAATAAATAAGGCTCAAAACTTGCAAGTTGCAATAAATAAACAATCTAACCTCCTAAGTTGTTCGCTGGAAAACCAAGCGTCACCTGAGTCATGAGAGGTTACACAGAAATGATTGCATTTCCTTATTCTTTTATACTCAGTAGTGTAGCAGCTTAATCCCATAACATTCGGGTTAGACGATAAAAACAAAATATATTCTAACAAAACGATAGATTATCTCGACCGTAATGAAATGTCAATATTAAAGGAATGCGACCGAGTACATTATACGTGATGTTACTTTAAACTTAGTTTAAACTAACGACTTCAGACATCAATGTAAACAGAGATTACGTAGAGGCAAGTCGATTAAATACTCCATAATATCTGTCACACACCGATAAGAAAATGTGTAAACAACTCTCAAAGAAAGCTTAGCCCATTTAAATGGCTATCAATGTCAGATATCAAAGTTTCTTTGAATCTGATATCGGTTTTATTTATCGCCTTAAGTTGAAGAATCTCTAATAGAGAACGACACTTCAATGTTTTATTATTGAAACTTTTTGAGTAACTAGACTTGAGAAGATAGTAATCTTCTAAGCTCGAAAGTTTATCCTAATCTAGTAGACAGCTTCATGCCAACGATGATCTTAATTTTGTCTCTGAAATACCTTTTCGTACAAGTTTTCGAGATACTAGAACTGAAGGGGACCAGAATTTCCGTGCTAAGCAGGAAATCGACTTGCTGCTTCTTACGAAAACACATCACTATAAAGGAAAACACCACTTTATACCTCTATAGATAAAATTCCTTCGAAATGCTCGGCACTAAACTAGTATCCCATGGTAATCCCCAAACAGCCCATAATAGTCTGTTGTATAAAATTTATGATGGTGTCCGTATGACCTTATTAATTTTATGGGACCACTTGGTCCACTTGAAAACAGGTTTGAAGAAGTCAGCGATGAGACAAGGCTTGGTACTCGGAGTTTAAGCCGCTTAAGAAATATCGGTTAGTATTACTGCGGACTACCGAGCCGAATTTATTGGGTGTCTTATGGTAGAATGAGGACGCATCATGTGTAAGGATTAGAACTCATTATCACTATTTTATTAGGAGAAACCTCCCGTCTTGAAAATTCTTCGGAGGTTGTAAAACTTTAAGCTGTCCCCTCTTTTCGATACAAAAGCTGAACCTTTTACAAGCTTTTGTTGATATTTGAAATTAAATTCTTGAAGCCCAAGCCTTTCAAGTTATAAAACACATTTTATCTAACCTTTCAATCGTCCATTGAAATTTTTATCAGTGTCACGATCTCCGATATTTCATCAAACAATTGCCATTACACGAAATAACTCTCAGAATTATCGCTAAAGTTTGGCATTAAGCGTTAATCAATGAAATAGTTTCTACTCCCACATTGCTCAATATAATTAGACAGCGTGATAAGATCCGGCGAACGGTAACCAATAGCTATTTAAATGTAAATATTTGTGAGATAAGCTGGCTCAGTAACCATTGGCACCTTTGTTTATTCAATTAAAACCGGCCAACTAGCAAGCTCAACTGCTCAAATACTAAATGGTATTTAGTTCACACATAGCTAATGTTATCTAGTACCACTGTGTAATATATAAGGTAAGGGTGTAAATAAAAACGATTTCCTAGCTTTTCAATGCGATCTCACACGGTTTTTTATGAAACGCAATGCGAACGCTGATATACTTAATACAATACTACATAATATTATGTATCAGATATACATTATGTAACACCATTGTTTTTCAGGCTAAGACGGTGGCGGGATAAGCTCGAGCAGTAAGGATTGATCCACGCTTTCACAAGACGGAAAATAGTGCTTTGAGAAAACGGGGAATTTTCCTAGTCGACAGACAACGAGGGTTTTGAATTGTTTTTTTTTTCGTTTAGCTTTTCTGTTATGACTACTTATTACTTATTAAGATGTGAAACAAAAGAATAGCTAAAAGAAAACATTTAACGTACAATAAAATCACGGTTTCATATATTTTCAAAAGGGTTGCTGGAAAAACTTGGAAATGAAACTTGTTTCACAGATATAAAATGTAAGAGTATCATAATAAAATGTATTTAAATTTAGTAGGAACTTTAGTGCGTAGTAAGAAAAATATAAATATGGCGGTAATTACCTAAATAATCTTTACAATCTTGTCCAAAGGTGTTCAAAGTACCTACTCTAACAGCTGTTTCACAAAAAACAAATGTTTAACCTAATCTAAACCTTAGTCTATGTCTGTAACTCTGTACCATTGCCGTGAGATCCCAGATAGCAGTGACAATGAGTCCGCAACAATTAAACGCCGCATTTAGATAGCTGGAACAATCCACAATGGCACGTGAGAGGAATCGCATGGGAGGTTTTTTCTCCATTCAAATGAATAGGTCACATAAAGTATTCAGTTGTTCACGGGTACGGATATGGTGCGTTTAGCGCGGCATTTGTGCCAGAACTAATTATTGAACTGCAATTAAGCCGAACCACAGCGGAACGGTTACGTATTCTTTGTTTATTGTTATGGGTTATGGGAGCTATTGTTATAAATTTCAACATTCGCAAGATTATGAGTATCAATTCATAACGCTGGCTGTTGACCGCGAGGCTAAATGACCACGTAAATGCACGCCTCACGCGCGTGAATCGCGATACCCGTTGCGGCTACGCATTCCACCAAAAACTATAATGATCATGACATTTTACTGCTATTATGAATTCGCCATTTTAATATCCATACCAACACGTTGACATTTAACACATTTGCGTGCGCCATAACTGTCCCGCTCGTGCTTCAACTCATGGAATGGCAATTTTATCACGAGCGACTATTTAAATCTCGTTTTCTAGTTTGGTATATTTATTAATGATCTATTTCCTCGGACCTGTTGTCGGCTCGGCCGGTTTCGCCGTAGATTCCTAACTCATCGTTGCCTACACTTGCCGATTCACAAAACTGGTTCCGCCGACCCATCCACTTGATCTTGAGCGAGTGTTGGCCAACTTTCACGAGATTCCTCTTGGGGCCCACACCGCCGCCGCCCGCGCCGCCTCGTGAGAACATCTGACAGCGCGACGTTGCTCGAGGGTTACGCGGTCGATGTGCCAACACGACGCCCTTTTTCCTGTTTCCTCAATCTTTCCTTCGCCATAAGTGCTTTGGAAACTTCGAAAAAGCTTTCGTTTCATTTACATTGATGTCGAGCCTTTAGCTTTTATTAACTTTGGCCAGAATAAAAGTAACAACATAACCTTAGTAGTAAGTATTTGAAAACAATTTTTACTGGGGTAAAAACTATCATATTTTTTATCAATCTTCAAGTAACAAAATCTAATTTAACTTAAATCATTTTCAAACAGCAACACCACTATTCATATCCGCAGTTAATAAACGAGCTATTTATCTAAAGAGATCGTTGACCAAATGAATATAATTACCTATAATCCGTATCAACCAATTTGTGAAGGAGGTAATAAAGTTTTGCTATCTTATATCTAGCAACGTGTTTTAGAAATATCCTGTCGCATTGTTAGAGAACATTTAAGATTATAATACATATATTCGTGAAGTATATTTTTGCCGACACAACTTTGCGTGGGAAGAATTATCTAACCACCTTCATTTGGAGACCAAAATATTGTACATGTATTGTAAAATATAAGTTCGCAAAGACTTATTTATACCTACCAAGTTCCAACGTGGCATTTTATTATAAATACTTACCTACTTGAAACACGCTTTTGTATACATTAATAAATAGACACAAGACAGTTTAAACATACCTAGTTTTCTATAGAGTGGATAATTAATCGCTTCCTTCCGCTGTTATAATAAGAGCTTTACTTGAATATTTATATTCAAAATGTTATAAACAAACTTATAACTTTTTTATTTAGACAGTTGTATTATTATTCTTAAGATTATACTTTTCAAAGATTTATTGAAACTTAGAACGCAGTTATTATTGTTTACCAATTTCTACCTACATTCAGCACGAGCAGTTTTTTTTAGCTTATTTTTATTGTAGGTTATTATTATCATCATAATTTCAATAGCCTTGAGTGCTTCATGAATTAATGTGGTAAATTGAAATATATTTGTGTTCAATATATAAACGTTTGATACAGAGAAACTGGAATTAACTACATTTGAAGGCATTAATTTTATAGAATCAGTAGGCACTTGGAAGGCAGCCCTATAAGTTGAGACATTAACGTCACGCCTCAACACAACGGGGCCGACTTTACCTGCCTCTAATTAAAGGAATCTCCGGAATGTGCTGCGTTGTCACCCGAGATGTTTTACGAATTCTACCTTCAATACAATCAAAAAGATACCCTAACTTAACTAAACAAGGTTGTAGTTTCTTTAATATGAAATGGCAGATTTATAATTGAAATCTGAACAATAGTAAATTGGTGAAGTTTGTTGAATATCTTTACGATGGTGACACAGTGTTCCCTTTGAGTCGAGTTTAAGTTTAATTGTTCGTTAATTCAAGTCGCAAGTAGTGTCGATTTCAAAAGGATATCGTGAAATGTTTACGGAAACGTGTAGCGGTGTTATTTATTTTTAGTTATGTAAAAGCGGTCATCGGGGTTCACACCTTTAGATTGTAATTTAAAAGTTTTTGTGCATTATTTTTATAGTCCGCATCAATTTACTTTCGTATTATTACATAATATAGATTTATATCTCCTTCGAAACAGCAGCGTAATAGCGATAATTCAAGAATAAGCAATAATCATTGAAAGTTAATTACAAAGTATTACTTAACACAATTACTTAATCTTAAGTGCCCAGTGATCAACACAAATCAATAACTGCCTTAAAAAGACTTACCTAAACGGGTCACAAGAAAAGATTTTCCGAGCATTTTCCTCGCGACACTTTCCTAAAAGGCTCGTCCCGTGCTGCCTTTAGTGTCTGGCGTCTACTTGATCAACTACTTAACTATCCATATCAACATCAATGATTTCCCATACATTAAACTGCAATGTTTTCTTGATAATCTGCATTAGCATGCATGACAAGCGTCCTATGCTCCTATCCCACTCCTTACTACGCCGCGCGTTGATGTTCTTTTAAAGGCAGATTCGCTCAGTAGAAATAGTGTCTGACATTTTTCCACAATAAATACGAATTTTCTTGTAGCTAGCTAACTGAAAAAAGTAATTCATTCATTTTAGCGTTTTTCAGTTAGTTCTATGAGAGAAATTCATTTTCAGGAGTCTTCCGACTTTTTTGCGAGATTGCAGAAATGTATAATTTTCAAAATAGGTACGTAAATCGAAGCTTCTAGTCATAACCTGAGCGGTTGAGTTTTGATTCTGATCTTCAAAACGAATGGCTCCAGCAGCAGTTGAATTCGAAAATGCATCTAAATTACCTACTAATATTGAGAGTTGAAGGGAAAGATAAGTACACTCTTGTATTTGTAAACTAATAATGAGTTTAATACTAATACCTACCTACTGCTATTGTTGATAAGTTACAGGTATTTTATCGGTCCGAGGCCTATGCCTATTTGTAGACATTTAGTGTGAACGTGTGGTAAACAAATAATGACGGATGCTATTCAAAAACATCCTTTTATTATTGCTACGATTCATGAATCGTACCTATTAGAAATTAATCGTAAAATCGTGATAAAGAAAAGCATGAATTAATTTTTAAGAAATATAGGAAAGGTAAACCTGGAACAAATATTCATATTTTCTCTTCTTGTTTTCACACACTATTGTCTACATATATTTCTCATTTCTCATTTCGCAGGTCTGCTGGAAGAAATTTCTTAAGAAATAAGCAGTACCTTTGTACTCTAAATTATAATTATGTCATTTCTCTATGTATTTTACAGTGTATATATAATATTTATTTTTTATTTATTTTATATATAATAAAATAATTAAATAAACGAAAATCACTTTCCTAAAACCATCTAGAACATTCGTAAATGTGTTTATTTCAATTTTCCGGCTGACCCTACCTCTAAATAAATGACAAGACTGAACCGACCACGATAGTAAATACCGGTGTCAAGGTTCGAATCCACGACCACACGAGTGGCCACGCCGCTTTAAACCACTCCGTAATCGAAACTTTTCATAATAATAATCAATCTACCTCATAATAATATATATTTTTAATTTTGATAAGAAAGAGCGTGATAATTAGTGCTTGAGTAATTTTAGACCTCTTTTTAAAAGATATCAGAGATGAGAGAACCAGCGTCATCTCATGATATCAAACACCTACCATATAAAGGTGTTTTCGACTACCGATACCGTTAGTAGATAGATACAAATCGACATAGTAGAAAGTATTGGAACTAAAGTACACAGGTACATACCCTGTTTTAGTCTGAAGTTAATCTCCCAATCCTTTATCAGTTTCACTTATCCACTTAACACAGTCGCACAAAGTATAACGTGCTAGAACCTTTTTTATCTCCACCACAAATTCGAATTTTAACTTTGCACTGGCACTTTTAACGAACCTACATAGCACTGGGGTACATGGCGTGATTTAAGCATTCACCGAACGAAGGCTGTATCACAACAGGCTTTCACAGCCAACACATAACATGCACATTTGTCGTCACAAAAACCACACAAACGGTTCTCTAATTCAAATTGTGACGTGTTGAACACAACATTGCTGAAAACCGACCGTTAAATCGAATAAAACAAACGCTGCGTTACAACGTTAAGTTAAAACTAAGTTAGGTCCGCTACGCGAGAAAGACCGTTGATCCAGTCGGCGGTCGGTACAACAGCGCGGGCGCTGCTTTACCGACACTGAAAAGTTCAACGCTCTGTCTCTTTCACAGCGGACCAATGAGAGAAAGATGGCGATACTACTATGGCAGTATAGTGGGAGAACTTACAACCTGCGCCTGCGCAAAGCCTCTCAATACAACCATAGCAACAGGTGAATTGTGCGCGTGTGTGCGTGCGTCGCTGTGACGACGTGTGCGTGCTTTCTTGATTGTGTTTTAATGATAACGTAGTATTTTGTTCGGTGCTATTTTATCAGGTCCCCGCTACGGTAATGATCCGACTGGTATGCAATTAGTGTTATTTATTAAGGTTAGACACTATTTAAATGCGTCTAGGTCGATAAACTAGACGTGACCAAAATTTAAACCTATTAATGTGATGCGTTTACAGCGCTGTTCGTTTTATGCTGACGTTAATAATACCTAAATACTAATAATAAACAAGTTTTTGACGTGTTACCAAGTTTATGCCTAGCTCCATATTAATCTAACAGCTATCTACATTTTTTACGTATACGGACAGGCAGGAATTCTTATGAATTTTATTTTTCCTTTGTTTTTATCTAAAACAGTCGAGGAATCCAAATAAAACTGAGTAGGTAAATCATCAATCACTTGTGAAGTGAATGTTAATAAAAACGCTATGAATTCCTAAATGCTAATGTTATGTAAATAAAACTTTTCGACTTTATCATAATTAATTGGACAAGTGGGATCCACAAACATTTATTTTTGCTACAATTTATTTATTTGAGTGATGTTAATAAGAAGGCCAATTGAAAAAGCAACAAGAATCTCTTAAAAATAAGATTTATCCATTTTTATGGACACAGACACTGACTACTGCCTCATTTACCTATATTAAGAAAAATTATTTAGATGAGCAATATATTTCTTAAAAAGTAAACTGTATTTACTTTCATATTCTATTTCTGAGCAAAATGAAGCTGTAAAATAGGAATGAGTTTTTTTAAGGCAAATTTTTCTTTCTGACCACAGCTTAATTACAGCATAATCAGCCTATAATGTTCCCACTGCTGGGACACAGCCTCCTCTCGGTGTGAGGGACTGGGCTGTAATTCACCACGCGGACCCAGTGTGGGTCGGTAGATATCACATGTCTTCGAATTTTGGTTCTAGAACATGCCGGTTTCTTCCCGATGTTTCCCTTCACCGTTTTGAGATCAGTGGTGATGCAATAATTTACACAAAGTAAAGCGCCTGTCTTGGTTCCAACCCACGACCTACACAACTCGTAAGACACGGCCGTTACCACTGAGCCACCCTGCTCTGTATATTACCTGTGTACCACTGACTATTAATTAAGGTGGTAAAAAATACCACGTGATAGGCAGGTAGCAGCTGATCTATCAGGGGTAGGCAGGGCAAGAATGCCCGACTCAATCCCGGTCCAAGGCAATTGGCGCAACACCGCCATGGACACGCAGCGTGGTAATTGCCTTACACACTTAGTGCCAATTTCACGAATGAAACTTAGCGCGATCAGCACATCTAAACCGCGTTCAAGAGTTGTCACAGCTCTTGAACGCAATTTAGATGTGCTGATCGCGTTCAGTTTCATTGGTATAATTCCGCTCTTACAATGGCAATGCCATAATTATATTTTGACGATAACAACATCATTCATTGCGTTATTTACCTTGTTCAGCAAACGACATTTGTTTACAAATAAATCAATGGGTTACCAAGTTTCCTTCAAGTTCTTCGGATTGTGATAGGAAGTCTGTTACGTAATTGGGGCGCAGGTCTGTTCAACACGATGTTCTTCCAACTATCTCTGTACTTATCTGTGCTAACATGCGGATGATTACCTATTAATGTCATGTCAGCTCTAAATCTGACTTTCGACTTTAATAATTATAATAATAAATTAATATGAATATTTTTAGATACTATGGAGCTAAAATAAACTTAACATAAATTATATTATGTTTATTTTAGCTCCATAGCATCTAAAAATACAGTATGAAATAATACATATGAATTATACATGTGAGAATTGTATTCCCCGAAGGGCTAGACAGAGGTGTACCTATAGTAGCTATACCTACATTTCATCAGTTATGAGCACCATGTAGCCATCACATATTTAATTTATCTGTCATTGCTTCATTTTTATGATGTTTACCTATTGTGGTAAAGTAATCTTACTCCAGGTGCATAGTGCTTTACATATAATTATATAATTAATGTATACAAAATATTGTAAAACATTTTAAAAGTGTAACGATGGAGTTTCTTGCCCATTCTTCTCCATATGAAAACTACCTTTTGGAAGGGGCGACTAGAATCAATTCTATTTTTTTGTAAATTTTGACGTTCAAAAGTGCCTTTTATGTGCCTAATTGAAATAAATTAATTGACTTTGACTTTATGTTTGTTGTTATGTTTAGAGTTAACTATGTCTTAAATACGTTTTTAAAGGCTTTTTGTATGAAACATCAGACTTTTCAGTATTTTATAGGTAGTTGGTCCCAAGGTAAAAAGTGCTGCCTGTTATAATTACTTTCACGCCCTGAAATATTACCAATTAATTCAAAGTCGCCCTGTATAATTCAGTTTTACGTAAAACAAATCGTTAATTGCGTTTTGTATATGACAGACAATTTTGTATGGCAAAATATGAAGAAAGCTAGCATTCGTAAAAGAACTTCTACTTACTAATTAAAATATCTACTTCGTCATAACTCATAAGGAATAATGTAACATAGTCTTACTACATCTCCCTACATAAATTAGGGAAATTATAAGTGCAAGTTTTCTTTAGCACCTGCCACCTAACGTCTTATTTGTATGTAGGCAACGAGTTAATAGAACAGCTTCTATTATATGAATTCATTATCTTTACTATTCCAATAGAATATCAAAAACCAGCGTCAATTTACGAACGTAAATTAATATGACTCAGAGCTCTGATAAATATAATTATTTCTGAATTGATAACTCAGCGACTAATATTGTAAGTGGGCAACTTTATATAATTTGGAGATTCAACATCTGTCTGCTAACAAAATCAAATTCCAGCCTCAAAATTAGCCTCATTATCATTATTTTTTCCATTAATAATCATCAATATATTTCCATAATCAATAATTTTCATATTCCAGTAATCATGTGCTACCCGGAATCGGACTAGTTAGATTAGATGAAATATTTTACGGTAGCGGAGGATATATTTGGGCAAAACATGCCGCAATTCATTCAAATGGCATAAATAATAATTGAAAAAGGTTTGATAGAATAAAAGTTGTAATGTTTATAAAAATTGTTATATTACTTAATCTTAAATAATATTTTGACTGCCTCGTTGGTCTAGTGGTCGCAAGCGCTACTGCTGAGCATGAGGTCCTAGGTTCGAATCCCAGGTCGGGCAAAGTGTTATTGGGTTTTTCTATCTGAAATTTCTCAGTAGCAGCCTGGAGTCTGGATTTGTGCCCGGTTGATGGCAATAGGCTCGCCCCCTATTACATGGGACTTCAAATATAACTGCCGAAATGTGGGTGAACCTGCTGCAGGGACACCTCTGCCCAACCCTTCGGGGAAACAAGGCGTGATGTTATGTTAAATAATATTTTGTAATTCTACTCAAAGGTTATTTATTTATTTTTCTGTAAATTTGTGTAGACTTTATAACTTATAACATCGCCTTGGATGAGTCTGTAAAGGTGTTATAATTGTGATTTAAATAAATAAATAAATTTTTACTCGCAAAAAAGTTCAAGTTACATTAGGTTAGAACTGTGACCCCCTGTGCTGCACGAGCCGAGCGAGCGAAGCGAGCGGTGCCGCGGCAATGGCCGGCGAGTGTCAAAAAGACTAGAATATGTAAGAAAAAATACTTTAATTATGGTTAGTTGATGTTTGTTTTTGATGACAATAATTTTTGTATGTTCAATTGGGTAGGTATAATAGTCAAGTTATCAATTACTTATGGTTACATTATAAATAGATAGGTAACTACATGAAATAAGAGCTTTCATTTACCATTATTTGATGACAATAATTAATTTTATGTTCAATTATAGTAGATTCACTCATCAATTACTTATGCTAACGTATAAAAATGTAGGTGACTCTTCGAAATTAGAGTACGTTGAAATTATTTGATACAGTTTTTTTTAGATGCTGTTGTTATTAGTAGCTGGCAATGCATAGACTTATCACAAATTTAGTTGCTTAGGAATTATCACCGTGCTGCGTCATATTAACAGTAGCTTGTTTTACAATATACAGTCGCTTAAAAAGCATTTATTACACGCTAAAAGTTCGTCGCTGACCTATTAATGCATTAGACCACTAAACATAATTGAAGACGAGAATGACATTTTAAAGAAGCTGCCTTAATTAGCACCCCATGAATGATATATCTCGAAATGAGAATTAGTACTACAAAAGCTCCGTGAAAATGAAAATGTCAATACCAAACAAATATTAAGATCCTTTGGTCGACAACAACAAATGTCCGGTTAAAATTCATGGTGTCTTCCGAACATAAATTCACTTAGTATTCATTGTTTCCTAATAAGAGTCTGTCGTCTCATGAATAAATATTGTAATTAGGTCCGTCAGGGCGGGTAACAGACGACACTGAGCGAAAAACTAATAATCTATTCTCCCGAAGTCCAATTTAGAAAGAGTGTTTTCCCCATTAATCTTTATCCGTCCATCAGTCGTGAGGAAATCAAGCAAAAATAAGAAAGCAACTTGGAAAGCTCTTATAGGAAGTATCGTATGACGAAAGTGACAATAATCGTGGCAGGAGGATGATATCCGCCGTCTTTTTAGCAGATGGATTACTTTCATACGTTCACGACGTCACGTTTTTCATAAGTTCGAAGGATAAGGGTACCTCTACTTCCTACGTTCTGTACTAATACTTTTGTCGAATTTGTCTACCTTTGCAGTAAACTAAAATGCATATTCCAAACTTATAAAAAATATCGCCGTCCCCGGAGAATAAAATGATAACTCCAAAAACATGTTTTCGTCTATTGCTCCATAAATAATGGACGTAGAGAGATGATTTTTTTGAGAGAACATAATTCTATGACTTTTGTATTTAACAAGTGGGAATACATTTTGATAATATCTTTGAATACTATTGTAATATTTTGTAACTTCGTAATTGGCTGTATAAAAATTACGAAAAAAATTGAGCAGATGTATTACCCCACAGATCCCAAAAATGACATAACACTAAAACTAAGACAGTGGCAGTTATCATTTTATTCTCCGGGGACGGCGATATAAAAAATGACTACATTATATAAAGACGATTTGCTGCAATTACTTAGACAGGGATTCAGGAGCTCGTGGCTAAGTAATAACATCCGCACGAGTCGATTCATCAGGTTAAGCTACGCTTGCCGGGGTTGGTCTATGGGTGGGTGAACATCTTTACATACCGAAGACTCCTCCGTGCCTCGGAAAGCACGTTAAGCCGTTGTTCCCGGCTGTCATTCGTGGATCTTTGACAGTCGTTACGGGTCGTCAGAAGCCCGAAAGTCTGACAACCAGTCTTACCAAGGGGTATCGTATTATCCAGTTAGTAGGTTGTAGAGGTCAGATAGGCAGTCGCTCCATGTAAAATACTGGTATTCAGATGAATCCGATTAGAACGGAAGCTTACCCCAACATAGTTGGGAAACGGCTAGGTAGATTGATTTCTGACTTAGACAGAGATTTTCTACCTACAGAAGACTGTAAGCCATGACACCTATTTTAAAATTTACATTAGCTACGTCACCACTTTTCCAGCAATAAGAACATCTTTAGGACCGATACTTAGAACACTTCACCCCAAGATATACCTACAGCTACACCTTTGAAACTAACACGTTCAGTTACAGACCTAACTAAGTTGAAAACTAACCGTAGATCCGAAGTACAGGCGACACTAGACAGTTATCAGGTCGCCTCAGACACTCGCTAATTAAATGTTCACAGCACGAAACTGATAATTCGATTGGCAGTCTTCGGCTGGCTGTTTTATGGTGTCGTCTATAAGGTAGGGCGGTAATTACGAGCTCGATAAACAAACGTTCACGACGTAATGTTGCTCACAATGGCTCTTAATTAAATACTCTGTTAATATTGCTTAGTGAATGTCTCAATGGTCCCGTGGTCTTCAGCGATCTTTGGTTTAATTTCCTTGTTATTCGGCTCTAGGGGTTTCAGTAGCCTTAGTTATTTTTCTTTTTTTGCTATTTTCATAATTATACTTTAAATAACTGCCTCGTGGGTCTAGTGGTCGCAAGTGCTACTGCTGAGGTCCTGGGTTCGATTCCCGGGTCGGGCAAAGTGTTATTGGGTATTTCTATCTGAAATTTCTCAGTAGCAACCGGAGTCTGGATTTGTGCCCGGTTGATGGCAATAGGCTCGCCCCCTATTACATGGGACTTAAAACATAACTGGCGAAATGTGGGTGAACCTGCTACAGGGACACCTCTGCCCAACCCTTCGGAGAAACAAAGCGTGATGTTATGTTATGTTACTTTAAATAAAACTGGGGCTGCTGAGTGTGCACTGGAGTTCAGAATACGCCGCACTATTACATTCGACTTGTTGTCTCTTAATTAACAATAATTAATTATTTAAATATTTTAATATAAAACCTGACGAAAGCATTCAGTTAGTAGATATAATCTTCCGGAAAACTCTTGTTTTTTCAATTTTATTTGTACTGTAATGTTGCGTTCACAAAAGCAAAGTAATATTAATATCGTACTTACCGTCGATGTATTTGAGTACAAACTGGACGTCTGGTCCTAAGGCAGAGGCAACTTCTAGTGGCAACTCGGTGTCTCGTAATACATGCACTGAAAACAAACACACAAGTTAATACAAACGCATAAAATGACCAACAGTAGCAAAATTTCAGATGATTTTATGTAGCTATTGTTAACATTCAGTACAGACGTTATAATAAAAATTGGGAACACAATTCAAAATGAAAATCTTTGAAACATTGACTGAAAACTAAATGAAACATAATATTTGCTATTCTGTGTGTGAATAGACAATAGTACTCGCTCATGGATCATTGAAACAACTACAAGGTAAAAACCTTTTTTTATTTCTTGATATAACTTTATATACTAAAAACAACCTTGTCCTTAAATCTAAGAAAATGGTCAACAATATCTAGATAATTACAAAAAACAACATCAACGTAAAATGTTCAGGTACCAAATTTAAAAGAACATCATTCAAGCGAGTCTCTTTCATTACGTCAACGAGGATTGTCTGACTTTTAAAATCTCGAAAGAAAAATAAGTGAGGATTTTTTTCCAGAGTTTGAATTGAACTCATTACGTCTCGGGACCACGTCGGCACACAAAACAGATTCACCGTCTGATTGTTTTATTATACCTTAGAATATGATCTTAAGCATATAATTAAAGAATGGTGATTACAGCCTGCAGAATATTAAGTAATGGTAGCCTTTATTTACAATCAAAATCAAAAGTCATTTGTTCAAATTAAGCTGAGCAACAGCACTTTCTTGGAAAAAAATGTAACGGTAAGTCGGTAGGTACTAGTTTTATGACGCAACTGTAAAGTCACACACAACCCATGAATTACAGATTACACAAAGCAAAATCAATTTTAAAAGTGCATCATTATCAATCAGAGCAAACCGGCTATCGCTCTGGCGCATTCTCGAAGCAATGAAAATTAATAAATTTCTAATTACCTCATTTTCATTTATTGCATCATAATCCTTTCAGTTGAAAAAGCATTAGAGGATTTTGTGAGTTCGTTATGTGCTAATAACTTCATCAACAGCCAACTAATCATTTTAAATATCACCGAAAAATGATTTATATTAACTTTTAGTTCAAGGCAACGACTCCAAATAATTTCTTTGGAAAAAATCAGTTTGCGCACTTCGCTAACTTTGTCAACTGGCAAGCTGACATACCTTCATTTCATTGAAATTCTCCGAGAATTTTTCCTTGGGACCAGGTGTTCACATTTTTCTCTTTAATTTACTTATTTGAAAGCGGTTTCCGAAGTTCCAATATTCCACTTAAGGCTCTCCCGTATTTCCGATTTGCTTTCCGATTGTCTGATCCGATTGATCACTCGTTGAGCTCGATAAGGACTAAATCTAGAACTGTGATCTAATTTTTATAGAGCTTTTGTTATCTTTCTGAGCTTTCATATTAATTTCCAGCAATTGTTACTCCAGCATACTATTAATTAGGTACCTCCTTATAACAAGTACTACCTTAAAACTTAGCGACGCACTTACCTATTTCAGACCTAGCCAAATAATAAAGATTAAGGGGAATGCGTTACGGTAGCCCGCGACATTCAAATTTTCTCAATTTTTTTTATACTTTGCAGGTCAGTATCATGAAATTGTAATGTAATAGGGTTATATGATCTTAGAGAGTTGTATTGATGTTTTTTTATGATAATAATTCTATTGTCTGCCTCGTTGGTCTAGTGGTCGCAAGCGCTACTGCTGAGCATGAGGTCCTTGGTTCGATTCCCAGGTCGGGCGAAGTATTATTGGGTTTTTCTATCTGAAATTTCTCAGTAGCAGCCTGGAGTCTGGATTCGTGCCCGGTTGATGGCAATAGGCTCGCCCCCTATTACATGGGACTTAAAACGTAACTGGCGAAATGTGGGTCAACCTGCTACAGGGACACCTCTGCCCAACCGTTCGGGAAAACAAGGCGTGATGTTATGTGTATTATGTAGGTAATTATATAAATAAATATTTGATACGGCCGCGAATCATACGTATTTAGATCAACATACAACCTTATATCTACTAACCTGCAAATTGCAAAAATTTTAAGAAAATTAGAATTTTGCGGGCTACCCTAACGCTTTCGCCTTAAATATACGGACTTGTGAAAGTCAGACCAATATCCATATTATATCTCGCACAGTCTATCTCAAACGTAAATAATTGTAATTGGACTTTTACAAAGTAAACAAACCCTTTCCTTCAAAGAGCCAATGTTAATGATGTACCTATATAACGAAATTGTTTGAAATATAACTACTCATTGTTCTCTCCATTAAACCAGGCGGCCAGTACTTGATTGTTTAAGCAAGAGAGAGGGGCCTCGCCTGACTAAACCAATTGCTTGAGCCCCCAAGTTATAAGATAATTTATGAACAACCATGAAATATTAGTGCGACCGCTACATTGAGGAGACGCTACAAAGT
Source organism: Omphaloscelis lunosa (assembly GCA_916610215.1). Classification (NCBI taxonomy): domain Eukaryota; kingdom Metazoa; phylum Arthropoda; class Insecta; order Lepidoptera; family Noctuidae; genus Omphaloscelis; species Omphaloscelis lunosa. The sequence continues at coordinate 12,715,530 of OU744258.1, forward strand.
GGCTCGGTTGTCGGCGGCTTAACTTTAGAGTAGGCTTACTTACCTACTATTAGTACACTAACTATTAAATTCATCCTAAAGTTACAAAGGCCTGTATTAATTAATCATTTTCATTTGAGAACTCTCTCTAAAGAACCGTTTTATTATCTCTTGAAGTGCAAATTTATATAAAATTCATCTATCGATTTTTTTTAAAAATAAGAATGGCTATGAAAAACCTGACACCAATGGAGGTTTCTCATGAGTATTATATTTAATTAAGTAGGTGTGTTAACGCTTCTGTGCACCAACTTCTTCAAATTCCGTAAATAAAACAAAAAGATAAATAACGTCGATAACTCTTGTTATAATAATAAATTCAACCATTATCTTAAATAATTGTTTATGTATCCAAACTGAAGATCTCCCCTTCAAGCCTTTTGCTTCATAAAAGTGTAGGCAGTATTTTCCGAAGCCTGTAATTTCTGTCATAATCATAAACATTTTTATATCCCCGTAATAAAAGCGTAACCAACTAAATAACAATAAACGAAGGGCACAGTGGGAATTTTTTCTATTAAAATGTCTCGTTAAAATATGTTGAGTGTATGAAGTAGGGTTATACTTACATACTTTCTTATTTACCTAGTCCAATTAAGAGCCTACTGAGTAAATAACATTGCTGCTTACTTGTATTTTTCCTAACATTTTTGAAGCTTTTACAACACAATAAACGTAGTTATTATCTTTTTGTATAAATGAAAGTAAGTATAACATTTACGAATAAATGAATTTCCAAATTAAAATCAAATAACACTGAAAATAATGTTCAGGTTTGCAGAGCGCCTACGCAAATTTTATATGCAATAATTACCACGAGACATAATGATTGCGTGAGCCTACAACGTAGGACTTTTACAAAGTTGCCATGTACTTATTATCGAGTTAGTTACCGCTCGAAATTGCAATTAAGACATAAAATGAGGCCAAATGTCAAAACAAAAGAAAGCTAACGAGCAGGTATAAAGCCGTTCTCACACTTTGTGTGAGGCCACCCTTTTATTCCGTCGCGTGCTAACCTTATCATGACCATTCCTTGAATGTGAGTTCATTATATCAAATTATGGTTGTTATGTTGCAATTTGCGAATGTACGTTTCGCTGATGAGTAACAACATTAACATGCACTTTGTTCACGAAGCTAAGACATGTCTACATGATCACGATAGGCACCACAATAACAAGATCGAAAACCACAAGAAACCGATTGGTCATAAAGCTCTCCATTCAATTAACTCAGCGCCGAGTTCACAGCTGGACGTAACACACTACAGGAATTTCATAGCTCATCAAATATGTGCGTATTTATCTCACTTCTAACCTATAAAACCCCATACTGAGACCCCATAAACGACTTCAAAAAAGCGAAGGCATCCGTATCGTTTACGTAATGGTAACATCCGAATATGGGCGTAACACCTTATCTTTGTCAATAAAAGTTCTAAGACATCCGTCGTTTACTTTTCCATATAAAACGAACCTTTAGGCTCTGTGCAGACTATCAACATTTTAAGCTACGTTTGAGACATAATGCACATTCAGGACCCGTGGTCTGTTTCCGCAGATCACAAACTTCGTCTGGAACTGTCCGTCGTCTACCGAAGGCCTAAGTTACTAGTTCACAGAGGTTATGGAGGTGGCGACATGGGTACTTCCAGTACACCATGCGTCGCATAATAAGGCGGCTCTTTGCACCATTACGCTGTACATGGGCACGACGAGTAAATATTTATGAGGCCCATTGTACACGGAGCCTGTTTCACGATAACATCTGAACGGATAATTACGCTAAAGTACACTTTCACTGTCGAAATTCACATACGAACTTGTGAGGTATCGCCGAATCTTTGCTGTCAATTAAATTGCAAGTTAAATCGTTAGGAGTTAGGAATTCTTGAAATATTTGGCTAATAGGTCTTAAATATTTGACTTGGCAATTTCGACAGTATGTTTATGGATATTTAAAATTCCGCCGATTCACTTAACCTTGGTAGTTCTTTAAGATTAATTTTTAGACTGTATAGATTACGAAACCTAAGAAATTACTGTCAGAAAACCCATATTGTATTCCATTAATGAAATTACTAGGCTCAGTAAACTAAATTACGGGTTACTTCAATTAAAAACCTATAATTTTCTGGCAGCAGTTATCTACGTCAATAATGAGACACGATCTAAAAATAAATAAATAAATGCCCGTGTAAGTATTTATCATTCATTCTAAGGTCATAACGATTACAAGAGGCGCGCTTGCTGAGTGAATATGACATTTCGGGCATATCTTTCCCACGGACTGGTCGATCGGGATGCAATTACTGCCGTCTCGAGTTTTTGCATCGAAGTAAATCGAGAAACCTTTTCTTCCGAGATGTACGATCATCGATTCTCCACGCGGTGACATAGTCGCTAACGGTGATATAATATGCAAATGTTGTAACACGGAAATAATGCGGTTCAATATAAAAACTAGAAATATTCTGTCGTAATTGAGAGTGGCGTTAGATTTTCGAGATAATTTATTCGGGCGTGCCTTGTTATCATATTTGTCAATCATTAATTACTGTAAAATATGTGGATGAACAGCCAAACTAACTTTTGGAGGTACCTACTTAATTTGAAATTCAAATTTGATCTGTAATAAAATTGCGTAACATGGACCATCAGAATTAGAATATGTTGTAGAGCATATAATGAAGCTGCATTATACATACAAATTAGACCTTACGAATTGTATTCGTGTAGTCGTTTTTCCGATCACAAAATACTTAGAAAAATTTTCACGCGTTCTCGTCCAAGTAGGCCATCTAGGCCGGTATCCCACGTCGCGTCTTGACAGGGTTAGAGGCCCATCAAGTACTGTTAAGGCGAATTAAAGTGACATCTCGGAGTAACGGGGCGGGACGTTTGTGTCGAGCCACATCGCAGGCGCAGACCGACCAGCCGTGGTTGGCCGTGGTTCGATTTCCAGATACCGCGAACTTAACAGGATGCTACGCGTGTTTTTCTTAAAGGGATATTAGATGTTCTAATGCTGGTTACAACTGTTTGTGCAAGAAATGGGGACATTAAATGAGCTTTACTTATACAACCGTTTTGTTTGTTGTATTGTTGTAACTAAAGACCAAAATAACTTATTTACTGTACTTATTGTTTAAGATTAATTATAGGTACCAGCTGGCGTGTAAAAATGGTGACAGGAAAAAAAGATAAGGGCATCAACATGATTTCCACAACTGATTTCAATACAGTTTATTTTTGTAATAACTTAGCTTACATATCTAGCTCCATTTCAGTTCATCTCAGGTTGTGTTATTTCTATTTCCACAATAAACATCGTGCCCTTTCATATACATTTCTAAAGCACACTTAAGTATATATATTGCCTAACCGACCAGCTCATAATTACACATATCATAATAACTGATGAGGTACATATACAAGATGGCTCATCTCAATTATCTCTGTCACGAACATAGGATTTAGTGCGCGTCGTTTGCAGACAATCTGGCTAACGAGCATCTAAACCAACGATGGCAACCATCTGGCAATAAGGATCTATACTTATGGAAGACTATGCATTGCCAAAAATACATATAAGTACCGACAACTACAGACTAGGTACACACGGCTACACATCAAGCTATACATTTCCAGTTTATGCTGATCTCGTATTGTGTAGGATTTCCGTACAATGCGAGATCAGCTTATACTGGAAGTGTATAGCTTGATGTGTAGCCGTGTGTACAAGGGACTAAAAAATATGTGTATAAAAAGATGTGTACATCGACAAGAAATCATTTACCTAATTATGTACAATCTTTGTTCCATAATATAGTTTATACACACACATTAATATGTGTAGTCACAAATAAAATTAGCTACACTTTGATACAGTATTATGAAACTCAAATAGTAGACAATCAAATGAATTCTTAAACATTTTGAGGCTGACTATGCCTACCTACCTAGTTTGTTCTTTAAGATTTCACATAGATCACCCTGAAGAATTTCAACACCAAAATCATCGCGGACTTATTTTGTAATAATTAATTTATTACAAAATAAGTCCGCGATCTTAATATAGTTGAAAGGCTAGTCGGATTACGTCGTATAATCTTTTAAAGCGTGTGTACCTGAGATTGCAATTCCGATAGAAAGAAAGAAGGAGGCACTTATACTTAAGCTTTAAAAAAAAATAACTTACAACAACTGCTCCATTTCTATTAAGTCTCTAACTAACTTGAAGTTTTCATTCAAAGTAACAAGAATTTACTTAGATACTTGCTAAAAGAAAGACAATATTTTCAGAAGAATTGTAGAAGGAAGCTGCAGCGGACATGAGGAAATGATATGTGATCTAACGGAGGAAAAGCTAAACATAACAAACGTAAGAAAACACACACGGAGCAAACCAAATACAACTTTTGGATTGTTTCGCATTCTTATGAAGGAGTGGTTGTTTTGTAATACGTTCCATTATAAAGGAATGTTTAACTTATGTCTTTTATAACAGGGTACCTGGACGACCGAGCTCTGCTCTGGTGAAAATAGAGAATGCTCATTTAATAGTATAGGATAGTTCATACTAATTCCATGCTGCCATGATAGTAGGTACCTACTTACTAATTTTATGCTGCCACGTCATTATTCTAAGGTATCTTGTTCTAAACTTTGGGCGTTCGAGCTCTGCTCGGGTGAAAATACGGAGGAAACGAATTTTCTCAGGTATAAGACCTAGCTAGATCGATTTATCGCACCCTTAAAGAAAAAAAAAACGGCTTTAACGATTTCGATGAAAGTTGCAATATAGGGGTATATTGCAACTTTCATCGAAATCGTTAAAGCCGTTTTCGACAACGTGATTTCAAATATATATATAATATACATATTGCTCGTCTAATAGTAAAGGATATGAAGAATCGTATTTAATCTTAGTAAAAATGTGCCCTAACATAAGTATAGGACAAGCTTTAAAGGGCACCATCTGGTGGTTATTCTATACAGTGCCAGGCCAAATTTAGCTCGGCCTTCAGATAATCTCACAAAACTTACCTAATCTAACTTTTGTATTGTCGGTAACTAACATGTCAATGGTGACTTCGGTTAAATCTCCTCCTGCCACGTACACACGGTTACATATCAAGCTATACATTTCCAGTATAAGCTGACCTCGCATTGTACGGAAATCCTACACATTGCGAGATCAGCTTAAACTGGGATGTGTAGCCGTGTGTACAACCGCCGTCTTTCAAATGATCTTTCAAAACTATCTAGGTACTTATGAGGTTGGAACTATGTATGTAGGTGTAGGCTATGGCATCTTGTCCCTGTGATTTGTGAAAATAACAACAACTATCGACCTAGTTCTTGACAACCGACTGTAAATATGATTAAGCGCCTGTGCACCAACCCTGCTGTTCCTAATCCTCGCCAATTAATTACTTTAAAATTAAAGCCGATTTTGCTAAGAAATATACATATTACAGGCTGAAACGGTAGGTACCTGAAGTTTTATAGCTACGCGTTACAGATGGGGTGTTGACTGAGCTCTCACAACATGTCACGACACCCCTCCCGTACCGTAAACCGTACACCTTTAAGCACCGTTTCATTTACCCGATAGACCTGTAGTAACCATACCTCCATGTTGAGGGTGCACGCTGAACAGCAAGCACGGTTCGTCTCCGGGCTCCCGACAGCACTCGAGCACGTCGCGACAGCTCGTGTGCGGCGTGACCGGTACGTGAGTTGGCGCCCATCCGGCGCCGCTCTCGCACCACACTCGCACTATCATCTGAGGAAGGGAGATAAAACTTTATAGTTTAACGCAAATGTACTGTAATTCATGAATATACATGACAAGATACACAATAATATAAACACTAGGGTTGGGGGCGAAGCAAGAAAGTCAAGTACTTAAATCGTTTTACAAAATAATCATCGCAGCGGTGCGGGCCAAACTGACTTTCGTCTGACGGCGCGTGACAAAGACGCCCGTCATTCATTTTTCTGTTGGTGTCTAATTGGACATTTCAAGTCCATAGAGATCAACCAACTCAACCTATATCAGACCATATTACAAGACCCCTCCCAAGTTGCGCTATAGCACCCGGTCCTTCAACTACCACATCTAAGCTGTCCACAGCCGCCTTTTTAAGGTCATCGGTTCATCTAACTGGAGACATCGATAACATTGCAACGGAACATGCCTAAATAGCATTTTGTTGTGCTAAATTACTTTAAAATAACCTAAACCCTTGATCTGTACTAATCTTTTAAGTTCCATATAAGGCGTGGAGGCCTACACGTTGCTTCTGACTCTAACGTTCATATGTTGCATTACGTATCCTAATGCTTTACAAAGCTTATTATAGTATGTGTAACCCGATAAGATAGCAGATAGGATGATACTATTAGGTGCCCACCCAACTGTTAGCCTAAGGGGTGTGAGGCACTGGTTACCTACACGTGTGGACACAAAGCATTTTTAAATTCCCGTGACGACTGTCCATGCGGACAAGCCAAAAGGAAAAAATAAATCTGGCAGTTAGTTCTAAATTCATTATTAATCCAGAATACGTTGACCATTGAAACCTATGATTTTTTTCTACAAAGTAATCATTATTATACAGTTTTATTCTTACAGATGATTTCAAATGACGCCGTAAAATTCATTGCTCCATGAAGTTTCACATTTCACCCTGCGCAAACTTTGTAGCACAGTGAAACGAGCATCAAGATAAAGTAAGATGGCGGCAACTCTGATATAAGGAAATATTGCTGACAAGCAGAACTCAATCTCAGTTAAGCAACACTATAAAAGCCTTACGGGGGCTTTCTCGTGAAACTTACATAGTGAAATGGCTGACAATTAAAATTTATACAGCAGCTGCCGCCGCTTTAAAGCGCCTTTATGTATGAGAATGGACTTTTACTCCTGCACTTTGCAGTTACGCAGACATTTGAATCTTTAAATTACTAAATATAGAAAGCATTAAATGATAGTTAATTGACAAATTAGGGAAGAAAAATCAGAGAACCACATAGGTATAATCAACTGTCAAACGCTTCGGAAAAATGTACTTCCAGCTTCGCTCGCGCCCAGCTATACAAATTAAAGTACGGATTAGTAGGTGCGGAGGTGTACGAGGGCAGCAGCTAGTAGAATTTCTCCATCATTGGAACTTTCTATGATACTCGTCAAACAAGATCCCTTCACGGGAACACGCGAAGTAATCAAAACGATATTGGAAAACCTAGTAACTACAACCCACATATCCTATTCGACTACTTTTAAAGTTCGCGATAGGATGCGAAAAATGGTTTGAAAAACGACTTGGCAGCGGACGGACACTGTAATTAATAAACACAGCCTATCTACTGCTGGATATACTCTCTAAAATTGCACTCCAGTAAGTACCTGGCTCACCGCCTGTGACATCCAGCTGGTACATTTCATTATAATACGTACAGTTACTTTAAACTCCGAATTAGCACCACAATGAGAAATCTAACGCGTAACTGCAGCCCAAAACAATAGCTAGCACAGTTATGTGCGTGATAATTCACATTCTAATACTCTATAAACTTTATCAACCGCAAGATCACCTAATAGGGGACTCTGGCCTTATTCCGAACACAATTTGTCCAGTTCCCATTCATTCGCTAATTTGATCGTATTCAGTCCAAAACGCACTTGGAATTCTCAGAATGTAAGTGCAACTTGTGTGGTTTTAATGAATGCAGTGCGTATTGGGAAATAGTTATTGTGAGCTGTACGATTTATTAAATAACAGTGAATGTTTGAAATGTAATAGCTTCTATAATATTTTAGGGGCATCAGGAACAGGGTGTAAAGTTCATTCATCTACCAAGGGTGTCATGTCTGGCGGGCAACTGCCCAACGGTTGAAGTCTTCTAAGTTGAAGTCTCGTCAGATCTTGTACGAGTATATATGTCGATCACGCGGTAAACTCTAATGGCGCGATGCAGGATTTGTGTGACGTCAGGATTTTGTGTGACGTCAGGTCTTTGATGCGTAGTTCGGATGTGGCGATGTAGATGCCGCCACAATATAAAACAAAATAGCTTTTCGTGTGTGCCTGTGCACTTTGCACCATAATTTAAACCATCCTTTCCGGAGGGTTTATGTGTTTATCACAAATATTTAACCTCTCTCTCTCTATTTAGAATCTCGATGTTTTGACATGTCGCCATTGCACACGTGCGAAGTAGGGCCAGGTCGCTAGTAAATAAATAGACAATTTCGATCAAAAGACGTGACGTGACGTTATTTTGGCGTGACTGTGATGGAAGCTTCAGCATCATATACCGTACACTCGTTCGGACCACCCGTCTAACTGTCATATGTTTGACAGTGGGTATGCCCAACATTTGTTTAAACAGCAAGTTTACTTTTACTGTCGTTGTTCAAATACCTTTTATACCTTTTGCAACAAAACTGCCTGGCATTATGGCTGTATAAAAGTGCTCACAATTTTCTACACGCTCAGCCGCTGCAGTAAACTATTCAAGTTTCCTTAGAATTCGAATTTGCAATTCTGATATATCCCGCTGTCCCACTTCGCACTGAAGTTTTATCCTAGTTAGCGGCCAGCCCTGGTAATATGTATTACAATAGCTCACGATGACTACGAAACATCTGTACGTTAGGCAAGTCTAAAGAATGGCTTTCTGAATAGTTCTTCTATTCAGAAAGCCATTTTTCTGTGCTATTCTTCTACTAAAATATTCTATTTTGAGTAACTTAAATCGCAAATCTTAAGAGCTCAGCTACTAAAAACTTTCTGCTGGGAGAATTGCGCAAATTATAGTTTTTGGTCACGACAAGCGCGCTATTTTTCTCTAAAAATTTGTACATTTAATTTTTTTCCTAAATCACTATATGAAAAAATAAATAAATAAATATAAGGCACTATCTGTATACCTCAGACATCGAAGTATTTTCCATGCTTCCTTCGCTGATCCTTGCAGAAAAAAGGCTTCCCTAATTTCCAGAAGATCTATTTTATAGAGGATAATCTGTGATAAGCTCCTAATATGCCTTTTATCTACTAAGCCAATTTGAAATAAATGCTGACTTCCGCCTCGGGGACCGCTTAGGATATACCTACTCTTACAGTACTTATCGCAATTAGTGGGTCGCTAAGTACTTAATTAATCCACAAGTACCAGGGTCAGTTACATAAGAAGAAGCTAACTGCTTCGAAGTCAAGTTCATTATCTACAAAAATGGTTTATTCATGACATTTTTGACGCCTACAAAAATATTTGTGCAGCTCTCTGTCCGAAATAGTCCATAATAATAATACCAGCCTATTATTGTCCCACTGCTAGTACAAAGCCTCTTCTCATACAGAGAAGGCACGAGCATTCATCACCACGCTTGCTCAAGACGGGCTGGCGATTTCAGATTATGATGACTATAATTACAGGTTTCCTCACGATGTTTTCCTTCACCGATATCAGTAATGTCCAAGATAAACTCAGAAAGTACATATGAATTGAAAAGTCACATCGGTACTTGCCCGGATTTGAACCCACAACCTCGTGCATGAGAGACGAGACTGTAACCACTGAGCCATCACGACAAATTGGGTATTTGTCGTGATGGCTCAGTGGTTACGGTCTTCTATAAATATTAATGCAATATGATGCAGGTAATATTAGAAAAGAAAAAACTATCAATAGATCTATCGATAAACACGCTTTTGGGATACATTATATCATTTCACACTTTTGTTAAATAAACAAGCAATCGATGCATGGATGCAAGCTGCAACACATGAACAAAATCATCGTAGATATACAATCGACACGGCCACTTAACTAATCCATTGAAGTTCACACAAACGTTTTCTATTTGAGCAAGAGTCACATTATCCATCTTATGGGACCTAAGAACATGAGGAAGCGACTCATTTACATTCCAACGATAATTTGTGAGATTTTTTATAATTAGCACCGCACTCACTTTCCTTGTTGCGATGTGATTACATGTACGCCCATGCTTAGAAGCGAATGATGAACTTATAGTCGTAGATTTGATTGTATAATTGTGTTTCCCATGTTTTAAAAATAATAGAGAATAGTAGTTTTAAAACCAAAAACCTACTTTCAGAAAAATAAGACAACTAACTCAAAAGCTTATGTTTTGATAGCAGAAACGCATACAAAGGGGGTGAAAGTATTAGTTACACAATGCGGCAACGTCCAAATTAACATACTGCACAGCTCACAAAAATTCTAGCAGTTAATCAAGACTGCTGGATAGTGAAAAATATAAAATGTGTACCTATACGAGTGTCTCGTTCTGCTGCTTTTATCGATGCCTTACCAAAAAAAAATAGCTCTTCAATAACATTATTAAAACTTGGCTTTTCAAGAACTGAAGTAGTTTCGCTTGAATTGACTTGAACGAATGATTAAAATCTCAATATTTCAGAGTGAAACGTTTTTCGAAAAGAAGTTCAATTCGTGTACTCGAAATCCGAGTGCTGTACGGATTTTTCAAGCTTCAGCAGAGAAATTTAATCAACCCTATTCGAGTTGCTTTTCATCGGCTACTTCACATAGAAATCAGTAAATAAAAGCACTTCGACGAAACTACGTTTTTATTTATTTTTTGGACCTATAAACTTCATGTGCCTAGTTTTTAGGTTTCTGTTTTGCGAATGACTGAAAACGAGGTAAAAATCCAAACGTGAATTTTGCAATATGTTCCTCAAAGTTTTGTTTGTATAACATCCCCCAAATTACTAAAAGCCTGAAAGTTACAAAACATACCTATTCTGTCATATTTATAGTTATGTTATTGGTTTTTGTTGAACCGGTTAAAATAGCTATTAATTTTACCAAATTATTATAGGTTAAATTTTGCTTAACAATTCTATAAAATTTAAACTTTCCTGTTATGTTATCGTTTAATCTAAAATTCTAAACTATCGAACCGATTTTCAGGAATTGCGATGAAGCTAACACGTAAGTAACATAATTTCCATGTCGGAAATTTACAACTTGCTCAGGCAGTGGTGCGTGCACTTTTAGTTTTGTCAATTTTCATAAGGTTTACTTTGTTGTTTGAGTTTATATAAGCCCTATCCTTTTTACAAACTATCCTATATAAGCTTTGTACTTATATCCAAATAGTAGTAGTAAGGGAGTTCGTGGCTAGGATGGATCCAGCCCGTCCCATCCTTGATGTCCTCCCTCCGGTTGACGCCCTAAGCCAAGGTGCCCTTAGCGAGCGTTCACCTAGTTTTAATTAGCATAGTTGAATAAACCCTGGCTGGAGATTTTAAGTGTAGTAGCTTAAGGCTCCCACAGGAAAGCCCGGTTAAGTAGTCATGATCTCAGAGGTCAACTACGACTTTATAAACCGAGACTCCTTCGTGGCTCGGAAAGCACGTGAAGCCTTTGGTCCCAGCTGTCATTCGTGGATCTTTGACAGTCGTTACGGGTCGTCAGGAGCCCAAAAGTCTGACAACCAGTCTTACCAAGGGGTATCGTATTACCCATTACTGGGTTGTGGAGGTCAGATAGGCAGTCGCTCCGTGTAAAAAACTGGTATTCAGCTGCATCCGGTTAGACTAGAAGCCGACCCCAACATAGTTGGGAAAAGGCTAGGCAGACTTATATCCAAATAGCTGGCAGGACAGGAAGTATAATAATTAATATTAATTATTATTGTAATATTCTAACATCACACCTGCAATCCCCGAAGAGTTACCTATTCTACCACATTTCGCCAGTTATGTTTAAGTACCATGTGGGCGGCCGAGCCAATTGCCATCAACCAGGCACAAATACAGACTTCGGATTGCTATTGAGAAATTCTTCATGAACAAATCCAATAACACTTGGCCCAATCTGGAAATCGAACCCAGGACCTCATCCTCAGCAGTAGCGCTTCCGACCACTCTGGACCAACGACGCAGTCCCACTTTAATTATTCCACTTTATGGACACTTCCCTACGTTTTAATTATTACTAAATAAAGCTGTGTTTCGGAACTTCCTTATTTCTCTTATCTTTAAGTGTAAATTGAGGAAAAGGGCTTATTCATTGTAGTCGTAAATGTTAGTATTACAATAACCTATCATTATTCGTGCACTGTTGCGGTTATTAAAGGTAATAAATGTTGTAATGATCATAAACGTTACTTTCTGCTGCAGCTGCTGTTACACTACTGACAAAACTTGCAGGTCAATGTACTTTGTGCCAAAATTCATTGTCCATAAAAGTTTAACAAATAAAATTAAAATAACAAAATTAACACTTAAGGTTACGCTAGTCGGTCATTTTTCCATAAATACCTACGTATTATGGTGATTACTCGTCTGTTTGACGGTATACGTTTAAAGCTAAATATCATATCAATTTGTCTTGTTTATTATCTAGCCCTGTACTGAAGTAGAATTAGAAAAAAAATTGTTTTGGAAGTTATGGGGGTCGAAATTTCCACACTTCAAAACTAATTTTAGGTCATCTTTGGGTGTATATAAATAACTTATGTAGTACGGAAAAGCGCAAAATGAAAACCGTACAGGGAAAGATAATTTGTTCAAATGATTTTATTTTGAGTAGATTCATTCAGTAGTTTTTCCATAATATCTATACGCCCAAACGTCTATTCATGAAAATTTACGCGCTCGTTTTCGATATAAATCATCGTCTATTTCACTAAATAAATATGTTTTAGCCATTATTGTCCCACTGCTGGGCAAAGGTCTCCCTCTCTTTCCTCTCTCTCTCTCTCTTTTTTCTTTTGGCAGCTTTGGACAGAGAGAGGTGGAAATAAAACTTAATAAATAAATAACTGTACTAATTACACAACATGCATATTAGCCACGCCTCCAACGAGTTCGCGCCGTCGAGTAATGCAAGCTTAACCAATAAATTGTTGTTTAGATAAAAAAAACAGATAGGTAGACACAACGCCAAATGAAGTTAAACTATGTCACCCCATAAGCATATAACGGCGAAAAAGTTACCATACGTGTATTAAAATCCAAATCTAACTTCAAAAAGCAATAAATATTCAATAAGTTCTATCACGGGAAATGTTATACATGCGAAGTAAAATAGAAGAAAACTATGGAGGACAGGCAATTTACAAGGAGCGCGCGATATGGAGGCACCGCTAACGAGTTGCGAACTACCACACTACCGCCGCCTGCTGGTAAACTAACGGAAAATCACATTACTGGAACACCTAACCATACTAGCAAGTGCAACGTCACCAGTAATTCTAGTGACAGGTTTTCCAGAAGTTGTGGCTTCCTACCAAAATTGCGGTCTGTAATTTGGGAAAATATTTATGCACTGCAATGTAGAAATTGAGTGCTTGCATCCTACTCCAGTAATTAAGAAACTTTTTCTGAACACTTAAGCATTTGGATACCTAGTTAAATAGGTATTATATTCACAAATAAATTGCTACGTTGCTTTGGCTGTAGAGTGTAGCTTAGCTTTAACTTTAATTTAAGATTCTTACAATTTCTGTACCCTAATTGCGTAATACAACACAATCACAATCTGTTTCGATTTGAAACAGATTGCTAAGCTACATAATGTGGTAAAAAAAATCTGCTTAACAACGTAAATATCGCAATGAATGTTGTTGAACTGTCAAAATGAAACAAATTAGGCATAATTGTTTACGAATATAAGTTACGCAATTAGGGTACTGGTTTAACCTATTCCCCTTAAACACACAATTATATCTATAATGTCGTAAAACTCGTTTTAAAGGTAGGTAATAATAATTCTTTGGTAAACATTAATTCCTCATTACGGGTAATAAAATATAATAATACAGCGAAATTTCTTACACCAATGTTTAATGATATCATCAACTCATACATAACTATTAAGTGATTTATGATGATTATTATTTGACTGAGAGAATTGGTTACAAAGTAAGGAAACGTTAATTTGAAAGATTTTTAATGTATTGTTATAAGATTAATCATTCATTTACGACATTATAGTGTTCGATTTTCAAATGCATACAAACTTAAGGTAGGTTTTGAACTTGATAGAAGATTCCTCACCTACACTATGGAAAATGGACGTATAAGTCAAGTTATAACAAGTTTCACAGTAGGCGGAGTCGACGTTGTGTGGAATGTAGGAAATGACATAGAATATGGTTTTCTTTTGGTTTATTGTTAGCTATTTATTTCGGATTTGGATTCCACATGATTATTCAGGTACCTGCTCTTAATACCTGCAAAATATCTACACAAACAGTTATATTAAATTCATTTGAGCAGTTTGTTGAGCTTAGTTTTCCGTAAAAACGTTGAGCTTACAATGGTAACATTCTGCCCATAATTTTACAACGTTTCGTGTCTAATTACTAAATTCCTAGCACACTAACATCGATACAAAAAGGCATAAGAACGTTGTATATCAGCTACAAACAACTTAGTTTCTTTGTAATTCTACTAAGAAAAGGAAAACCATGTTAAAAGGTGCTACGAGAATTAAAAACGTGCAACAATGCCCTGGGGCTTCCGGTGGCCTTTAAAATCAGCTTAGCCTTTTTATTTTTTTTTAATAAATTAGCGCAAGATCCCTTGTACTGCCCTGTGAGAGATTATATGAAAGTTATAAAACGGAGACACACAATTCAAGAGTATTTTTTATCGATAAAGCAGGAAATGAAAGATTAATAAGTGCCACATGTTTAAACGTATATATGTGAGTGTATGCTGAAAGAAAGTCCCAGCAATTGTTGCAGTTGAGCACGTAGCCTTAAATTCCCCGAATAATAATCATGATGATCTAAATTTGATCCAGCCTGTCCCATCTTGCTGTCCTCCCGCCAGCGACGCCCTAAGCCGAGGTTCGTACCCCACAGGAGATGCCCTTAGCGAGCGCTCGCTTAATTAGCATAGTTTTTGCCCCTGGCTGGAGGCTTTGAGTGTAGAAGTTTAAGGCCATACGAAAGCTCGGTTAAGCAGCCATGACCTTAGTGGTCAACTGCGAGAGGCCCAAATAAAAAAAGGTTTTTGCTACCTCTAGCAAAAACCTTTTTTTTTTCTTTTTTTCAGTAGCCCACCCTCTGGTGGCCTACTGAATCCCCTGTAACAAATAACATAATAGCAAATCATGATTGTAGGAGGAAGGTGCCGATGTCTGTTCTATAATTAACACCAGCACAGATATCGTGGTTAACTTTATCTTTAAAATATTCAAAACACGGTACATTGTGTTTTTGTTTAGGATAGATGAGTTTAACCAACATTATTGTTAATAAATAAAAATATATATATAATATGTATAATCCTGTCATCACAAATCAGATGGCCAATTCCCGTAATCATAAGAACGTTCACAGTCTGAACTCAGTCTAAATCTGTCAAAATTACCTCTAATTTCCCTACATTTTTGACAAGTTGTTGACATTGATAGTCGCTGAGATGAGATTGCGACTAGATATTATACGTTTTTAATTATTGAAATAATTGGTCTTCTGATTGCCATGCCCAAGCTTGCCAATTAGAAGAGAGATTTTTATTATCATGATACCAATCTCATTATAAATTATTTCTTTACAGTCGCTGATTGTAGCTGTCTTCTGAAAACCGTGGGTGAACATTTCCTTAATCGATATTTGAATGTTTCTGTAAGTTTCAAAGAAATTATTTATCTATCAGCAGCCGAAAGACAAGTCTAAGCAACAAAAAGTCGATTAATATTTATTGCTTCCGATAATAACTTGTAAATGACACTTTTATTGCATTTTGTAGATATCGTAAAGAAGAGAAAAGTAATAAAAGGAAAATGAGCTCTTTAGAAAGTTTCGCTAAGAAACTACTCAATATTTTACACACCTTATCAAGTACTCGGACTTTCACTTAGTAACTTGTAGTTCCTTGTATGTACGATCAAGTAATATGTATATTAACATCTACATACAGGCAAATATCTAAAATAAACTTGCAGCCACTCTTGAACAATGTTGGAGATACTGGTTCCTTAATAAAACATAGTTGGCAATCAGGCGATATCAAGTATTCCAAGACTGCTAACACCACAAAATACTCTATTCTGCTATGTCTCCAGCAATCTTTGAAATCTACAAGCACTTTGCCACACGGTTCAAACAATGACGGAATACACGGTGCGAAAAATTCACAACTTCGAAAATGGAATGCTGATCATGAACTTACTAGTCATGACGTAAAGCCATTCGACCATGGACTCATTGAAACCATATTCTTTCTTAAAGTAGAGATAAACGTTCATTAAAAAAACTACTTACATACAATTTCATCGTCTACACAGAAAATCGTCATCGGCAATATATCCCATTATCCGTTATGATGTGGGAAATATGGGATGAAATTCGATGACATCACTGTCTCTGATCATACTTAATTATATAAATGCTATCAATTATTATCTTAATATTAGCTGAATCTTCTTTTAAACGTATGCCTATATAAATGTATACTTTTCTATATACACGACTAATGTTTAATATCTATGCGGAATTTTATTATCAAAGCAAGACCGTTCCTATACCAAAACGATAGCCCTATAGTGTGAATTGAACCTTATCCTCTTCACAAACAATAGAAGATAACTCCGTATTTAATGTTTCCGTTAAAAGTAGATACTGGAATTGTTAACAGCAAAGTAGGTGGTGCATGTGGGAAGTAGATATGCCAAAATACCAAAGGTTTGACGGCGATGGTCAAATACTTACAAACATTTCAAGAAAAGCAATGAAACATGTAGTAAAATGCCGATCAACTATCTATAAGCTACTAATTCTTGTGGCGAAATTCCAATGATCGTGGGAATAGTAGGACATATGCAAACTCTTCCTGAACTATTAAACGTAATAGATGGCTTTAATATACAATGTCAATAAATCACTACGAAAATTCCAATAAAATTCAAGACTTTAGAGACTAAGATCTTGCCATTCTAGACATATTATTATTGATATTATTTATATATGCCATATGGAAGACATGACATGAATATATTTGGATTCAACTAAAATAACAATGAAATAGAAAATCAATTATTATGGTACTCCTTTCAAATTTTGTTTCGTTAGGCCACACGCCAAAACATAGAACTGATTTATTAATATTCTTCTAATGTTTCATAGTTCTCAAGCCGTCACAGTTCGATGATAGCTCAAGACCTCCGTTCATTGTCTCAAAACATCCATAAATAATGTCTTCAAAACGATTCTTTATTCGAAGGAAGCTACTGTATTATGTAAAGTCCCATCTAATAACTGTCAACTATGAACAACTGTCCATCCGGCCGTCAGTCAAAACTGAAGGAAACATATTGCCGTGTTAAGAAAACTTTCCTTCATTTTCATCAGCTGTGAAATGATAATGAATCTTATTTTAATGTACTTGGCGTTCAATTGAAACTTTTAACTCGCAGCCATATGTTTATTGATAAAATATGGGATACGTAGGAATTTACTTTTATTTATGACTCAATATGTATTAACATTCTTGTCAATGATGCAAGAGAAAGGCGAACCATGCAAATACTTGCACTGACTCTTACAAAATGTTTTGACGCCAAGCTTTCAATTTTGTTTGACATTCTTGGTATTGTACTTTGATAAAAAAGCCTTTAATTAAGTTAGACCTTTTATAAGACTGCAATTTTTCTACATAACAATTATCATTTCACCCACATTTGACATTTAAAGTTCTGCAAACCAACCGACCGAATGATATTACCAATACAAAATAGTAGATTGTTTGCCAAGGGAGCAAACAACAATTTTTAAGGCGAGAGTGTTTCTTTGAATCCAGAGCGGAGCGAAGGATTCTAGAGTAGAATCCTGAGCGCTGCAAGGGATTCAAAGTACGTCACTCGAGCTTAAAATAATGTTGCTCCCGAGGTGAACACTCTATTTTTATTACCCTCTATGAGAAAATCGTCTGTGATTCGACCCCCGTCAGGAACGAAATTCCTTCTCATGTATGATTAAAAAACAAAATTTTCACAGCCTCCATCGTCGATTAACATTTTGACCTCACTATCGACTTTAGCACCCTCGAAAACTATGAAATCGACGCCGCCGTGACGAAAAATTTGAAAATTTTCGCAGCCGCCATCTTGGATTTTCATTTTGACCAAATGCACACTTTCTCTCTCTCTCTCTTGCCAGCCTGTTACTTGTTCATACAATATTCATGTTTGATCTCTTTGGTTATTGGAACTTTTAATAACAATATACACATTCCAAATTCCATCCCAAATGCGGGAATGAATTTAAAAAATTGAACTAAATTTGGTTAGGCAGTGGGCTTCGAAATTTTTTACTAGTGATCATGATCAAAGATATAATGAAATTGTAAAATATTTTTTTTTTTAAATGTAAAACTAATACCAGTAAAACAAAAAAATGCTGCAATCTTGTTAGTGTACAAACAGCCAGTGTGAGTGTGATGATGAGAATACTCATGTTAGAAAAACTACGGTTTTTCACTGTCCTTAAATTCGAAATGAAAAGTAGTGTTTAGCACGGGTGAAAGTCATCAATTCCCTTCGACTCTTGTATAACAATTCACTATTCCTTTACAACTTAGAAAACAAATCTTCTATCTTTTTCGTATGGTTAGTGACTAACCCGGTATCAGATTTTTATGCCGGCCATGGGCCTCTCTCTGACTTGGCTAAACATGCCGTCGAGAAATATCTCTCAGGCATGCTTCCTCACGATGTTTTCCTTCACCATACAAAAAATGACCTTTTATGAGCACATGTGAACAAGTAAATAGTATTCACAAACTACTAAATAATGCAGAAAAACGTATGTAGTACTAGTCTGTCAACATTCAATAAGCGCCTGCTTCCTTTATTACGATGGCAATAAGTCTGCCAGCTGCCCGAGGCAGATGCTGGTGTAATTATTTCTAAGGAGTGACTGGCGTTAAGCAAATTTCTCATTATATGTTAGTACTAGCTTTATACGTGACGTTCCTGTGTGATGCTCTTTGTTTTATAATTAAAGCTTTTATTAAAGAACATTGTGTTCAGATTCAATGAGTGCGGTCTTGTTTCTGTCTCTAATCTTAATAAAATTCGTCATGATTGCCAGTTTTAATTTGCGTACAAAATAAGTTGGTTGTTACTAAATCGGTTGATGTTTATGTAACCCTTCTTTATGTTTATATCTCTTTTACTTTTCGATTCTTGTAAATTACGTCTACTACAAGAAAAGTATCTATATAATAGGACTTTCAAAAGGATTAACTTGATATTTGTATTATTTAATACATTATCAACGGCAAAATGTTGTACTCACCGGAATCATTTTTGGGGGACATGTGTGTTTCCCCCTTTAGTAACCGCCACACCTAAAACAAACAACATTATATTTAAGTTATTATAAACAATAAGAAAAATTCTAGAACCTATTACAAGGCTGTGCGGTTTACCACGATCTAACTTAAGCTTATGTTATTTGATAGAGCCATTAGGTCAATATTAAATAAAATTATTATAACAACTATTTATACGGAATTTCCTTTTTGGCTCAATTTAATTCTTAACTTCTTTCGTAAAATTCATTCAAATTCATAAAATTATTCATACACAATAGGCAAAATCAAATAACGCTAAATATCGACACTAAAAGAGTTAACAAACAGCCATCTAAAATTACAGATATTAAATATCTTTCAGGAAATGCTTCGACAGCAATTGATAAAGACGTAAACGCAAATGCTTAAGCAAATTATAAGTTATGTGTGGCGTGGCCGTGGTGCTCAACCGGTTGTATGGCCCGATCTTGATCTATAATCATAGGAAGCTGGCTACCGTTGAACTACTTTCTTTCGATATACCTACTATAACTACTTTATGTTGACTACTAACTGTCATTATTTATACGTACACAGCGCTTAATTCTTTATTTAAATAAATATGGGGCCTAACATGGTACCTTGAGGAACACCCGAAATGTTCTAATGTTACAACGAAAGCATTTTTGGCAAGTTTATTATACAAAATGTAAATAATATTAACTTTCAAAAAAATAATAATATTAACTTTCAAAATGTAAATCATGTACCCTTCACATTCTTCAATATAATTAATGCACTAAAAAGTTACTGTTACATTTTTTGTCAGAATAAATCTGAAATAATTCGTCATCTATTGTTACATCTATCGGGTTTGAATGATATTCGCTAAGTCTCAAGTCAGGCGTGGGTTGACACGAGTCATTGTTTGTCCCCGACCTAGCCCCTGAATAATAACTGTTTTAAAATCTTAACTAGTTTATTGTACATTCATTTATGTGCCTCGCCTTTTTCACGTCGATTGCTTCACCTTGGAATTCAACATAAAAAAGAATTTGGTTGAAGATCTTTGCTTTGTGGAGTCACCATTAATTCGACCAACAAATTCAGACAAACAAATGGGAGCTCTCTTTGATAAGGAACCACTCAATGTACTTCGTATAACTTAGCCCTATTAAATATATTTCGAAGTCACTACGCTTACGGTCAAAACATTTTACACGCGAAATCGTTTAGAGTTCAGAGTTCGTATTACTTCAAGACATTTCAGTGCACATAAGAATTCAAGGAACACATCTCGTGTGCTAAATATTCATACATTCAAACCGCAAACGCGTCGTATGAACGTGTGGGTGTGACATAAAACGTGTTATTAAGATTTCAACTCTGAAGACAAGTCGGCATAACAGAGAAGTATACAAGTAGTGGTTTGATGGAGGCGTGGTGAAAAGTACCAATAGTAATATCATAATGAAAGTGAGGTAATGACGGCAAGAAGAGTGTGGGGTATACCACGATATGCAGTCTCATTTAGAATGCATTCGAGCTGTTCTACAAAATGACATTGTTTGAATATGCGCTTTACTGTCGCATTTTTATTGCAGGCTTTTACCAAACTCATATTCAAGTCACAAACGTTGGACCTAGTCATCTTCCAAAGTAGGTTTTTATGCTATTTCTGGAAGATTTTAGTATTCATTATTTTTTCGTAACGACAAACAAAGTTTTTATTACCCGTACTTACTTTTTTAGGGTCACATCTGCGCGTCATGTCGAAATTACGTTTGGACAAAACAGCAACCGGCGGCGCATACGCCATGCATATTTATCTGTTTATTGTCAGTACGTTGAATGGAAAGGTGAGGTGTTAAGTGGGTATAGTTGTGAGTTGTGTGAAACGTGGCGCGAGTGAGGTATAGCGGGCACTCCGGTTGGCGGCGCCGGCGACGTGACGGTGACGATACAAATTACATTCAACATCTGAATGGCAATGACGTTAGGAATTTCTGACAGCCAATTTGTCTTTTGCCGTACCGGAGCGAAGCCGCGGTGCGAATGCAACACAATAACATTATAATATACGGCCCTTTACATTCACAGTTATGGTCGAAAAGCTTTACGTTATTCATACTATAATTGGAATCCAGAGACCGCTTTGGTAGGAAGAACTTCGTCGGCTCGATTAAGACACGAAGCCTTAAATCCCAATAGATAGTTTCGAAGGAGCAATATTGCAAAATCAGAACCCATAGCTGTGGGTCTGCGGTATAGATAAAATTAATTAGATATCTCCAATATTTAGTAGGACACCGAGATTCAATCCCTTATAGAGGAAATCTATTTCCACAGAACCGGTCGCAGTGGCCGGCGGCTCTTTATTAGCGATGCCTACGGGACTGACAAAATCACTGGCACGGAAGGGACAAATTGGTGGTCGCGCGGTTTCTGGAATGCTTATGGGACCACCGTTCGATAGTTGGTGGGGTCGCGTAATTTGGGCGTCCCACGCGTCGTTCGCAGGCCGCCGTTAGCGTGAAATATTTGGTAGCGAGCAGGCGCGGTGGACCGATTTGCATACAATGAAATAAACCGACACAATCGAGGGTGGGTCCCTCGCTGGAAAGCTAAGCCGTCTTACTAACATTTCGGAAGTACCGTTCTAGTGGCATCCGATATTTTATTTCGGTTATTTGGGTCGTGATCCACTGAATTATCAAAGGTTTCTATCGGTCAATGGGATAGTAGAGCACGAATTTGCCTTCTAAACGTTCCATATTGCAGACACTCCAATAAAACTTTATTGGGGCCCCAAAACTTTAGATGCGAACCGAACCAATTCGTATAATACTTTGTGAAAATTTTAAATGGTAAAAATATGCTAGTAGTAAATGGTCCGCCACAAATGGAAATAGACAGAATTTATTTTCGTTGAGATCTACATCATGATCTAGGTAGCTTTTTTCTAACCATATTAGGGTCCACTTATAGTTTCACTAAATATCCTAAATCAATATTAATGTCGACTCTTGACATCAAAATAATTTGGCAGAGTTGCCGATATTCAAAATATAGAATCAGCAGCGTCCCCTCTGCTCTCCATTTTATTTAAAGGAATCTTCTTAACTGCTAATCATTGTTGTCATTAAATCACATTTCCAATAGCTGATTCGCCCGGAAATAAGGATTCCTATTTCCGGGCGAATCGTGTAATCCGGCCAGTCATCAACAGACCACCCTGTAAACCAGTCACCTTATCGTTACTCGAATAAGGATTAACGTCAAGAAATGGCTCCTTGTCGGTGATTCAAGTATTCTTTGTACCGCCGAGTATCCGAGGTACTTTAAGAACGACGAATTTAAATTGTGGCCATGAAGGTGTCTCTTTTTTATTGGAATCGGTACAGACGGTTCGCACCTACCACTACCACACTACGGTGTTCACGTCGTCGTAAACAGACCTTGTAATAGGTGTTTTTTGCTGTACACGCCTCTCGCAGAAAAAATGTTTACGTGTAGCTACCGCTGAGCTTGAGTGTACCGAATAGGTACATTATTCACGAGTTTTGTTTTTCCATTCATCTGAACAGGAGTAAGTATTGAAAACTCCGACATACGTAGATAGTTACTATGTGTATAATCCAAAAGTGGTTTAGAAATAACGCACGTAGAAGACAAGTTTCATTCGAGTATAAAATTGACCTTAAACTTTATCGTGTTACGTTCAAGCATTTTCATCAAGAAGAAAAAATATTTTTAAAGCAAGATAGCGCATACAGTAAGACATGACCTTTCACACTCATCTCTTTGGGCTCCACTGTTGACGGACAACTACGAAAACCTTAAAATCGTGCAGCAAGGTTTTCGAACTTTTTTCTTTAACCCTGTAGTTCACGGTCATCTGCTGTCGGGGGTAAGTTCGTGAGTGAATGCCAAATGTAATTGGTGGAAGCGGCATTTAGCATGTGCAGTAGAGGCGCGGGATCTCGGATACTTACGCCCAATCATTCTGTCAATCCGTCAGTCGGTACGCCCGTGGGAACACCGCCAATCGATAAACAGGATAATAGTATTGGACTTTTTTAAAGGGTTCAATTGTAATGAAATTGTAATGTACTTTTCGAGGGGTGAGTGCTGTTGTGTGAATGTTTTGTAACAGTTTTACGATCAACCGACTGCGTAATTTTTAAACATGTTAGTAGCACAGTAAACAGCTGACATCTCAATATCAAAGGCGGAAGCAAAAGTCGTTTCAGGAGCAATTTCAGTTTAATGCCTTTGCACATGATCAAAAATAGCTGCCGCTGCAGCCTTATGCCGCCAATTTAGAAACCAGTGTGTCCACATGTCATTCGAATGTAATCTGGTCCACTTGTGCGACAAATAGTTTAAATAACTATTTTAATTGACTGACAGCAAGCAGTTGATTAAGTATGTTACGATATTCTGTTTTGTGTCTGCATAATTTAGTAACTATTTTTAGAAACAAGACAGCTCATTTATATATATTTGGAACACGTGTTCGCGACACGGTCAGGTGGAGAAATCAGCATGTTTGATTCGATGGCAAAACTTTTTGCTGCAATAGCTACTTTGGAAACTGACAGCTACTGTACTAAATATATCCTATCCTATTAAACAAGTAATATTTGCATATATATATTTGTACCCACTTTCTCGAAATCGGCTCTAACGATTTCGATGGAAGTTGCAATATAGAGTTTACAGGGGAGAAAAATCGATCTAGCTAGGTCTCATATCTGGGAAATTCGTTTTCACCGTATTTTCACCCGAGCTGAGCTCGATCGCCCAAAGTTTAGAACAACATTATGAATAATGACATTAGAATAATGACATGGCAGCATGAAATAAGTGAGTACGTACTATCATGGTAGTATGAAATAAATAGGTACTATACATGAATTGTATGAACTTTCCTACACTATTAAATGAGCATTCTCTATTTTCACCAGAGCAGAGCTCGGTCGCCCAGGTACTTTAAGTTATGTGAGATTATGCAGCGTCGAATAGTTTTAGTCATATATTTCTTCTGCGTTCTTTGACACAGGATATTATCCCAAATTAAATGTATAAATAGAGAGAAAACACAAGCAGACGATGCAGAAATAGATTGGTTTATAGTACATTATTGCAAGGGCCGTGAAATAGGCAATTGTAGGTCGAGTATGAGTTTGAAGGCCGAGCCGTAGGCGAGGACTTCACTAATACGAGACAGCCAATTGCCATTTCCGCCGAGGCATATATAGTACTTTTCTCAAAAGAATTCAGGGAAATAAAACATACTTTTTATATTATACATTTTCTGGAAGCAGGTTTTCCATTTCCAATTTGGCTTCTGATCTTAAATCTGGTGAAGTACAATCAATCTCCATTTCACTCTCTGAACCGTTGGAACTCATTTTAATTATTAAATTTATATTTATTATGTATGTAAATAACAAATCAAGGCGAGTTTTCAGCTTTGCCGCCAATTTCCTATTTATCATATGTGCCGAAAGGCAAACGCATTTATGGCTATACAGCCACGTGAACGCAATTTGTACTAAGCAAAGAGACTTATTTTGGTATACCAAGAATGATAAAAGAGATCGAATCAAAGAGTTTTAAATAACCCCAGCACGCCGTTTCATACAACATTGCTGGAGCGTTGTAATGTTCCAAATTAAAAAAACGCACCTGCAATGTATTTAATTTTCTTTGAACGTAAATTCGAAACTTCGCGTGTTCTTTTTTCGAAAATAATGACTATATTTCTATGCATGTTTGAAAAAAATATCTTTAAATAATTATGTGACATTCTTAAAACCATCAAGGGTCCTACAAACAGGCGCGACACGTGACGCGACACAACGACACCACTTGTCGCGCGACGCTACATACCTTTGTATCGCGTCGCGTGTCGCGCCTGTTTGTAGGAGCCTTTATGACAAAGATGTAGGTACCTAGTACTATTATTATGTGACACGCTTCAGTACCGCCAAAGTTTCGTGCCGAAAACATTCTCAGACATACAAAGACCCGTCTTATAATATTTTCAATGCCACGTACTGTGTTATTATGTTCAAGGCTGTAGATAAGGCGAAGGCAATTCGGTTTTTTGTGAATGAATTCTTAAATAACATTATGTGTGTTATCGTGCGAACTTTGTGGTTATTAAAAATTTAAAAACAATTGAAATAATCAATGCTGTCATTCAGTAAACTACTCAAAGATTGCATCCGTTTTACTTTGTTTATTAAGAGTATCTCTGAAATAATAATATATGAAAAAAAAAAACTAAAACCGGGACAGAACAGGAACGAATCAGCGACTCCGTCTCTTTTCGTAGGTGTCGTAGCAGGGCGCACACATTCTTAGATCCAGCGTAGAAGATGCATAGCAGCATTTTTTTACGATTACCAATCCGTTTGCCAAGCACGGTCTACGACTTCTCAACGTAGATTCTTCTTCTTCACTTGTAGCATCCATGGACCGCATAATATATTTAACCTTTTAGTCCATTTATGAAACGTATTAGACACTCGAAGATATCCATTATTATGGCATGAAGATGATACAGACGATTTTAACAATAGAAATGAATGCTCCGTTAACCTTTGAATACTTACATAATTCAAAAAAATACTCTACATTCCGACTGAACATTTCAAAGTTAGAACTGTTCTCATTCTCATGCACTGACTTGAATTACATGCAGCCTTTATTCGCGCCATTGCATTCTAAATGAGAGCTTTTGAGTTGCCTTGCTTTTGAAGTGGAGCCATCAAAGAGCCGTTGAGTTGTATATATTAATTTTGTTAAGTAACTTTAAGTATACCAATAAAATTAAGTTTTTACTTGAACTTATGTGATGGCCTTAAAACTTAATGCTTCTTCACATCATACAACAAGGTAACTCAACGTTAACCGCAAGAATCACCCAATTGGATAACTAATAATAATGATCGGTTTGAACTTTTTTTCTTACGTTATATAAATTACTCGTAGACTGCGAGAGCACTGCAACACCAATTACCTATACAAATATGTACATGATATTAAGTTAGATAGATTCGAGTACAAATTATCATCTCTTTTACGCTTACAGAATGAAATAAAATAATGATCTGGGTCCACAAAAAACTGTATTGTAGACAACACGAGTAAGTACCTCCCTAATTAATAATTATTTTATTTGTAGAAAAGTAGATTCTTTGTTTTTGTCTTTCAATAGAGTTGTTCAAATTATTTATAAAATAACTTATTGCGAGTTACAGATTTTTTTATTTTATTTTATAATAATCAATTTCAAGAAATATCACAAAGCTCTTTAATAGATTCAACAAATATTTAACAAAAAAATTGAACATAAATAACAACAGGGTAGCTCGTATCGCTAATTGAGGAAATATTCAAAGTCTCGCCCAAGGCCATTGCGCTGCCAAATGAAGGCAAAAACTATGAGGTTAAGGCACTCTATATGACTAACAATATTTTAAAAACATAAAAAACAAGAACAAAGAACAATATTTTAAATCAGACTTCACATCAATCAGGGAAACAACCCACAAATTGATGTGAAAAGATTTTATCTAAATGACTCAAAAGAACTTAGGAGTACGTCGCAAAAGCAATTTCTCAAGTCTTTTTCAACTGGCAGCATCGTCGTATTTGCTCTCTAGCAAAACTGAGACTGACAAGCAATTCTCAGTACATGTCGATCAGTCACTCTCGAGATCCACAAAGCGATGATTGTTCAGAATCCTTGAATGGAACACAAAAACTCACATTATTAATTTTATTGTATTCGAAACGAGATGTCGCCTTGAAGACAAGATCATTACACACACCATGACCATTGCGAGCTGACCTCTCGCGAGAAGTAATAATACGCTTCGATTACACACTACGAAGAAGTCACGAAAGGTCAAAGTAAATTGGCGGCGCTACCCAAACTTCACTCTCCCACAAACCTATTGTAGAAACCGGTTACAAAGAATCCGCCTTGCGTCATTTAGCCACGTGTAAACATTTTAATTGATGATATGCGGAAGACAAAAAGCTAAGATAGCGATCGGCATTTTGATACTTGTTTAAGTATGTAGATATCTTTCGGAGTTGGTAAAAAAAGTACGGTTAGTAGACCATTATCTATATCGCTTGAAACAACGATCTCATTGTTTGACCGCAGAAAAGCATCATCAGAGAACACTTCAAAAATAATATCAAACAAACCTAAAGTAGAACCTCCGGTGCGTAACAATTTGCACTCAATTATAGGGGACGCCAAAGAAATGGGAAATATGGTAACGAGTTCACGAAAATGGGAAATATCCTTTGGAAGGGCAAACATTATGTACCTATTCGTTTTACACAAACGGACAAAGGGCAAATGTTATTCTATAGAGTTAGTCTGAGACGTTCAGTCCCGTTATGTAAAATGTTTGTTATTGGGTTAAGTTTGAAATCTGACGTTGTTTCGATTACGAGCAATTTACGTATATTACCGAGTAATTCAACAAACGTATGAAGCAACCTACACTCATTATGTCGTCGTCTAGATTTCTTGCGGAGGAAATAAAATTCTGCGCAAAATTGCCGTAAAATGCGCGGTAGCGGATTGATATTAACGGCATTTTACAATTGAATTAACTCCACTAGATATAAATGTACGTATAATGTCTATCTTTTGTGCGCATTATAGAATTAATGTAACGTTCGTCCATTTATTGGAATCCAATCGAAAACCACTGACTCGGCACTTATGCGGTTTTCTCCTCTGAATATTATAGGCATTGTTACATGAAAATACGTTTTATGGCTACATTACAGCTTTTATGGCTTTATTTTAGCAAAATTGCCCCATGTTTTGAGGAAAACATTAACATTTAGGAATGCCTGCTTTTGTCTTTTACATTTTATTACCTTCTTTATTCATTCATATTATTGCTCATAGACGTTGCCGGCGGAACATAAATGTCGACTAAACACGACCTTGTAAGGTCGCGACCACACTGAAAATGACGTTAAAATCTGACACCTAATTTAGAAAAGATTTTTTTTTTTTTTACTCTGTACCTGAGGCCGGGAGAGGACACAATCGTAGATCCGTAACGTTGAGTTAACAACGATTGGCACAAAATAATGTGAATGAATGGACATAACAGACATATCAACCAATTTCAAAGAATTTTAGCAGCATGCACGCAATATCGTCGTACAGGCGTTTATATATAAATCCCATGCGATTTCCATTATTCATGTGAAGCTGTGTCACGTCCATCCCATGACATAATTAACTACCACCAACAGCTGGCCGTTCATTGCCTTCCTGGACCTACTTAGAGGTAGAAAAGTAAAAATATAGTTTATATCTCTTATTAGCCAACATGCACCTATAATTTGTAACAATTTGTATCCTAGAAAATTATTACAAACATTATCATTTTGCTTGATTTCCATGTTATTCTCATCGTAACATACTCTGCATACACTTTCCAATTCCAAATTAAATGTTTAGACTTCACATACTGTTAACTACATAATGCTAATTATCTAACATCAATAATTACCTCTACCAATATGCACATGACTGTTTAATTACGTTTCATAAACATGTTCTATATTTCAATCATTTTAAGGCACTTCATTTAATATGATAGTCACAAATTACTGTATATAAATCTTGACAGTATGCCCTTAGGTGATGCCATAAAAACCAAACCTGATTGGTGAAGAAGTAGGCAACAGTCAACCGAAGATTTCGAAAGGACATTTTATGGGGTATACTAGATAATATTTTCACATTACTGCATTTATCTGCCGCTGTGATCTCTATCATTGGCGGTGATTGCTTCAGTCAGGTAAGCCATAAATACAGAAACCTAATTTACACTAGAAAGGACAGCGAGCCATGAACCTTAGAAACGAGTAAATCATGACGTCACGAGCCGTCGGTGCAGAGGCGTGAATTGATTTAAAATTTCAATCAATCGCACAGATAGTGATGATCGATGGGTATCAATCGGTTGGTATGCTATCGACACATAATTAAGCGGCGATCGATCGTTGTCTGTCAATAGGCACGCCTCGCGTCGTAATAAGCGTCGAGTACGATTGACGAGTTTAGAACGATATCGATTTGAACTAGTAACGTCAACAGAAACTTGTACAATAGGTAGAAGGTTTATTTTACGCCTGTGCTAGGCGTAAATTGGTTTTAGAATGCCACCGACCGAACTTCTGTAGTACATTTGAATTAAAAACAAAATGTATTCGATAATAAAAATAAGCTATCATTTTGTTATACGAATTTTCATTAATAATAATCCGATTTGAAATGCTACATAACCGTGATATTAAATTGTCACAGAAATTTATACATTTCCATTTTATTACCATCCGTTCCAACCAATTTCAACTTCAACCCGAACTTAGATCATAGTAAGTTTTTTTGTATCATTTCCAAAACCTTTTATGGCTAATGAAAATCATTCAACACGATTACCTATCTTAGTATTTTGATTTAAAACGTTGATTATCTTATAATTTACTTTATCAGGACGTCGATGGCCGCTTCGGTCACGCTTCTCGTAAAATGTGTACCTCATCCAGTAACTCTATTGGTTGGCGGCGACCGCATTCGATACGTTTGAGAGATGGAGCTTGTAAATCTGTCAACAACCAAATTACAGCCACGCGAGGACTCCATGAAGGGCCCTTTGTGAAGTCGTGTGTGCGTGCAACACCCATTCGTGACGTATATTTATAACTCTGCACATATTCTAAATTGCATCAGTATTTGTCCACATTTTACCAGAAAGAGGGAACCTTAGTACTTAAATTATGGCTAACACGGAACAAAAAGACTTGCTGACCTGCCTCAAGTAAATAAATTAGACAAAAATACTACAAAGCGAAAAATATCTTTTATTTCGGAAGTTGGAAGCAAAAAACGAGAATTCAAAACCACAGACACCGACTTCTGAAATTAAAGTTATTTTTCACTTTGTAGTGTTTTTTTTTTGGAAGTAGATTGTTTTTTTTTTTGTAAAAAGTTTTTAGTTCCCACTTTTAGCTGTGGTACCTACCCCACACAAATTCGAATACAACTACCTGATAAGTAAATAACAGTGACAGGAACTCATTTTAACATAACATCATCCATAAAGACTAAGCGGGAGATATACATATTATTGAAGCTAACTCAAAAAGTACCCATTAAAAAAATAAAAAATAATGAGTAATTTTTTTGTTTTGTTACCAAAAAAAACCGGCCATTTGCGGGTCAGACTCACGCACGAAGGGTTCCGTACCATTATTTATAAAAATGAGCAAAACAATCACGTTTGTTGTATGGGAGCCCCCTTAAATATTTATGTTATTCTGTTTTTTAGTATTAGTTGTTATAGCGGCAACAGAAATACATCATCTGTGAAAATGTCAACTGTCTAAATATCATGGTTCTTGATATACAGCCTGGTGACAGACGGACAGACAGACAGACGGACGGACAGCGGAGTCTTAGTAATAGGGTCCCGTTTTACCCTTTGGGTATGGAACCCTAAAAACAATCATCAAAATCAATTCATAATTGGCGGAGTAGTCGCGTAACAAACATACAAAAAAGAACATACAGTCGAATTGAGAACCTCCTCCTTTTTGAAATCGGTTAATTAAGAATAGGATGACGATGATATAATTATGTCCATATTTATCTTCTAAATTATTGTTTCACAGGTCTCTTTCCTAGTATCTAAAGTGGATGCTTGCAATGTAAATGAATTTCAGTGAACTTTCTATTTTTATAATGTAAGCGTGAGTACGACACTAAAACGCTAGCCTGCAAATTTCATTAAAACAAAATTTAGTTTGTTTTGTAATATTCGTGTTTCCCGAATTTCCATCTTCAATGTGACACTTTACTAACGTGGAACTATAGACACACTTAAGCTTTTAATTACCAAATCACTAATCAAACATTTTCTTAGCACCATAGTAGATTAAGTACCGTACATACAGAGCATCGAATCCGTAGCGTGCATTAAAAGAATATATTTTTATTTGTTTTGACTGCCTCGCTGGTCTAGTTGGAAGCACTACTGTTTAGCATGAAGTCTTGGATTCGATTCCCAGGTCAGGCAAATTTTTATTGGATTTTACTATCTGTTATTTCACAGTAGCAGCCCGGGTGCCTTTTTTTTGGGTGAGAATTTATCAAATAGCTTCTCCCGCTCTGGGTGGAGCGGGAGGGCGTGTCAAACTCTTACTGAGTTAAACCCACCCGTATTCCTTCAGTTGTCATGTTGCCGGGGGCCACGATCTCCCTTTCGGACTTCTTCGCAACCCCGGCAGGCATCGGCCCTAGCGGACCCCGTCAATTCTGCTGACATCTCTTTGAGACGCGCGTGGAACACAACGCGCCATCCACCCGGGCCTGGTCCTTATCGGATGGCGAGCTACCCATTGCTCACTGAGGCTGAGAGCCTGGATTTGTACCCGGTTGATGGCAATATAGGCTGACCCCCTCTTACATGGGACTTTTACATAAGTGATGAAATGTTGTCCACCTTTGCTCACCCCTTCGGGGAAACAAGGCTTGATGTTATGTTCTATTCGTTGTAACAAGCCTAATGACGCAACAATAGTTATCATCAACTTCTCTTTTTTCACACAAAAAAAGAACGGTGAAAGCCATAGAGTTGCATAATAACTAACAACGGCAAATTAAAAATTAATAAGGGAGATCTGTAACAGTTTTCACACAGTTACTGATTCATTACTCTATCTCACAATGGGTTAATTAAAATTAATTGAATACTCTTTTTCCCATCTCTATTAACACCGAATAAAGCATGACTACACGAATATCTTGATTAATTATTTAATCAATTTATTCGTGCAGTAATGCATACGTGAATGACATTGTTTGTGCATCCTATGTGAGCTAAGCTATGCTCAAGTAAGGCGTCGCAAAGGCCGAGTATGCGGGCACGTCTTGTATGCACATTGGCCTAGTATATATGTGATATGTCATATCTAGGCGCGTCTGCTTAGAATCCAGGTTTGGTTAACTTGCATCTATGCATGTAAACCTGATTCGATTCTCTCATATCGTACCAATAACATAACATAGGTTTATTAGAACTTTTTAAAGGATTTCTTGGAACATTGCATTTTTCTTGGATCCTTACAAACACACAGTACTTTTGACACAATGTCCCATAACCTATGAATATAATTTTTATCTACATTAACATAGCTACCATACAATACGTCACCGGAAACGCTTCCGTCAACAAAACGAGGGTATTTTTGACAAACGCTGTTGACTGGTGTGTGAGCCGCTGTGAATGAGTGACGTCATGGCCTGACGGGTCCCATTACTCACTCTATCATGCCGTTTAGTTGACCACCTCCGTGACGACCCCGTGCTTTTACACCTTCCGATTAACTTAATAACTTAAGTGTCGAGTCATTGAAATAAAACTTATGTTAATACTTATAAACGCAGAAATGATGTTTCTCTCACACGTAATTTTAAATTCCCCTATAAAAAATAAAACTAATGTAATTGTAACTACGAGTATAATATTTAAATAATTAAAAGAGATTCCAAGAAGTTTTTTACCCGTTCTTCTCTATAGAAACCTACTATGCTTTGGAATGGGCAACTAGCTTCATCTTTTTGATTGGCATTCATCTTTTGACAATACAAAAGTGCCTGTAAATAGTTTTGAAATTTAAAATGCTTTGAGAGAGTTGGAGTTTTTCAATTGTTGTTCCGATTGTAAATATAACCGTTTTACAGGTTGATTAGCGTCCTCGTACATTCACATTAGGCGATTCAATAGGGTCATGGGATTGGCAATAACTTCTACTATTCTACATCATGATAAGCAATCCAGTTTTGCGATTAATTTTACACTAAATTAAGTTCATACAAAGCTTTTTCTTAACACAGTTTAGTTCAAAACTCAAAGCATTTTTTTTCAATTAAACCGTTTATAGGCTCTTTTGAATTGTCAAGAAGTCACTCAGTTAGACAGAAAGTTGAAGCTTGCCCATTCAAAAACGTAGATCTCTATGGAGAAGAACGGGCAAGTAAATCCAAGGACACTCTTTTTAACCGACTTCAAAAAAAAGGAGGAGGTTTACTCGAAGACGGCTGAACTGATTGGAAAAAAATGTTTTTTTTTGTTTGAAAGGGTATACTTCCAAGTTAGTCCCATTGTCATTTGGTCACGATCTGATGATGGGAACTTGGAGAAATCGAAGGAACTCTTCAAATATTATAGGCACACCTGTAGCGATTTGGGTATTTTTTATAGTAACTCGTACATTTGCTCTCGAAAAGCACCATTTGGTAAAGTGGAACTGATGAATTACAAACCAACCCACTGAAAAGTGAAAAAAATAATTTTTCCTAAAAATACAACCGACTTCCAAACTACAAAGTGAAAAATAACTTTAATTTCGGAAGTCGGTGGCAAAAACTTAAATACTGATCCAAAGACACCGACTTCCGAAATAAAAGTTATTTTTCACCTTGTAGTTTGGAAGTCGGTTGTATTTTTGGTAAAAATATTTTTTTAAATCAAGATATTACAAAATCCTTGGTACATTATTCTTGTTGTTCTATATGTGAAAACCGTTTAGAACATTTATTAATAACAATAGGAGTAAAATCGGATCGGAAGCTGTAAGGGTTTCCCAGTATGTGCGAGATATGTCCACAAATGTATCACTTGTCTCCCCTGTAGAACAATGGACCGGATTCTCAGTTTATCCGCGTCACACGTTTTGTTTCCATTTATCTCGGACACCGCCATTACAAACGTATAAATTACCTAAAGGATAGTGGATACGATCGCCTAATGATATTGCAGACGTCTTGAATGGGATGGGTGTAGGTAAGTGAAAATTAGAAATGAGCAAAATTAGATGAGTATTTCATTTTTTTTTTTTATCTGCTCCATCATTTGCTAATTATTTGTGGTAAGTTGAACGGTAGAGATTTATGCCCATTATTCTCCATACAAAAACTTCTAAAACTTCCTTTTAGAAGGGGCGACCAGAATCAATTCTATATTTTTATAAATTTTGACGTTCAAAAGTGCCATGAAATAAATTATTTGACTTTGAATAGCTCATTTCGAACTTTAAAGAAATACCTAAAATAGACTTAAAGCTTAGATTCCAAATTCATTTATACAATTATAAATGGAAATCTAAATAAACAGCTCTATTATACGAGATACCCGACGAACCGATAGATCGCAATCATTCCACACTGATCTATCAGTCTACAGACGGCATCGTTTCAAATTAACTGCTCTGTAGGCGTAAATTAAATCACTGACAGTGTTAAATTACTTTCATTGCAGAATTATAGGTCGGCTTTTTTACTTGCATAAAACATGATTTGTCAATATATACAAAAAGTTGTTGAAATGAAGTAAAACTGGAGAACGGCTGGCAGACATGGAGGCCACTGGATCGATGGCCGGTGTCTCTTACAGCCAAACCCAATGCCGATCAGATTACCACTGTTTGCGGTTTGCAACACTGCAAAACACTTGAAACCTGCCATTACCTTAAAATCGTTGAATCGTAATTACAATTTATGTAGGATCATCAAGGCGAACCACTCAGCCCTCACAATCTGAACATAAAAATATTATCGTGAGACTTTGCTGAAAAAACTGCGGCAACAATGGGACTATTATACATTTCAACTGCTATAAAATTGCCTCAACAACAGTTTTTATAAATATTTTAACGCAATATACAGAGCAGCCTGCTATTTTTAGACGAAAGCATAAAGAATAACAATAATAACAATTATGTTCACTGTCGATGAAAAAATGTCTGTATCTTAAATAGTGTGTCGATTATCAAAATGATTGATTTTATTGTCTTTTTCTCACCTCTAGGCAATTTTTCGTGTTCCGTTTGGTCACGGATCAAGCCGGATTCTTTTTTTTCCTCAACAATTCGTTAGAGGTCGACCGAACCAATTAATATTAAACACACACGATACAAATAAAATCGAGGAGCAACGTCGAAACTTGGTTTGTTTGTGACAGCCGTGAAGTCAAACAGAAAACATTATGCAAACATCGTTTTGCTTGCAAAATATTTAAAACAAAACTTTATATCCTACTACATAAGGTGGAAAATTCCATGAACATTAAATACTTCGAATGTGCCACTACATCGTGGCTTGTTCAGCGGGCAACTCCGAACTTACCGCGTAGTAT
The DNA here is from genome assembly GCA_916610215.1 of Omphaloscelis lunosa. Taxonomy (NCBI): domain Eukaryota; kingdom Metazoa; phylum Arthropoda; class Insecta; order Lepidoptera; family Noctuidae; genus Omphaloscelis; species Omphaloscelis lunosa. The sequence goes on from OU744258.1 coordinate 12,751,152, forward strand.
GTTATCAAGAAATTGCACACGTATTCTGATACAATATTCGTAATTGAAACATGCAAATATTTGCCAACTCTTAGTAAGTGGTACAAAACAAACACAATTACTTGACTTTACGTATTCGCTAGCTGACAATATTTCTTCCACTAAGTCAATATTTTTTCCCCAACTAGTTGGTAAAATAAAAAGATTAAAGGTGTTATTGTGATTTAAGGTGTACGTTATTCTTACTATAATTCCACTCATAAAGTTCGGATTTCTTTTGTGTAACTTTTAATTGAACCAACTTATCAAGACCAATACTGAAACAGGCATTTTTTTTTTCATAAAATCTCTACTGAACTTCCATTACTAACAGACATCAGTCCATTTCAATGCTACTGATGAATTTCAGCTTCCACGAATTATCTAAGTGAAACTGAGAGTATCTCTAACAAATACAGGCAGACTCATCCCGTCCCCATTACATTATATTAGGTTTAGGCTACATCGAAAACTACACTTTATTTGGTAAAATCACAGATTATTTAATGTTTTCAAGTATCAGTAGCATGGAAAATAGAAAAACCTTTTATTTTAAAACAATTGTTTTCGACAGACATGGGTCACTGTTGTTCGCAAACAAGATCAAACCTGGATCAAGGGTACATTATAAAGGGAAAATAACAAAACCGAACATCACACCATGCCCATGTTCTAATATATTTGACGGCTCATAGAGACCAACACGCTACTTGATGACATCGGTAATCTATATTGACATTAACGAGGAAGCTTAGGATCAGGTGACATAATCCGTCACGGTCTACCAACTCCAACACCTTTCTGACTAACCATGGTTATTAAACGAGCATTTGAAAGCTATTTGAAAGAGAAGATTATTGCTAAATCATATGGCAACAATAGCCTTTACAGTAAAAGTGTTGAAAATATCGTGATTATATACTGATTTCTACTTAGATTTGACACCATTTGTCTGTTTCTGAAGTTTTCTATTTTTGAAAGGCTTCAAAATAACCTCTTTTTCGCTACCATTTATTTTCCCCAGTGCCTAATATTTTACCGCGTTTGTTTTTATTCACATATTTCATTTCGAATCTGAAATATTCACTCCTAACATCCGACCCCAAAAAAGTTCGGGAGTTTCAACATACGTAATCCCAGATTAGCGATGCCATACTTTTTACATTTTTCATTTCCGGATAAAAAATCACTCACAAAAACGGGCAGAATGTAAAATGTTTTGATCGAACGAGTTTATTCCTAATGGTCTATTAACATAACATAAAAACATACCATGAAGCCTGCAATCCCCGAAGGGTTAGGCAGAGGTACACCTACATTTCGCACGTTATGTCCCATGTCATAGGGGGCGAGTCTGTTGCTCTAATAAATGCTCAAAAATATTTATCAAAAGAGAGACTGGCTATGCCTTCGTTGGATTTGCCCATGTCCTTTTGTTCATGTAAACCTAACTAAGTACTGTAGAGATTAAAGCCTAATTGGTGTTGCCCAAGCAACCTTGCTCCATACCATGGCCTTGACCAGGGCCGGACGCGAAAGATGACCGCCGCCGACCGCCTCCACGAGGACACGGCGATGCCCAAGCCGGGCAGACCTCCACCGTATGCTCCGGGCGAACCACACAAGGTTGTCACCCGGGCGTTTCCACCCGCCTTATCCGGAACAGGATCCTCCCGAAACAACCGAAGGTGAGGACGCCGTGGCGCCTCTCTAGCCACTCCTCAAAGAAGGGACTTAAGGCTCGTGCAGACCAGCGCGATATCGCAGGCGCTACAGGTACAGCGCGACCCTTGTAGCGCCCGCGATATCGCGCTGGTCTGCTCGAGCCTTTATAGCCGCAATTGTGGCGTGCCCAAAGATTATGAGACCTAACACTATATTTTCGTATTATTAAGAATATTATAAAATAATTGGGAGTCAGCTTAGCGAGCTGACAGTGCACTTCAACTTAGAAAATTATTTAAATAATTACGCGGTAAAAGTAAATAAGCTTTTCATTTCAATAAAACCGACCCCATCTCAGTACCTTTACTAATCCGTTTGTACAGCCATCCTGACGTGATTGAGAAACCTCGGGTAACAATAATATGTCAGAATACTCTTCCGTGTTTTAACCACGCTCCGCAAAGATCTAAGATTGACAACATTAATGAACGTGCATTCCTTATTAACATAGAAACATCTTAATATACTATGCGGAGCACATAGGTAAGTAGCTAGTATTAACAAAGTTCTAAAGTAAACGGATTGTTTTGATGCGAAGTTAATCTTGTTATTAAACTTTGTCTACCTGAATTTGTTGTTTTACTACACCTGCTTACCTATTAACGTAAGTTTAATTAAAGTATGTCATGGAAATACGGGGTAACTTTTTTTTTTGTTTTGAGTATTTTAAACTTCACTGTCGTTGATACCATATAAGGTAAGCTTAACTTTTTTCAATATTCAGTTCTATTTTATTTGCAGACACCAAAAAAACTTTATATGTAAATACTTATACTCAAACATATGCCTTGCGAACGTAGACGGAGCTCAAAAAACATAACACAAGAGTGTCAATAATGTCAAAAGAATATCTGTAACAACGAAACGCAATGAGATGGAAACTGGAAGTACGGAGCCTGACATTTTGCGATCCGACATCGACACCGCAGTCGTCGCATCACTGCGAGTCTGTGACTCTGCGGTTTTGTCACACGACACAAATGTAAGTCGACACTGGAAAAAGAGTGCGTAGTATTTAGCGACGCGACGACGGAGATACGCCAGGCTTTGTCGCGCCACGTTTTGTCTATGTGCATATCCTGAACAGCCGCGGGCCGTTGACCTCCGATGAAAAGCCGATTTCTAACAGCTCTTTTGTGCGAGATGTGAATGTCCGACGGAGCTATTTTACGTGCACAATTATTTTTAGGGCCCCGTAATTGCATTCATTAAATCATGACTCCGCTCCTACATCCGCAGTATAAGTAGCAAAGTGACGGTGGAAATTTTTACATGACTATAGAAAATTACCTGTCATAGAACTTAGCCGGAGATTAGGTGATGATTAGGTACTTATTCGTTCATACCAGAAGTTTGCCACTTATTTTGTCTTCCGGGAAAGAATTAGACGATAAGCTTAATAAAATATTGATGAGCATTTAGTCGGAAATAAATAAGGCTGGCTGGAATATAACCGCGTTCATATATATTGAGTTTATAAGCCTGAAGGTAAAGAACATGTATCAGCCTCTAAGAATAATAATCCTATATCTAATAGACCTCGATTACAACCATAATCCTGTACACTCCATATTATAGGCCATTTCTTTCATAGTTACAGCTTTTTAATGATCTTTATTTGATGTCAGCGGCAATCGTAATAATAATCTTACGAACAGTCGCCACGGGTTGTAGAGTAATCATTAAACGTTAATTTAACTGCATTTTGATAACTACAATAAGGCGGGAACATTATGAAGGTAGCTATGATATCAAAGTGGCACTTACATTAAGTAAATGCTACTTACATAGTCGGTAATGGACAGAAAGCATGTTTAATTTATTTTGTAGTAAGATTACGCGCGTAATGTAACATTATACTGTTGAAATACTGAATCTTTAAATGCCGTCTGACTGATACGATCATCGCTTTCGTGTTCATTTCGTTTCATGTGATTGCACGTTTAAATTATCTGTTTCATTTGCTGTGTCAGATATAATTTTGTCAGTACTTTTTCTTGTACTTTGTCCATATTACTTATCTACTGTTCTACCCACTACTTCGGCAGCCCTGTGGTAATTTCGTGCAGTTTCATTTCGAAAGAGAAATTGCCATAAACTGCTGCGCCTATTGCAATGCTACCTTACAGAGTGGAAGGCGAAGCCGTCCTATCTTTCTCAAACCACTCCATTGTACTGTCACCTCACGTTTTCAATTCTTCTGCAAACAATATGGCTGCTAGTAACGCAATCGTAATAAGAACTTTGTAACTTTGAAATTAAAATACTTACGGGCGAACTTGCGTAATGAACTTGACTTTTGTAGACGATCGAGTAACTTGCTATTGGAACAAATATGTGTAATATACGTAGGTACATATAGAGCTAACCTTGACGCTGGCTGTGCCTAACTAGCTAAGATCGTGGATTGAAATAACAATGCTAAATCAAACAGTCTCGACATTGTTTCTGACGGCCTCTTGACAAATGCATACACAGTATTGAGGTCTAGCAGAATACTAAAATGTATCTATATACTTACTGGATTCGACATTATACATAGTCTAATGCTGCATGCACCACACTACTATTTGCGTCTTAAAATGAAACAAGAGAAGAAAACATTTTTGCATATCCCCGACATTGTTGCCAAAGTTATTCATAGAAATAAGCTGGGCAGAAATTACTGTGCTACTAAAATACGCTAGGGAGATAAACCCAAAATTCAGAATCCATTACCCAAAACTATTTAACAATATTACAGTTAAATTGCCCATGAATGAGTCCCAAATTCTAATTCTAATTTCACGTAATAATGCAACGATTTCACACAAAACCGACATTAGTAACGCAGTAACCATACATGGCGCATTTAATGCATTTTATACTGCAAGTGAGGTACTGGCCTTTGAATGGAAATTTATCTCTTCACAGGAAATATAAGACAGCGCGGAAACGCCTCCGCGTGCCCTCAATTTCACTTTGATCTATTCAGATGCGACATCCTATACTATGAATGTATACTACGGTTCAATCGCGGTATATCATTGTACATTTCTCTTTCCTCATACTTGTGATGCGGAAGCTAATATTGTTTGATACGTGGGTTTTTATAATGTGCGGCCGTTTTGTTAAGGGTTTTAGATTTGTTTTTATGACTATAGCATCTACATGTAATGTAAATTTTACTCTATCCGATTCTCTATAGTTTTCAGTATTTTAAAAAGAATATCTAATACATTATAGTATCAAAAAAAAATGTGACACTGCCTTTTACAGAATCACAAATTATATTCAATATTACCTTTCGGCAATAAGTCTGTTTCTGTCACTTCTTTCCGTCACTTTGATACAACATTTTTGAACTAAGTATGTAGGTACATAGGCTTACCTATCCAGTAATTATGATTCTGGGAAGGGCGATCAATAAACTTCTCAAGGGTTTTCCTCGAAATGAGATAAGCTATAAAATAATCTAAAGACTATCAGTAAACCTATTCGTGAAACTATAGATTACCAAGCAACATATCTAAACGACGCTAATCCAGACACGACTTAACACATTTCCAACCATTCGCTACCGGTAACAGTACCAAGTATTAGCCACAACACTATACCTGTAGTTGGTAATTTATAACATTCACGATGAAAACGTGGTTGTTCTCATTCGAGCATTTTATTATGACCGGCTGATAGGCGCGTGCGGCGAAATTGATTGTGCGTGCTCTCACGTACCTGACCAATTGCTATTGCAATGCCTCTTTATTCCTTACTACGTGAACGATAGCCAGCTTGCGTAGCCTAAGGATTACTTAACTGTCATAATTTATAGCCAGACACTCGTATAAATATATGAGTTGTGTTGTAGTCTTTCAAGGAACGTTCCAGTCGTAAAGCATTATTGTGTTAGATTTTAGTTGCTATCAAATTATTATGGAGTTTACGTGTGTATTTTTATCTGATGATCTATTTCAAACTGGAGTTAATAATTAGGACTTCAGTTCTTATTAAGAAAATAAAATTTCTAGAAGCGTATGTAGAAATGATGCCAATTCTTTTGATAGAAAAGTCCCATTTATTAAATTGATCATAAAGGGGCATTTTGCAAGTTCCAACACATAATCACCCTATAATGTTCTCACTGCTGGGACACAGGCCTCCTCTCTGTGAGAGAGAGCGGGCCGTAATCCACTACGCGGGCCCAGTGCGGGGTGGTGAATGTCACGTCTTCGATTTTTTTGTTCTAAAATGCCGGTTCGCTCACGACGTTTTCCTTCACCGTTTTGAGAGCAGCGGTGATGAAATAAATTACACTAAGTAAAGTGCCTGCCTGGGTTCCAACCTACGACCTACACCTCGTAAGTCGCGGCCGTTTCTATTGGGCCACCACTGCTCACCTATTCCTAAGCACATGATACAAATTAACTACGCTTTAATGAGATAAAAAGTGTATGTCAGATTTAATATAAAATTATTGACCGAAACGAATTCTTTAAAAGTGAATCTGCCCTTTTTATGACATTGCAAGCTCTCTTTGAGCTTAAAAGCTGTATAAATGTATTTTTATTGGTCACTTACTTTGTGGTAATCTCTGGCAATGTAATAAAGTGCCACTTAGATAATGTTTTAGTGACAAACCTTAAAAGGAATGTCGTAACAACTTCTTTACTGTTAACGACTAGAAAATAATGTAATGTATTTATTGATAAGGTAATAAAAACTAGCAATAAAGCTAAATAATTATGATTGTTATAGAAATTTACGCGTTATGATTGCTAGGCAAGAGTTTCCACATAACTGCTGCCTGAAGATGGAAAGCCTGGAGAGGTAGCTAGATGACCTGAACCTATTGCAAGAGCTGGCTCGAGGTAGTGCAGGAAAAGAACACAAGGGAGAATTTAGAGGATGATTAGTGATTACCCAGCAGAGTATCAGGTACCTACCTAATTACAGAATGATGCAATGAAAATGTTGAAAGAAAATCCTAGTCCGTAGATAATACGATGAGTATCAGTGTGAAGCCCCATCGAAGCCTTTGAAGGCACACGCTTCTAATCCCTCTGTCTGGTGTAACCCTGCCGATCTGCCCCTTGACATCTGAACGAAAACTTAATAATGTCTGCACACATTTGTTGGTAGGGGTAAGAGGGTTAACATAACATGAATGGCTTCTTTCCCATCGATCAAACTTAAGGTTTTTAGAAGCTTTCCGACAGCAACTAGCAATTTTTTTTAAACTTGCTGATGCAGCGAGTTCAGGGGCATTTTTGTATATAATACACAAGAGTTATTTTTACAGAATGATATAGGTATCACGTTGCATGAAAGTTAATTCAGGTTATATTCACAACTTCAAAGAAAAAGGGAAAAAGAAAATTCAGTATGTCGCCCGCATAGTTGTTTTAAAGGTAACTAAGGAAACAAGTTGCTCCACTGTTTGTTACTTAGAGCTGGCTTCACTTCACGAACTAACGTCTATTGACTTTAACTTGAACTTAAAGCCAACATGTTATTACTTGTGCTTTTAAACACGTCAACACTTAGTTGTCGAGTATCTAAGTATATATTCTACGCAGAGCGAACAATAAAAACGTAATTCGAAATTAATTTCCGTAATTCGAATTTGATTATTATAATTTCAAATTTATTAGCTGTTGTAATTCTAAATTATTTATTATGATTATTAATTAAAATATATGCTGAAATATGAGCTGCGGAAACCGGCCGTCTTAAAAATTATAATTAAAATATACATAGGTACTAATTACAAATTAATTAAAAATAGTAATTTGATATTGCCAATCTTAATTCTATATTAATTCAATAATGATCGTGATTCTTAATCAAACTGCTTAAACTATCGCAATTTAGCAGCGCGAATAGATGAATCAACCTTCAGAAATGAAGAACATGAGCAACTTGAAAAGAGGCAAAAAAAAAACAAAGAACTCATGAAAAACACATCACTAAAACTATCCACATAAGTCATTGACTCTGTAATGTGAATTCCAACGCTAATTCTAATACGAATCCTATTGTGTTAGACACACAAAGCCATGCTAAATGTGGAAAATACACATTAAACACATCATAATTCAATTAACAACCAGTAGCCGATTTCTTAGTTTTTTTAAGCCTATACCAATTATTACGTTATCTTAACCTTGACGTGAGTTGGCGATTTTTAGTACAACACTACGGAGTGGTCAATTTGGTAAATCATCGTAAAAAAAAAATCTGATCATTGCCAATATTCAAGGGGAACTTAAAAAACACAGGCAAATATTGGTCAGAGAACGCAAATCAGTATCACAAATTCGGATACTCTCTGCTATCCGATTCTAATTGAGGAGGTTACAAACGAACCCCTATTGGGTACACCGCATCAACAACGTAAACAGAATCGCGGTTAATTTTGATTGTAATACGGGCTTACCTATCAAACGGATATTTGACAATACGCCGCCGACAAACACTTTGAGAGCACTGTCGTGACACACAAGCTATTATTCAGACGCACTCAAATCAACATCTGTTACTGATTGACGATAGATTAATTTGCATTGTAAACGGCTTTGCATAAATCCCAACTACATGAGATACAAAGCTAATAACACAACTGCGTATTTGAAACTATTTTGTGAACTATACTGTAAATGCAAAAACTTTTTCAAAAAAAAAAAAAACAAGCAACTTCCAAAAAAACACTAGAAAGAGAAAAATAACTTAATTTCGGAAGTCGGTGTCTTCTATTTTGAGTTTTCGTTTTTTGCTACTGACTTCCGAAGTTAAAGTTATTTTTTACTTTGTAGTGTTTTTATTTTGGAGTCGGTTGTTTTTTTTTTTGGAAAAAGTTTTTAGTTGTGGTACCTACCCCACACGAATTCGAATACCACTACCTGCTATGTAAATAACAGTCACAGAAACTTACTTATCATATCATCCACATATTAAGTGGGAAAAAATACGTATTATTGAAGCTAACTCAAAAACTATCCAAGCAAAGTTAATAAAATTTATATGGGACCACCTTGTGAGCATACCCTATCAAACAAAAAAAACTTTCAAAATTGGTCCACAATTGACGGAAAAATGGGCGGAAAAGGGGATACCTACATGAAAAAAAAAAAAAACAAACAAACATACGCTACGAACATATAACCTCCTCCTTTTTGAAATCGGTTAAAAATGTGTCTGTATGAATGTTACGTTTTCACGGCTAAACCGCTTAAACAATTTTTATAGGTAAAGAGATAGATTTAACCCTGAGGAATTAAATAGTCGTATTTAAAAAGAAAACAATCCCAAAAGGTGTGTAATGGGGGTGTTAAAGTTTGTACGGGAAAATTAGAAATCCACACGCACGAAGTCACGGACAAAAAAGGTTAGTTATTCATAAACTTAAGTCACAAAGATCTGTTTGTCTTAACTGTTACAAAAGAATTCTTGTTAGTGACGACTCACCTACTTTTAGGTGAAGAATGTGGATACAGATGTTATGTTAGCCACTCTGGTCAAGCAAACGTTAAACTAGGCGTTGGCTTTATCTTTTATAGTTTAATAAAATCAATCTATTCTTTACGACACTCGATAATATATTCGATCGTCAAAAGTATATACATGATAAAGTGCTTTTGTTGTAAATAATGTTATCTCAGTCGTTATTAAAATACTCTAAAATATCTACTATAAAATACTCTAAAATATCTACTGTAAAATACTCTAAAATATCAACTGTAAAATACTCTAAAATATCGACTGTAAAATACTCTAAAATACTCTCAATATATCGCTAATAATCCAAACGCGTAATGAAGACACAAGCAGACTGTCTTTTAATTTAAAAGCGACGCCGCGATATGATGATAATCCTAACTGATTATTATAAATTTGTTTGTTACACTTTTACGCTAAAACGGCTGAACGGATTTCGATGAAATTTGGCATGGGTAGACGATGATCTGGGCACATGGGTTAGGACATAGGATACTTTTTTATCCCGATATTCCTACTGGATCGTGACTTATCCGGATAAAACCGCAGGTCGCAGCTAGTAGCTAATAAATTACTTTTAAGTGTACAAATCAATAAACCATGTCTCCATCCAATAATTATATGCGAACCGACTTTAAACATTTCTGAAATTCCAATTATATGGGCAGCTTTGAACGTTGATTTCACTACTCGCCATGAGTTTTGTTTACGATGGCGGCTGATATATGGTTTCCTAGATACTATACTGTTTCCCTTAACAACGTTAACTGCCTCTCGGTTCAGTTTCATTGTCAACTCAAATATTTATTGTAATTTATTCCGACACTCAATAAAGTTTCTTGAGTTTGCATTATATGTTCTTACAATAAGTATGTATACATGTTATAGTCAAAGTCCGATACACAGTCTCTTCGCGGAAGGACTGCCAAACCTAGGATAGGTTTGGCCAAAGCCATCAGGCAATCCCCGAAATACATTTCAATTTCGCCCTTTGCCTGAAGTATTTTTAGTCAAACCCAGGAGCTCCTAACTTTTCAGTCAAACGTCGAAAGTAAATTATTCTGTTTCGGTTTTGGCCCAGTCAATCCTAGAAGCGACTGCAAAACTCGGTCAAACGTTGATCTGAACATGTTTAAACAGGTTCATAATGTCTCTCGCGGTGTTCCGACCGATTGTTTTGTCATTTCATGTTCGTTCATTGAGCGTCAAACTAACCTCCGTATATTCCAAAGCATTTATTTATTTATTTTATACTTTATTGCACATCGTACAAAAGGCGGGCCTAATGCCACACGGCATTCTCTCAAAGCATCTCAAATATAAAAGTGAAAATCACGTAAGCTGACCAATCAGGTGTCAGAACTGGCAGAGTTAAGCGGTTCTTAAGACTTGAAAGCTGCTTAAATGATAAAATGCTTCCAAATATACGAAGATAAGACACTTCATACCTATATCGGAGTTTGACTCGTCAAACCCCGATTTAATAAAATTGTGTTTTGACGTTTGCCTGACCAAATTAGTCTCTCCCAGGTTTGACGAAAATTGTTTAGTCAAAGGCCGAAAATTTACATTTGTTTGGGCTTTGACTAAGTCATTCAGTCTGACCTGAGGATTGACCAGTCCAACCTAGGAGCGCCGGAGCTTCGGAGTTTGCCTATAACATACACACATAACTCGTGGTTGCTATTTCAGAATTTGCATAACACTAAATAATAGCGAGGTTTAGCCTGTTCAGCAATATTATTGACGCCATTCGCACTTTCGTTAGCATATTTTTGTGGCGTTCGTTTAGCACCCAGGTGTATGTTTCATTTTGACTTACAGCTCAGAGAGCCTCATTATAATAGTTGAAAAGTATTCTTCACAATAATACTCCGGACCACTATAAAAATACGTGTATTTTTATATCATTTCGAACTGCGCTAGTCGCTACAGGCAGCTGTTTCCGTCGAATTGGAAAGAGTTGAACATAAGGAACATTCTCAATTTTAAAACAACTTCGAGAGCCGTCCCCGAGATAATAGAATGTCACATCTTTACTTGTTGATAAACTACGAGTTCAATCTTTTCTACGATGAACTTTTCAAAAGAAGTTATAACTTTGCTCCCACGCGACATAGGTGCACCTTCCTCTTTTATTTTTATCTAGGATTAATCTCGGCTAAGAAAGCGCAGTGTATGTTGATGTATTAGTTTTGACATTCTGTGCAGAAATGAAACACGAAAGACTTTTCTCCCTAGTGTACAAAACTAAAAGATCACTCTAGCTAGGTCATCATAGGGAACATTTTTAGTCTATTTCTCTCTCAAAGTTAGTTAACAAACTGAAACAGGATGGGTACCTTCATAAAACTGCTACAACGTTATTCATTAGAATAATACGTCATTAAAACAAACTTGTATTTAATTTGCATTCCCACCGATCTAGTTGTCTTTACATCTTTGTTATGAATGAACGCGTGGTACAACGATTCAAGTCCATCAACCGCCTACGATTTGCGAGTCACTACTTCCGTGGGAGGTTATTGTTCTTGCTGCAATATCAAGTCCATAGACATGGAAACGTTAACGTGTGCATTATGCAGACCTCGATTAAGGTCAAGAGACTTTTTCTTCTCGATTTATTGTGAAAAATAATATGGTCGTAGTGGTATTGATAACAATGATCGCTTTTTTATTTAAGTTAACACTACGATGTGAAATCGTAATAAAATAAAATGTACGTACATAAAGATTAAGGCTATATTAGCCACATAAGAGCTAAGAGCACTTGTAACCCATAGTTGTTAAAAACAGAAATAAAATTGTATGTTAATTTGCATTAATATTCTGAAAAAGTTACGCATACAATCAAAATGTAGCTTTAGTATATGATTTATTGATTTTTTTTTCTTTCCATATATAAGACAGTTACGTAATTGGAACACTTTCGCTCGATTCATTTTTTATTCGGAAATCATGTCTTTTTTAAAGATTATTTGAAACAAAAACGAGATTACTTGGCGTTTATGTTTAAAATAATTATTGACAGTAAGAGAATATAGTTTTTTTATCCAGATATAAGATATTTTTTCTCTAGATCAACTATTACTTTAGTTATAAACGAAATAAGAATTGAAACTTACGACATTTAGTTCCGTCCTCGAACACGACCAAAGAGCGCAAGCGATATTGAACTTTATTACTGATCAATAAGCGTTTAACACATAGTGGAGTGGTGGGGTGCATGGGGGCGGAGTTTGCGTGGAAATTGTCTTTGGAGTGCCTGGTTTTAAGGGTAAGGTCTAAGGTAGCCAGTAAAATTCTAATTTTCTTACATTTTTTGCAATTTACAGGTCAGCGTCAGGTTATATGTTGATTAAAATACGATTACCAATTACTACAAAAATACGATTATTAATTTAAAAAATTCATTTCCTTAAAAAGCGAAAGCGCGATCGCTTTTTAAGGAAATGAATTTTTTAAATTACATTTCTTAGACGAAGTCGGTTTTTTTTTAACTGCAATTTTTTTTTTCTTAATTACTTTAATAATAATTATAAAATAGAAAAGCGTGTTATTCGAGATTAAATGGTAAATAAAACATTGTAATTTGATTGAGTCTCGATGATCCTGAAACTTAATGCTGCCGATGATTCTAATCAATGTAGATTTCTTTTTAAATGTTTGATGTAAATTGATAACCTGAAACACAGGTTTTCATAAACCTAGATCAGACAGGTCTACATTACAGTTAGAATAAAATTTTCCTCCATTGTAATCAATTAATGTAAATCATAATTTTACTTTATACTTGAATATTTTTTTATTTTATTTTTTTATTTATAATCATCACATTGTTTGGTCCAATAGTGCAAGAAGCCAAACACAAATCTAAAAACATAACAGACTTCGAAAAACCACAAACGACCGGAACTTCCGGCTTATCACACCTTCAATAATACTACCTACGACTTCGTTTCCGTTAAAACCAGTTCCTACATACCTCTCTACTTCTCTAGTAAGCACGCTTCATTACGATTATGATTAACTGCAACCTTTAGAACGGCGTGCGCGCGCGCATTATTGGATCATAACCTGTCGCTCCTCGAACGAGTCGTAAAGTTTAATACGTGCTCATAATTTTGTCAATATATCGGTGATTAGATGGGCCTTTATTAAGAGCGAGATGCACAGACCGCACTTTGACTTTCCCTACTTCGCTAAGTAAAGTTAGTGTCTCATACGTATGTAAACAATAATCGTATAACATTAATGTTCATAAAATATGAAAAGCTTGCTCACATTCGAATGATGCGAATATGAAAATTATTAACATAAAAAACCGGTCAAGTGCGTGTTGGACCACGCACAATGAAGGGTTCCTTAGTTGGAATTAATTTATGCCAAGAACAAACTTAAGTTAGTAGTTGAGAAATTGCTGTCCCATACATCGATAGACGTCACGGTCAATTCTCCAACTGCAAATGTAAGTTTATAATCGCAAAAAAAACATAATATAAAATTACAAATTATCAATTTTCGGACTTTTTCCTTTACTTGTTCTGTGAGACCTAGCTTCCTGCCAAATTTCATGATTTCTAGGTCAACGGGAGTACCCTGTTGGTTTTGATTTATTTGCGAGTTTCAAAAATGTGTCACATAAATGGGCATATTTTTTTATTGCGGTTACTTAGAAAATTGATATTTTTAAAGCTTCAAGGGAAAATAGATCTACGTGTTTGATATTAATTTCAACTTGATACCTCCACGCGTTCCTAAGAAAATGGATCTTGACAGACTGACGGACGGACACCGAAGTGATCCCATAAGGGTTCCGTTTTTTTAAGGGTTTTAAAAAAAAAAAAAAGTTCACGTTTGTATGTAACTCATACTTTACTTAGAAAGGTAGGTAAGGTTCAAAGTGCGGTGTGAGAGTCTTGCCCTAGAGCTCATGAAGTCATTAACTCATAACTCATTATCTTCATCGCTTGTATCGGTAGGTACGGACTCTATTTAAATAGTGGGTACCAATTATTATTATCGGTGATTTTTCTTGGACTAAGAACTTTCTTAATTAAGCCTTAATATTGTAGACAGAAGAAGGATACCAAAGCTATTTAATTAAATTATTAGTCTCTTGAACAAAAAGTTTATTCAATTTACATTGGACTTCAGAAAATTCAGGAAAATTCCTACGCCTTTCCACCTTCGTCATTCAGAAAACTCATCCAATAGGGGAAATCCATAACTACTAAGTTACTCATATTTATATCTTATTCATATATGAACATCCATTCCTTAGAATGTCAGATGCATAACTTTTCCTTTTGATTGCGTCGCAAACGAGTAGAAAACTTCATTTCCTGTTACAAACAGATGTATTAATTTCCCTAGAAAAGACATCGCTATTTAAAATAAATCTTCGTTTTCAGTGGTATTTTAACATCAAGTGGTAGATATATGTACCTACTTAGTTAAATAAAGTACCCACCTATAACCAACCAGGACCAATGTAGTCAACCAAGCGTGGTTGTTATCGCTAAACTCTATTTGTTCTTGTAAAAGTTAATTGAGCGAAAAATAGAACAAAAATGGCGGAAAACCGTTTTTAACTTAAAATAAATTCAAGGACGAACCTTATCTGTAACAGAATTTGTTTCTAACCATTTTCATACAGAAATGCTATTAAAAATCTTATTTGAATTCAGCTCAGTATTGTGTTTTGTATCAAACTTCAAGTACCTCTACTTACCTATGAGTTCGAAAGTTTCAGAGTTCATTGAAAATGTAGGTCCTAGATGTACCGAAACTACGAGATTCCGTCTGATTCAATAGTTTTACCATAGCTCAATGTCTCTTTAGATTTCCTTTGCAACGAGTACTACAGAGTCCTTTTCTTGACTATATGAAGCCCGTGAATTCCCCGTATTTCTCGAATCTAATTATCTGAATCAGAGATTGGTTGTCGTTTGTGGGTAGTTGCTACTACTACGGGTGCATTTTCCTCGTTTCGATATAATGTAAATTAATCCGGAAACAAAATGTGTAGAATACGTTCAACACTATTTTGATCCGGAATGGATTCACTATCTGTTTATTATTTTGCATAGGGGTATAAGTTTAAAAGGATTCTAGTTATTTCACATAGCTATGGACCGAAATTAATACCTATTTACGCTGAATAAATTCGTACAGTCCCACAAAAAACGAATTTATTTTTCATTTCGCCTTTATCATTTCATAATACCGCATTGCTTTCACTACAAACAACATCGAAATTCAATCAATAAAAGCAATCTAACCTCAATTTGATAACCGCGTTCGTCATGCCATAATTCACGACATACGCCTAGCCTGGCCACATGTACTTACCTACCTACATGACAAAAATGGCCGCGTACCCCGAGCTTATGGTAAGCCAACAAGCTTCATTAGTCAATCCCACGCACTCTGTGACAATAGAATGAACACTATTGTTTAGGTACCGATGTTGTAATGTGGACGTTTGATTTAGATTTAAACTATTGGGAGTGTAGAGAAAGCTTGATTAGAACTGAACTTTGTTTAGGAAGTCGGTGCCCGTGGGCACTCTAGGGAGTCCCGCCAAAGAAAAACCCTCCTGTTCGTTCGCGGTTGTTATAAAAACAATCCCAACTTGACAGTCAGCAGCCTACTCTGATGCACTACAAAGTCAGTAACACAATCCCAACTACTTTGCTTTTGATGATGGACAAGTCAACACTCAACAGTGGACCTATATACATGAGTCAGGGGTTTATAATTATCCACGTTCACACGGACGTAATAAAATCGCGGCGATTTTTTTTCGTGCACTTGATTTACAACGCTCTGCTTAGCGCCGAGAGTTGAAAATTCAACAGTGTGTTTTTTCAACGCGCTGGGACGAGAGTGCCTCCCAGCGCTTTGGATTCTCAACGTTCGGCTTAACACCGAGAGTTGAAAATCCAGTGCGCGATAAAATCCCGCCGCGATTTTATTACGTCCGTGCGAACGTATCGGAATAGACGCCCAGATTTATAAAAGAAAGAAGCGCCGCTAGTTCAATGTATAAAGAGAGCTGAAACCAGTCCCAGGTCGATCTGTCACGAACTGACATAGTTTCCCTGTGTTTTTAATTTTCATTTTAAATTTTCAAACATGACAAAGCCACACTTTAAATTCGGTGTCCAACAAAAATAAGTGGAGTTAAAATAGATTGCAAAGGTACCTAGTGCTCTAGTAACAGGTCTCCCCCATCGATCTCTTGCCTCTACAGCAGCTAGTGGGTGATCCATTTCCCACCGGTGACGATACAAACAACAGGCACTATTCATGTTCTCTTTTATTTCCAGGTCAACCGGGAAATAAATCTTTCAGCCAACATTTAATGAACGACTTCAAAAAAACGAAGTTATAGGTACGTTTCTCTGGCATGTGTGGCAGATGCATTGAACCGCAATGAAGAATATGCAAGTTGGCAACATAGATTTATAATAATTATAATCTTTGACAAAGCTTTGGCTACTTTGTAAGTGTGTATTTTAAGACCATTTTTTAAACGTGCGTTTTGTTTGTACAGAATAAACAATTTTTCTTTCTTTCTTTCTTTTCTTGTTTCCACATTTTCTTATAGAAATTGCAATTTGCAAGCATGTGTCATTTATGATATTTGCTTCGTTTCTTCGGTGGGTCATAAGTATGGCTTTTTATTAGAAACATTCTTGATAACAGTATGTGCGGCTCGGAATCGTTCCTGGTAAATCGGTCGCTTATATACCTACTTAGCACTTAAACATATTTTGTACATTTATAATTATAATTTAATACTACTACATGGCAATGATATTTTACTTAATTTAACCCGCAATAATAATTAATCGATAGAAGTAGTCAAACTATAGATCGTGGCACATCATTTACTACAACTGTAACCCGTTTTCCCACAGCTGGCATTATAAACAGCTGATAAAATCTATATTCCCTTTCATTCCCAACTCGGCATGGATATAAATCTCGCATTGCATACATTTATTTTTATAACCTACTTAAATGCAACATACTGTTTGTCTAGTTTAACTTGACATCGCGGCGGCGGCGCTGCGCAGCTTTGCGTCAAATTCAGTACATTTTTTTAAATATTTCTGTATTTCAACGTCTGTCAAAACAAACTGGTGTCTTTGTACTTTCCCCTTTTATAAACAATCGCCCTACACGTGTAGTAATGTGTAGTTACATAAATATCTGTTGGCATTTGTTATTCACGCACTATTGCACTCAATAGTCGATTGAATAAAAAGTGATCACTTAAAATTGAAAGGTATAAATCCTTAAAGTAATTGCTTTAGAATAAAACAGTCTTTTGTTTTTGTTATGCTGTGATTTACACAAAGATTTGCATGGAACTTTAACTTATAATGTAACTATTTTCCATCTATAAAGGGTGGCAGGAACATGGACGCGCAAACTGTAACCAGAAATTCAGCACATGATTGTGCCGTGTAGCGTACAAATTTTTCGTCGGTTATTTAAAAAAAACGGTATTTTCATAGAAAATTGGAATACGCCGTGAAAATGTATGGAACAGCAAATTTTTTTTATTACTAAAGCTATGCTATATTTAATAGGTAGGTACCACTCTACGTAGCCGTAGGTCAGTGAGCCAGTCACAAAAGTGAGTAGTAGTTGAATTCGACAGCCCATTGTGGGCGACAATGGGCCTTATTTAAAGAATGACGCCTACTGTCTACAGCGAGCCGAAGGCAATTTTTACATTTTAATCATCTCAAATGTAACTGTTAGTTCGGTCGTACACTATTGGCAATTAGCGTACACGTTCCAACGATAAAACTTCAATGGTTATAACTTATAATAGTTATAATGGTATATGTACACAATACTTCAATATCGACAGTTCATGTCAATTATTCCATCGCATAAATCTATTAAAAACGTATAGTGTTTTACCGATAACGACTTTAACGTTTAATTTAAAAACGTTTTGAGAGTGTTGAGGGTAATAAAATAACACATACTCCCTTATTATAGCCAACTATGTTAGTAATGGAAGCTTTGCTAAATCAATTGGTTACACATAAAAATATAATGGCTAGGTACACAAGCGCAAGTCGTTGACCTCTAAACTACTCGAGTTACAGTTAATAATTAATAAAACAACGGTATTCAGCTGGTGAAGAGCGAAGCATGCGATGTAAGAACAAAAAATATAGTGAAAATACTTAAAAGTAACCCCATAATGTTTTTAAAGTATGATTATTAACTCGTAAGACAAGTAGTTGTTAGCTTTGGTAGGTCTACAACACCTCTTTAAATATTAATTTAATGTCTTGCTGTGCACTCTATAATTTAGTCAAAGTTAAAAGGTTAAATATGTAGGTAATTTCTTAATATTTCTACGTATAAGTAATTAATTTTGTCACAAGTAATAGGTAGCTTCAGGTATTATTATGAAGATGCTGCTCAAAGAACACCTCTTTCCGAACACACCAAGCGCATATACGAGGGTCATTCAATAAATACTTAGCCTACAAAAAGTAAACGAAAATTTTGGAAAAGTGGCAATTTATTTTTCAACATAGTCTCCTTTTAGTTCGATACACTTAGCCCAGCGATGCTCCAACTTTTTTAACCCGTCCGAAAACTAGTTTTTGTCAAACTCTGCAAAATAGGCCTCCGTGGCGGCGATGACCTCCTTATTCGATCCATATCTATTCCCGGCGAGTGATTTTTTCAGATTAGGAAACAGAAAGAAGTCACAAGGGGCCAAATCTGGAGAATACGGTGGATGGGGCAGCAATTCGTAGCGTAATTCGACCAATTTGGCCATGGCAACGGCAGACGTGTGAACCGGTGCGTTGTCGTGGTGAAACAGCACTTTTTTCTTCGCCAGATGGGGTCGTTTTTTCTTTAATTCGGCGTCGAATCGACCCAATAAATCGGCATAGTAAAGCCCTGTAATTGTTTTACCCTTCTCGAGGTAATTAATGTAGATCACACCTTGTGAATCCCAGAAAACGGTGGCCATAACTTTTCCGGCCGATTTTACAGTTTTCGCCTTCTTTGGAGCACGTTCCCCGGTCTGGATCCATTGTTTTGATTGCTCCTTGGTCTCTGGTGTGTACCAGTGGATCCAGGTTTCATCGACGGCCACAAAACGACGCAAAAACTCCGCTGGATTCCGCTTAAACAGCGCCAAACACGTCTCCGATGTGGTCTCACGGTTGCGCTTGTTTTCTTGTGTGAGTAAACGCGGCACCCATCGCGCCGACAGCTTTCTCATGCCGAGTTCCTCGTAAAGAATATGATGCACTGTTCCTCCTGAAATGCCTACAGTCTCAGCTTGCTCCCGAACCTTCAATCGGCGATCTGCCAATACGAGATCATGGATTTTTTTAATGTTGTCCTCCGTAGCAGCTGTTTTCGGTGCACCTGGACGTGGTTCATCAAAAACCGACGTACGGCCACATGCAAACTCGTTGAACCAATTCTTGACGGTGGCCATCGATGGAGAAGAGTCACCGTACACAGCATCCAAGCGCTCTTTGATTTCGATGCGCGTTTTCCCTTCCAAAAATAGAAATCGAATCACCGAACGATATTGCTCTTTTTCCATTTTTGTAAAACCGATCGACACGTTCGCTTCCATAAGTTGTCAAATTAAAACAAATGAAGGGATTGGAATGAAAATTTGAAAAAAGAATTATAAAAGAATGTGCTACACTGTGGTAAAACTCTTTTGAAACTACAGCGCCCTCTGGCGATGTGGCTAGGTACTTATTGAATGCACCTCGTACATACCTACAGACAGTTCCTGAACAAAATCTTTTTATATAAGGAAGACTTATGTTATTTTCTTGACCATTGTAGAACACCAAAACACCGGAAGCATTTCATATCTCAACCAGGAAATTCAGTAAAATAATAACTCAATGTTCAGCACACGATCTGCGCTCAAGCATACATAAATATTATATGCATGGCATTCGTCATGTGCATGCATGCATTGTCGGTCAGCACCAGCCTGAAAATAGATTTTTTACGAGGGAAGTGTCAGACGTCCGCGTAGTTAAGTATTCGTGAACATGCGCGGTAGTTATGAATAAAGATGGCGAATTTTACTGAGATACTTAAAGGTGTCATCATAGTGTTAGGAAAGCTAGTTAGTGCTTTGAGCTGTGACGTAATGTAAGTCGCCTGAAAGAGCAAAGGAAAATTTTATGCAGAATAACAAACAGCGATGAGTTATTTTTGTGAGATCTACCTTAAATTACAGTAGAACAATATTAAATACTTAAACCTGAAAAGTTTCAGAATTCCGTACATAGGACCGAGGTAGAACTCTTAACTCAATTGCTATTTCAACAAACCATTCAAATGGCGAAACCTAACGGTCACACGCGTGAAGTGCTTTAAAAGCACTAAAGCTGTGACTAAAGTCTCACAATAGCATCAGTGTTGCCAGAGGTCATCAGGGCACGTAATTAAACCCTCAAGTGTGGCAAAGTGCAACAATGGGCGTTTCTTAGCGAAGTGTCGCGATCCTCATTAGATGAAGCGTGAGGACGTTAATGAGGGGAGATGGTATCGCCTGCGCCCGTAGCGGTCACATACTTTCACTTCTTAAGGGCAATGCTGACTCGGAGCGATGAATGTAAACTTGACGCGATTGAGACTGAGAGCTTCGTTTGTGGAGCTAACACGATCGTACAAATCTTGGTTCGGGACCAAGTTTAGAATCGGATTTATTTATTGGCTTTTTTTGAGTAGTTTTAATATCTACCTAAGCTCCTTCTAAAATGCCATTGCAAGATTTGCAAGTAGCATTTTTTCAGTAATCATCACGAATTTTCCATCTGTCCACGCTCTACCAAATCTCAACGCTCGGTACAAACACTAGAGTACATAATACATAATTAATACACAAGAGAGTTGAAGAGAGTAGGTACTGCCTACACGCTTCAAAATAATTTCACCGCCGCCTAGGCGTTAGTCTACGAGTCTACGAGGCGAGGCATTGACTCTGAGGCTTGAGTGTAGGCTTTGCGTGTCATGCGTGCTTGTTGTTTATATTCAAATTAGTAGTTATTATCATCTTTACTCAAGCCTTAACTCTCCATGTTTACAACGATACTCCCGTTTCGCTTGTAATGTTTCAATTATGCTGAATAGTAGATACAAGTTTTACAGTGTATTTAAATTTTCTAACACAATTATAATTATTTCGTTGAAGTCTAACGTACACAACTTTATTTCAACACATTTTTGACCTCATACTTAAACAATAATGAGATATAGGTACTTAAAACAAATATTCTCCATAAATTAAAGGGCGTAGGGGAATCTGTGCACGATTTCATTTCATATCCATTGTGCCAATAACCGCGTTCGTCTGTTGAAAGACATGGATATCGGAAGTTCCGCTCTCCCGCGTGCGCTTGCACACCACAATACGTGAAATGCGAGTAGGTAGGTAACTAGGTAAAAGGTGAGTGATCTCGCAACGCGCTCAAAGCACAACGACCAAGCCAGACGCTCTCCCGTGTTATTTGCACAACAAAACAACATATTACGATACTAAATCGTTGGTCATGAACTGGATTGCACGCGTGTTTTTAAGATAAAGGGTAAAACACGCTTAATATAATCGTAATATAACAATGAAGAGAGCCAATTACATCACAGCAGTAGCAATGGTGTATAATTGGCTGCGTTCATCGACTACTCATTAAGCGTAAAATTATTCCCGGGCGCAGACACGGCAGGTGCTCAGTCTGGTTCTGTGCGGCTGTTACCATCGATGGGTAAATAGAGAAAAACAATCAACGGCCAACGTCGGTCAACCGCTGCAGTGCGAGACGTACTTTATGCACAAAAAATGGACAAGCGCGAATCGATCGTGCGAACAATATGTGCGTAGTACTCGACGAATAAAGTTTAATTTTTCTGAGCGTAGCACGCTTTTATTTAGATTTTTGCCATTATCAACTGTTTTTTTACCCGACTACGGCGAAGCAAAAAGGAGGGTTATGATTTTGACCGGTATGGATGTATAAGTTTGTACGTATGTTCATCTTAACCTTGTTGCCTCATAAGTTTTAAACTGCCCATCATAATTTGACAAATGAGAAATCATTGGAACTGTCTTGATCGTCCGCTGGTTATAGGCTATGTGACGTCACATTAAATGCACTATGGACACAAAGTCATGAACTAAAAAAAAATGTTTTTAATTTTGCCATGTTTGGTATCAAATGAACGGGCTTGACGAGAACATTACAAATATGTTTATAATATCATATTGTGTAAGTAAATAAATATGTTTAAATTGTTAAAAACAAACAAAAGTGAGACTGTTATACGTATGTACGACGCGGCTATAAAATTAATACCATGCCATTATAATTTTGTAGGTGTACAGGCATGCGACCACGGCTTTACCTTGACCACTTTTTTAGGTCTTGATTTCTGTCTGAAATATTTTCTGGTTTCATACTTTTTAGAGCGTGATTTTTCAGTAGTCAGGATTTAGTTTTTTAACTTACTTTTTTATTTGATGATCTGAACTAGATCTACTTACTTAGAGCTCTAGTCAAAAAACTTTGGATTTCTTTTAGTCACAAATAAATATTCCTAATCTGGTTTAGCTGCGAACACAGCTACGAGGCGCTACGTAAAATTAAAGGCGCATCGAAAGAAATTCAAAATTCTTACAAAGAGGAATAAATTACGAGCAACATCTTATAATTCCTTCTTTGATCCCGCGGAACCCTAAAGCACATCTAAATATTACAGCATAATTGCCGGAGGATGTCTCGAATAAATTACTGAGGATTACTTACGCGGCAATGTTGATCCCACTTCAGGAATATCTTGGCTATAGCATGGAAAACATAACGAGTATAAAGCTACTGGTTTTCATAATAGATACGATTCTTATCATGTTTTCCTTTAGTCTTATATCTTTAGATAAGAATTTATTTTTGACATTTGTAAATATGCATGAACTTGTGTACATAGTGCACAATTTTAGTATATACATAGACGCTGAAGGTTTTCTGTATTTTGATCCTTAAGTAGGTCCGTTTTGTTGTCCTGCCGGGGTTACGAAGTCCCAAAGGGAAATCGTGGCCCCCGGCAACATGGCAACTGAAGGAACACGGGTGGGTATTAGTCAGTAAGAGTCTGACACGCCCTCCTGCTCCACCCAGAGCGGGAGAAGTTATTTGATAATTACCCACCCAAAAAAATAAAAATGTGGGTCCGTTTTACTTCTTAAATCCTTGTGGTGGGTACCTTTCTTTATCTAAAAATTATGAATAATGCAATCACTTAATGGGTTTCCACATAAAAGTACTAATTCAGAATTTTGATAAATATATTGCGCCTGTACAGACATGGAGGGCGTGAAATTGAGTTTAATTTATAATAATTATTCGAAGTCAGCGTCTCTTATTATTGTTAACGATTGCAAATTATTCTTAGCTGTACACAGCCGTAATCATCGGACTAAACGTGATCTTTTCATCCTTGCATCAGATTGTGATAAATTACGATCATCAAAGAAAACTGAGTTCTACAAACTGTAATAAATAATAAGTACGTGTCTGTTTCGAAGCTCTTGCTATTTTTCTTCATGATTATTATTTTCGATATGAAATTATACAGATCGTCGCATAACTTGAACGTTAATAACAGAAGTACCTACCCGCATTTTTTTTTAACGATGTTCTTTATCACGACTTTCGGTAATAGTTTTTCTTTTTATTCCGTCTTCAGTTCGACCCCTCTCTTTTGATGGAACTTATTAGCTTATCTCACGACACATCTCAAACTCATTACCAACTTTCTGGAATTTGCACCAACGACCATATCAATCAAGTGGTCAAGACAGATCTATGTTTAGCTTTGGACCGAAAAATTATCTATTACTTGATCTACATTTTTAGATTCGCCATTATGTATGCCCGTCGGCTGTTTCGAAACAAGTAAACAATACATAGACACCATCTTAGAATTAAAACTACAACATTACTGGCACAGAACCTACATATTGTTCAAACATTTCTCAATTGGCCGGCAGCGGAGGGGCAAACACCCGATATGGCGCCCTCGTGAACGGTAATCTACATGTACCAAACTACCGACACACAGACAGACACGCAGACACACGTATCGTGTGTCTTCTGTTACACAAAGACGAGGCGACTCCATCATCATTAAGTAACAGTCTGCGAACTAATTTGCCACGCATGATCATATTTGGCGTAGTAGGCACAACTTCGAAAAATGAAAATCCATTATGAAGCTTTTGTAATTTATGCTTATTCTGGAGTTTGAAGAGGTTTTACTAGCGTTTTGTTTCATAGAAATTGGATACCGCAGTTTTGTAGATAGCTACTAACATAAAGTTATATAAATTGTAAACTCGGATAGGCTGACCTAGGCCTAAGAGTCTAGACAGGCTAGCCACAAATATAATGCTACAGAAATAGATCAGAACAAAAGCTTAAAATAGTTGCGTCCTCACAGAAACATCTAATGAAAATCCCACCAATAAACTACAAGTCCAAGCACACAAAAGGCGAAAGTTGATGCAATTATT
Source organism: Omphaloscelis lunosa (assembly GCA_916610215.1). Classification (NCBI taxonomy): domain Eukaryota; kingdom Metazoa; phylum Arthropoda; class Insecta; order Lepidoptera; family Noctuidae; genus Omphaloscelis; species Omphaloscelis lunosa. The sequence continues at coordinate 12,775,969 of OU744258.1, forward strand.
GAGCAAATTTTCGATTTGGCAGCCAAAGTGTAAACAGAAGCTCAACGCTATAACAACTTTCAGGGCACTTACGAGCGAGTTTCAAAACTGCCCCGGTATCGGAACTGAACTTGCACTGCACGATATAGAGTCAAATACAGACTTCCCACAGAAGCAAATAAAAGTTCGTTGCATGAATAATGTGCAACGTTAGGTACCGCATACATAACTAATATTGACTTTCAGTCTCCTTCATGTTTCAGTTGAAACAACTGAAACAAGTTTTAAGAAAACCAACATTGTCAAATGTTTTATTCGGCTTTACATGGCTAACGTTACAATACTTTGACGTTTTGTCTTCTGATAGATTCTATCGTCACCGAAGTCTTGAACTAAAGAACAGTTTGGAAAAATGCTGAAAAATACAGTTATTTTTTTAGCTTTAGTATATGGCTTCAGCTGGTATGTAGTACCTACCTAATTCAAAAACATGACGAGAATCTTCCAGTAATTGTAACTACTCATCACAAAGAAATTGCTTTAGCAGTTTACGATTCTTTTACATTAGGTACCTAACGTTTCAAATGTCGCATCACACTCAGACGTATTCTCTCAAGGGCTTGGAGTTTATGACATGGTTCCATCTCGTGTCCAAAGAATTATGCGAGTATTTGTACCTTGACCTGTCTACAGCCTTGTCCACACTAGTGTAACAAAAATAATCGTCAGAAACTTTTACATAACATAGAACGTCACTGAGCGTGAACAAGCAGCAAAAATATTAATTACCGTGTCGTTTTAAATGCAAAATTATTGCGATGATTAATTATTGTGCAGAATATTCGAATAATTACCTAAGGCGAATAAGGAAGTACATTAACCTCTCCACGATAGGCCTTGATCAAAAATCTGCACTAGATTTATAACGTCCAATTAAAAAGTTGCGGAAGTTCGGGCGAAGACGTGAGTATCGTGCACGATACAGATGTGTATCGGACGTAGATACATGCACGTACAAATAACACAATATTTTCCTCGCGAACAACGGCAAATATTTTATTTACGCCAAACGATTCGTCATGTCCGTGCTACCGACGAGCTTTGTCAATATTTACTCCCTCGAAAGTACTTCGCAGACACCTAACAGTTTGCCAAAGAACCAACCTGAAAGGCGCCTCTGAGACACGAAGCCTACACCATTAAAACACCCACGCTACACCTTGTTTACTATCAATCTTTATTTATCTATGAAAATCATTTTAAGACCGAATTCCGACTACTATCTACTACTCGTTAAATTATCATATTTTTACAATCATTTAAAACGTAAAATCATGTCGTACGTAGGTTAGCTGCTGCTAAATGTTGATAATTATGAATCATAAATCACATTTATTTCGTATTAAACTACATTTATATAGACGAGGCTTTTTTACTAAGTTAAACTAATATTTTGAGGGTTAAACTTTGTAAGAGAACATAAAATGGTTAGACAAACTGCACGCGTATTATCTGTTCACTTTTTACCAGCCAGCATAAACAATCGATTTAAATTGCTTGAAGGTACACGCTTTGACCATGAAACTAAAGTTACAAACGTGCTGCTTATTAGAAAATTCTTGTGCGTTGCATTCGCAATGGGACAGATTTATGCGACGTAGATGCCGATACCAAATGATATTGGTTCATCGCACCCAATACCGCAACGACGACAGAATAATGTGCACAAGTAAGTACACCTACAAAATAACTTCACAGTTCGTTGATCTTTCGCATGTTTTCTGTATAAATACGTACCCGGCTCGAGTGGGTATCAATATTTATCCTAGAATCAGAAATGAATGATATATTATGAATATGATCTTTTTTGACAGCTGCTGTCTCTCTCTGCAATCTTTACCAACATTGCTTTTGTTTTCTTAGCAATTAAATATACCTACCTAGCTATTGAAAAATACCAATTAGTAGGAAGAATATATTTCCATTACGTACGAAAACTAAAAATGGAAACACAAGGCCTCAAACACCGAGAATATTTGGACTGTAGAACACAGTTCTATTCCACCTTAACTCTTAGGCCCTCCTTACGAAATATGAAAAAAAGGCAAAATCAAACCGTGTTCAACAAATGAGGCGGATGCAAGATTGAGTCTGCTCTCGACGACACTCAAGCGTCATCCGCTCATTCTATGTACACAAGTGCTTTAGAAAAAGCATAGAAAAAGTCCCAACTGTCCGGAACGCGTCCGATCCTATTACAGAAACCAACAGCCTAACTAGTTTTACAGTTACCACGAGACGATTCGATTCTGCAACGATACGTAGTCGAAGGTCGCGGGAACTCGGGCGGGACCAATTCGGAATTCGTTCTACAAGTTGCCGGTGACTCTGGACACTGCAGACACTGCCACAGCAGTAACGATCGTGGATTTCGATGACAAGATCATTGGTCGCACTTGACACAAGGACTTGGAACTAGAGAATCTATTAAATAATTTTGTTCTGGGTACCTTTATCTGAAATTGGCCAAATAATACGACCTATATCCCGCGAGAATCCCAACACCTAAGGAGTCTTATTATTTCTGTTACGTATTCCAAACATTTTCGCAGAGCTTATTGCAGCACGAAGGTAGGCGTACCCCTGAAAGAGATAATTAGTAGCTAGTCCCTAACGCCCTTTGGAGAAAAAAATGAATTCAGTACAGCTATTCAATTGAACGAGCAAAACAATTTCGTCTTACCTGGAGTCTGCAGGAAGGCACCAACATAATTATTATTAAATTATAACGTAGTTCAATGTACTAAAGTTGTTAAAAATTATTTCAGCTTGATATTTAACGGTCGTAAAAGTTAAATAAAATTCAAAATAAGTAAAGGCGGACTAACAAGTAAAATGTTCTTTTTAACTCTCTGATTTGCATATTCGTACACAGTTATTTAAGTTCTCACGTTTTTTATTGTTCTCAAATGTTTGTTAGTTACTTATTTTTTTCCAATTCACTATATCGCATGCTTGGCCTAAGAAAAATTTTGGACCATGGATCATTGCAACTTTCTTTGATCTATCTATGAACACGTTAACATTTCTCTCGATCGAATACCTACCTATATTTTGTGCACAAGATAATTTTTTTTTTTCAAGTCTTTCGGGTGTTGGAATTTATAAAACTAAATGATAACTAGTTTTATAGACGTATTATGTGACCAACTCACTCCTCGTATCTTATAGTAATAAAAACATAGACATTTATTATGTCTAATCAATAACATGATGCCCGACTTACCTCCGTCCGATGAAACACGTTTTAATGTCCAAACACTTCCGTTTTATGCACACAGCAACACCTTTGACACAGATTCGTTAATTAGTGCTTTCGATTACACGCATCACTTAGGTCGATTAACTGACAGATTGGCGGGTAGTTAGTAACACAATGCGATACCGGACAATAGTGATTGAACAGCTCATAATCGCGCCGCAACACTCACTAACAAAATAACTATTCACTGTTAAATCCAAAGCACATTCAAAAACACAATTAAAAGTAATCACACACAATAGGTATTTTATTTAAAAAATTGAAGACGTAAAATTCGCTCGGAATTATTTGGATACGCGCGAAAAGTGCGGCGGAGGCGAACCGGCCTGCGCGCACGTCGCGCGTGCTTTGTCCGCATGTGCCGACAGCTGACTGAATCGCAATTCAAAACAACGCTGCAATTACAAGGCTGAAGCCTCCAATTTTTCGCTTACAACCTTTTTAAATGTACCAACCACCGACCGTCTGATAATCTTTTACATCAAATAATGATATCAACGAGTAATTGATGCTCCGAATTCCCTTTTTTAAGTGATAATTGTTAAAGTATCATAATATATAGCTACTAATGTTGCAAAATAGAAAGCAATGATTTTTTATGCCAAACAAAACATTATTTAACAGAGACAACGAATAAATAGTCAAGAATTTATTTTATAAGATAAATTCATGACAGTAAGCTAGCTATAAGATCATTATTTACGTAAACCAAAGGAAATAGGGCTTCAGAATATTAGACACGAATAAATATTGAAAATTTCATAATCTCGCTACTACATATAGTATAATATTCAAATGTGTAAGAATAGAACAACAAAATAGGATATTATCTACCTTCTCTATCTTGTCTGAAATGTTTCGTAGCGGACGCTAATGACATTGAATTTGCGATCTAGAATCGCTTCCTGTGTTTTGAATGCGACGAAGCGGCCTGTGTACACGGGCCGGGATTGCGTACGGTAATGTATAATAAATTGTAGATTCGCCTCTCTAGCTGCAACTAGATGTGATTTATGTACAGAACTGTGTCGAATTAACAATTACCGCCTTTATGGTAACGTTAACCGAACACGACCGTTATTGTGCTCTTACGTGGGATTTTAACTAAGAGATGGTGTTATTAAGTTCAATACTTTATGTCAGATTGATTTAAAACAGCATTTGTATTGGCATCAGGTGTTTATATTACGTATTGCTATGAATATTTATTACAAATTACAGTTTGTTTATTACATCGGAAGATCTTGGGAATCAATAGCCCTCTCAACGTTTGATATTCTTTTAGGTAGGTACTGTCAACTGCCCTAACTTCGCCTGGCATCCTGTTTGCCTATAATGAAAAAGCTGTAATATATTTTTCATTTTAGTTGTATGGCAATCGAAACTTATAGCTCTCTATGAAAACTCAAAGTTTCGATTGTCATACAAGTAAAATGAAAAAGATATAACAGCTTTTTCACGATAGGCAAACATAAGACGCCAGGACAAGTTAGAGCAGTTGACCGGTATTAGAACTAACTTGCACACGATATTATTATTTTCTACTCGTCTTAACAAAGCTGATCAGCTAAAGTTAATAAATCTTGAAATGTTCCTTTGTTTCTCTCAGGTGAACAGAAAAGGGTAGGCCAGAATAAGCTTGGTACTAAACTTTCACCTCCTAATTATACCCATTCGTTGCAACTATATACTAGAGCACTTCGACTTTCACTAAGTAATCAACTTCATAAACTGTGTAGGAGAGAAGCTAGGGTTCGGGTTACGCCTTTTATTAATACATATAAACAAGTATTTGCCATTGACCCCTTGCTCTCAAGCGAACAGCTTATGGTACTGGTTCCTCCTTACTAGTACTCGATAAACTAGTAATCTGTAATATAAATGAGCATTTAAATATGAACGTACTTTTAAAGAAGTATGTTGAATTTGCATACATCGACAAGATGACATGACCATATTCCTAAAGGAGTAAGTATGACCCTTAGGTGTTCCCACCAGTCTACGAATGAATCTAGATCACTGTCAAGATCAAAATGCTTATTATTGACCTTTTTAGATATTTGAGTAAGGCTTTTAATAAGGTCAACAAAGAAAGAGTTATAATTTGAAAAAAAAAATGGGTCAGTCTTTTAAGTTGCTGAAAATAATAAGATCTTGCCACAAATTATTAAGGGAAGCAGTAATTTCGGATCGAATCAGAACCAGTCGTAATTTGTTTGCAAAGGGATGCTCCAAGGGTGCATACTTTTACCAATTCTATCCGCGGAAAATAGTTCTTGTTAAGGTATAACAGATATAATCAAGACGCATTTTCCGAATAATTCATGGTCGATGCATTGACAAAGTTTGCCCTAGCAATTCAAAGGTTATCGAAAGACCTCCATTCCGACGATTCAATTAATAAGAATATCAAAGTTCAGAGGCTTCACATATTTCGGTTCGCATGATAAATTGGTGTGCTAAGCAATCTATTTATGGACAGAATAGAAGTGGAAAAATAATAAGGCCTGTATTACAATAACAATAAACTATGCAAATGCGGCTTCGTCTTCTCAGAAAAGTGCAGAAAATTTACAAATGCTTTAAATAATTCGATCACCTCAACGGTTATCAACTTATCTTGTAACGCAACTCGTAGCTACAAAATTTTAACCTCAAACTCGCCTTGACCCTCTAAGACATTTATTGCCGATGGTTTCTTAACATTTTTCTATGTCAATACAGGCCTTAATATATTCCATGCTAAAAAAATAGGATGATATAACAACTATTCACAACATAAATGTATAAATCAGTCTCCATCAAAATAATACATTTTTGATAAACTTGATTTATGGAATGGTACACTAATCGTGTAATTCAAAAACAGTTTAATCACAAACTTTTACATCTAGCATACTAATTACAGAGTATGAAGTTTATTTAATCGTAAATAACAATTTTAAATTTTTAGAAACATTTTGTTCATAGGCCAAATCTTTATCCGATTGAAACCTCACATAAGTTAATATAAAATTCAGGACCACTTCAAATACATACTTAGTATAAAATATACGTAATTGAAGTATATAATTTAATTATTCTTATTCTATGTTATATTGCATGTAAAAATAAAGTGCTGCTAAAATGCGCAAAACTAATAATCATCACTTTTCACTCATATCACCCTCTTTAAAAAAAGATAGCATTTCAAAACCAGGAACTATTTAATTCAGTAACAATCACAATTGATAATGATTTCTTATTCAATAAAGCTTATTCTATTCACAAACATAAAGGTACATGTCCACTTAAAGAAGCAATCAACTAAGCCTGCTCTATTGAAACCGACTTATTCAAACTATTACTGCAGAAAGGCAAATTAAAGCAACCTAATTCAGCAAGTATTTAATATATTTAAAAAACGTACCTACGTACACCATGGCCTATACGAGGCACGGGCGAGCCACGTACGACCAATAAAAGATACGAACATTTTGTATGACAACGAAGAATCTACATCATCGGTACGGTTCTAATAAAATACGTGGCGCCGACAGTGCGTTGAGCGCATTACTTGTGAGAGTTAAAATGGCGGGTATACCATAGCGAATTAAACTATACCAATTACCAAAAAAATGTACCTAAAACGTACTATTTTGTACCTAGCTCTAATTTGATTCGCTATGGTACACCCGCCATTTTGACTCTCACCATTACTTCTGTCACCGGTAGCCAGTCAAAGCAGTCAGTTTCATTACGCCATTTGTGTCGTAGTGCGAGAAAACCAGTGGAGTAAACGGTGACGCCCACTGACACGTTTGGTGTGTATGAAAAGCGTTGACAGTACCGCCTCTAGTAGCCACCGCAAAGGCTTCACCGTGCTCTGTGGTCAAGTATGATGTTTCTTACCGATCTTTAATTTTGAGACAATACAACCAACACATTAATTTAAATTGTAATTGAACTAAAGGCAAAATGCTTCTGTTCAAAGCAGTGCGGACATGTACCCTTCAAAATAGGATCACACAGAAAGTTCCCTATTATTTCCTAGAAGTGGCCAAGTTACATACTTTTTCTAACTAACACAGATTACTAAACTTGTGATTATATATTTGGCTCTAAATCTATATAAGAAGTCACAAAGTTCAGAAAGTTTGAACAACATGGAGATATACACTTATTTCTTTTAACTTGACCATAGAAAAATAAAAGATATGTCATATAGAAGCGAAAGCGGGCTTTTGGGTAAAAATAGAATTTCGAACGCGTTCAAAAGCGTACGAAACGTTCCACCTGTCAAGATTATAGCTCGATGCGCTCCGAAACTGTAGGTAATAGCGTGATTTTGAACGCCTTCGAAGCGTACGTAACGTTCAATCAGTCAAAATTGTACCCGTTAAATACGCTCAAAAATTATAGGGTAATAGTGTGATTTTGAACGCGTTCGAAGCGTACGAAACGATGAACCTGTTACGATTTTACCCGGTACATAATTATGCCCCGAAACTTTATGCTAATTGTATGAGTTTGAACGCGTTCGAGTTTCATATCTATACGAAATATTATTTCTCCTTGTATTAACTTGACTAATCTATTGAAATTCAATTCCGTTTTGTAAGCGTCTGTGCGATATAATACCTATTTGATTAATTAAATGAGTATATCAGTCTTAAGCCCGTACTGTGTGTATATAATATATCATAAAGCAAATATATAAATGATTCTGTTTCTCAATACGTAGGGACCATATTATACATTATATGTAACAATATACTGTAGTCACTTAAATAGTAGAGTTAAATACAATTTTTCCATCAAACTTTAAATAATTTGCATAAAAATAATATTAATTGAATTAGCATGTATCACAAAAGCAATGATAACATTTTTATTGATAGATTGCTGATATGTGCACACCCTTATATGCAAAGCTTGCCCGTGCGTAAAATAAAAAAATCGCGATGACTTCATATTACAATTATGATGGAATGCAAACAGAAATGGCAATAAGCAATTGAATATACAAGAAATTACACATACAACATTAAATAAAACGTTACGTATAGTACACAGTTGGATTAGATTATATTACTGTCCGTTTAGGCACTAAAAGTTAAAATATATCATAGTATGGTTGGGTACTCTAACTTTATATTTACATTAGAAATTCGCATTAAAGACGTTAGAATCACAAACTCCGAAGTATACAGTAAATGGAGCATAAATAGAGTAAAAAACCGTTTCCTTATCTTAAATAGATATACCTTATGTATTTTTAGTTAATTATCTGACACTTTCACAAACTTTCTGCTTATTCCAGATTGTAACTTCTTCAGTAAGGAGCATACAGTAGTGCTGCCATCTACAAACGTTTCAGATCACAAATAATGAAATAAAAACACTATGACTAAAACACAACAATGTGACGCAATACATTTGTTTATAATCTGTCAAATAAATGTGTTTCGATGATATTATCAATACTTATATTATCCTAAACTAAATTATTTCCTATGACGTGCAATAAAATAATTTAAACTACAAACAATATACTAACTTGAGACATTTTATCAGATTTATTCGACAGACCATTCATTAACATAACTATACACAGTGTTTGAAAATGTCTTAGAAAATGTTTAGGGGTATAATATAATGGTTTTAATAATACTCTTTTACAGTTTTTGAAATAAAAATATATAATAATATGTTTATAATGTGCTGAAAGATAAGATTTATTTTCTTGCATATTAATTCCAAATGCATTAGAATTCGAACAAAAGTTAAGAGTATCTCCTAAACATTTTCTATTTTCTAGGAAAACACTGCATAGATAATAAAAATAATAATAATCTGAATATACGACATATGCGTGCATAAAATATAACATTACACATGTGTACAAAAATAATTATACGCATAACATTAAAACGAGTGATAACAATACCTTACACATACAAGACTCATTGAAGCAACCAATAATATCCAATAACAATAATATCCATACAATTCATACATTTAGTGTTCAACACATTGACAATTGTATCAATTAATATTCATACCGGTTACACCGAATTTTATTGGATCCATTCCAACATTTATTAAACCATTTATCTTATGACCTAAGTATTCTTCTTCATAGACGCCATTACAATCGCCATTTGTGTATACTTTGTTCATATTCCTACTCTCAGCCTCCTCTATGGTATCTAAGAGATGTTCAAAGAAGTTAGGGAAGTTATCATAGCTTGGATAGACGTTAATGTCTATGACTGCATGTCTGCCGGTGATATTGTCTATAACGACATCGAACCCAGCTAAGAGTAGGCCAATCCTCTTTCTTAGTATCCTTAGGATAGTTTTAATTTTGTCCTCATTGAGCGTCATTGTGATATCGGCCTTATCGTGAGGGTCGAGGATCGAGAGTGTGGACTGACTATCTGCCTTACAAACTTCTCCCGTACTATAGTAAATTGGTTCTAAATCTTCTGATGCATAGAAGTTTTTCAGGCTGGGGCGCTCGCAAATGTGATACCTGTAATCAAACAGAATATATTTTTAATTTATTGGTAATTAGAGAAGCAAGTATTACATTTCAAAGATTATTTTGTTGCCTATTGTTTAAAACAAAATCCCGTAAAGCAGAAGAAATGACATATGTTTGTTTGTAAACACAGTTTGATATTGCTTTCTATTTTTATTAATATTGAAAAAATTACGATCGAATTTTATAAATATGAAATGTCATATTTATGAAATTCGATCGTCATTTTTTCGAATTTCATATATATGAAATGTCATATTTCTTGAATTTTCATTTTTTTTAAATTAAGTACTTTGTTTTTCCAACATCGTCTTGCATTCAAAACGATGTTGGAAAAACAAAGTACTTAATTAAATTCAACCTTGATATTTTCTATACCGAAATTTTATAACAGCAGTGTCAAGGTATCTTATTATGAGTCACAAATATGTCTAAAAAATAATTTATCGTGTATCTGAATATTAATAGATACGATACTGACCTATCTCCTATTAGGAATACTTTGTGTAGTACAGCATTATGGTTGACGAAACTTTGAACAACACAAGGTGGCTTGCACACATGTAGTCCCTTTTCATTAAAAATGACGATCATATCATGCGCAGACTTCGACCCATGGGCTATAGTCGGCTTGCAGATAACAGGGAACCTAACACCCCTCTGCCTCATTATCTCTATGTTCATTTCTATGTTTGTTGTGGTAAACTCTGCGAATGACGGTGTGAATATCCCTTGCTTGTGTAGTGATGGCTCATCTTTCAGTATGGTGTAGTAACAGTATCTGGAAATGACATAAGGAAAAAGATTAGTAGAGTTTATCTGATCCTGTATAGGGAAGTGTTATAGCCATCATTTTTCCGTTCTGGAAAAAAGGATCGCACTATTCGTCCTGTATAGCTCTATCTCTATCTCTAACTGGAGCAATGATGAGTGTGACATCCCTATACGGCCCCTGGCTATTGTATTTTAAAGCCCTAATAAGTTCAATGTGCAATGCTATAAATAGCTAGACAGCTACTTTGTTTTGTTAGGAAGTAGACTACTATCACGATATTCGTGTCCATCGGCAGATTCTGTCTGAAATTGCAATTAAGATAAAGCAACATTGTATAGAATGGTAATATAGGCATATTATATCTATTTGTAAGTAATTTAAATACCAATATAGTTAATTTGTTATGTTGTTGTTTAGTCGACCTCGTAATTGTTTTAACATTTTTGACAACAATTCCCAGTAAATTGAACTAGTTTTTTGGTTCATCACATGGACAAATAGACGTTGTCATTTTATTATATACAAGCTTCCATCAACTGCTTCGCCCGAGTGATATCTTTATTCACTATAATTATTTTATTTATTTTTGAATTTATTCACTATAAACAAACCAGGGTTGGGATAAAACAAACAAGTTGCTTTAAGAAAAAAAAACATGGTTTTAAATCGCGAATGAATGGAAATAAATGAAAATTTTTAGAACTTGAAATACCTCGAAAAAAAAAGGTTACATAGTTTTAAACACTTCCAGTCGAAATGAAGTAATTCTCCGCAACTATTTTGGGGCTTCCCCTTATTTGAATACAGTCTATCCTACCTATGAGTACCTATATCTATACTTCGTCACTTGTCGAAAAGAGGTACCCTGTTCAGTATCTGTTTTACAAACCTACTCTGATTACAAAAAAAAAGTTTGTAAACAGATTAGTTAGTGTTCTTTTTCTTCTTCTAACTATAACTACGTTGTGATTATTATGTTATTCTGATCGTTTTTTGTATATGTTTCCTCTGGGAAATGTTAAAATGTTTAGAAATGAATTATATAAGGCCTGTTCGATTTGTGTTGATAATAAATTTGATAAATCGCTCAAAGAAAAAAAAGAAGAAAAATCTCTTGTTTAAAACATTTTGAACTGTTTTGCTTTACAAAATTTAAAAAAAAAACAGTTTCTTTCCAACCCTGAAATAAACATATAAATCTTTTCTCTTTATAATATTACTAGCTGCGCCCCGCGGTTTCACCCGCATATGTCTCGATCCCGTGGGAATATCGAAATAAAAAGTATCCTATCATCCTTTTCAGGTTATGGTCTACCCATGTGCCAAATTTCATCCAAATCCGTTCAGCCGTTTTAGCGTGAAAGCGTAACAAACAAACAAACTCACTTTCGCATTTATAATATTAGTTAGGATTATACCTCTTTATAATATCAATACAGATTATTAGCATAGACAACTTAGGGAGCGTTCAAGTAACGAATTCGGGGGGAGGGGGGTCTTCTGAAACGTTACGATGCGTTATAGGGGTGAACTACGCGTTACGTTACGTAACATTGTTTTAACCCTTCAGAACGGTCGCGTAGTTTTTTTTTAAAGAAAAACGTATGGCGCGTTACATGGGGGGAGGAGGGTCAAAAATCTCCAAAAATTGCGTTACGTAATACTTGGACACTCCCTTACATACAAGTGACATTCAACCCTAGGGTGGTAAAGCAATTATGAGGTCGACAATACATGCCTGCCAGTTGGGTAAATGAGTAACACACTAACGATTGCAATGTCTTTCATATGATAGTTCAACAACATTCATTTTTCACACATAAGAAGCAATGCATTAGGAACGTCCTTCAAAATCCTTCGGATTACGAAAAAAAAAATGTGTGACGTAATTGGGGTGCTGTTGTAAATGATTTTTTCAATGAGAGTCTAGAACAATTCTAGTTATGGAATTTGCTTTAATACAAAACATACATACCTATTGAGTAGAATCCTCACATTATCCAATGGATCAATTACTGTTATATTTGGATGGTTTGACAAGTACTGCTCCACTCGACTAATGGTTATTGATGCCTGATAACAGAAGATTGACAAAGCTATTAATGGTGAAAATGGAAACCCATCACATTTGAATCAACAACATTATGCTATCAAACACTTGTGGAGCACTTATCAGTAATTGGATTTATAGGACCTTGAAGCTTTTCAATGGTTGCACTTTTGAGGTGGTAATCAGGCACGTATACAGAGGGGGGGATAGTTGGGATTTATCCCCCCCCGAAATCTGACTGAAAAAAAAACGTTTTAAGCCATCTGTTTATTTATTCGCTTGCGTGTTCTTTCAATAAGTAGGTAAAATAAAAATATAGATAGATCTTGATCTGATTATGTAAGCGACGTATGAAAAAAAGACTGGTCCGGCATGTGTGACACTAGATTTATAGAACGTCACGACTCTATAAATGTATTTGGTGAGTTACTCGAACCTATTGTCATTACATTAAGAGAACTATCCTACACAAACAGAACTGTCGCCCAAACTGCGTCTACACTCATAGCTGCGATGGAAAAGAGTAGTTTCTTGATTTCTCTAAAAACCTGTGAAAGATTTTTCAGTTACACTCTCCCACTGTCAGCATATTTGCAGAACCCTACACACGACCTGGCCTCTGCTATGAAATTTTCCGAAGACATTATCGGAAAACTAAAAGGGATACGTGACGATGTTATCCCGGTATTCTCAGAAATATATAACGCATGCTGCAAAATAGCGGAAGATGTCTTGCAAATAGAAATTCAGCGTCCTCGAGTTACTGCCCACCAAACTGCACGAAGCAACCCTCCCAGCGATACTGCTGAAGAATACTTCAGAAGAACTATTTTTATACCGTGCTTGGACGATTTGATATCTGGCATGAATGATAGATTTGCGAATCAAAGAGAGCTGCTTTCTTCTTTAGAAATTATTCTACCGAAAAATGTGGACGAGAGGAAGATAAGTGAATTAGAAAATATGAAAATTTATTGGGAAGAAAGTGTTGGAGAATCACTAATAAAAGCAGAGTACAGTATGTGGTGTGCCAAGTGGAAAAACACAGATAAGAAACCAGTCGAAATTATGGAAATTTTAGACACATGTGACAAAGTTGTCTTTCCTACCATTAACAGGCTAATACATATTCTGGCCACCCTTCCGGTTTCAACGGCATCTGTGGAGCGGTAATTTTCATGCCTAAAGAGAATAAAATCCTTCCTAAGGAATAGAATGGCGGGCGAGAGGCCTACTGGTCTCGCTCTATTGTCTATTCATTCCGCTTTGGCGCCAGATCCTGATATGGTACTAGACGTAATGGCTGCCAGCAGAAACAGAAAAATACTTATATAATTATAGTATAGTACAGTGAAAATTATAGTAGTGATTACAGCGATTTTCACACAGTTCACATGGTTGTTTCAATGTTTGTCCCCCCCCGAACCAAAAGTCTGGATACGTGCCTGGTGGTAATAAAAATATACCTGAAACTGAAAGGCATTTTCATACTTAAAAATATGTGCAGGAAATAAAGCAGAAATAGTACATTAGTATCGCAGCCTGCAACAGGGATATTAATGGACGGAGGTGAAAATGTGGCCCGAAGCGAAGCCGAGGCACACGCGAGTCCATCAATGTCTGGTTGTGGCCAAGGTTTGTAAAGTACATTTCTCAAATAATGCGCGGAAATTAAAACTATGTAAATTAATTATAAATTGATAACTTTTTATTTTTTTTAAAACTCCTTTACTTTAATTTTACTTTACTATTTACAAGCCAAATCGAAATTTCTTTGATAAATTACCTCCTTGGTTGCCATGTGTCAAAGTAAAAAGTTTGTTCCATTTTTATAAATTACACGACAAATATGAGTTTTCATAGTAATTTATTTGGCCACTATACACAACAGATATAGATTTTTAAAGTAACACCGCCGGCCGCCTACTCGCATGTATTTGACCAGTACAGCATTTTCAATTTATCTTGAAGAAGGTTATCAAAATAATGCTCGAATATCCAAGCATGTTTGAGAAAAGGTAATTTTATTTTATTAACCATTTCTTAGAATTACTATTATAATGATTGTGGCTACTTATCATAAAATAACTCAGTATCATAAAGACAGTATCATTAAAAACCAATTGAGCGTCAATTATAAATCAATGTACATTTTAACCACAAGAAATTACAGGAAAAGTACCAATTGCTTAGTCATTTTTGTTTTTGTGCATAACTCATTCAAGTGAAACCAATTGTTTACTTCTTTTTTATTGACCCTGCATAGTAAGGACAATGGTGACTCATAATGAACAATAAAGGACACTGACCATGTAACAATTTCTAGTTATAAAGGTGATACTGATAAGACATTAAAAACAAACATTAAAGTGACATAACTAACATACAGCTAAGAAAACAGCATTGTTAACATGATTAGTGTAAATATGCATACTTAATTAAAAAGTCTACATCAAACTCACACACAAAGGGTTCTGTACCACCATACAATATTTAACACTCTATTTATTTTTTTAATTACTTTAGTAATAAAATACATTTCTTGTATGAACCCCCTTTAATTTTTAACTTTATTTTATTTTATTATTTGTTGTTACAGAGGCAGTAGAAATACACAATCTGTGAAAATTTCAACTGTCTACTTATTACGATTCATAAGATATAACCCACTGATAGACAGACAGATGGACAGCAGAGGTTTAGTAATAGGGTTCCATTTGGCACCCTTTGGGTACGGAGCCCTAATAAACAACAAAAGAAATGAAGGTGTTTTGTTGCAGGTTAAGAAAGAATTCTATTACTCATCAGACTCAACTAAATACTGGTTCATGAGTCATCTTTTAAGATGTCTTGATAATCTTAGTGGTCTAAGAGACATTATGATTATGATATCATACTCATTTATTTAACTTGCTTCAACATATTTAGAAATAATTGATGGATAATTTATGTGTAATTATTACAGTATGTTAGTTTAGTGGTTACTCCTGAATGTGGTTGGTGGTTACTCTTGAATATTGAAAACTAGTTGCTTTGACCTTGATCCTGTATCTTTATCTTTTAATAGAAATATTATGAAATGTTTTTTTTTTTAAATTGTATTTATTACCTTTGGATCCCCATGATCTGCTGCAGCGATGACATCAGTTAGTTTGTGGAGGAGCACATTGATTGGTCCCTGTTCTTCCAAAGATCTGTCTAGGTCCAACTGTAAACAAATTTTAAATGATCTTGTAAAGTTTTTTTTTTAAGGTCTACTTTTAGGGTTCTTAGGTAAAATATTTTCGGGCAAATAAATGGCATGGCATGACAAATTATTATTAATTTATTGCTTTAAGTAAGTAATTTTAGGTCCTGGTTTATAAAGTGGAGTAAATAATAAGACTGCTTACTATAACATGTAAAAATTGGTGAGTACTTGTTTGGATTTTTTTCCTGAACATTATTCAATTAAAATATTAATTATAAATTATAATATAAAATGAATTCACGCACTTATAAGTTTCAGTGCTTCAAGTGTGTGTGAATAAAAAACAAAACATCTTCAACAGGCATCCTGCCAATTTAGATACTGCGGCAATGCTAAGGTCTTGTAAATTACCTAATTTAATACAGGTATTACTCACTCTGACTAGATTGTAACCATGAGAAGCACACGCCTTTATGAACTCTTTCCAATTTAGCTTCTGGCTTTTCTTGTCGGACATCCACAAACCTATGGTTTTATTGTGAGATACGCAACTATCCATTTTAATGCTTTAAATAAAAATACAAAACTTAACTAAACGATAATATTTGTTATCGTTCTTTTAAAACCTATCCGCAGCTGTGTAAACTACTATTGGATTTAATTTGTAAACGAACACAAACTCAATGGACAAACAAGTATTTAGGAATGAACCTCGAATGCAATATAAGGAAAATCATATTCAATATTTACTCAGAAACTGTTACGAACTACAAAACTAGTATCTTAAAAAACAATAATACACTGCACGGCTAACGCGGCGCGACAAATGTCAAATTTCGAGGAAGGAAGTTAGTGATGTGTGATGCCCACACTGATCTCTAAGAGGTCAGTGGATGCCCATCTATACTAGAATAAAATATCCGACTAAGGGCTGGTTTTATAATCGTCCGATAATATATCTGGAGAAAAATGTAGCAGTTTGATTGACATAATATTTTTTAAACATAACCTGTCATACCGGCAATTTTATTTTAATAAACACTATTCTG
This sequence comes from Omphaloscelis lunosa, assembly GCA_916610215.1. Lineage (NCBI taxonomy): Eukaryota > Metazoa > Arthropoda > Insecta > Lepidoptera > Noctuidae > Omphaloscelis > Omphaloscelis lunosa. The sequence goes on from OU744258.1 coordinate 12,792,860, forward strand.
AAAACAAAAGTTATCTGATAATTGAAGAATCGGCCCTTAAAAAACAATTATTTTAGTCAATTACTTAGCAGCAATAAACGATAGATCATTGTCATTATTTGTATACATGGTCAAATTAAATTAGCTAGTGAAACTCTGCAGACGTGATGAGTATCGAATATCGATATCTAAACGATACCCACCATGTCTGTGAAGTTTACATAAAAGATACTAACAAATATTCCAAGTAACACAAAATACGATCGATGACCCCAACAAAAATTTCATCAAATCGTTTTTTTGTATTGTAAATGTTAACATATCGATAACCCATCATGTGTGCAGAATTTTTCTAACTAATTTTAATTATTATCAACGTCATAATAGTCGCAACTGCTAGGTGCAACTGCTAGGTGTAACAGCTAGGCATCCAAATTCTCTTTATTTGTGTTTTGTCTTTACGATCTATTACACGTATAGCTTAGTAATAGTTGTTATTCCTAATCTATAGTTTGTTCAAAGAGGAACGGAATTTTGTTTGTTTATGAGTGAGCATGGACTGGCAGTTAGCGGATATTCTACCAAAGAAAATGAGATATTTCATCATAATATTCATGAATTGGACATCACTATCATAGCGCAAGCCGGGACAGATATAAAAATTTTGCAAATCAAATAAGAAAAATGTCAAAGAATGTTTTAAACCGAACGAAATAAATGGGTTAAAAAAATTGCTTATAATTAAATGACGTTCAAAATGCGTTCAAACGACAAAAATGTACGGTTAAGCAGTCCGTAATCATTAATAAACTTTATGCAACATTTGTAAATAAACCCCAAAGTTGACATTGGCTTGTAGAGTATTGATACACATTTATGGATTACGGCGGATTTTGGTTAACGTTTAAAAATTGTTCCATTCAATCAATTAAATTATCTGCATACATTTAGATAAAATTTAGGTACAGGTCGACATAAAAGAGTCTGACGTGGTGACATTTGGAACTAAATATTTTTCTTTAGTAATGCAGACCTATGATCATGGCACTACTTTGCCGACAAGTGCTAGTAGGTTTTGAGTTACCCACAAGCAGTGTTTTTAACAATTTGTTTAAATTCTTTTGATCATTTCCCATTCGAAGTGACTTAGGTGCGATAGTGGCGCCCTCATTTTTTCCAAACTCTTTTTTGCCAAGCTGTACTCATGATTTGATTGTATGATTGTTAGGTTGTACTCTTGGGATATTAAAATAGAAAAACGATTGGGAAAAAAAATACAGTTTTTTAAGTAAATAGATACTTAAAGTGGTTCATTTCCGTTTATTTATATTTTCAACAATTTTTTCTAGTAAAATTAGCTGTATTATGAAATTATTTATATTTCGCACAAAAAGTATGTTATCAGAATTTAATACGGAGACATTAGACAACTTTACAGGATAAAAAAACAGTGACATTCCGGGAGTGCCGATAGAAATGAAAACTTGAAAAAAAATTGGCACCGCAGTAATCAACGCGTTGATATATTTTATTCCACGCACCGCGGTAATCAACGCGTTGATGTCATTTTAATGGTTTAGTCCCATCTCAAAAATGTCCAACGCGCCTAAAGAAGTTTACACAGAGTAGGACGGCTTCTTGGGCCAAACATTTTGCCGGCTTAGAATCATTGAGATAGTAAAAACACGGAGGCGCCGCACAGTGGGCTGAAAATCGGCTTTCATAGACATTCGATTTTTTTTTCGAATTGGTCAAATTTTTTGATTGGAATTGTTTAAAACAATCATGACCTTGAGGTATAATTGGTATGACGTCATAGAACATAGTGGAAGATAGACTTTTGATTTTTTTTCAAAATACTTGTATGGGAATTATCATAAAATCTTCAATATCTCAGCTATCGCATATTTGCGCAAAAGAATTCTTTCACACAAAAAATCTCCTATTTTTTTTGCCAATTTTTGATATATTTCACTTTTATGGCAGAGGTGCGATGAAAAAGAAAAAAAATAAAAATAATTTTATTATTTTTATTTCTTCATTTATAACGATTATAAATGAATTTAATTACGCATTAGAATAATATAACAAAGAATATATAGCACAATAGTCTAGGCCATCGTGAGCCGCTTTTTTAGTCATTGATTTTTATACTACCTAGCAGAAAAACAGCATCTTATACGTAAAAAAACAATTCTTAAATTGTTGACAACAAATACTCGACTTTATCGGAAGCCTGACCCTTTTAGCCTATAACAATTACCGAGAATTATTGCTAATAGGTACCTACCTATTAACTAATAGGTAGGTGATCACTGATCACCTAATTTAAGTTTTATTATGACAATGAAGGGTTTTTAGGCTGATTACTAATCGTTCTCCAGAGGTAGAACTTACAGAATCACTGTGCCTAATGGGTTATTATCATTAGGGTATAATAACAGTTAAACATATAATATACAACTACAAATATGACTTACATTTAAATTTTAAATAGTTTTATATAAAAAAAAATAGAACAAAAATAGTACCTAAATCTAAATACATTCTAAAAATAAAATTTAATTGATTATTTACAGACATGCTCTAAATTAATACTAACAAAAGTAAAACTAATAAAAAGTTAGTAAATAAACAAAAACATCTTAACCTACTGTTAGTCACAATCACTACATTCTGATTCTGATTCAGATTCGGAATCTAATTGATTTATATCGCAAAATTCGACATCGGGTTCTTGCAGGTTATCCAAAAGATCCCGAGTTTCAGAGAAGAGAGCTTTCCTGTTCTTTACATCCATAATTGGTCTAACTGAAGAAATGAGAGGGTCTGAAGTGAGAAGAAGCATGTTTAGAATGTCTTCATTAGAACATTGTCTGCTCTTTTTTCTTGAATGATGACATCTAAATCTTCGAAAGTCCTTATTACGAGCCTCTGATGCTTCTTCTGAAAGACACCCAATTGGTACTACTGCATTACAAGCTATAATATCTGCCCCATGTACAAGTAACTTGTGCACAGTTGACGACATGTAATACCAGTTATAAAGTGCCAAATACCTCTCTGCTGTCTTTAGGCAGTACTCTTTAAATTTTTCAATATATATATTTTCTTCTGATGTAATAGCCTGTAAAATAACAGCAAATCTCCGAATCAAATTCTCATCCAGACCCGTAATGGCTGCGGTTTTTTCCGGAAATTCAAAAAATCTCCGTGCTGTATTTCCATCGTTGGTTGTTCCTGAGCCTTGTTTAACCACACCTATGATCAGGTTCAGTTCCCGCTTGAAACCGTCTTGGATTGTTTTTTTCCTTGCCTGCAGAATAGCTTTATCTTCTTCCCCTTTTGCCATCCATTTTTTAAGATCTTGTCTGTAAGAAATATTTAAAAGGCATTCCATGCAATTGATGCGTGCATGTAACGAAGACAGCCCAAATTCGTATAAATTCTCAGAAACAGGCCTTTTTAACACTTCCGTTAAATTGTTCATCTCTGAAGGTTTTGCCAAACATAAATAGCAAACTGAGCTGGCTTTGGCTTCAGAGATGTAAGTGCAGACCTTGCCATCGATCATGGTCATCTTAAGGTCATGGGTGACCTTGTTGCTGCCACTATCTGTCGGTCTCAACGCTTTTATTTCTTCTTTCATACTGTCTAAATGCTCATTGACAACCAGTTTGCTTTCTTTCATGAAGCTAAATCGCACGGGACGACAAAATGATGAAGAACAGGGTTTCGGGTTTTTCCATATGGTGTCACTGCCATTGATTAGTTTCAATGGAACTAATGATGTCATGAAGACACTAGAATCATCATTTTCACTGTCCATTGTCTGTTTATATCTGCTCTGGCTAGACGCACCGTCAAATCCCCATTTCGATATTAATATTAACTGTTTCTGTTCTACGCACTCAGGTAAACTGTCGAAGATTCTTTTGACTGTTAAATCTAATAATCCTTGAAGAGAAATTTTTGCTGATGAATCCGTCACTGTTATTGTTTGTTTGGAAGGATAACATTGTAATTTCGCCTGTTGAACTTTGTAATAAGATGGATACAAATCTTTTACGCCTTCACGTATGGCTGTTTCTCTCAATGTTATATATTGCCACTTAGATAATTTTAAAGAGAGAAATATGCCAAGTGCCTTCTCGGGTGTGAAAACTTGCTTGGCCAACGATTGATGAATTAAATTATTGAACTTATCAGCAGCTCCTGGATTTGTCAACATGAATTCTAGTGCTGAAGCAATATTCTCCTTTCCTTCTTGTCTCATCTTTATGATAGCAGCATATGCTATCTCACTGGACTCACAATTTTCTTGATCTGTAATTCTCCTTCTTTTTTGTTTCTTTCCTAGATCTTGAAATGGTTTACGAGTTGGTGCCTTTCTTTTTGTCATTGTTCCAACTGATATTGCTGCTGATGTAGATGTGGAAGGTTGAGGAGATATGGCATTTACTTCAGAATCCACAATGCCTGAAGCAGCAGGTACTTTTATGCAACTAGGCCAATCAATATCAGTCTCAAGCCAGTTTTTGTGTTCCTTTAAGAAACACTCCAGTTTTCTGTTGGCTTGCTTCCATTTCCTTGTAATAGCTAGTGTAATCCTTCTGCAATATTCTTTTAATGTTAAATTATCTTCATCGGAGAGATTTAAGTTCAAACGAGAAACTACAGCATTATATAGTGCAAGGCTGTCACTGTACTTCCCCGAATTCTTCAAAATCATGAAGAAATCTAGGTAAGTAGATAAACTCTCCATTTTTTGCAAGCACAATTTCACTGTTAACACAAGGGGAAATCAATGTGAACTGAATAATTGTTCCCAATACTGCACTTTAAATACCTGTGAGATATCTGTACAGAACTAAATTAACCCTAATGATTATAACTCATTAGGCACCTGCACAGTGATTCTGTAAGTTCCTCTGGAGAACGATTAGTAATTAGCCTAAAAACCCTTCATTGTCATAATAAAACTTAAATTAGGTGATCAGTGATCACCTACCTATTAGTTAATAGGTAGGTACCTATTAGCAATAATTCTCGGTAATTGTTATAGGCTAAAAGGGTCAGGCTTCCGATAAAGTCGAGTATTTGTTGTCAACAATTTAAGAATTGTTTTTTTACGTATAAGATGCTGTTTTTCTGCTAGGTAGTATAAAAATCAATGACTAAAAAAGCGGCTCACGATGGCCTAGACTATTGTGCTATATATTCTTTGTTATATTATTCTAATGCGTAATTAAATTCATTTATAATCGTTATAAATGAAGAAATAAAAATAATAAAATTATTTTTATTTTTTTTCTTTTTCATCGCACCTCTGCCATAAAAGTGAAATATATCAAAAATTGGCAAAAAAATAGGAGATTTTTTGTGTGAAAGAATTCTTTTGCGCAAATATGCGATAGCTGAGATATTGAAGATTTTATGATAATTCCCATACAAGTATTTTGAAAAAAAATCAAAAGTCTATCTTCCACTATGTTCTATGACGTCATACCAATTATACCTCAAGGTCATGATTGTTTTAAACAATTCCAATCAAAAAATTTGACCAATTCGAAAAAAAAATCGAATGTCTATGAAAGCCGATTTTCAGCCCACTGTGCGCCGCGATATTCTATACATAAGTTTGCTTATACAAATATGGGTGAAAAACGAACTAGAATGTGAAATATCGTGTTATTTCACTCTTTCTAATGTGGTAATCGTATTTGATAAAAGAGACAACAATATTTCAGTTGTTCCTCATAATGGCAACATTTTGTTGAGACGTAGTAACAGTTGTAGGTAAGTGCCGTATCCGCCATAATATGCGACAAGTTCATGGTAGTTCTGCTGTCAAGTGGTTGTTTACTTTTTGTTTTATTGAGATTTGTGAGAAAATTACGTGGAGTTTTCCTTTAAAACTACATATATACGTTGGAAAACACCAATTCAACATGCCTGTGTGTTGTATTGTGAAGTGTGGTGCAAGAAAGAAGGAAAATCAACCTCAATTATCTTTGCACAGGTTAGTAGCCGGTTTTCATGCAATAGTACATAAAGTGATAAACTTTCGATGAAAAAATTGCTAGATGATCATTAAATACGGCTTAAATTTTAATATATGGGTTTATTTCCGTCCAACAGACCTTTTTATTATTTCATAATTTCATTCGTTTGTTTACAATGATATGTCATGGTGGAATAGTGTTGTACCGTTTCCGTAACAGTTTCTGATACTAGTTCCTTCGCTGCGCTGAAATGATATTGCTAGGTCCGGCCCGTGGTTTACAGCAAACTGTACTCTTTGGTTCATAGCACCGAGAGACCGTTCCGCAGAGTTTTATGTAGTGTATACGATTTTTTTGTTGAAGTTTTTAAGATGAACAATACTGTAGTACATACATTTTATGTAACTTTTATGATTTCCGCGGCTCACGCTAATAAAGATCCCAGTCCGCATGATTTTATCCGACATCTTCAACAATAATCGTCAAATTTCAGCCAATTTACACAAAACTTTAATGAATTATACACTAAAACCTTCCGCATGAATCAATCCGTCCATTAGTGAAAATTGATTGAAAATCCGTTTAGTAGTTTTTGAATTTTTCGCGTTCAGACAGACAGAAAAACAGACAGACACGGCGGTGTACTTTGTTTTATAATATGTAAGGATGTGTATTATTCCGAATGTTCATTTTTGATAAAATTGTTAAAAATTTAATTCACTAATGCCCGTTTTCACCGACAGCTAAGTGACACTTAAATGAATACCTAAATAAAACTGCACTGTTTTTCAACTCTCAGCGCTGAGTCTACCGTTGAAAATCCAACAGTGAACTTTTATTAGGGATTCATTTAAGTGTCACTTAGTGAAGGTGAAAACAGGCATAAGACTTGCATGCTCACTCGATACTAAATATTTGGCTTTGTTTAAACGTTCACTTGCCAAACATTAGGTTTGCGTTACAAATATTTGTGAAAACTTTATTTGCTAAGTAATAATTCTATAAATGAAATTATAATTATGCGGAAAATTGTTTGAGAAGTGATAAATTGTCAATACTCGTTTTTTTCTGTTACAACGGACTATTAACTAATATTTTTTTAAATATGATTCAACCGTGATATCTAGTAAGATTCGTTATACTATTACGTACTAGTATCGATACTCGAAATAGTAACACCATGTTCCCTGAATGACACAACCCTAGCATTGGCAGCCATTTTATGCGACATTTTGAGTTGTAGGTATGCACCTTTTTTTTGTAGGTATTTCCAGACCATACTTATTAAATGTCTATGCTTAGAATGCGCCACATCTGCCCATCTGGCAACACTGTGGGTGAGCTCATCCAGTGTTGCCAACTCATACGATAATTATGTGGGCTTACGATAATTTGGCCAATGGTACGATGTACGATAATGAGTGTCTAATGTACGATAATTTTGAGATTTGCTGAAAAAACAAGTTCCATTAACAAAACGTATTTGTTGTACAAAATTAAACGCAGATAAAAAGAAAACAATGTCAAAGTCAATTGTCAAATATGTCAACAAGTATACATCAACAAGTATCTAGGAGTAGTCTTTTCCTCTCAAGTTTTTATTTAATTTTCCAGTGAAAACACAAAAAATATCAACTATAAACATTGCCGTCCTTCTGGGGCAGTCGGGGAAAAACTATGACACAGTTTGTGCTGCTAGCGCCATTAGTGGTGAAAATTGGCATATACTTCCACTTTGACTCTAATAAAAAAATATTCATTTTATTTTGATAGCAATTTGAATTTTAACGTTATAGGTTTTTTTTTCTTTTGCACTATATTTTGCCCAAAAACAATAATTTCGACGAGGGATCTCGATAATTTGAACTTTCGGAGTTGGCCACACTGGGCTCACCTCACTCCGTCCGTCATTCGGCAAACCGGCGCGCGGCGGCGTGCTCATATAAAGTCATATAGTAGTCATAATAGTAGTCCATGCCCGGCGTGGTTGATGTTTATATTGGAATTTTGAGTATTTTGACTTACCTGGTTAAGAGAAATCTTTATAAATTCTAGAACATATTTGAAACGGAGAATTAAGAAGTTTCACGATTGCTTTATTTTCAAACAAGGTCTAATAATGTCTGAAGATAGTTTAGTAAACGCGAAGCACCGTATGTTGGAATTGTTCTCTGAAATGGATGAGACCGAAATTGATACCATCGAGCAATGGATATGTAATCATTCTTATAGAAAAGGTAGGCGTACAGTGTACATTATTATTAATAATCTAGTGAGATTGTTATTTCTCTTGTACCTATTTGAAAATTACACTGTTTAATACCTACAGATTTGGAACGCATAAAAGGGCTAAAAAGTTCAGAGAATACGCTCATAAAGATTGGAAATTCTATTAAGAAAATTGTGCCTTTTGACGCAGAAATGCCATCCGAAACAATAAAACCACCAACAGTGGGGGACCAAGCTGATTGCAATAATACAAACACCTGTCATGTAGATGAATTTCTTTACGATGATGATGCAGTGGACGACCTTGTCAAAAAGGGAAAACTAAAAAAACATTACTGCTCAAACTGTAACAGTCTGAACATAAAAGTAATTATTAATTGTTTATTTCATATTGTTCCTAACCCTAAACTGTATTGTGTTTTCTCAACCACATTCAGCTGAGGGGCATTCGTTTTCTGTATCAAGTTATTGGCTATTATTATTTTAGAGAGGTCAATACATTAAAACATTATTTTTGCTTCATTATGTCCTGTTAAAGTATTTTGTCTTGAATTAAGGCTCGTGCAGACCAGCGCGACAAGGGTTACGCTATCTGTAGCGCCCGCGACATCGCGCCAGTTTGCACGAGCCTTTAGATTGACATTGTGAAATGCAGCATTATATTAATATGTGATGTATGTACTTAATAACATTTTATGTTTTCAGGACTTGATATACATTTCTCACTCAATGTCCCGACAAGCTCTTCAGTATATATTCAAAGTCTTGCTACCAAGTGATTTAGAAGAAAAACAGTTATTGGATGTTGGTTCTCGATTAGGTGCAGTTCTCTATGGTGTAAGTTGTAAATCTATGCAAAGTATGATATTGATGTACAGAACATTTATTTAATTTGTAATAATTGAATTGTTTTCAGGCATATTATTTCTCAAATGCAGGCACAATCATTGGCATAGAAATTAATGAAGAATGTTGTGATGTTCAAAAGAGAATTATTGAACAGTACACAATGGACAGTAACAGGGTAAAAATAGTCCACTCTGATGTGTTGGAAAGGAGTGATCTTGTTGCAAACTCTGACATTATAGTAATCAATATATTAGAGTTTTTTGTGGATAACGAAAAGCATAAAGAAATGTGGCATTTCTTCAAAAAATATATCAAAAAAGGAAGCTATCTAGTTTGCAACAGAAGTATGACTGACACATTAGTAAATCTAGATATATTTGAAGAATTCATGAATTGGTTGAGTGTTTGCAAACCAAATCAATTAGAAAATGAAATATTTTTTGATGTTGAAGATTACAATGATCTATACTTGTACACTGTTAATTAAAATATTTTATGTAATAAATATAGTACATTACATATTACTTCTCTATTTTGCCACTTTCCTAGCATATAGTTAAGTTTTAGTTTAAAATGGCTTGAATTACTTGAATAGTAGTAGTACTCATCTAAACTACTATTTTATAAAGAAAAGATTTGATTTTTTTTTTTTTTGTTTGTTTGTAATGGATAAACTCAAAAAATAATTATTAAAAAAATCTTTCACTTATAGAAAGCTACATTATGAGCGAGTAACATTGGCATATTCAATTTTTCAAAAAATTATAGATCCATGCGAAAATTGCAATAATGTAACCTAAAGCAAAAAAAAAAATTTGCAGTAGAAAACTCGTAACATAAAGAACTACCAAATTTTTTAGAATTTGTTTAATATCTCACATACAGCTTGTTTTATTTAATTTCAACATCGACCCGTCCTTGTTGAAAAACCCTTTAGCTAAAAAATCCTACAAAACCGGTTAGCGGAGCGGAGCAGGGAGCGGAGAGCGGAGTGGGTAGCCGAGCGTGGCGTGGAGCAGGGAGCGGAGCGGGAAGCGGGGAGAGGAGTGGGGAGCAGAGCGGGGAGCAGAGCGGGGAGCAGAGCGAGGAGCGGAGCGGGCAGAGGAGTGGAGAGCAGAGCAGGGAGAGGAGTGGGGAGCGGAGCTGGGAGTGGGGCGCGGAGTGGGTAGCGGAGCGGGGAACTGCCACCCGCTCAAATTGAAATTAAATAAAACAAGCTGTATGTGAGATATTAAAGAAATTATTTTTTAATTTGAAAGGCCTATTTATGCCATTATTTATGAAATATGACATCGTTTAAATGACCCCCGCGGCTTCGAACAGTGGCACAGATCCGAGAGGTCCAATTTTCAATTACTCTACTGCATAGATCCGGCTGAATCTGCGTTATGTTGACTTTCGAGGGCATCGGTTGATAGCGGATTATTGGCATAGACCTGCGACTTGAGAAAACCCCACAAGAAAAAGTCTAGCGGGATCAAATCGCAGGATCTTGGTGGCCAATTCACGTCACTGCGAGAGATAAGTTGGTTGTTTACTGAACCAGTCGTCTCGAATTTGGTCACCAAACGTTGGAGAGTCGACTTTGAAGGGCCACCGCGTCTGCCGTAAAATGGAAGTAATTCGAACACTCATTTTAATAATAAAGTTTTATCATGTGGACGTGCTGCTCAATCGTGAAACTTGCCATGGTGATTTGGCATCAGAAACTGAAGAAATAACAACGCATTTGAAAGACCCTTTAGTACCATTAATTACCTAGGCCACTGATGATATTATACTAGTCCTAGGCCACGATTCGCTGTCCAAACTCGTATTAGTAATCTAATAGTATTTACGGACTAGTCCTCGCCCGCCGCCTCACTAAAATCGACTAAAATTCCACAAGCCACTTACTAAATTTATAACTTTTGCACTTCACTAGTTGAAATATCAAAAATTCAAAATGGCGTGTGAGTGAAAGATTAATTAAAAGAATCGCTTAAAGAATTTCATAATTTTCATACGTTTTTCAAAGCGGGTCGCGCCCGTAATAAGTTACGCAAATAAGTGTACTAATTTACATTTATTTTATTTACGTTTACGTGTTCACTAAACAAATATTATAATGTGGCACGAAGCTAGAAAACAAGAGCGGATGATCCGAGGCATGATTGTTGACTATCGTCGAAGGGCGGAGCGCCGCAAGGATTTTTACGAAAAGATTGTGAGCCAATCGTTTGTTTACTTGTATATTATTTATTTGTCATGTATTCAATGAACATCCAAATGTAGTCGTTCTTGAAATGAATAGAAATAAAACAAGGCAAACCTTTTAAAATTAAGGTTACTGGTGACTTCATTTCAGAAAGCCGAGCCAACTCAGTTCTTACAGCTCCACGGACGACCATGCAAGGTACATTTGGACCCGGCTATTGCTGCGGCAGGAGAAGGCCCAGCTATCATGTTAGTACCTAATAAACATCACATCTCAAGCTATTCTTTTGTTATTATTATTGAAGATATTTGAAGTAGAAATAAGGAAACTGAAACCGGAAATATGCCGATAATATTTTTTGTCACTTGACACTTATAACAAGAATACCTAACATTAGTATCAACTAAACTGTCAGTTTATTTTCTTAGGATGCCTTGGCAAGGTGACACCAACAACATGATTGACCGTTTTGATGTCCGAGCCCACCTTGATTATATACCAGAAGTGAGGATCCCTGAGATACCACCAGAAGAGCTGAGTCCAGAAGAAAGACAATGCAATTATGAGAGATACAGAATCCTGGCACAAAATGTCTTTCTGGGAATAAGTAAGGAGCCAGTTTTTTAAAAACTGATCTTGATAATTTATTAGATAGTTTTTATTTCTACTTGAATTATATGATAAAAGTTTTGACAACAATACTAAACAGTAGTAATTTCTTCTAGGCGAAGACAAGTTCCTCCAACAGCTGGCTATAGAAGAACAGTTTGGAGTCACCATAGAAGAAAAAGAACAGCAAAAGGAAAAACTTCACGAAAAGAAGGGCACGGGTGCTGCTATAGGATACAATTATAGTGATCCTGGAGCACAACCCTCTGGTTCTAACGGTAGATTCAGCTTTACTGTTATACCTCAATGTGCTGTGATGGCTACTTATGTCTGGTCATGGGGTAGTATACTCTACGGTCTTTTCCGGGTATTCTTATGGCATGCAGTATTAAATTACAGGACCAGAGACTAAAAAAGTGGAACCAAAAGATTCAGACGATGAATCGGATCTGGAAATCATTGACGTGGACTTGAGCATTGATGTGAACAAAATGGAAGCTTCACAGGTGAGTTTTCCCACCAGTATGGTTATTTATTTTAGCATTTTGTTGCTAGGTTATTGTTACATGATTATAAAATATATTTCTTGTTTTTTTTACTAACATGTAACATTATAAATTACCTGCTGCCAATTGGCCAATACTTGTAATGTCCTGTGTATACATTATTCTTGTGGTTAAAGGTCACAGCAAATGTGCCATTAGTAGGTCCCATTGTGTATTCACAGTGAACACTGACTGTTGGTTCTGGTTCATTGTTTATTATTAGTGTAACAGAGAATGTTGCTGTGTTCATAACTAAAGGAATAGTTTCTCATGATAGTCTTCTATTATTTATTTGTCGTAAAAATATTGTTATGGCAGAAATGTTTCATGTTTATGAATCTATTAGGTCATATTATTACTGCATCAGAATGCTTGTTACTTAATTTAATTAATTTGTCAATAATGACTTGATTCATAGTATTATTGTGATTTAAATGTTTTTATGAGCACTCTACTTGTGGTTTAAAATGCTTTTAGGAGCACTCGATTACAATATCCTACTAATTACCCATTTCCTATTTTGTATGACCCAATTGGCGTCGACATATTTGGCAAAGGAGTCGAACGTACCTAAATGTCGCGGATTTGATTCATGACTCGAAAACTGCATGACCTACATTAGCAAAATAATGTTTTTGTTTGTTTGTGCATGTTATGTGTATATTATTATTATTCATTTATTATTTCGAGTTACAGTGACTCATACACAATATACAAAATTAATTAATCAAACAATATACATTACAATAAAATACAACATAAAAACCACCTTACATACAACACTTACATTAACACAACATTAATGGTCGACGACTGTAGGTGACGTGCAAGTCACTGCAGTGTCGTATGTACGGACAGTCGAGCCTGTCAGCTATCATCATCAGCACGCTGTTGGGGCTGCCTAGGTTTTTTTATGGGACTGACATGCATCCTTCTGTACATATTAAGTCTTGCAAAGTTTCAGTAAAGTATTTGTTTATAATAACTTAATTCTAGGAAATCTATACATACCTATCATTCAATTCATGTAGTAAAGTACCTACGTATATTCCATCGAATACCTTCGCTCACGGTACGTTTTGCGGAGCACAGGCGCACGAGTTGAATGGCGTGGGGCCTCAGTTCGGCATGGCAGGCTGCGATCTGTTCTCGTTCCTGACGGGCGATGCCGATGACGCGGAGCATCAGAAACAGCTGCTAAGGGAAGAAAAGGAGAAGGCTATGTTTTCTGGGAGAAAGAGTAGGAGAGAGAGGCGTGCGCATCGGTGAGTAGTCTAGAATGTTCTTGTTATGTATGTAGCTAATTTGATTAAGAACAAATTTAGAACCTTTGTTACGCTTTCTGCACATGGTAGAATATTGCTTTATTGTACCAAGTAACATTGATTCAATAGGAAAGAGAATAAATAACATCATACTGTAGAAAATAATTAAAAAATGTCTTTAGAGTTTTATACACTCCAATTTTATTGTTAAAACAAATGGTTATAAAACGTAAAAATTCCTTGAGACTATTTATGTATTTAAGGGCAATATTGAAAAGTTGTTGTTGTTGTGAGTTACTTTTAATATTATTAACTTAGTTTTCAAGAACTAAAACATTTTTACCTAGTATAACCATTATTTAACAAATATCAATAACAATAAATTTCCTAGAAATGTACCATCCTCCTAATAAAATAAGTCCGTAATTTAATATAATAATGATGGTATAATAATAAAGCAAAAATTCCAATTTCATGCTGACGCAAGAAGTTGTACTATTGAGGCACGCAAGTAAGGCCGTCTCCTTTTTATTGTGTTGCCATTCGGCGTGTCTTGCAGTAATAACGGTTTGTTTGCAGCGACAAGAAGCTTGCTACGAGGGTGGTTAGTCCTCCAAGTTACGCCGCTCCGTCGTCAATGCCGGCTCGGTCACCGACTCGATCGCCCAGTCGAAGCCCTTCGCCAGAAACGGGCGAGAATATACAGTTTATCACGTCTTTCGGTGGCGAGGAAGAAGAGAAACAACGTGAGTTTAAGTGTTATTGATTTTCCCTTAGATATCTAGACAGCGATAAACTTGGGCGGTTGGGCCTAACATTACATCTAAGCTCTGCCATTAATTTTTACAGTAGCTTTTGCCCGCGGCTTCTGCTACGTGGGTTTTGAAAAATATCCTTATATTAAAAATATCATTAGGATTAGGAGGAATAATTCCGTAATACATTGTTTTCATCTCTATTGGTTTACGCACGTAAACGTTGGTAAAGCTCCCAGTCGGCATGATTTTTTCCGACATCTTCAACAATCATCGTCATACTTCAGCCAATTTACACAAAACCTTAAATAATTATACACCCTAATTATGAACCTTGGCGGATAAAAGCAAATAAAACTGAGTCTGTACAGGTGACCTTTACGACGCGACGTGAAACATATCCCCCTGTGTCGCTCAACAGAGTTCAGATACCCCAAGCAAATGAAGCCAGATACCTTAGACTTATTTGGATCGTCGTCTTACCTGGAAAAAATATATTTTCACAAAACGAAAAGCACTGGGGATCTAACTAAGAAAAATGTACTGGGGTTGCTCGGTAAAAATTCGCAGTTGTCACTGGGAAACAAACTGCTGTTATACAAATGTATCCTGAAACTTATCTGGACTTACGGAGTCCAACTTTGGGGAACAGCCTCCAACTCAAACTTAGAAATACTCCAGAGGTTACGTTCCTAAAATGCTGAGGATAATTACTAATGCTCCTTGGTTCATAACAACCAACAACTACACCATGACCTTGAAATCAGAACAGTTCAAGAAGAGATTAAACACTCAATGAAATTGTATTGGGGCAGACAAGACAATCATCCAAACTCACTGATTACACACTTAATGAATAGGAATTTCAACATCCAAAAGGCTAAAACGAAAATCCCTAGAGATTTATAGGGAATATAAACCACGAAGGGCGCATGGCGCTGGCCTGACTGACCTTCAAGACAATTGATAGATTCCTAACCTTCTGCTAAATGTTCACATGGAACAGATTGCAAGGTTAATAACAAAAAAAATAACCTTCCTCGTGAATCACTCCGTCCATTTGTGAAAACCGTATGAAAATCTATTTGGTAGTTTTTGAGTTTATCGCGTTCAAACACATACGCGGGCCAGGCGGTCTTTATTTCATTATATATGAAGTGAATACTTGGGAAAATAGTTTTCAGTAAAATCACCACCACCACTTTGCTGTTATTAGAGCATACAGTAATGCTGCTGCTCATCTTCATGAAAAGAGTCATGGACTTGAGTTTTTCGAATTATAAGGATTATGTTATTTTTTCTGTTTATTAAAATGTAATGTCTAATTGTCCACAGCAACTGCGGCCAAGCCCCTGTATGCAGATAAAGTAAAGCAGAACCTGAAGATGTTATACGCGGATGTAGCACGCAAACCTCGTAAACGGTATGAATAAACAAAATAGGCGAAATGTGGCTGTACCAAACGCATCTGTATGTTAATTTGTAAAATTTTGTAGGCCGACACCACCAACCAGTCGACGCACCCGCCAGATAGGTCCAAGGGGACCCAACTCAAGGTCAAGATCATTCTCGCGCTCGCGGTCAAGGTCACGTTCGAGATCGCGTTCTTGGAGGAAGTCACGTTCCAAGTCTCGCTCGTCAAGATCACGTTCCGTTTCCTCGCGGTCTCGTTCGCGGTCCTACAGCCCGTACCGACGGACCCGCTCGAGGTCCAAGTCACGTAATCGTAGAAACAGATATTCTCGAAGCCCCGCAAAGTTTGTATTACACACCTGTTACTGTTTATCCAATAGTTTGCTCGTATTTTTAGGTTGAAACTAAATTGTCTTTCTATTTTCCAGTCATGCTAGTGGCTATGCCAAGCGTAATAACTCCAGGTCGATGTCATTTGAAAGGTAAGCTTGTTTTGAAGTTAGCTTTATTTGAATGGTGAGGTGAGTCAAATAAAGTGGAGGAACCATTAGTCTTAGTGGTATTTCGACTAAATAAATGATGTCGAGACTAAGTTATGTGGTGTTATGTTACAGTAGTGATAAGAATGCGAGCAAGCCGGCTATGCCGCGGTACTATGGGCGACGCAAGGAGGACCAGTCGTCGAGCGAGCTGTCCATTGACTCCGGCTCCAGTGAATCTGATGACGACGCGAAAAAGTGAGTTTCAACCTTATTTCTAAACCTACTTGTCAAAGCTAACTCTAGTACCTTTCTTAAAATCTATTGATGTAATCAATATTTTGTCTAATTATTGTTATTTATTAGTTAACCATTGGGTTGCGATTTGAAGGGTCGAGTTTACAGCAATATTCAACATAAATATGCATAGTAATATCAAGGAGATATTATCGTTAGTATAAAAAGCTCAGCTTTGCTGAACAATCACATTTCAACCGGTATTATTAGGAAATTCCTTTAAAAATCCATACCATATGCATCATGAAATGAAATAAAATGAAACAAAATGTGTTTCATTTTATTTCATTTCATGATGTCAGAAGAGGACTTTGAATGAAAAGTACCATACCAAAACTATTATTCGCCCGTCACAAGCACTCTGAAGTCTGTAGAAATACTTAAGATTTATTTCTTGAGTTGTATAAAGACCCGACGAAAAAGATTATACTGATCTTGGGTACAACTAGGGTGCCAACTTTTTTTTATCCTTGCATATTATAAAAACAAAGTCCCCCGCCGCGTCTGTCTGTCTGTCGGTCTGTCTGTCTGTCGGTCTATCTGTCTGTCTGTTTGTCTGTCTGTCTGAACGCTATAAACTCAAAAACTACCAAACGGTTTTCACCAATGGACAGAGTGATTCATACGGAAAGTTTTAGTGTATAATTAATTAGGATTTGGTGTAAATTGGCTGTAATTTGACGATTATTGTTGAAGATGTCGGAAAAAATCATGCCGACTGGAAACTTTATTGGCGTGCGCCGCGGAAATCGTAAAAGTTGCATAAAATGTATGTTCTACAGTATTGTTCATCTTAAAAGTTAAAAAAAGTCCGTGATGGCATATCTTCTAAGGATAAACAACAATAAACATTTTTAAAAGTTATTACAGATTCAAAATTATGTAACAAAATAATAATGGTTGACGGCAACTCGTGCGCGTAGGAGTCAATGACTTTTTCCTCGGCTATTAAGTATGTAATCCCGGTATCGGTAGTACGTTCCCGTGAGATATTTTCCGACATCCACGCGGGCGAAGCCGCGGGCAAAAGCTAATATCAAATATAGTATTATCGAAGCCATTGCCTGTAAAAATATACTAGATGATGAAAACAAAAAAAAATGTATATAGTAGGTGTTTCAAAAACATTCTTATTCTAATCAGCTTCTATGAGATAAATACTGGTAAATATAGAATATTCATCTACTATTTTTTTTTTTGTAGAAATATAGTATTTAAGGCCTCTAATATACACTCGAGAGCAATGAATCCGGGTCACTTAAAGAATGTTAAAAATCTCGGAAACTAAAAATGATCGGTTAATGCAATAAATTGTATTTAATAGACAATGTAATACTCCTTAAATGAAAGTAAAAAAAATATGGGTCACCATACATTTTATTAACATAAAATTACATAAAGAAAAAAACTGCTGATCTCTCCTTAAAACAAAAATAGCAAACATGACATTTTTGAACTTTATTACGATTTTCTTAAATTTTAATACTTCGTATTGCCTCCTCGTGCTTCCATTACTGCGTTTACGCGGTTTGGCATGCTGTACACCAAGTTCCTTATACGATTTTGGGGAATATTCTCCCATTCCTCTGTGAGAGCAATTTTGAGCTCACGAAGCGTGATTGGGGGAGGGTTTCGTTGTTTTACGCATCTGCCTAGCTCGTCCCAAGCATGCTCGATCGGGTTGATATCCGGGCTGCGCGCTGGCCACTCCATACTAGTAATGTTCATCTCTTGAAGGTAGTCATTCACAATCCTACCTGTATGAGGTCGGGCATTGTCATACATAAATATAGCATCCTCACCTAAATTGACCAAAAATGGACCAACGTGATCATTGAGGATTTCTTCCACATATCTTACGCTAGTTAAAGAGCCGTTTTCTGTGATCACCAGCTCTGTGCGACTTTCAGAAGAAATTCCGGCCCACACAAGTACAGACCCACCACCGTAGGCTACTTTTTCTTCGATGCATGCTTGCTTGAATCTTTCCCCTGGTCTTCGATACACTCTGTGTCTTCCATCGTGCTTGTAGAGCATACATTTTGATTCGTCGGAGAACATAACTTTTGACCAATCTTCAATACTCCAATTTACGTGGCTCTGGGCATATCTTAGTCTTGAAATACGATGCCCACGCTCCAGTTTAGGGCCGTTTGCAGGTCTAAGGGGTTTTAAGTTAGATTCAGCAAGCCGACGTCTTACTGTCCATGCACTTGGGTTACTTCCTCCGAGGCGTCGAAACTGATTTGTGAGTTCAGTTCCTGTGAGAAAGCGATTTCGAAGCATGGTGTTCACCAAGTATCGGTCTTCTCGTGCTGTGGTACACCTGGTTCTGCCCGTTCCTGGTCTGCGTAGGTTAGAACCAGTTTCTTCGTAACGTCGGAGAACTCTTTGTACTGTTGACAGCGACACACCGACAGTCCTGGCTGTATCGCGCTGACTCCGGCCGGTTTCCAGCATTGTAAGTATTCTGGTGCATTCTTCAGGCGTAAGCGACATAATTTCAGCTTGAATAATGAATATAGAGCACTATCAACATGGTTTATGTACCCACATAAATGACAGATTACAAACAAAAGCAAAACCAAATGCTGTAATTTCGTAGTTCCATCTTCGAAAGTGGCCCTTTTTCAAATTTGATTTTTTTATGATATAACTTTACAATAACTAAGAAGTTTTAATACCTTCATTTAAGGAGTATTACATTGTCTATTAAATACAATTTATTGCATTAACCTAGCATTTTTAGTTTCCGAGATTTTTAGGATTCTTTAAGTGACCCGGATTCATTGCTCTTGAGTGTAGCAGGATACTATTTTTTATAGTAGGGTTGGTAACCCTAGGTATAACCAATAAGGTAAAAAGATAGTGAATGCCTCTCAGTATTGTTGTAATTATGAAAACTTATCAACCCCACGAGGGAATCAACTCGATTTGTCTCTACAGATTCGCTACATCACCAATTTCTCTGCCTGCCACAACCCTGACATAAGCAATTTTTCCACATTTCAGAACGGCGGTGGGCAATAAATCCAATACAAACCAGAATCAGATACGATTGTCTGGATCCAGCTCCAAAGTCAGTAAGAATCATTTGCTTTTATACATTTGTTCTGCTTTCATTTTAGCACCTTACGACATTACTGGCAGTAGTTTGACAACAGCAGATTATTTCGCTTTTTACTATCTGTGATGCGAAACTAAATGACCACATGAAAGTTTGTGACGAAGCCTGCTAAACTCCCGGTTGTGTTTATTTGAACCCATGGCATTGTCTTGCTCGATTTCTTTGAGATGATTGTTGCTTGATTATCAACCTATTCTTCCCCACCGTGTCTAAATGTGCGTTAACATTCGATGGATTGTTACTAGTTCTCATTAATCTTGTGCAGAAGTTTCTTGAATTATTATTTGACTATGTAAATGAATGTTGGTCGTTTTATTCTTTCCAATGTGTATTTCTTCTGTTATATGTATAAAATATCATCAATTGTAATAAGTTAGAAAATTTTCTATCTTATTCTGAACTGAACATAAATACGTAAGTTTGACTATAATATAAAAAGTTATGTATAGTTCATAACAAGTTAATCCCTATATGTATAAACGGTAGATGTATGCGCGGACAATGCGATTCCGTAAGTTCATCTAGGGGAAGCGTGCAAGACATATCCGAACGAGTAGGAGTGCCGAAACGGTAACCTTACTATGTTGACGGACTGGCTTTTTTGGTGTAAGGTGTACCTTACAAGCTGGACTACAATATTCATTATTACTTCATTCTCAGGCTTGAACCAACATCACCCTACGTGTAGGTATTACGCACAGGCAACCTTTATTTTACCAACAAAAGGAGAGTGGGACAGTCCTGTAATACTTTTACGAGAATTGTTCTCAGGAAAGAGTCGGTTCTCCCATAATGTATCTATCAGATTAACTTGACGACTTTTGCAGGGTGCTTCGCGTGAAACGCTTTCACTAAAAGAAAAACTCAAGAGGAAAATGCAGACACAATTATCAAGGCAGCGTGAGTTTTATATGAACTAAGAATATACGATCCATAAATTATTTATTGAATATCTATAAATCTATTCATATGCACATAATTAATTATCTTATGAATGATATTAACTAATATGATTCTCTATCCCGCGTTTAATATAACCAATGATAAATACATTATGTTAGATAGTCATAGCATTAATTTACAATGTTTTATTTATAGTTCGTGCAGACAAGCGGGCTGAAGCCGAGCGTCAAGAACGCGAGAGCCGTCGCCAGGCGCGTCGCGACGAAGAAATGAGGGAACTAGCCATCAAACTCCGGCGCAAGTCTGTGTCACCCATACTTTATTCAAGCATGAATATTATCTGACCTTTTTCTGCCTGCCCTTGTTCCATTTTACTGCAGGGCTGCGGAAAGTGTTTTCTTTTCATTTATATAATTCCTCAACCATCATGAACAGTGTCAGATACTGAAAAAAAATCAAAAATAAAACACCTGCACATTCATATGAATAAATATGTAATCATATCTGAGAAAAATCGCATCGCATCAATAATTTTTTATGAAGGAAATATTTTTAATGTTGGAAATCAGAATTGTTCAATATTAGGTTATGTTACAGGCAGCGGGAAATGCGACACCAACAGAATAGAAGATCAAGCGAAGATGACTCCGATAGAAGTCACAGTCGATCATCTTCCAGGTATTATACAATTTTATTTATAAATATTAAATTAATTTATCACAAGGTTTCTCGTCACTGCGTTGCGTAGTTTTGTTTCGGGTAGTAATGAAGCTCCGAAAAAATATTTAATATGAGCATACTCAAAATATGAAATTTACTGCTATAAATACTAATTTTCCGACAACTTATATGCGAATACAAATAAAGAAACGACCGAATAAAATACTGAAAATTCCGAAAAATCAATACAGCATTTCCTGACGTAATATGTTTCAAACATGCAAACAAGCATACACCATGCAAGCGAGCATGCAATATACAGCATGCTCGCTTGCATGGTGTACGGCATGGTTTCTGTCACGGCTCCGGCGCTGCGAGGCTCTGGCGGTCCTACGCGAGCTTATCGTCGCAGATGGTTTTAACGCTCACCACCGCAGCTTTGTTTTGTTGGCCGGCTTCGCCGAGTAGCCTCAGCCGCGGGCGGCGAGCGTTATAAAACCACCTACTCCTCAGCTCGCGGGCCACCTCGCCCCTCCGCGGGTTTAAATTACACTCAAGGGGTAGGGCCGACAAAACTACGTGGAGTCTGTTTTACAGCGATTCGTTTCTGTCACTAACTTTTGTAGCAAAACATATTGATTTGTCGGAAGTTTTGTATTTTTTTTGTTAATTTGTTTTGCAGCTTTATTATTTCCCTTTTGTTTCTATACCGTTCGATTTTAACTTTGCAGAGAATCCCTGTCGAACGACAAGAAACGAGAGGACAAAAGTAAATCTCGAAGCGTCACGCCTCCTCCGCCGCGGATACCGGTGTGGGAAGTCAACAGAGAGTCCACATCGACGTCGCAGAGACCAAGACCATCCGAATATGGAGAAAACTCACACTACACAGAAAGACGGCGGTATCAAGAATCAGAGCCCAAGGAAGTCAGGAGAAACGACGAGGAAAGACCGCCACACTACTCAAATAGATACGATAAGTATGCGAATCGTGAACAAGGGCCCCCTCGTTATGACAGTTATAATCGGTATGAAAATCCGAGTCATGATGGAAGGTGGAAAGAGGAGTATCCTCCCGGGAGGAGGAGGCCATATGGACATAGAGGTGGGTACAGGGGCCATGGGTTTAGGCACACCGAGCCCAGCAGTAGTCCCTCACAAGAATACGATAAAGACGCTGGCGACGCATACGCTAGGAACAAAGTGAAACTTGTTGACTATTAGATAGGGTTCAAAATGTGTTAATGCCAAAATAGGTAAAATGTATGTAGTTATTCAAATGTTAGGTGTGTAGGATGTTTTAAGTAGATTCTTACGTTGAACATATCGTAGAACCTAAGTTTGTAGGTATAACCATACTTTTGTGTTGATTCTTGTTACACCGAAATTAATTACTAGAGTATTTCTGGCAAATGTAATAAGTACACATTTTTGTAGACGTTACTTATTAGATTTTTTTTTAAATAACTTTTATGATGAATTTCTTTTTAGTTGATACTTAGTTAAGTTAATACTTTAAAACTACCTTTAATATTTTGTCATGCACTATCCTTTTCACCTATCAATTAATGTTATTATTGTACATTTATATTTTAATACCTATCCTTGTTGTGTAGCAGCTCTTTCTATTTGTAAGTTAATTTAGATGTAATTAAAATTAAAAGGATGTATTGCAACTATTGCGTTATTTTATTTAGATAAAAATCCTCCCACTCCCAGCAGAAGCACTGCACATAAGTATCTCTACCTGCTTGTTTATTTTTTATTAATTTCATTATAACAAAGTGCACATGAGCAAATTCATTGTAAGATGGTGGTGCAGTAGCGGATCCGGGGGGGGGGGGGCTAAAGCCCTGAAGCCCCCTCCCCCAATCATCTTGAGTTACTGATGATTTGGGGGGGCTTCAGGCCTTTAGCCCCAGCCCCCCCAAATCATCTTGAGTTCTGTGACAAATCTTAAAACGAATTATTCAGTATTATACTGGATTACACTACCTAATGTACAATTGTCATCAATATCCATGTTTAACATAATAAGTAGAAGTACCTATTACGTTTTCAAGTTTTCTATGTTTTGTCTATGTGACGAATTTTGCTCTGACGCTGCCCTGTTTGGCCGCTATGTATATTTATTATTTATTTATTTAAGTATTTATTTATTTAAACTTTTCACACTCAAAACGGTACAAAAGTGGACTTAATGCCTTAGGCATTCTCTACCAATCAACCAAGGGTGGTGAAGAGATTGGATGGCAGGTGCTCTGTTTAAAAGGAACAAAGAAAAAATTATTAAAAATATATCATTAGAAAAATATAGGTAGGAACAACAGTACATAAATAGGTTATAACTTATAATACACATACATATTTAATGTAATATACATATATTTATTATATATATACATATATACAAATTTAAGGGAGAGAGATGTTGAGATGACTATTTGTTTTGAAAAAAACTGCAATTTCCGCTTAAATGCATACCGACTGGTGGCCGTCCTGATATCAAGAGGAAGCGCATTCCATAGAAGAATGGACTGAATGTGAAAGGAAGAATGAACAAAGTCAGAAGAATGAAGGAAAAAGTAGGAGAAGATTGTTAGAAGATCGCAAATTCTTAGTGTGTGAAGAACATAGATATTGGAAGTGAGACACAAGATAAGAAGGAGGAGTGGGAGAGTTGAGAAGGGAGAAAAGCGTGTTCAAAGCGCGCAAACTTTTTTGGCGAATGGTCATCCATTTGAGCTCAGACCTATAGCTCGACACATGATCATATTTCACCGAGATATCCGAGACTTGTAAAATGTTGTGTGCTTTTTCGTGTTTGCTTCGCTAAAACCTACCCTCAGCGGGGTCAAGCCCTTCCTAAACCTTGTGGTTTGGGAGGGGCTTGACCCCTACACCACAGTAGCGGATCTTGGATTGTTCCTGGATCCGCCACTGTGGTGGTGTACCTGTAGCGACGAGATTAGTAAGTTACGTTCTCTGGCCCTGCTATATGAGCAACGATGTTCAGCAATCATGTCATAGTGCAGATTCATAGATCTATCACCTATTCATAGATCAGTGCAAAGCACCTATTGAAGTACGCTCAATAGAACTTAACCCGTGCCGCGATTGGTAGTTCTGTTCTGTCAGTCGCTATTTTGAACTCTATTTGAAACATGAAATTAAGCTTGACAAGCAATGGTGCCAACATGACGGCAAGGGACAAGTTATAGTGAACGATCTGTAGTCTTAACTGAATGATGAACATTACCTATAGTTTAGTTCATTGTCGAAATGGAAGACCTGCCAAAGTGGCGCCAACTGGTGGAGGAATTTTCATGAAAATCCTCATTAGGTGGGCGAAAAGTACTCGGTGGGTGGGCGGCACCGCAAACCTACATAAATCACTTGCGTACATTTTGTGTATGAACCATCACACACTACAGACGTGCCGCACCGCGCTTTTTTGTATTAAAAGGCGATGCACTACGGTCCGATGTGCGCTTGCCTTAGACTGCTCTTAAGGTTGCACTAGTCGACGGCTTGAACTCGTTGGTACACGTGGCTAATTTGCATGCTATTTAGTATTGCTATTTATTTATCTAGTTTTAAATTATATATTTATTTAGTGAAATAGACAAGACAACAGACCTGTGGGTGTATAGATATTATGGAAAAACTACTGAATGTAGATATCTACTCAAAATAAAAGAATTTAAACTTTTGAATAAATTATCTATCCTTGTACGGTATTTATTTTGCCATTTTCATACTACAAAAGTTATTTATTTACGCCCAAAGATATTTACGTTAAAATTAGTGTTGAAATATCGAAGCTCATAACTTCCAAACCAACACTTTTTTCCCAATTCTGCTTCCATACAGGGCTAGATGACATGAAAAATTGATATGGTTTTTAATTTAAAACGTACACCGTCAAATAGACGAGTAATCACCGTACTACGTTTGTATGGAAGAATTTCCGACCAGCGTAACCTTAAGCGAGCCGTCCACCGCCAGGTAAACTAAGTTTAGTTTAGCTCGCCAGTTTTTCATACATGTGCGTTTACCCACATGTATGAAACTATCTGCAAACTTCACTTAGTTTAGCTCGCGTTAAGCCCCATGCAGACTGGTACGACGCGACACCGGTAATTGTTCTACCATGAAGTTTTCTTAGAAATTATTTTGTCTCTAGCGCCGCGCTAGTCTGCACGAGGATTTATGCTAATGACGCTTACAACTAGTTAAAATCACAGTAGGTATACTAAAGTATGTTTTATTGACTACAAAAATATGATTTACTGTTCACAAACTAAACAAAAACAATTATTTAGATTAATTTATAATAAATAAATTAAAGTCTAATAAAATATCTGATATCAAAATATTGTTTATACATTTGTCTTATGTACACATACAATATAAAAAATGTATAAAATTGGCTTAGTTAAAGCTTAAAAATATTTTAATAAGATTTTAGAGAATTGTACTTCAACCACAATGTGACTTAAATCTGTTATGAAATAAAACATGGAAAATTATAACAACAACGCTACCAATCAGTTTTATTTTCTCGCTAATTATTGTTTTTATCCATTTGAACTCTTGACGAATATCTACTGCCTGCAGTGATGACAAGTAATAAAACCAGCCAATGCCTACCAAAATCTAGTACCGGGCGGCACGGTGGCGTGGCGGCGGCGGCGGCGGCTTTCGTATGTTTCGCCAACGAGGACATCTCACTTTAGCAACCCGAAAGCATAAGGTTGAATAGAATAAGATGTGGAACTAAAAGGTTTTTAAAGAGAATCGTTGGTATCAGGCCATAGACCGCCATCATCTATAGAAACCGCCCTGCAGCACCGACACCGGCACCAACAGTGCGTTGTCAACTTTAGAGACAAAAGTATAAATGACGCCTCGCATCTGCCTGTTATTTCACTATCACTCACACCTTTCGAGTCAAAACAGCTATGCTGCTTCGCGGCAAAAAGACACGAAACTCAAGAAAAGATATCTCATGAAACTGATTCATAAAATATTTCGAATTAAAACACTTTTCAGTCCATTGTTCCAACTAATCACTGAGTGTGTCGACGTCAATATCTTCGTTGTCATCGTTGGTGGAATCTGGGTCCCGTCCTGGTAAGCCGGTGGTGCCTGATATGCCGCCGCGCCCTTCTTTCGTGTGCCGCCATTTCATGCGACGGTTTTGAAACCACACTTTGACCTGTGAACAAAAATATTATTTAGTAACACGGATTAGTGCCGTAAATGTATTCGAGGATAGATACAATACAGTCAGGTTTCAATGCTGGGGACCCTAGACTCGGTGGCTGACGGCTTACTTAACATGTTCTCAGAGCCACACAAATAGAAATCTGCTTGAATTCGCAACTATTTTGCCACCTACTTTGGCGTTATCTACACGTAAGGCGTGCAAAACGGAGAAAAAATGCTAAATGGACGATTTTTCAATCTTCAGATAATTTTATCCAAGGAATAAAATTGTAGTTTGACAACTTTTGTATAGAAAATATATGTCAAAACGCCATATTTAGGTATTGAAGGATTGGCCTTTAGATTGTTGTGACCGCAGCATTGGGTTAAGACATTAAGTGCTCTTTATAGAGGCTTTTGTGGACATGATAATTTTTCAGATTTGTTACAGTTGTAGGTAATGGTAATCATGTCATTTTATTTTCGTTTATATAGATTCTCTTCTATTTTGTGAATGTGAGAACGTTGCAGGCCTACAACAATCGACAGCCTACTAGACTGTAGATTTGTTGACCATTTTCTATTTTGTTAAGTATTTTTTAACACTATTATAAGAAATTATTGCAAAAGTTTTAAAAGAGTAACCGTGGAGTTTCTTGCCGGCTCTTCTCCATAGGAAACGACCAATTGGAACCGTGCATCTAGCTTCTGACGTTTTTGGTCCCATGTAGGTTTATGTGAAATAAAATATTTTGATTTTTAGTGGTCTCCCTACGTAAGTACTTCGAATAGGTACCTACCTATCCATATAATATATGTAAGTATTTATAAGCAACAGTGTTAATCAACTTTGGTGTAGGCAACTGTAAAACAGTTTCACACCACGCCAGCCGCCAGCGGCGGCAACATCGGCGCCACACCGCCTGCGGCGGCCGATATCGTTTAAAAACCATTATCGGATACAGATGTTTTCGAATGACATCGACAGCTTGACGCAGCGGAGCGCTAGAGCCCCGCAGTGCTACCATACCAACAGAATTTGATACCCACTTAAGTAATATCCGATTGTTAATGATTTTCCATATTACCTACATCGGTTAAGGTGGGTGCGCAAAGATAGCCCGCGACATTCAAATTTTCTTACGTTTTTTGCAGGTCAGTATCACATAACATAACGCCTTGTTTCTCCGAAGGGTAGGGCAGAGGTGTACCTGTAGTAGGTACACCTACATTTCGCCAGTTATGTTTGACTCATGTAATAAGAGGCCAGCCTATTGCCATCAACCGGGCACGAATCCAGACTCCGGGCTGCTACTGAGAAAATCCAGATAGAAAAACCCAATAATACTGCCCAACCCGGGTATCGAATCCAGAACGTTATGCTCAGCAGTAACGCTTGCGACCACTAGACCAACGAGGCAGTCAGTATAATAATCATATCAGCAATCATCTACAGCAATCAATCAACGGCTTGGAGTCGCACTCGCTGATCGTCAGTGCTACTATGCCAATGGTGGATCCAGGATTGTTGTTTGGGAGGAGTTTGACCCCGCTGAGGGTAGGTTTTAGCAAAGTGAACACAAAAAAGCACTAAAAACGACAATTGCAACAGGTATCATGTCAGCGGTGGAGGCAGCGTGAGTAGCAGAATGAGTGGCGCGCGGATTTAAAATTCGTCACGTAAACGAAACATGATAAAGAAAACTTGAAAAACATAATAATTAACGACAATTGTACCTTAGGTAGTATAATGCTTGAACTAATTAAAATATGACGCTTTGAAATTTTGAATTACCTACACGCATATTGTGGATATCTTACGTAATTTCTTGGTGCTTACGCTACGTTCAAGTTTTTAGGTATATTGATTTCCCGGTCCCGACATTTTGACCACAGAGTCTGTGATTTCGACGCTGTTGCAACTTGTAAGGTGAAGTGAAGTGGGTATGAATGTGACTGCATGATGAGGTAAATCCTCTCACGAACTCTTTTGCTACGCGCAATACTCGAACTAAGTTTATGACAAAATATACTCAATACTGAGGGCTTAATTGAACCACCTTGTAACTCCTATCCCATACAAAAGTCACATGGCTCACAGGTTAATTCAATCCAAACAAAATTCAATCAAAAGTTCAAAATTTTTTTTTACATGTTTTTATATAGTCTCTTAATTTTACGTTTTGAGATGTTTCGGTATTTATCTATATCTTATCTTACCTACCTACTAATAATTAACATTTTAAAGTAAGTATTACCTCTCCGTACCTGCCTAAATTAAAAGAATGCAACCCAATTCAATGATATTTTCGTTAAATAATAAAGAGAATAGTCTTTATTATTTAACGAAAATGTCAATGAATTGGAATTGGTAAATCGTTGACAATTGGGAAATCGTCAGATAACTTTTATCCGAGGAATAAATATGGCAGTTTGACAGGTTTTGTTCAGAAAATATGACATATAATTTCTTTAAATTAAAGTTACGACTTACATTTACTGTCTTTTAAAAAATCGGCCCTTAACAGCGCAAGTAAACCCTTCATACCTGAGCATCAGTAAGTCCTAACGTTGCCGCCAACTGCCGCCTGTCAGGCTTCGTGATGTACTTTTGAATTTGGAACCGTCGCTCGAGTCCCTTTCGCTGGAGGTTGCTGAAGACTGCGCGGGACCACGACCGCTTCCTTTTGCCGCTTGAAGTGACGTCACATCGAGGAGCGGATGACTGCTGCGGCGGTGATGACGACGGAAGAGGGAGACGATATACTGAAAATAAAGGAAAATTTTTGAAATAGGAATTTATTAAAATGTTATTATTTATTTTCTGGGATTCACAAAAGATCCTAATGTTCTATTTTAAGTACTTGGAATATATACGTAGAGAATACGTCTATCCCAGTTTGCTCCAATAATTTCCATGATGATGCCACTACTACCAGTCTACTGTCGCTGCTTTGTATATGGGCTCAATTAATATGAGCCCATCTTAGAGTATATAAAAGCCCATATATAACCATAACAGAGGCGAGTGGCTAAATCATAAACGCCGTACGGGTCGATCTTTAAGGTTAAGCAACGCCTGCCGAGGTTGGTCCGTGAGAAGTCGTTGGTCCCGGCTGTAATTTTTTGACCGTCTTTACGGGTAGTCAGTAGCCCGAAAGTCTGACAACCAGTGTTACATACCAACGGGTATCATCGTGTTACCCAGTAATGGGTTGTGGAGGTCCGATAAGCAATCGCTCCATGTAAAATAATGGTATATTTAGTTGCATCCGATTAGACTGGATCGTTGGGAAAAGGCTAGTCAGATGGTGATAACATAATCATAACAGTCAAAAGTGAATAATTGGTAATCAATCACGGATAGACAATCATCACGTTTGGCTGTCGAACAGCCATAAACTTCGTAAGATTCAAGAATTCCAGTCCTTTAGACGCCTCAGAGCTACGACAACTACAGGTGGGGTTTGGGTGGCTACTGGGTGGATTAGATTGATAGATGCTAAAGCTTCATCATTTCAGCCGAAAGACGTCAACTGCTGGACATAGGCCTCCTTGGCTGCTAAAGCTTAGATTAAAGTAATAAAATAGGTAAACAAAGAAAACTTTTTTGGAAAAGAAAACCACAGCGGTTTGCTGGAATGCTGGAGTGTTAAAATAAAAGAGCGCGCTGCCCTGCCTGCCATTCCGTAGGCAATCTTGAATAGCAATAAAAATATTTGCAACCTCGCAAACTTGTACTACTGTTTGTAAACGATTTTAAGTTTTTTTTTTAATGATTTTTTCTATCTTATCCT
Organism: Omphaloscelis lunosa; assembly: GCA_916610215.1. NCBI lineage: Eukaryota > Metazoa > Arthropoda > Insecta > Lepidoptera > Noctuidae > Omphaloscelis > Omphaloscelis lunosa. The sequence goes on from OU744258.1 coordinate 12,823,180, forward strand.
TATATCTTATGCGGGAACATGATCCTAGCACCTTTAGTGATCACAGTTGGAGATACTATACCATATTGGTCGTCAACAGGCGGACCGCGGTTCGTAACCGGACCGCGAAAGGTTGGAACTTGGACCGGCAAATATTTTTAAATTACTTATCTACTATTTAATTTAAATAATATTTTTATATAACTGACACGTAGAATCTAATTTGATTAGTTAGTTTAGCTTTAGTAGGTAGACACAGCTGCACTTGCTATGCTGTGCTGTGTGGTGCAAGAGAGAGCGTTTGAGTGCGGGGGTGCGGGTGCAAATATGTATCAAACTGCTTATAAAAATTACCTTGTCCTTATAGTATTTAAAAAAAAAACTGGACCTCAATAAAAAAATGTGAACAGTATCCGGACCCACTTAAAACTACTTGCCGACCCCTGTATTATACTATTATTTCTATATTATACTATTATCTACGGTTGCCGAACGTTTCTAGCATACCTACCTAACATGATAACAATACCTGCTTCATTAATCCATCATTTGAGACGCTAGGTACTTATTTACCTAAAACGGAGGATCAGGCACATATTTATAGAAAGTCAAGAGTCTTGTTATTGTGAAAATTTAAAAATGTAGGTTTTGATTCAACCTTTTTTAGAATACCTACGTATAAAAAGCTGGGGAGACTGGCCTATTCATATCAAAGTGATTGTAAGATGCTATTAAAGTTTTCTTTTTACAACATTTTTAAAATTAGTAAATGGCAGATTGTGATTGATCGTGTATTACGCAATTAGGGTACTGGTATTCTATCTCTGTTGTCTATTTTTATTGACTTATTAGATAAAACCATTTCTTTACAGGTTTTATATTTCCACCATGTCTATGAAAAAATCCTTTTTGGTTTTTACAAGCGGTACACTAGCTGTAAATAAATTATTATGAGTCTGGAACGCGTAAAGCTAATTTTAAAACATTAGGGGATCTGCGACATTATGCTTTTTCTTGAATATTAAAGGTATTGAAATACAATCTTACTTTCTATACAATTTAGATATACTCTACTTCTACCTTATTGAATTGGTTGATAATAATAGTTATTTTAATATTTTTCATTCAATTAAAAAGAAAGCTTTTTTACAGAGTAAAAGACATAAACGAGATGCTTTTGCTTTACAAAATAATGCAACAATAAAATGTATTAATATGCTTTATAAAATGTTATTTTAGTTGTCCACAGAATAAAATAATAATATTATGTAGGTACCAATGTAATTATTTTATATTTTTGATACGTAGGTAAGGTACATAGGTGTAGGTATTGAGATATAAGGTGTAGGCATATTTTGAGTTATTAAAAAAGCGATCGAAAATCTTTTTCAATGTTAAATAGGGACTTTTACGGAACAACTTCAAATACTTTTTCTGTTTGATTGAATAAGTACGTACCTTTAATGCAGAATACAGATTAGCAATAGCTTGTGCTAATTATTATAGCATTGCTATGCTATAATAATTAGCACAAGCTATTGTTGTTTGTATTGCGGAAATCGAAGCGGTTCTCTTATAAACGGATGAGATCATCATCTCATCCGTTTACAAGAGAACCGCTTCGATTTCCGCTAATAGGCAAGTATTTCCTGTTTTTTTAATCTGTCATTTTGTTTTTTTAACCTTACATTGTAAATTTCTTTAACTACTTAAATATTGATCACTAGCTTTCGCCAGCGGTTTCGCCCGCCTGATATCTTTATAACGTATAGTCTATGTTACTCAATGATAATATAATTTTTTAAATCGGTCCAGTTGTTTTTGAGTTTATTAATTACAAACAAAAATTCAAACATTTTCTCTTTATAATATTATTAGTGATATTAGTGAAGAGGTCATTATTTGTACGCTTCACTAAGCTGATTTTAAAAGGCACTTAGATATCTCTCATAACTAATTCTCATAAATAAATAACTTCTACGTTCATAAAAATAATAAACTTTCTCTAAACAGCAAACAAAAAAGAGGTGCTTACCTAGTATATTAAGTTTTTTTTACTATCTGGCATGGGTTTCATAGGGAAAGTTGTTCAGTATGGCACCTGTATCACCCTTAAAGATTGCAGGTGACAAAAACACTATTAAAATACATACATATAAAAAGTATTACAAAGATTAAAAAATTTAAATAATTGCAAAAAAAAGCAATTCGAAACTTCTTATAGCATAGAACATTTCTAAGCAACAATTAACAAAGGACAAAAGTTTCTGATAATACACAACTTTAGGTAAGTAGGTACCCACACGAGTTATTATCTACAGAAGATATGCAAGAAGAACCAAACCATAAAGCTAAAACTTACTGCACATGTGTGTTGAATTTCTAAATACATACATAAGTGGTTGATCCAAATCATAAACGATGTGGAAGGTCTTGAAGAAAACAAAAAGTTTATTCAAGTTAAAAATGCAAACTTACCAGTAGTAGGTCTTAACGCTGGATGTAAATGTGTGTATGGAAGAGGCAGTGGCAGCTGTAGCAGGGGTGGTTCATCCCTACAGCAGCGGTACAGCGCGGCCACGCACCCCGCGCACGGCGGCTCCTGGCTCCGAGCCACTTCCGTCACCGCCACACTCGACCGATGATTATCATTGTTCCCCAAAATACTGTCCACACTAAACTTCAATTTACTCACAGAATTAATATCACCATTCAACGACGTCATTGTCACTTTATTTCACTAACGAACCAACAGGAAGACCTTCTGTTATGAAAGCAACTGAAAAACTGACAAGCGTCGCACCTCTGTTATCGGCGCAAGCGCAGGCTGGGGGCGTGCCGATTGTAATGGAGCGTTCCGATTGGTCGCCGGTTATTGGGCGTTGCGGGCGCGTTATGGAGTGAGCCAGCATTGACTGATCGTGATGGTACCAACAACTGCACTTGTTTACAATTAACTGCTTCTTTAATGTGTTTTATATGACTTTGCACTTTAGATTAAATTTTATTGCTAAGGAACTTGCGTCATTCGTCAGTTTATAGGGATATTCTTAAAATTACATTAGGTATACCTGTTTGAAACGGTTAAGTAAACTAGGTAGTACATATAATTATATACCTACCTACTAACCACGGAATACATTAGGTACGTACCTAAGAACATCAAATTATTGGTTGTTATTATCGAAAAGGCACTGCCATTTAACTCATTTAAATCCTGAAGTGTGGCTGTGCAATGTCCAGCATGGACGAGTAGGAAAGAAGGTGTGACATTTCCAACAAAGAGCTCTGCACTTACACTGTGATTGGAATGGGTCAAAAATGTGTGTTTGTGAATGCCCCTTTTGCCCAGTTTTTCTGTTTTGTTTAATTTGAGTCTGCAATAAGTAGGACCTTGCGTGGGAAAACTACAAATCCGCGTCGAAAAAAATGATCAAAATTGTTAAACGAAAACAACATTTATTGGAAAACGATTAAACTCTAAAAAGATTGCGATCAGCTGGTGTACATTACTCTGTGTAAGCATTGCATGGCTCGTCAAAAAACAAAATATTTTAGTGTAAACTACGTATAGTTTGTTCCAAAAGTGTGTGATGAAAGAGTAAACGAACCCTGTTCAGATATAATTCTTATGCTGGGGCCACACCAACGGGAAACGCCGTTGATTATCGCGATGATGGACTTTATTCCTACGAGTTAACGTCTACCATCGCGATAATCAACGGCGTTTCCCGTTGGTCTGGCTCCAGCTTTCCGCAATCACTCACTAATGCTGGGGCCACACCAACTATAAGGCTATCTCAACGATTAATCGTGATCTGGCCCGTATATGCGACTGGAGTAAAAGATATGGACTTATGGTCAACCCCATAAAGACGCAGGTTTTGGTGGTAGGCAGTTCTAAGACGGTCTCGAGGATGGACTGGACGACTCTTCCTCAAGTTTTTTTTTGACAATTCAGTTGTTCCCTTCAGTGAGAAAGTTAAAAACTTGGGGATCTTCATCGATTAAAACTTTTCTTGGACTACCCAGCTACAGGAAGTTAGCCGTAAACTAATTGCATCCGCTGCATCTTTGAAGAGATTACGTAATTTTCTACCGACTGCCACCAAGATTGCGCTTGCACGATCGCTACTTCTACCCAACCTTGACTATGCTGATGCCAGCTATCTTGATCTTACCCAAGATCAACTCGATAAACTTGAGCGGCTTCAAAATGTTTGTTTAAGGTTCATATTCGGTTTGCGCAGATATGACCATGTTTCCGAATTTCTTGTGAAACTAAAGTGGTTACCAATTCGCCTTAAGCGGAATGTTCATATTCTTTCCCTTTTGTATAATGTGCTTTTCTTCCCTTCCACCCCTTTCTATATCAAGAAACGTTTCCAGTTTCTTTGCGAATCCCACACGAAATTTTTAAGGTCATCAGATAATTTGAAGCTTAAAATGCCTATGCATTCCACAACTTTCCTCGACAAATCCTTTACTGTCCAGGCCGCTCGTTTGTGGAATGCATTGCCAGTTCAAATAAAACGCGCACTATCGTTACCTGTATTTAAGAGACTCGTAAAGGAACATTACTTGTCGTTGTGATCTTGTTCTCGTAACTGTAATTATCTATAGTTTTCATTTATTTTTGTTGCTTATATAATTAGTAAGTATGTATGTACAATATTTATGTATCTATTATTTAGGATACGTTTTTATCTGTGTATCTATTTTAGTATATTGTATAGTTACTTATTATTTGCACCAACGACAGCTCCATTTTATGTCCAGGCAAATCACTGTCCATTCCAAGGTGCCTGGAAGAGATCGCGGAGAGCGATAATGCCGGCCATTGTATATTTTGTAGTGTTTGATTTATTTTTTGTTATGTATTTTTGTGGTGTACAATAAAGTATATATCAATATAATTATAAATAAATATTAAATTATAATAGAAAAATTATCGGTGAAAATTGAGGTTATTAAATTAACCTCAACTGTCAAACGAAAACCATCTTTATGGTGATTTAAAATTTGAATTTAGGTTTGAAGTATTAAAATAACACAGCACCCAATTTGTAAGTGCTACTACCTACAAATTGGCAACCACAGCATAGCTATTCAAACGTTCGATACGCTTCCGTGCCAAACAGAATATCAACCAATGTTATAAAAAGGGTCCAAAACGCCGTTATGAAAAGGGTCCATCGCCGTGTCCTCGTGGAGGCGATCGGCGGCGGTGATCTCTCGCGTCCGGCCCTAATTCGGGCCATATTACAGAGCGAGAGGAAATAGGAGGCAGTCACCTCCTTCTGCCAAACAGTAATGCTCGCCAAGGAGGAGGCCGAATGCATGAGGGAGAGGCAAAATTCGCGCCCTTACGCCCCTAACCGCCGCAAGAGGAGACGCCCTGGGCGTTGGGAATCGCGAGCCGATTTCCGGCCATCGTAGGCGCAGGCTTGCGGACGGTGAGCAATGTGTAGCTCGTCGTCCGATAAGGACCAGGCTCGGGTCGACGGCGCGTTGTGTTCCACGAGCGCCTCAAGGAGATGTCAGCAGAATTGACGGGGTCCGCTAGGGCCGATGCCTGCCGGGGTTGCGAAGAAAACCGAAAGGGAGATCGTGGCCTCCGGCAACAGGGCACCTGAAGGAACACGGGTGGGTTTTAGTCAGTAAGAGTCTGACACACTCTCTCGCTCCACCCAAAGCGGGAGAAGTTATTTGATAATTTACCTCCAAAAAAAAAGGGGGCAACGCAAATTATTAATTGAAAATGTGTAATTTTTTATTCGACAACCTGTCAAATGGTTGTGAACAGCTATGCAGGTACGTTTCCTGATCGATTTGTTTACATTTTCAGCAGATATCTACTTTCGGAACAAATCATAGAATTAACATTTTACTCCATCCAAACCTACCCCTTAAATATTTTAACCATTTTTAAAATTAGGTACAATACAAGAAAGAACACAGTATAAAACCATCTTGTGTTTTATGAGCGTAGAGGTTATCCAAGTAAAGCTTCGTCTGTGACACTGCAAGCAAAAAAGTGATTGGCAGTTACTTTGTAAGTTTGGGGTCTGGGTCTAAATAAATCTTTCTGGTACAAACTCACCTTGGTTAGGACGTAGTCCTACTCTACTTCCTAACCGAGGTGAGACCTACAGGGACTCTGCTACCATGCTACACCGTCTCTATTTCAACACTGTAGGAAGGAGACTGTTGCAGGAAGCATGTGTTGTGGAAGCTGACATTGCCTGACTTCCTAATTTAATCATGTAAAACTACAAAAGTACCTTCTCATTATTGTACACACATTGATTTATAGAGACCCACATATTCTTGTTTGTTTGAAACGTTCTTGAATTCACGCATAAATCAAACAATTTTGTTTATTTTGTACCTAAGTACCTATGGTCGGTTGTGCTGTTTTCCCGAAGTAATTACACAACAAAATACCCTCTTAAAAAAACTATAAAAGACTCTATTAGCTCAACATGTTATCGTAAATGCATTGGATGCACTGGTATATCATAATTGATGCAGTGACGAATTTAATACTTATAATCAGCTCAGAAACACTGTACTCCTGTAAGTGACTTTGTCTTTTTTGAGAATAAATATAAACGTATAACATAACTGAAAACGCTTAAAATTCTCTACATGACTTTTCTATTCTCACATTGTCATTCTAGTAGGTACCTACCTATCACCGCGTTTTATCTTGTGAATCTCTGGCTTTGCTACAGCGTCACCAGAGGGAGATGTCGACGCACCTATATCGTCAGCGTGGGTGGAGAACTAAATAACTGCGATTTTGGTCAAATTGACTTTTCACCATTTTTGTAATACCCAAATCATGCCGCTTAAATAAATCGCAATTTTCTCAAAACAAGAAAATTTTAGTTATTTAGTTCTCCACCTACGCCAACGATATACATAGATTATTCTGCAGTATCAAATGAATGACGCAGAGGGATTATTTATTTCAGTGAACTATCAAAGGTTTCCGCTGAAAATAAATATTTCATCTTTGTGCAGCATAGCTCAAATGAACGAACCCTAAGTATCTGTTATTGTTTTCGTTTAAAGTACCTTCTGGATGGATATCCCTACTTAAGTACAATATTTTAAAAGCAAATTGGCAATTTATCAAGAGATTCTTCTATAGGTCTTTATTGCTGGGTAGCATTGTTAAACCCACAGTTTTTATTTTTTGCAGAATTATAGCCTGAACTGATAGAGGTAACTAATTATAATCTATAGGTACCTATTCTAAATTCCTAGCGGATGCAAAAATTCAAATTACACCTTAAAAATTCAGCTGGAATCCTATCTTAATAAATCTTTACGTTTTCAACCGATACATATTATTAAAGGAATGTGGGTTGCAGTACACTAAACAGATCCAAGAATAAAACTGAATATTTCGACCACACTCGATTATACCCACTTACCTAAACATAATACAGAATCAATCGATATAAGAACAACTGTTAGCTCTAAAACGCTCAAATCGATTACGGTTGAGTTTATTTTGCTTGTCAGAGCACACCTGTGCTACATCCGCGGCAACAGATATAGATTCCATCATTACAGAGCGTCGGCACGCTGTGCAGCGCACACTGTTTACTCGATAAGTATCAATGATCTGTGGCCAACGAAATTATTATGCATGTAAGTAGCTATACCTAGCTACTAATTATAGCGAGCTCCGCCAGATGTGGACGTTGTAATCGACAGTTTTATTTAATATATTCCCATCGCCAATGCCGCGTGTGGTTGGGAAAGCCATTCAGGATTTTTCCGCTATCAGACCATATTTTAGACGCACACGCACAGAAATACACACATACTTCTTGTTTTAGTTGCTATTACACTAGTGGCAGTTATCCAAAAGCCGAATACGAACAAACCATTTTGAAAAGATTATTTTCTTTACATTGAAGTCATTTAGCGTTTATAAAATTACGCAGCTATAAAACGCTAAGCTAAAACGCCAGTCGCATTAGTGCTGCAAGGATTTCATGGTCGATATCAGCTGACCATAAATCAGTAATATAGTTTAGAGTCAAATAAGATTGGTGTCAGTCGCCCTCCGTTGGCAAACGCAACGCCAATAGGATCAAAAGATTGGCTCGAGAACGTATTGCTTAGCACACGTGTGAATTATCTGAACGGCTGCGGGAGCTCTAAATCACAGCTTTGGTTTATTTACCAATCATGATACTTATATTTTATGATATCCGATCATTTGTAAATTCTTGTTAATCTTCCGTGCGAAACTTTTGCACATTTTCGTTCTATAGGTAGGATCGCAGATATCTCAATTTGTTACAAAGTTTTATATATATTTTAGTAATAAATTATAATCTGCTCCATTCGTGGTCTGGAACTAATAACTTAACAGTTTACACCAATCTTTCAGGATGCTACACCCGTATAACATTTTTATATTATTTAGCAAATATTTACTCTGTAGAGCTGAAGCTGATGCAATGGCCTTTTCCGGTGAGAGCAACACAATGAAAAATCTGAAGGATGAATTAGAAAGTAATTGGAGTCAGTTGATATTTAAGGAAAAAGACGTAGGTATAACGAATAAGTACCAGAAAGGGAAGGAAGGAAGTAGATGTTGGCAGGTTAAATAACCAACTGGTCTGCCTGGGAGAAAATGAAAATCAGACAGAAATCAGAAGGCTCTGACTCTGACTTCTGTCTGATTTTCATTTTCTAAACTAAAGGGTGGAGTTTAGGCGCTGAGCAGACGATGGACAATTTGTCCGCGGACAATATGGAATCGTATGGAAATAAATCGCACGCGGACAAAATTCCAGAATTTCTATGCGATTCCAAATTGTCTGCGGAAAATTGTCCACCGTCTGCTCAGCGCCTTTTAGGCATAAAGTCCATATTATATTATAAGAATTGCAACCCTTTAGTTTATAACTCTGTAGGCAAAACGAAGATACCATTTGTCAATCTCAGTATAGGCGAGTATTGTAAAAATAAACATTTGCAAATAATTAATTACGCAAATATTTTAATTTAACAATAACAAAGCGACCTCCCGCAACTTCACAACAGTTAATTAATTTTAAACTCTATTGAAATCTTGAGTATTGGACCGTTTTCTTTTATAAATCATCTGCACAAACTATGGGTACTTCCCTCACTAAGTACTAATAAAGTGGATACTAAATCAACTTTAATAGTGGCGCCTCGTATGTTTATCGTAACTTGGATTAAAAAACATGATAGTCCTGGAATCAAATGGGAATAGCTGCGACGGGTGTTCCGAACGACTTCCTTATACGATCGCAATTCTAATTCAAACACTTTCCGGAAATCACATCTTGAGGAGATTTATTAAGTCTGCTCTTGTTTGTGAGATAGTAAAATAGACATTTATGTCTATAGCCTACCGAGTTACGTCGGATCCTTGTACAATTAGGCCATCCGATTCGAAATAAGTGAGTCAACAAACACCGCATCCTTCGGGGAGCGATGCCCGTTCATTGTGGCCTTATTTATAGATTTGTGATTGTTATACTATCGTGTTGCTTGATTATCGTGGTAATGACTTTTATGATCCTCTTCTGAATAAATATACACGTGTCCATGTTTACTTAGTATAAATATTGAGGCGTGGTGAGACGCAACGCGTACCACAGTGGGATGCAGTAAAACTGTTCACGATTCACCATAATTCGGGACCCAAAACATTGCTGACTGCTTCGTCGCCTTATTTCCACCAACTGGGGTGCAGCACCCGATGTTCTTCGCACCACTGGCATGTTTTTATGCTTCTCTGCTGGCAAATTCGCGTGCCCAGTGTCGCAGCGATCCGCTCACGCAAAGTAACATTGCCCTGAACGAGACATGTAGAATTATATCAGGATGCCTTAAACCGACTCCGCTCCACAAGCTCTACCGTTGGTCGGTATCGCATAATCGCACCACCTGTCGTTCGAAGAGATCGCATGCGCGCTTGAGAAACATAAGCAAGAAGTCGATTCCCGGCACCCCCTCTACGAACACACAACTGCGTCGGGTTGACTTAAGAGCCGGAAGAGCTTCTTCCGCTGTACTCAGGCTATCCAAGACCAACCGCCTAAGGTGAGAAGAGACCTATGGGAAAGACAGCATCCGCCACTTCGTTCAGCCCCAGGAGCATCTGCCAACCGGACGTGACCTGAAGTGGCCTATATGGAACGCAAACAATCGACTGCGAACCCAACTAGGCCGCTTTAAGCACAATCTAGCTAAATGGGGATAATAGATCCCACCGATACCCAGAGCGGATGCGGTGCTCCTGACCAAACCATATCCCATAAATGTTGAAGTGTCCAAATTGTCCACACACCTGCACTTCTGAGAACCTAAAAAATGCCACTACCGGGCCCAACGCATTTTACATAATACGCGTAGGTACCATGCAACTCGAAATTAAGAAGAACTATATTTCCTTCCTTTTGGCTGGATATTCCTTGTGGAGATGTGATCCAATAGTCTTTTTTTAAAATAAATCTATCATCCTATTAATTGCCATCCTATCAACTCCATTATAGTTGAAACTAACTTGACCAGAAGCATTTCTAATCCCCCTAACGTAAATAATGACACTATTATCATTTATTATAGGTGTTTCATTATTAATTTTTACCTTTATTGTATTTGCCGAGAAGTCGTGTTCTTATTTGCAAGTTGAACACACGATCCGTGACATCCCAAGTTTATGCTTTTACGCAGAACTGCTACTGTACCTACTCTCTAAGTAAAAACATGAATATTGTCGCTAATATAATTTTCTGAGTCACCCTTCTTAACATGGAGAGAGAAAATATACATTCTGATGTAAAAAGTAAAGGCTTTTGCTGGCACACTGGTTGGTTATAGTACATAGATAGAGGTGATATAAATATAACTATAGCTTACATGAAGTTTAGACTAGACTTTACATCTACGTAATCGATTAAAAGTATTCCACTTTATGCGAGAATGCAACTTGCAGTTTCATTTTGAGCCATCTTTAAAGTCAATCCTTCAAGAATAGTAGTTACCTAGCCTTTTTCCAAATACGTTGGGGTCGGCTTCCGGTCTAACTGGTCGCAGCTGAATACCACCAGTATTTTACATGGAGCGACTGCCTATCTGACCTCCACAACCTAGTTACTAGGTAACACGGCACCCCTTGGTACTAGTTAGAAGCCCAAAAGTCTGACTGGATGTCAGACTTTTGGGCTTCTAACTACCCGTAACGACTGTCAAAGATCTACAAAAGACAGCCGGGACCAACGGCTTAACGTGCTTTCCGAGGCACGGAGGGGTCTTGGTATGTAAAGATCGTCACCCTTCTACGGACCAACCGTGGCATGCGTAGCTTAACCTGATCGATCGACCCATACGGCTGTTATTACTTAGCCACAAGCCCCTCCTTCAAGAATATTATATAGTTTAAAACCAAAACCATATTAAACATTAAAGTATATTCCGCCAAGGTCGTAGAATATCCCGAGATTATCAAAAAGTATTGATATGAGATAATTATTTACACAAATCGCTGTTTCATATTGGGTGTCTGTGTCGCAATAAATATTAAATATCGACGCCGTTAAAAATATCCCCTTACACTTTACGAGAGCGCTCGTCGACATATTTACGTACGGGAGGAGGCTATCAATTCCGTTTTTTCATTCGACCTTACGATATAGGCACCTTCCTTGCACGCAAGCTTTCTCTTAGCACTGAATGCTATATTGTTATGATTGGCGTACTTAATTCTGTATGAGAAACGATGTTTGTTTTGCGTATTTTAATAATTGACCTAGAAAATACAGGAAGCTACAAATTATTCAGACAGACCTTTTGAGCAATTACTGAAAGAGCACCAATATATAATAAATATGTTATGTAGAATCTAGCCGCTGGGTTCAGCTGTAGCTTATAAATTTAACCGTAAATACAAAGGGTAGACAGTATTGTTTGAAGAGATATAAATTGAACATAATTCTGTCTCCGTGTTTGATGTTACGTAGGCTGTATTATTTACTATCCCACTGAATATGTCCTATCCAATTAGGAAATTCTATTCAAAATGTCAGAACAACGAACTATGAGTATGCTCACCTAGTTAGCCATATGGCATGTTCATGTTTTGCCTTGCATCAATAACTTTCTTAATCATCATCATTGATTGTCCATACAATACTAAATATGGCAATAGGCTCGCCCCCTATTACATGGGACTTAAACATAACTGGCGAAATGTGGGTGTACTATAGGTACACCTCTGCCTAACCCTCCGGGGATTACAGGCGTGATGTTATGTTATAATACTAAATCTCTCCCCTTTATAATGCCCTTCCTATTTCGACCTCAATGGTAGGTATCCTTTTCTATAGCATCAGGGTCGTCCACCCATCTTCTTTTGCCGTCTCTCTATGCGTTTGAGCAGATATATATAGACAGCGGTTTAGAGGTCCATTGACTCAAAATTCAACTTAGGAGAGCCTATGCCGTCCAAAGTCATAATTAATCTCACTAAGCCAAGAAGCAGTTCATCAAAAACTGTTCATACATTGTTACCAAGTAGGGGGACATTAAACAGTTGATAAATCTCGTTGAATCGCCCACGACCTTTCGAACACATATTAATATTTAATTGTAGGCGCGATATCATCACGGAGCGCATAACTAACTGTTAATAAAGTGTATTGTTGACTTGAATTATCCTCATAAGTCTGGCGAACGAGACTCAGATCGCGGGGGGCTATTCTCATATACAGGATTTACGGATCAAGATTGTTATATTGCAGCTAAGTAAGCACTTTATTTGTGGTGATTAAAAAACCATAACTTATGCAAGTTGCTTACTTTTAATTTTGTGTATGTAACTTAAAAAATACCTACATACAACGTAGATGAAGAATCCGCATTTACATTTTTACAATCATGTAAAGTTGATGCTATCTAGGAATACTAAAATGTAATTCAAATACCTTATAGACCCGTTTTCCAACATGATCTAATATTACAATCAATAAAATTTTATGTTACCAGCAGTTTGTAATTATGCATCAATAAACTGAGTCTTTAGTTTCCTGTTGCGAATCACCGATGTATTTCATAATTTATTCTAGTTTTTATCAATAAAAGCAAATACTACGATCGATATAAACTTACAAATTTTTCGATTTAACAAAAAGTTTTAATCATTTTGCTGTTGGTAACCAAAGTGATTTTAAATTATACCAATATTAAAAAAAAGAATTTTTCTTTCATCTTCAAAGGCTCGGATTTTTAAAGGAAGTGAATCCTCCGTTAGAAAGTAAGTATCCAGGATTCTGTACTTTTATGTGATTTTGGAACTCTGGTACATCTATTAGTTATTTTAAAAGAGCAAAGAAGACATGAACCTGCTCGAACCTTCAAATATCATGAATATGAGAATATAGCCCCACGTTAGTCGCCGGCATACTTGGATGTCGCCCGGGGAAATGCTTTATATCGACGCATAAGCTCGCGCCCAATAAATGCAATAAATAATACCGCGTCGTGTGAGTCTCGCCACGGATCCCATAACAACCGCCTTAAATATCTGTTCCTGCTTGTAATAAAACAACCTGACAAAACATTATTCCAAGCTAATTGGTTCAGTACTTACTTTTGTTTTATTTATATAAGATTACTTAAAGACCACCATGTAACTAAGTCTTGTTTTACTTAAATTAATATTGGCATTTGTTTCAAGTTTTGAGACAAAAAACCTGCCAGTTTTTTTACTAGATAAAAATCTTATTTTTGCATATTTCATACATTTATATAGAAAATAATTAATATTCAGCACACAGGTGGCATTTGTTTGATTGAGTTTATTTTATTAGCATGATTTAAGATATTGGAAAAGGAAATGTGTGATATTTTAATTAATTATAGCAAAATTAAAGTTCAAATGCGTCTAAAGCGTTTTATGATTATTTAGATGCTTAATGCTGATTGATATACAAAAGAATCTACGCAATTTGATCATCTTAGGTTGTCGCGTTTTTGAGGTTCTTTTTCGTAAAAGTTAACGGTAGAACCCTAAAAATATATAAAAGCCGATAACCGTACATCACTTTTATTAGTTCCGATAAATAACACGAATAACTTTCCGATGTGATCGATTCTAATGTGTTGTTGTATTTATTGTAATTAGGAGCGGGCGGGCTCCAGCGCGCGTCTTCGGCCGCCCGCTATAGGACTCTCAACGCTCTCGTGTGGCGCGCCCATCAAATGTATAAACTGTTTATTAAGAACTAATAATATTTGCATAATCGCATTTTAATACCATATTCTATATGAAATTCAATATTAATCGCCCATTAATAATGAAAATTAGCTCGATATACATGAATTCAATGAATTTTTTATAATAATAAATGCACAAAATCATTAACTCCAATCAATAAAATATTATTAATAGACGTTGGAATAGATATCGCATTAACTAAGTGGGAAAAGGAAATTGTATTTTTATTGCTATGCTAAGCATACCGTAGTATACGAATAGAGATTTCAAATTTCAACATCCATCTTGGATTTTTTGTTAATTTTATACTTGCTATTCATTTTATAGTTATTAATTTTATTGAGGTCTTCGATTCCTATTAACTAATTTCGATGATCTCAAATGATCGGTTTATTTTTTTTCCCTAGATCTCAGGGACATTGATTTTACGATGGAATATTTTAGGATGAACTGGTAATCTAATTTGAAGGAAGAAGGTTGATCTTGCTCAAGCTTTCAAAACCCCGTTTCCCTAACCAGCTCGATCAGCGATCACAATCCACGGAATCGGCATTTACCCGCGTAAATTCAGATCGTGCACGTTGCAAAAAAGGTGCACAAGGAGTAACAAAGGTTGTTGGGGTGTAAATCACAATAAAAGTCTGTAGAGACGCCTGCGAGGCCGGCGGAGGCCCAGAGACGAATTATGATTGCCGCGGGACGCTCGTAAAGCACCGAGGTAGCGGTTGTACGGTGCACTCAATTTCGTACTGTGTATTTAATTAATTAATGAGAAAATGCTTCCATGTTGCTGGAGATGACTGGAATAGTAGTAATTGTACGCATTCATTGGGAGCTATAGAGACGCTTTATAATAAAATTTTCATGGTTTTCAGAATACCTACTAATTTTGTGAACATGTCTCAGTACACTTTGGACAATTCAACTTTTCAAGCACGTTTAATTTTTACCTTCAAGTATTTACCATGGCCCACCTAAGTTTCCAGGCGCTCAGAAGGTTATAAAATATGATTGTAGTCATTTAAAATAACCTTTCCCTCTATAAAGCTGGTGCGTGTGTTATGCAACCTATTTTCTACGTACAGCTACTACATTTATCACACTAGTAGACACACTGATAATACTATGCGAACTAAATTGTCAATTAGTGGTGTTGTGACAGTATCATAATTTGTTCAGTGTATAATTGCGTGTGTAAGGGAGCGCGGGCGCCCGGTTCCCGTATCTTGTGTCAATTTCTCAGGAAGCGGCCAACATAAAAATATTTTAGGAACAGCGCAATGGGACATGATCGATACCCTTGTAACGCCTGTTTTTGAATTTTAATAGCTTATTAGCTAGATTAATCACTTTTTAAAAGGGCTTTTGTTCATTATCTTTTTGTTTATGATGTTACATGGTGTATAGAACATGTAGGTGTTTAGGGTTAGATTCATTTAAAGGACGGGAAGTGTTCATTTTCTCCTCCATTTCATTTTCTCAGATGATTTTATTAAAAGGAAAAGCAGAAATTTTGTACATACAGCGTAGACACCGTTCATGTTGATCTATGAATAAAAATGTTTGAAATTATTCAGCAATCATCCACAAGAAATTCGTTCTCAATTTAAACGTCCCGAGACACAACTTACAAAGTTTCCAATCCCTTACCCACACAAACTTTAATACATTTTCCTACAAACAATTTGGACAAAAGCTCGTAACAAGTCTAATAAACCACCGCCAAAAATGGCACCACCAGTTCCTCAATATCCCATCGTAGGCGTGTACTGGCTTTGTGGCTGATATGGTGACCCTACATGGTGAGGGGGGGAGACGTGAGGTGTCCGGCGCGGGCGCAGCGTGCGATAAAGCAAGGCGCCGCGGGGTCCCCGGACCTCCAGCATGGCGGAACTGCTAGTAAGGTTAGTGTGGACGTGGCTTAGTCACTGACTTCATATTTAATAGTATGATTTTATTGATTTTTCTGTTTTTTTTTTATTTTTATTTAGATCCTTTGGGTGTAGTTGTGACAGAACTCTTTTGGGAAAAGTTAACGAAACCTACGCGCAGACTTTTAGAGAAGTTTCGGGTTTGTAGAGTGTAATTTCTGTCATTCCTCATACCATGACGGTTAATTGATGTAAACCTGGCAAAACTTTATTGAGGAAGGTTAGCAAATAGTTTTATCTCAAATTAAAATGAACCCACAAATGCCTTACTCTCTAGTGGTCAATGTTATTGATATTTAAACGATACAAATGTATTTACTTAATTTAATTTATGAACACATAAACGTGACCGTAAATCTTTTCATGATGTGATACGCTGTAAACCGTAACTTCTTCATTCCTATTAATATGCAGATCAAGGTCCATTGCATCGAATTTGTGTGCAGCTAATATATTACAGTGATTAGTGTAACAATTGATAAACTTACATATTTCGATCATTTTACGAGGATTTAGTGAGTACAATATGGAATAATCTGCCTCGAATAAACATAAGAACATCATTTATATTCCCAAAATATTCCGCGACTTATCCACCGCATTCCATCTTCAATTCTCGCGCCCACCGCACCGTGTAAATAATAATTAATTTTATTGTAAATGCTTATATTTTATTGCAGGATTTGTCAACAGAGTGCGCGATGTATTTTGTTGCCGGAGATATTTATTGTTAGTTTCTTAATGTAATGCCTAAGTGGGCATGTGGCCATACATGAGTGTTGCAACTAGCGACTATATGTTCCAGTACGTGTTCACTGTATGAACATCGTGCCATTTTGAATGGTAATTTGTTGGGCCTGCGTTCATAATAATAATTCACAATCCGATTGGCGTGTTATATGACGTTCTGCTAGTATCTATGTATTTGCATATCTATAAAAAGACTCTTGAAATCCTTGTTTTGCATATATTATCTAATTAGTGAACCGTTTAAGACGTTGATTTGGAAATTACTACGGTTTTTCTATGATTCACACGATCGTAATCGAGAAGGGCGAGTTTTAATATCATCATTATCATCCCATATTCTCAGAAAGGTCTTTGAAAATTAATAAAATATCATGTGAGCATAATATTTGTTTTTACTATTTTCATAAAAATATTACTATTCATTTCTTGGTCTTACAATCCGAAAGAGACTATCTCTTTGATTATTTTGGAATATTTGCACCTCAGAGTCTATTTCAAAGAATTATAGTCATAGCTGAAGTGGTTAACGGTCGCCAAACGTAGCTAATCAAATTCATATTTATTTCAGGCAAGCAAATTAATATGAAAATGAGTTGATGTCTAGTATAAGCTCGAGCCAAGTAAATATTGGATTTGTTTAAAAGCACATAAACAAAAGAAAGAAAATACCTTTATTTAGCACAGCCTAAAAGGCACACAATATAATATAAAGCAAATAAAAATAAAAGTGTAAAGTGCGATGTAAGAAATTAGCAGGAAAGTGTGCCTCAAACACATATAATTTTGATTTGATGCCAGGTTTAAACTTTAGGCAGGAAAATGGAATAAGCACTAAATGTAAAAAGTATCCTGCTTATATGTACTTGGCTGGATGTATTGCATATCTATTCTAACTCTACTACTAATAATCTTATATATACAAATTGCATATCTATTCTAACTCTACTACTACTAAGTATCTATTAAAGAGTTCACAAACTAATTGATAAATACTGAACATAAACCGAGCAATGTTTTTAATTCCCCTATTACCGTAGAAAACTATCCAACTCTCATTTACATGATACTTGTCAGATATATCGTTTCTAGTTTTCATGGCGATTATACGACGTCTAAGCAATATCGTTATCGTTTACTTACGACTGCGCCTGCGCCTAGCCACGATGTTACGATCTTTTACTTTAAGGACCAGTGCTTATGGAACTAGTTGTTGAGCCCAACTACTCCGTAGATCTTACTTATCAGCGAGTGGACTCCAATGTGTGGTAATGAATGATTTTAGCGTGGCTGAGTTATCTTAATGAGTGTTGTTCGAAGTAATTGCTAATCTGTATAATAACTTATTTTGATGTAGATGAGTTAGGAGCTTATTATTACCAATTTCTACATGTTTATTTGCAGGTGTGTGGCCTCGATATGTGTGATACGGCGATGGTATTCGTGAGTCCTGGTAGCTAGATAGTTGCTGCAACTGCTTAATAAATCTGGTTTCTTTCATATTATAGTATAAGTTTAAGTAGAACTGCCTCTTTGGTCTAGTGGTTGCAAGCGCTACTGCTAAGCATGAGGTCCTGGGTTCGATTCCCGGGTCGGGCAAAGTGTTATTGGGTTTTTCTATCTGAAATTTCTCAGTAGCAGCCTGGAGTCAGGATTTGTGCCCGGTTGATGGCAATAGGCTCGCCCCCTATTACATGGGACTTAAAATATAACTGGCGAAATGTGGGTGAACTTGCTACAGGGACACCTCTGCCCTAACCTTCGGGGAAACAAGGCGTGATGTTATGTATGTATGTAAGTTTAAGTATCTACCTACAAATAAGAAGAAAAAAGAAAGAAAATATATTAATTTAGCATAGACCAAAAAGCACACAATATAATTAACAAGTAGACATGTATCTTTAGAGAAAAGCAAGAAACCAGAACCATTGACACTTCACTCTTCACTCAGTGTCTGCTAATGATGAATTTGGTTTTAAGACAGTCAGCTGGGCTCACAATTTATTATTAAAACATCTCAAAATAAGACTTGTTATTCCACATAGACACTAGATTAAGGGGAAATCCGTTTTGCCCAACTAGAAATAATATTGGGCCCAAGGTACCAATATACAATCCTGCATCAAAAATACATCTATCTGCCTTAAAATCGCTTTTCTTTTTCCTACCTAGATACCTACAGTTATTTAGCAATTTTCCAACCTTGTCTTATTCGTCATAAGATTACCTGACAATTAACAATAAACGCAAATCAAAGGAGCCGCCAACTATCAATTTAAGTATTATTGATTGGTGACACATTCCTGAACCTGAGGTGGGCGGCACATAACATAAACGTCGTCGTTAACTCGCTTTTATGTAATAGCCAATAGATAACGAAATGCGTCCTTAAGGCACGTCCTTCCTGTACCAATCTAAACTAATATTATAAAGAGAAAAGATTTGATTTTTGTGTGTTTGTATGTTTCTTTGTTACGCTTTCACGCTAAAACTGCTCAACAGATTTGGATAAAATTTGGCACATGGGTAGACCATGACCTAGTCTAGGAAATAAAATAACTATATATATATATACTATAATAAACTTTTTATCCCGATATTCCCACAGAATCGAGACTTATGCGGGTAAAACCGCGGGGCTCAGCTAGTTTTGTGATACAACTGTTTATTATATTTTTTTCATATTGCATATGAAACGGAAAAAAATCCTCCCGTTTATACCTTGTAAACGAATTGTCTTTTTGGCACCAAACTTGAATAAGCTAAACAAGTAAAAACTCTTGTGATACTTTGTTGCCGGAGCGGTTTGGGCATAGTCGGATTTAAAACCAGCATCACCATATCAGTAGCTAAACGTATACTTAACAGACTCCCCACAAACATCCGTCAGGCCATCTGATCGAGTCGGAGATTCCCGAACGCTCGCTTTCGCTCGTGTATGTCTGAGTAAAAGCCAAGAGGAACAATATTTTGGTCCTTTAAGATTTTCTCGGTTCCTAACAGACTTGTTGCTCAATCAGATATTCAATGATGATTGTGATAGTACTGTTTATAACAGAAGCAAAACAAGAGTGCCATAGTTCGTCGGCCTATTGAGCTATTTAGATTGACGACACAATATATACCTTCAACATAGCGCGAGGTGCAGTTTGTTTCTTATATTTTATTTTACAGCTCTTTGTCGAATGTCCCATAACATTCAAATCGATTGTAAAGTCTTACGATGAGTTCTTTTACGATGCGATTCCGAGTCGAATTCAATTTAGTTTAGAGGGTCCTCAATCGTAAACCTTTGACCTAAACATACTCGATTATTCAAGTCATATTAGCACGAATAAATCGAGCCATTAAAATAAAATGTTAAATTATTCAATTCACCATCGATTTAGTAAACATGATATTGTATTGTGTAGATTCTTTTGAGTAGGTATTAATTTTATGATCTGAATTATGAATAAAATTCATTGATATTATGATAAGAAGCACCTATATTGAGTGATTAGTGTCGTGTTTGAAATTTTAATGAACGAGACGAGTATTTATTCTGTTGTATTAATCATATAAGAACTGCTACGGTAAACTGTGCGAGCGTAAGGAGCATGAAGAAGATTTCTCAAACGAGAATGTCGAGGTGGAACATTCAGAGACAGCTTAGAAAAAAGTTTAGGATATTCAATCCTTGATTGTGCTAGTTTCACTAGGAACCATAAGTTAGATATATTTCTCCGAGTTATAAGTGGAAGTAAGTAGACTCGAGCGCATCGTTCATTGTAACTCAGATAAGGGATTTTAAATTTGTAGCTTATTTAGTATCTCGTGAATTTCCTTTGTATTCGTTCTAATCTGTCTGAAAGCACTGCACTGCGGATTCCAAATTTGACTCCTATAATCGAGATGACTGCGGCCTTGTTTTCATTTTATTGAACGAACTAGCATTACGGATAATGAATCCCAGGGCTTTGGATGCTTCTTAGCGATATGATCGACATGACACTCAAAGGTGAGCTTACTGTCAAGAAGAATACCAAGATATTTTTTAGTAGATCTTCAGATCATAATGGAATTACAAATCTCTTTCACAATTTCGATTCTGAAGGAAATTCCTTATTCATTGCTTCATATGTTTGAAAAATTCGTCAGCTCGACAATGTAAATAACTTAATGAATGTTGTCAAATTGTCAAAATTAAAGACATTGCAATTGAAAAACGTGTTACGCGATTACCACGCTGGAAATCTTTGTTAGTTTCCGGCTATTTAACACCATTGTTCATGCAAAATATACCGAAATAGTAATTGAATTGGTATGGCAGATATCCTGTTATTTCCTCAAGGTCTCTTCCAGCAGAATCAAGGCATTCCCGAATTTTCAGTATCTAGAACACTTAAAACAAATTAGGATATTTTTAAATGATGAATTCGGCGAACAGGCGCTCGTTCCTTTGTACGCAGACTACATGAGAAATGACTCACGTGAACTAGGAGCTGTATAAAGTATGCCTAGTTCTATTTATTGTTATAATAAGATTAAATACTGGTCGGTTAGTCGGACTGGACAGGAGTTGCTCAATCAAGCGTGGGGCCTTAGCAGATTGACTGATTAATGACATTAATTTCAGTATCTCTACAGAAATAGATTTATCTGGGAAAAGAAACATAGGTATAGGCAAGTACGTATATTCATTAATCTTCGGAAAACAGTTATAAATTTAATAGGTACAAAACTTCCAAGGAAATGCTACTTAGGGATCATATTAGTCTAGCATTTGCTGCTCACCCGACGGCAATTATTATACCCCTCGTTTTATTTTCTTATCTACTTTAATTAGGTAGTAAATGAGCAGTCAAACAAATGTTCCATTAATGTCTTAAAAAAAAACTATCGATTTCATTACAAGGCTTGTTCTATTTATTTTATTAGTATTTTTATAACTCTGCAATAAAAAAATATATGTATCGAGCTAGCAATACAGTAGCGACATTTAAAAGATAATTATCTAAGATACAGAAGTGAGCTTGTTTACACGTCTTCGTCGGTGGCAGGCATGTGGTGTGTGAGGGTCTTTATCTCAGGCCTATAGGGAAACAGCCGGTGTGCACCGCTTTTATTTAAACTTGGTTTAACATCACATGGTAAGATTAACCTTACGTTATAATATGAACACGCCATAATGATAGACCGGCTGTTGCAAAGTGATATAAGTATAAATTAGTCTACTATGCAGTCTTTTCTTATAGAGAGAGAGCCTGCGATGATTTAATCAACTTGATGTTGTCCTCGCAAACCTTCACTAATCTACGTTTATGTATAGTTATCAAACAAAAGTAACTACCTAGATAGCTTGTGATCATTTCATACGGTATAATAACATAATAGTTGCAAATCCGGCAAAAAAATGCAAATTACAAAACCGTTTAATTAAAATAATTTAAATAAGCATTTTAAACAAAAAAATACAATCTTAATGAGTATAAAACAGAGTTCTTGTAAATTACAAACAGATTTATAGGTGGTAGATAAATTAAAAATTTATTTTTATAAGACACGTAACATGGTTATTCCGCATCACTAACTGTGTATGTGGGCACCGGGCCGTAAACACTAGAGCGGTAGCGATGACAGACCGAACGCAGCCCCTCATTACCAACTCTTACAAACAAAACCCAACACTCGCTACGTGCTAAAATATCATAAAAATCTTACACGCTACATTCAAATTTAAACTCTAATGGGATAGGAGTAGGTAGAATTTTCCAGTTTCAGAAGTTTAGAGCGAATCTTCACTTGAGAGGAATGTACAATAGAATCTTTAAAGCGAAGATGCAGCTATTATTAGGTGTTAGCGTGATTATTTGACAGTTTGAAAACGTTTACAGATTGTAGGTATATTGCTGGGCAATCTGGCTTCCTGCTTTTAATGTAAACAGCGTTTTGTAGCTCTCGGCTTTTAGTGAAAAATAATAATATCTTCATAGTCTTTATGTGCTGATTCTTATTAAGATGGAATACATAAATAAGATTTAAAACTTAAATATACCTGAAAAAGTGAAGATTCTTTAAATATTTCACTCATACACTTTTTTTTTATACCCACTATATAAGTTGGTTTCCTGCACTAGAAAGTAACGTATGAAGAATTAGGCACATATTACCTATAGGGTCCATACCGATGCTTATGTATATCTTCAAAATAAATTAGATCATTCGTCGTCCATCACCATGCACGGAATAATATGAAGTCCGTCACTAAAAAATCACAAACAGCATTAGTAAGCCCCAAATTCTCCCCTACTCTCACTCCATTTTGCGTAGCCCTCACAAACTTGCAGTAACGCGTCAAACAGCTGCTCCGGAGGTAGATCCACCATCTTCAAACTCCTTCTAAATCTATTGTCCCTCCTCCTTCTCCCGTACGACGATGCGAATTGACTGTGAGGTCTCTTCTTTATTCCTGCACTCACGAAGAACGTCGTTGGCTGTGTTGTGGGGATGGCGGTACTATAAGTTTGCTTCGCTTTCACCGCTTGAACTATTAAACATAGTAAGTAACCCCCAAAAGCCAAAAACGCAAGCGTAGTGACAGACATTGAGAAAATGTTGCTGATCTTGCCGTAACTCTCTTTCTTGTACAGTGCTTCTTCGTAGTCTCCTCTTTTCACGGGTGGTGCGTGTATAGCCATTGCTTCTGCCCCGAATCTTTGTATGTACGATGGTGTCGTTGTTGTCACATTCTCGTATTCAGCTGTTACGAGATCTTGGAGTGAATTTTTTAATCTTAGAAGCTTGTCTAATGGCATCTCATTGAGGAATTCCACGTCCGCCGGTGTGATGCCAGCGGACGAGATTTTAAATGTAGAATACATGATGATGAGTATTAACATGTTGGGAGACTACCACTCATGGGCTGTTAGGTGTTGAAATAAAGTTGAGCACAACGTTGACGGTGTGATCATTATGGTCTGTTAAGCGCGACAATCGCCTAGCGGTCATGTTAAATGGAACAGTGCATTTATCTTAAAACTGGGTAGGCTATATACGTTCTTGTACTTAATTTGGACCATATGCCTGACATGGCATTTCAAAGCAATCAAATAGGTTGCACGAGCTTACTTTCATTCAGCATGCACAGTAAATATTGTAGATACCTACTTGCTTAAATGGCGATACAATAATTGGACTCGATTTTTCTTTTGCTTAAATTTTCCATGATACCGTACCGCAGTAAGTTTATGATTCCATTTAACTTATATTATTAAAATTTTACCTTACAAGTTTATAACTGTTTTTGATTTCAACAAAATCAAGTAATTTGATAAGTTGCAACAGTCTTAAGTTTTGAACATTTAACAACAGCTATTTGGGGGTTCCTTTTTCTTATTTTGTAACAAATATGAAAGCAATGTGCTCTTCCAAAGCCCACATTTCCGTTTCTATTGTCCAATGTTTGTCAACGCGTCGCAAAATGTAGATACAGGTTGCTTATTTTTGCTCCACATCTCTATCTATGGAGTGGATTTCGTAGGTAGGAAGTATTTTATAATAGGCCGTATTTTGTAATTTAGTGACGATTTTTATTCAATGGAGATAGCAAAACTGTTTTCAGGAGGTGTAGCC
This sequence comes from Omphaloscelis lunosa, assembly GCA_916610215.1. Classification (NCBI taxonomy): domain Eukaryota; kingdom Metazoa; phylum Arthropoda; class Insecta; order Lepidoptera; family Noctuidae; genus Omphaloscelis; species Omphaloscelis lunosa. Next base: position 12,847,732 of record OU744258.1, read on the forward strand.
TATGTAAATAGCCACTGTATAAGAATACCTACAAGATCAAATTTTGACGACTGTGAGCTTCTGTAACGCTGCCGACTCATGTGAGACATCACGAACTCCACGACTTCATACCAATGCAATTCTGAAAGTAATCCATTTGAAGCAAGAGCATAAGCAGAACATACACCAAAATATAATGAAAACAAAGTTTTAAGAACTCTACTCATAATCATACCATATACCTACCATGCGCAAAATTAAGTCGTTGAACTAGTAGCGCCATCTGTTTGAATCTATAAAAAAGAGACTTTAGAGAAAAATTCGGACTTCCCACTACAGGCTGCCAAAGTCAACCAAAGAAATACACATATAATATAATTTAACTTAGAAACACCCTTTACATTCCCAGAGACATAATTATTCGAAAATGTTATGCTCTAGTACGACAATTGCGTTTGCGCACCCATTACTGTAAGAACCGAACCATGGCACAACCTCCCGCATCGCATCTCCTTATAGTTCAGTACGCGACTTCAAGATGGCGCCACGTGTTCTTTGCGTGCTACTCATTACTTTCCAAGTCGTGTGCGCCAGTGAACAATACAGAAATGATGGATTGATGGACCGATTAAGCAGCGGGATGAAATTCGCTCAGAATTTACTAGGTATGTTAGAACAATACTAGTAGCAATACTTTTTGCCGTTATTTAGCATCAGACGTGAATTAGACCGAGTAATGCACTACTCGATACACATTATGATCTTAGTTAATTCATATATTTATTTGTTATTTGTTATTCTTAGCAAAGCTTAATGTTTTAGTATTTTTGTTTTCTTCACCAACTATTTGAACATTACTACAATACCTACTTAAATGGCACAAGACCATGACTAAACAGCTAACGACTAGATAAAATATGATAAAGAATAATACCCAAATTACTCCAGAGACTATCACTCCTGTCCTCACATTCCGAGCTTCCGGAATTTCTAAGATAATATATGATAAACGTTCTCCTTAATTACTTCTAGGGTCCGAATCAGTGGCATTGAAAGTAGCAGAGTTCGTAGTAAAAGCTTTCCAAACGGCGAAAAAACCAGCAACATCAAACATAAGATGGCCTCAAAATGATCTTCACAACGAGGAATCGTCTTCATACAGTGAAAACGAATCATATACCAACGACAAAGTCCCGGATTATGATGTCAATGAAACGCAGAGTCCCCTGACACCTTTACGACAAATAGTTCGTCTGTTTGGACTGCAGCCGAACCAAATAAGTGCTGTGGCTGTTAACGCTTTAGTATTTGTAGCACAAATGGTAAGTAAGACTACCATATTTTTAGGTCCGTAGCGATAACTTTAGCAGGTACCATACGTATTTTAAGGATTTGCGGAAACAAATATTCTAGCAATTAATCTAAATGCTGTTTACCAGTCTAGAAGAATTATTAATAATCATTTTCGGGCGGTGATTGTGAGTTAATTAATTCTTATTGCAACGTTACATTTTCCAGATATCAACGTTCTTGTCAGGGCCTAAAGGGCCAAATAAACCCTACCGATCAGAGGACCCCACAACATGGATCCTGAACAAGAACTCAAAAAAGCTTCAGGACCTCATCGCAGCTGCTAAAAACGAATCCCTTCCAGACACTATTAATGAATTGATTCGAGACCAAGGTTCAGAGGAAGAAACGAGTTGTATTCGACTTTTGGTTTGCAAAGTTACTCCATTTATTTCTAGAATGCAGAAGACTGTGTTCGGTAATGAAGAAAATAAAAAGGATGAAAAGTTTTCTAAAGAGCTTCACGGTTCGGCGATCATGTACCGCCATCTACCGACGGCGGAAGAAATTAACATACGGAACGACATCTGTGAGCAACAACATAAAGATTGTAATCTGAATGAATGAAATTGCTGCGCCGACGCAGCACTAATCTGTTTGTTTCTAGATTATTGATACCATTATGCATTTGTTTGTAGTTCTTTATTTTATGTTTTTTACTATGTTTGGATAAAATATTTCTAATAAGTTTGTTTTATTAGCTAAGAATTAGTAACACCTAGTACTGAATTGGCAGTATTTTTGTAGATTGTAATAGAATCTTTAAAACTTCTGGACGAAAATATGGAATAATGAGATTGCTCACACCATTATGAGATTAAAACCATATCCGCTAGGAGACAGTGAAAATAGGTTTTGTATAACCGCATACCTACTTCGGAGATAGCGGGCACATGAATGTTGTAACAAGGATGTACGATTTCAAGTAATACGACCTGCAAATTTAGTTCCATAGCAAAGTAGGCAACAGTAACCTAAGTAAGCATTATATCACTCTGCTTAAAACTATGGGGCTTTCATATATTTATTTGCTATACTAACTGACGTGACAAGAATCTCTAGGCACTGCCAGCACTTTCGAGAAAATATTATGCAACAGAAGGTCGATGGCCGTTAAAACAACATATTCGCTCATACATATGCTATTTTTGATATTATTTATGTAATGTGTCTGCAGTAACAGACTGCGTGGCGAAGGGGCCTCTTTTGAGCGAGCTTTTGGACGCTAATCTAGATGATATGACACAGGGTTTAGTTACGTGAATAATGAAATCTGGCAAACGTTAACATCAACGACTAGTTGCCTAAGCTTCTGTAGTTGCGAAATCCAAACAGGATTTGTAACAGAAAAGAGTAAGCCGTGAGCATATGACACATCAGTTTTTCTTAAATGGTTTTATTCAACACTGGATGTCGAAAAATATTCCACGGGAATTAAAAAAATATCCTATGTATGTGTTAATCCAGGTTATAAACTATCTATGTGCAAAATGTCATCCAAGTCCGTTCACCCGTTTTTGCGCCAATCCGGAACATACATCCAGACAAACTAGCAAAAACTTTTGCTCGTTTCTTGGTTCAGTCACTAACCAAAACAGTCCTCGGTGGAGGTAAGAGAAACTAGAAGAAGGCAAACTAAGGCTGGATGTGGAAGACCGAGGACCGATTCTGGTAGCGCAGCTAAGCGTAGCTAAGGAGAGGGCACTCTGATTGATTGGGCCATAACATGGATATATGAGACTCTTGGTTAATACGCATTCTGTTAACTTAATCAAATAAAATAATTTCTCTATCTTGATCTATTTTCAATAAAATCATTTAAGCAAGCTGAGAGAATGATTGAAGACTTCAAAGATCCAGGAGGCCAGTAAGAGTTAATAAGTGCTGAAAAGAATGAGGCGGACATTCTAAATCCAGAACTTATCAATGTAAGTAAGTAGGTTAATCTATGTTAAAAATAATGGTAACCACCACTCCAAACTATTTCTGTATCCGCCATACAAATGGAACGAAATAGATAACAAAGCCGGAGAAAGCCCGCTCATATTATACGCTCGATGCTAATAGTGGCTTGTTATTGAACACGAACTGAAGGTCTTGGTAGTACGACTAAGGTTATTAGCCAAATGCTAAATAGACTAAACAAGACGTTAAGCTAGAGAAACTTAAAAGATATTAACTAGCAAATATGCACCTAAGTAATTAAGTTATAGTACTTAAATATGCGTCATCATATGGAAAATCTAATTACATATCTAAACTTATTCTTCTAGCCTCTGTTTCTCACAATAGGTTTGCGTTGCCTTCCACCTCAATAAAAACAAACCCAGCTAAATATCAATACTTAGTGTGTAGCTCAGATGAACAGCCTTCTGACTTCTACTCCCCAATTAATGAACACCAATCATTAAGCCCCCGCGATCGCAAGGCTACAATTTTAAAACGTATTGTATTTAAAATATAATTTTTATTGAGTAGGTCAAACTCTACTATTAAATAGATTAATTCCTCATAAAACTATACAGCCGTGACATTCGCCTTAAGAGTGCATCAACAAGCGACTCCACGATATAATAGCTAATTAAACTACTTCATATGAATGTAATAAACATTTTTGTACTTTTATACATACTTGTAAATTACAAGCTGAATAATAGTAAACAACGATGATGATAATACTCCACGTATGCTCGTTAAGAAAACTTTTGAAACTACGTTCAAACCACTGTTAGCGCCATCTTTTTTGGTATATCCCATTTCTCTTACATCCATATGTAAGTACTTATTAAACCTTTCTTTCTATACTTAAAAATATGAGTAATCAAAGCTTACCCAACATCAAAAACCTCAATGAATAACGCTTAAGCATTAAATCCGTGACTGTAAGTATATGTCATCTACAATTCACAAGGCAGCGATCATCGAGAGAAAGTGAACGCGTGTCGTTGACCCCGCTGCCCAATTCCCGCACTCGCACGATACTCTGTAGGTAATAGTTATAATTATAATTAAATCCTTGAACACTTGCGTGACGTAATACACACGTGTTAGGCCGTTGTCCGTGTATTGTTTGATACTTAGGTAATTGGTCAATTTTCTACCAGTAGTGATTGGTCAGTTTGAACGTGGAATATTTTTTCTGGAGAAAGAATTTTCCTTTTGTTAATTGGCTTATTTCTTATGCGTGATGCAAGAGACTATAGTATGAAGTAAACGAGTGGTTTTAAAAAGAAAACATTGCTACAGCTTACCGATAGCAGTAGTGCAACATTAACCAAAACTAGAAAGAAGTCTTTGTATTGAACTTATAATACAATTGCCGAGCAAATGACCATAAATCACAATCCTAGCAAAAATAAACACTTGCATTATTACAACAGTAATAGTATCCGGTATCAAAAGATGGCAATATGGCGTGGATGCGCAGACGCAACCATTCATATTCACTGCCCATCTGTTACATTACACTTCCGTTTCCTTAAATTAAAACATTCGCTTAAATTACTCAAATTAAATATAACGCTTAGCTACCAAAAGAACTGCTGAACATTATTCGCTAGTTAATTAGTAAAACAACGTATTTACCTATGCTTTCAGGAAGGCTAAATATAGGTTGGCACAACATGAAGATGTCGCTTGAAAAATAAAAGACTCGTCTATGTTAACATTATGTCGATTTCAGAATTTCAAAAATATGGTTCACTTTGCCAACGTATGATATACCTTACCCTACCATGTTTATGCGTTAGGGACTCATATATGATATATGGTATGTGATCGATAACACTCTGTTGTTAGGCATTCCCTAATAAAAAGTTAGCAACATTGTTTCTATTTTTTTTTAAATTCATTTGTCCTACTTACTCATTTTCTCATACAAAAGATTTCAACGCAATACGCCTTCTACACCTCGAATATATTTAAATTAAATATTTAAATTAAATACTCTATTATTTAATTCGTTAAATGTGGAATTCATAATGGGTACGTAATACATTAACTCTTCCTTTAATTAAACGCTAGGTAATTATTCATTAGGAACTTTTAACTGAATAGATTTTTGGTGAGAGTTGATTTTGGTTTTGGTTATCATTATGGGGCGCAAATCATTATTCATGAAAGCATGACAGAATGCAATTCCAAAGAGTTCTGATATAAATTATAACTAGAGTAAAATAAAATTATAACTTATAAAGTGGAGTAGGGATCCTTAAACTTGAACTTCTCTTCCTGGATCCTAAATAGTAGCATCTTTGTGCATTTGTTTACGTAAATAAAACTTAACACTAACATTCAATAATATCTATATCGAAGATAACCTGGATTCCAACAAGCCAAGATATGTCTGTGTATAAAACAAACTAATAAAAATGTTCGTTTGCAATAAAACTTGCACTCAACCTCTTAACATCCGACTGCAAACTACTACCTCGGCAGGAAACAAACCACTCCTTTCCACTTAATGAATAAACAAAAGCAATTACACTCTCAAAATTCACACGCCCGCCGTCACAAACATAATACGCGTGCAGAGTCCAAACATCGTGCGAACCAATCGGCGAATGTCAATATTTAAATTAGCCGTTTCATAATAATGATTGCGTCACAATTAGATAATATCTAGGAGATCGATGACCGCCAGTGAGCGGCCTTACATAACACAATCTAAGTAGTTTCTTAGATACCTACATGAAAGAAAGTTTGGACGAAGTGAGACCTAACATTCTTGTAACCTATTGTAGTCTATTGATGTGTCTCGCTGCAAAAAATACAATAGCACTGACATAGACATTGTATTGTGAGTAAATACGTCTTCACACAAGCCCCAACAAAAACATTGATAAGTGCTACATCGATGAATGCATAACAGCATTGATTTTTAAGTCAATAATGATCACTCGGTTGTTTTATCTTATACCTAAGTACTACAGGCTATAAAGCTATCCCACCACTGAGCTACGCCCCTCCACTCCTTACATTCTATTTCTATGTCTTCCTACCTTAATGAAAAAGACAACACAATACTTCAACAGCGTTGCGGCTACAATAAATGCACAAATACATTATCATTATTTCGCATTGGACGCATTCATTTCAATGTAACGACGATTTAATTCAGTTCAAGTTTCAAATAAATGAAGATGTTCGAGACACAAATTCCAGCGCATTCAAATAGCCGACATTTATATAAAATGCTTTAAAGCGATTCTCTACGCGTATTTCCGTATATTTTCCTCTTTTCCAATGTTGTAGAAAGCGTTGAGGAAAAACGTGTGTCTTTTCTATCATAATGCACGCTTAATTTATTGATTTTATTCATGTTGTATTCAGTAGATACTTTTCAGGTGACTGCATTTTACTTAATTATAATTGGCAGCAACTTTAATGACCACGTATTCTGGATTTGAAAAAAGAGGACAGTCATTGTTGGTGACCTTATGGTTTTTTACATACGTAATTTCTAATTTATTTTGTAGGCTTAAAAAATACTAGTTTATCTAAAACAGGTAGAAGATATTCTAGACAAAATTATTGATTCAAAATATTCAAATACATATGTAAATAGAATTAGTTTCCGTAACATCAAGGCTACGGAACTCATCACGATGCAGCTAACGGGGTCAATCATTTCTCACTAGTAGTAACTTATACAAATATATTTTATGGTTTATCAAAGCGAGTCGCCAGAGAAAGTGAGCTGGCGGGGTCGCGCAGACGCAAGCGTCAGTAAAAAGCGCCCAAATTATGTTGAAGACAAAAAGTAAAAGACTACAGACGTTCACCTGCGACGGAGGGAAACTATACCAAGTGTAATTGTTCCAATTTAACTGAATGTTAACGAAAATTTGTGTAGTTATTTACGCGTTTCTATTAAATTGGTCATTTGACGGAACTGCTACTCTACCCTACCTATGAAAACGTAGCTACTTGGTATATAATATTGACCAAATAGAGTATTTTTGTATTGAAAGTTGTAACATCAGAAGCTACTGTTTATTTGGAACAAACTATTGAAAGCACACATTGTTTTTTAGTATATATCAAATGTCGCCGGTCAAAATACAATCTTTATTATAAATTTCGTCTATAGTTTATCGTGCCAGTCTGAGACGCCACTTTCTTACGAACTTTAAACTTATTGCAATTTAATTTGTTTGAATGAACGAGCAATTTCATATCGAACTCGAACATCTTTCGTGAACCATGGGAGAAGCGGCATCCATTCAACTTTGATTGATGAAGAGAAAACGAGAGAAGAAATAATCTCCTACACGGGATGAAATAAAGACCTTTTTCTTTCGCAAATTAATCAATGACACCTTTAATAGCTCGTACTAACAGCTAGTAAAAGACTGACAATTTACCTAGTTAATATAAAATTGCGAAGTTTACAAAATTTAGATCAGTTACGTAACAATTTATTCTCTCTTTTCAAACTGTGAAACCTGAAACATACCTAACATTAATGTTATGTAACTTATTAAGTATCTAACTACTTATTTATATTTATTGAAGTAATATGTGTAAGTGCTTAGGCATCTACTTATTTACCTATATTGTAAAGTGTATGTAAGATTGTAATCAAGAACAAATAGATTTAACGTCATTTAAGGTAGGTGTGTTTATGTCTAGAAGGACTGTTTAGTCAATTCGTGGTTTCATATGACCTTAGGGTTTTAGACTTTAGGTACTATTTGCTAAACCTTGTGCCACTTTGATGATGAAGCCTAACCCTCTTTGTTAATATTTTTCATATCGATAATCTTGTACTTATTTTATTTTTTTAACAAAGGAACGTCGTCATCACTAAATACGTTGGTTTAAAAACGAATTATTTTGTACTTTCTTTTTACTTAGAAGGCAAGTAAAAAGAACTTGAAGTTTTCCTGTAAGTACACGTTATAAATGTTTAATCATATGGTGATAATTACATACCTATAAGTAGGTAGGTACGTAACTTACTGCGTACTTATAATGATACTTTCAAAACATGGATGCTTTAAAAACGAAGAAACACGAATTGAATGCATTTTTTGTTGACTGGTCTGTCCCACTTGCCTTTAATCTAATACTAGATGATAAAAACTGCAGTCTCATTTAGGATCAGGATTTAAGCAGGTCAACTTGACTTTAACAACTTGGAAACTTCACTTTCTTTTGAATGTCTTAAGATTTTTGAACCTCTGAAATTCGCAAAACAGTTTGTAAATAAGACATTATTAGACTTTGGACTATATGAGAAAAAGTATCGACTCCTAGGTCTCTTGCTCGCAAGCGCTACTGCTGAGCATGAGGTCCTGGGCACGATTGCCAGGTCAGAAAAAGTGTTATTTTATTTTTCCGTCAGGAATTTCTCAGTAGTAGCTCGGAGTCTGGATTTGTACCCGGTTGGTGGCAAAAGGCTCTCCTCTTATGACATGGAACTTAACCTGTGAAATGTGGGTGTACTATGGGTACAGCTCAGCCCAACCCTTCGACGATTACAGGTGAGATGGTATGTTATGTTAAGAAAAAAAATTACGATCGCCAGATTGGTGCGTGAGAAAAGTGATCGTCAAAAAACCCTCCATTACGCATACGCGGTGATGAAGGCGCCATATTGTAATTAGGGGCGGTCCACACTCCACAATCGTAATCGTAACCTATTGTTGTTTGGTACAAGCGATCCGTTCTGCTTCACATTGGGGCAGTCTTCACTTTCTATGACTGTGACATTGCCAACTTGTTATTTGTATCAAAGCCAAGCTATTGTTGAAGCCGGGAGTGATAATATCATATATTGCAATATCTCTATTCAATAGACCTAGCTATTATTATGTGAGGCGATACTCAGCGATGAAAGCCTCGTTAGATAGACATTATTGAGTGAAGAAATATGAAGCTTTATATGTTTGAAACGATTATTTATAACTAAAGTAAAGTAAGTAAATCGTTTATTTAAAGACTCAAAATTACAATAAGGAGGTATCGTTGGTCCCAAACTAGACACAGCCTTTATCTTCGGCACCATTAAATATGGTAATTTTTTAAAGTGGTAATTTTTAAATAAAATAAAATTTGAAATTAGCTAAAGTTAAGCTAGTTAGCTTCATCGAGACTACAAAACTAAATATACAAATAAATTAACTATAAGTGCAGGTAAATGATTAATGGAAAACTAAAATCAAATTATTATACTAATAAAAAACTATTGGAAATATCTCGTTAGTGCAATCAATCAAGCTTAACTGGATAACAGAACACTTTATTTAGCTTAGAAAAAAATCTGCCGTAGATGCCTGAGGAAAAGGCAACGTCAAAAACAGACAGAATAAGCTTAAAGCTTTATTATAATTTACTCTGATGCACAATGCGTTTGCCAAACAAATTATGATATTGATCAACAGGGATTTATTTTACAGAACACTGTTGAATCTGGAGGTCCAGATTCAACAGTGTTCTGTCGGATGCAGTGCAGAACCGTTCTTAGGCAGGTGCCTAAGAACGGTTCTGCACTGCATCCGATCCGAATCCGAGAAATATCGGTCCAGAGTAGCCATAGTAGGTAGGTACTACCTACTATTTATATGAGGGGTTGTGCACTAGATCCGAACTCTGTCCGTCCGAATTTTGAACATTCCCAATTCGGATTGAACTCGGATCTTGAATTCGAATTCAGATCGGATGCAACGCAGAACTGCTCAGTGTTTTGTCAAAACAAAATGATTATCGAGTCACGGTGACACGCACGCCACACGGTCGGAATGCGGCGTGTCCTTCTAGGTCATGCTGCCTTGCCTTGATAATAGTCAGTCATTGGTAGTAAGAACGAAAGCTACCATTTCGCTGATGCCCTACTGGCCCACTGTGCGCCATGTTTACACATCGTATTATTTGTTTACCTTGAACATATCTTTATTTGGATCCGCACCTACATACGTTTCAAATTCCCCTTCTAATGTCTAAGTCAGAAAAATATTTGCGTGTTTTCTTTTTTATAAAAACAATTGTAATTTTGTCAATTACAACGAAAGGTAATAGTTTTAACTCTCTATTCTCCATGTAACCAATTAGTTTAAATTATAAAGTGTATTAACTAGGAAGTGAAATTGATTGACGCAAGTCCTAGATATTAGTCGTTCAAAAAGAGCAACTAGCTAGCTGCATTCTCTTTACACATTAAATTAGGAGACTCTCGAAGTAATTCTCACTGCACCATGAAGTGTGATATTTAACTGAATAACAGGTAACTTCGAGGTCAGCTGGCAAACTTGAAAGAAAAGCATACTTTCCATTTGCTTGACCAGTATTAAAAATTACCACCTATGACAACCAATCGGCATTTTTTAAAGTTTGTAAAAGTTGTATTAACTAAAGATATGTATGACAAAACTCCTTTTAAGTTATAGGAATTATTACGGTCTTAGCACATCCATTTAATTTAAGCATATGGTAAATATTAGGATACTTTTGCAAATCTATAATAATTGGCTACCAAGAGTGGCTAAACCCGCTTAGCTGTTCTTTCATCTAATATACTTAATATTCCTATGCAACTGGCTAATTACGACTTCATTAATTCAGCAGTCAGATTAGTTGTTCAATTTATAAATAGTGCACGTTGGTATGCGATACTCAATTGTTTCTATTCACGCCACAAGCATTACTATCTAGTATCTAAGTACTGAGTTCCGTAACTCATTATAAATCTCAGAGTTTAAAGAGACTGCACTTACCTTTACTTAAGTTAATACTAAGGTACTTAGGTCCGTGGTTATCCAATTATACTGCTCATTCAAACAGGTATTATCTCAACAAGCCATGATTATCATGTTACCGAAATAGCAACTTTTACAAGCGCATGACCCCATACCTTGGCGATGAGTTGGATGTAGTACCGGGCCCGCCCTCTGCGGTTCATTTATAAACCACTATGGGGACATGATGATGGTGTCCCAGTTCTCAAGTTCCGTCTACGGTTAATAGACACTAAAAGTGATCATCTATAACTCAAGTCTGAGGAAAAGGTTAATCATGGTTCTGCTTTCTCGTGAATCCAATGGCTTCTAAGCCAATCAAGTCGTAATTGATCACATTTTCAAAGTTCCATAATGAGGAAAATCACAAGCATATAATTTATTTATTCTACTGCCTGAGGACTTATCTATTTCCATATAGAGCCATCCGCAGTGTTGTTTGCCCACTTCAACAAACGACCATAACCAGTGCCTTATCACCAATGCTAAAGGTATAACCCAATGAGAACTGCTGCTAAACTCATTGATATGCACCTGATTAATACCTGTAATGATATCAAACCTAGATCCATCCTCTAATGTCGGTAGCATTAACGAGATTCATACAAACCTTAATCAAAATCGATGATTATCCAAACTGCTCCTCATATTTAGATCAGTGGAGTGGAGAGAAGTAGGTAGGCAAGTCGAGCTCACATTCCAACTTTACAGTTACCCTCGAATGGTCGCAGCTACATGCAAATTGACAAATATTACCGGACACGCAGCTATCTCTCGCACTTGTGCACTATGTTTATGTACGTACTTATTACTGATTGATTTTCTTCTGTCTTGTTTGAAGTAAACGCAAGTGTGTCCAAGAAATATTGTACAGTATACGAATTGGAATATTGAACCGTTACATTCATATGAAGGTAGTTTCATAAACCTACCTACATAGTACTATTATTTGTTAGGTACGTAACAAATAATAGTATTATGTAGGTTTACTCACCTACTTAATTTCTAATTTACCTGATCAAGTTCCTCACCTCACCTCCGTAACTAGGTTATTAATTCAACCAATCTCAGTCAATTGCTGGACATATCTGGCATAGGTATTAGGTCTCCGGATTCTGCATCTGCCATCATTTCACACCAGCCGAATTTAAAATGCCAAAATCCGCTGCCGTCTTTCTTTACCCTAGTGTTAAAGGTGATCTTAAAATTGTTTCCAAAACTACAAATATTATGAAGATGGCCCACGGATAGTTATCATATTTATACGAACTGTTCCGAGTCTACATTTCATATTTAACCCTCTACTTACTCCGAGGTCACTTTCTATGCATCGAGAAAGTCCACGACTAAGTCATGAGATTAAATTATTATTTTAATTCTTTAATTGAGGATTAATCGCGACTAGGGATGAGGCTTTAAGGCTCTAAGTCTGTCCGAGGATTTACTAGAGTAGAATGTTCGTTCAGATAAGTGAGGTTTCAGAATAAGAAAGTGAAATGCAATCAAATGAGTCAGCGGTAGGTCAGTGCTCTGACGCGCGAGTCCTCCGTTCATTATGAACGATACTGTGACCCCCTACATTGAGTAACTCTTCGAGGAACCTAATGAAAGTAATTTTATGTTTTCCTTGTATTCCAACTTTCATTTTTTAATTTCTTTCTGATTTTAAGCGACGTATTAACCTTCAATAACAAAGCCGTTTCATTTTATTAGCCTCGATAAGTTCTGTGACCTCTTTCTTCTGTAAGGAAGCTAGCGAAAGTAAAATCTTGTTTTTCCATGCATTCCAACTTTCGTTCTTTAGGTCCGTTAATTAATGAATGCAAGAATAACTTAAGTATTCAAAACACCGTGCCTACTCTTGCTTATACCTACAATAAGAATACAATTCTACGTCAAGCAGTGCAGAATGAATTTACCACTCACTCAACTTTTTTTTCTATTTTATTTGACTGGCCTATCCTACACAGGAACTGTAAAGGTCAGTCACGGACGGGTCACCAATCTTCTTAGCTTGCACAGCGTGGTTGATGATCCTCTCGTGTTAGATGAATTGGTTTCTACCTTCTTCCATAGAAGAAATTGCTGATTCATCACATCAATCTGTAACGGTTGATAACGGACCTATATAGACCGGTCGACATGGGCCTCCCACTGAACGAGCTAAGAAAAATTGGTAATTATTTCAGAGTTATTAATTAAAACAAGATATATCGAAGACTCATTTATTTCTCAAAGTAAAAATAAACATGCTACACACAAGCTGTTGTCCTACTGTTCTACAAACGGACCGCCATGGATTCAGATCAAATGCACCGTAGAGAGCGGAAACTTGGTTTTTAATTAAGCAAAGTCTATTATTTCTAAGCAGAAATGGAAAAGGAATAAACAAATGAATTTGCTTAATAGTCCCTTGCAAAATAATCCATCCGTTTGTAGATGAGGAGTGACAATACAATTCAGAAAAAGGTCTCTGATGCAATAGTGAATATAGTGATTACTCACGCAAAATCAGCTTTTAGAAACCACTTACTAATATCTTCAAGAAGATACAGGAACAAGTACCTGAAAATATTTTTATATCAGTGCGTATACAAGCTAACGTGTTTCATCAAGACTTGTCTTAATAGGTGGCATTAACAATCATAATTTAGGGAAAACCAACACATAATGTAAACCGACGATCAAAACAAAAAATGGCCTGCATCACCAATATTCACATGATCAAGTTAAGCATATACCAAAGAAGCACGCCATGCGAGTTACCTGAAAGTGGCAATTGAATAAGTTTAGCACAGAGGACTAAATAAGCGATTTGAATGTACGATGTGGACCAGAAATCCTCCGCGCCGGCTTTCCATCGTGTTTGGCGAGGAGCAGTGTGGAAGCTATGCAAAATACTGCTACACCTACCTGAGAAACGCGAAGCGACGAACAATTTTTTTTTAAGTGATCAATTAATGTCAATAATCAATTTTAAAGAAACATTTTTGAAGTGAAAACTTCTTTAGCGGCGTTGTGCACTTTTTTTGTAATGGGTAAAAAATATTAAACTCGCGTCAGGACACGTGACCTGATCGAAAATTCGTAAGACGGTTAAAAAGACATCAACGCGTTGACTACCGCCGTGCCGATTTTTTTTCAAGTTTTCACTTCTGTCGGCACTCCCGGAGTGCCACTGTTTTCTTATTTTTAAATAATCTCATGCGTCTGCGTTTATAGGAAGCATTGCGTGTTATTTTAATAACATAAAAAGTTAAACGCAAAAGCATGCAGCCTTTAAAAATAACTAAGTAGTAAGTACGTAAAGCAATCAAGGGAAATACCATGTCATGGAAAGAAAATCAAATCAGATATGCCTTTACTATACCCAAGCAATTAAGTGATCACAGTGTGATTATGTACTTAAGACAAGCGTGAGAAGCAAGAGAATGTAGCCCATTGAATCGAAGTGTTAGTCGCTTCAGTTTCCACGAGACACATCAACTTTAATGGAAAAAGTAACTGATAAGACAAAGCCATCGGATGGGAAATATGTGACATTGGAACTAATTTTATATGATTTATTAAGGAAGGAGCACGTTAAGCAGATGGGCCCGGCTGTCTTTCGCGGATCTTTGACAGTCGTTACGAGTCGTCAGAAGCCCGTAACGACTGTCAAACCAACAACCAGTCTTACCAAGGGGTATTTTATTACCCAGTTTGTGGTTTGTGGAAGTCAGATAGGCAAGCAGTCGCTCCATGTAAAATACTGGTATTTAGCTGCATCCTGGAAGCCAACCCCAACATTGGAAAAGGCTAGGCAGTTTTTTAAATTTTTTGTTATGGAATGATTCTTTTTTTTCTTTGTACTAACAGTATTGAAAATGTTCTATTTTTCTTTTTATTAATGAAATTATGAATTTTGATCTTGCGTTAGCTGAACATTAAATTAACTTTATGTAGCGTTTGGGTCACCAAGATACAGGTTGTGACCCGCGTTTAGTAAATTAATTTGAATTCAGTAAAGAACAGTACCCTAATTGCGTAATTCACTATCAATCACAATCTGAATCGTTTTGAAACAGATTGCTAATACATTGCTTCATAAGTTAGAAAAAAAATCTGCTCAACAAGGTAAATAACGCAATGAATGTTATTAACTGTCAAAATGAAACAGAATAGTCTTAATCATTTACGAAAATGTATTACGTAATTAGATACCTGTTTCATATGACGAGAAAGAGGGGCAAATATGTGGAGCTGATGGCAAAATTTCAATAATGAAGCTGCATCATAAGAAGATGATGTTCGTATTAAGGTAGGTACCAAATCGAGCGTGTCGTAGACTCCTTTTAAAGGTGGGTACTAAAGCTTAGAGGTTTCCTTTTGAAGAAGTGATTATGGTTAAGCCACTAAATATTATAATGGGTGGCTTAGCATACAGACACGACACACGTGTCATTTGTCTAATTATACTTAGACAAAGCCTACGAACTAAAGGTTATACTTGATTTCATCGAGTTGATTGCTATTACTATTGACCAATTTTCGAATAATAGTTGTTTTTTCGGTCTTAGCTTGTTTTAATAGGTACACGTCTGTGGAATTATCATTGAATTACTCAGATTTGTTACAGTTGTAAAGCCATCATGAAATTGCGTTTAATTAAAATAGATTTTTATTAATTTATTTATCTTTTGTATCGATTCTTTTCTATTTTGTGAATGTGAGAACGCTGTAGGCTGTGGACTGTAGATTTTTTGACCATTTTCTATTTTGTTAAGTACCTGGTACTTGTTGAAAGACCTACACTGTCCTCTCATACGTAGGTATGTTACCACTGTTATTTGAAAGTATTCTAAAAGCCAATTATTTTTAAAAGAGTAACCGTGGAGTTTCTTGCCTGCCCTTCTCCATAAGAAACGAACAATTGGAACCGTGCACCTAGATTCTGACGTTTCATAAGTGCCCATGTAGGTTTATTTGAAATAAAATATTTTGAATTTGAAAACCACGTTTGCTTTTGCGACATATCTTGGGTGGCGTGAGTTTTAGGGTACCTAGGATATCTACGTATACACCCGTACATCGAGGTCTTTGGGCTTAGAAGAGCGTGTTTGATCAGTACTTTAAACGACTTCTGTTTTCATTATGAGGTTTTAAAAGCGGCGGAGATATTTAGAATCCTGAATAAAATAACTTGTATCTTACTATACCTGTAGCCTCCAAGAATTTATGTATTTATTCACTCCAAACATACAAATATCCTCACAGGCTAGACCCAACGCGATATACAATATCGCGATATACACTTAAAAATTAAATAGTTCCTCTGCCTGTTGCTGCTTGCTTGCTGCTTGTAGATAGGGATCAGATAGTATTTCTTCTGCGTTACATCTTCAGGACTTTGAATTATAAGAACGCAGTTTATGACTGCATATTGGATTGGACGATTGGACCGAAAACCTGACTGCATTTAAGCAGGAAAATTTCTTCTATTCGCTTCATTTGAAGCTATTTGGTGGTGAGAATAAGAAGTTGTGGGAGAATCATTGCAGCGCTGATTTGCTGGATTTGTTTTCTCCTTTAGCTATCGTTATTTCTCCTGACAAAGTTTATTGGGTTTATATGTATGTATGTATTTATGTATTAGTATGTATTCTTTTTCGAATTATCTATCCCATAAGTTGCACCTGCCACATTTTGTCTCTGCATCACCCTAAGGTTGACTGGTAGAAAATTCCTCAGGCATTAGAACCGCTTTTTTACAGTATTTTTTTTACTTGTGCATAAGGTTTTAATAAATAAGATAGCGGCAAAGTCGAATTAACAGACAAAGCATCGATCTATCAATGCTAGTTCAATGACTGATTTTTGTACTTGACTGACATATTCCTAAATGAACTAAGTAATTAGTTTTAGCAAAAAGTTACCACTAATCCGTTATCCGTCTAAAACAAAATCTATAAGTGAAACTAATCATTTACCGGTTTCCTGTTGCAGATATTTGGATGTACGAATGTTCATGTTTTTGCACTTACCCTTGTACTTCTTTTACCTGACCGTGAGATGCTGCTGCTTTGTCCAAGAAAATACCTGGAACAAAATAAATAATCTGTTAATTTCAGGATTATCGTCTACAACGTTCTTGTACTAGATTATAATAATATTTGGGATGCTTGAATAGCAGAACCCTTCGTAGCTTTGCAACGGAATTTCAAATATTCAAAGTCAGTAGAGTTTTCGTCGGTTCGTTAACCGAATGTCCTTGACAAGGTCCAGTCGGGAACAGTACGTGCTACGGGATGGGAACAGGTTGACACACGGACAGACGGACCGACTAGCACAGTTAGCCGCTGCCACCATAACTGGGTCATCATATATATATAGTGAAGTTCAAGGCGCAACACTCATTGCAAGTTAAACTCTCGCACAGGCAACACGCACTTTCACCGGTGACGATAAGCTACCTCGTGGAAGATAACGTGATTCAGTGTTAGTGATATACCCCCAGTTCGAGATAAGGTAAGGTTTTTAAAGGTCCATCCCTTAGGACGCATAGTGGAATATCTTAAGTGTTCGGTGTTTGAAATAATTGTGTGAAAGTCGGACAGGACGCTGATGATTGCAAGTGACCACGTGATTTAATAGATAAGGTGTTTCACAAGTGATTTTGGTGATACAAGATGTTTGTTTTTCTTACAAAAAGCTTTACTTTTTTTTTAAACAGTGTTTAATTATTATTTTTATATTGTTATGGATAAACATTTGTCATTGTATCAAAATTGCTGTGAAATAATGTTTTAAAACGCCTAAAAGAAGTATGCTAATTATTTAGTTTTGTATTTGTGTTAAGACACTCCGGGAAAAAAGGCAGTGATTTGATAAAAATTGACACAGAAAAATTTAAGTGTCCATCCTATCGCTAAGGATAAGTTATTAGTCCAAAGAAAAAATAATTTTACCAGCTTGCTTGGAAATATTTTACAGTAGCTTGCGTTCGAGTTCCTTATGCATTGTATCAGTCAAAGGATAAATAAGCTATACATGGATGGTGCTTAAATCAGTCAAAAACGCTTCTTTAGGCACTTTATACGAATGAATGTTTCAAAAGAATGAATGCACGATGGTTTAAAGAAAATCGCATACAATTTTCTCTCAGTTATGCACTTATTTGATTTTTCTAATACTTGTCTTGCTGTGTATGAAATTTAGGTACTTTAACTTAGGTTTTTGAGGAAATAACTAATGTCTTACGCCGTTTGTTTAACAAACATTAAATGACTAGAAATAAGTCGCTAGATATAAGTGAGGAATTTCCAGTTTCCATAATTCACAAAAGACGCAGCGCGTCTTGCGTTGCGTCTTTTTGTCGGGAGTCTCACAGCAATGGTTAATTAACTGTCTCATTTTATGACATTAGAAAAGTTAAATATTCATAAAGATGTTGTTTATAACGACGTTCAATAAATTCAGTCAATTCATCCAAAAAAATCCAAATTGCTCAACAACCGGAAATGGCAGCTTTCTACCAATTTTTAGTAACTTGATAAGTCAAGTTCCGACTTTTTACACACCTCAAATTTAATAAATATAAAACACACGATCACAAACAAAACTATCTTCCGAATCTATTATCATTGAAAAAATGACGGAACAATGATACAAATCAGTAACAAACATTTAACACTTGTTATGAACTTCCACACGGCACATTATTTTCACTGTTCGCTTTAGTCATGTAAATATGAACCTTCGCTTTCTAAAATGTGAAAATGTTCACATCATGCGTTCTAACCCTGAATTCGTCGCGGAGAATCTAAAGAATACAGAGAGACAAAACACTCTTAAGTAGCTAATTTGACGTAACAATGGCGTTAGGTGCATTGAAAATATAGTTTTACAAAAGAGATTTTCCAACGGTATTTTTTGCTCGTAACATGTTGGATTTACGATAGAAACTCGCGTTGCAAATTATAATCAATTTTATTTCATCCGGTAGCTCGTTTAATTGCTCTATTCTTCAAATAGAGCGATTCAATCAATTTATTATGCTTAAATATTCAAGTTCATTAAGAAAAGTAAGTCGATTTCATCTCATAGTTTTGTGTTTGAAATGACAAGGTATTATTTCAAACAATTAATTGGTGAAATTAAAACAAACTGCTATTTTAAAAGGAAATTTAATCAAGGATATTCCTCGAAACTTTCATTAAAGTTTGTAAACAAAAGATGAGATCTTGAGGCTTGACGAGTGTTATGATACTTGTGACAGGTTCTTAAGTAATTAAAAGTCTTGAAACGTGCGCCGGCGCGTGTTGAAAGTGGCGAGGAAAGCTGCTGCGATCGGAATGGCCAATAATCCGCTTGCGTGCCGGCTGCCCGGGCCCGTCGCCGCGTTTCTCGCTCTAACATATTGGTACTCGAATGTAATAAAATAACGAATTCCCAGAAATTAAGAAACGTTATGTCATCGAGCGAATTTTTTTTTTCCACGTTTATATTGATGAGCAACATTATGTGCAACCAATATCAACTGATATTGGTTGCACATAATGTTGCTCATCAATATCAAGCGGTACCGAAGTAACTACTTCGGTACCGCTTATTCCAATTTTCTCTGAAATACGGTACGAACTATAAGAAAATAATTTTATGAAGATACAGTTAGATAGGTAGTTCAATGGTTACTTAAACTTGCAAAAGTCAGTCTAAGTATCTATCTTTAAAATAGTAATTAAAACGCTTAAACCAACAAAAAGTTGAACGCTTAAATTTAATAACATCCTTTTAATTGAATGTTAATGAAAAAGACATCAACGCTAGAAATAATTCATAGTCGCGACTCGCGATGATAAATCTCCACAATCGTCATATTGTGGCGAGACTAACGAAATGCTCGTACCACTCACGTCCAAAAAACTTTAAAGTGAAAGTTGTGTCGACGGATGTGAGAGGCAATCTCGTCATTACCGGCAACGTTGGGTAATCGAAATGTTTTTAAAACGTAAATTATATATCTACTGACACCTTGCCTGCGGGCTTTGGTGGGCCCTCTCGGATGCACGGAGAAATTTCTTTCTTTTTTTTATCGATTTTTTATTCTCGATGCAAGACTTGAGTAGGAACGAAAAAAGTAATGAATCTTCGAAGATCTGGAATATAATTTTACGTATGTATTTCGGAAAAGTTCGGCAAATTTAGAACACACCTTAGGTGTGGAGTTAAATGAGATGTTTATAAAGCCTTTTTAGTAGACAATTTCTTCTATGTTTAGCTTCTTGGAAAACAATACAAAATACATGCCAGTCGAAAATTATTTATGCATTCCCATTGTACGTTTAGAAATCAGATACAATGTGAGCATAATAATTGAGATGTAATACGGTGATTGACACGATTGAAGGCTTAAAGTAGGCGCCGACCCAAATTGAACATGTGCATCTTGAATCAGGTGTACCGTACGATTGATCCGCATCGAGAACACGGTAACGGTGTGTAACGCGCCTATGGATCACTTTACGGAACATCGTATAGCTACTTTATCATTACAGCTAGCACTAATCAATCGCGGGAATCGATGATGCGTCTCTATCATCGTGAGTGTTACGGTGGTCTTTGTGAAACTGCCACTGAAGCGCCTTATATTTGTCCAGGCATTCGCATTTTTATATGTATGCGTGGATTATGGATCTAGATACGTCATTAATATTATAATTACCTACCCAATATTGTTAAGTTTTTTTTTTTGTTGAGACTGCGTAGTAGTGCCGAATGTTTAGTTATTGATAGATGCCCGGGTGCGTTATGCACTTTGGTAGTTTAATGGATTACAAGACTAACCTTAAAAAGGGCCTGGACTTAAGAAAATTTGGCCAAGCGTAACCGTAAATGCTGAACACCAAAGCAGACTGTAAATGCGTGAAGTTTCACGCAATAATAAAGCTAAAAACGTAAAAACATAAACACTTTAAACATTCAGATAAGTAAGGTATAATATAATAAAACCTAAGCATGTAAAATCACTCAATTACATGTAGTTATACAGTTAGTCACGTAGTTTTCAACGATGTATGTTTATTACGACTGAATAAATTTTAGTCCACGCTCATATCCGCGTACAAAACACGCACGGACTTACGGATGGTTTTAGAAAGCGGATTGCACGCTGGACCGGTCACTGAGCAGATGAAAAAAGCAAAAAAAAACGCGGAAAATGAAAACAAGAATAAGCGATTTTCTGATGATAGGTAGATAATATTTTCTCGCGACGAAAACTTTCATCTCTCTTAATTTTTTTGTTTTTATGATGTTATTTAATAACAAAAGTATAGGTACGTACTAAATATGCCGTATTCGTTCGCATTCTCCATCAAACATTACTTGCATGAACTGCCAAGAAGTTTCATAAAAGAAAATCGCACAAATGCAAACGTCGCGGGCGGCACGCACAAGAGGAAAATTGCCAAATGGCTGGTGAAATTTGCGATTCTCATTTTTCCACGGTGAATTTCCGATGAAAGTTGGGAGCGAGTTGGTCACAACGTAATAGCAGGTCTGAGTCCTCGCTCCGAAATTAGAAAAACGTTAACCTTGCACGGCAGTGGCACACACGCGACCGGACCGCGTTGCTTTCACCCATCGCCATGTTTGCCGCGCCTTGCTAGTCGTTCTGCGTTACTACACAATATAATTATACTTTACGCTGTAAAAATATACCTTTAAACAGATTTTTTAGGGGAAATGAGGTATCATTAAAAAAAAAATACCTAGATTAATACCACAGCCTACCTAAATAACTAATAATCAATCTTTCTTGTTATTTATCCAAATGTAGGTCAGTTTGGACGTGAAGATCCGCGACGAACGAAAGTGAGGCTAAGTTTCTCGTGCGTTGCAACGCCAAGTTCAGTCACCTGCGCCAGTGCAGGGTTACTGGGTCATGGGGTCACGGCACCATCAAACTTGAGTGTAAATCGATCCAATATAGGCTGCGGTGTGTAAATTATCATTTCATTTCACGGGTAAAGTTTTCCTGGCGCTTATATTGCAACAGCTTTCCAAACAAAAGTTATGACAACCATAAAGACGGATATATTATTATAAATTTTTGACGAACCAACAACTGCTATACGTATAGGTAGTTATTCTAAGAGCTGGACGTCGTCATTACATAAATAGCATCATGTATGTAGCGGTTTACCAGTAAATGACGGCAACAAAGCATACATAAAACATAAGTGATGACGGCGCAAGTCTTGCGACAACAAATTTCTCCGGAGAGAATCTCGGCGGACCCGCTGTCACCGGTGACCGGTGCGCCGGCGCAACACTGTTCCAACACTATTTATTTTATACGTAACACGTTTCTTCGACCAACTTAGAACGTAACAATTCCTCTATAATAAATTTATGGAACCCATTGACGTTTGATCATCCTGGCCACGCGTAGGCCGTGATGTAATTTTTTTCAAGTGAGCCGGAAGTCACAGAAAGTGCTAATAGCTTGCTTTTTCGACCGAGGAAAGTAGACCGTTTCGCATATCGTGCATAGCAAACTGTTAAAATGTAGGTACGTCAATTTATATAACTAGCACCTTATTAAGTGTGTAAGAGGTGACATACGAAGAACAGTTACAAAAGACCGGGTCACCTGCATTCGAGGGCTGTCGGACATGCGAGTAACACACTTCTAAGCCGGATGATGTGGACCGTAGCCCTTAAAACTTGACGCATCTGCCTGAATTTAATACAATAAATGGCTTTAGCTGTGTTGTAATTTCATTATTTTTTTCTGATAATGTCAAAAGATAATTAGGTGCCGTAAAAACAGTAACAAAACATTTTTGTATCACACAATATCCGAATAAGTAGGCAGGTAGAAACCTACTAGGATTTGCCCACATAAAACGCGACGCAAAAAGATTTAAGAGTAAATTAGGTAGGTATTTATTTAGGTTTCCATTGATGGGCAGCAAGTACCTACCTACGCCTCTATCGATGTCGGTTTGCCGATTAAAAACGAATCTTATGAATTAAAAGTAGGTATGTGTTTCATTAAAACAGAAAGCAGAATGCTTTAAAAAAAAAAAAATACACTTTGCAAACGTCCTCTAATTAGAGACGCGAGCATCCTCGTAAAAATACAGAGAAGGCGACGCTAGGGGCCACTTTCTAAGCAAGTCTAAAAGCAAGCAATCAATTCGCGCGAATCACTCATCAGAACACTTTCTAATCGACGTCCATTGCGCGAGAGCACAATTAAATTAATTCTCAGAGGTTTTATTTTAAAATAATTACGCATTAAGTGTTGTGCCCAAAATTATTTAAGTTTTCTTTACTTACGAAAATATCCTTTGTCTACAGATGCATCACACAGTGACGGGATGGGCGCTGCTGGCGCTAATAAGTTCATCGTCAGTTCTCCATACGCTGGCATATCCCCAGAATGTCCCTCTTATATCACAGGTATGGTTCTATGCTTACATTCAATAGGTACTTACCTACCCACGTCCGCGTAAAGGCGAGAAAAAAATTCATCTCGTGCATTGTTATCCCAGTTTACAGATGAAAGCATTACATGTCTGTCATTTTAATAATGATCGGTCATTTTACTGACATTGGTTTTTAAACTACTATTTCCAGGCGACAAGTAGTGTTCGGACACACAATCCCCAATATTACAGCAACTCATTACCGATGCCCCAGCAAGAACAAGCCCAAGAGCGGAAATTCGCAGAGAAGTCCAACGCCTTGAAGAAAGTCGCCTTAGATGACATTGATGAAATACAAACAAACTCTATCTCCGACGGAGGCTTCTCATGGTCAAACATGCTTGGTAAGTAAATATGACCTTTACAAATTAGTACAAACTTTAGGGGGCAATGAAAAATTTTATTTTGATGTCTGGCTTAATTTAGTTATTAAAATCTGAAAATTGGCATTATTTCAGGCATGCTTATGCAAATGATCTTCAACCCTGGTACAACCGGACCCAACAAGAGTGACAGCATCGATACAGACTCAGGGTCGCCGTCACCTTGGGCCAACTTACTTTCTATGGGTCTTAAAATCTTAACTGCAATTCTTGGAGGAGGAGCATCAAGCGATGGTATTGACAAAGTAGACAACGGCTCGTCTCCCATGCAGGTACATAAATAAATACAATATCCAAAGGAATTTTGTAAAATTCCTTCCATTTACATCTCAAAATGAGAAAATCACACCCATGTCCACCGCAAAAGCTTCAGCTCTGAAGTTATCATTAATGTACAAAAAAGCAAACTTCATTATTTTATTTATCCATACTGATCCACTAACATAGTTTTTTTGTAGATACTTATTGATATTTATTTAGAATCACTCCAATAATGTAAAAAAGCACCAAGTTGACCCTCACCTGTAGCAGGCATCATTTGTCAAGTAGTTTATAGAAGCCTTAATTCACTACAAATAACTAGTTCCTTCACGTCCAGGGATCACCTCAGAGAAATCACTTTAGTAACTATTATTCTCTATTTTATTTCATTTTATGATTAAAAATAATTTTAAAAATTTCCTTGAGGTCTTTCCTATCTTCGGAATGTAAATAGTAAAATTTGGTTACGGAGACGGTGTTGCTTCTCGCTTGCTTCAGGGTATATTGGCTGCGGTTCTGTCGACGGTGCTCGGTGCAAAAGATCCCGACCAGGTCGCCTCCATGGCAAAGCAGGCTGGAGAGGTACGCTACCCATCCTTCCTTCTCCCTTTTTATGCAATTATCTGTATGCCAATCTTTTTAGTGACTATGAATGCAAAGGAGTTTTAAATAATTTTACGATTAAATGTCGTAAAATTGTGATTCCTTTCCAGGTCTTTTAAGGACCTAGTAAGCTGTTCTTGAACGGTATTTTTTCTTTTCACAGTTCATCAACATCGTCGTTAATCTTTTGGACGCCTTGAAGACATCATTCTCTCACAGATCGCTGGCTGCACGATCAATGGGACGCAAAGATTCAGTCAGTGACGCAGCGCTCGCTGGCATTGCTATGTTCAAAACCTACGTGAGGTCTTTCGGCACAAACGACGACAAGTGTCTGCAGAAATACGTATGCGATGCTAATACAGAGTGTTCTGATGACATCGGTCCCAAGAGTGTATTCTGTCAATTCGGAACGTAAGTACCTGTTCACATAACAGCACGCTTGTTTTTACCGAAAGGTTAGGCAGAGGTGTAACTATAGTACATCCACAATTCTAGTGGTCTTAATATTTAGATATTCCTGAATAATTTACAGGTAAATTTAATTAGGTTGGAAGGTAGCTATGATACTTTAATTCAAGCATGTACCTTTCTTGGTATATTATGCTATTTATCATTAGTTCACAAGACGACAACTGACAAACTTTAGGGCATGTTGTTTTAATAATGCTGGGCGGCCTGGTTGATTATTCTGTACGTAGGCACCGGTCTTTAGATGAACTTAAAACAACTTTGATATGGGAGGTTAACAGGAGAATTCACTGAATCTGGCTGGCGTTTGGAAAACTACGTCAAGTTTTCTTGTCACCTATTCCACATAATCTACAGAAAAAGGTCTACAATAAGTGCGTGGGTACTACCTGTTATGACTTCCACAGCCGAGACGTGGACACTTACTGTACCTACTGCTGGTCCACAAATTCCTGTAATGTTGCTCAGCGAGCTATAGAAAGGGCTACACTTGGTGTACTCCTGAATGATGTGATCAGCAGAAAACCAAAGTAGTAGCCCTCAGAATAGGGGCAATAGGATGGCTATATTAGCCGTAGAACCCAATGAAATCTTTGACCCATAGAGATTATCTCCCATTCTGGAGTGGAAACCGCGAATCGGTAAACGTAAAGTAAGACGCCCTCCGTCTAGGTGGAGCGACGATCTACGCAGGGTAGCTGGTAGAGCCAGATGAGAGTAGCCGTGGGTGAAATTAAAGAGGCTTATGTTTTGCAGTGGACAGCTATAGGCTAATGCTTCGGAAGCACATCTAACTACACGATTACTGAAACACAAACGCAGACCTACGTTAGTATATAAAGCAATGCCCGGTTATGGCAAAAGGGGTGGAAAAAAGAACTTTTAAGGAAAATAACTTAGGTTGAGATCGTTGCAGATAGACTTTTATAGATGTGAAAACTGTCAATTGCAGCTAATGAGCGTCTGGACCTTTCCTCCATCCTGTTTGCTTGTCCCACTAATTACACAGGTGTAAACCTCATTATTTTATCGAAACATAATTCTTATTACAGCTATGCTACAAGTTTCGTTTTGGAGAGACAATCTGGAGGCACTTTCGACGACTTCTACGAGGCAGGTCGTCGAGGTCGCTCGGGTGTGGACTGTCGCCAGATGTATCTTCAGTGCAACGAAGTTTAATGCCAACAGAAAATTCCGCCAAAATATCTTGTAGTGCGACTTCAAAATTAGTGATAACAAAAAATCTTATAAGTAACGTATCGTTTCCAAAGTTTTACCTCTTGGGATTGGCATTTTTATATCCGTTTCCACAGTAATATCAAGGAAGTGTTACAAAAATAGTCAAAATACGATTATGTTTTGATTTCGGTGGGTACATTGAAGTATTAAACTACTGACGCAATGAAATATGTTGGCATATTGTGCTCAAAACTTATCCCATCGCACTAATTAAAACAGCGTCAAGTATAGTGTTTAATAATTTATTAAATTATTTATTTATTTAATTTATTTTAGAAGTAAATGAGTAAACGGTAAAATTGTCCCACATTGTTATACGGTCTATTCCATGAAACCCTTAGAAATGAGTATTGTAAAATGTTGTGTAATTGGCACATTGTTTATTGTATAAACGATGAAATAATCCGCCAGTTTCTCGATAATTGACGACTGATGTAAAAAGTTATATGTGATATAAATAAATATTTATATCACTTAATAGTTAGTATTTATGTATATTTTGTGCGACTGTGTGATTGAGGACGTCCTTGTGTGCTTGTGATTGTAAAATAATAAAGATTAATATTTATGTTTTGTCTTTCTTTTGCTGTTACCCATTTACTATACGCGAGTTATAAAAATATGTAATTATCTCGCGACATATAAACGTAGGTTTTCTAGAAAATAGCTACAAGAAAATACCGCTATAATAACTTCACATAATAAGAGTACGCAAAGCCAAGTAGAGCGTAATATGCACGCATAGCCATGGGCGCTTGCACATCCCCCTTGACATTCGTTGACACTGCGTGATAGAGAGATGACGTTGGAAAATCTTCTCTCCCAAGTAGGAATGGGAACGAAGCAACTAATTGACAGGTGAGTACCACTAGGTATTTTCAACGTTACCAACTATATTATCAACATTATTATCTATAAATTATTATTTTATGGGCTCGAGCTCGTAGGAACAGTCAATCAGATCCCGATATTAACAGCTAACTGTCTGAGTAAATATTTCGAAGTTTTAGATTACTGATTAATCATTTCGCCCTTTTTATGTGATGATTAGAAGATTTTCCTTTTAAAGGATGACGTGTCCAGTGGCAGAATAGACGTTTGCCTAGGCAGAAAATCAATGTTCAGTAAATATTGTTGTATTTTTATAACAGCTATTGTTTCTAAGTTATCAATTAATAAGTTTTAGGAGTCAGGAATAAACTGATCAAAATATAGTTTATACTTCTAGGATTTAGTATGTATATTTTTTACTATAATGCCATCTATATGTGAATACAGATACTAACTGGTGGTACTCCTGAGTGAAATCAGTGAAATTAGCCTGATCAGATTTTGCATTTTTTTGCTTAAAATTTTTTTTATTGCATCACGAAGCATTTATGCCATAATGTGACACGTATTTAAAATAAAATTTTTAGTTCATATTTTGGTTTCTCTCTGAATAGGCACCCATTTTTATTTATCTCTATATTTGTTCCAACTGAAGTAAGTAAATTAAGTAGGTACCCAATTAATTTTACTTAGAACGCAAATCAAGCAGAAAGTAACTAGTTGTCAATGTACATAGGTACCGTAAAACAGAGGATCATATTGATAAAGAAGATATATTTTTAATAAATCATTTTAATGGATTTTTGGGACATATTGTAAGGATGGTTGAATTTATACTAAACATTTATTAAACTTTACTATTAGATGGAACAGCAGATTTTTTTTTCGCGATTTCGAATTTGGTCCCATAGTCAAAGTTATTCAATTCGATGGATTTTTTTTTTTGGGTGGGAAATGATCAAATTACTTCTCTCGCTCTGGGCGGAGCGGGAGGGCGTGTCAGACTCTTACTGACTAAAACCCACCTATGTTTCCGGGGCCACGGTATCCCTTTCGGACTTCCCTGCAACCCCGGCAGGCATCGGCCCTAGCGGAACCCTTCAGTTCTGTTGACACCTCTTTGAGGCGAGCGTGGAACAACGTGCTGTCGACCCGGGTCTAGTCCTTATCGGACGGCGAGCTACCCATTGCTCACCGTCCACAAGCCCGCACCTATGGTGGCCGGGCATCGGCCTTCGATTCCCGACGCTCAGGGCGTCTCCTGCGGCGGTTAGCGTGAGGGCGCGAAATTTGCCTCTCCCTCACGCGCTCCGCCTCCCCCTTCGCGACCATTACTGCTTCGCAGAATGAGGTGACGGCCTCCAATGCCCTCCCGCTCCATATCATGGCCTAAACGAGGGCCGAACGCGAGAGATCACCACCGCTGATCGCCTCCACGAGGACACGACGATGCTCCGCTCAAGCCGGGCAGAACTCCACCGTATGCTCCACCGTCTCCTCCGGACGATCTACACATTGGTGACACCCGGGCGATTCCTCCCGCCTTATCCGGAACAGGAACCTCCCGAAGCAACCGTGTCCGGTGAGGACCTGCGTCAGGCGGAAGGTGAGGACGCCGTGGCACCTCTCTAGCCACTCCTCAAAGAGGGCACTTATCGCCGCAATTGTGGCGTGCCCAGTTCGATGGCCTAAAGCACCTCTTAAAGTTTCTAATGTATTTTTTTTAACATTCTCCATTAAAATGGTACCAGTACCAGAAGAAAAAAGCCAAATTGCTTTAACTGGCTGAAAGAACTCTTTCCGTCGATATTCCTTAGTCAGTCCTCCTTAGGTAACGGTTACGACGTAAGTTACCGAGATAACTCTTCACCCCTAAACAAAATCAAAACTATATCAGAGCCCGCGATAAGATGATAACTTGATAAGTTCATCTATTTATTGGTTACATAACATACTTTCGAAACTTTTAAACTCCCGAAAAAATTTAACTTTTTATTGTTTCAAATCGTTTTTCCGACCCCGAAGGCCCCGAAATTCATTATTTTTTTTTCCTTATTTTCTAATCACAGGTGATTTAAATTATAATAAAACATTTTTCCGTTGTCACAAAAGCCAGATACAAAATTTTCCCGTATGTTTTCCGTAGGATAATTTCCTCGAAATAAAACGAAAGTTAAAACGGCAAAACCAGAACCTTAAAAATGAAGTTGCTAAAAGCTATGGGTTAAAAAACCCTACCAACCAAATTGGTGATGGCTTTTTTAATTTCAAAGATATAAGATTGTGTAAATTACCATCAATGGGCGAATTTCACGCGCAAACTGAACGCGATCAGCACTTCTAAATCGCGTTCAAGTGCTGTTAGTATCAATATTCCATAATAATCTTAACACTGACAGCTCTTGAACACGATTTAGATGTGCTGATAGCGTTCAGTTTCATTGATAAAATCTGCACTTAGACTCCCAAAATAAAAATAATGAAAAAAAAAATTGATACGAAATTGGTGTCTAGTAATTTTATAGCAAAAGTTACTTCGGTATTTCAAAACTTCGTACAAACGATAATTATTTCTGTATAAAGATAAAAGTGGCAAGTACTGATAATTCACAGACCTACAACGTATTACTTTTTTTTTAAGTTCAAGTAGTGTTTCTTCCAGATTTTAGTGTGCTGATTACGGAAAAATTTGTTAAAAATTCCATCACGCCTGAATTTTTAGAAAATTATTCGATGGAAAACTGACTCCTCTACAGAACTAGCAGCATGGGTATCGTTAAAAGATGTTATTAAAAACTTCTTAGGAAATCATACAAACCCCAATTATGAAAATATTTGTAAATAACATTTCCAAAAATTTGATTACCTTAAGAGTCTCAAGGTTCAGTTTCTTCATTGGGCGCAGGTACCAAGGAAAGTGGAATATTAGCAGGACTGACAAGAGCAAATCGCTCAACAAAAGCTTCGCAGACAAGAAAAGATTCCAGAAGCCTTTGTAGTATTTTAAAATGTAAAAAAAACTCTGACGTGACAGAAAAAACCCGATTTTAAATTCGTGTTTAGGAGGTCCCAGAACCCTACAGATCACCACTCGCACAGTTAACAAGAAAAAAAAAAACATTTTTAAGTCTTTGTAATTTAGCAAGTGTTTCTAACAAAATTATATATACAAGGTGTATATGCAATAACTGAAAACCTCTTATGGCATCATTGTACTCATCATTATTAACAACTTTGAATATGGGACTAAACCTGAAATCCTGACCCCAATCTGGAATTTGAATTTTCTGCCAACCATTTTCGACGTATTAAAATTCAGAATAACGTTTTTCAAAAGTATGATAGGTTAACCTAATTATTAACTAAATAAGATAAAATCATAAAAAGAAATTTCATTTAAATAGGTTATTTTGTGTAATTTTTTTCGGAGGACTGGTAAAACCTACGAGTCCATGACTGTAGGCGCCACGCTGCGTAAACATGGAGTTTGCGCTGCGAAGGCGTCATACGCTGATTAAAACTTTCACGCGAAAAGCAGTGTTCTAAAAACACACATAGTTTTACTTACCTTATAGACTCAAGATTATTTGTATCTATATTTACTTATTTCTCCTGATTTAGGTACTCAGAGATTCCAGTCCAAGATCATCATGTTTATTATGCGTACGAACCATCTGCCCCTTCACACGGATCTGTTGCAACTTCCAAGCAGTAAGATTGTCTTTTCTACTTATGTTGATCCTAAAACAGGCTTAGAAAAAGTAGGTAGGTAAGTCATAAACTTGGTCAAGCGAAGCCTGTTCTCCCCCTAAAATTGAACTAAAGCCGGTAGTAACTAACGATGTTGGGAAGTCAGGTTGACTGCCGAGAACATGATGAAGCTAATAACTGTCACTTATTTCCTAGGATAAAACAGCTAGATTACACCAAATGCGAGTGCAACTTTTGTGAAATTTGTAGGAGGGTGTTGCAATATTGTAAAACGAGTAGACCGCACGATAAGTACCTAACGCCGAATTGGCCATTTCCAATAAGGAAACAGCACACAACAGTCGCCCAATTGTTCAAAATGCCACTTTTGGTGTGGCCCACATTTAAAACCTTGTCTATAAGTCGCACGCATTTCTGGGCTAACTTTTTTTTTCAAAAAGATCATCACTGGTTACGTTAACGTTTTGAAAGTTATCATGTTCAATTTATTATTATTTTGTTTTGTGGGCTCTGAAATGCTAGGGATTTATAAATACGGCATGGGCATTGGTGTCCAACGGGTTTCCGCGGCATCTGTAAGTCTTTAAGGGCATCGGTGGTTGTTCCGTCGTGACTTGCACAACGTGCAGTTGGTGGTGATTAGCACGTAATACACGTCACAAAAGCACAACATGCCCAAAAGGGTGGAAGTAGCTTCTGATTGATGATTATCACAATGGCATGCAAGCTACTTCCACACTTTTGTACAGGTTACAGGCATGTGTTCCAGTATATTGTGTAGTGTATTGTGTCACCTATTACGTGCTAATAGCAAAATTTCAATATGGGGCAGTGGCGCTTACGCACAAAATAAAATAATTTACGGGGTCGAGAAAATCGACTAACGACAGTTATATTACAGGAATTTAGTATGGCAATAAAACCATTATTGTAGAAACTGCTGGTAATAATCATTGCAAATACAATGTTTTTTTTTTTTTTTTTTACCTTTTTTTTATTTTCAGTGATATAGATACTGAAAAATAATTTCGAAAGGCACTTAGGTATTTACAGTTTGCGCGTCGATACACCGTGTAGATATATCGTTATATAAAATGGATACATTTAATGTTTTTCATTTCAGCAACCACGGAGGTCTTAAAAGCGGCGCATCAATGTCTGCGCTTACGCTGCTAGCGTTCTTGTTCTTTCTACACATTTTGCAGCAATGCATTAAAGATCACATGACAGACATGAACACGGCTCCCGTCATGATCATGACGGCCGGAAGAGAAGGCGATGATGCAATTACAAAATCAGCAACTTTTAACAAAATAGATAAAACCGGCATGACAGAAGTTAGTTTTAAAGACATACCCGAAAATGACCGAATGGATGCGATTAAGCAAAATAAAATAACTGAAAAGTATGGTGAAAAAAATCCATACGACATTGACGGATCATCAAATAAACATCAATTAATGAAGATAAAAACCGCACATGTAACAAAATCAGATGAAACAAGGCACAAAAATGTTTGGAAAAATTACGCAAACCGAAGTTCAAATTACGCTGGGTTTTATAGTGCTATGGATGAAGAATAACTGAAAGTTTTAATATAATGGGTGTAAAAAGAGGCTTTACGAAGCGTGGAGTAACTCCCCGACAGTGTGATAACTTTTTTTTTGTACTGAACCATACACGGGAACCTTCTGGTTGCGGAGATATTGTAGGTTCAACTTTTTGTATTTTTTGTTATGAAAACAAGTTTTAAATGTTATATCTTTAAAAACCCCCAAAATTATTGGACCGTTGCATGTACCCAAAAGCACAATGTTTTGCGTGCGTTATCTTGCGCACTGCCGTAAATAGCGATTTTTCATAGCAAAAATAAAATCGTTTCCCAACAATAAGTTTTGCTCAATGCTAGTTTGATGTGCAGAGTGCGTAGGTAACGGCTGTGATGGATCTTTTTACACCCTGTATAAAGTTGGAGAAATAAATATACACAATGTTGTTTAACTTAAGATTTATTATGAAATACTATTTTAAAATGTACATACTTTTTCACTTTTGTAATAAATACTATTATTAATTGAGCTCTAAAATATTACATAATCATAGGCTGGGGAAAATCTGTAAAGTGTAATAAAATCTGTAATCCATACCAGTATTTTTTTTTAATGCGAAGGTAACTCATGTCTGTTCGTCTGTTACCTTTTCACGCCTTAACGGCTGAACGGATTTGGACGAAATTTGGATCAAGAATAGACCATGACCTGGGTTAGGACTTGGGACTTTTAAACCCGGTAGTACATTGCCGTGGGATAACTTCAGACTTCCACGCGGGCGAAGCCGCGGGCGAAAATAGATAAGGAAGCAAATCATTTTTATCAGAAAAATAAAAATTACCTAATTGAAAAATAATTCATGATTATGCCAGTTATGGGATATCAAGAGGAACACGTTGCATAAAAGGTAAATTCTATCCCACTGCTAGTCTTTATTTCGACCTGCATTTTAAAAAAAAAGGTACTAAGAAAACATAAGTTCTTGAATGTGTCTATTATAAATATGAAGAAACTTTTTGCCCGACCATGTGATATAGGTAAGAATTTAGGTTTCAATTAATAATAAGTAAATTAATAAACTCATTATTGTTAGCCTTACTACATAATCACAGAAGGAGAAGACTAATAAAAAAAAATAAAGAAAAGGGTCACACGTTTGAATTTACAAAAAAAACTCATTTTGAGTTATTATCACGAACCTACCTACTACTTCACCAATAAAACGGCAACTGTCAATCTTGAAAAACTGTTTCACGATTGTCTGTGGTCTACTTCAATTGGCCGAATAGTATAATGACTCTCGCCATATCAAGTCGACACCACTCCCGTTCACTAGCTGACGTGTCAACTATGTGTCAATCAAAAAATAAAATACATAATATCTTAGTTTCATAATGATTTCAGCAAGGCGTGGTCAAGTAGACATATACTACTTTCACTTGCTTTTGAAAATTCTACCTTACGTGGCAGAATTTAAAGCTCGAACGACTCGACTTCAAGTATTTAAACATTTCAATTCTTTACATTAACCCAAGTCGGTGCCAAGTCGATAAGGTGTACGATGGACTTAAATATTATAATAACAGTGGGGTATATTTATAAACATTTCTTAAATAATTAAAGTCTGCTTATCTACACATTTTTGACATCTCTTAACTTTAAGTAACGTTTATAAATAAACACACGTATGTGAAAAGAATATGGTACAGGATGAAAAACCGAACACCAACATAATAAATTGAAACTATTAATAATGGGCCCGCGTGGTGGATTATGGCCCACTCCCTCTCACAGAGAGAAGGCCTATATCCCAGCAGTAGCAACGTTATAGGCTGATTATGCTATTTATTCATGTATTCTATAATTTGTCTTTCTGTTATATTGCGCCATGTTTTGTTACTTCATAACCTTAAGGGGGTCCAGACACTATCAGTAATAATGACATTAATATTACTGCCATTCCTTCCAATATCCTATACTATTAAACGCGCAATATTTGTAATCACGTTCTCGAAAACGGCTCTAACGATTTCGATGAAAGTTGCAATATAGGAGTCTACGGGGACGAAAAACCGATCTCGCTAGGTCTCATATCTGGGAAAATTCGTTTTTTCTATTTTCACAGCCTCGGGATTGTGATACAACGTTGGTATACCTGGACTAACTATTTTCATCCGAGCAGAGCTCGGTCGACCAGGTACTTGACGTAAAACTATGAAAATATTATGATCACATCACCATTTCAATCTGGTTTGTATGAAAGATTTTTTTTTTTTGAAAATTCACCAGAATAGTAGGAAATTTGCCAGGCGTCACCGGGCACGAACAACTACTAAACAAATATTCATTTATTTATTTAAACTTTTCACACTCAAAAAGGTACAAAGGCGGTGGTAGTCTAGCAATTCTCTCATCAGCGACGTTGCACACTCAAGATTGTTTATTAGAGATCCGTACTCGAAGGGTGCCAAACGGACCCTATTACAAAAAAAAAACCGTCAAGTGAGTGTCGGACTACGCACAATGAAGGGTTCCGTAGTTGGGATGAATTTATCCCAAATACAAACTTAACATTGTGGTTGAAATACATGTTCTCCTATACATTCCAACTGCAAATGTAAGTTTGTACGCACAATATTGAGAGATTTACCATGATATTTTAAGATCAGACTTCTTATAGGTTATCCTGTAATCTATGAGTGAAGAAACATTCTCTGTATTTTTTTAAAACTTTTTTGGTTCAGTAGTTTCGGAGATAATGGTTAATATTCATCTACTTTCTTAAATATCTTTAAAACTATTTATTAAAAATTATAAAATATATATATATATATATTTGAGATTCTTACAATAAGTCCTTTCATTTGATATGTCATACGGTGGGTAGCAAAACTTTTCTTTTATTTTCTTATTTTTCCCCCAAAAGTGACCCCCATATTCATTTATTTACGTTACAGGACCGTGTTTGGGTCACAGAAATACATGTGTGCCAAATTTCAACTTAATCGGTCCATTAGGTTCGGAGCAAATTGGCTGTGACAGACGGACAGACAGACACACGAGTGATCCTATAAGTGTTCCGATGTACGGAACCCTAAAAACTTCGTACTTTTAAGACCCCCATTCAAACCTGTTGCAAAAAAAAAATCTTTCTTAATTGCAAAATAGTTGGGCAAACGTCCTCTAAAACTATTCCAAATTTCAAGTTGATAGCATTAGAAGTTCTTGAGATATCTAGCTATGACAGACAGACTGACAGACAGACTAAGTAACACCATAAGGGTTCCTTTTTACCATTTTGGTACGGAACCCTAAAAACAAGTAACAGATTACATAGCTATACTAAGCCTCGGGAATCCCACACAAAAAACGTGTTTTTTTTACTTAAGAAATTAAAATATATGTATTTTGTGTTAAATATTGTACGGTGGTGGGACAAACCCTTCGTGTTCTAGTCCGACTCGCACTTGGCCGGTTTTTTTTATTATAGAAGCCTGTGCTGTGTCTATTATGTAATTTACACATCATTAAATCTATTTTACCATGAAGTTATTACAAAATTGGTTTCCCAATAACAACATCCTAAGCAAAATAATAACATGAGATTTGAACCAGCAAATTAAATCACAACTGAGGACATTGTTGGCGTGCGGTTTTTCTAT
Source organism: Omphaloscelis lunosa (assembly GCA_916610215.1). Classification (NCBI taxonomy): domain Eukaryota; kingdom Metazoa; phylum Arthropoda; class Insecta; order Lepidoptera; family Noctuidae; genus Omphaloscelis; species Omphaloscelis lunosa. The sequence goes on from OU744258.1 coordinate 12,883,985, forward strand.
GTACAGGTCGGGGCACGACTTGTGAGCACAGCTCGGGCATATTACAATTTCGGCCAATGACAGTAACCGAATGACACGCGAGAGGTCCAATTGACGACGAGCATCGACTGACGAACCAATCGCGTGCAGCTCGGCGCCCCCCGGCTTCTTCATTTCGCCAAACAGACCGAAAAATTAACTACTGCGGTGAGATTGTGCTAACTACTCATGCCTTGTACTGTAATTGTATACAGGGTCAAATTAAATTAGCTAGCGAAACTGCAGATTATCGATAACTAAACTCGACAAAATAAAAAAGATTTGATGATTTTTTTTTGGGGTCAACGATCGCTGGTAGTGTTGTTACTTGAAGTATGAGTTAAGAAAACATGTATTAAAAATAAAAAAAATCGTGTCTAAATATCGATACCCATCACGTCTGTGAAGTTTACACACGTCCGTGAAGTTTTCAAGTGACAACGCTACCGAAGGTTGGAGAACCCAAAAAAAACGTTCGAGCCTTACAGTAGTCGCATATGACACCTTGACTGACAGTGCCAACCTCTCGGAAAATGGGTTGGTAGTGTTGGTACCATCTGACGGCTCTAGCACCGCGCGCGCTCATTGGTCAAGTCAAATAGCGCGCGCTTCCCCGGCTTGCCTTTACACACTTCCGTCCCTTTTCACGAAATCGCTCCCACAGATTGCAGGAAAACGAGAGGAAATGATGTTACACATCAAAACTCAACAAATTAACTTCTTTTTCATTTTATCATGTTTAGGTATCGATACCATCACGTCTGCAGAGTTTCGCTAGCTAGTTTAACTCGACCCCATATAATAGCATTAAATTATTTTTTCATTTTGTACACCAGTGGGCATAGCGTATCAGCATCTCACATACATTTTGAAAATGCTTGAGCGAAAGTTTTGTAAATGCGCACAAGCAATCATATCTTTGATAGATATAAACAATTCCCATCGCTATGTAATTTAAGTAATGTATTTTTTTTTTATTTACGTCCTATATTGGTTTAAACAATTTCTTGCGATACATTACAAGAAACAACACTAACTTCTAATTCAACTCTAAATCTAAACAAGATAGCAATAAAAGACTTCAACGTTGAATAAGAAGTTGCTAGAAAAACTGAAGCTTTTGAAATTAATGCTCTAATTGCGTCGCACTCGTTCTATGTATTTTGTTTGAGTGAGCGCACTAGAACCCATTGTTGGGTCTGTCATACGGTTCCAGTCAGTTTGGCCTACAACAAATCCAATGGCACGCATCTTCTCTTGTTGTCTTCTTTCTTCAATGTCCGCCCATCGTACCTGTTTTAATTATTATATGATGAAAATTCTCTGTCACACGGTTGGCATACACGCAAAAAGAAACTCACCTTCCCAATTAAATTGAGCGCGGAAAAACATTTTTAGAACAATTTGTCAAATCAACGAACCTCTCATTTGCGAAAAAGTTTCGAAATTTTAAGACAACTTCTTTGTCAAACACACCTTTGAAGAAAAAGGTTTTTTTTAAGTTTTAAAATAGTAACAAATATTCGCCAACTAATTTTGACTAGGGATATGGTTGTAAAATTGTTAAATATAGTCGATTCGTCGGTAAAAGAACCGAACTTTACCAAACGGTAAATATAATAATAAAACCGTTTTACGCAATCCAATTAAAATTATAAATGGATTGAAGAATCACACACAGTACAACGTTCATGTTGATGTTTCTTATATAATAAAAATAATTTTAAAGCCGCATACCTTTTGGCAGCTATGAAACACTTAATCAAATGGAGATAGGCCGTTTTGTGTTAAAATGTAACGTATTTGATCGGAAATCGGACGTAAGACGCCAAGACACATTTCCACAACCATATCGCTATAAAAGTGCAAAATATACACGGCAACAGCCCAGTCAAGGTGTGGACTGGACAGTTCTGAGTATGATCTCCGTCCCTTGCACTATTGATATGAACCCACTCCTAGCACAAGCATATTGAGCTTAGTTGGGAGTGGTTAATAGAAATACTGGTAATGTGTAAGGTTAACCCACACTTAAAATAAGAAGAAACGAATGAATGTGTATACTTACAGATTTCTTTCCTGGCTTTGCTTGGTTTGGCGTCCAGTCGTCTAGTTGTAGGTAGTCTTCCATGGAGAGCTGCGATGACCGGAGAGGCTTGCTGGTGCCGTCGAGGCGAGCTGGAACAACATACAAACATATTTAATTTCACGGCAATGACCATCGTTAATACAGGCCACCCTGTTAGCTACTCCATCAGGTGATAGAGTCGGCAAAATATTCCTTATCAATACTCATTGAAATGCAACTTAAACTAAAAATTATAACATATTTTTAACCAATAACCTACCTAGTTGCGCGGCGTCGTCCATTTTCTCCCACTTGGATGTAAAAATGCTTTCGACCTGTGGTGGAGCAGCACCTTACGAGTTTAGTTACAATGCTGAAATAAAACTTATTAATCCTACCCTAACCAAACGAAAAAATGAGACATTCCATTCTAATAAAAATAGGTACAAAAAATACTTAAATTTTAGAATAACATAGAACACACAAACAATGACTGGTTGCATCGTGAGCTTGGCAGGATGCTTGCATCACGAGGATTAAACACCGTAGTCGGTTTGAGCTCGATAACGAGGCCTCACCTCAGGTTCTTGTGCATCCTCCATAATAACTTCATCATCAGCATCCTCCATCTGGACTTCGGTAATGGCTGCACTCTGCAGTAATGTAGTAGCGTCCAGTTGTATATGATGTGACGGCGTAGTAAAGAATCGGGCACAAATTATTTCAATATCCTCTAATTTCCTATTGTGAATATTTCTCTTATAACAAATTTGTGGGTCAAGTTCCATGGTACAAATGTACACCTATAAGGAGAAATAGAACGGTGTTACCCACATGTTAAGTTAACAGTATGTTTTTAATATTTCAATATTACTACATACTTGGAAACCCTGTTGTCTAGCAAAATTCCATATATCTGCATAACCCTTTAATTGATCATTTACTGCATCATAAATTAAAAATGTGAAATATCCATCAGTCAAACTTCTCTTGAATGCTCGCTTTAAAGAAGTAGAATAAGATTCTTCAAAGCTCTCGTCATATTCATATTTTAGGGTTGGTTTTTTAATCTGAAAAATTGAAAATATAATAAAAGTAATTTTTCATAACTTGAGAAGTTGAAAAGAATAAAGATGTGAAATGGCTATAGTAGAGTAGGAACATCTCACCAGTTTTCCTGTGGAAGGATCTCTTTCTTCAACTTCTCCCTCTTGCATAAAATAGTCATCAATAGACATAATCCTGACAGTACCACCATATTCTGCTTCTCTGTCTCTTATTAATTTAGCTAAGTATGATTTCCCACTCCCAGGGGGACCTAGAATTATTCATGAGTGTTATAACAGCTGGATTTACATAATTAAAAGACTTTATATAAACTACTTTCTATTTTCCTTTATAAGAACACCTGCCTAATTGCATCCTAATTCCTTCTCATTCCTGTCTATCAAAATAGACGAGTTACTGAATTCAATATTGAAATGAATAAATTGATCTCATTTTTTGTTATATAAACCTAATAACACTACTAGATTTATACAACAAATGCGATCAATAATAATACTACTATTACTTAACATTACACAATGTTAAGTAATAGATTTGTTAAATAAAAGGCCCGTTGACACATTTGAGAAAGACCCTAGAATGTAACTTGGAATGAAACTGAAAGAAACAATAAAATGATAATTAATTAATTAAACACTTTATGTAATTAATTATTATTTTATTGAGTGTTTAATTTTCCTTCCAAGTTACATTCTACGGTCTTTCTCAAATGTGTCAACAGGCCTTTTATTTTTTGACAATTCTAGTAGTGCAAGTTATTCTTCAATTGTAGTATTTAATTAAGGTAAAAAAATGTACTGTAAAAGTTGTCTGAAATAAAAGTTATATTATTATTATTATTAATAACTAATGATTTCATAAAAATTCTTCTCACTAATGTTGTATCTCATATAATATATTTAAAAAAAAAATACTAAGTTGTTTGTTTATAAATTAAAAAAAGAGATTTTAGTCCTGTTCTGGAACAAATCTATACTAATATAATAAAGCTGAAGAGTTTGAACGCGATCAAATCTTTGGAACTACCAGTCGTGTCTTATTTTTTGAAGTGAAAACTTCTTTAGGCGCGTTGGGCATTTTTGAGACGGGACTAAACCATTGATTTTGCGACACCATGACGACACCTCATTTTTGTAAACGCGATTGTGCTCTTTATTTATGTTAAGTTTGGGATCAATGTTCTATGCAAATATTTGTACTTTAAAGGAAGTTTGGGAAGAAGGTTTCGGAAGTATTTTTTTATTTTTTTTGTAAACGCGATTGTGCTCTTTATTTAGATAAGGCTACGGACCAATGTCCTATACAAGTATTTTTCTTCCACCAAGGCGATCTTGTTCAAGTTTTCATTTCTGTCGGCACTCCCGGAGTGCCACTTTTTTATTTTTTTTTTATTTCATTTGATGACCACGAGGAAGGTTTTAAACATCACGCTACGAATCTCAGGAGCCGAGCAAAAAGAAAAAAGTCAGAATGCTAAGCGAAAACGAAGTAAAACGACGCGGTGGGTCAGCGCCGAAATTTCACGCGGACGAAGTCAAAAAGTGGGCAAAAGCTAGTTATATTATAATATCCATAAATAAACAATTATTACACTCACCTCTTAAAATAATGACTATTTTATCTGGTCTCATACTTCGTCCAGGAGATTCTAATAAATCATCAATCATAACAACATGTTTTGACTGAGAATCATCTTTATCCCTAGATTTTTTATTAAATTGGGTATTGCTATTTTCACTATCTCTACTTAGTCCTCTTTTACGAGAATCTCGTTCATGACTTCTACTGTGATGACTAACTTCTTCTCTTCTACCATCCCTACCATGGTCACGGTCTCTATGGTCTCTTTCCCTGTCTCTGTAAAGATCTTCGCGTCGGTTATACTTATCACGGTCATCTCTTCTTCGGTCATCATCACGTTCATCTCTTCTACGGTCATCCTCACGGTCATCTCTTCTGCGGTCATCTTCACGTTCATCTCTTCTTCTATCATCAAACCTATTATCTGGTCTCCTTCTATCTTCATAATCATCTCTAGGAGGAAGTCTTGGCCGGAAGTCATCCCGGGGATCTTCTCTTGGTGCCCTTCTCTCGAAATCTCTTGAATAATGGTCACGGCTATACCTCTCTCTACTATAATCAATTTCCTTCTCAGGTCTTCTAGGTTTTCTTGAAAATAATTCATCAACTTCTCTTTCAAAATCCTTCCTTTTGACCTCACCGTCCTTTGATTTGTGATTATAATCAAACATATGAACTGGTTCAATAAAATCTCGAGCTAAAATAGAATAAAAACACATTATTTACAAAACTACAAAGATTTTCATCTATTGTGATATTTTTAACAATATTCCAACAATACAGACAAAAAACTCATATCACATTCATAATATAATTATTAACATTGTCTAATAAGGTGAGAAAATAGAATTAGCTAGCAAAAAAATAGGAGCTACAATGTAAAAGTATGGTAAATACTACAAACACCTTGCAAGTTTTATTACCTTTTAATCTGAGAGGCTTGTGTTCATATTCAACAATTATCGATGGTGTGAACATAGGTTCATCTATCCACTGGGGTCGGACAGGTTGTTTTGGAACAGGATTAATGTTACTTTCAATTAAAGGCTTTCTCTCAGGAGGGCCTCGAGAGTACTCATTACCCATTTGATGACCAGACATTTCTGGCATTAGAGGGCGTATCAGAGGCCGGGGTGCAGGCATGTTGGGCCGAACAGGAGGGGGACCAACCCGAGGTGGCACATTATCTTGAAATGGTTGTCCCATGTCATTGCCACCATACTGCATATTTGTGTCATAATTAAACTGCTCTTTGGGCATCTCCTCATGCATTCGTTTTGGAGGTGGATAATTGGGGTTTAATTCCTGGTTTTGTTGCCCTGGGTAATTTTGTCCTTGGCGGTTGAAGGGCATATTACTTTGTCTGTTATCATATTGTTGATTATTATAATTCTGATTATTCTGATTTCTATTCCCATGACCATAAGGAACAGTGCTCTGATTATTAAAATTATAAGGTCCACTAGGAGGTGGAACGTTCATATGTGATGTATTAGTTGAGGGGTCTTGAGAATTTTGTCCAACAACCATAGAAAGGATATTCATAATTTTGGCATCACCAAGAATATTATTAATTCCTTTAGAAATTGTTGTATAGTCTGGAGCCTTTGCAATTCCTGCTTGTTCTTCTGAGATGACTATAACATCTTGATTTGCATTAGTACCATATGATTTCTCTCCCTCAGGTACTAAATCTAAGCCAGGAATACCTTTATTAGATCCACTTGAAGGCAGAAAGCTAGTACTAGGAGGAGGAGCAGAAAAATTTGCATTTGATTGATAATTATTATCACTGATACTGTGGTAGGATTCAAATCTGTCTGCAAGATCACTACTTTTATTACTTCTATTATATGTAGTTTTCGGCACATTATATTGCTCTTGCTGATACTGGGCATTGCCATGATCTGAATAGTTTTGAGAAGAATTATTAACATAATTCTGTGTTTGTTTACTAGCAAATGCATTGTTATTTGAATTGTTTAAATTAGGAGGAAGAGTTGTTGTAACAGTAGTGGCCATGGTAGTATTGGCTGGCTGAACAGGTGCGTTGTTACTTAGAAGACAAGCTCTTTTTTGCTTCATCTGCTGTCGGCGTTCCATTAGCTGTGCACGACATCCCTCAAATTTCTGCTCATATTCTTTATATGCCTGTTTATCAGGGTGATTCACATTGTCTCGTCTCCATTTCTCAATTTCCTCTTCCCATTTTTGGAATTGAATATCAAAAAGCCTCTCTTCCTCTGCTAGTTTTTTCAGAGCTTCAGAATTAACTGAAGTTTGAACTCCTTGAGTTGGTTTAGTAGGTTGAGCTGCTTCTTTAACATAGGACCAATTTGGATTATTACCTGCTTGTGGATGTGTGTTTACATTAGCATGATTGCCAGAGTTGTTATTTTGATGCTGCTTAGCTGTAGGAGCAGGAACAGGTGTAGGTTTAGGGGGGGCACTTCCATAGAGCGGCTCGTTGTTCTCATGCGGCGGCGGTGGCGGCTGGTCAGGAGGAGGTGGCGCGGGCGGTGGAGCGGCGTTCGCCGGTGGAAGCGGCGGCATTCCACCCATTGCTTGGATAGCTTGCATTTGCTCTGTATACTGTAAAATAAGAATTTAGCTTTAGAAACTTAGCAATTACCTATATTGCGATAAGTACTTACTGTATAAGTTAAGACAAAATAAGTATGAAAGTATTGCACACCCAATGACCAAATTTACTAACCTTCTCTCCATACTGGCCCTGCCATTGTACGTATTGCTGCTGCCACTGAGTCCACTGCTGCCAGTTCTGATGCTGCATTGCTGCCCATTGCTCCGGCGTATATGAGCCCATATTGGCCATATTTATGTCAGTAGCCATAGCCATACCCGAACTCCATTGACCCGAAGTGGGCATTGGCCAAGCCATAGTGACCAACTCTTAATAGTTCGTCACTTAAATAAATGAAAATATTTAAATGATTTCATACAAAAACGTGAATTACGACATACGGCGAATACAATGAATGAAAACGGTCGATGTTAACGTCGTAAAATAGCGTTAGCTTAGTAGCACGGCAGCCATTTTGTTTTATCGATATTCCTTCGTGTTCGTCAACTCGTCGTGTTTGACGTTGATTTGACATGCGCTGAGCGCGTCGCATTTACTTCTAGTGATGTTCGATGTCGATTAATCGATGGATGGAAAAACACAAAAAGTTTCAACGGAGAGTATTTTTACACGAAACGACGTCCAAAGATGGCACCATTAGCGCAAACAGTAAGCGATGAATGGTACGCTTTAATTGAACATTCGACCAAGTGGCAAAAATACAATGATGTTCAGTTTTACTCGAATAGTTTTTAAAATATCAATTAACCTAGGGTCATTCAACCTACCAACCTTGTACGACCTTTCAACTATTTATTTTTATTTTTTACGTTAGCATATACTGTCCCACTGCTGAGCAAATTAACCGTTACATAATATTATTTTCTCTGTAACTGTCTTAGCAATTACTTTGTTTAAACAGTAGTCCTCAAACCATGTTTATGTTGCAATAAGATGGTTGAAGCCGTGATATAGTTAAATCCCAAGGGAAATATCTGGGAATATAGCTATATATCGTAATATAGTTATATGAAAGCGGTTCATAACTGTTTACTAGGAATATAACTATGATACGAGTACGATCTAGTAATATAACTATTACCAGGGCAATCCGACCAAATAGGTTAGGTTAGGCTAGAATTGTGACCAACTACTCGCGAGCCGAGCGTGTGAAGCGAGTGGTGCCGCAGCAGCGGCCGCCGAGTGCTAAGCCGGAATTAATTGCAGTAACAAGATTAGGGCACTCCGACAGTTATGAACCGCTTTCATCTAACTATATTACGGTATAAAGCTATATCCCTAGGGATATAACTATATCTCAGCTTCAACCACCTTATTGCGACATATAGATATTGCCATACACGAAGTCGCAACCCACTTCGCTCTGCTCCGTATTAAAGTACAGCTTACAGTACCTACAGTCATCGCAGAGTGAGGCGCGTCTTCGTGGATGACACTATCTGTAGTTACCTGTATCTTGGGGACCTAATGATCAATGCGAGTATACTTCCAAGTATTATTACTAGTGTGTAGAAGTCAACTAAAATAATAGAATTATGATATTTCGTAAATTATTTGAGTGAACCTAAACATACAGCATCAGTGCTTCTTGCTGCGTAAGTGAATATTCAAATAAAGTGTACCAATCGTAGTTTATTGCTTGTGCTAAAGAAGCCATCTTTGACCTCATTTCACATAGACTGTACTGTCCCATTAAAAACCAGGTAGTTGACCAGCTGTGAGAAAATATTGTTTGTTTGCTGTTTGTGCTACCACTATTGCAACATTCGGTAAAACTTGTATATTTCACTCTCCTATTCCATCAATCTATTAACAATTATTGAAAACATTATAAACGTATACCTACATAAAATATCTTTTCTTAAATACAGTTATAATGTTACTTACTTCGAGACCTTTAGTGCAAATCATAGTAAAACCTTTTTCAATAAAGTTCAATTGATTTATTCTTTTGTAACTATACCTACGTAACAAATTACAGTGTCGGTCATTGTTGTCATGCGGGTAGAACCACAATAAAATGACAATCGATCGCAATGCCTATCATTTTGACTTGTATTGCTTCATACAGTTGAAAAATTCGTCTGCTCAGCCCAACCACTTATAGTGCAATGAACGTGTCTGAACTGTCAAAATGAAAGGCATTGCGATTGATTGCCATTTAAAGTGTTACCCTGCCGCATGAAACTGGCACGGGAGCGTGAGGATTGGCACAAGAAAAGAGAAGCAGGCAGCAGTGGGTGGAATCTGGCTATGGATGATGATAAAGTATGTTATTACAATATATTTAATATCGGAAATATAAAACCGGTTATTTAATCAGGAATTAAAATAAGAAATATTCGTCATTTGAAGAATTTTGTCTATTGTCGGTGAAACACTACAACTGAATTTTATACAGGGTGTAAAAGGACCCATCACATACCCAATATAAACGCATTCAGTACATCAAACTAAGTAACATGGAGCAAAAATCGCAATTTAACGGCAGCGCAAAAGGTACACCCCAATAATAATGGCGGCTCGGAACACGAGGCGAGTCGCTGCGCAGTAATGAATTCATAGATTAACGAGGGTGAGGGGTGCGGTAATTTAATGCGCAGTGAGTAGTGCACTTCCGTCCCGCCATTAAATTTGAATCGAACTTTAACTGTCACAAAACATTGTGCTAATGGGTGCATGCAATGGTACAGGCGTTGTGGTGTGTTACTTATAACATTTAAAACTTGTTTTCGTAAAAACTAGCAAAAAAAGTTGCAACTTTGACCTTTAATATCATTACGGGTTTGGTTGTCAGACGCCCGAACGACTGACAATGAGAATTAAACTTACCAAGGGGTATCGTGTTAGTTGTTATCCATTGAGGTGTTGTGTAGAGGGCAGGTAGGTAGTCGCTCCATGTTAAATAGGTACTGGTATTCAGCTGCATCCAGTTAGACTGGAAGCCGGCTCACAACATAGTTGGGAAAAGGCTAGGGCAGATACTTCAACAGCCGTCTGCGAGGTTAGATCAAAATAATCTTATATTGAAAATAGTCATAGTCGTTTAGGGTTTATTGGTTTTTCCTGGGCTAAATTGTTACGGGTTTCTCAGGATCTAGTTGGCCTGGGCTCAAAGCATTAAGCTCACACACACACACACAAAGTGATGCACATAGTGCATGCTCGCCGCGCCGAAAGGGGAGTAGTTGTCTCCAGCTCAAAAAGTATGTGACCTGCGGGAAAACCTGTAGAGACCGTCACGATATAAATCTATGGCCACCCGTACAAACATATGGCCCGATACTGTGGCGCGCTCTACCTCTCAATAGTTGGCCTAAACTTTTGACAGGCCAGGGTTAAAGATAAATGCGCGAAGATTCCCAATTTTGGGACTTTTAAAAGCGCTTAGGCAACTTTAAACGCGTCTTCATGACGAGACAATACTCGCCTATTCATCACGTCATGAATTTCTTTACACTCAATACGATCACTGCGCTGATTTCTTATGCAAAATCTATGGTTCGTGATTTTTTAAGTTTTTATAATTAATGAAATCATGACACAGTACCCTAAATAAAAAAAAAAGTTTTTAGAAACTCTCTTTAGTATTTACGTTTACTGCATTTACGTTTTCTAATAACGAAGAAATGAATGGCACGTTTTAATTGAACATACAAACATTGATACAGTTCGATTCAAACTTAATGGCGGCTCGGAAGTGCGCTGCTCGCTGCGCAATACCCCACCCCTCACCCCCGCTGACCCATGAATTCATTACTGCGCAGTGACTCGCCTCATGTTCCGAGCCGCCATTAAGTTTGAATCGGAGTGTACAATTGCGTTATGGTTTACAAAAAATGATTATATGCATTGAGAAAACACTGCTTTTTACTGTTTGTGCTGCTAGCGCTAGCTAGTGGTGAAACTTAGTTAACCTTTTTCTGGCAAACGGGTAGTTTTCTTATTTCATTATTTCCCTTTCTTCCATAAATGAAATGGGACGATGAGTCCCATTGAATTTTATTGATTCGATTATAATTTTACATTATTGATCTACTTATAGCTTCATCATCATTTCACCCGAAAGACGTCCACTACTGAGCATAGGCTTCCCTCAAACACCGCTACTTCGACCGGTTTTCTCCATCTCGCATCTAGCGAATTCCTGCGGTCTTCGTCATCGGTCCAAGTATAGCTTAAACTAAAAAAAAAGAATACTACTATACTATATTTTTAAATACAGAATGATTTATTGAGACGCCCGTCTCAAAAATCAAGTAAGGGTTTGGTTTTGTTCATTTTCGGTCAGTCTTTATTGTAGCAGCTACTCCAAGCTACTAAAATTATAATATTATAAATGCGAAAGTTTGTGAGGATGGATGGATGTTTGTTACTCTTTCACGCAAAAATTACTAAACGGATTAGGATGAAAGTTGACACACAGATAGTATATTACCTGAATTAACACATATGATACTTTTTGTCCCGATATTCCCACGAGATCGAGATTTATGCGGGTGAAACCGCGGGGCGCTGCTAGTCCATCATAAAATAGTAAGTTGAAGTCGCATTTCCGACGAAAAGTACGTTGTTTCGGGATTTTTTTTACGATTTCTGACTTTAATCAAACCTCAGTTGGTCCGGAACAGTTTTTTTTTAATCTTTATAAAAACAGGTTAATTGGATTGGCGTCAAATAAAGTGTTTGTGAAAATTGATCATTTTCTTACTGAGTGTATTATTTTCAAAATTTTTGAATGCAGATCAAAATGTCTCAACGAGTTAAAAACAGTCTCAGAAGGCCATTTCTTGTAGCCACAACGGTTACGATACCTGCCCTGACTACTCCAATTCAAACATCCAACCTTTATAATACCCTTCTTCACTTCGGGAACAAGCAGGAACTTGTATCATACATATAATTGGCTAACGGAAGCCTTTTCTATTCAAGTACACATGATTACCTCATGTAATAGTCGAGATCATATGAGACCATTGCCCTTAACAATTATCGAATTACAGACGCATTTTGTAATGTAAATAATTATGATTAATCTGTCAATAATATTTTTAACGGTAAATAAAATATTTACGGTAAAATATCGATATAATCTACCACTACTACAACTTATACCAGTGACGGACCGATAATCGAAAACTAGAGGCACATCACTAGAACGACGCCATTTTCGCGTTGGATTTGATTGTGGTGTGTGTCGTCTGTTACGATTTTTTGATTTTATAAACAAATACAATTTCATATTTTGATAAATAATATTCAGTGTAACTGCCTTTTAGTTATGCAATGTGTGAAACCAAATTGTGACATCAAAAGTTCAGTATTTGTGGTACTATTCTCTGCGCGGGAAATGTGACTACATCCAATATCATTTTCTTAATAGGACATTACTCGATTATTAAGACAACAGTGCAAAAGGTTATACTTAATCGAAATGATTCCAACCAAAATACGTGAAAGCCGAAGAGTGAAAGCTTTAAAGCTTCCTAAAAACCTAGAACGCTTATATAAAGAGGGAAAATGTCGCGAGTGTGCAGTTTTTGTTACTCGCATGGACTTTGCCAAGATACTGGGTAAATTTACTAAAGTTAAAATCCAATATGAAAGCAGTACAACTCCCAAAACGAAACTAAACGCAGATTCAACCTCGCCTAGCTCAATTGCCAGGTTAAAAAGCAATGAGAATGGTATGGTCCTCATTCATAGAAACACCTACAGTGAACGACCATTCAAAGACGTCCAGAATACTAAAAAAGCGAAAAAAAGTGGATCTTCGGTTGCTCCAAATATATTAAGGGAAAATAACAGGCTAAAAAAACCTGTTCTAAAAGACCAAAACTCCAACTATGATGATACAAAACAGAAAAGTGACACTAACTTGAAACAATATGGTATTGTATTTGAGGATCCCTTGGCAAATAATATTATCAATAATGAAATCAACATGAAAATTTCATTAACTGATTTATTACCAGAAATTGATGATAGTATACTTCCTTCCGAAGAGTGGTGTATTGATTATTTTCCCAAGAAAGATGAACCTAAGGATGACCAAGTTTATGATCGCATAGCTGCTGAGTTGGAAGATCTCATGTACAATGAGAAACCAATAGCTAAATTGGATGAAAAACCAGATGTAACTGAGAACAAAGTAGATGACTTCCCATCAATAATGGACATTCTGAATGATAACAGTAGTGAGAGCAAATCAAATGACCAAAGTAATACCCTTGAATTTAAATCTAATCTAGAGTCTAGTGATGTTGAAGCCATGCTCCTTGGAAAGTCTAATGCAACGGGTGAAATTGTAGCACCAACACCTATGGAAGTTGACAACACCAGTATTGGTCATTTAATTGAAGATGTTAATCATCTGAGTACCCTTGAAGATACTTTAACTAATGATGATGAAAATGTCAATAACGGTGAAGATATTTTGTCCAAACCAGACATACCGGATGAAGTTGAGAACCCCCACAGTCCTTCTATACTTGATGAAGCTTTACAAAAGGGTATTGAAGAACACATACCATTAAAACAAATCGAGTCTGTTCCAGAGGGTAACACAGAAGGAGAACAAACAAATGATGAAATAAAAGAAAATTTAAATTCAGACAATGATACAGAGATGGAAAATGAGATAAAGGAAACTGAGATAAAGGTAATGGAAACTAATGTTGATAATGAAAATAGTGAGTCTAATGACAATATAAAGAGTAAAGACATAAACATTTTAGCTTTGAAAGACGGCATCACTCATGTCGTATTTAAAAAGACTAAAGAAGGTATATGTTCAAAATCTGTGACATGTCCAAAGAATTTAAAATATTGTATTGAAATAGAAGAAAAACCTGTAGAATTTTTAGGTGCACCCAAATTTATTACAAGTTTAGAAGACTTAAAAGTGCTTTTGCAAATTGTAAATGAGAGTAAATTAGATAGTCTATATGTATTGCATTGAGTTATTCAAAAGAATACGAATATATGTAAATATATTGTAATACTTACACAAATCCATACATAGTTGAGTCATTTCAACATTTTAAAATATAGTGCCTATTACTGTCAAATGAAGACTAAAAGGCTGTTAAGCGCAAAGCTTACGTGACAGTTGAGAACATATAAATATTAGAAAAACATACTAGAAATTGGTAATATATCTATGGAAAAAAAAATTCAGGCATGTAAGCTAACCTAGCTTAGCTTTTACCTAGCCATTGAACTAGGTCCATTCAAAGAAATCTCAAAACTAAAAATACTATTCAAAATCATAACTCATCTAATCTTACTTAACAGTCTTTAAGTCTGACATGACAAAATGAAGAAGGTGAAGGTATAAAATGCTTTCAAACTGTTAAAGCTTAAAGGAAGTATGTATCTGGTAAGTGATGCTCTGATAAACTTGCCTTTCAAGGCCTCGCCATAAAATGACAGCATGTTTTCTCTAAATGATCATAAATCAACATGTGTGCTAAAGTAACATTATGTTAATGACTGAAATATTAATGTAAATTGAGCATTAGTTACATATATGTATTGTTATGTAATATCTTGAAAATATAATTGCAAATTAATTATTAAAATATTTTTAATAAGGTAAGTTATAACAGGTTCACTTTAACTACAGTTTTAGACAAACAGAAAGGCTCCCCTAAAAAAAAAACAAATGATTGGGGCAGTTACTGAAAAAAAAACACTGATCAACCTATACATTTCTAAGTACAAGAACAGTCAACCACTTTGACCATGGTAACAATTTGACTTTGATAGCGCCTTTATTTTGTAGCTCAGATGTTACTTTAGACGTGTGGTTGAACATTCAAATCTTGAGGTTATAAACCGAATGACAGCAGGCAGTGGAGCGGAGCGCGGCGGCGGTGGCGCGGGCGCGGCGACGCAGGCAGCAGTGCGTTTATATGCCTAAGGTCAGTTCCAAAAGTATGTGATGAAAGTGTAAACAAACCAGGACCAGGTTAAATTTTTACGCAGTCACTCACTAACGGGAATTAGTAAAAAAATCGTCTGTATTTAGAAGGAAGTTGAAAATTCCATCACTTTTCGAACAGTTTTGGTTTAAATAACATTTTTAATTGCAATTAATCATCGACGAAAAGTGATAAATCTCAAGTGTCAAATGACCAATATCTTGGTGATTTTAAATTAGAATTTCGGGTTTAATTATTTAAATAATTAAATCAAAGCACTCGATTTGTAAGGGACATTAAGTACATAATATCCACAGGCACGTTTTCTGGTCCATTTGTTTAATTTTCATCAGATACTTTTGGAACAGACCTACAGATTTGTATTGCATTGTTTTCGGGTGGCAGCGGCGGGCGGTGCGCATACCACAGTCGCCCGCGCCGCCGCTCTACTGCCTGCTGTCATCCAGAATAAGGCTGCCTTTCCATTATAGATGTGAAAGGATGCGTAGCGAAGATTGTGTTAAACTGACTAATAACATCGCTTCATTTTCATAGTTTGAGTTAGATGTTCTTGTTTCATGTTATTAGTTAGCTAACATTTTCATGAAATAATTTTAGAACAGAGTATACCTATCGTCAAATGTGTTTATAAGTTACATTCAAACCTTTTTATTTATTTTTCTTTTTGGATTCGCACGGATTTGTGCATTTAGCCAATTGCACGTTAGTTTGAAGAAACAAAGGTACGCAAACGAAAAATATTATTGTTTCTATTTTTTTCATGCAATTTTTGAGTAGGGCAACATTTTTTATGAAACTTCAAACTGTGTTGTCAAACAGTGACGGACATGGACTCGTCATCAATGGATTGGAAATGTTTTAATTATTCAAGGAATACTTCTATCACCAGAATATTCCTACTAGAAGATGACGATTGCGTAACAGTTGGACTTGGTATGTTATACGTACTAAGTATTTCTAAAGACGTTTAAAACTACACTATTTTATAGCTTTTTAATAACATTTTTTTTCTTGTTGGCAACTTGATAGAAAGAAATATTAATAGTGCTACAAAGATAAAATTATATTATGTACAGTCACGTATAATTAAATGGATAGTTCGGCAATAATATCTGATTTCATGGTGCATTCAATAATATCTGTTCTTAAGAAGATAAGTATCATCTTAAAAGTGATAATCTGTGGAAGCCTTTTTAAAAGTAGCGGCACAAATAAGTGACATCGTAGGATACCGCACCGGTTGACAAAAAGATGTGTCGCCTCTCAGAATACCTACTCCGTTCAGGGGCCGTACTACGACGTGTTAAAGCCATCATTGTTCCAGTGTGAGATAGAGATGGAGCTGTACAGCATAAATAGCACTGTCCCATTTTCATAGCGGCTATAACACGTACCTTGTGATAAAAAATATTTGACATCACTTCGCAGCATAAAAGTCTGACCGTATATTTCGGGCAGTTTTCTTTTATATCGCAATCAGTCCAGTGGTGCTCATGTTGCAAAAATATGCTACACATAAACTAAGTCGACTATCACGTACATCGAGGTGCTGAAGTGTTTGTTTGAAAACGCTACCATGTCAGTCCGACTCCAGGACAGGACCACGAAACCTATCCTTCTGCAGCCAGGGGTGAGACAGGGAGATGTTATTTCTCTGAAATTGTTCACCGCTGCGCTGGAGGATGTCTTCCAAGTTTCTGGACTGGAATGGGGTTGGCATCAACATCAATGGCGAGTACATCACTCACCTTTGGTTTGCCGACGATATAGTAGTCATGGCTAAGACTATGGCGGAACTCAGTACAATGCTCAATGACCTCAGTAGAACTTTCGAACGTCTTAAAATGAACATGGAAAAAACGAAGGTCATGTCGAATGCCCATGTACGTAGGACAAACGGTCCAACTTCTTGGCTGGGCGGCGTTCGGGAAGTTACGTACTATCTTCTCGTCCCATATACCACAGTATCTCAAGACGAAAGTTTTTGACCAGTGCGTGTTGCCAGTGATGGCCTATGGCACTGAAACGTGGTACCTCACAATAGGTATCATTAGAAGGCTGAAAGTCACCCAAAGGGAAATGGAGAGGGCTATCCTTGTAGTTTCCCTACGTGATCGAATTTGAAATGAAGAACCAACATAGCCCGAAGAATTGCTAAACTTAAGTGGCAGTAGACAAGACACATTACACGCAGAACAGATGGCCGATGAAATTGTTCTGGAGTCGCGACGGCGGCATACCGGAAGGCGTAGCGTTGGAAGGCTCCCCACAAGGTGAAGGTCGCAGGAATCCGCTAGATGCAAGAAGCACATAAATGATCGAAGGAGCGGTGCTTGGGTCTTTCGGCTGAAATGCCAAAATTGAGTAGGCAGATATTTTTAACGCCACACATGTCCGATATTTATGCATCATTTTGAAGCGGATGCGGGATCCTATATTTTGGCAGTACGTGTCGCATCAGATAGTTTGGGTGTTCCTTCGATGTCACATATTTGTGCTACTACTTTTATTGCTTTCCACAGATGCTACATATGCTGTCTTCTTGAGAACGTAGCTTTAATGAATTAATCATGAAATCCGATATTATTGTCGGATTGTCCATAGTAAGAAGTTTTATTCTTGTGACTGTACTATGTCTAACACCTATTCATACAACTTTGGAACCTATGAAACAGGCCACTACAATTGAAGCGTTTATTATTATTTTATATGGTATTTATTTTTACTTAGAACCGAAAATTCAGTACAGATGTTTGAGGCATTACAAAAAAAAAATCTAAATAAATTACGAATTTATTGCCATTGTTCTGATTATTTAATCCAGCTGCAGTTTTTAAACTAAAACTTTGAATCCTTTATTCTGCCCTGCTAAGCCCAAAGGCGGTATCTCTGAGATCCACCCTTTTAGTTTTTTTTTATACCATTCAATAGCTTTAACAATTTCGCATCTAATGGTATAAGCGAAATAGCGCTATCTAACTTAAAACATTAAAAAAAAACACTAAGAAGTTTTTTATATCACCATATTTCCTTAAATTTCAATTGACAAAAAGTCTATTTTCTCGAAACTTACTCCGGTTGAGATACCGCCTTTGTGCTTAGCAGGGCAGTATTTTGGTTACGTCACAAATTTGTCTCATTTTCGGGTTATCCCCCGTACCTAAACAGGGTTGCCAGATACAATTCTAGGTAACCAAAGATTCGAATAATTATTAATAAGCTTGAGGATTTAGGATTTTTGCTCATTATTTTGAGTTTCTACTTGTTTCAAGCCGAAGGTTCATGGTTTTTTTTCTTTCAAATATTATGCCACGCGGAATGAGTAAAATTATCTTTTCGTGACGCGCCACGCCTTCGATGTTACTTTTTAACAATGCACGTGTTCTCCTAAGGTGTGTCTACACACCCTAAAAATATATTTAATCTCTGATCAACAATTCAACATCTGTTCTTTTTAAATTATTTTGTGACGTTTTAAGTCAAGGCTGTCAAACCGTTATTGTCAAACGAACCGCGAGAGCATAGTGCTGTGCTATACTGAGTGTGCAGTATACGTAGTGCTTACAGACTACCACTATGGTTGAAACAATAACAGCCCGATGAGCGGGTCAGTATTTTAATACATTTTTTTATGTAGGAGTAATTCAATATTTTCTTAAACTAATAACCATCCACCGTTCTCCAGTTGAGAGCAGTCGATAAGGTTATCTGTATAAAATCGTTAGTATCCAAATTATTTGTACAGACATATTAATTGTTTTATTAAAAACTAAGAAAATCTTATCACATTAATTTTTAAGTCATATTTGCACATCATTATTACATATTGGAACCATAGAATAATAAATATATATGTTGGATCTTCAGAAAGATTTGTTACTAATAAAGTTATTTAACTATTATAATATACCTACATATTTACTTAATAATGGATAGGTACCTAGGTAAATACGTAGTTTTAATTATTAAAAATCGCGGGTTTAATAGTTTTATTCAACTTGTGATTTTCTTATTTGTGAGTATCTACATAAGTAGTTAGTTTATTACCCGTTTTCACTAAAGCTTTAGTTTCGTTATGTGGTTTTCTAATAGCTGTGAACGGTCACACAAGAACTGCTAGAATATCAGATCTTTCTGACGCCTTAATGTCAAATAGTGGTGAAAATGACAGATTTTCATGACGCAGCCGTTTTCCTAGGAAACCAAAGCATAATACACTAATCGCGCTTTCATTTAGACGTTCATTTAGGGCCCGATCACACGTACAACAACAACACGCGGACGTGCGCTAATTTGTATGAAAATGGATAACTTATTCCCACGGACCACAGGTTTCCGGCAAAATCAACCGAGTGGTCGATAACGACCACATCAAGGCCACGTCGCATCGCAACCACCAGCGAGACCGCGCACTAGCGGCCGGCTAGATCACAAATACAACGTTGCGTCAACCATTTTATTTGATTTTGTAGTTACCACAACGCGATTGCAAGAAGCTGCAGCGGCACTAGTAACCCATAACCACTGCTTGCCTACATTTTGGCGCTGCAATGTGGTGTGGTTGTGGTACGGTGGGCTGCATTAATTGCGTACCCAATTTATGTAGCCCACTGTACGTGATCGATCCCTTAGTGTTAGTGAAAACGGGCTTACGTCACAGTCACGGTTTGGAATACTTTGTCCGTTCTGAACATGAGGCGTATGCTTGCGCAATGCAGTGACCCGTGCGTCATCCCTCGAAGCAGCTGTCTCGGGCATAGTTTAACTATTCAGCGAAAGGATAAAAAAAAATTGAATGTGACAAAATCCCTTTATAGTTCTTACTAATTCCATAGGCGAATAAAATGTACTGTAATGTTTTAATATTTCCATATGCATTTCCTTTTTTAAATGCTTACAGTCAGCAACGAAACTCGATGAACACTTTCGATTTTTCTTGTTTTAGTAGAGCATTAACAAAATTCGAAAAGTAAAATAAACTTTTTAGCTACGATTATTTTCTGTACCTTAGGACAGGAAACTGGCCCTTAGTAGAATAATGATAATGTTGCTGTCTGTACTAGATACGCATTTCTTGTTCGTTGTTTCGTTAACTCTCCCTTAGTTCAGAGCGGTCATGTATGCATGTAGAAATAATGACAAATTATATTCTTATTGATATTTTACTTACCTACATACATTAAATAAAACCATGTAGATTATGGACATTTTATTTAGGTATATTCAATATTACAATAAATACCAATGTTTTAGACTTAGTGTATCTTAAGTGCTTCTTACTATTAGTTTGTTCAATAAAATATTAAAGATTTAGAATTACAAAGGCGTGTTTCATTTATATTTACATAATAATAATAATTTTCAAATTACCTATAGCTTCATATATTTATATTCCTTTCTGAAGGCATCGAACTTAGATGGGTAGCTTGTTTGGGTACCTTCCTTGGTAACAGAAAGTGTAGCCACATGACAGGCAGCACCAATGATTTGATGCATGGGTTGGTCTCTATACGTCACTAAGTATGTTGCCAAAGCACCAACAAACGCATCACCTGCTCCCTGTAAATAGAATAGGGTTGATATTATATAATTATGTTGGTTTTTTTTTGTGGCAGACTACGGGCGACCGACTTAGCGCTGAGAGTTAAAAATCTAATAGTGTGTTTTTTTTAACGCGCTGGGATGAACGCTGCACTCCGTTGGATTATCAAAGCTCGGCTCAACACCGAGAGTTGAAAATCCAGTGCTTATATTTTTATGTCCGTGCGAACGTGGTCTAATATAATAAAGCAGTTTTTTTTAATGCGCTATTCCTTGGAAATACAAGTCGTAGGTACCATCAGGGTAACGCATATCTATATCTAAGCAATTTGAAAACAAAATCCTGTGCACACGACCCTTTTTTTTCGTAGGTATGTAAGCAATGCTATAGTGGCCGAGCGCTGCAAGCAAGAATAGTCCTTACAGTGTACAGATATGCGTTTCTTCGATAGTACTTACTTCAAAAAATCTTTTATATTTGATAGCCCAATTCTTGATCAAGGTTTTTTAACATCACCCGTGACCCTTAGGAGCCGAACAAACAGAAAAAGTCAGAAAGAACATTAAGCGAAAACGAAGTAATAGCGCGGGCGGGCGATATGATGCGACGCGGTGGGTCGAGGGCCGAGGGCGCGAGGGTGGCCGCCGATGAAGACCGAACTGTGCATGCTATGTCAACGACCAGACCATTCCGCGCGGCAGACGCTTTATTATACAGGGATTTTTTTTTAACCAGTGCGCAAACTAAAACACGTGAAAAAAATCTGCTGTTCCCTATATGTATGTTCGCATAACTCGTCAAAATGTAGGGAACAGCTGATTTTGGTTTCGCGATTTCAGGTTTGGTCCCATAGTAAGTTGTTCATAATTATGAGTAAAGTCACGTATTTATGTTTGCGCACTGGTTATTTTTTTTTCCTTTTGCTTTTCCAGATTATTGTAGTGTCTTACGACTTCCATGTAAATGAAGTCGCGGGCAGAAGGGAGTTTAATGAAGTATCTATGAAACCAGCACAAAATTTCGGCGTTGCGATGTCGACCGTTGGCTTGTCGGTAATTGCGGCACGACTAGACTATCTGACTATAAGTAGGGTCAGCAACGAAAGTCTATGAAAACTTTTACTTTGAATATCATCTAAATTGACACAAAATTATTAAATACACTGTTTTGAAGCATTTCATGAAACAGTTGGTAACACTAATTAAAAAAATAAATAATTAGGTAATAAATGAAAATCATACAGTAGTATCCACAGGTGTAACATGTTCACATAAAACATGTACTGCTTGTTGATCACGTTTAGACAAATAAACAGCTCCTTCAGGTCCCAAAGTAATAATAACTGATTCACAACCAGTTTCAAGTAATTTCTTGAGGGCAGTCACTGCATTTCTGTTATGAGAGTAATTTTTTATAAAAACAACTTTTTTGTTGATAAATTATTATATGTAAGTAATTACTATGTAGTACTTATGACTTTTATCTCTAACAATAAATTTTTCCAGTTCCGATAACTTACTTGATATTGACGTTGATATCGGTTAGTAAAGATGCCTCAGGTTCATTTACACAAAGTATTGTACAATAAGGCAAAATTTTATCAATGCCCGTTCTTGCTGGTGCTGCATTCAAAAGTTTTATCTAGTAAAAAAAAAACCAATGATTACCTAGGTATTTCAAAAAATTGATGTTGTGTAAATATCTTTATATATGTAAATAAAACTTACTCCTTTGTTCAATTTGAAAGCTTCCAATGTAGTTTCAAACGGTGTCTCTAACTGACCAATCAGTATATCAGCATTTGTTATCAATTTTGCAGAATTTTTCACATCATCCTTACTAAGCAGACCGTTAGCTCCTGGTACTATCACAATTTGATTCTCCCCACTTTCAGCAACTGATATTTGAGCTATGCCTGTTGTTACATTTGGTGTTAATTTGACATGAGTAGTATCTACTCCCACTTGTTCCAAATTATCCCTGTACTTATCACCCCATTGGTCATTTCCGAGCTAAAGGTAAAAAAAAATATGACAATAGTTCATAAGAAACTTACTACTTTTTGCTACTGGTACTTCAAATATTTATAGTAAGCTATGTTATTTTAGTAAGTATACTTATTAATTCATCATTGAATGATGATACTTATGTACAAATTTTATATTTATACTGGTTCTGATGACTTATAATAATTATAATAACTAGGTACTTATAGTAATGAGTAGGTACAATAATGTAAGTACCTACATAATGTAGCATTGCTAGCTGACTCTCATTGAAGGCGCAGTTTTGAGTTGTAAATAGGCGAGTTGAAAAATAGAGGATTTTAATATGAGCTACACTTACTCTACAAATCATGGAGGTGTTTCCACCCAGTTTTGCAGCAGCCACACATTGATTAGCCCCCTTTCCTCCATAGCTTGTTGTAAACTTTGTTCCAATGAGTGTCTCTCCAGGATTGGGCAGCCTTGGTGCATATCTATATCACAAACAGTAGAATATTTTGATGAATAAATTACCTTAAGAATTATTTGACAAACATTTTTTTTTTTTTTTTAATATAATTAGGTGAAGATTTCCTAACCTAGGTATTGTTTTTATTTCTAGATTTAAAATCAACCTTTCATTTACCTACCTTACTTACCCAAGTTTCAGTTTTAGCACCTAAGTACTAAGAGCCTACTAATTGGTTTACAATCTGACTACAATCTAAATAGGTAACTAATTATATAATACACAATACCAGCTTTCAGACTCCAAAATAAAACCATTAAAGAACTTATTTAGTAAATAAATCAAATAAGTACCACTTAATTCGTACATACGTGGTAAAATCAACACTGCATGATCCAATTACTACAATTTTCGACATTTTATTGGTGGTTTTCTTCAATTCAGTCCTCAGTTCTTGATACAATCACGCTCATTGGATGATAAATGCAAAATAATGTAAGTTTAAGTAGGTACATTCGCGACCAATACGGACACAATCTTGGTGAAACTAATTTAATTTTAATAGGTACTTACATAAGTTACCTACGTCTGAGTAACTTCTTCACAAACAGTTGTTATTTTTTATGACAATGATAACAACTTATCATAAACAACTCGATAAGTTATCATACAGAACAATTGACATTCTTACTTCCAGCCTATGCTTCCAGCAGCTATCTATTCATTTTATTGACATACTGACAATGACAAAATTAAATGTCTGTCAGATCATGTCAAATGATAGAATATGACTACTTACACTATTTGCGCTGTAGCATGGTGCGGGTGACAGTTGCCCGTATGACGTTGACATTTGTCAGTACCACGTAGGGATGTGAGGTTATGCAATTCATTTTTATCGCTAACGATACTCGCAGCGTGAATCTAGTTCTCTTTAATATTGTTATGAAAATTAGTGTATTATTCAGTTGTGCAGTGTAACTACGTGTGTGCTACGTGTATAAACTTGTCAATATAAATGTTTTATGGCTACATAATTATCTTTGTACTTATATAAAATAATCAAAATCGGGTTTATGTTTTTTTTTTCGTGACAACATTTTTGCTCTATGGTGCATCGGCGCGGCGGCCATGTTGTTTACCCGTGCGATGCTGTGAGTGCGAGTACGAGTGCAAGCGCGTTATATTGTGACTTAATGTGACACGTATTACGATTTCATTGTTTGTTTTCATTTTTGTTAAATTGTTATTTGTTATAAGTTTGTTGAGTTTGTTGTTATTACCATGCCTAAGCATACAAAAAAAACTGTTTTGGGTAGTCAGGCCAGGGAGCTTGTTGTTCGCCTCCGAGACTACTTTGAAAGAGAACAACAAAATAATGGACCGTTGTTACCATTGAGGGCGACTTGCAGCAAAATGATGCAAAGCTTGGTTTAATTAAATCTCGATTTTGCCCTAAGCTCGACTTAACTTAAATCTCATTAAGCATGTCTTGCACAGTCACATTTCACATTCGATTTAACTAAACTGAGATTAGGTCTATATTTCATTCGCCATTCATTCTATACGTTCCGTTCCCAAATAAAAAGTGATGGCAACTCAGTTCTGCGTATGGAGAAAAATGAATTTGATTTATCAATAATGTCAATGTTAAAACTTCAAAAGTCAGTTTAGTCAGTGTTCGTTAAAATAATTGTCATTGGCGCTTTGTTAGTTTATGTATGTGGGTTTTATCATTAATATAAATTATAACTGAAAGCTTACCTGTTGAAATCACTTGGAAACTTAGGAATAATTTTATCATAAAGGAGCTTTGTACTATGTTTACTTAACCGGAACCGTTTCAAAAATTCGTCATCATGTAATGTACTAAACAAATCGCTTCTAATGTACACTCTACTAGAGAAAAACGGAGTCTCCAAATATTGTACGATCTCCGCGTCATCATCCGATAACAAATCATGATGGTCAAATGAAAAGAAATTCATTTTTGCAAATAAACAGAGAAATTTAATAAAACTGTAATGACGTCTGTATACAAAATCGAGATTTAACAAACTTAAACCGACCCAGATGCCAGTTTAACTTTGACGTTTATTTAAATCGAGATTTAAGCTAAATCGATGACATGCAAACCGTTAAATTAAGTTTAAGCCTAAGTCGAGTTTAAATCGAGATTTAAGTAAAAGCTGCAAGTCGCCCTGAATCATATTGTAGAACGAGTAGCCGAAGCTCTTGATATTGGCCGCAATACTGTTTCGCGTATAACACGTGAGAAAATTGGCCAAGATGGGATGTTTGAAAATAAATTATCGACACCCAACAAAAAGCGGACCAAGGTGAAGCCAATCACAGATTTGGATGATTTTGCTAAGGTTGCTATTAGAAATCATATTTATGATTATTATAGAAGAATGGAGCTACCCACATTGCTCAAGCTTCTAAAATCATTAAAAGAAGCTGACTTGTTCAAAGGAGGTATTACTTCGCTACGGCAAGTTATAAAAGATATTGGCTTTGTTTACAAAAAAGTTAACAAAAGAAAGATTATTATGGATAGGACTGACATTGCCCTAGCAAGATGTAGATTTTTAAGGAAGGCCAAAAACATAAGTGATTGGAGCAAAGTTGTCTTTTTGGATGAAACGTGGCTAAACGCCAACCACACAGTGGGTAAAAGTTGGACCGACGATACGGCACAATCGTGTACCAAAGTGCCGGAAGGCAAAGGCGAACGCCTTATTATTTGTCACGCAGGTACAGCAAGTGGATTCGTCCCTGATTGTTTGCTGGCTTTTAAGTAAAAAAAAACTACGGAGTATCATGAGGAGATGAATTACGAAAAATTTAAAGATTGGTTCATAGGTCTATTAAACAATTTAAAAGAGCCTATGACCATAATAATGGACAACGCACCCTACCATTCGGTGCAAGTTAATAAACCCCCAAACCAATCCAACCGCAAAAGCGAGTTGGTGAAGTGGCTGAGTGAAAACGGAGTTACAGCAGATATAAAAATGTTAAAGACGGAGCTTATTGCCTTAGTCCGACGCCATAAGCCACCAACTCCTACCTATGCTCTGGACGAGATGGCAAAAGAAAAAGGCCACCAGGTCCTTCGACTACCACCCTACCATTGCCAGTATAACGCTATTGAGCTGATTTGGGCCCAAATAAAAGGTATGCTTTTAATTTCAATTCCCATTTTGAAGCTTTATAAAAAAATCAGCTTTCCGATCGTAGCATGTACCTAGTTTAAAAACATTACCAGATACTAGATTAGGCTGATTGATGATTATTTGAATACTTTTTTTTATAAGTTCGTTTATTTTTAGGTTACGCCGCAAGAAATAATACTTCGCCGCCATTTACGGCAAATAAGATGTTGGCCCTATTACAAGAGGCCATCAATAATGTTCAACCTGAAGACTGGTCGAAGGTCGTGAATAAAACAAAAAGGGACATTATGTCTGATTGGGATCGTGACATACATATTGACAACATAATTGAGTCATCGTTAATAATATCCGTCACAGATTCAGATGATGAATTGAGTGACAATTCAGATGTTCCTGACTCTGATATGAGTTTAGACGAATAACATGTATTTTTTTTTAGCAACCTTTTAAGCAACCTTACCCTATAAATGTTCTGTTGTATAATTAGACCTTTTAAAAATAAAAATTGACCTACGCACAATATACGTTTTTTATTATAAAAAATATCGACTATCCATCGTAGCAGTACATCCCATCACTAAATACGTCTATGGCGTTACGTTATACGCATAACACTTTGCTTAATTTTTCATTCAATTTGATTTTATTTCTTGATTAGAACATTCTGGTTGGGTTTAATTTAATTTACTACAGTTATTAATTATTTAATATATTACGAATGTGGTACAACTGAAATATTAAGTCATAAATTGTAAATCGCGGCAACTTTCAAGAGTGAAACGAAATGTTACTGAAACTGTCACCCGCACCATGCTACAGCGCAAATAGTGTAGGCAGTATAGTATAGTACTTACTAATTCCATGATGCGCAGTGATGTTAGGTCACAGCCATATCCATAAAGCTACTGTTTCCTAGAAAAGCGGTGGCCGCACTTGACGGCCAACGTAATAAACGTCCGTCATAACGGTGACAACACATGGAAAGTTCCAAATCGCTACTAGCGTTTGGAACTTCGCGCGTTCTTCGCTGCCAATCGCTGCGGGACAGCTGTCTACTGTCTTTTTAAACAGAAACGTATTAGATATCTAGTAGTAGTGTTGGCGATTGTTACGCTCTCTTTACAAAGTTAAGAGTGACATCACCCGTAACCGATCACCGTTAACGGCATGAGCATGTAACTTAAGGGGCATGGTGGCCCACGATGAGACGAGTACTGTGCGCTGCTGTATCCCGAGCCGGACGTAATAATCGATAAGATAGAGACAAAATTCAGCATGGGAACATTAACAAGAAGACCTTTGTTAGAGGCAGTCGTTTTCATGTGTTAAATGCATCCTGGTTGTTTGACGTTAAATGTATTGTAATATTATAATACAAAGTTGTTTTAGTTCATAGTTAAGTTAGTGATCTATGCACTTGTAATGCAGTAATTAATCTATTAGAATTTCATCTTCCTCGGTGCTCCATAAATGACTAATTTTTCCGTTCAAATATTGTTTATGACCATGGCACCGTAAAGAAGACCGTCATGCAAATGACGGTACATATCACATGTCAAAGCTCTTTAAGGTAGGGCATCTCGTAGTTGACCTCTGAGATCATGACTACTTAACCGGGCTTTCCTGTGGGTGCCTTAAGCTACTACACTTAAAACCTCCAGCCAGGGGTTATTCAACTATGCTTATTAAAACTAGGTAAACGCTCGCTAAGGGCACCCCCTGTGGGGTACGAACCTTGGCTTAGGGCGTCAACCGGAGGGAGAACATCAAGGATGGGACGGGCTGGATCAAAGTTTTGATCATGATTATTAGTCGGAGAACTTACTACTACCTTTCAGTCACGTCATTCAACGCTACGTTACGGTCACCGCTCTTCTCTTCTCTTCTCTGCAGTGGCGTAGCGTGAGTCACTGTCGCCCGGGGCGGAGTCATAATTTGCCACCCTTTTGACGTCTTAAAAATAATAATGTTGGTGTTGGTGAGAAAAAACGTGACAAAATAAAAGAATTGAGCGAAAAATATTTATTTCAAAACCATGTACATGTGTTAGTAACATGACTGTGTTAAAAACGTAGGTATATACTAAAAATACTCTATCCTGCACATTTTGTCCATCAGAAAATGAGTTATGTCTGGCGGGGATCTTGAACTAGGAAGCCGATTTTGTTCATATTTTCCGTGAAACTTATAATAAAAAACGAACTAAAACTTACTTAAGTACTATTAAAACGGCAGCGCGGCAAGAAGTTACTGGTATAAGTTCTTGGAAATCACGAGCGCGGTCGACCCTTGGTTGTTTAGACGTGTACACGCATAGTGTGACAATATGCCTGCCCGCGCCACTGAGACACGGAGGACCAGCCACAACCACACCACACAAACATTCGACAGGCTTCCAAGTAAAAAAAGACTTGTAGAGTATTTATGTTCTGTATCACAGAACATAAATACTCTACAAGTGCACTGTATATATTTTCGGACTGATTTTCTCGACAGCAAATAGCGTTCGTCTATTTGATCTAAACTGTCAACATTTTCGGGTTTCGAATTTGAGAACAACGTATTAAGGACTCCTTCGATTCGGCACGGATGCGTATTGAATGGTTGTTAATAGCTATGCAGGGTGCAAAATCACCAACGACATTTTAACCCTTAATCAAATAATGGTATAATACATGCCATTTTCACCTCACTAGTTGATGATTTAAAAAAAAAAAACTGTACGCATCCCTTACGTTTTTTTCTTGAAGACTTTGATAGATGTCACTGCCTATTGTGTCAGTATTGCATAGACATTTAATAAGTATGGACTGGAAATACCTACAAAAAAAAGGTGCATACCTACAACTCAAAATGTCGCATAAAATGGCTGCCAATGCTAGGGTTGTGTCATTCAGGGAACATGGTGTTACTATTTCGAGTATCGATACTAGTACGTAATAGTATAACGAATCTTACTAGATATCACGGTTGAATCATATTTAAAAAAATATTAGCTAATAGTCCGTTGTAACAGAAAAAAACGAGTATTGACAATTTATCACTTCTCAAACAATTTTCCGCATAATTATAATTTCATTTATAGAATTATTACTTAGCAAATAAAGTTTTCACAAATATTTGTAACGCAAACCTAATGTTTGGCAAGTGAACGTTTAAACAAAGCCAAATATTTAGTATCGAGTGAGCATGCAAGTCTTATGCCTGTTTTCACCTTCACTAAGTGACACTTAAATGAATCCCTAATAAAAGTTCGCTGTTGGATTTTCAACGGTAGACTCAGCGCTGAGAGTTGAAAATCCAACAGTGCAGTTTTATTTAGGTATTCATTTAAGTGTCACTTAGCTGTCGGTGAAAACGGGCATTAGTGAATTAAATTTTTAACAATTTTATCATAAATGAACATTCGGAATAATACACATCCTTACATATCATAAAACAAAGTACACCGCCGCGTCTGTCTGTTTTTCTGTCTGTCTGAACGCGAAAAATTCAAAAACTACTAAACGGATTTTCAATCAATTTTCACTAATGGACGGAGTGATTCATGCGGAAGGTTTTAGTGTATAATTCATTAAAGTTTTGTGTAAATTGGCTGAAATTTGACGATTATTGTTGAAGATGTCGGATAAAATCATGCGGACTGGGATCTTTATTAGGGTGAGCCGCGGAAATCATAAAAGTTACATAAAATGTATGAAGTATTGTTCATCTTATAAACTTCAACAAAAAAATCGTATACACTACATAAAACTCTGCGGAACGGTCTCTCGGTGCTATGAACCAAAGAGTACAGTTTGCTGTAAACCACGGGCCGGACCTAGCAATATCATTTCAGCGCAGCGAAGGAATTAGTATCAGAAACTATTACGGAAACGGTACAACACTATTCCACCATGACATATCATTGTAAACAAACGAATGAAATGATGAAATAATAAAAAGGTCTGTTGGACGGAAATAAACCCATATATTAAAATTTAAGCCGTATTTAATGATCACCTAGCAATTTTTTCATCGAAAGTTTATCACTTTATGTACTATTGTATGAAAACCGGCTACTAACCTGTGCAAATATAATAGAGGTTGATTTTCCTTCTTTCTTGCACCACACTTCACAATACAACACACAGGCATGTTGAATTGGTGTTTTCCAACGTATATATGTAGTTTTAAAGGAAAACTCCACGTAATTTTCTCACAAATCTCAATAAAACAAAAAGTAAACAACCACTTGACAGCAGAACTACCATGAACTTGTCGCATATTATGGCGGATATGGCACTTACCTACAACTGTTACTACGTCTCAACAAAATGTTGCCATTATGAGGAACAACTGAAATATTGTTGTCTCTTTTATCAAATACGATTACCACATTAGAAAGAGTGAAATAACACGATATTTCACATTCTAGTTCGTTTTTCACCCATATTTGTATAAGCAAACTTATGTATAGAATATCGCGGCGCCTCCGTGTTTTTCCTATCTCAATGCAGTATTGGTATTGTATAGAATATCGCGGCGCCTCCGTGTTTTTCCTATCTCAATGCAGTATTGGTATTGTAGGCATTGAGATAGTAAAAACACGGAGGCGCCGCGATATTCTATACATAAGTTTGCTTATACAAATATGGGTGAAAAACGAACTAGAATGTGAAATATCGTGTTATTTCACTCTTTCTAATGTGGTAATCGTATTTGATAAAAGAGACAACAATATTTCAGTTGTTCCTCATAATGGCAACATTTTGTTGAGACGTAGTAACAGTTGTAGGTAAGTGCCATATCCGCCATAATATGCGACAAGTTCATGGTAGTTCTGCTGTCAAGTGGTTGTTTACTTTTTGTTTTATTGAGATTTGTGAGAAAATTACGTGGAGTTTTCCTTTAAAACTACATATATACGTTGGAAAACACCAATTCAACATGCCTGTGTGTTGTATTGTGAATTGTGGTGCAAGAAAGATGGAAAATCAACCTCAATTATCTTTGCACAGGTTAGTAGCCGGTTTTCATGCAATAGTACATAAAGTGATAAACTTTCGATGAAAAAATTGCTAGGTGATCATTAAATACGGCTTAAATTTTAATATATGGGTTTATTTCCGTCCAACAGACCTTTTTATTATTTCATAATTTCATTCGTTTGTTTACAATGATATGTCATGGTGGAATAGTGTTGTACCGTTTCCGTATAGTTTCTGATACTAGTTCCTTCGCTGCGCTGAAATGATATTGCTAGGTCCGGCCCGTGGTTTACAGCAAACTGTACTCTTTGGTTCATAGCACCGAGAGACCGTTCCGCAGAGTTTTATGTAGTGTATACGATTTTTTTTGTTGAAGTTTTTATGATGAACAATACATTTTATGTAACTTTTATGATTTCCGCGGCGCACGCTAATAAAGATCCCAGTCCGCATGATTTTATCCGACATCTTCAACAATAATCGTCAAATTTCAGCCAATTTACACAAAACTTTAATGAATTATAACACTAAAACCTTCCGCATGAATCATTCCGTCCATTAGTGAAAATTGATTGAAAATCCGTTTAGTAGTTTTTGAATTTTTCGCGTTCAGACAGACAGAAAAACAGACAGACGCGGCGGTGTACTTTGTTTTATAATATGTAAGGATGTGTATTATTCCGAATGTTCATTTATGATAAAATTGTTAAAAATTTAATTCACTAATGCCCGTTTTCACCGACAGCTAAGTGACACTTAAATGAATACCTAAATAAAACTGCACTGTTGGATTTTCAACTCTCAGCGCTGAGTCTACCGTTGAAAATCCAACAGTGAACTTTTGTTAGCGATTCATTTAAGTTTCACTTAGTAAAGGTGAAAACAGGCATAAGACTTGCATGCTCGCTCGATACGAAATATTTGGCTTCGTTTAAACGTTCACTTGCCAAACATTAGGTTTGCGTTACAAATATTTGTGAAAACTTTATTTGCTAAGTAATAATTCTATAAATGAAATTGATAAATTGTCAATACTCGTTTTTTTCTGTTACAACGGACTATTAGCTAATATTTTTTTAAATATGATTCAACCGTGATATCTAGTAAGATTCGTTATACTATTACGTACTACGAAATAGTAACACCATGTTCCCTGAATGACACAACCCTAGCATTGGCAGCCATTTTATGCGACATTTTGAGTTGTAGGTATGCACCTTTTTTTTGTAGGTATTTCCAGTCCATACTTATTAAATGTCTATGATTGTAGGTAATGATGTTTAGCTGTCAGAAAAGTTTTCCTTTAATGCGCGCCAAATTTGATGACTAAGTACAAAAGTACTAGCGGGACAAAAGTATAAAATATTCATTTACGTCTACAAAAATTCCGGTAGGTAAGTACGTTATTTTGATTATTTTGTGAATAATATTACGTAATATTCTGTGGAATGCAAAATTATACCAGATTTTGTTATGTTTCATTGTAAAAAATGACTTTACAATACGTGGCTAATATAATTATGACCATTGTCCGTTCATAATATTTAACGCCCCAAAAGGTGTTGAAAACAATACCTTGGTTTTGTGTTCGTAGTAAATTTAAAAAAAAAATCTTGCAGGTGACCAACCAAGATGTCAAGCGACTCGGAGAACGAAATGGATGATTTTTTACATTCTCCTTCAAATACGTACGTAAAATCTGATAACGATATTATTGACCGTCAATTGGAAAGGTTGTTTGTGGGTGGAATGGAAGAAGAAGTTGAATCCTTTCTCGAGTCCACTGAGGATGTTTCAAATGAAATTGAAGAGGTATCGGATGTTATTATTCCTAATAATATGCATGAAAATATTGAGGTAATGGATGTTGCTTCTGCAAATTCACTAAACATGTCTTACACAAGACCAGAAAGAAATTAAAAAGATTGGAAAATAAAGAAAAGATTTAATTCTGTGCCCCAATTTACATCCAGGTTTTGTTCGAAAATGTCTTATTCACACAAAAACCAGCCTATAATTTATTTGATTTGATAAACATAATCGTAACTGAAACCAATCGTTACGCCATTCAAGAAAATAGCAAAAACTATCAGCCAACCACTCAACAAGAGATAAAAGCTTTCTGGGGTTACTTGTACTCCTTTGAAGTTTATACTGGCAAATCCGAAATAAAAGATGAAGCTGGGTTGGGTTTCACAGTCGTCACGAATTTATGTAAAGATCTACCACATGATTCACTAGTAGTATTTGATACCTTTTTTTACAAGTTTTAAGCCAATTGATATCTTATGATTTATATTTTGACGCCAATCACCATGGGTAATACGATGATTTTCATCTTCGTGGTCTACACTCCTTGCCGTGATGTAGTTAGTACAGGTACTTTTTAAAAAAATATGCAGCGTGCAACAAGCCAGAATCACACCATCAATATTTTTTAATTTATGTACCTAATGATAGTCCGTCGTCATCAGTACTCTGAATTTTGCAGACAAGATTCCGAAGGTATTTTCTATAACTCTTCTAGCTCTGCTCAAACGATAATTAAAAATACGTTCGCTTTGGTTTCTCGTAAGTAGTGTAAGGATATGGTTTCATAATGTGCTCACTTAATGGAAAAGCTGAATCACCCAAAAATACAATGTCTATTAATCTCGAAGGATCGGGTAAATTTAATGTTCCATTTTCCATTTTATCGAAAAAGTCTGTCTCTTGTAATATTCCTCCATCAGAAACTCTGCCGTTAGTCCCCACGTGAACGTAGATAAAGTCGTATTTTGCATTTGCTATGGCAAATAATACGACACTATAAAATCCCTTGTAATTATAGCAGTAGATATGCACCAGTACCCGGAGGTTCATTGACAGCTACATGTTTTCCATCCAAGGCACCGACACAAAAAGGAAAATCCCAGAGTTCTTCAAAATTCTTTGAGATCTCAATCCATTCTTCCGGTGTACTTGGAAACTGAAAAAGAAAATAGTTAGGTTAATATGTGCTCAAAATCAATTAGTTAAGTATTGTTTTTTTTTTCAGTTCGATTATACACCTCATACACCACCGACACCACAATCTGTAGCAAGCAGTGCTAGTAGAGCGTTTTCAGAAAAATATCACACCCCCGATTTTGGAGCTGTCCCTCCGTCTTAATATTTAATTATTTTTAAACTGATGAAAGAAACGTAAAAGTGTGAAATACATTCAATTTCTCATTTAAGTAGTTTAACCATACGTTTTTGTACAAAAAATTCCTTAAATATTATTTTTTTTATTAATAATTAAAGTATTCCGAACACCTGTTTTAATGTTGTCCCCTGTGATAAGTCTTTCAAAAAAGATCAAAATTTACACGATAAACATTTAAATATTTAAATTTCTCTTGTTTACTATAATTTTGGAACTATTACTTCTTATTTTTATGATAGTCAATTGTTTATTTCATGCAATATTTAATAAAAAAATAATAAAAAATACAAGTCTATATTTCTGTCACAACCTGAGTTCTCAGTATTGTGACCGTCTTTTAAAAAACACACTCTATTTATAGTATCTTTCGCGGTTGTTGATATGGCAACACTACCGACCTTGATTCAATAAAATTAGATTTCATACGCCAGTGCCACAGTAATCGCAGTGACAAACAGACGTCTCGTGTGTGATTACCAGGAGGCGATTTTTACAGTCAGGTAAGGTGACCATTTCCTGTTTATTTCACGTTTTCTGTTAATCATATAATTAAACATTATGTGTATATGTGCTCGAACTTTCAATTTCGTAATATTTTAGACGGCTAAGGATTTATTACAAAAGTAATAAAAACTCCAGTAGCTGACATGTGACCTCAGAATGTGACCATCCGGGTGGTCACATATATCATGAGCTGGAAGTCACAACATGTCTGAGCACATAAAGAACAGTTCACATTGTAAATTTTACTCTATACTAGCTGATGCCAATGGCTTCGCCTCGCTACAATTCGAAAATAATCCCTCGGGAACATAAAATCGGGATAAAATATATCTATCCTAGGTGTTATTGTATACTATCTGTGTGCCAAATTTCATCCAAATCCGTCCAGTAGTTTCTGCAGGAGAGTACCTACCGCGCGACACCGCGCGCCGCTCGCGAGTTTGTCCGCATACCTACTCCGCAATAATAGTATCGCACACTTGATTTAAAATTGTTGTAACTTTTAAAATATTTGTCCAAATGATGTAGTGTAAAAGACAAAATTTATCTATTATATATATCGGAGGCAATAAAAGTATATATTGTGATGTTTGATGTTTTAGGGCCTAAAATAGAAAATAGGAAAAAAATTAGGTATGGCGTAAATGTTTATTATTTTTAACATTTTCACAGTCGATGTCATTATTCTTAGAAATTCATTGTTTTGTAGGAACTATAATGCCCCTCAGTGGAGCCGAAAAAACTAGGAGGTACAGAGAAAGACTGAAAAAAGAGAGGCCAGATGAGTATAAAGCACAATGCTCAAGAAACTTGCAGAGACTGAAATCAAAAAGAAAGAAAATTTCGGATATGACTCCATTAGAAGCTGAACAACAGCGAGAGCAATGGAGACAAGACAGACGCAAAAGTGACGCTAAAAAGAAAAAAGAAAAATTAAGAACAGATACCGCAGCGGAAAGAGTAGTCACAGAAAATGATAAAAAAAATGAAAGACTTTTGAAAATGTGTAAAACGTTATTAAGAAGATGCAAGAACGTAACGAATGTACTTAAAAAATTGAGAACACAAAAGGAAACTTATAAGAAACGATACCAACGGCTTAAGAAAAAAACAGCAACAGAGATAAAAAAAATGGAAACTACAATATTAAAATTAAAAGCTAGAGAAGAAGTGTTAGAACTATCATTGAAAAAAACTTATGGCGATAGTAAGACTCATGCTGAAAAAGGTTGTTTAAAAAAAAGTT
Organism: Omphaloscelis lunosa; assembly: GCA_916610215.1. Classification (NCBI taxonomy): domain Eukaryota; kingdom Metazoa; phylum Arthropoda; class Insecta; order Lepidoptera; family Noctuidae; genus Omphaloscelis; species Omphaloscelis lunosa. Next base: position 12,920,353 of record OU744258.1, read on the forward strand.
TAGAAAACAGCAAGAACAAAACATACGTGTGCAAATTAATGGGATTTAAAACTAAACCAAGATCAAAAAAAAAGAAAGTGAGACGTGCAATAATACCAGAAATCAAACAGTTTTACTTAAGAGATGATGTTAGCCGTAATACAGCGGGGAAGAAGGAAACTAGAACAAAACACAAGAAGAAGGAACAAATAAGATATTTGACCGATACCTTAAAAAACTTGTACCAAAAATATAAAAGTAATGGAGGCCGTTATGGCTTCACCACGTTTTACAAAAATAAACCCTTCTATGTTTTGTCGCCGCATCTTAATTCGCGTAACACGTGTCTCTGTGTAAAGCACAGTAATATCGAATTTTTGCACAATACTTTGCTGAAGAATAAAGTGCTCCAGTTTGGTATAAAGGATTTATTAAAAACAGTAGCCTGTAATATAAAAAATTACCAATGCATGCACAATAAATGCAAAGATTGTAAAAGTAAGACACCTAGTTTTGAGGATGTTGACAATGACAGGGAAGTCAGCTGGTTTCGTTGGGAAATCCAGAAACATACATATACGAAGATAGATGGCAAAGAAAGCAAAGACATGGTAACGAAAAGAACAGCAAAAGTAATGAAGACAGGAAACATAACGGAGTTAAAAAGTATATTTTCGAAAGATTTACTGGCATTCAAAACTCATTATTTCAATATGAACCACCAACAAACCCAATTTCAAAAAGTTATTTCACAGTTGAGTGACAACGAGGTTGTTATTGTTGCGGACTTTTCCGAAAACTACGAAACTAAATTATGCAACGAAATTCAGGCTATGCATTTTGGCGCTTCTAAGCGTCAAATCACCTTGCATACAGGTATGATTTACTGGAACAATAAATGCCAATCATTTTGCTCTATAGCCAATGCCAATAATCATCAGCCAGCAGCTATATGGGCCCATTTAGCACCTATTATCAAGTTAATTAAAAAAGAGACTCCAAATACGTCTATTGTTCATATTTATACTGACGGACCGAGTTCTCAGTACAGACAAAAAAATAACTTTTACCTGCTGGGTCACTTTACTGAAGAATACGGATTTCAATATGCAACTTGGAATTACTATGAAAGTGGACACGGTAAAAGTGTAGCAGATGGGATTGGTGGTTCAATCAAACGAACACTAGATAGGAAAGTGACACAGGGTGCCGATGTCACCAGCGCAGAAAACGCATATGATATTTTAACAAGGTGCATGAAGTCTGTAGAGATATTTTTGATCCGAGATAACGCTATCGACGAAATCGCCACAATATTACCTTCTTCAAATGTGAAACCACTAAAAGGTACCCAAAAAGTTCACCAAGTAATTACTCTAGACAAGAATATGATCAAATACCGAGATATTAGCTGTTTCTGCCAAAAAGGACTTTGCAATTGTTTCTCACCTCAGACCCACATACTACTGAAAAATCTTATTATTGCGGATTTGCACAAGGAGGCACATATTGAAGGTATAAAAGAATGTGTGATAGCACAAGACCATTGTGCCGTTGAAGATATCGATGTCAGTTCTTTAATCAATGAACCTCTTTTGTATATTTCTGAAAATGAATCTGAAATGATCGACGAGCCCCTTGTATCACAGGATCTACCATTTATTATTATTGACACCCCTCAGCTATGGCAAAATACAATCAGCGACTACTCTGATGAGATTTTAGACACCAACGTTACTATGACACGTAATGCAAGTCCTTCGCCTAAAAATGACACTGCAAGACAACACTCAATTGATATGCCGTCTCTTTCTTCACAAAATATATTCAAAAGGAAACCCACGACCAGCAAAGTTTCTAATGACACCAAAAAATTCAAACCAATAGCTTTTGAACATTGCAACATATGTTACTCTTCTATTTTGGGTCAAAGAATTAAATGCATTGCATGTAAAAAATGGACTTGTGATGATTGCGTGACTGATATGACAGCAATTGATTATATTTGCAATAAATGTTTTGAAGGGTATTATTTTTATAATATAATTTAAAAATCTTAATTCATTTCATAATAGCTTGCTATGTCTCTATATCTACTCATTTTTGTTTCAGTGATTCGGAAGAGTGAGTGCACCTCATTCTAACCAACTTTCATCATGCAAGCCGATATTGATAACATATTACATTTTAACGACTATGTCAAATTTTACGTCTTCGGATTACATTGGCCATGGACGGAGACACATTTCATTAAATCTCAGTTTTGCTTCCAATGCGGTACACCTACTTGTCTATTTCTCGGACCCTCACATTTCACATCGAGAATGCAGGATAAAAATATATTGATACTTCTAGTTAGTCCGTATTTTTTTTGTTCTAATTGTGACTGCTGCATTTATGACCACTTTCCAGTCGATGAGTGCGTTTATTGTGCAAATTAGTTATTTAAGTACTTGAAAGACTTTGCTACTGACGTAAGTTCGAACGGATATTGTTCGGATTTCATAAGATGGCGGCTGCATCAATACCATTTTTAAGTACACTAGAATAAGGAAAAATTATACCCAAAGTAATTAACTCCATTATGTTCACTATATTTTTTAAGGTAAACTTATGGATCTCATTTCTGAAAAGTCAATTTATTTTTTTACTGTCAGATTAATATAAATTTGGTCTAATCTGTATTTGTTAAACTAACTTATTTTGTGATATTGAAGTTTAGTTTCATTGTTGATACTAAATGATAGCTATTAATTGTTAAAAGAGATCCTGTTAAAAATACTTTTGATATAAAAATGTTACTTTTGATATAAAAAAAATACGTAAGTACCTACTTTTGAAAAAAAAAAACTTAACTTTAGTATGTGATATTCGAGTTTAATTTTGTTGTTGTTTATAATTTAGCTTTTAAATGAATACTAATAATTAATGTTTAATGTTACCTACTTTTGATAAGAAATACTTTGAGACTGTACACTTATATAATTATGTGCTAGAAGCACAAAACGTTGAATACATTAGTATAATTAAGTTTTATCTCAACTTGATTTTTTGTTATTTTAAGCATAATATCGTACAAATTTATTTTAATATTAGATATACAACTTAAGATACTATGAAAACAAATTAGTTTTGTGATGTAAGGTTTAATTTTTGCTAATAATAATTTTGTTCCTAACTAGGTTAAGTGCTTTAGTACAAGAAGACGACGTGTTCCTATCCTAAAGGCTAAAAGTGAAAATATAAAGACTTTTTTCAATACTCAAGTGATTTAGAAAAAAGTATTTTGTTTAACAAATGTCATTAAAAATTTTAATTAAAATTGTACCTATTTAATTTTATTTAAAAACTATCTTGCTAGAATTAAATTATGTAAACGCGACTTTACTTTTGACACTCGCTCAGTATGTGACTGTCCCTTTAAAAAACTCCGCTTTTGTGACCGTTTAAAGATACTATTTGTATAAAATAGATATGAATCTTGATTAATATCACACCTTAGGCTTGTATTAATATACAAATACAAACACAAAAGTACATTTACTTGGTGAATTACTTTTTGTTCAGAAAAATGTTCTCCTCGAGGACACTAATCACTTCCCATATTTTTATTTTTTATTTTTCTCAGTACAAAATGAATCTTGGTAGCAAGAGCAACTTTTTTATTACACCATCAAAATTAACTACTCACCAGGTACAAAAAAAATACGTACATGGTACCAAATACCAAAATAACAGACTTTTTTGGAAAACAGGCAGAGTCACATTCTGAGGTTCGAAAACCCAAGAAATCCACTGTGTGACCTAATTTTACATTGAAAAACACAAATTAGACTAAAAAATCGTAGTTTTTCAGGAAAAATAAAGTATATTGTTATACATCCATCAAAAATATTACTTAAATAACATAATTGCAAAAAATATTTGAATTTCGAGGGGGTGTGGTATTTTTTTGAAAACGCTCAGTAGGTACTGACGTCGACAATACACAAAAGAAGAAAGTATTATCTTATAACGCAAAGAAGGCCAAATTTCTGGAAGTTGCCACTACAGCATTATCAGCAAAACAGGTAGAAAGGACTGGATTTGAAGGATTTGGGGAAACAGTTGCTAAAGATTTAAACAGTATGACTAATTTGCAAAGCATCATAGCGCAGAAAATAATAAGTGGCGTTTTGTATTATGGTAAATTAGGCAGACTAAACGAAAACTATTCCATTTCTTTCCCTACGAGTACCTACAATATTTCAACCAGAAGTACCATCTCAAAATGTGCTTCATCATCCAGGAGCCTCAATTCAATTTCAACCCGCATCACAAACACACGTATTACAGTCTACACCTGCATCTCAAAGTATACCTACTTCAAAATCCTAAAATTATCAATCCCACAGCGTCGCAAATAATAATACATCCACGAAACTTTATTAATCAGAATTTGGTCACAGACACTGAAGTTGAAGACGAAACTTTGCTTACATTCAATTAACTATTGACTTATATTTGTATTTTAATAAATAACACTTACCTTAAGATATTGTAGTTTCATTTTATTGAAAATAGCCCAGCATGTCTCCGGTATGATTTTCCCAAGCAGTTGAGGTGAAATGGCGCTTAAGAACTTTAAATCTTCATAAGTATGTATTTCCAGTTGCCAGGTAACGTAACGTTATTGTGAGGCGTTCTCGTGGACTAACAGCATATCTCATAACTGTGTTTTCCTTCCGGATTAAAGGTTTTACTGTTTTAAGTAGATATTCAAAAGCACATTTGTCCATCCTCAGAAAATTGAACAAATCGACAGGTTCATTTTTTTATGCTTGTTGCTTCTGTCATAAATAGTTACTATATTTGACAAAGCATGCACAACGCGATTCTTCACACAGAGAATAAATTCTCTACGACTTGCAAGAGCACTCATCGGAGATTTCACGAGCAAAAAACAGAAACAAATTGTTTTTAAAAACAAGAAAGATGGAAAATTTGGGGTTCCTGACGAAATTCGGCTCCAAAGTGTTGGTATTCGCTTTCCAGAACAACAACAAACTTACACCCTTTGTATGTTTTGCCCTACCAAAAAGAGGAAGTGCTCACACTGGACAGAAACTTTTCATGAAAAAGTTTCACATGTCTCTCAACGATGAGAAAAGTGAATAAAATACTTGTTAGAAATGAGTGGTTTCATTTATTTTAAGAAGTAAAGAATTGCCTTACAGAGAGGATGCCTATGGCCCAGCAGTGGGTAAATGTGAGTATGAGGAGGAGAATATCAACTATTACTTCCAAACGGACAATAGTTATATATTTGCTACTTAATAAAATCTGTTACCGGACAATGGTAACATTTTCACCACCAAAAAACAAAAAACAAGTATGCAAAATGTATTTTGGGATATTTTGCTACATTCGGGTTAATTAGGACACTCATAACTCCATTTCACAAAAAACTTCAGTATCACTACCCTATTGCGTCGCATCCGATTAAAGGTTAAATAAACCCCGGGCTTGTGTTACAATAACCCCTGTTTTATGTAAGGTAAGGCTATCTACGTAGGTACCTACTATCTACTCAATAGCGTTTTTTAATAATTATATTCAAGTACAGATTTCCCCATTATAAAATATCATCAAAATCATGCCTTATTTTACCCGACTACGGCGAAGCAAAAAAGAGGGTTATGATGTTGACCAGTATTTATTGACCCACCGATAACTTGTATGTGTGGTTAAAACTGGAAATTGATGTGGGTTTTAATAGATAAATAAATTAAAGTACAGTAGGCTGCACATCCGTGGCTTCAGTGGTACAATATAAATTAACACCTTTACCTACGGAGTAGGTACGGAAGATTCAATAGATTATGAGGCCAGCTTATAAATTGGCTTGTTATGTGCCACTGACGTGCGGCCTATGGGATTCTGTGGTATGGGTTTCTGGATGTATAGTGGTGTCTTCTGAGATTTTAGTCGACAGACGGCTTTGCTCTTTCCAGAGCGGAATTAGGTATAGTCCGATTACTTTGCTACTCTTCTTCATACAATTTAAATACGTGGATTTTTCTAGCGCTTTGTGTCAGGGGGAGCAGGGGGGATTATTTTTTTTTGTAGAAAGGAACTCTAAAAACGAAGATAGATTGTAGTGAGACTAGTTAGGTACCTAGATACACGTGTAGATAGTAGGTACACAAAATATGAACATACAAAGGGGGTGAGGGGAGGGTTGTGGAAGTAAAAAAGTAAAACCTGTTCCAAAACAATATCAAATTAGAAGTGTAAATTATTGATAATACAGTAGAATCTCACTAATCCGGCACTTCAATAGACCGACACATCCAATAATCCTGCACCCTCCGCCCGCACCTCCCTCGACCCTACGACCTGCGTCGTCCGTCAAGTAGTCCTGAGATACCTATGTTGCTGTTATAAAAACGTGTAGAACAGGAACCCAAATACATCGTATTTTCTTTATAAAATGCTTTATTTACATATTACGAATTTTTCTATACAATCCAGTAATAATCTGAACATTCCAATAATCCTGCACCCTCTGATTTTTTATAGTTCCGGATTAGTGAGATTCCACTGTATTTTGATTAACATGGCAAGTTATACCATCCAAGTTTAACCATCAATTTGTAATTCTTAGATAGATTTAGTTTCAGGATTGATAATGCAAGCTCAAGATTTGCTCGAGTTCCACAGAGCATCAAGGGCTTGCATCAGTGCAGTTTGAAACTACTCTCAAAATGCAAATAATCTGACACCACATAAAGTGCTGAAATGAAGACCAGATATTGATTTATAATATTATTTTAAATTAACTACATTAAAAAAAAAAAAACATATATAACGTAAAAAAATGTATTTTACATTTTATATTACATATTTTCTACATAATTTTGACTTATATTTAATGTAAATTGAGGAAAATATTTAGCTTTCAGTGGGTTTTTCCGGGGCTTGTTTATTTTTGCTACTTTTATTCAGTGAAGCATCTTTTTCTTTACCAATGTTTTTAGCCATCTCAGTGATTTTTGATTGCCTGTAATCATACTTTGCTGCATCAAGTAATACATTTTGAATCAACCACTTATTGTTAGTTTTCTTATTTAACAAGTCAGGGAACGGGTTTCCTCTGAGTTCTAATACAACTTTTTCAATGTCGCGACCAACTTGTAGCTTTGGTGCATTGTATAGTCTTGTATAAGATAAATTTGAGTTTTCATATCTCGGTACTAAAACTTTGAATAATTTATGTATAAGTTCTTTTTCCAGAAGCCAAAAGTTTGCTGTGTCCATTGTTGGTTTGTGACAGTCTCCATGGCGTATGGCTTCAGATAGAAGCTAAAACACAAGAATTATATCATTAATTAAATAATAAATAAGTAATGCCGAATTTTATCTGCTGAAATATCATAGAGCTAATGATAGGGTTATGAGAGAAAATGTTGTTGTTTAATACTTACTCTTTCTGTATATTGGCGTGCTTCATCACCTCTGTTATAGTTTAACTCAATCCTTTCAAATTTTATTAAACCAGTTACTGTTTTACGTAATTTATCTATTCTGCCCTCAGGACCCTTCGGACTTCTTAGATTCCGATGTTCCGGTAGAACCCTTGTGCGAAGCTTGGAGACTAGTTTAGAAACTTCGGCTTGATTCATCTTTATGTTTTTCCAATTCTATTAAATTATAGAATCCTCGAAGTACTTATTATTATCAAAATAAACTTGACAAAACTAGGTTACGTTTTATTCAGTTACGCCGCCCATAGACAACTTGAAACTTGCGAGCAGTATTGCCATTGCCAGCTTACTTTTTCAAGAGCTTAATTATGAAGCTGAAAAAGGGCTAGAAGGGCTTGAAGGGCTTTTTTAGTGAATGATTATTGATGTTCTTTAGCTCTTTAGAGAAAATAAATAATATTCACTAAAAATACTTGTGTCATAGCATACACTCTTACCATATATTAATAGATTACATGATCAAAAATCTAAATCATCATCAGAGAAATCTGTTTCTTCAGTACTTTTAGCTGTAGCTATGGAAGTTGATGGTTGCGGTTGATCGCAGATGTTAGAAAATTTTAAGGAGTATTTAGAGTATTGCTTCTACTCTTTTTTATTACCTCATGAGGTAATTGGTGAGGGCATCGGGTTTTATTTCAACGTTTTAATCCCCATCCAATCAATGTCATTTTTGTTGCATTTTATTGCGATATTTTGGTTTATATCAAGTTCATGGAACTGAAGACACGTTCCAGATCAGCATTTGAATGTGGTAAAGATTTAATGATCCTGATACGCTGGTCCTGGGATCCTGCTGGGTCTTTATGGTAATGTAATAGTTGTGAATTTTTCTTAACAATTTATAAATTAGAGCTACTTTGCCATTTTCGAGCTAAAAGAATGAAAACGGGTTCAACTAGTGTAAAAAGAGCTAGATCTATCCCGAAAAGGGCTAAGGTGGCAATACTGCTTGCGAGGAGTTGAGATTTGAGACTTGAGACAGGGGGCAGGGAGGAAAAGATACTTGCGGAGAGGAGAGGAGGACCGAAGAGGCCAATATAATGATGTGACCAGACGATAATTTACAAGCCTATTTACGATCAACTTGGGAATATATGTTTCGTCAGTCACGTGTGATGTGCGCGTATACATGCTTTATTAATTTTGTCGAAGTACGAAATTGGCAATCAAATCTCGGTTATTCGACTTAATTGTTAATTGACTCCTAGTTTTTACTAAAAACAATTTGAAAAACATTCGCTTTGGCTATGGTTATAATGTCACTGTCAGTGTCAACTAGTTACGTCAAGTTCAAGTGCCAGTACTGCCAAGTGTCAGTCGTACCAGTTGGGAAATTAAAAATCAGCGCTTTCACTGCGGCACTACTTATAACTTAAGTTTTCCTCGGTTGTAAACAATATCTAATAATATGAATTTACCGAAAAATATATTTTAAAGAGTTGAATCTTGGGAAACACTTTCAAAGAAACCTGCTGAAGCCATGTCTAAAACAAATCTTGAAGATGCGGGTGTTTACGATCTTCTCACCGATCTGTGCACTAAGACAGCATCTAAATACTGCAATCAGAATAGGATATCACATAAGCGGCTCATGACTAAAATGAGATCGAATGCTTACGAAATTATATTAAAAAAATCTTCCAAAGACTTCTCATCGTTAAAAGGAGAGCCTATTGTTGACTTGTTGTCATATTATTTTGTGTATCAACAAAATGCGAGGAACGTTGCTGAGTATAAAAGAACAGTAGAATTAAAGAAAATAATCAGCACAATTCGTCAAACAGATTTTGGTGATAATAAAGAAGTTGTTTACAATATATTGAGATTCCTAAATGGACTTAGCAACACAGTCAAAGAAGATTTGACAGCTGAAATGTTTCAGGTGAGATTGTCTCGAGACTATTACTCTATTTATTGATTGAATTAGACCAAAGTGGACCAGCCAGTCCAGACATAAACAACACACTGCCACAATGTTATTTTTGGGTTAAATAATTTTTGACACTTTTTTAAAATATATTTGGTACCTATTTGAACTAAGTATGGATATATCCCATACGACTTAACTAGATACCTCCCTGGAATTCGGCCAAGTATAGCACTGAACAGCTTTGGATGAGTGACATCACAGTGCCAGGCAGGTGTCTATTTAATTTGCACGGGTTGTATATTCCTTGCAAATTTAATGACAAATACAGATTTAACATTTTTATACTTTCAGAAACCCTTTTCATTTGGCCTATTAGATGAGATGCTCCCTAAGCCAAAGCGGGAAGCATTTGGTTCTCCACAGCCCTACTCTTACTACCCATCACATGTGTTTGAGCTTCCTTTCTCTTTGAAGCATCAAGGGTCAATGTTGGACAGTCCTAGGTCACAAACATATACAGAATACACCGTGGAGAGTTTTGATTCTAAAGCATGTAAGTTAATTTTATTTAATACTAGCTTTTGCCCGCGGCTTCGCCCGCATGGATGTCGGTAAATATATCTCGGTAATGCACTACCGATACCGTGATTACATACCTAAGACCGAGGAACACTTAAACCATCTGCATTAATCACTCTGTCCATTGGTGAAAACCGTTTGAAAATCCGTTTGGTAGTTTTTGAGTTTATTGCGTTCAGACAGACAGACCGACAGACAGATAGACGTGGTGGGGGACTTTGTTTTATAATATGTAAGGATAAAGCACTAACATAGCTACACACTTGTGGTACACTTTTAATGAGCATAAACATTTAGCATTACTATCTTTAAAAAAATATGAAATACTCAACAAGTTTTCCACAATAAAATAGGGAGTTATTAAAATATTTTTTAATTTATAGGTACAATTTTAAATGTCTCATATCTTGTTATTCAACAGTTCTACCCACTAATTCAAACAATTCTCAAACTCTTCAACAAATGGAACTGAAAACCTTTCTGAGTCCAATGTCACTGGCCTCAATGACATCCTCACACATGTCTCCATACTCTGAGGGTGCCATGTTGAACTATCCAAGATTGATAGGTCCTAGAGATCTGCTAATACCTGGATCACAAACCAATGCAAATGTAAAGGTAATGAGAACTTAATGTAAGATATTCAGTGGTTTTATAGTAGTCCATGTTGTTCATCTAATGAAAAAGTTGTCTGTATGCTATTAGAATTTCAAACCTGATTTCTGGATTGCCATTAATTTTACTGGACTTTTTAAAACAACCAACATGAGACTTGCAGTTAGATTCGAACAGACCAGGCAAAAAAAGAGCATGCCTATACTCAGCAGTGGATGGAACAGGGCTGCCATTTCCTGCCTATTTTAGTATTACCTAATTATAGAACATACAACATTTTTTTTTCATTTACTATTTGTTTGTATGCAGATATCTCTGGCCAGTACAAGTGTGAAATCTGATGTAAGGGAAGTGTTCAGAGCTAAACCTGGTGATGATTCAATTGACATATGGGAGCTGGCTACTCAAATTGACAAAGATGTACCTGATGACATATGGGAGATAGTTGGTGAGTCTCAATGATGAATGTTATTTTTTATTTTCACAACTCAGTAATTATTGAATGTTATTTAATAACAGTGCTTGATGTTATGATTGTATGTAAATTGTTACATGCTTATTTATATAAATAATATGTCTCATTTTGGATTTTGTTTAGTAATATCTGGTTGAGACATTTTAGACAATGTTGAACATTAATGTATCACAAACCTTGATACTGTACTGGGCGTCTTCAGACCAACGAGTCTTCTAATTAAATCCTGAAATCGAAATTAACACATTTAATTATGTTTCAGCAAAGTTGCCGCCAATAAATGAGAGGCAATTGCTGGCATCGTCATCAAGAGAGCATTGTCTATGGCGACTTAGATATGGCAACATGATTTCAGATCTAAATGTCATATCAGAAAAGCAGTTTATCAGACATATCATGTATTTAATAAGTGAGTATGTTATATCGAAATGGCTCACGTAATCTCGCCTCTTTTACAAGGGTTTAGAAGTGTTTAGCTAACCCACATTTTGCTAGTTTTAAGTCCTGTGTAATAGGGGGCGTGCCTATTACCAGACTTCTGAGAAATTCCTGACTGAAAAATCCATTGATTTTTTGCAAACCCTGGTAATTCTACCCAGTACAAAACAATATACAAAAACATAACAATATTTCTATTGCAGTTGGCATTGAAACAAGCTCATTTCCCTTCAGTCAGGAAACAAACAGTTTCTACATGAAGGAGGGTTTAATACTAGAGTGCATATCACAGGAACATATCAGAGGCTACGTCTCCGAGTTGTTGCTAGTCGGCACTTACTATAGACGTCTGTACAAGTTCGCATTTAATGATGCACTGGAGGATCATTTTCATACTCATGGGCTTGTTTATGAGGTAAGTGTTAGGCAGCCCCGGATCTAGATTTTTTTTGAGGCGGGGCAAAAACTGCGATCTGCCGCCCTCCGCCAATCTTTTATGGGGATGCGTAAGTTAGCCCGTGAAATTCAAATTTTCTCAAAATGTAAATTTTGCCAGCAACATATTAATAAAATTTTATCGATCGATAATGGTCCAACAGTCCAACAGGGGTGCCATAACGGTTGTAAAAAAGAAAAAAATAGAAAGGTTAAATGTGCCGCTCGTCTCATTTATTGCAAAGTTGCGATGTGCTGGGTGGTGCACTTGTCTGCTACATTTGAATTTGTCGCCCCCTGAAATGGGCGCCCGGGGCACGTGCCCCGGTTTGCCCCCCCCCTAGATCCGGGGCTGGTGTTAGGGGATATGATGCTTTTGTAAATCTAAAAGTGCTATTCTAAATAAAAAAAAATAAAAAATTGGTGATAATATCGTGATAATTTGAGTGGTTATGGGCGAAAGCAACGGTACATTTTGTCCCAAATGGCAGCAAACGAGGAGACAATGAGAGAGCATGTTCAAACTACAGTTTTTGAAAGATGAGTTCTAACGTTGGACATAAAAGACATAACTCTATAACTAAAGTCACTTAAACAGTACCTATTGATGTCGCACGAACGCTTCTTTAGAATGTCGAATGTCTGTTGGTAACTTTCAACGATTGTCTATTGACGCTCATCCATGGCCATCAATACCGCAGAATATAATAATATTTATATTTGACAATTTTCAGGCATCAAGAGAAGTAATAAGGCGATATCTATTAAAGTTTCGCTTAAACGCCACAGATATTTACGAAGAATCGTGTAAGGACGACGAAGAGGATTTGAATAGAATCCCGACGCTGTTACAAATATTACAGCATATGGAGCCGCTCAAATATGAGATAGAAACTATTGCTTCGATTTATAAACTTATAGATGCTGGTAATATATTTGATATCTTTTATTTTTCTGCAATCGTTCGAAAATTCTAAGTGAAGTATTATTTGGTCAATGAATTAGGGTGACAGATCAATTTAGAAAAAAAAACCCATGAAATGCGTGACTAATGAATGATTTTATTTACTTTGTACTGATTGTAAGCTAATTATATTGTTTTCAGATCCAAAATCATCAATCCCGCACGGCGCAGAGCTCATGTCGTATTTGTTTAACGAAATATCGTTAATTACTCACAGACAGACCACATTCACCATGTTCAACTCACTATATTCTATATGCATAGTTTATTTCAAGTAAGTTTTTTTTTGTGATAATTGTCACCTAATGTAATTAGCAGGCCCAACGCATAAGAAGTAAGTTTTCAGCTATCTAAAACAATTTTATCAAAGACTAGCTTCAGCCATCTGCCTGATATCTTTGTACATAATCGCCTACTAGCTGCGCTCTCCGGTTTCACCTGCATAAGTCTCGATCCCGTGGAAATACGGGTATAAAAAGTATCCATTGTTTTAATCCAGGTCATCGTCTACCCATGAGCCAAATTTAATCTAAATCTGTTCAGCCGTTTTATTGTGAAAGCGTAACAAACAAACTCACTTTTGCATTTATAATATTATTACTAGCTGCGCCCCGTGGTTTCACCCGCGTAAGTCTTGATCCCGTGGGAATATCGGGTTATAAAGTATCCAGGTCATCGTCTACCCATGTGCCAAATTTCACCCAAATCTGTGCAGCTGTTTTAGCGTGAAAGCGTAATAAACAAACAAACTCACTTTCGCATTTATAATTAAGTTAGGATTACTAGCTGCGCCCCGCGGTTTCACCCGCATAAGTCTAATATCGGGATAAAATGCATCCTATGTCCTAATCCAGAGGGGCAATTCCCTTAATTTTTAAGAACGTTCGCAGTCGCATGTCATTCTGAATCTGTCAAAAATATAATCTATTTACAAACATTTTTGACAAATTTGACAGATTGCGACTTGAATGTGAACGTTTTCTAAGTACGAAAATTGGCCTCCAGGCCATGGTCTACCCATGTGCCAAATAACATCTAAATCTGTTTAACCGTTTAAGCTTGAAAGTAAGAAATAAACAAACAAACAAATTCAATTTCGCATTTATAATTTTATAGTTAGGATTACGATGTTATTCAGTCATAATATAGCATTCCACTGGAGAATTTTTAAAATCGGCCTAGTAGTTTTTGAGTTTATTCATGACAAACAAAAATGCAAATCTTTTTTTTTTATAATATTAGTGCAGAAAACTGCTCGAGCATTTTGCCTTAATGTGCTCTGACCGTGATGTCACGCGATGACGTGATAGGTACTTTTATCCGACTTCGAAAAAGTATGGCTAATGTGTGCAATTCATAAGTAAAATGACCGTATCTCAGGCAAATAACTACATTATTTCCTCAAATATTTTAGGTTTATTGAAAGATTCATATTCGAAGGCGAACTAGACGATAGATTCAACGAGTTCTTCATACGAAAGGACAATCAGTACGTGAACAACCGTTCTAAACGATATTGGGATAAAGGATTCCATATAATGCAGAGTGTGGCCGTGCCTGAGTTTCTGAAGGCATTGGCCAAGTTCATACTACTGTGTGGAAAGTCTTTGAGATTGTTGAAGCTGTGTAATCCGACTGTGAGTATAAACTATTTCTAGATAGTATTTTGGTTTTCAATTATAGCTTATAAAGCCATGTCTTTTGGCCTTTTTGGATTTCATCAATTAGCTACAACCGAATGAACGAATACGAGAATGTGAACGTGACCCCTTTTGTTCTTAGGATTTTTCTTTAGCTTAGTAGGGAGGGTTTACGGAAATAATAATAAAGAATGAAGAAATACACGTTTTATTTTCACTTTGCTCTATGTTTTTAATGCCATCAGTATCTAATATCTATTTAAATCCTTGTTTCGTTGTTAATTTGATTTTAGAATGACTAGTACTATTGAAAAAGATTTTGAAGTTGCAGTGCAAATTGAAATAATATTTGTTTTCATTTTTGGAAACTAAATGGCGAACGCAGAATAGCTTACTTACTTCAATTCATCATCATCTCTAGGATCCCCTAGTCCTCCTAATATCCTCGGACCACCCATCAGTGAAGTGCTGCGCCAGTTTCCAAGAGCTGGAGAGCCAGCAACAAGTCCTGGACGTGTACCGCACAAGATGTCTGTTCGTCAGCGGAGAACTGGTGACCTTCGACCAGATACTGCTAAAGAGAGAGGCCGAAAGAAAAGCTTTCACTGAAATGGCGTCCTTGAAGCAAGCTGAAACTATGGAGAAGATTGTTGGCAAGCCATCTTCCTATATTCTTTATTCGAAATTGGTGTTATTGTTACATTTAATTTTAATGTCAACTCCAATTTCGAATGCATTGCTTTTTTTTTTCTCTGTGAATAAGCGTAGCCTTAGTTTTCAAGTTTATCAATGTAAATGCAAATGCTCTATAACAGATAAATAAAATTTAACTTTGTTTTTGTTTTATGAAGTTTCTAAACTGTTTCTTAGTTATTTGAGTTCGCTGATTTTATATCTACCCTCAGTTTTTTCTAGCAGCTCTAGTAAAGGCCTGCTTGTACTTTGGGACGCCATTACAAGTGTTTAGTAAGCCATGGATCCAAAATTTTATGATGTGGTAGTTGCGTAACATCATTGCGTTTATCGGCTAGTAAAAAAAGACCTACTTAGAAGTTCAGAAGTCCTAGGATTTGGTGTGAACCGACTATCATCACAATGACTGTTATTCATATTCATATCTTTATTTGCATTCCATAATGTAGGTATAAAGGTGTTACAATGGCTTAAAGCTAAGGTACCATTACGGACTCTGTAGGGCACTGCTAAAACAATAAAATTAATTCTTAAAATAAAAATAAAATTAAAAAACATATTAACTATCTAACAATCAAACAATTTTTAAATCATTATGTTGTTATTTTTGTGTTGTAAATATTAGAATAAACCGCAAAAATCGTTCCAAATGCACTCACCTGAATTTAAAATAAGCTATTAGACCATTATATTACCCCCTCTCCATATAAACTTGGGTCTGATAAAACAATTTGTAAAAGCTCTCAACAAGGATGGGGAATGTTTTAAATATATCCGTAAAAAAATCCCGAAATTGAGCACAGAAAAAATAAAAGCTGGTATTTTTGATGGTCCTCAAATCAGGGAACTAATAAAGGATCTAAATTTTACTGATCTTATGACAGATAAAGAGAAATCTGCATGGATTGAATTTGTTTTGGTTGTGCAAAATTTCTTAGGACATTAAAAGTCTCCGGACTACATTCAACACATTGAGCAGCTCATGTTGCTCTTTCAAAGACTAGGATGTAATATGAGCATCAAGATGCACTTCCTCTTCAGTCATTTATACCGCTTCTCAGAAAATTTAGGCGATTTAAGCGAAGAACAAGGAGAACGCTTTCATCATTCGCACGATGGAAGAGCGATACCAGGGTCGTTGGAATGCAAATATGATGGCTGATTACTGCTGGAGCATTCAAAACAAGGCTGAAGTTTCGATTCGTGCAAGAAAATCTTATGAAAGAAAGTTTTTTTCATGTTAGGTCAGAGAAACATTTTTTTTTCATTTTATAATTCGAGTATTTCGCTAAAAATGTAATACGTTAATATTTCAAAAATCTGCTAGAGAAAAACTGACAACCGATTTGGAATCAGCGTGGCAGAATCATACAAAATCAGGTATGAAATTTCATAAAACAAAACTACTGCTTACCAGTGTATTTAATTTAAACAGTTCAATAAGTTTTCTCAAATCTTTGCTTTAACGACTTACGTACTAGAATTAGTGAACCAATGAGCATTATTTTCTTGACGAATTCTATCTGCCTTCCATATTTGAAATATCTCAGAAACTTCATTAACTTTTTAGCCGAACGTAAAAGACTAGCACAGTTAATAATAGCGGAAAAGCAACATTCGCTGAGAGTGCTAGAAGCTGCTATGGCGGAGGCTAAGGCAGCTAAATGTAAAGCTAGACAACGAGAAAGAAAACGCTTTGAGTTAGAACATGCTGCTGAAAAGGCCACGGAAGAAGTGGACTCCAAACTCAGGGATGATGAAAAGTAAGTAATAATAATATACCAAATAACTAAATAAACTATTGTTAGAATCTGTCATTTGTACAGTCAGCTATTAACTAAAAGTTCGATACGGATATTTTAAAAGGAAGTTTAAAATTTGTAGAAATAAAATAATGGAGTACTACTCAAAACTAAACATGGAAGTAGAGAAGAGCAAGATGCACACAGAATGGAAAATAAAACGTTTACAATTAGACCAGAGTAGGATGCAGCTATTGTCCACCGAAGAGAGGAATTTGAAGAGAGAGAAATTGGAACTGGAACACCAGAAAAATGAAGAATTGATGGCGATGTCTATACAAAGCGATATTTTGAGATCAGTAGAAGATGATCTTGATAATAAAGAAGAGAGTACAGACGAAAATGGTGTCGATACAGACCCCAGTCTCACATTCTCTTCAGTTAATGCGGAACAAGTAGAAGAATGCGCAGACCCTTTAGAGTTCGACAATAATAAGATGAGGGCACAAACCTCCGAGGCAGTTTTGAGCGCTCTTTGTAATGTTGCCAAAAGCTTTTTCGGTGTTTCTAAGACTAACGAGAATGGCAATGAAAACAATAATAATAAAGAACTAGATGCTCAAGGCAATAGCGTTCAACCTGAAGCTAATGACAATTACTCTCGTACACTACATACTCAATCATCTTGCGAAATTGGCAGCAAACTAGATGATTGTTACGATAATTTACAATATCAAAAAAGTAGAAAAGAAGCTTTGTTAAATAAGCAAAAGGTCATGTCTCATGAATTTGGCCAAACTGATAAAGAGAACAATCAACTGAAAGATCCGCCACTGATACAAGTTGCAACAATTGACGAAGAAAATAATTTACAAGAATGGTCTCCATTCCTAGAAGCGAAGCTTAATAAGTTGAAAGTGTTGGGTTCAGAATTTGAAATCGTCAAACCAGCCGTAAAGCCATCTGAGCCAAAAACTGATGCCCAAAAAGAGGCATTGTTAAACAAGCTAAAAGTTTTAGGAGTAGAATACAACCTTCCTGCCGAAGCTTATGTTAAAAAGGAACCTGCGAATGCAGCGCAGGAAGAGGCAGTGCGCAACAAGGAAAAGATATTGCATGCGGATTTCGATATGTTGAGTACAACTTCAGGGAGTCCTAAAAGGGACAACAACAAAAGGTCGGCGCTGACATTGAACTTGAAGCCGTATGGAGAACCTGCTTCATCTACGTTTAAACTCGGAATTACACCTAACGCGGGGTCCGTCACACCGGGCGAATATTTCCCAAGGGTAAGTTTGGATAGTGAACTTTAGTGTCACTTTTTTATCCTATATTTTCGCTTCGTGATTAATTTTCAATGTAAAAAAAAACATCTTATTTCAGCTTGACCTCGAAACACCGACTACGGCAGAAATACCTCTGGAGAGCGCAATGACGTCCGAAATATATACACCTAGAAGTGAGGTTAGTAAGGACTCACACTTGAAGTCCAAAAGCAAAGAATTTCTAGGTTCTGAAGGTTTTAATTTCCCAATGATAGTCGACGAAGAAAACGTTGAATCAGAAATGACTAGCGACATTCAAACTGGTGACACGCCTGATAATTCACCATCAAAATCTTTGGATTCGCCAGTCCGAAAAATGAAATCAAAATATTCATATTTCAATGTATTAGATGGGTCGTACACTTTGGATGACTTCGATCCCTTTGGAATTAAAGAGATGAAAAATTTCTCTAAGGACCACTTTACAAGTAAAATGAATTTGGAAATGTCAAGCTCTTGTTATACTCACCCTTCAGTTATAATGGAGGAAGTGAAGAAACGACCTTATAATAATATATTTGCTTCACATTTCCCTTCTGGCGATGAAGAACAAAATAAGATAACTTGTGACAATATTGCTTCACTAACAGCTTGCCTCCAAAGATCTGTAATGTTACCGCTAACATACCAACTAGAAGTGGTGAACAACTCTATTTTAACTTACTTCTTAGTAAATCAGGATATGTATGAACATTTGAGGAGTTTGAAAGATTATTTCTTTCTGATGGATGGAGAATTTTCTAGAAGTATTTGTCATAATTTGTTTACGAAGTTGGTGAAGACTTTGAATCCTCAAGAGTTGTTGAACTTCGCTACTTTGCACAATATTTTGGATAAAGCTCTTGGGTCATCTATTTCACGTGAGTATTATTTATATTGTCACCAATTCCTATTATTATCTGTAAAACTATAAAACTGTAAAACTCTTGTAAAATATGCCAATTTTGAATGAATATTCTTGCTATTTCACTTTGATGTCCTTTATAAATTTGGGGTAACGATGCAAGGAGGATAATTAGTTTCTTTTTTATAATTGCAGACGTGCACAAGTTTTCGGAGAATCTATCATTCACGATCACTGACTCCCCTCTAAGTTTCCAGCACAGTTCTCCTGACGTGTTACAATGTCTATCCCTGACTTACACGGTCAGTTGGCCGCTCAATATATTATTGTCGCAAGAGGCATTACTTCGGTACGCAAAAGTGTTCCAGTTCCTGATCAAAATGAGACGAATATTTTGGGTTTTGGGCGAAGATTTTGAAGTAAGTATTATACGTTTTAAAATGATAAATATGTCATGTTTTTAGGGTTTCGTACCTCAAAAGAAAAAAACGGAATCCTTATATAAGATCACTTCTTTGTGTGTCTGTCAGTCTGTCAAGACCCGTTTTTTCATGAACGCATGTAGGTATCAAGTTGAAATTAACATCCATGAAGATACATGGACCCTTGCAGCTCTAAAAAACAAGCTTTTAAGTCAACGTAATAAAAAATACGGCTATTTATGCGACATATTTTGATAGGTATTCGCAAATATACTATAATCATGAAATTTGGCAGGTAGCAAAGTTTCACAGCACATGTAAAGGAAAAATTCTGAAAACCGTTATTTTTTTAAATATAAAATATTTAATAAAATGCGATTACAAACTTTCATTTGCAGTTGGAGAATTGACCGTGACGTATATCGATGTATGGGAGAACATATTTTTAAACTAGAATGTTAAGTTTGTTTTTGTGATAAATTCATCTCAACTACAGAACCCTTCATTGTGCGTGGTCCGACACGCATTTGGCCGGTTTTATTTTAATATATTTTAAAACAATTTTCTATGTCACTTCACAGTCTTTAAAATTATCAGCGAAATTATCAAGACAGCATTCCCGCAAACTGCTGAGATCGCCACATTACATATCCGTGCAAATATATCGACACATAATGGCTTCAATGATTCGAGCCCTCGACAACTATATAGTGACGACTTGCATTCTCACATCGTGGACGGAGTTTGAGAACGATTTGAAGAAAGCTCGAACGTTGGACGATTTATATGAGTGCCATGTGGTTTATATAAAGAAGGTGCTGTTTAGATGCCTGCTCAACAATCGATCGACGCCTGTGATGAAGCTTTTGAATGATATTTTCACTGTCATATTGAAATTCAGTCGGGTGTTGAAAGCAGGGTAAGTGTTTTGGTGATCTGTTTTAGCAGTTAGTAAGGGGTATTAATATAATAACCAATGAACAATGATGAGTTGCTGAAGACACTTCCACAATTTTTTTATCGCTTCGAAACACTTGCCGTCTGCTTCATTGTCTTCTAAATAGAGAGAAATAGAGAGTTTTTATAGAGTATATTTTTCTTTCTCCTTCTAGTGAATGGCAGCAGAAGGAGCCCGAAGGATCTTTCACACATTCAAGTTTTCCTCAGTTGGAAGAACTATTCCATTTGTTCGAGAAACTCGCTAAATACTTACACAAAGTGGTGACAAAGTTGATGGAATGTGGGTACCAAAGACATTTGGTGGAACTGTTGACTATGGTCAACTTGAACGGGTACTATGACCCGGAAAAATCGAAAGACGAACATAATACAACCGTTCAGTCGACAACGTGAGAATTAATGGTAACAGAAGTGTAAAGACAGTCCCCAATCTCGAATTCCCGAGTACTTGTCAATTCTGCGTATCGTATATCCATTGTGATTGATTAGTTACGAGAATAACTATGATCAGTGACGCAATAGTATAATTACGCTTCTGAAATTAACTTTACATAATATTGTGTAGTATTGGCATTTATAGATCCTTCTGAATGGTTGTTATGAGGTACAAAAGCCGATAGGGCTACGGAATTTATTTTTGAACGATTTAATTAGTTGAAAGACACTGAACAAGACACAGAAGTTTTAAATGCAAATTTGAGGTCTTTTTAAACGATAGACGTGTAATGGCCTGCGCAGACTGGCGGATGGGACGGCAGAGGATTTAACATTTATCAACCTAATTTAATACTTATCCAATCGAAATAAGGTATATATTTCAATGCTCGGTCATCCAGAGAAAACTGCGCTGGGATGCTCCAAGGCCATAAGAGTGAGAAGTCTCCTTTTTTTGTCACGACTATTTTTTTTTGCTTGTGTCTGTCGTTTGCATAGGTCTTTGTTATAATAACTGTCGATTACTTGTTTCGTCACTGTGTACCACTTAGTTTAGCGCAACCAAAACCTAATACTCGTAAACGATAGTTTTAGTCGTAAAAGAAGAGTAAAGGGTAGTTTTAAAAGACAAAGTTAAGTAAATATCATTTTTGTGAAATTCGCTGCCAAACTATATTTACAGAAAATGTTCTCTGTTGATTCTCAAATGAGTTAATGTTTTATTGTTAGCGTTAGAATCTCTTAATTTATAATTATTGCTTTTTGCACTATGTAGGTACCCATTTTATAATTGCATTATTGTTTTATATATGCTGAAGTATTTAGGCACAATAATGTTAGGCTTTATTAGATAAAGATATTTTAAACGTTTAGCGGGCCCATTCCATGACATTTATTGTTATTAATTTTCTTTTGATCGTTAGTAATCTTGGGTAGTCGCAACTAACAAAGTGTGTACTAGCACTAAGAGCGAGATTCCCAGATGGCACATTGACTTTACTCCGTTATGTAACGTAAGCGTCCTATACGAATATTATTCATATAGCATTAAAGTTCATATTCGTATTCAAAGTCAAAGTGCGATCTGGGAATCTCGCCCTAAGGTCGCAACGTTACGTTATGGTTAAGTACGATAGCCAGCTTACAATCAAAGTAAATTAAACTCTCGATTACTATTTCTATTATTACGGTTGTTGGCCACACGAAAATGACGCCTGTACAACTTTATACTAATCGTGCTAAACACCTTTTAATTAAGTTACTGATTGTAGCGATCAAAAGTTTTAAAATTATTGACCTGTTAATTTCTCCCACCTAATAATCATGTGATATAATTATTATTTTATGTCGAATAATGTTAATTGATAGTCTTGGTTCTAGAGTGAATGTTGAGTCCCTAACTGTTGTTAACTATGGTTTATGTAAATAAAGTAATAATGATTATAAATACAATGATCACCTTATGTTATATTTTAATAAAGTATAGTTATTTTTTTAACGTTTTTGTTTTTATTTATAAATCGTAAAGAAACGTAGTGTTACATAGTAGTTACTGCCTCGTTGGTATAGCAATCCCAATCGCCACTGCTTGGCGCGTGTTTCTAGGTTCGATCACCAGATCGGGAAATGAGTTTTTATCTAGTTTTTAATAGGAAAGTTCTTGCAGTTAAGTCTGGGTCTGGGTCAGTTTATAGGTTCGCCTTTGAGCGCTTTTGCGCTTGCTGCATAATGAAAACAGCTGTTGTTTCTGAAAGGTTAACTCGGTTTATCGCAGCTTGATTCAAGATGGCGTTGTTGTAAAGTAACAGTATCAAAAACGCCATCTCTTGCAGAGTAGCTGAACTATTATTTACCGCCATCTATTAATGAGTAGACGGACTCATGGTTTACTATTTTACGATTAATTTTTTGTTGTTATCTCTAGTATATTTTCGGCCATCAATAATTACGTAGAATATTGATCCATAACCGATTCATAATTTTCATATTATTTATAACTATATGTCCCGCTATACTAATCAGTTATCAAGTCAGCAGTGATAGAGTTCGGTTTTATTTAGTATCCGTCGCGACGGTGGCGCCAATATTTTCCTTATAATCAGACTGTGTTTTCACGATACTTCATTCTACCGCAATTCGTCCTAGGGTTAACATCCTAACCTAATCAGTGCGCGACATTGAAGTGAAAGCTGGCATTTCCTGCAGTCCACTGTCGCTTTCCTCGGAAAATTTTGAAATTAATTCCTGCTTTTACTATTAAAATACATAACTTTCGTGAAATCCAAAATAGTTAAGTGAACAACAATCATTGTTTATAGTTATCGATCGGAGAGCAATTTTCCGCGATCGGAGTCAGTTTTCGTCGCGTCGAAGGCGATATTTTACCAAAAACGTTAAAACCGAAGAATCACCGTCACCGCCGCCGAGATGGCGTTCATGATGCCTGTAGTGAAGAAAGATTGGGACCTGTACAACTCGCACCGGACTCGGCGGGTGTCCGAGTCCGCGGAGAAGGCGGCGCTGGGCGGGCGCGTGCGCAAGGTGTCGGAGTCGCGCTCGGAGGGCCCGGCGCTGCCGGCGCGCGCGCATGCGATGAGCCCGCACCGCAGCGCGCCCACCATGCGCTCGCTGTCATACTGCCGCGCGCCGCCGTCACGCGCCTCGCTGCGCACCGCCGACAGCCCCAGCAAGGGTTCGGCTAGCCCCAAGAGCGTCGCGCGCGAGGAAAAGTTCCACAGCAGGTTGGTGGAGAAGTTGAAGCGAGCCCTCGGCCGCTCGGATTCGAAGCGTGAGGAGAGGAGCTCCTGAGTTAACGCGTGCTTGTGTGCAGGGCGCGCGCAGAGTCCCCCGAGCGGCACTCGCGCTGTGGCGCGTGTGTGCCCTACCTGTGACCGCGCGGCGAGCCCGGCCCGAGCGCGCCGACACACTATCTGTGATATGTTCCCGATAGTGAACACGAAGAGATGAGTAGACATTTCATGAATGTGCTAACTAACCGCCTAAGGTCTTTCGGATGCTGAGAACCTAATGTTTGAAGTTACACCGACACAATGCAATAGTTTTAGTTGTCATACATTTGATTCGCTTTCCTTAACTGTTGCATGTTTGTTAGTCGTCATCGTACCGTATATATCTTAAAGATCAGGTTGTCATATTTAGGTTGTAATATGAAAGTACGTTGTATGGATTTTAAGACTGCGTTTAGTTTAAGCACACCCTGGGGTTTGATAAGTATTATTTGAAAAATCACCCCGGTGGTCACTAGAGGTTAGTTTGTGGCAGTTTGCGAAGGGTATCTGTGATTAGTTATTTGTAAGTAACGTGGATTTATTTATTTAAGCTGAAAGGGAAATTGCATTCAGTTTTACCTATTGTTTGTGAGAGTCCTTATTGTAATAATTTTTGACATAATTGTATTGTTTACCAACACGTTGTATTTGTTTAGTTCGAAATTTGATCAGAAATTGGAAAACTTTGGTAATTTAATTGAAATTCAGCAGCAACTTCATTTGGCAATTGATAAAGAATTGAAAACATTGAATTCAATACGATGGAGTGTGAGACATTTGTTATAATATTTGTACTGTAGTTGTAATAAGAGTACCTTTATATTAATGTACACGTACACGTAGTGCAAACTGTCGATATTGATGTAAGCAGTGTTGTATTGTAGTCATCGATGTAATAATACAATGATAATTTATTTATATAAGAACGGGGCTCGCCCTTGTTTTACAAACAGTTTTGTTATGATTTCGCTTGATTTTATTATGACGTTATCTTGTGACTGTAATTGGACCAGCTTTGTTCATAGTATTATCTATCAGTGAAACTGAAATCGATAATAGTGATATATAAAAGTAAGGTGTATCATAAAATTCTAAAATTAAGGCATATCTCGATGAGATTATGATGAGGGCATCAAGGAGCGATGTATCGATGTGTTTATTTCGTTTGCTTAACAAAGTTCCTGCCTATTGAACTGCCACTAGGTAGTTAGGTAGGCCTATTTAAATTTTTAGATGTATGCAGTAGTTTTATACGATACCAAATTAAAAATCTTTATATCTATCATTAATGTTGTATGCAAACACTTTCAAAATTGCATGTATTGTCAACGATGTCTGATCTGGTGATTTTCAACTATTGAACACTTAAATATAAAGCTTATTCTGAAACATATGTTTTATTTAACTCCTAATACTCTAATACCCTGTCACCGCTCATTAACATACTTAACGGTTTTGAGTTATATCTATAAACCTATACATATTGACATCATTAACGAGGAAAAGTTTCTAATAAATTGGCATATAAAATTTGGCGCTGACTGAAGAAAACATTACAAGTCCTATGTAGATACAATTGGCCACGTGTGCTGCTAACGAAAATAGAAGATTTTTAACGACGTATGTCTATTAACGTAACGAGGAATGTCCGCATCACTAAACTTGGCGGCATAATTCTGGCAGTTGAGGCAGAATCATCAAAAATCTAAAACATAAGAAACGAATATTCATTACACCTAAAGAGATAGGTAGATTTTAAACATTGTATATTTTGTTGCAATGGACACGAACAAAGTAGGAATGAAGATTGGGAGATTCACGAAAGATGTAAGAGTTCAATGAATAAAAAATAAAAAAATAACATAGCATAACATCACGCCTGTCATCCTCGAAGGGCTAGGCAGAACTGCACACCCACATTTCACCAGTTATGTTCAAGTCCCATGTAATAGGGGCGAGCCGATTACCATCATCCGGGCACAAATCCAGGCCCCAGGCTGCTACTGATAAATTCCTGATGAAAAAACCCAATAACATTTTACCTAACGTGGCAATCGAACCCAGGACCTTATGCTCAGCAGTAGCGCGACCATTGGACCAACAAGGCAGTCAAAAAGTTAGGCAATAAATGCACATCAAGGGACTTGTTGCCGAAATGTGGGTATTAATGAACTACTACAGAACTCTACTTAACATTTTTAAGTAATTAAATTCTAAAGTGCCACTTCGCGTAGGTCATAATTTATTTAGACTAAGCTACCATTTCCTTAAATTGAAGTTGCACAATGTGAAAACTGTCAGGCAAAATTTAACCGTATGTATATGTGTGTAACAACTAACAAGACCTATTACGAAGCCGTCATTTAAGCATTCTGTATACCAAACTAAGTAACTATGTGCAAAAATAATTACTGCGGACGACTTTTATTTTTGGTGTGAATATTCGCTGACGGTAGTGCGGAATGTAAGGCACGCAACTTTGTTTCGTAAAAAAAAAAACAAAAAAAATTGAAAACTATATCTTTCAGGTATAATATAAATATATAAAAATGAATCCCTATTTTCCTTGGTCACGGCATCACGCGTAAACGGCTGGACCGATTTCGCATTTCTTTTTCTTGCGTTTGTAGTCAGGAGAAGGTTCTTATAAAATAAAATAAATTAAGAAAGTTGCGCGGAAAATTAGAAAATTTAAGAAAATTAACGACCATATTAACTTTTCTAATGTAACCTTAACGCTTTTGACGTAACCGTCAGCGCGTTTGACAGAATATTTTTTTATTTTTTATTAATTATACTTATTCGACTACAATATTCATAGTTAAGACAGGACAACCTCTGTCAGGTCAGCTAGTATAAAATAACGGGAAGAACGAGTGACTCTCGGCTCGGTATATTTACACCCGTTATACTTAAAGTGTGTCCTATTTTATTGGACCATCACTTAAACTACAGTAGATCTGATCACCAAAGCTCATCAGAAAATTAAAAGATTCCTGATCTCAATAATGAAGCTACCTCCATGCACTAGCCGTTAAGCACTATCTTAAGTATCGATTTCGCTCATTCACCAACCTTACACCACAATGATCCGACTTTCGAAACAATTACAACTTTCGCGTATAATAGGCAATTAGGCAGTAAACACACAGACTGAATGCAACCTGGAATATTACCAGGGGTCAGGTTGATCACTCAATGGCTTCACTTATGATTGTTCTCGAACTGAGTCGAACTTTCCGACGTAGAGATGTAAGTGTTAATTAACACACTTTGCAATAATTTATTTAAAGGTTCATTTGAAGTCTTTTAATGGTGGTCTTATAAAGCTTTAAAAGCTATTTGGGATAGGAGGTGTGGCTCTGCGTTGACATAAAAGATTTTAATGATTTGAAATTGAGAGACGAAAGGAGATCTTAGAATCGAGTTAATTTAGGGTATCATACAGTGATGAAACTCGAATCGAAGCGTAAGTTTACGCTAATATTTGTTTCTGTATTTGGTGGCATGCAATATATTGAAGCAACAAATGACTTGTATCGTCTAGAGTCTAGAAGTTGCGTAGTTTTATTTTTTGCTTCAATTTAAAGTCATTATATCCAAGCCTTAATTAGTTATTTTTGTCTGTTGTCTCTTATAGTTATTATTATTAATTTATTTGAATGTTTTATTATTAATTTGTTTTGTATTTAATTTTGTTTCTTTTTTTATTTCGTGTTGTATGTTTTGATTTATTTTAACATTATTATTATTTTCGCTTTTTCAGGCTTAATGGACCTAGATTATAAGAGAATGATGTGGTCTCCAATAATTGGAAGCGCACACTCGTATTTGTCCCCGTACTCGTAATCTTGCATGTAATTGAGTAGCCTCTGTTGGAGATCAAATAAAATAAACAAATTTATGGTATGCCACAGGCAATTAAATTGCACCGCGTAAATCGGGCTTTAGAGTCCAGTGTAGTCTGGAACTTTATTAGGGCTTAGGGTACCGATCGATAACTTAAATAGCGACGCAAAACGCAAGGCATCGATTCGCTCTCGAACTTTTTGATGTACAGAGATGTAAAGTGTAACGCTTATTATGATGTCCTTAACAAAGAATATACTTTCTATCTATCTTATTTGATTCGTTAGCACTTGTTTAAAGGTTGATTGATTGATTCAAGACAATAGACTGTTATTAATTTTCATCAAATTTTATTTATGACTTTAAAAGCTGTTTTATTAGCAAAAGTAGTTTTATGCAGAAATGAAGTTATTGACGAAGCTCTACACTACACTATCAAAGAATTTTATAAATTGTGTGGTGGCGAGATTCGGCAAACGTGAGGTAGGACGCTCT
Source organism: Omphaloscelis lunosa (assembly GCA_916610215.1). NCBI lineage: Eukaryota > Metazoa > Arthropoda > Insecta > Lepidoptera > Noctuidae > Omphaloscelis > Omphaloscelis lunosa. The sequence goes on from OU744258.1 coordinate 12,948,431, forward strand.
CGGGCTAGGTAGAGTGACGATCTTCGCAGAGTGGCTGGTAGCAGCTGGATGAGAGTAGCCGAGAATCGAGCTGAATGGCGTGCAATTAGAGAAGCCTATGTCCAGCAGTGGACTGTTGTAGGCTGGTGATGATGCTGCCTGGAACTTTACAAGGCTATACTTTGGCTTCGATCGAAAACACAATAGCATTACTAATGAGAATTCTCGAATGATCGACGTAAACAGATTAGACGTTAACAGAGAAGTGTAACTAGCTAATGGTCGTTTAGCGCTTATTAGAGTCGTTAGCACACTTTGCACTCGTTCATTGGTTGATTCATGTCAATAGACTTGTATTTATAGACATTTCTGTTTGTATGAGGTTTCCATTAAATTCAATGTGGAGGTGTGGCGTGTCCATGGCGTCACTCTACAATCGACATAATCATAAAAATTATTAAAAAACGAGGGTTATGGAAATACTTCAAGTACTAAGTCTTCTGAAATATTGTCAAGTCAACAATCGGCGTGCGTGTATGACCAGATGATATTTATGAATGTCAACGAAGCAAAAGGAATAAGTCTCGTACCTGGTAGGTGGTGTTCTGTAGTTTCTGCCTACACCCATGGAAAACGAACAATTTTATTGGTAAATGAGTCATATGATTTCCCTTAATTCAAAAATTAGTATCAACGTACCTAGGTATCTGTAATAAAAATGAAGTTAAGTAGACAACAGAATTTTACAGCATTATTTCATGGCAGTAATGATAAACCACGTAATAAATTATAAGAAAGTATTTGTCATCTTTGATAATAGATTAGGTAGCTACGTGTAACAAGTACCTACCATCTAATCTATTGGTATCTCCTTACATATTTACTGTAACCTAAATTTCTGATTACTTTGCCGTGGAAAATTCCTTCAGACGCCACTGAGAAGTCAAGTGACGAAGTTAATCAACTTTGTACCTACAGTCATCGCGAGCGTCAGAAGTGATACTGGAATTTTGTAATTTACATAGGATCTAAATACGTTGGTATTTTAAGATTTTAATTGAAATTAGAGTTTTTGTGTTTTTCATACCTTCTTGCACTTTGTCTTCACACTCGTGGAAATCAGAATTTTCTATGCTTCAACAACGCATTTCACTAACTTAGGGGTTCCTTTCAAAACCAGTACCTATGCCACAGAGGTTAAATTATCTCTACCACGTTAAAATCGGTAAACTTATCAAACAGACAGAAAAACTCATACATTTTCACATGTATAATATGTACGGATGCAAAACATGTTAATTTCAGTCTCATTACAGAAGAAAACTCGTTATTTAGGTATCTATTTTCTGAGTTTTCACTCATTTAGCTGCTGACGGTACTAGACTTAATAATCGCAAATTGCTTTAGGATAGAATTCCATTTCAATCTGGAGCATAACTAACAATTTTCGAGACAGTAAATGTGCGTGAAACGTTTGCTTGTGGTGTATTTTTATGGTACTCAAGAAATATGGGCGAGAAAATTGCGTAGTTACCTCCTGAAAATATACTAAGAAAAGTAGTGCAATTCTGTAAAAATCTCACCGTGAAAACAAATGTGAAGTGATCTTGAAGAGAGCTGTTAATCTCATGCATCAGAAGGCCAGTTCTTGCACTTAAAAACTTCCAAATTCAAGCCGCAATCTTTTCTCGGCGAACATCAATTTCAAAAGCTTGTCTAAGATGTATGAACTCAAACTCAAAGCATTTATTTCAAATAAGGCAATTTTGAATTGTCAAGGGGTCGGTCAGTCAGAAAGATGAAGCTAGTTGCCCATTCCAAAGCGTAGTAGGTACCTATGGAGAAGAACGGGCAAGAAACTCCACGGACACTCTTTAAAACCAAAATATTGTTACAAAATATTGGTTACATCATTCATGTTGAAATTATACATGTAGGAACGATGCAGAACATTAAAAGCGACCGTAATAAAAATATTAAAAAAAGAAACAGTGGCACTCCGGGAGTGCCGACAGAAGTGAAAATTTGAATAATTATTCAAATACGAATCAATGTTCTATTAATAGAACATTGATTCGTAATGTAATATACATAAATAGCACGATCGCGTTTACAAAAAGGTGGTGTTGGTAACGGTGCCGTGAGTTAATTATTTTTTTCCCATCTTAAAAATTCCCAACGCTCCTAAAGAAGTTTTCGGTAAAAAAAAAAAAATTTCATTAAAATAAGGCGTCGCGTCGTGGCAGGTAATGAAAATAAGAGGGGTTTTTTGACAGATTGAGACAGAATACTGAGATCCGCGAATGCGAATTTTCTTGAAAAGACGTTCACTTCAAGCTCACTTCATCTAATTTTTTATGGTGATATTTTTACAGAATGGACCTGCTGTTCTGAAAGCATTTTTTACTTTACGTTCGTAGTTACTTTTTCTTCAAAGGTTACCATTATTTTTATGGGAAGGGCCTCAGACTTATAAAAAGTGTACACAATCGTACTAATCAATTTTGTTGGTTTGTTTTTCTGTGCTTTGCGTTTCCTCTTTGTTTTTGTCGCTTCTAATCATGTTTTTTTTGTAGAAGGGTACCTATTTTGTCGTAAGGTTTTTGTGGTGATCATTAGTGCAAGTGGGACGATATAGGTTAATTAGATGAGATTAAATAACTAGGTTATTTTTTTAATTAGTGGACAATAATGTGTCGCTCCATGTAAAATACTGGTATTCAGCTGCATCCGGTTAGACTGGAAGCCGACCCCAACATAGTTGGGAAAAGGCTAGGCAGATTGAATGACTAAAATCTACCTTGGATAATACACTATCTTACTTCTTGCTTGAATAATAATAATAATACCAGCCTATTATTGTTCCACTGCTGGGCAAACGCATCTTTTCAAACAGAGAAGGCACGAGTATACCGCGCTTGCACAAGACGGCGCGGGCGGTGGTTGGCGATATCCGAATTGGATAATATAACCTTGCTTGATAAGTTTTAAAGTTTTTACCGATTATAGTTAAATTATTTACCAATAAAATAGGTGCCGTGTGTTAGGTAGGTATGTGGGTACCTACAGATTTAATAAAAATATGTATCTAATCGAAGCATGTTGTGATAGTTAGGTATAACATACATTTTAATGAAAATGAAAATTTCCATTATGTAATTAAATTTAATTACAAAACGTAATTAAATTAACTCAGTTTATGGTTCCATAATCAGAATTCTTTGAAATAATAATTAAAAGTACCAAATACACTTAAAAATAGTAATAATGGCTTCGCTGTAAATTTTGTACCTACTAATTGTCAACTAATTTAAATACCATATACTTAGCCGAACAATTACATAATTATTACAAAACTTGTGCAATAGTTAGATAATAATTACTTCCATGACTAAAAAAGGGTGATAGAGATGAATAGGAAAAGAAGGGCAAGATGCTGAAAATATAAGTTTCTTTATTATTATTTCCTCTTAATTAATTCGCAAGATAAATAGGTTATTTGCGTGGGATGATGTAATTCGTAAGATTTTTACGAAATGGGCACAATTAGGCAAGTTCGAGCATAGCATTTCTAGTCGTGTTTTTTGTTTTAAATATTTAATTATTTGTTGTTATGTTTACCTGCATATAAATGTTCTTTCAGAGGAGAGATATTGAGTAAACAGATACATTTATTTTAGACTACAGCATACCACATCTCCAGCCAGCGCAGCCTGGTATTTAGGTAAATGTAGCTACATTTTACAATACTTTCAGATTTTATCTCCTTATTAAAAAAATAAATTCATTCTTACAGCCTAAACTGCTAGGTTTAGAAACATATAATTTTCCACAATAACAATGAAGGATTTATGAAAATTCATCTCCTAAAGGGGTTAACTAGGGGATGAAAGTTTGCAAGGGAGTTTGTCATTTTTGCCGATGAGAAATACCATCGGGCACACGGCTTATTAAATTATAATTAAGCAATTGTTACTTAGATATTTTTTTGCAAAAAATGTAACTTCAACGATACACTATGTAAAATAATGTTAAGGCTCCCGCTGATCAGGTGCGACGTGACACCGGTAAAACAATTTTCGTGAAGTTTACATAGAATGTGTTCCACGAGAGTCGCGTCGCGCCTGTCTACGGGAGCCTTTAACGTGTAGATAACTAGCTACTTACCTTCCATATTATCTACTACTTCCTCCATTTTATGACCCTTTTGTGTCGGGTAACAAATGTTCTCTAAACGAGCTCTCGTAGGTTATCTCAATGACAAGGATAATACCACAGATTTATTAATATTATTGTGCTTTTCAGCCCCAAAGATATGATAAGCTATTTTTTGAGCTCTATCCTACACAAAGAAAAGCTCTTCAAAAGGGTCAGATAAAGGAAAGCTCAGCCTATTGTTAGCTTTGTGAAAAGCTCATAATAATAGGTATTATTAACAGTTTTTGTCTTTTCCATTTTTCTGTTCTATAATTATGTAATAATAGTCTATACTCTGTTAATTAAAGTTACTAATTACAGTTTAACTCAATACTAAATTGGATTTAAAATACTGCTATTAGGAATTTTACGACGCCATGTTTTGGTTTGTTAATAGTTTTAGTTAGGTTAGGTTATTATATTTTTATTTTAATAGTATGTTAGTATTATAATAAAACCATTATACTGGTAAACTGATCACAAATAACTATTGCTAAACAAATTTTCTAATAAGTTTTCATTATATTCCTAATAATGTTTCAGTTATATAACTTAAGTCTTTACAAAATGCTGACGCTAATTCAAGTTTCCATTTAATTTATTTCCCTTTTAATTCTTGAAAGACGATGATGGCATATATTACGACAATTACTTACGAATGTGTGAAAAGTAAACACTAGACTGCAGTAGGGTTTCCGTGCCACTAATTACATTAAACTAATCTAATATAGACAAGGGATGTGTGAACAGGACGAAACCTATGCCCTATACGCAGTCGGAGTAAAAGACTATCAACGATGTATACCCATAAGTCGGTTAATAATTGAAAGATAACAAATCAATCAACATGTCACCAACTGGCCTGGCCCACGTGGAAATCTCACAGCTAAAATTATTGACTAAACTGCATATTACTCTGCCAACCGCTGTTTTTACTATATCTGTGGCGGTAATGGTGGCTTGAGAAGATTGCTGAAGCGCGTACCCCCGCTTTAGAATGTTGGATTTGGGTTTCATATTTAATTCGAATTGGTTTTTGTTTTTCGCACCTACTGCTCGCAGTAGGTGCGAAAAGTAGAGTATTTTCCTTGAGGATAAAGGTGTCTTCGTCTTGGGCGAGCTTGAATTGCTGCACTCAGGATTCTAGTCTTAACTCCTGAGCAAAGCGAGGGAGTTAACTCAGAGCTCCCTCGCTGCGCTCGGGAGTCCCAGGATCCTTTGTTCAGAATTCAATGTGGCGCCCATGACTTAAGACACTGCTTAATCCCCTTAGTGAATAATCTTCTATTTTAATTTAAGCACTTTAGGACGATGTTTTAGTATTTTTCCATTCTATAAGGGAAGGGTTTTATGAGAATTTTAATGCTTTGTTAATGTACAAGAAACGTCGAATGGTTATTTAAAACTTTGAACATAATTTATAGAGTTTTAGAAGGACTGGAGAAGATCTTTGTGTTGTTGTTTTCAACAGAAAACGAACTAGAAATTGGTGTTATATTACAGCTGAAATTTAAAGAGAAGTAAGCCAGTTTAGGAAGAGCAGTAGGCACCTTAGTTATTTTCTTTGCTTGTTCTTCAAACTATTATATTTGAAAAATGCAATAATGATTTTTATATGTTTTATAAAATATATAATTTTATATGTTTTATATATATGTTTTTTTAAAACTGAAATACAGGAACAAAATGTGAAAATCCTGCTGTTTATGACTATGGGTCACCACAATATGATCACTATATTATAGGTAGTGATCCAAGATTTTCAAAATATATAGACAGTTCATAATGTTCACAACCGATCTTTTTTTTTTTTGGTAGGAAATTATCAAATAACTTCTCCCGCTCTATGTACGGGATTATGCTTATTTATCGATATGTTAGCTATTCTAAGGTAATATCCATAAAATAAGTATTTTTTGTTTTAGGTAACTATATGTTATTCAGAGTCAGACCGGTTGTGACACGGTGGAGCATACGGTGGAGGTCTGCCCGGCTTGGGCGGAGCATCGCCGTGTCCTTGTGGAACGATCGGCGGCGGTGATTTCTCGCGTCCGGCCCTGGTTCAGACCATGGTACGGAGCGAGAGGAAATGGGAGGCCGTCACCTCCTTCTGCGAGGCGGTAATGCTCGCGAAGGAGAAGGCGGAACGCGTGAGGGAGAGGCAAATTTCGCGCCCTCATGCCCCTAACCGCCGCAGGAGGAGACGCCCAGGGCGTCGGGAATCGCGAGGCGATTTCCGGCCACCGTAGGCGCGGGCTTGCGGACGGTGAGCAATGGGTGGCTCACCGTCCAATAAGGACCAGGCCCGGGTCGACGGCGCGTTGTGTTCCACGCGCGCCTCTAAGAGATGTCAGCAGATTCGAAGGGGTCCACTAGGGCCGATGCCTGCCGGGGCTGCGAAGAAAACCGAAAGGGAGATCGTGGCCCCCGGCAACAGGGCAGCCGAAGGAACACGGGTGGGTTTTAGTCAGTAAGAGTCTGACACGCCCTCCCGCTCCGCCCAGAGCGGGAGAAGTTATTTGATGATTTCCCACCCTCAAAAAAAAAAAAAGGTAGTTCGCCAATCTGCACAGAGATTCAATTTTAAAGTTTCTTGCTCGATGCTCTAAATATCCGTATTATAGTCAAGTATAAATGGTGCAGTTGGAAATAACAAAAGCTGCCCTAAATCTGAGACACAGCGATGTGAAAACACTATTAAAAAAATTGTAAGTGTGATAAAAGGATACAAAATTGTTATATTATACTACTAGCTTTTGCTCACGGCTTCGCCCGCGTGGATGTCAGAAAATATCCCACTGGAACGTACTACCGGGCAGTACCGGGATTACTTACCTAATAGTCCAGGAAAAGTTTATTGACTCCTACCGCTGCGCTACAACCATAATTATTTTGTTACACGTAATTTTGAATCTGTAATATCTTTTAAACCATTCATTTAAATGATACGATTTCAAGGCATATTTTAATCTAAATTAAATGCCCAATTTAAATAAAATAGTTTATTGGATAAGGATTAATATGATATCGGTCAATATAGCTTTGGAAATAACAATGGAATTTTTATCAAATTCTGAAAGATAATAATGGTTACTATGGGTTATCCTTAGAAGATAGACATATGCTATCGTGGACTTTTTTGTTGAATGTTTTAAGATCTTCAATCCTGTAGAACATAAATTTGATGTATCTCTAACGGTTTACGCGGCGCACACCAGTAAAGCTCCCAGTCGACATGATTTTTTCCGACATCTTCGACAATAATCGTCATATTTCAGCCAATTTACACAAAACCTTATTAATTATGTTCATTAGTGAAAACAGTTGGAAAATCCGTTCAGTAGTTTTTAAGTTTATCGCGTTCAGACAAACAGACAGACGCGGCGGGGGACTTTCTCTTATAATATGTAAGGATAAGGATTTATGGGAATACGGTTTACGGTTTAAGAACATTTATTTTACTCAAAAAGAATACAATTATTCACTCCTATGAGGAAAAACATAATAATTAAGAAGCGACGGTATAATATAGTTACCCATCTAATGTTTTACCTATTGTATCAGTAAAACTGCTAGATAGTAGATATTCAACTCCACATTCAGGTGTTTTCAGCACGTATAAAAGCAAGTCTGCCCCCGATAGCCTTCATTATCTAATTCATCCTATGTTCCAGTCTAATTATAATCAACAGTCTTAAATGAACAAGCAATATTATAAGCATCGAAATAAGTTTCCGTGACAATATTGGTACAAATAACTTAACCTCTGCCTCAAAGATAAGGGTGACCACACGCATATAACAGTGCCAATGCTTTAATGAAGACTATAAAATCAATCGACTGTTACCGGTTCAAGTCGGATTGGAAAAGTGTGGCAGATTGTACTGCGTACGCGCATTCTAATGCCAGATGTAAACATACAACGGAAATCATAATCGTTTTATTAGATTTCTAACGCTCTATCGATTGTATGGCTGCTAAATGTTTGCATCCAGTCTGATCAGGAATTTGTTATGATTGTCCTGATGTTTATAGTGTCAGTTCCAGTTATGGTTGGTTTTATTAAGTTCTCACTCTCATCTTTTTTTTTTCTTTTCTCTCATCTGCCAGGGCTTATTTTTAATCTTATATGTTCAATTGATTTGATTACTTTTTGTTCATTGTTCTCACATATAGAAGCAACAAGAATGATGTACCCAGGATTTTGTAATATCTTTATTTAATAGAGCGTCCTTGGAGTTTCTTGCCCGTTTTTCTCCATAGAGATCTAGATTTTGGAATGGGCAATTATCTTCAACTTTCTGACTAACTGACCGACTCTTTGACAATTCAAAAGTGCCTGTAAATGGTTTAATTGAAATAAATGCTTTGAGTTTGAGTTTGAGTTTTTTGTTAAAGAAATAAATAAAAAAATACAGAAATAGAAAGTGCAGTGTTGGGTCTTAAGCATACTGTCACATACTATACGCAACGTGGAACGCCGATTTATGCTAGCTTCCTCGACTTATCCAAGGCTTTTGATCTGGTTGCTTATGACGTACTGTGGAGAAAGATGGAGAAGGATAGGTTGCCAACGGAGCTTATAAACATCTTTAAATATTTGTATGGCAACCAGATCAATAGTTTACAATGGGCTGGAACTTTTTCCAGGTCATACAGGTTGGAATACGGAGTGAGGCAGGGAGGGTTGAGCTCAGCCACGCTTTTCAACTTGTATGTAAACGAGCTACTTGGCGAGCTCAGCAGCACCAGAGTGAATTGCTATATAGATGGTTTCTGTGTAAATAATATTAGCTATGCAGACGATATGGTGCTTCTGAGTGCGTCAGTCTCAGAATGATGGTCGCCAAATGTGAGCAGTATTCCGAAACTCACGGTTTGTTATTGTATAACTCTAATAAGGGCTATGTACCATCTGTATTTATCAATGGGACACCACTACTAAGAGTAGTCATATATTGACCCCTGATCTCAATGACGGACTCGATATTGAGCGGGAGCGAAAGGCGTAGTCGGTAAGGGCGAACATGCTGGCTCGCAGGTTTGCACGCTGCTCATTCAAAATAACTCTGTTTCGAACATGTAAATTGCTTTTACGGAAAGGTGAGAATGAGGTGTGCATCCCTGGTGCGCAGAGTGCGGGCCAGCTCCAACAATATCCTAAAAATGATCGCTAGTAGGCTCGATTGCATATGCATCAATCACTGTAGTGCCATCTCCCATAGGGTGAAATCATTTTAAATTTGAATAAAATAAACTAACATAGTTTTTAAGTTTTCTAACACAATGAATCCTTGTTACTTGAATAAAGAAATTTATATTATTATATCAGCAGGTTTTTCCAACAGTATCTTCCTCATTCAATTCTAATGTTTTCACTTTATTAGCATACACATACGGTTCATCATCTTCAGTAATAAGTCTTATATAATCTACTTGAACTTAAACTTGCTTGTTGTACTTGAACGCAAACCCATTAGTGCTGATCTTGTTTTTTTTTATAAGTTCGGTTTGGCCAAAATGACTTAGGGAATGGACTAAGCGTTCAATATTCAGTTGTGCAGTGAATACAGACCGAAAAGTACGAGAGAAACAAAGCGAATTTGCGGCCAGTACTTGCCTCTTTAGTAGCACTACAGGTATTGGCCGCACAGTTCTTTTGTCTCTTTCTAGAGAGTGGTCACTTTTGTGAGGGTAACGCTTAGTCCTTTGTCCAGGTTTGCCAAGGACCAATATTTTATAACGGAGTGAACGTGATTAGCGGTTCTATAACAACTTCTGTTTTCATGGCATCAATGTTTGCAAAGAGCTCTGGAGAGGTAAATTGGCTACTAACATATCTGGTGCAAAATGAACGATCAAAATCAATAAAGAACCTTTATTGATTTTGTATAGAGCTTTAATTGATCTTGCTGTCTTTGGAACGTTTTGCGCTAATCTAGTGTCCGTAAGACAAATAAGACTATTATTCTACAAGAGACATCTATTTATAACAAGCCATGTTATTGTAATGGAAAATTAGTGAACCAATTGAACAGTAGTTTATCTTTTCTCTAATTTAATCTGTTGCGCTAGTTTTTGTTTTATAAATATCGCAGACATCAGTTTCACGTAAGCATCGATCTGTTCTCATTTGGATAATTCTAGTCTGGATATTTCCAAGCATTTGTTTTACCTATAATCTGTAAATATATTCATAGGCTTATTGTTTTAATTGATCGATTTCGTTTTATATATGCAATGAGCAAATGTGACTGCTCATATATATATATGACTGTGGTTAACTCATAAGTTTTACACCTCGGAAAAAAATCAACCATTGCATTAAAAAAACAAAAACAATAGATTTGCCAAAATGAACTCACACGTAGGTATTACGTCAACTAATTTAAAATTATGTTTTATTTTCCTCCATGTGCCAAGTCGTATTATCGTTGGCAATTTTAAAGGCTCCTACAAACAGGCGCGACACGCGACGCGACACAAAGACACCGCTCGTCGCGCGACGCGACGTACCTTTGTGTCGCGTCGCGTGTCGCGCCTGTTTGTAAGAGCCTTTAGATGAATAGGATGAATGGAATAAGATTACAGCACACAATTTGCAGTAACACTGGCGAGTATTATCTAATAGTATATTTGTGAAGCGCTCAATCCAATTGTGTTGCAAAGTGCTGGCTGTAAATCAATTGTGGGACAAATTACTTTGAATTGGTTAGTCTCCTCCATACCTCGGTGGCGAATGACTTTAGTGTCCAATGTAGTTGTAGGTATCTCTGCTATTTGTATAGGAGTGTTATTTAAAGAAAGACTAAGCGGGGTTTGCATTATGAAAGTAGTGTTGTGAAATAGTAGCTTAACTGTTCCGTTTCGGGCTATATCTAAACCCGGTTTTTGAAAAGCTGATCAATTCAACTAACATACTGCCATATCTCATGTTAACTGCTCAGATTAGGTGGCTGAAATCATTGTTATTATTTCTCTATATGGCAGCATGTTAGTAGAATTGATCAGCTTTTCAAAAACCGGGTGTTAGTTGGCTATGGCCCGAAACAGAACAGTCAAGCTACTGTTGCACGCCTAGGGTTGCCAGGCCCAAAAATAGAAAAGCCGGTCACAGATTCATATTTAGCTGGACATTTTTCCCTGAAAGACTAACACACAGGTTTAAAAAAAAAAGTAATTGACCTTTTATTTGTTTATTTACTACTATTATTCATTTAAGACTTACTCTACTGCTAATTATATGTTATTTTGAATGACATTTTGTTCTTACTAAAGTTATTTGTAATTTCTTTACGTTGAAAGTAACTAAAACAATCGCCCGCGACTCCTGCGACATAAGTTACTCACGCGCTTTCGTTCGGTATCTTTTGGCGGGACGGGGTTGACCAAAAGCCTAACAAAAGCCGGACAGGGCGTACTTGTATACAGGCATATGTAGCAGGGACATCGACGCGAGAACTTTTACAACTTAAAAAAAACCACTGTTCCATTTTGACCGCGTAGGTATTGCACTTTTCGAACAACAGATTTTTTTTTTAAATAACCTCGATAAATTTCAACGCAGGGGGGTTCAGAGTCATGAATCCATGGTAACAGTTTTCGCGTCGATGTCCCTGCCACCCTGTATATTTGGCCGGACATGATTGTAAAAAGTCCACCTGGCAACCCTATAAATTCAAAAATTCTAAATTATTTATACAATAGTTTCATAATGTCAATGTTTCGGAAGTCTGATCCATTGTTGTGAACTAAAGTGGGGGTGAGATGCGTTTTATTACCAATTTTGGCCCAGGGCTGACTATTGGTTAGTCTGTGTTTATTTTGGTAACGTAACTAATTACTGTTTTGTTATTGTAGATTTAAATATCATAACTGAGGATAAGAAGAAATTGAGGATTTTCTAACTTAAACACATTTTCATGATAGGAGTAGGAACGTAGTGTTGACTGATTGAAGATACACAAAATCATTATGGTCGCTGACTCACAAACATTTCAATTTGCTGTTATTGACGTAACGATCTAGTTTATGCTATGACGCAAAATATCTTCAGACAAATTGTACAATTTGTGTTTAAATACCTTACAATGTTTCAGCCGTCGCATTGTCGTGCTATTTACATTGACCAGTAATTCGAAACTTGGACTATTCATATTACGTTTGTTTACAGTTATTCATAGTCGACAAAAAGTCGTAGTGTTTTTTGTCGTCTAAATACAAACAAAGAAAACCATTTCACATTTCTCATACAAAGAAAACCTAACATTTAAAATCTAGGTTTTTAGTTACTACGTTTTATATTATTTTTGTAGTACTGATTTCTCCTTTTCAATTTAACTTTGAACAGTTGTGATCTAAGGACTGGACTTCCTTGAGCTTAATTGTTAAGCGGTGGTTTTTCCAGCCTTGGAGGCGTTTCTTTATGTCAAAGGCAAACATTTTAGTCGTCGTTCGTTTACAAAAAACAATAACACCAATTAAAGTTATAATTAACAGCCTTCAGGGTCAATACACACCTTTCAGCTGTAGGTACTTAAATTGGGGTTATTGTTTTTTGTATGTTTTGTCATGAATCTAGAATATAGTAAATTATCGTCGCGGTCTGTAACATGGGGATTGATGGACGATCGTGAAAATGTGGGCCGAGGCGAAACTGAGGCACACATTCGTGAGTCCATCAATGTCTGGTTACGGCCAAGGCTTGTATAGTACTTTTCTCAAATAAAGCACGGAAATTCAAACTAAGTAAATTAATTTTATACGATAATTTTTCACGCGCCTATATGTTCATTTGTTTTTTCTTTATTTTAAACAGATCTATTTGCAAACCAAATCGAAATGTAATAAAATCTTTGATAAATTACCTCCTTGGTTGCCATGTGTAAGTAAAAAGCTCGTTCCATTTTTAAATAACACGACTGATATGCGTTTTTATAGTACCTAATTTATTTGGCCTCTAAACACAACAGCTATGGATTTTTTGCCGGCCGGGCGCTCTCATGTATTCTACCACTAAAGCAATTTCGATTTATCTTGAGGAAGGTTGTCAATGGTTAGTAATGGTCGAATTTCCAAGCATGTTTGAGAAAAATTCTTTAATGCTCGCACATTCAGTTCAACAAGAAAGTCATTCTGCCAATAAATTACAAGTCATGTCATTGACCCACAAAATAATTGCAATCCTTTAGGTGACCCTGCCATTAAGAGGATTAAGAGATTCAGTAAATAACAATTTAGAGAATTTGAGATACCTACGTTGTTCATTTCGTTGGCTGAATTATTTTGAATGGCTGATTTCAGACTTGGCTTAACGTTTTGGCTACATTGTTCTTTCATTTGACTCATATGCGAGCGACTGATCCAGACTACTCTTAGAAAATATACGTGTAGTGTAGTCTGGATCAGTCATCACTTTCGTGTGACGTATTTATTAATTGCACATCATGATAAATTATCAGAATGTATTTCTAAAGCATTATTATTATTAACAAAACATATAACAGTAAATTTATGATTCCTAACGAGATGAGTGTGCTGCCAAAATTACTCTTCAGACACCTGCATCTCACTGTCTGTTACACATAATTTATCTCCCAAAACGGTATGATCAATTCCCTACTACGGTTGGCACTAACTTCTGAGCTTTTCTCCAGGGTTTTCTGTTAGTTGCATAGCTCATCTATTACTAAACGAATCTCCTTTATTAAGGGTTATTGCTGTAGGATCATCACTGATTTCAAGTTGGTAAAAATGAAGCTTTATTCTGTGTCATCCTGTGTCCGTATTCCATGGATATTTTAAGTACTTGTCCCCACTAACTGAGTTATGGTATGATGTAGGTATAAACGGAATGATTGATAGAGGTTGATTTTCTTTGAACTTATCCTAAAGCTTTCATAAAACCTTGGGCTGCTAAAAGGAGTGTAAGTTAGTATTATCTCACTCTCCTTCTAAAAGCCTGGATTGCTTTTAAGAAAGGTGATGGTGACTATCCCATCTGTCTCTTCATTGTTGTTATATAATTTTTGCAACCGAAATCTGGATCAGTTTTTGTAATCAAAACAATATTTCGCCCAAAACAAGACTCATCAACATTCTCACTCATTCACACATAGTTATATCTGCATTTACCAGTTACATTACGTCCGATTGTGATTGTTCGATGCGTGCGAAGCAGTGTGCGGTGAATCCAGTGAGCAATACTGTCCGGTACGATAACACAAACCGGTTTCAACCGGCTCGACGGATGCCGCCGTCACTGATTCCGTTCGATTCGCTAACTCTATCACAGAGCTAAGTAACCATACTTCAACAATTTGTAGGACAATCTAATCAGTGTTTTTCATATACTACACGTGGCCTGGCCGTGTGAGAATGTTGATTTTTTTTTCTATAAGTATGGATATCTTTTGTAGTGGAATATTTTGCTGATTGAAACGATACTTTACATCTTAGCGTGTCGATGTGGCAATTAAATAGAGTCGGCCCACAATTTGGCTATGAGTTCGGCACCTTCAGTAGCTACTATCGGTTCCTGAAGCGTACAGACAACAGGACACACTGGACATGATATTAAGTGCCAGTGAGAGAGTATTAAGAGTCCATTCTTTGTGGGACAGCAATCTTAATTAATAATTAGTGTACTTGTAAAACTTCTTCTTTTGTCGTGTAATCTTCCTAGATTTCCGGTTCGATAGGCTGACCAATCGAACCGAAAATCCAAGAAACTTACTCGAACAAAATAATTGTTTACTTCTATTTTGACAATTTCATTTTCTTCGGTTATAACGGGTTTTAGTTTTGACTAGTAATTCAATACAGCTCCTTCTTTTCTTAATACAGAAGTATTTCAACTTAAGGGGAAGATTTATAAAACAATGGTAAGACCTGCTGTCTTTTATAATGTTGGGCCACGCAAGGGATGAATGAAAGGCAATTGCATGCAGCTGAGATGAGAATGCTAAGAGGAACGTATGGTGTAATGCGAATGGATAGAATAAGAAATGAGTATATAAGAGGAAGCCTGAAAAGTCCCCTTTAAGGAAGCACCGGTGGCTGAAAAGTTATGTGGAATAGCATGTAATGCGGAAAAATGAGGAAAGTATCGTGAGGACAGTTTGGAGTATGAATGTATGGCTATAAGAGTAGGGGAAGACCAAAGAAACGATGGATGGATTGTGTGAAAGAAGATATAGCTAGAAAGGGGGTGAAGATCGAGATAACGAATAATATTAGAGAAATACTTCTCTCAAAGACAAAGACATATTGCACCAACCCCAAATAATTTGGCATAAAGGCAAAATAATGATGATGACAGAGATTTCAGATCAATCTGAATAAACATCAAACGTTCATCTTACAGCGTTTTTCATTTAACTTGAACAACACACCTATCACCTCTACCAAAGTTCTTGAACTTTGACAGACCAGTCGATAAATAACATAAAATCTTGAGACGTGGTCATCACAACCATTGTTATTGTTTGCGGCATGTAGTGTACCGAGTGCTTGCAATTGCATTTGAGTGCAATGTCGGCTATTCAAAGTACCGTTATCAAATATTCCACGCCGGCGCGCGCCGCCGTTACAAAGGGAACCATTTGGCTTTAACTAATCTTATCTGAACACTTTAGGTACTCATATATACTTTTTGAGAAAACAAAATTATTCCAAATTAAAAAGTGTGAGTAATTTAGATTAACACTTTGTACTATCAGAAAGACGTAGGTAAATAAAAGCTGATAATACTGCTTCAAAACGAAAATTTCAGTTTTAGCAGTCTGTAATTTTTGAAAACCCTTCCTAAGGACAAGACGAAACGTGATAGACATGAGGCTGAATCTTTCAGCTCATGAGCTAACTATAGCATCTTCTGATATAACCGTCCTTGTAGCTTTTAGATAACTCGACGATTATGGGCAGTGATATACCTACAATTCTTCTTCGATGAGGCTACGGTTAGCCAGTTGACGCCAGCAATCTGTGGGAGAAAAAACTTTGATTATTTCTAGATTTAAGGAACTCTCTTTCTCGGTTATAGGAATACAGGTCATTAGTTACAGTTTATGGGTAACCGAAATATGTCAACATTAATTTGTACTTCAAACTGGGACAGCTAAGCCCATGTGTCTTCAGTTTCGCAGAAAACAGACTGCAAATGGATAGTTATTTTTGGAATATTATTGAACGTCTACCCATAACGTGTGTAGCCCATTTTGTTTAGAAGATGTCCTATTTACGTGTTAAAATAAACATCTAATGTGGGTATATTAAACATTTTCTTCGGTCCAGTTTGACGTCATAGGATACATAATATTCCAATTTCTTCATTATTCAAGATGTTAAGAAAATAATTCAAATGAAGGTGTAGTTTTTCAAGCAAGAAAACTGTCGTGATTCATGATATCTATACTAATATTATAAAGAGGAAAGATTTGTGTTTTTGTATGTAACGAATAAACTTAAAAACTACTGGACCGATTTGAAAAACTCTTTCAGCAATGGATAGCTACATTATCAGCGAGTAATATAGGCTATATTTTGTCCCCGTACTCCTACGGGAATGGGAACTACGCGGGTGAAGCCGCGTGACGTCCGCTAGTCATAAATAAAATAATAAACTGTTCATTCAAGTTTGTGACTTTACAGTTTCTTAAACAACTGAATATTTCTGGAATCTCAGATTACTTAATAGCTAACATTGATGTCCAGGTAATGTGATCCCGTAATATTAGTTCTAGTTATCAATCTCTCCGGTTCGATAAGAAGAAAGAAAAAGACGAATTGGTTTTTGGAAGTTGAAACCTTTTAGCATCTTCAAAAAACCTGACTATTGCGGCTATTTTATCTACGGAAAAAATAGCCAAGGGGAATATAAATGGGACAAACCGGCAAGAATATGATAAGTTTCTCCAAGAAAAAAGCAGTTGTTGCTTGATTGAACCCAATTATTTTCGAACAAACACGCGTTGTTACAAACTTGTTCAAATCCAGATAATTCCAGCTCCAGAACAACACGTCTATAAAAATATGACGCACTTCCGAACACAGATATGCATCTTAGTTGATATCAATCTGGAACGTGTAACGTGTCAGTTCTATTAAAGAGACATGGACCACGAGGAGATGTGACATCGTCACCACGCCTCCGACCGCAGCCTTGAGGACGTCGGTGGATCAGATGGCTAAAACTGAATCCGATGTATTTTTAGATCTTTGTGTTATTTGTATCGGGTGCTGACTGCTCACGTGTAGACACCCTTTGTTTATTTATTGTTGGTGTTCTCAGATTTCTGTGAAACGTGGAATGTTCTGTTATCAATGGTATTTAAAACATTGATTCAACTGAAAATCTGACGACTCGTTAGAATCGCAGGGATTGTATGAATGTATCTAGGTGTATTGTCTTAGCTCTATCAGTCACTCATATAATAATTTGACCATGATTGATTGCTGCCTCTTGTGGTTAGACAACCTGTCTCAGACCCAGAGATCCTGGGTTCGATTCCCAGTGGGGGTAAAGTTTTTTGCTCGGTTTGATTGGTGGTAGGGCTTGTCCTAAGTCTGCCTGGCTAGCTACCACCATCTTATCTGTCGCCATAACAACAATGTTAACAGCATTGTTGTGTTTCGGCTGTTACAGCTAAGATAGCAAGTTTCTCTGTGGTTAAGGATTCCGGGTGAAGTTCGCTTTCACTTTGGCCAAGAGTTATTGTAGTTAAAAAAAAAACTCTCTCACTTTAATTTTAGTGAATGCCCAAATTTCTTGTCAAGAAATCTTTAAAAAAAAACGGCGCTGTTGGTAAGATTCCACCGAAGACAACCCACTAGGCTTGAATAGTTTCAATACAAGCACATCTATGCAACATCAACCAATCAAAAACTTGAAAAGCATCTAATCAAAGGTAGGTGAGTGAATTTAACTTTTATTCCCCAACATTTTTAGAGAGCGATAAGGCGTTTCAAATTCTCACTTTACACAGCATAGCGTCCACTTTTCAATTTTCATAATGTCCTTCGGGAATCATCGCATTTCCGAATTCAAGCGAATGCTAATTTCCATGTCCATCAATTATTAGATTTATGTTGTATAATAATTTGAATTCAGAACTATGTACTTTATTGTTGTTTTGTTTTTATTTTCGTGTGAACTATATAGAGCTGTAAAACTATTTTCCTATCTGTCGTGCCTGCGACTTTAGAGGCTTTCTTCAGGCATTTTTTAAATAAATTACATTAAGTTAAAAGAGTATTAACAACTCTATATACTTTCAAGTCGATTGAGAGCGTCCGGTCTGCACCAATGCAAATGGCAACCGATAGAAATCCGACGACTGACGAAATACGAGGTTTGTCGAGGGACATTAAGAACATATTTGTACTGTACGTGAATTACCTATCGACACGATTTACAGACGCAAGCAATTTGCAGTGCAATGACGTCTAGACTCAAGAAACGCATGTAATCCTTAGTGTCACGTCTTGGAGAGAATGATTGAGAAATGCTGGCTATAAAAATTCAATTGGTGGCTTAACAGCAACAGCCATCTTAACTTTTCAGTGGTGACTTGAGTAATTGATAGTTATATCAGAGAATTGATGGCTGAATCTTTGTCATCGTTCTTCCTTGCGGTGGATATCTACAAAGTGTTCTTCTATATCTTTACGACTTGTTGACGACTCGGACACAATATTTTCGGACAGTGTCCGAATCCGAAGTTTTCACTGATGATTCGGACACCAATAAAAAAATCAGTTTTG
The DNA here is from genome assembly GCA_916610215.1 of Omphaloscelis lunosa. Taxonomy (NCBI): domain Eukaryota; kingdom Metazoa; phylum Arthropoda; class Insecta; order Lepidoptera; family Noctuidae; genus Omphaloscelis; species Omphaloscelis lunosa. The sequence goes on from OU744258.1 coordinate 12,967,370, forward strand.
TAGAGTCAGATAAAAACTTCCAACGATACCTTAATTTTATTGTAGAAATCCGTATTCCGCCCAGCCTGTAGTTGTAAAAAAACAGTTTTTAACCGGATTTTAACGGAAGCAGCCATTTTTTGTTATAGTACATTATTGCAAAGGCCGTGAAACAGGCAATTGCAGGTCGAGTATGAGTTTGAAGGCCGAGCCGTACGCGAGGACTTCACTAATACGAGACAGGCAATTGCCATTTCCGCCGAGGCATATATAGTGCTTTTCTCAAAAGAATGCAGGGAAATAAAACATAATTTTTATACTATACATTTAATTTAATTATTATTTAAAGTTACATTAGTCATATCGGGGCAATTACTAAAAGAAAATGTTATTGATTTCCCCAGTATTTATTTATGTTTGTTTGTTGATGAGGTTTGCAGGTGGGATTGGATGTAGTGGTAGATGGCTGAATATACTGTTATGAGGTGGATGGCTGTGGACTTAGATGTTGGCAAGTGGCCAGCGGGTAATATTCTGTTTCCGAATTAGGTTGCAATGTGATGTTTTGATTTATTTTATTATTTATATCAGTTTTGTTTTCAATTGAGTCCTCAATGTAGTCTTCAGCCACTTTATCGGACTTCCAGCCTCCGTGTTTTTTCAGAGTCGTCAAATTCGCTCCAGAATCCGCCAAAAGAGTGGCTGAAGACCTACGGAAACAATGTCCAGTATAACATTCAGGGTTTGTCAAGTTTAAATAAGTTGCTGTTTCTTTAGGTATTTTAGCTATTTTGTGTCTTCCAATGACCTTCTTCGTGCACTTCCCTTTCTGAAAGGTAAGAAAACACCTATCTGATGTTATGTTCGCTGGACGAAGATTATAATATTTTTTACATATGTTAGGAACTCTCCTTGGATTACCAATCTTTGTTTAGTAAGTAGTGTCGAGCAATGTTATTATTGCTTTGTCATCAAGAAATTCTATGTTTTTATTAAACGTAAAACGCAGATTAACTCACTCATGTAATATATTCTGAAGCCCCTCATAATGGCTCAATAGAAATAAATCCTGAAAACAAATTGTAAAACAACATTAAGGCCAAAAGTCAACATTTGTTAACGTGATAAAGGCGGGTGCGGATTAGCGCAGATTAGTATTAATCCCACTTAATATCCTCGTGTAAGGTAGTTCACCGTAGTGGTAGTGCTTTATGAATGTAAAATGTTGTTATCTTTGATAAACCAAAGGTAATTAAATTATGACTCATTAACGAAAGTGACGTTGGTACCTAGTCATCGTACCAACGTCATTTTCGTTAATGAGTGTACCGTCAGAAAAGATGGAGATTCAGATTATCATTATTTATTATTATGTATATGGTAGTAAAATTTAATGAACATTTAATATTTTATTTTCATGACCGGCGAGCAAAGAGAAATTACTATCATCTTTCCCCTTAAAGACAGGGGAAAAGTGAAAACCACAGTGAAAAGTCTATTATATTTGTCATTCAAGCTTGTGCGAAGTGTCTTTGCAACTTTGGCCTTTTTTTGTACTGAAATTAAATTCAATGAAATAAAAGTAATTTTATAACAATCTGATAAACGCGATTGTTATCAACTATTATCTTTGATTAGGTATCGTTTTAAACAGCGTTTAGTAGTTAATGAATATTTCCACAGGAAATGCATCAAGATGCTCACATTTCTTCGAAAATATATGAACACTCATAGTATTGTATTTATAAAAAACAAACAATAAGGGTACTGCCGTCCTTGATAACAAATAGTAACATATTGTCTAATGCCACCACTTGACTAATATTAAGTAGGTATATAATCTAGTCAATAAAACATAAAATTATATGCCACGTTATATTTACAGTACCTGGGCGATCGAGCTCTACTCTGGTCAAAATAATTAATGCTCATTTAATAGTATAAGGAAAGTTCATAATAATTCCATGAATAGTACATATCTACATACTAATTCCATGCTGCCATGATAGTAGGTACTTACTAACTCCATGCTGTCATGTCATTATTCTGAGGTAGCCATCTTGTTCTCAACTTTGGGCGACCGAGCTCTGCTCGGGTGAAAATACGGACTAACTAGATCGATGTTTCGCCCTCGTAAACCCCTATGTTGCAACTTTCATCGAAATCGTTAGAGCCATTTTCCAGAACGTGATATAAATAAATACAAATAGTATAACACAACATCATGGCTGAATTCGCCGAAGGGGTAGTCGGGGGTGCGGCGGATGTACGGCGTCTTTTTTTTATTAATTATCATGGAAATTTAAGCCGCTTTTATATCCAGAACTACGAACATAAAAGTACCCCATATTTTTCAGTAAGTAAAACGTTATTGCGTATACATTTCAAACATTATCATCATTTCATGCTGAACTGTAACGCGTAATTTTCATGAGGAAATCTTCTGCACCTTTTTCTTTACCCATGTAACTCAGTATGTTCTTTCCAAGAGTGACATACAAATATTTACGTTACGTTACGTGCAGTACATGCACCTTTATGATATCATCATAAATGACGACCGCGTATTGACGTACTGTGGCAAAATAGCTCCAAATAGCTTTGTAAGGAGATTTTTCGCGGCACGTAGACATAATTACGGTGGAAAAATTCTTGGCACTAAAATGGGATGGAAGGCACTTGAGTTACGTAAGGCATTATTTTGGAGTGGACTGGAAAGGTCGGATATAAATCGGGCTGTAGTATTTTATGTACTTTGTCCATGGTAAAATTTTATATACAGTGCCCAATTGTAAACCAAGAAAACGAAATACTGAAAGTGTAAACTGGTGCAAGCCGGCAAAAGGATTGGTGGTCGTACTTAGTATGTTTTTCTGAACACATTTATTTATTTTCACACCATCTGCTCGACAATGTCAAATTATATGTCATGCAAACCTAACCAAGTCATTTAAGACTTGAGGTCTAGCATGGCGTTAATATTGTACTGAATTTCATTATGGTCATTAATGTGATTTGAATTTGGAACATAAAGTAGAAATCGCATACGAACATTTACGATAGGTACATACTAATTCCATGCATTCATCATTAAGATCTGCGCTAAAAAATAAATTGTTTGAAAATCGAACTGGCCACCACGAGTACCTAGAATATAAATAAAAGAAAAAATAGAACACAAACTGAAAAGAGGCGCGAATTCTAAAAATTGCTTTGCTTTGATAAACAACAAATTACTTATATTCAAATTCGCACAAAAATGTCAAGTGACGATAGTGATTTGACTCCCGAGTACATTAAATCCGAAGCCATTGGCATTGCCAACAATCTACTCCCAGAAAAGTCCAAGGAATCGTACATGAAAGCCTACGACGATTTTTACAAATGGAAAATTACAAAGGGCGTCAAGTCTGTATCTGATTCAGTGCTTGTAGTCTATGGTGCATCTATTCGATGCTCAGGTCAACAATAAGCATCAAAAATAATATACAAATTAATACATACACCAAATTACTGACATTTTTAAAAAAGAAATCAGAAGGACATTGTCCTAAGAAATCAAAAGTTTTCACAGCTCAAAATGTGGAAACGTTTTTACATGAACCCCTGACCACAGCTTTGTTGCCACAAAAGTAAGTACCTACCTATTGATTCAATTTTTAGTAACTAAAATAGCTACATACTTACTATAGGTAAGTATAGGTCCTAGCTCATGAATCGATCGCTTGTGTACGAAATACCTGAAATTGACAAATATCGAGCTCTACACGGGCCATTGTCTCAGGAGAACATCGGCTACCCTATTGGCGGATTCAGGAGCAGACAATGCCCAGATTAAAAGACACAGTAGCTGTAAATCTGATGTAGTAGCAGAGGGCTACATTGAAAATTTCATTCTATACAAAATAAGGATAAAATAAGCTGCCGCATTGGTGACAACATCAAACTAAAAACACCGTTGATAACTGATCCTTGGACACCTTTGTCACCACAACCTTCCACATCAAAACACTATTCATCTAGCCCGCTGCCTCAAGCACCACCTTCATCAACTTTCACGATCCAAAATGGTCCTCAGCAGTCCCAAGTTTCTGAAACTTTACTGAACAATAATACTCAAATAAACTCTACCTCAACTTCAATAAATGTACCGAATAAAAACATAACTTTGTCTTTCCACAACTGGCCTAATGTATCAAACATTATCTTTAACATTTAATTGTTTTATTTTGTTTTAAATAGGTCTACTAACTGTAATTGTAATTTTAATAAATACTTTGATTCTAGTACTTACTGCTTTTTATTGTCTCGTAGATGGTGTGAAAAGTAGAGTATTTTCCTCGGGGACAAAGGTGTCTTCGTCTTGGGCGACCTTGAATTCCACGCTGCACTCAGGATTCTTGTCTTAACTCCCTAGCTTTGCTTGGGAGTTAACGCTAGAATCCTTCGTTTTGCTCGGGATTCAATACGCCGCCCGCTACATAAGACACTACTTTATCCCCTTAGTGCATAATCTACTAATGTTGCATAAAATTATGACACACTACGGCACCCTAAAAAGAACACGATTCAAAAGTGACCCCCATTTTCAAAATTCATTTATTTACGTTACACGGGCGTGTTTGGGTCACAGAAATACATATGTATATACATATTTCAACTTAATCGGTCCATTAGATTCGGAGCGAATTGCCTGTGACAGACGGACAGACAGACACACGAGTGATAAGGGTTCTGTTTTTTACTTTTAAGGTACGGAACTCTAAAAATGATAATCTGGTTGTGAACAGTATTTCCGGTAATTCTAAGCATGGCTTTAAAAGTCGTAAATCCTGTTTAGCCTAATTGAATTTCACATCCACAAAAAGTAATTTCCTTGTAACGGAAAATTTTCACGTGGCGCGGAAATTAATGAAAATGTTAAATATTACCGTTTTAATTTTAATGTACCTGATGTGATTAGGCTTTTTTAATACTATTTGTTTCAGGCTTTAGTTTTTTATTTGTGAAGCGTTTTTTCCGTAACTTGCTTTCAGCCACTTTAACTTTAACTGTGGGGAATTTGAAGTGTTTCCTGAAATAGTAATCAAGAAAACGATGACCTTTTAGCTCAATAAAATATCCAACTCTGCCGTTCCAAGAATGGAACAGACATGATGTAGTCAAACGTGGACATAATGCAATTTAAGTGAACGCAACCGAAACGATAATACTATTTTATGAACACAACCATTGTTTCTTGCGTCATGTCGTAACTAACATTTTTTACTGTAGGAAATTTCCATGTGAAACACCTAATCGAATCGAGTGAGGCTAATGTCGGTAGGTATACTAGGTACGATTCCATTTGGTGCTGTTATAAAAATATTATGTGCGGTTTTTTATGGCGGGGAATGTTCCGTAGATTTATATTCGGTATGCGTAATTGATTCTGTTACTTTTGGTACGGGTGGAAACCTTTTGTTTTTCATTGGATGGGTAGAGAGGGTTTTAGATATATATATTTAAAATATTTATAGATAAACGTACATAAATCTTGAAGATATTTAAAAGTTGAACATGGTAATATTGCTTATTTGAACATGCTTTCAGAAGTTTTTCAGGAAACAAAAAACACAACTAACTGTGGAATCTATCGTATTGAATGTTTAAAAAAATCAGATTAAAAAGAAGGGTATTAATTTTGCTTACGCACGTACAAATTCCCAAAACAATGTCATTCCTTATCTTAATCGCATGGTAAATCGGTAAATTATGAGTAAGTTACTATTTCCGTGAATTGTATAAACGCTTATCAGCTTTTGGTATCGCCAGTCTGAAACATTAACGTTGTATTATTATTATTATTTTCTTTTAACATTTTAATTGATGGCAACACTGCCGTTGCTATTTAGGGAATTCCCGATTTGACAAATGGAAAAGCACACCTATTAATGTCATCACATTTCCTTGGATTGACAGTATTGCAAAAACCTAATCTTAAAATTGGCAATATATTGCAAAATGGAACGGATCTCTAAAACTAACTTCAACTAACTACTCTAATTCAATTAGTAAACCGTAAAAGTAAAGTATATGCCAATATCTCATTCTCTAATAGATCAGTAACGGAAAATATTGATCGATAGTACCATTTAGATAGTCTCGGGATTCGTGATCATTAAAAGGGTGACTGTATACTACAAACTGTTATTAATTGTTAAATAAGTGCTAACAGCTTATGTTTACGATGTTTAGAGTTAGCTTACTAATTAAAATTGCGAGGATAGGAAATTTTCTCTTAAGTGTTTACAATATTTTGTTTGTATACTTACTTTATAATGCGTCTCTTTTATTTTATATCTTACTAGCTAGCCCGATAGACCTTGTCCTGTTCAAATTTCAATAATTCATACAAAAATCCCATAAAATAAATATTTTCAGTTTTTCCCTAATTTTCCAATTTTACGGGCAACTTTTTAGATTTTTCTTTCCTTACAAACCTTATTCGGACTATAGAAAATTTAAAATAGACAATTAACCAAATCGGTCCAGCCGTTCTCAAGTGATGCGCTTACCAACGAACAGCATTTGATTGCGGCGAAGCCAAAAAAGGAGGGTTATCTAAACTAATATTATAAAGAGAAAATATTTGATTTTTGGTATGTTTGTTTGTAATAGATAAACTAAAAACGACAGGACCGATTTAAACAATTCTTTTACCAGTAGAATACTTTATTATCTGAGTAACATAGGCTATAATTTATAAAGATATCACGCGAGTGAAGTCACTGGCGGACGTTAGTTATTTATATACTAGATGACCCGCAAGACGTTATTCCGTCCTAATTTCAATAATTTTTACAAAATTCCCATAGAAAATGCACTTCCAGTTTTCCTGAATTTTCACATTTTCCCGGCAATTTTTCAATTTTTTCTTTCTGTAAAAACCTGATTTGGAATATTACAAACTTTTTAAAACAAATATTTGCCAAATTAGTCTAACCGTTCTCGAGTAATCCGCTTATCAACAACACCATTTTTTATTTTATTTTATAGATAGATAGATTATATGGAACTATGGTTTAATGATACAGTAAATGGTTATAGGTATGAACCTTTTTCAAACAGTAGTTATAACACAGACCTACGAGTAGCCACCTTTTTATTATGGTGTGATTGCGATTTAAGAATAATCTAAGTATCTACTAGTGATTTCAGATTTCAGTGCTCCTGCGTTGTGAGCTAAATATTTTATCAAGGTCTTGCACATATTGCATTGAAGTTTTTATCGTGTTTTGCGAAGTGTTTACGAAAAATTCCCTATTTTATTAATATTAGATTTCGTTCAGAAGACTGACAAGCTATGTTATTAAAGCTTCCTCTGTCTCCTACTATTTTGCACACCACACAAAGGTCCACAATGATCTCATATAATTAAGTTACCACCTTAGTACACATTGTCAAACTGCCTAGCCTGTTCCTAACTATGTTGGGGTCGGCTTCCAGTCTAACAGGATGCAGCTAAATACCAGTGTTTTACATGGAGTAGACACTCCATGTAAAACACTGGTATTTAGCCCATAACCCATTTACCGAGTTGTGGAGGTCAGATAGGTAGACGCCTGTCTGACCTCCACAACTCGGTAAATGGGTAATTCGATACCCCTTGATAATACTGGTTTTCAGACCTTCGGGATTCTGACGACCCGTAACGACTGTCAAAGATCCACGAATGACAGCCGGGACCAACGGCTTAAAGTGCTTTCCGAGGCATGGAGGCGTCTCGATATGTAAAGAAGGTCACCTGTCTACGGACCAACCCCGGCAAGCGTAGCTTAACTGCTGCGGCTGTTATTATTTAGCCACGAGCTCCTCACTAAGTATACATTGTGTGGAATGCTATAAACCATTGAGTGTTGAGTATAAGATTATATTATCTTTGCCTAACTTTAAATCTTTAAGGTACGTACTGCCTACGTTTTAGCAGGCATTACCCGACTACGGCGAAGCAAAAAGAAGGGTTATGATTTTCACCGGTATGTATGTATATATGTATGGATGTATGTATGAGTGTATGTATGTAAGTTCATCTGTTACCTGATAACTTCTAAACTAGATATCATAATTTGACAAATGAGATATCATTGGCAGCGTCTTGATCGTCCGCTGGTTATAGGCTATATGGCGTTACATTAAATGCGAAATAGCGGCCTCTAGAGGACTTTAAGTCATAAACTAAAAAAAAAGTGAGACTGTGCTACGTACATATGGTGCGGCTGTGAAATTAATATCTATTAAATTATTATTGTAAAGTTATACAATAAAACCCAAACAAAAAAAAAAACAGTGGTTGTAGCCGAAAGAAGTAAAAACTTGAAAAAAAATCGGCACTGCGGTAATCAAGCGTTGATGTTGTTTAATCCACGCACCGCGGTAATCAACGCGTTGATGTCTTTTACTCCACGGTGTCGGTAAATTGGGTAGTTGCATAGGTAAAAAAAAAAAATCTATTTAGTCTGTCTTTCAGATAATAAAAAAATATTAAACGGTTATTTTTTGCTTTATCATATTAATCAAAAATAATTTAGAAAACACGCATTAAAGTTGGGGAGTGGGGGCTCTCTACGTCACAACGTTGTATAAAATCTACCAAGGCGTGACGTCATATCACATTTTAACTCAATGTATCACCGTAATCTTATGATTACGTCAAAAACGAAAAATACATGTTCAATATTTTTTAATCATTTACACGACGGACAAAAAAAAATTTGGTCGAAAGAAGTTTTCACATCAAAAAATTTAAAGCGCTCTGCAAATACTTTATTACGAAATTATAACCCAAAATAAATTTAAATAAAAAGTAAGCTCTATAAAGCATGTAACAAGAAAATAGGTAAAAAGATGGTCAAGGTAAAGCCGTGGTCGTATGCCATTATAATTTTGTAGGTGTCGGGTTTTGTCGTATATACCTAATTTTTAAAAGGTGTATTCGGGTTGACTTTATAATCGACGTGTTCTTTTTAGGGTGCCGTAGTGTATGTCATAATTTTATGCAACAATAGTAGATAGAAAGGTAGTGCATAACTAAGGGCATAAAGAAGTGTCTTATCTAGGGGGCGCCGTATCGAATCCCGAGCAAAACGAAGGATTCTAGCGTTCTAAGACAAGAATCCTGAGTGCAGCGTGGGATTCAAGGTCGCCCAAGACTAAGGCACCTTTATCTCTACTTTTCACGCCATCTACGAGACAATAAAAAGAAATAGTACAAGAATCAAAGTGTTTATTAAAATTACAATTACAGTTAGTAAAACTATTTAAAACAATTAAATGTTAAAGGTAATGTTTGATACATTAGACCAGTACCCTAATTGCATAATACAACACAATCTGTTTCGATTTGAAACAGATTGCTAATCCATTGCTTCATAAGTTGGAAAAAAAATCTGCTCATCAACGTAAATAACGCAATGAATGTTGTTGAACTGTCAAAATGAAACAAATTACGTAAAATTGTTTACGAAAATAAGTTACGCAATTAACCCACAGTTGTGGAACGACAAAGTTGTGTTTTTATTCGGTACATTTATTGAAGTTGAAGTAGAGTTTATTTGAGTATTACTGTTAAGTAAAGTTTCAGAAACTTGGGTCTGCTGAGGACCATTTTGGATCGTGAAAGTTGGTGAAGGTGGTGCTTGAGGCAGCGGGCTAGATGAATAGTGTTTTGATGTGGAAGGTTGTGTTGACAAAGGTGTCCAAGGATCAGTTATCAACGGTGTTTTTAGTTTGATGTTGTCACCAATGCGGCAGCTTATTTTATCTTTATTTTGTATAGAACTTTCAATGTAGCCTCTGCTACCATCAGATTTCCAGCCACCGTGTATTTTAATCTGTATCATGTCTACTCCTGAATCCACAAATAGAGTAGAGCCGATGTTTTCTGAAACAATGGATTGTGTCGAGCTCGGCATTTGTCAATTTCAGGTATTTTGCAATTTGTTTCGGCATGCTGCTGATCTTATTTTTTCCTGGTGCACTTGCCATTGTTATAAGCTACGAAAAATCTGATAGTGTTTATATTAGAGGGGCGTAGAGCTTGGTACTTTTCGATAATTCTTACGTATTCTCCACGGACTACGAATGACCGTTCTTTCTTTGATTTTCTATCTGGCAAATTTACCAGCTACAAATCTGAATATTTTTCGATATCTTCGATTTTAATGTTTACAAGTTCATTTCCACGAAAAGCGCCATTCACTCCAAAAATCAATGCCACCTGTAACAAAATAGGTAGGTAGGTTAGTATTTAAGTAGGAAGGTAACTTACGTAATATATTAATTTTTATGTATTACATGTTATAAACTTCTTTCTTACATTTGACTGACACACTCATGTGTATCAGTCAAATCTAAGAAAGTTTATTATATTTTATAATAACACATAAACCTTACGAAAGTTTACAAAAATAAATAATTATTATTTAACTTAGAGTCGAAACATTACATCAGTAGATCGTACACAAGCGATCGATTCATGAGCGGGTAGCTAGGACCTATACTTACCTATAGTAAGTATGTAGCTATTTTAGTTACTAAAAATTGAATCAATAGATAGGTACTTACTTTTGTGGCAAGAAAGCTGTGGTCAGGGGCTTCATGTAGAAACGTTTCCACATTTTAAGCTGTGAAAACTTTTGATTTCTTAGGACAATGTCCTTCTGATTTCCTTTTCAAAAATGCCAGTAATTTGGTGTATGTATTAATTTGTATATTATTTTTGATGCTTATTGTTGACCTGAGCATCAAATAGATGCACCATAGGCTACTTGACTTCTTTGTACATGATATTTGCTGGAAGTAGACTGTACTGATTCAGATACAGACTTGACACTCTTTGTAATTTTCCATTTGTAAAAATCGTCGTATGTTTCCTTGGACTTTTCTAGGAGTAGATTGTTGGCAATGCCAATCGCTTCGAATTTGATGTACTCCGGAGTCAAATCACTATCGTCACTCGACATTTTTGTGAGAATTTGTAGTTAAGTAATTTGTTGTATAACAAAGCAAAGCAATTTTCAATATTCGCGCTTCTTTTTAATCTGTGTTCTATTTTTCTTTTATTTATATTCTAGGTACCTACTCGTGGTGGCCAGTTCTATTTTCGAACAAACAATTTATTTTTTATTGCAAATCTTAATGGTGAATGCATGGAATTAGTACCTATGTACCTACTACCTGAAGTAAATGTTCGTTCTTATGGGATTTCTACTTTATGTTCCAAATTCAAATCACATCAATGACCATAATGAAATTCAGTACAATATTAGTGCCCTGCTAGACCTCAGGTCTGAAATGACTTACTTTAGGTTAGGTTTACATGACATATAATTTGACGATATCGAGCAGGTGGTGTGAAAATTAAATGAGCATCCTATATGATTGTGCTGAAAGATACTGATGATCGCCGTACGTAATATCCACTATCTATAATTATAAAAAAAACATAAACAACTGATAATGATAACAAACCGTGTTAACCTCATATACCTACCTAAATAATTGATAATATTAGACGGGTTTCGCTTATACGCCGTACTTTATAAACACGGTGTATAGCGTGGTTGATTTTCCAGACTTGAGAGATTAAAATGTTTCATATCATTTATTGCGCCGTATTTTGAAACGTTATTGAATGAATCAATCTTCAGAAAGTACGCACTATATTTGAGTACCTTCTGTGAGTAATTAAACCGCCTTAACCGCAAGTAAGTAGTCTTGAGCTATACTCGTGGATGATCCATTTACATAATGTACTTATACTTAATACCTATCTATTATTAAATGCTGTCAAAATGTGTCTGTTTTTCTGTCTATTTTAAGTTGAATTGACTAGACCGCTGATCCAACTCCTTCAAGTTTGTATGGGCAAATCCTTGCGGACGAAGGCGCGTGATAAAACTAGTTATCAATTATAATCTTATCATTTTATCACGGAAAACCACCAAGGTTTAATTAAGACCTAGATTTCAAGTACCTACACCTACATAAAGGTATTAAAATTGTGCGTTTACAATCTACGTGACATTCAACACGTTTTAGGAGTTTCATGTAGAACCGTAAACTATGACGTAGATAGTTTTCATACTATGTTCGCAGTGACGTGGACTACATGGGAACATGAAATTGCTAGTGATGTATTAGTTATAGGTACCTATTCTATGGTATTTATTGTCTTTCATGTTGTATTGACGTTCAGGGAATTACGTGAACGTCACTACGTATAAAGGGAAAGGTCGTGACTGATTGTTTTTGTTTTGTTCTTTTGTTTACTAACAACTGAACAATTAATATTGACCTCGTACAAACTCTTTCAACTGTTGTGACGTAGGGAAGGTTGTGACCTAATTTCCACGCTACGCCCTCCGAAGAGGCTTTTGTTTATTTTCATGACGATATTGGAGTTGGTTTTAGAGATACCCTTGGATAATACACTAAGGCCCACTTGCTCGTTAATAACTAACTCAGAGTTAACAGCTAACTTAGGGTTAATCTAATAATTCTTTTTGGATTATCTCTGAGTTAGCTGTTAACTCTGAGTTATTTAGCTAACCCATGAACGCGCAAGTGGGCCTAAGAGATACCCACGGGGAAACAGTGTATAGTCTATGACGTTAGCAGCGTAGTCTTCAAAAACGTGTCAATTTTCATGATTGGTTGACGTTTTCCGTAAAGGGTTTCATCATTTTTACATTATTTTGATTTGAAGTGTAGAACTGTGATTCACGGGGCTTCGATAGATTAATCATTAGTGATCTGTTAATTTTATCCTTTCTGTCGTCACAATGTCTTTTACGTTTGGGAATTACGTGTGCGTTATGAGTAAAGGCTCTTTCAAACAGGCGCGACACGCGACGCGACACAAAGACACCGCTCGTCGCGCGACGAGCGGTGTCTTTGTGTTGCGTCGCGTGTCGCGCCTGTTTGAAAGAGCCTTCAATGGAAACGTTCGCCTAGCCTATCTGTAGAGGTAGTGTTGTTAATTAGCATGATTTATTATCTGACGCCTACAGCGGAATCTGAGCGTCTAAGGCACGGCTTATACAGAAAAGACGGGGCGAGGGCGTGTGGCGGCGGCGGATAATCAAAGAAACCTAAAATGAACCTAATAGTTATGTCGCATAGCTTCGTTTTTGTGGGAAAGAGAATTGCACCCGCGCTTCCAGGTGACGAGCGCGGGCGCAATTCTCATTCCGGCAAAAACGACTGTATAAACCGCGCCAAAGAGATCGCTGCAAATAGCAATCTCGTGGGAAATCTCTATATAGACTCGACACCCTTGGGAAAATTGTAGCATGGGCGTTGCATCCTATACTCTTGATATTGTTCCTTAGTTGTCTTTTACGACACCTACACATTTAGGATTTTCCATACAGGCTAGGAAAGGGTTTCTTTATTTTTATACTGCAGTGCAACAATGCTAGTTTGGCTGCCCTTTAAAATTAGAGGAGCACGCAAACTAGACGTCCAAGTCACTGCACTGATCCGACTACAAAAATTATTTGACTAATAGAAAGCTATATTGTTGCCAAAATGAAATGTTTAATGGTATAGATGGCTTCAGCGTGGACGAAGTCGCAGGCAGAAGCCAGTCTGAGATATTTTATGTGATAAAGGATTATTAAAACATTATTATCATTATTTTTTAACAGTATCCCACTCCCGGAAGTACCACATTGTAGTGTTCGCAGTGGACGGGACAATTTTCCCATCACGTCTGGTCGGTTTTCCCCGTAAAAAACATCATAATTTTATTTTCCATAGGTGTCAACTGCGTACAGGGCGTGGAAAGATCGATTGTTACTTGTTAGTGATGTGTTAATTTTTCCCGATTTGTCGTCACCTTATAAATCGTCACAAATGTCGTACGTTGGGTAAATACGTTTACGTAATAATTAGAAGGAAAAGTACGTGATTTTTATACCTTTGCCGTACCGTTTTTTTTACCTTAGTAGGCTACAGTTCCCGAAAAATTCAAATGTTAAGTGTGACGACTGAGACTACGCATCTTGTTCTTTTCTGGGAATGTTTTTCCGTTGTAAATCCTAATAAGAGTTTTTTTTCTGTATTAATAAGAATTGACATTCTTAGTAATTGATTACAATCTAGCCTAATAGACTAATAAGTTATTTAATTCTAACTTAATATTTTACAAGATAGATTATGTTATAACTAAGAATAGTGTCAATTTGCACTTTTACACAAGTTCAATTTCGTAGCACTTTCTTAGGGTCTGATATTTATCAGACCCTAAGTGTTTTATCAATTATTTAATTGATAAAACACTTTGTTCATGTGTTATATGTATAGCACAGCATTGTTACTATTTATTATTAATGCACTATTTACACAGTACACTAACTCAAATGGTTTAGTTCTCTTTAGCCTACGCACTAGGGCCGCTAGGGCCGATGCCTGCCGTGGTTGCGAAGAAAACCGAAGGGAGATCGTGGCCCCCGGCAACAGGGCAACCGAAGGAACACGGGTGAGTATTAGTCAGCAAGAGTCTGACACGCCCTCCCGCTCCGGCCAGAGCGGGAGAAGTTATTTAATAATTTCCCACCCAAAAAAAAAAGCCTACGCACTATGTCCGTGTTGTCTAGCAGCTGAATTGCCTCGACATTCACAGGTCGGTGGAGTCTGTGTTCGTGTGATAGGGAATGTAGCACATATATAGAGCTTTTAATCAGTATGTTTAAGTCAAAAATAAATCAATCTGCCAAGCCTCTTCCCAGCTATGTTGGGGTCGGGGTCTAGTCTAACGGATACAACTGACCTGTGTTTTACATGGAGCGAATGCCTATCTGACCTCCATAACCTAGTTCCTAGGTAACACGATACCCCTTGGTAAGACTGGTTGTCAGACTTTCGGGCTTTTGACTACACGTAACGACTTTCAAACATATACCAATGATAGCTGGGACCAATTGCTTAACGGGCTTTCCGAGGTAAGGAGTGGTGTCGGTATGTAATGAATGGTCACCCATCCACGGACCGACCTCGGCAAGCACTGCTTAACTTTGAAGATCGACTATTCGACCAGTGCGGCTATTATTCACGAGTGTTTAAGTACGGCAGTAATTAACGTAAAATTTTAATGATGTACACTCGAAGCCTGGCTTCATCATAAATCTGCGTCGTTTCTCCTTTTCATGTAATTAGCCTGACGTCAATTCCAGCTTTGACTTGGATCCACTGACAGGAAATGCTCATAAATAAAGATATCTATGATTAAAAATTTCAAGAATGCAATCAATGTAATCTGAAAATCCACTTGTTAAGAAAATTTGAATAGTAGATGCAGTACCTATGTACTGCATCTACTATTCTAATTTTCTTAACAAGTGGATTTAAAAACTAAACTAAAAACTAGGTTGTTAGTTACCAGCCTAGTTTTTAGAAAATGTTAACTCACCCCTAAACTCTCTAACAAAACTTAACTTAAAACTGTTCTTAAAAGATATTTTATGCTTCACAAAGTGACTACATGAGACTTCACGGCGTCTCGCTATCGACCAGCGTTACTTATTTTAAACACATCAGCATAGGGCATGTATACGGTCGATGGTCATAGCAACTAGGACAATCGATCCAGTTACCGTAAGGCTTCTGCCTCGAATCTTGCGGGCAGCGGGGCGGCGGCGGCGGCAGCGGCGCGTTCAAATGCATAGATTTATATGCAACTGGCCTCGAAAGCAGCGGCGCGGGGAGCGAGCGGTTCCATATAAAACTATGTGTTGCAGCGCCGCCGCCGCCGCCGCGCCGCCCCGCTGCCCGCTGAGTTCGAGTCCGCGGCCTTAGTCTCACAAGTCGCAACGCAGAAGGAAAAATATAGGTAGGTACACTGAATAAGGTTTCGGTGCAGCCCTATAAATGCTGGGAAACTTTTACCCGTTTCTTCGTAATGGAAAATCACGTTACCAAGGAGTCTGAAAAAGTTTAAAAATATGTTTTGACATTGTATGGATATGGCAACCCTAGTACTCTATACCCACTCAGGGTATAGGTACTAGGATTGCCAACCCTACTATATAAAATAGTATCCTGCTATATTAGAGGTCTAAATACTATATTACTAAAGAAAAAATATAGTAGGTGAAACTACTATATTTTTATTTCAATACAAAATGGCGAGATGATCGAAATAGGGCAGTATTAATCGTATAAAAGCTGAATTAATGGTATTTTGTAAAATGAAAAAAAATTAATAAAGATTCACTGTAGCAAAACGTATACATTTAAAACAGAAAAAAGATTTTTTTATTTATTTTTTCGCTATTTACTATATTTTTACAAGCAAAGGCTTCGAAAATACTATATTTGAAACAAAAAATAGTTGGCAACCCTAATATGTACTATTGGTAGGAATTTACCTACCTGGCTAAAATTTTAATCAGAAAATTAAAACCTATTTGACATTCCCGAATTTTATGATGACACCTAAAAAGGTAAACGGGCGGGAATTCGTGACAATTTTAATTAGATAAGGTACAGCGACTTTTGAACAAGCGCTTAAAATACCCGTTCAAGGAACGACCATAATCCCTGATACATTAATTCTAAGTACACCAAGAAACAAAGTGAAGTGAGGAATAAAAGTGCAGTGTCTAGGACAAAAAAAAACGGCCAAGTGCGAGTCGCCCTCGCACACGTAGGGTTCCGTACCATTATCTATGAAAACAAGCAAAAAAATCACATTTGTTGTATGTGAGCCCACTTAAATATTTATTTTATTCTGCTTTTTAGTATTTGTTGTTATAGCGGCAATAGAAATACATCATCTGTGATCAAATGTCTAATTATCAGGGTTCATGAGATACAGCCTGGTGACAGACGAACGGACAGTGGAGTCTTAGTAATACTAAATAAAGTAATAACTTTAAATGAAGAATGTAAAAAGCTATCGTTTCAGACTGCCACGCCTCCTGGTTAGCACACAACGAGTACTTGTTTACTAATTTAAAACAGCGCTTCAAACCAATTGGTTCCGATGCGTCCTTCCTTTGAAATAATCATACAATATAAATTGCGTCGCAAACAGATCACCTAGCCTTGAAGTAGCATCATTACACGACATGATATAATGGTATAATAGATGCGCAGGATCCAGTGTATTATGTAAGGCTTTACAAAATGATATAATAGTCATTACTGGCTAGTTATACCCATTCATGTGCTACACTTTGTTGGTAAGTCCTTCTATAGCTATTTCTGGGTTATTCTTGTGATTCATCAACGCCTTTACACAATTTTATTATTATGTTGCATTAGGCTTGCAGTGTCTGTATAACTACATCGATGCTTTCAGATGAATATCAGCAGTGAGGGACTTTAAATATTATCCTGTAGTTTTGAAGTCACTTCAAACGGGGCAACCGCTCCCTTTGTAATTCAACCACTAGTAGAAAAAAAGCTTCCATGTGGCAAAGTTCTTTAGAAGAAAACTTATTTCCATTTTTACTATGAAGCAGTACTTTGTTCTGTTTAAAGGGTATAGTGCTGCTGCTATAACTGGCACGAGACTTATGAACTCTATCTATGGTACGCAAAGTATTGGCATTCCTTTAGTGGCTCAGGTATCAAAGGCGACGCGATGTATCTACCTTTCTTCGTGAAGAATATCGGCCTGCTATCCGACCTACATAATAAAAAAGAAGTGCTTGTCGGACCACGCCCAATGAAGGGTTCCGTAGTTGGGACGAAGAAACAAGAGAAAGAATTATCACAAGAACAAACTTAACATTGTAGTTAAAATACATGTTCTCCCATACATTCCAACTGCCAATTTAAGTTTGTACGCACAATATTGAGAGATTTACCATGTTATTTTAAGACCAATAGAACTATTTTCTGTATTTTTTTCAAAATTTTAGGCTCAGTAATTTCGGAGATAAGCCCTTATCTCCGATATAAGGGGCAATGGTAAATTTTCGTCCATTTTCTTAAGTAACTGTAAAACAGCTTAAATTTTAAAATTTTATTTAAAAAAAACTATTTGAGCCTCTCACAGTAAGCCCTTTCATTTGATATGTACCACGGTACAGCGTGCAAAACCATTTTTTTTATTTTCTTATTTGCCTCCCATAAGTGACCCCCATATTCAAAATTCATTTGTTTACAGTACACGCCCGTCTTTGGGTCACAGAAATTCATATGTGTACCAAATTTCAACTTAATCGGTCTATTAGATCGGCAAATTGCCTGTGACAGACGGACAGACAGACAGACACACGAGTGATACTATAAGGGTTCCGTTTTTTCCTTTTGAGGTACGGAACCCTAAAAAACAAGTAAACACCAAAACGATATAGCTACTTTAAATAAATTGAATAACATGAGTTCCTAATCAAATGCACGACCCAGTATATCTTGCCAAAAACAACTATATCTCAGATATTCAGGCTGGACTAAAGTGTAGCCTGTGGACGTCTGATGGAACAAGAGTGAATAATGAAGGCGAAGTGTGGCTGCTAAACAGTGGCTGAAGCTGGGTCAAATTAATGGTACCACGTTTTTTTTCCTTAAGGAAATAATAACCAAAGACGAATGGCGCTGTAATGTACTCAATATATTTGTTGATGTATTAAATGTACTTCTAGTATCAAGCTTATTATCTAGGTTATTTATGAAGACGCTAAACCGGAAAACGACTGGAATTATGTAATTGTTTTCTTATACATATACTTTATTTATAGAAAGTGATGAGAAGTATGGTAATTGTTAGTAGGTACAGTAGGTTCTATTAGGCAATCATGCACCTTTGTCGCCAACAGCATGTCACCATAAAATGAAAGAGAGAACAAGCTGTGAGTGGTATTTCTCAAATTAAGAAAGGAATTATGAAACAACACATAACATCTACAGATTCTATGGGACCAAAAAAAAACACCAGTTTCCTACATTTTGTTGAGATAAGCCATAAATGAAGGTATGTGGAGCAGCTGACGTTTGTTGCTCAATTTCACTGTAGGTCCCAAAGTAAAACTTTTTCATAATGATGAGTAAAATGAAAACAAAAACAAAATACACAAAAACATCGTGAGGAAACGCGTGCCTGAGATATATTTCTCCACGGTATGTGAAGCCAAGTCCGAGTCCGATGGGCGGTTTTAAAACTCTGATAGCAGGTTAGTCACTAACCACACGAGAAGAAGAAGTAAAATGAGTCCCCTTAAGAAGTATTTCAATAACAACTTTGAAAAAAATATTTTTCGAATATTCCCGAACAGTCAGTCACGCGACTTCATTGATATTTTCTTATCTTCACAGATTTATCTCACGTGAAGTGTACCTAGATATGGTTCACATTCTTAAATCTTATCATGATAATACTAGGTGCTTTAAATCTTGACATAATCATTCATCATTGATATAAATCCATTTTTCAGTGAAAACTGTCTAAATTAAGTATACCTACCGTCAGTGATAGATTGGTGCACATTCCAAAAAAATTCCGGAAGTCTAGTAAGAAAATAACTTTCCTTTGATTCTGATTTTTTTTCTGACTTAATGGTATGTGATTATATAATGCTGTTTTGAGTCCAGTTCTTGTTCATTTAGGTACATTTATGAATTCACTGGAATAATAATTATGTCCTTAAGGTTAAGTTAAACGTAAAGATATGCAAATAAATGTATTGGATTTATTTACAGAAAACAAACTCCAAAAAGCCAAAATCAACACAAAGATTTTATCTAAAACTGAAACATGCAAACAGAAGTACTTTACAGACGGCATTACGGATTGTTTGTTTAGTTTTACATGTTTACAGACAACAAACTTGCTTTTATTTACAGAGAGCCGTCATAACATGTAATTTTCATATAATATCCGCCCATGCGCGTCCTAGGACAACTCGTGACGTCACGACTCGGGGTCGGCGACCTCAGCTGGCTTGCGCATTTTGACAGATCGAACGGAAAATTACCGGGCGGCTGGAGCTCGGAAACAGTAGGTGTATAGGTATGCAACCTATAAAACTATTTTTTTATGAGCGACGCGCTCGTGCGTGACTGAAATTCATAATGCAATTACATGGTTCCTGCAAAAATACTTTTTTATAGCTTCTTAGAAGTAGAAAATTGAGGAAGGAAATTTTTCAGGAAGGTTATTTTTCTGCTAATCAATAAGGACTTATAGATATATAACTAGAGAAAGATTATAAACTTGAGTAAGTTTATATTTCAGTATACACTTTTAACTAGGCAGACTCGTTAAAGTTACTTATTTTACTTAATACCCACCATATTAATATAACTAGCTAGCACATTTCAGATAATCAAAATTACAGAAAAGTTTTATTTGAAACTCTCTTTTCGTAAATTTTCCACGAAACGATGGAAAATTGTGAATTTTGTAATGATCTCTTCCTAATTTCGGGTGCGGGGTGCCTCTCAATATAATGACATGGGTCTTAGCGTTCTTAAAATTCGACACATCCTTTTTTCTAGCTTTGAGTATGTTGTAAAGTCGGCTTAGTACTGAAAGCCCCTTGGTTCCACATTTCACAAGTTATCGATCGAACCATAGACCACAGAGAAGCCTCGGCGGCCGCTGCTAAAGGCAACATTATCAACGCTTTCCATACAAAGCAAGCGTGTCACTGTTTATTCGCACTAAGATACAAATGACGGCTTTCAACGAGGTCCGTGACAGCTAAGTTTTGCGGCCTACGCATTTTCGGTAAATATTAGTACCTACTGGGGTTGCAGTTTTGACAGAGATAGCGATCGCTTTACGACCGAAATCTTGTCAACATTTCTTGCCAAGCACGAAGAAATCACGTGCTTGTCAAGCAATTTTAACCGTCTAGGGAACACCATTAGGATTTTGCGACCGAATTCGGTCGTAAAGCGATCGCGGTTTATTTCCAGACTGCGGCCCTTGCCCTCTCTAGACACTACCGGCAAAGTAAGATGATTCCGTAACTAGGCTTTTAACTTAATAGGTTCGTTCAGCCTCTACCGAAAATATCTGTCCTTTGACATAGGTACCTATGGTAACCCCAATTTATATAATTAGGGTACCTTAATAAATTGGACTTCAGGAAGGCAACACTGAGTAAAGTAATGGGTTCGTCGACCTCAAATGCTAGTTACCATATAAGGTTTATAGAATTTCAAAAGGATGGAGCCGAGTTCAGATACTATCTGAAATCTTAATGATATTTTTTTTTTTGTCTAGCTGTAAACTGTAAATGTAAACTGCGGTATATCTTGAAATCTCACTTCAAATTTTCTCATCACACAACAGATGATGTGCCTATGTTATGAATATTCGGAAAGCACGTCTTGAGACAAACCGCAATTTTCAGATTGCACAATGAATCGTGTTGCTTGTATTATTTAAACAGTTCGCGAAAGATTTGTGATCCATTTGGTCATGTGACACTGTTATATCATGTTGGTATACGATACGATTCAACATAATTAAGCTGAATAACGTCTAAATGTAATTCATACTCTCAAATAACTCATTCATTTTATTATAGGGTTAATATGATATTAACCTTACATTCCCGTTTATAACATGCAATTAAAAGTTTTTCAGAAACTTAGCGACGAATATAGTTGACCTTTAAAAGCTGAAAGGGAGAGGTATTTTCAGTAAGATATAGCAATTCGCTCCAGTGAGTGCAGTTACAGAAACTCTTGCTCGCTTGACCTTTTCCTCAAAATAGAACGGAACGCAATTTCGAACGTTCAAGTTTAAACTGAAAGCACGGACTGATTTGATTTCCCTTTTTTCTGAACAACAATATTAATGTCTTTTATTTACGTAAGAAGTCAAACATCTATTCTGTGTATCATTTTTCTTGCTGTACATAGACTTTTCCAAAGCTGCAAAATGACGACCAATTTTTCGACTTTTCACAAGCAGGGTGAATTTTTGAGATGTCAACTTAAATGTGAAATATATTCTGATAAGAATTGGGTTATTTCCTTTATTAGCGAGATAAGCAATGCACCGCATTATCTTGACAAATCACTATGTAATGGGGTTTTTACACACGAAAATATTTGCTTACATTATCTATAAATAACATGATGGACCCATGCATATTCATACAATATTAAAATGTATACCTATGTATATGCACATAATATATGTACTTGAATTTAATGATAAGCTGTGTTTACCTATGGCATAGATCATCGAAAGAGGAACCATAAGATAACCATAGTTATGGTAATCGATCGCAACCATTGATATAACAATATGCGTTTTAATTACAAGTGTTTAGTAACAATAATTGCAGACAGGTATTATTTTCTAAAGATATCCGTAGATACCAAGTTGTTTAAGGAAAATAATTAAGTATTTAGTTTGTCAAGCAATTATAGCAGTAGTGGTTTATTATTTTACATGATCAACAGTAGAATTACTGCACCTACTTATTTACTGAAGTAACTACTGTTAGCTCTACTCGCGAATAACGGTACGATTTCTAAAAAAAAAACAAAGACATTTAACTCGGGGTTTTAAAGCATCTTTTTTAATCTCTCGAGATTTTCATTTCAGCAGAGCTCGCGTAATTTCCGGTAAAATATGCAAATAAAAGTTGCATTTTATCCTCTGTCCCAAGTTTTATTAAAGAAATTAATTTAGTTTCATTGAATATTCTTAGGCTTCATTGAATACCAATTGAATATATTATTAGGCTTCATTGAATACCATTGGATGTGTAGCTTTTCTATGTTGTAATGATGATCGAAGGTTGTAATAGCAACATATTACAATGGGCCTTTGCTTTATAGAACATGACACAGACGCATTTACTAAACTTGGCTGGCAAATTGTTGTTATTCGAAGCTTGCCGATACAAATACATTGTTCTATTCCCTCCTACACCAACGTGGCAACTGTACTATACTATAAGGCCCTTTGTACACACACGTCTTTCTTGGCGCCAGCTATTTTTTTACTTAAATTCGTTTAGAGCTCAGTTACACAAAAAGGTTATTTTTTTATTTTCGCTTTTCAGTTTTTTTTTTTCGTCGGTTCAATTATTTGTATTTTCTTTTTGTACGGCGCGGTTTACACGCCACACCGTAAAGAAACCGTAGTTCATCAACGTAGTTTTACACGGCACGAAAAAACGTGTATGTACAAAGGCCTTAAGATTTAATAATAGAATTAGTAAACACCGTGTTTGTTGGCAAACACATTCCCTAGAGCTTTGAGCTATGATGCGGAAGACGACTGTGCGAAAATAGCGTGAGGAAAATGGCACTAGACGAATAATAATTGTTTTAGACTAATAGTAGAAACTTGTGTAAATGTTGTAAAAGCTTCAGAAACATTCTCTAGAGAGTAGTTAACTAACAGAAGTTAATATCTTTAAAAATATCAAAGTTTTGAACTCCGTCATAATAAAGTTATACTTAGGTATCGGACTAAGTCAGTAACCTGGCACTATAGTTTGACCGAGACCGCTGTTCCGCGCCTTAGGTATGTGTGTGGCGAGACAGAAGGGCAGTGCAGGTCGCTCATTGGTAAACGCTCACGGCGCGCGGTGTCCCGCCCGCCGCTCATTCATCAACGCTGGCCCCCGCCTCGCCGCGCATTCCTAAGGCGCGGATCAGCGGTGTCGGTCAAACTATATTACGGCTAAGCAATGTTGTTTGTTGATGATCTGATCTTTCAACCGTCAAAGTATTCCTGAACATAACTAAAACCATTGCCAACACCTTTTATGGCATTGCTTAACAAAGTAAGATGAAAATACACCTTTTTACCAAAAATAGGTTCTAGAAGGCATTAAGGCTTTTACAATTTCACAATATAAATATTGTTTATTATAGAACAATGTTCTCGTAAAGTAATTAATTATATAATGCGTTATACTTATGAACACTTCTGAATTCGATAAGGTTAACAACATCATCATTAAAAAAATAGATAATGAGGATATCCATTAGCTATGCAAAACCGAATCATTGTTAATTCATGCATGCAATTTTAACCTGTGTGCATCTAATTATAAAGCTTGAAATTAAGGCAAAAGTAGATCTTCTTGTTAATTCTTGTCTTGAAAGTACAGTGGACAAAAGAAATAAGTTAGCAGGTAATATTTTTACCGAAATTACGGCCTAGCCTTTGTCGTTACTTGTTTGTCTAACCAATACCTACCTACTGTGATTGAGAAAATTCGTGTAGATTTTCGGATGTAAGTTACTAAGATTGCCTAATTCTGAGTAACTAACATCCGAAAATCTAACATCCGAATATTATGGGCTGAAATAAATTGGCACTGACATAGACCATGTCCTGAAATAACATTACTAATATTACATCACGCCTGTAATCCCCGAAGGGTTAGGCAGAGGTGTTCCTACCAACAGTACAGGTATGCTATTTTGTCAGTTATGTTTAAGTCCCATGTAATAGGGGGCGAACCTTTTGCCATCAACCGGACACAGAACCAGACTCCGGGTTACGGGTTAGAAATTCCTGTTGGAAAAACACAATAACACTTTGCCCGAAACTAGAACCGAACCCACGACCTCATGCTCAGCTGTAGCTCTTGCGACCACTAGATCAAAGAGGCAGTCAACTATTTGTCATCCGGGTATATGAAGAAGTTTCCCTAAGATGCAGGTGAAACATCCTACAGTATGAATGGAATTACGCTCGATTTTTACCCAATTACAAAACTGTTCTGCCATCTGTACCATTATCACTACGTGTTACACTAAACATTACTTCATCTTAGGTATTGTGTTATCGTAATGAATCACTAATACTAGGCTCACGTGAACCAGGGCGTGAAATCTCTTCATTCGACTATGCGTCATACGCCTACAACCTCTTAATGGCTCATTGGTTTGAAATAAGAGTAAAGGTACTATATCGGTAATCCAGTGAGGTGTTTGGCTAATATTAGGTCACCTTACTTTGTTTTTTGGGAAAGGTACACCTTACAGTTGCCAGCCATGATGTTACACTTTTCTTACATTTAAACTTAGTCCCATAGCTTTGGTCACTTGGGTATTCAAAGCGTGGAACTAATTATGTATGTGGTAGTATCTTCTTTGGGTTATAACTCTCTTATATTTTCAGCATTATGTAAGTTGCTATGTAACCAGGTACATAGCATAAGACCGTGGGTGGTACTTAAAGAATGTTGAAGGACATTCGCGATATCTTGGAACCGAGAGTCATTGAGGTTATGTGTTTTAAGACGTTAAAATATCAAACGATACTTTCAAGTAGATTTACCAGTTTTTGACACCTAGTAATGACCTAAGTTGTCTAAAACAGATAGATGGAACTCCAGGTAAAACTGGTCGTACCAGTTCCTAGGAAACCGACCAGTTCATTAGTATTCTCAAACTATTCATCATTACAGCAGCTAGCTAGGTTATTGCTGTTCAAGTATCGTCCTTGGTACAATTCGCTGTAAAATATTCAACGCAGACATGCTCCTGAATACATCAAGAGGTATTAAATCAGACACTGAATACCTAATGTTTTAAATCCTTTGAGTGCTGGAAAATTGCCTTTTGAAAGCGTTCATGGGTGACGTAAACAATAACATACATTAAAAAAAAAAAAACCGACGCTTCGCTGGCTTACATTATTTTAAAAGGATTAGCGAGATTTATCAAGAATCTCTTCTACATCCTACTTATCCTACTTCCTACTAATATTATAAATTTGAAAGTTTGCGAGGATGGATGGATGTTTGTTACTCTTTCACGCAAAAACGACTGAACGGATTTAGATGAAATATTGCACACTGATAGTTTATAACCTGGATTAACACAGAATACTTTTTATCCCGATATTCTCACGGGATCCAGACTTATGCGGGTGAAACCGCGGGACGCAGCTAGTCTTTCTATGTATCAAGAGAGATAAATGCTCTAAATGGACACTCTTGAGTACCTAAACATTGATTTAGTCTAGAATATTTACTTGGTTATTTATTTATTTATTTATGCACAATTTATTACCTTCAGTATACTGTTAATATAACAATATATAAGGCCGCCAGTAACAGTCACAATGGTGCCGATTCTTTTGCCAAAAATGCCTCTAAACTAGACTAAAAATCACCAAAATTTAGTTTATTCCTGTCAAACGACGATTTCCCATTCTGAAATAGGCTAAAGTGACCCAACTTAACTATATTTTAGTATGACAACACTAAGATGGCACTGAAATTATTAATTTAGTGAAAATGGCAATCGTGCTATTCTGAATTTGACGTTTTTCACCTAAAATTTTGATTGTCTAACTAAATCTGACTATTTGTAATCGCGATTAAAAACGTGGAATAAAATTGGTTATCATGAACATAAAATTCACACCAACGCAACGCCTCGACTTCAGGTGCAAAAAAAATCAGTACTGTATCTTTTTTTCTTTTGCTTATATTTCGAAAATGGTGTGTTGTATCGCAAAAAATAACGAAATTTCCGACCCCCTTTAACCCATAAACGCCTAAAACTCAACATCTAGGTAATAATTTCTTATATTTTCAATACAAAAAGTGAAAAATTCCTTAAAAAAAACACGTCGAGACTGCCCCCACAGCGCGCCTCCGGCTCTAATTTAACGAGGTAGGGCAAACAAGTACCTACCACGTGGAGTTGCGATTGTCAAATTTATGACATTTTTATTAAGTTGTGTCAAAATTATTTTTAAATTTAGAGAATTTATTTTAGCAGAATAGCTTTAAGATTTTCATACTTTTGAAGTAAGGAATTTTAGTGTTAGTTTAGTACGGTCACAGATAATATAATACTAGATACGGTGTACTAGAGAATCGGCACCAATATCTCCCGTATTTATTGATACAGTATTATATCAGTGGTGTCAGACTAAAGTGGAGTCCTAAACAGTGTTTTGGAATTCAAAGTTATTATTGTGAAAGCCAAACCGAGACCGACTTCATTAAAGATTCAAACGACACTTTAAATTGAAAGCTTTATCAAGGACTAACAGTCACAAATAAACGACCTTAAATAACCCTATTATTCAGTTATTTTTAACAACAACATGACCTTGTAGAAACTGTAAGAATAACATTAAAAAAACAGTTTAATCGTAAGTAAGAGCAAGAGTAATAATCTTGCATATTACATGCAATAATGGTTATTATATTATTTTATTATTTACGTTAGTATTCATATTTTACTTTTGTTTCATAGAGGCTTTTAATCTAATTGTGCTGGCTGTTAATCATCCGCATGTACATGTCCATAACAGATTTTTCATATACTGAAGTGGGTTTGAGGAATTCGGGAGCGACTTTCCGGCGGCTAATGGATCGATTCAGGTCCGACCAGGAACTGTCCGATGTTTGCATGCTAACAACGTATTTAGATGACGTCATTGTCTTAGCGGAGACATTCACCAAGCACCTGGAAGACTTGAGCGCTGTTTTCGACCGGCTTGAGAAGAACATTTTTTACAACTGTACATAACACTGCCACTGTCATATCTATTTAACATCTTGTAAGTATTTATGTTCTTTCAATTTATTCATAGCCTGCGTATGCATGCATTTATCTTTTGTTTCCTAGCACAAGTTGGCGTTTAATTTATTATTTTGATTAATTTTCTAATCATCTGGATCCATAATTTTTATCAATCCTAAGTAGTGCCATGGCAATTTCCTAACCTTGTTTATTCATATTCAGATTTTGCTGTGATTCTTCACTTGTATAATTTATTTCCTATCAACAAACACTGCTCGATATCAGACACCCAAACAAAAATAACATATCTAATAAGTTTTCTTATCACGTTGTCATCAGTCTCATTTCCATTTGTATGAAACTTGGCCTGTATCCACTATCCCCTTATCGGGTTAATATAGTACGTGGGGACTTTTGGCCCGGTTGGACCAGCTCAAGGACAATATATTATTTGGGTCACCCGGCCAAGGTCTAAACTCCCGTACTGAAATGGAACTTTTCCTATGAATTTTCATTGACACGTTGCCCGAGCCTATTTTTCGAATGACGTGTAAAACAGAGACAATTTACTCGGGTACTTTAGTTTTAATGGATTAATAAATAAACAAAGCTAATGAAATATTAACGCCTGAAAGTTGATAAGTTGCTCTGAAGCTTTTTTTGTTTGAAATTCATGAATAATAAATAATCATTGGCTTCGTTACCAACGTCAATCTTCTGTGAACGACTGCAAAAGTTCGTTCACAGACGTATTGCGTCAAACATCGCAAAAAAAAAAACATTTACGCCGATTGTTTGGTTACCATCGTGAAAATTTATTTAAGCACCGTTTCACAGCTTTTAGCAAGAACAATCTAATATTAGCCTTAGATACTCTGAAGCTAAAAAATGAACTGTTCTGTACAAACTGCCTTTCTTCATTTCTAATTGTTTTTACTATTTTTAACAATTGGAAACGTCCGGTAAATGTATGGGATTGGCATACACCATCGAAAAGTCACGTTAATGTCAATGTGTTGTTACTATTTTATTTATTTAGCAGCGGTCACTAAAATAAAACTCTTGTATGACGTATTTTCCACCAGTTTCCTTAGAGCCGTGCCTCCTCTTGATAAATTATTTGGTGAGTATTAAAAAGAAGATTTTTAAAACGCTAGAGTATTAATATAGTGGTGTAAGCGTGTATTATATTTTTGGCACTGATTCAGAAATAAACACATCGTAAACATCAGAGAGGAATTCGCTATGACGTGGGTACAGGCCCCCTGTTTATAGAAGATTTAAGACTTTCATGAAAGTACCGATGTACCGATCTTATACCAACATTAATTTCAATAAATAATTAAATGTTTCACTTAAATCAATTTTTTAATGTTGAAAGTAGTTATTCGTAGTAAATATTGAGAAAATCTAATCTAAAAATGAGTTTTACTGCTGACCAAAAACAATTTCTTTGCCAAAAACTTTTTTAATTTCACTCGGCCTCTGTTAAGTGGCGCCACAAAACGTAATCTTTCGCATTTAGGAATCTACTCAAGGATCTTTAATTTTAGTTTACTCAAGCCATGTCAATCGTCCATCCAGATCATTTTATAAAGCCTCGTGCAGACTGGCGAAACTCGACTCTAATAAAGAAAACTTCACCGTAAAACTATTACTGGTGAATGTCGTGTTGCGCATGTCTCCACGAGGTTTAAGACATTCATCGTAAACAATGAGTGCTAAGCAGAACAGTTATTAATTAAGCAGGAAAAGTTTGAGGTAGTAACAACTCCATATACTGTGTTTTCCGAAATAGAGAGAGAATTACTTCAGCTGATGTTCTATTATTCAGTTGTTGGAACTTTACCTACCAAATTAATCAAATTAATTGCCACAGTCAAAGTTGTCAGTTACCAAGTACGATTGTGTACCATTTGTCGTCTCTTCATTGGCTGAAGCTGAAGGATGGACAGCATTTCACATAAAATATGTATAACATAAATGAGTATCGATCATAATGCACTAGAAGCATCCTTGTCCTATTTACCTACTTAGTTACATTTTTCATGTTCATTTAATAGCTGAAACTGAAGGCTCTTATAGTTAATGACATTTTAAGTGTATTGTGTTTTTTTTGTGGCTTCCTTGCCTTTAGCGCTGAATGTGTTGATAGCAGTGACGACTGAAGGAGGAGAGTTGAGCCAGGACGATGCATCCTAATAGGCTTGATTTATTCTGGTAAAGAAAAGTGAAAATGTAGAACTGAACTGTAGTCGAATCAGCGCATCGTTATCTAGTTTGTCCAACGCTTTCTTTAAGTTTTTCAGATCCCAAACATTGCGACGTTTTTCGTTGATCCTACTTTGCATGTTTGGTCTTGTCAATCTAACAGAGCCTGTCTGCCTCCACTTCAGTGTGAGAAAGAGATGAAGCTCTACAGGACGTATAGCTCCATCTCTTACTCCCACTGAAGTAATATTAAAATAATACTGCTTAATGAGCTGGTGGTTGGCCCCCACGGTATTTTGTGATCTTTTCAAGCAAATGATTGAATATACTTATAACCTTCATCCAAAATGTTATTAAGTAACAATCTTATATATATCAAATGCCTTTGTTTTAGTGGTAAACGTCATACATTTGCCTCATAAATGTGCCGAAACTACGAATTGACTTTTATTATCCATAGTGCTAAAACAATACAATGGAATGAGTTCTTTATCACACTTTATTTATTTCTGACCGTTAAGTCTGTGAAATAATATGTGGTTTGAATATTTAGGTCATATGCTTTGAATATAAGGTATAGAAACGTTACTACAAACGTTGATAGACGTATTTATATAATATTGATTTATTGTTAAAAGTTTTCAGCGGTATATGTTAACTCATAGATGGGTGTTCGCAAATTGTATGACTTAATTGGGTTATGACCACAGACAGCAAACTTAATGTTGATACCAATGGCTTCATTAGCACATGCTAGGATCTTCTTAATACACTTCTAAACAATCTCTCAGTCACCTTGTGTTGTCATGTGACATTATGCTGAGCTGAGGCCCTTTTGACATTATAATAATTATTTGATATTTATAAAAATATATTTAAAATTATTTATAATAATTATTATTAATAATTATTATTAATTAATTATTAATAATTATTATTAATTAATTATTAATAATAATTATAAATTATTTTATTTAATTATTTACCCTAAAAGTATTAAAAACAGAAATATTAATTTTTGTTGTAATGCCAATTAATAAACGCATTTTTCTTTCTTTTACATTTTTTCTTTGTTTTACATCAACATTTTACAATCTATCCGAAAATTCACTGTTCTAGGCAGAATAGACCAGAAGCTACAATCGCAAATTCGTATGTCGGCGGAAGAAGTTAGCTTTGCCAAATGTCCCGTGACCTACAATATATTTTTCAGACAGTTATTTCGTCTCTCTAATGGTGAGGAAGCTCAACTACAATATAACGATTTGACATTGAAACTGGCTCGTTCCTGTATAAACTGACCAGCATTAGTATATAATGGTTATGTATAGTGTACGGTTTGCAGAAAAAGTATGCAGGTCTAAAATATTCTTAATCATAATTGGCAGCGAGCTCTGCTACCGATCGTACTGGCTGCATAGCACTGAGGTAGAGCTTTTTACGTGTAGCCTATCATTATAAGCCTATTATTCAGTAGTCCACTGCTGGACATAGGCCTCTACAATTGCACGCCATTCAGCTCAATTCTTGGCAACTTTCATATGGCTGCTACAGCCACCCTGCGAAGATCATCGCTCCACCTAGCCTGAGGGCGTTCTACCTTAAGTTTGCCGATTCGCGGTCTCCACTCTAGAACAAGTCTATCCCAACGGTCATTGGTTCTACGGCTAATATGGCCGGCCCATTGCCACTTAAAATTGCTTATTCTATGAGCTATGTCGACAACTTTAGTTCTTTGTCAAATGACATTCCAGATTCGATCCGTCAGATACTCCAAGCGTAGCCCGTTCCATAGCTCGCTCAGCGACCTTGAATTTATGGACCAGCCGTATCGTGAGAGTCTACGTTTCGGCTCCGTAAGTCATAACGGACAAGGCGCACTGATTGAAGACTTAGTCTTTAGGTTCTAAGGAATACGCGACGAGAAGACTCGACAAAGCCTCCCAAACACTACCCAGCCCAGCTGAATTCTTTAGTCAGAGACCGTGTAGCCAATGCCGACGCGAAATGGTCATTATTATCATCATCGACATTACATGTCTAGCTATTTCCCAATTATCTAAGGGTTCATGCTGACACGAAATAAGAAGCCTATACGAGAGCTGTTGATAGTTTGGAATTTAAGGTTATATTTTTCGAGGAATTCATTATTTCCAATATTTCATCGTTTCTTTTTCATTTTATTAATGTATCTATTTATTATATAGCTACTCATAAATAATCTCATCATTATCATTTTCATTCGCAAAACCCTTTTGCAAATTGCAACTTTGTAGGTACACCGCCCATTTAGTTTTGCTTCTATCTGTACAATGTTAATTGAGCGTCATGCTAACACGTAGTCCTCTCAATGAATATGTTTTCTTGTTGTTGTGGCAATAAGAGAAACGTCAGGCACCAATCATCGTGCCAGCCTGAAATATTATGAGCATATAGTTATGTCTGTGCCTTCATTATAAACTACGACGCAAGTCATTGTGGATTATAGTCGATTACGACTTTTTAATCATATGTTTCGCTTGGATAACTGATTGGCTTAATAGTTGCTGGTTTTACATAGTATGTTAATAATACGGAACCCTAAAAGGGAATAATGAGTCTTCTAAAAAGGTCATCTAATGATAGATGACCTAAAAGTTTTTAGAAGACTCATTTGCCTTTTTACTCAGCGGCCGGTAAGCTACATCGAAATTTGTCGCAATTACAGGGCTAGGACACATCATAAAACGATGATCAGAGAGTATAAAGGCTCGTGCAGACAAACGCGACATCGCGGGCGCGACAGGCAGCGCGACCTGTATCGCGCCTGCGATATCGCACTGGTCTGTATGAGCCTTAATAGCGTGTCGTACTTTTTTTCAGGATATTATTTGGGGATCGATTTAATATATTCTAGATTTATATTTGTAATTTTTATCGTGTAATGTTTTGTGATGGCCCTGTGGTTAAGACCTTGTCTCCATGTTGAAGGCTCAAATCCGGACCATCACTAATTGGACTTTTTCAATTCATGTGTAGTTTCTGAATTTATGTAAGACATTACTGACTTTGGTGAAGGAAAACATCGTGAGGAAACTGTAATTACTAAGTTTGTAATAACAAACCCGTCTTGAGCAAGCGTGGTGATCAATGCTCGTGCATTCTCCTTATGAGATGAGGCTTTGTACCTGCAGTGGGACTCTTATAGGTAAGTTCTATTATAATAAAGAGTATCCATTTATCTACATGCCATCTGTTTGCCATAAAGTTTCACGACTCGTTACTTGAACCGTCTGTTGCTAAAATATACAACCGAGGATTAAATAGAGTCAGACATAAAGGTTTTAAAATGAAATCACCCACCATTTGTATATCTAAATAGAGATTTGTATCTCTACTTAGGAAGGTATATAAATGGAAACAATTTTTATCACTAACAAGCATGTAATCAAAATCGGTCAATGGTGCAACATTAGTAATCTACGTTTCAGTAAGTCAACATAAGCGTCTGAAAACATTAGGTGTGGCCGGCATGCTAGTGCGTTGCAATTCAAATCTAATACATTATTCATACAACTAGCTTAAATTATACGGCGCAATATTTCAGATTTCAGTGCAATCTATAACAGCATGGTTTTATGTATAAAAACACCATGACACTGTATTAGTTTTAAATGGAATTTTATTGCATTATTTGAGCAAAGAATTGAACATAGTTGGATCGAGTACCACTTACCACTATTATTACGTTGAATCATGTCAGCCATGCATCTTCCCAGTTATTGAGTCTGTTGTTTTATTACTATTTTCAACTTATTTCCAAACACAAGCGATGATTAGTAGGTAGTATAGTAATGTGAAATACTTGCTCAGTTTGTCCCACAAAACCGGTCTATATAAATTTTCATTAATTAAATACTGCTAGAGGAGGATTTTAACAGCCCTTCAGACAGAAAAAAGTGACGTTAAGGCTCTTTCAAACAGGCGCGACACGCGACGCGACACAAAGACACCGCTCGTCGCGCGACGAGCGCGAGCGGTGTCTTCAATATTCTAATTTTAAATCACAGTCATTATCGCCAATACTAGTTTGTTAGTCACATTAATGGTTGCGTGGGAATTAATCTGAACAGAGTTTGTTTACATTTTCATCAGATAATTTTCGAACAGACTACAGGTATTTTCTGGTTACTTTTATTTAAATGGGTTGGATAGTTGAGCTATGAAAAAGAAAGTTTCGGTGCATACTTATTAATTATACTTATTTTACTAATTTGTTCTAGCATCCCATTTTTCTTCAATCATGCAAATTATTGACCGTGATTTTATCCCGTTGTACCGTATGCACCATTGACCTGCAGCATACTTTCCTAGTCATAGGTAAAATAAAAACCAATAATAGGACGAACAACCATTTTATTATCTAACCCTTCACGTTAACATCTATGTATATCGAGCTGAATTTGCGTCTTTCGGCTTTCAACGCATTAGCCGAAAATAAAGTGTGTAAAAAATTTGGTACACAAAGTAGATATAAATAAAATTATTTTGTGTGCAGAACATTTTCTTGGATCGTTGGCAGTGAATCAAGTGTTTGACGATGTATTGATGTTTGTGCAGCGATCCATTTTATGCGCTTACATTTAGATG
Source organism: Omphaloscelis lunosa (assembly GCA_916610215.1). Classification (NCBI taxonomy): domain Eukaryota; kingdom Metazoa; phylum Arthropoda; class Insecta; order Lepidoptera; family Noctuidae; genus Omphaloscelis; species Omphaloscelis lunosa. The sequence continues at coordinate 13,001,657 of OU744258.1, forward strand.
AAATTGGGTTTCGTTCACAACCTACATAGTGTTGTTTTACTGATATTGCTGGGTAAACATGTTTATTGCTTCATGTAGCTATATTATGCTGTGTATTCAAATTCAAAATACTTGATATCACAAAAACCTACAAGGGCACTTATGAAACGTCAGAGGCTAGGTGCACGGTTCCAAATGGTCGCTTGAGCCGGCAAGAAACTCCATGGTTACTCTTTTAAAAATAAATGGTTTTTACAATGTTTTCAAATTACAGTGTTAATAGGTATGAGAGGACAGTGTAGGCCTATCAACAAGTACCAGGTACTTAATAAAATAGAAAATGGTCCACAAGTCTATAGCCTACAACGTTTTCACATTCACAAAATCTAAAATAAAAGAATCTATATAAAAGATAACTAAAATAATAAAAATAAGAACCTATTTTGCCACTTCAGATGTAACAAATCCTATTTAACTAAAAAAATATATAAAGAAAATTGTAGCTATATTATGTCAAATAATGAAAAGATAATGTCAAGGAAGTGTGAATAAAAAGTAAAATAAAATAATCATCGTAATTTGGGAGCAGTTAATAGACATTTACATTGTTATGCCGTTAATGAGGTACCAGGGAAGCCACATGTGCAGAAGGAATTATTGCCAAACTTCCTTGTCTTCAACGTATTATTTAAACTTATAATATCCTTTTTTGATAAGCACATGTTTGATGTGGGTTTTGAACTTTCCATCGCTTAGTTCTGTAACCGACTTTGACAACTAAAAGCGGATACTGTTTATAAGAAATGACTTACTAGTTTTAGTTAATCTAAATTTGGGTATCACAATTTCATGTTTACTAGGTGTATATTAGGTTTATATTATGGAAAGTCCTTAGTTTTTGCGAACATACAAAATAGTTTCTAAGATATAAAGAGAAGGTTGAGTCAGTATAGAAATTTATTTGAATTTATTTCTAAGGGACTCACGAGGACTCATTTTGTAGATCGCGCGAATTGCCCTCTTTTGTAAAATGAACATTGAATTGCCGATCCCCACAGCAGAACGCCACAAGACATAATACTGTGGAAATAAGCATAGTTATTATATCCAATTATGTGGAAATATGCAAAGTTATTATATATTAAGGTATTGAATCCACCTGTAGGTTTCACCATACCTAACCATGAATAGCTGAAAGAATTGCGGTTAGCTTTCCCATCTCTACCCCATTTTATAAGGTCTTGATTGCATTCATTTTGATCAGTGGCGTAGCTAGTAGAAAAGGGGCCCTGTATCAAAATATGTTGGGGTCCCTTTTAATTTGATTGTAGCGAAGCTTAAAAGGAGGGTATTTTTTTTTACAAAATTAATAAAATAGCATCCTGAGTCAAGAGCTTAAGCTGTCTTTGCGACATTAAGGCGTTGTCATAATTGGCTACGAGCGAACGATGCGATTTTGTCGCACGACGGGATTTAATACACACGTTTCTTTAGTGTCCTAATTGAAGCTTGCCAGTCATCGCGCGAGCATAGGAAATGCTTAATAACGATAATATGATGGGTTTGATCGTGCGATCGTCCAATCAAAGCTACAAAATCTCTTTGGAGTGTCCTAATTGGCCACGCGTCATCGCGCGAGCACAGCAACGCGGCGGCATTGTATGATGCCTATCGCGCGAACTACATATTATGACACCTGTTTTTTCATCGTGCAACGAAATAGCATTGTTTGCTCGTACGATCGTTTGCTAATTAGGACAATTCCTTATAAGACCGAGCGAGGCGAGCTAAAAAGCTGACTCAAATATGTTAAGTTTAAATTGAAGAGCGAGTGAAGCGAGCTTGAAAAAAAAAAGTATTCTGAACCGGAATTGTTGAAGATTTTATTCGAATTTTACGAAGGCAATACAAGAGCGAGCGAAGAAATTTGCAGAATCCTTACTCGGTTAGGTTAAACTGCCATTGTCATTAAAACTAAGAGAATGTATGAGCGAGCGGAGCGAGCTCAAAAAATGAAGCGTCCTGATTCGTAGGTTAGATTTCTGTGTGATTATACTTAATGAATATAATGTAAGTTTGAGAGTTGCACCGTGCCTTTAGCATGAAGCCTCAGTAAGCAATAAACAAATTACGTTAATTTTCATATTTTCATTAGGTATTCATTCATTACGGGCTAGTACGAGTTGTTTAGTCTCGATTTAAACTATATATTCCATTTATTTTGACAAGACATCATTTCCTTTTTTAAACATGACAAGCTGTTACATTACTCTTTGATTTGACTTTTGTGACAATCATTGCATATAAAGTCTGCATACTCAAGATGCATGAGATGTCAATTTTTAATAAGAATTTGAGGTTTTGGATAATATTGTACGAATTTTTGCTTACATACCTGGGGGCCCCTGTAGCTTAGGGGCCCCATATCATTGATACGGCTGATACGGCGGTAGGTACGCCCCTGATTTTGATCAATTTAAAGGTTTTCTTTGCATTTTGTTTATGAACTTCGAAAGCAGCGTTGGTGCCCTTATTCAGAAGTTTGCTTGAACAACATTTCAGTATTAGTTACAGAACTGTAATTCCTGTCACCACAGGAATTATCACTATAATTGATTGATTTTTACATCAATCATGATTATTCACGATCCATCGAGATTTATGTGAAATGAGTTATTATTATTGTGAACACTAGTGGACTAATAACTTACAAATGGAGTAGTTAATCTATTTTAGCATTCACACACCTGCCTAAGAAGTTACACTTTAAAAGGTAACATTCTACATACTTCAAACACAAAGAAGTTTGATTAAACAAGTGTCTCTTATGTAATTAAAGTTATATTTACATTAACTTTTAGCCTTTGAAAAATCTATTATACAGATTACAAAGGAATCGACATACATTGTGTACGAGTACCTAAGTAAATTTCTTGTACGTTGAGTATTTTAATTTTAGCACGTGCAAAAATATGTAATTTTAATAATAGAGGATGGGATCAATTGTTTGGGCTGCATTCTATTTATTTATATTCCAAATAATTTGTGCTCAATGTCTAATTGCGTAGTTACTAATTTTAGTCAACCTGTATTTGTACTCGGTTCACCTTTACTCATAATTTTCAGGAGCCTATGAAGAATTCTCAATGTAGCTTTAGTAGGATTTTTACTAGCCCTCACTGTCCCACTCCTGGGTAAAGGCCTTCCTCCATACCCACATCTTCTACCGTTCGCGAGCCCACGCGTCCTCCTTCCAGTTTTGACGAAAACTATCCAGCTCGTCTCGCCATCTCCTACGTAGTCTGCCGCAAATATTGTTATTTGTTTTCATCCTCACCTAAATAGAATTCACGATGGGATGGACGTCGTCGCGTACAAAAATCCCTTAAATAAATAAAAATTCAAAAAAAAAAGAAGAGCAATGTAATAGTTTCTGGAAAAGGTTTAATTAGATCAGGTAAAATAACTACGTAGTTATTAAATAATTTACCTGAAAAACTTGAATTCATTATTTATTTCGATATTTTTATGTGCACATGAAATTATGGATTTTCAATGGAACTCTAGATTACCCAAAGTATGTGATACAATCCGTTCAAACAAAACACGCTACTTAGTACAGTACCGAACATTTACCTACACTCTTCAGGCAAAACGCAGACAATTTACATAAGTAGCCGTATCAAACTTCTATAGCACTGACAACAAAACTCGACTCTCAATCTTAAACCTAGCTTAGCCTGTAGTTTTAAGGTTGAAATTGGCTTGTGACAGACTTTACCGGTAGAATGAAGTGGGGCAAGAGCCGGGACATTGTGACGAGTCGACCTTGCCGACCACGTGCTTGCATCGTGTCAGCGCACCTGATTATTTATATAGTTTACTCAACTAATTATTATTCGCTAATGCTGAGTTAGGCCTATCTAGTGGAAAATATTGTCAATTGTTACTTTGAGTAAAATTGTTTTAGCGGTTATTGGGAGGCACGTGTTCAGCGGTTTGACATTTTCAGGCTGGATTAGGTTTTTGTTCGTTTACTGAAATACGCTGATGTTCGATTCCTATACTCATTATTACCGATTGTGGTTGGTAAAAAAAAAACTCCTTTTCAGAATGAACAAATAAGCAAAATAAAATAGCTTTCAGAGTATTTTTAATCGACTTCCTAAAAAGGAGGAGGTTATCACCGGACCATTTAGCTACTTAGGTACCTACTACTTACGTTTGGTAAGGAAAATAATCTTACGTACACCGGTGTCCGACATTACGTGGAATGTAGTGTGCTTAGGTTACAAATACATATATTACATTAAAAATAGTTTTAAAAGTAACTTAACATTACAAACTTTACATTATTTAACATTTAAAATAAAGATTTTGAACAGGCTCTATCAAAGAATATCAGTAAAGTAAATTATGTTGAGCGTGTTGTTTACGATCAGTACCCTAATTGCGTAATACAACACAATCTGTTTCGATTTGAAACAGATTGCTAATCCATTGCTTCATAAGTTGGAAAAAAAAATTGCGCCACAACGTAAATAACGCAATGAATGTTGTTGAATTGTCAAAATGAAATAAATTAGGCATAGTTGTTTACGAAAATAAGTTACGCAATTAGGGTAGGTACTGATTAAGCCTACCGTAATAGATGTTTTTTTAACCTCTTCCTCACAGATTCCGATAACTTTTGACTGCAGATAAGTTAATGGCATAATAAACATCTATGTTATGTTTTCCTTCACGAATATTAATTATCATTTAAATGATAAAATGGGTAGGTACCCACGTTTTACAAGTAGAGTCTGTAAAATAGTACTGGTTTTGTACTTTTTTATAATAATCATTTTCTAATAATTTTTAATATTAATTATGAAATAAAATAATTTGTCGCTATATTGAAACTTGCGTTTAATTCTCGATAACATCAAAATGATGGACCTGCCTATTTAAGATTATTGGATTTTTTTACTCGCATGGTAACGTTTTTTTTATGGTGTGAGGTCATGAGCCTTCAAATTCGACCTTGTAGGACACTTGGAGTTTTTTATTGTTTTTGTGAAGGCACAAAATGAAACAATCTGTAATAAAATGATGCAGGTACTACTACTAAACTTATGTGTAAGTATGTCTTTTGTTTTCAGTTATCTAAGTGGAGTGTAAGTGGTGGTAGAATTTTGAAACTTTGTTAAAATAGTTGAATAAATAAAAACCATTTATTAATCATATTTTTCATTTAATAGATAATATATAGGTATATAACTACTATCCGTATCCGGATAAAACAAAAGTCATAACATTATTTATTTATAAGGTCAGTAAATATTTATTTAGCCTTTGTGATAAACTGTATGATAAGTTTTACATAATAATCTTATAATTTTCTAAGGTTATCGGGAATAATAAAACCAAATAATAGGGGGCTGACTAGTGAACTAGTGACCAACGAACATAAAACTAAAAATATTCATCTTTTATCTTTTGAAACATTTTTGAGGTTACCCTCATTTGATTGACTTGTTTACGCTTGAGAAATTTCTAGATTGGTAGCTCTCAAAGGAAGTTATGAATAGAGGCTTTGTGATGGGATCAAGTAGGAATCAACCCCTCTTTATATTTCGGTCTCTTTTATGTTGAAGAATACGAGGTTATCTTGAATGTACCTTTCCTTATGGGTGTAAATACTATTATAAGAATGGAGAAAATAAAAATACTTACTGATTTTATTTTATTTTAAATTTAGAAATCTATAGAAAATGATAAATATAAATAAACCTGCATTAAATTTGATGTCTGGGATAGAATAAGAAAAGCATGTGTTCTTTTTTGATCTTGAACTCTTGGCATAATTAATGCCAGTGTATTTCCATTGTAACTAGTTTACCAGACCAAAAGTTACATAAACGTGTCAAATTCGCGAATCAGCAATACAAGAGTCGAGGTGCGTTGATCACACGAAATAGAAAGCGACACTACTGGGTCAACGAACCTTGTGACCGTTCAGTACACGCCATCTCCCTAGAATTCGCTTGTCTACAGAATGCGTGCTGGCTAGCTGCAAGTCTAGCTTTGCTATAATAATGCAGGCTGGCTAGTCAAGAAGAACAAAAACAAAGAAAAGTAAAATGTCGTTCTATTTTTAAACTGACAGATGCGATTTTAATTTATGAGATTGTCTTTTGTCTCTGTATCATTTACATAACCTTTACGGTACGTATGTCCTAGGTACCAAAATATATATATTTTATTAAAATGAGCAAATATTTTATGAAGTTAAAATTAAAACGGAAAAATCCAAACTCAGTCAGTAAACTTCCCTAACGTCCTTGCAAACGAACTAAATAATCTAACTTAGAATATTTTCTGACGTCACACACAATGATTTACGAGTTTTCCTTGAAAATTCGCAAATATTGCAGAGTTGTTTGTATATCAAACAAAATAGAAAGTCACAAGGCCGAACGGATTTAACTCAACCGTGATCTTGACTTGCAAAGAGCGCCTAGAAGCTACGAAACAAAACCCTTACCCATCTGAGTCGAAAAACTGAATTGGAATAATTGTCATTCGTTTGTACTTACTACTAGTTACTAATAATTATGTCAATTCCTATTCCGTTTAGGTAGTTTGGTATGGTCCATAATTATATTTATTTTATATTATATTATGTTACTGTTGTGTTATTTTGGTTTCGAATGAAAAGCATATTCGTCGTTAGTAAATTGAAAACCAAAGGAAGACAAAATATTTTCTCGAATAGGTATAAACCTATTTTACCCTATTTTTTTTCCCTTTTTTTTTTAACCTATTTTTTTTTTTTTATAAAAAAATGGACAAAAAACATACATATTTTTGAATTAGATCATCATTTCTTGAGTTGTTCTAAGCCTTTGTTTTGTAACGAATAAGAAAGGTACGTGTCACTCGTGTAATAAGTAGGTAACACATTTCACGACAGGAAATTTTATCGAACACGTTTGTTTTAAAATAATATTATTGACCCAAGATTGGAATCGAAAAATTAGGTGAATGGAAAATTGCAGGCATTACATAATGGGAAATTATATGCCAATAGAACATAATGAAACAAATAAAACTACTAAACGAAATGATTCATTCCTTAATATTTCCTTCAATAAAGAAAATATTGAATTTTTTAATTAAATAAAGCTCACGTACATAGTGGGTGTAAAATAGGTGTAAAATATTTGGAACACCAGAATTACTCTAAATTATTGGGCAATCGACCAAATTTTTAAAATTTTTATTGGGCACACCTCTATCCATTTGTTAAATAGACCAGCGAATGTTCGCTTTTAAACCGACTGTATTTGAAACTGTTTTAAAACAATTTGAAATGTGTGATTTTAGAGGTATCAAAGTACACCTATATGTTAGAAACTCATTAGAAGAAATAAGTAAGTATTGCATTATATTACATCAGACACACTTTAAACCTGCAGAAGGCTATATTACAGCTTTACAAAGGCTATGTTTCGGCTTTACAATGACAATTTTACTTTTAATATTGCGTCATTATTGCCCATGGTCTATGAAAATAGATTTAGGTAAATAAAAAAAACTTTAGGTAAATATATGTAATAATTATCTGCATGTTTTACTGAAATTATCTCAGTGGGTTGTACATTGTATGTATGAGATACATAAGTACATAGTTTGCTATTTTAAATACATATTATTCATTGTGATGACGGAAATACCCTGACCTATCTTTATCCGACTCGTAATACGTAGCAATCTTATGTTTAATACACATAGGTATATTTCTTTACACGTACGTGTATGTGACTTGTCGTTTATGATTTTTCGTCATCTAGCTCCATATTAATGTTTCATAATTTTTCCATAGTGAAATACGTTTTACGATCTTAATACAATTTATTTTTAAAATTTTATTTAATTAAATAGCATTTGTTCTTCATTAAACATGTTTTTCCTTCCGATGACGTTGAATTTGGCAAAGTGCCATCTTGAAAACGAGTCATTGTATAGGCAAAGAGCGCTAGGCAGAAGTCTGTATGACCGTTAAATAATTATGCAAGCAAGCCTGTGAGTTGCAAGTCGGCAGCGAATAGACGACCAAGCAGCCGCGAACGAGGGCTCCGTCGCTAGTGATGTGCGGTTCGAGGTCATTCGGCAATCGATATCGATGGAAAGTTTTATCCTTGATGGAGGTGTTCTCCTACTTTTGTTTTTCTTGGCAGAGATTTTGCTCAGGACTTGAGTCCTCTGGTATTTTTACATTTTGCCCATTTCCAACCATATATTAAGATTATTAGGTTCTGAATGGCTCTCCTTCTTCTTGGTCACTACAGTCCTGGCAGAATGGTCATGGTCGGTACAATCAGTGTTGTTATAGCATGCTTGAAAATTAACCGCCATTCCTCACGCTCTGTTACCCTTTTGGTACACTCATAAAGGGGACTATTAAATATAAGCAGCCTTAACTTGGTCAGTCCAATGATCCTCCGAGTGCTCTTTTGTCTTCAACATTCCCCTGTACCTCACCTCGGTTAGGGATAAGCTAATTGTCATTTATCAGAACTCTGAATCAAAACCAAATTCTGAGCTTACTGGTAATGGAAGACAGAAAACACTGAAAACTATATTTGTTGATAAGCTTTTAATTGGGAAGTGATGTCATGTTACCTTTTTAGACTCAATATAATATTATCTATTACTTGATTAGTTTCTGATAACCTATACAAGGGTCATTGACGTCCTTAAAGACACAGCCCCAGTTTATAATAGTCTTATTGTAGTTGAACTATCCCCCCTAAAGATCCACATTATATCGTCTTTATGGCAACTCAGCAGTGGCATGGCTGAGCAGAGCTGGCAGAGCTGAGCAGGTGCATATAAGCAAACGCTGAAGGCTGACATTAAAGTAAATGAAAATATGGTCCCGTCTATGATTAAATTGTATTCCTCGTAAGGTTAGGCTGAAGTGTATTTACACGCATTTGACCAGCTATGTTTGAGCATACTGCCATAAACAGATATTGCCATCCACGGAGACGTGCCCCACTCCGCGATTACTGTACTGTAAGCGGACTGTACGGAGTGGGGCGCGTCTTCGAAGATGGCACTATCTATACCGGACTCCAGGATGATGCTGTTAGGAAATGAGGAAACCCTAATAACGCTTTTCATACCTGGGGACCGATCAACAGGATCCCAAGCATAGATTGAGTCTATACTTAACAGAGCTCCTACAACTATTTACTTTACCTAGAGCAAACCCTGACTATAAGTCCGAAAATTTCAGGCATAAAAATGTAATTCCTAAGTTGTATTTATACTTTAATGTGATAAGTAGGCATGTATTGTGATCCATTCATGTCAACAATACAGTGCTGTCAGAACGAGAGCTTTCAAGATAAGATAAACTCCGCTGTTGGGCGCGAGCCAACTATCGAAGAATTATTTTATAATTTATTGCTGTCAACCCGTACGATGTCCACGCCAATATGACTTAAGCTACGTATTTTAAATACTTTGGTGGTTTGTCAAATGTTTATTTAAGTAGGTATTTACTTTATTTTTACTAGGATTCATTTCTAACCCCAATGGGCTTATTCATCAACTGGCAGAAGAATGAAACATTAAATAATATTTGAAAGTGTCTTTCTTGTGCCTTAGGTACTTTTTTCATTTAGAACTTGGCCTTATTAATTATATAATAAATAAATTATATCATATTATTTCAAACAATTAGCTGATAAAACCTCTTATTACTAATTTGACTAAAATATTTAAGAAATATATCGATATTATTTAAAAAAAACCATCACTTTGCCTCCCATACGTTCAAGTTTCAATTGTCTGCAGTGGAAATTTCCACGATAAAACATGTAACCTTCGAATGTACTGCTCTTACACGCCTCACTTGGTATATTCGCATCTCTATCGCACGGAATCGACGCAGGCGCTCTGACCTAACCGGTCTGGACTGCTCTCGCTTATGGCTACACTTATAAGTCTGTCTCTTTCACTTCGGACAACTTATCGTTCTATTTTACGAATAGCTCTCTGCTATGTATACTTCTCGGTCGTCGGCCAAATGATTTTTGTTACCTGTCTTTCTCTAGAGCTTGAATGAGGCAAAATTTGTTTTCTTGATGCAGAGCTACAGCTTCAAATCCAACAAAATACTATAGTTACTACGTCCACGTGCTCGAGAGGTTAACGACTGATACAACAGATAACATTGAAAATAAATAAACAATAATTGAGTCATATAACCGTTAATGGGAGCAAGAAAAAGCGTTGCTCTACGTTACTTTTCTTTTTTTCTTCGCTTGCCATTTATTTGTTCGTGAAGAGTATACCTATCTACATTCAAGAGTATTGACAGGGTTAACTGATGAATTGATGATATCAAAAGTAGATTACTAATTAGCTTATTATATTAAAACACTTAGTTGATTTGTGAAGTGCTCTCAAACTCTCAATAATTGTATCGTCTGTAAAAATCCGTTTGCAGGTAAATAATGTTGGGCACGCCACAATTGCGGCGATAAGACCCCTCTTTGAGGAGTGGCTAGAGAGGCGCCACGGCGTCCTCACCTTCCGCCTGACGCAGGTCCTCACCGGACACGGCAGTTTCGGGAGGTTCCTGCACAGGATAAGGCGGGAGGAAACGCCCGGGTGTCACCATTGTGTGGATCGCCCGGAGGACACGGTGGAGCATACGGTGGAGGTCTGCCCAGCTTGGGCGGAGCATCGCCGTGTCCTCGTGGAGGCGATCGGCGGCGGTGATCTCTTGCGTCCGGCCCTGGTTCAGGCCATGGTACGGAGCGAGAGGAAATGGGAGGCCGTCACCTCCTTCTGCGAAGCGGTAATGCTCGCGAAGGAGGAGGCGGAACGCGTGAGGGAGAGGCAAATTTCGCGCCCTCATGCCCCTAACCGCCGCAGGAGGAGACGCCCAGGGCGTCGGGAATCGCGAGGCGATTTCCGGCCACCGTAGGCGCGGGCTTGCGGGCGGTGAGCAATGGGTGGCTCACCGTCCGATAAGGACCAGGCCCGGGTCGACGGCGCGTTGTGTTCCACGCGCGCCTCAAAGAGATGTCAGCAGATTCGAAGGGGTCCACTAGGGCCGATGCCTGCCGGGGTTGCGAAGAAAACCGAAAGGGAGATCGTGGCCCCCGGCAACAGGGCAGCCGAAGGAACACGGGTGGGTTTTAGTCAGTAAGAGTCTGACACGCCCTCCCGCTCCGCCCAGAGCGGGAGAAGTTATTTGATGATTTCCCACCCTCAAAAAAAAAAAAAAAAAAAGGTAAATAATGTTGGCTATATTTTAGAATGTTGGCTATATTTTAGAAAAATCAATTTAAACGATTAAGTAAACAACAAAGTAATGCTTGGTCTTCATGTTATAAGGTTCAATAATTGCACATCCTCTTAATTAGACTCATAATTATCATAAAAGTGGTAATTAGAAATGATTATATCTCTATTATAAATGCCAAAGTAACAGGTTTGGTCCGTTGTTGGATTTTTAATGATGATTTATTTACAGGAAGACAGGCTAAAAATATTAGAGGCTATGGCTGAAATTTCTGTACTTCTGCGCATATGGTCGGATGTACATGAAATATTTGTATAAATATTTTCAGATACGTTTATAAACGGAACGTAGGTACTTAATGGCCATTCGTTTGGCCTCATATTAATTCTAACGTTTAGCAAATAAATAACGATATGAAAAGATTCCAGAAACAAATCATATGAGTAAGAACTCAATTGTTTGAAACAGATAAAAAAAGTAAAAGTAAGCACTTGCGCCACGATACAAATCGCGCGTCGTGGAAAATTCCATGCTTCGGACGATTGAAGAAATTATTTCTGTTCTACATAGGTATAACTTTGGTATTTTCTAATTAAAAGTATCAAAGATCCGTTGTTGTTATTGCGTATTGCCAAAATACTCGTGACATTGGCTACGTCACAGGCGTCGCTGAGACGAGTCGTTTTAAAATTACTTTGCTCCGAAATCCGACAGCAAATGTTCCCGTATCCGTAATAAATCGTGCGGTGAGAAAATGTTGGTAATATTTTAATAAACAAACACGGGCTAAAAGCCGTAAATTCCCACGTAATCACGATCTGAATTATGGATGAATTTGGGGAAGTTATTCCACTTATAAATTCACCGTCAAGGTGAGTTATGGCTTTCATAAAATCGTTGTTAGACTTGTCTACTTATCAATAAATATTTTTCCAGTAATAGCCATATTTGATACAATTCAGCTTAGTAGTCGGAATTGGATTATATTTGAGCTCGTAAAATAAATACACCGCGTGACGAAAGAACCTACTCACACTCTACATGTTGTAACTTTATAATTTGGCACAGAATTTGTTTTTCCCGAGTCCCGCCCGTGAATATATTCGCGTAGGTTGGTAGAGTTCATTGCTAGACATCCGGCTACATTCATAATACTATAATAAGGAATATTATAATAACAGAGAAAATCGGGAGGCAAAATATTAAAGAAAACATTATTTATTGTTATTGCACGAACTCGATTTGACTTTGACTCTACGATTCTACCCTACTGTTACGTTGCTGTTAACGTTTGAATTTGAAGCCTTCTTTTTATAGAAATATATAAATGTAGTCTAGACTCAGTTATGATTATTAAAGCCAAACAAATTTAACACATTCAATTTATACATTTCAGAAAAAGGTTTTCTTCAAACTAGATGTGAATGCAATATTGCAGTTAGAGGCCTATTAGATACGGAATAGACTTCACGCAGACCATCAGTTTATAGTGTCGATCGAATTTCATATACCCAGATAGTGGTAAAATGTGTACCTACCGTTACATATAAGGTTCAATTACCTAGGTGCACTTATGATTTTGACTTGCATAAGTACCAAAAATTTTTCTAGCTACTCCTTTTAACCATTAATTGAAGTATTTTACCGCTTATTTAATTATCAATTTTACCTTATTTTGGTACTTTTGGCTTCAATAACCTATAGCTCATTCTAGAATGTAGTCAGCGCCATTTAGCGTGGAATAGCAATTTTGTACGAAAAAAGAGGGTGTAAAGTTCTCCTATTCGGCAATAGATGGCAGCATAATCACTAACAATTTGTACTCTCCTTTGGTAAGTAGTGGTAATGGTGTGATATAATGACACTAGATGGCAGCGTTTTAGATTTAGCAGATTGAAACTTCACGCCAATAATCTCCGAAGAGGATATGCAGAATATGCTGAGTTAGGGAAACCACAAAAGCCGACGACTTCAAGAAATTCAAGCAATTGTGCCTACATACTTCCCTAAAAGTACTTCTGAAAAGTAGTGCGACAGTATAATTTAATACCTACCAACAACTACGTTTTTAGGGTTCCGGATTAAACAAGGAACCCGTATACACCTATCAACACCATCTAGGTATATTTTTTCTAAATTTCTTTTACTCAAAAATACTGGCTGGTTTAAAAATCCTTTGTAGAAAGCTTATTTTGTAGGCTTTTTTGGATCATTCCAAATATTTGAAAAAAATAATTTAAAGCAAAAACATTGCGCGGCATATCTTTAGCGAAGTTAGAAAGTTTCGATTTACTTAACATAGTTTTTGGTAATTTTTGGTGTCAAATTATAGTTTTAAAACAAGTTAGCAGTTAATTTCGAATTTATAACACTGTATGCATAATGCAGTGGCGCCATTTAATAAGGCATGCTGCAAGCTGGGGCTACTCAACGAAGTCTTGCTGAGGAGATTGGAACAAAAAAAACGTGATATCAAGGTTATGGTCACGTTATCGGGCTCCTGGTGAAGTGGCTTAAAGACACCCAGGTTGGAAGCGCATAACCACCCAACGATAAGACCGATTTTTGCAAGTTGCCGCGAGAAGACAACCAAATGTTACGGCCGTGCAGTTGGTTCAAAGGCTCCAGTCAGAGTACCAATTGCTTGTGAGTAACCAAACTGTGAGGAGAAGACTGCATGAAGGTAATCTTCATGCCCGTAGACCGCTTTGTACTCCTGCACCACGCCGAGGAAATCGTAGACGAAAATTACAGTGGGCTCGTGAGCATTTGCTTTGGGAAGATAACCTGTGGTCTGTAGTGCTGTTTACCGATGAGTCCCGATTCGGTTTCCATCCCGATTCGCAAATAATACGCGTATGGCGAGTTCCTGGTCGTGAGAGCTGTCTGCAACACCCTCAGGAAGTCCATCCATACCACAGCGGGATAGTTATGGTTTGGACGGGAATTCATGTTGGTGGAAGAACAGACCTCGTTTGGATCAGAAACACCATAACCTCTGAAAAATACCTTAAACAGGTGCTAGTACCAATAGTCTACACCCATCGACTACAAAAGGGCCAAGAATTCACGCTTATGCACGATAACGCCTGTCTGCACACAGTGCGAGTGGTGACTAGTTGGCTGCAGGTACACGACGTATCGGTTTTAGACTGATCCGCGTAATCACCAGCCCACCACCAGCACCATCTAAACCCCATAGAGCAAGGGAAATGCGGGAATGCTCCAAAGAAGGGCTTTGAAGAATTTTCCTGCAAACATTGCGACTGAAGAGCAAATTTTTGTGATCTTCATCTGGACCTGGGGCAATATCCCGCAGCATGACTGATAACTTAATTCAAAGCATGAAAAACCGTTGCAGAACCGTTGTTAACGGCATGGGTGGCGTAACGTACTGACTACTGATATTTTGCATAATATTACAATAAACGGAATAATTTCGCCAACCTCGTTGGTCTAGTGGTCGCAAAGCGCTACTGCTGAGTATGAAGTCCTGGGTTCGATTCCCGGGTCGGGCAAGGTTGGGTAAAATTGGGTTTTTCCATCTGGAATATCTCAGTAGCAGCCCGGAGTCTGGATGTGTGCCCGGTTGATGGCAATAGGCTCGCCCCCTATTACATGGGACTTAAACATAACTGGCGAAATGTGGGTGAACTATAGGTACACCTCTGCCTAAACTTTCGGGAAATACAGGCGTGATGTTATGTTATTTATGTTATGTGTTATTTTTCACTTTTTCTTGAAAAACACATTCATCAATAGTTTTACCATTATTTAATTTTTAGTCTATAATTAAATAAAATTTTATGTACGCAGCTAAATTATAATTTTTGCTTTATACTGAAGTCTAGTCTGATATATGGGCTTTATACAATTATTGACATGTTGTATGTTATTTAACTAATTTTGAGGAAATTGAGAAAGTTTGAAATATCCTTAGACGGTGTTGATGTGAGTAGTTTCGCCATGTCCATCTGTCTGTCTGTCCGCGGCTTAGCTCAGAGATTCTTTGTACTAGAAAGCTGTAATTCGGTATGAGTATACATATTAATCACGCCGACAAAGTGGTAAAATAATAAATTTTTTTAAGGTACCTCCCCTACACATAAAGTGGGGAAGACTTTTTTTTTCTTCATCTATCCCATTTTGTGGGGTGTCGTTGGAAAGGCCGTTCAAAAATATTGTGACTTTCTAAAACCATTTTTAGATTTAGGGATCCGTTTTCGTAATATTAACCTTTACAGTGCTCATTTTTGTTAGAGTGAAGTGTCCCCCCTGCCAGCTAAATGGTTAGTTTTGGGTGTGTGAAAAAAATTACAGCACTAGTACATATAACGAAATTAAAAGGAAAACTATCATAGCTAAGAAGGCTTCACAACTTAACGAGTAATAATTGACCAACTTACATTTGCGGTTGCAAAAACATGTTCTCCCATACATTCCGTATGGGAGAACATGTTTTTCAACTACAAAGTTAAGTTTGTTCTTGGGATAAGTTCATCCCAACTACGGAACCCTTCATTTTGCGTGGTCCGACACGCACTTGGCCGGTTTTTTAATTTTTTAATATAGTTTAGATACTTACTTATCTACTACTTTATTTCCAAAAGTTTCACAACCTCCTAATTTTTTCCAAATAACCGTTAAATTAAAAACCCACAGAATAGTTATGTTAATATACATGTAAGTGTGGGAACTCATTGCTCCTGTAACATACTTGGCCACCCTCGCCGTGATCGGTATCAATTACATCAGCATTAGAAGTTAGAACGACAATGGTTCCGCCTCGCGCCGTTGATTTCCCCAGACAACAATTAGATCATCAATCTAATCAACACGTGACTTGTCACCACCTACTTACTCCGTATTGTTACAAGATTAGAGAAATTACTCATTTTCTCGGAGCAAGTAAAAAAAAAAACTCCCAACTTTATTAATTATGTCTCTACAGACTTATCTACTTATTACTCCTGTGCCTTAGAAAAAAATATGATCTTATTATGGTAATGATATTTTATTTTATCAAGAGGTACATAATTAAGGAGTCATCTTTGTGTTTTAACTCATTAGAGTCATACCTACATCCTTGTATGACTCTAATGAGTTGCCATCCTTACAAGGGAGTCATCATCAGGCATATTTTAATGACACCATTGGCAGCCCTTGATATATTCAAAATGCAAACAAAGCCGCAGGTAACAGCAATTTCAAACATTTGTCTAATGATGATCTATCTGTTTCTGTCCTTATCGGCTTTTTATATTCAGGTGTTCAGCATCTACCTTTACCTACTTATTTCTTTATCACAGGCTTTAACCCACGTGTTTGGCAGGTGGACGGGGGATCAGGTAGGTATTGATTACGTATCAGTTATCATTAAGGTTTTAGCACCCATATAACAGAAACCTAACCATTAGCCAGAATTTAATTTAGATTTGGAGGATAGAAAGCCGTTTTTTTTAATGACAAATTCACCTCTGTCTTCCCATCCGCTGCAACTCCGGAAGCCAGAATCAATAGTAGCGACCATCAGAAAAGCGCAAAGAAATTAAGCGCGACAATTCCCGAAGAAGTGATCGTTGAGGAGGTAATCTGTGTAGTCTAGGAATCTGCAACGAAATTAATTAGACAAGATGCGGTGGAGGAAAATAAAACCATACACATCAAGCGTTAGACATAAATCGTAGGCAAAAAGAGCGGTTACACCGAGGATAAGCCCAGGGTACTATATCCACACGAATGGAAATTTTATTGCCATTTCATTATTTCATTTAGAAGCTTGCGCATAATGAAAAGACCGCGGCACTTATATCGACAACGCAGAGTCTAATTTGGTCTTACATAACTCGTCACCACAATTAAGTACGTACTCAAACTCAATTGCAGCTTTTCTTTTTACCACACTCCTTCCAATTTGGTCTGGACTCTTTGTAAATTAACGGCCATTCACCCGTAACACAATATAATGCCCATTAAACACGTGTTCACTGCAGCGAGAAATTCACTAACGATTTTATTACATTCTCACTAACATCTAGAACTGTTTTATTACAAAGTGTTGAAATAGGCGAGTTATGACTAAAAGGTATGACACACTGGGCATCTAAAAAAGGCTTTGTCTTTTAATTTAAACAAGCAGGTAGAACATTGTTATGGTCTGGAGATTTTATCATACCTATTTACATACAGAGTGGCAGGGATATCAAGGCGAAAACTGTTACCATGGATTCTGAACCATCCTGCGTTATATTTTTCGTCGGTTATTAAAAAAAAATATTTGCTGTTTCATATAAAACTGCAATACCTACGCGGTAAAAATGTATGGAAAAGCTGTTTTTTTTTTTAAATTACCGACGAAAAATTTCCACGAGGGGTTCAGAATTACGAATGTACTGAATCCATGGTAACAGTTTTCGCGTCGATGTCTCTGCCACCCTGTGTTAAAGTAGACAAATCCTAGGGTTCTTTTCTGGCTTCAGGTGAATTGTTATTGCGTAAAATACAGTGTCATAACGATTTTAATATTGAAGAATCTACACAATAAAAAGGCGGCGGCGATCAGAAAAATTGCTGAAACCAGCCAAAGCATAAATCATGGCAAAGACATATTAAAAAAATGCATAAAACATAATATCAAGTCGTCTGTTTCCGCAAATTATTGGCTCATTACGAATGCATGCGGACATCGAGAAACGTGTTGGAAAGCAGCTGCGGTGTGAGTCGGGGACGCCCGTTCCCCTGAGACACTGGGGGAGTAAGGGCAAAACAGTACGCACCTGTGTACCTAACTCATTTAATTTTATTGCCGTCTTCAAGATAAAGCTTCGAAAAATTTCTACCTTTTTGTAATCAATGAAACTATTATCTCACACCTGCGTTAATTTTTGATAAGTTATCGATTACCAGCAGATTAATTCAAGCGGCCGCATTTTTTCCATTTATATCGCCGTAGTAGCTGGCGATGACAGTCCGATTATCATAGCAATGGTATTTTGTATAATTTAAGTGATTATTAAATAAGTGAAACTGCCAAAATGAAGTTTCTTATTACATTTTTATGTTTTCTGACTCTGTGGTGCAGTGTTAATACGAAATGTGTCATACGTGGTGAATGCTACGAAACACCGAATGAATTGATTAAACCATGTCATGTAAACCTGGAAGCACCACCATTAATCGAAGGATTAACCGAAGAACGGGCAAGAGAAGTCATAGATATCTTCAGCAGGATATGCCCAACTTTCGTTGTCGACGATGAAGGCAATAGATTACCAGATGACAAAATATTTACTTGTTGCGATGCAGACCAGGTAGTCAGGACGTCCGAAAGTTTAGTTCTCGCTGAGGGTATCCTCGGCCGTTGCCCAACATGCTACAGAAACTTCGCGAGACAAATCTGCGAAATGAACTGTGCTACAGACCAGGATCGATTCTTGGAAGTACGGAACACGACCACAGATGGAATTACACACGTTGATGAAATAGACTTCAGAATGCATGAAGATTTTATGTTGGGAGCCCACGCATCCTGCTCTGGCGTCATCGTACCTCAAACTGGGTTGCCAGCTATAAATATGATGTGTGGTAGTGCAGTAATTTGTGATGCAGAAGCTTGGTTTGGATTCACTGGCGATACTACAAACAATCCTTTAGCGCCGGTTCAAGTGAATTTTCTTAAGTGGCCTACTACATCAGATTCTATGAGCAAGGAGGCTCTAACTTGTAATTCAACTTTCGGCGATGACCTGCCTTGCAGCTGTGTGGACTGCATACAAATCTGCCCCACGACTCAACCTATCGTCCCTGATATTTGTACTGTTGCATCACTAAATTGCTTTGGATTTTCTGTTGGATTAGGTTTCTTTGCATTCAGTGTTCTCACATTTATACTTCTAGCGTTTCTGGAACGTAGAAAAGTAAACAGAAATTCTGAAACAGAAGAAAGTGGATCCGGTGCAAATAAGCTGACTAAGGTATTTCAAATATTATTTGCCAAAATCGGAGGTATGTCCGCGAGTCATCCTGTCCTAATTATTATGGTAACATCTTGGGTCACTTTTGCTATGTTTTTCGGTTTAATAAACCTAAAGCTGACTGCTAATCCTATAGAACTTTGGTCTTCCCCTGATTCTCGAAGTCGTCAAGAGTTAAACTTTTTCAATGAGAGGTTTGGTCCTTTTTATCGAACTGCGCAGGTTTTCTTAACATTTAACCTTGATTCTTTTGTCAACGAAGAAGGCGTCACTTATGGTCCGGCGTTTAGAATAGAGGCATTACAAGAATTAGTTAAACTTGAAGATGCAATTATTGCAATAGGCGAAGACGATGGGGGTGTCACGTTAAAAGAAGTGTGCTATGCACCACTTCGGCCTCGCGGCGGAGATAAGGACGTTGAACAGTGCGTGTCAATGTCTGCAGCCTCTTTTTTGGGTAATGATAGGGATAATATAAATGCTTCTACATACCTTACTAATCTTCAAAACTGTATTAACAATCACTATGGTTTCGGTTGTTTGTCGTCGTGGGGTGGTGGTGCCGAGCCCGACCTGGTATTTGGAGGATTCGAAAGAGGTAATATTTTGAGCGCCAATACCCTTCTGATTAATTTTCCTATTTCAAATTTCCTTTTGCAAGAAGAACTAGAACCTGTGTTGGAATGGGAAGCAAAGTTTATTGATCTTTTGCATGATTACCGAGATAATAGGAAACCAGAGTATGTCTCTGTCGCTTTTGCTACAGAAAGGTCCATTGAAGATGAGATTCAACGAGTTTCTGAGGCAGAAGTTGTACCTATTGCTATTAGTTACGTTCTTATGTTTATTTATGTAACATTAGCTTTGGGAAACATACGATCATTAAAAACTTGGTTTATTGATAGCAAAATAATGGTTGCTCTTGGCAGTATTGTAATAGTTCTCGTGGCCATTTTCTGTGCGATGGGTGTACTGGGGTATTCCAATGTTGTCTTAACGTTGCTCGCTATTAATGTCATACCATTTTTTATTCTATCAGTCGGTATTGATAACGTTTTTCTAATGGTCAACTCGCTGCACGATATTCAAAGTAATTTAAAATCGTTTGACGACTATAGAGAGGATTTTAGTTTTGAGAAAAAAAGAAGGTTTGTCTTTGAAAAAATGATGGGCCAAGTCGGTCCTTCAATGTTTGTGTCGTCAGTGACTCAAATAACGTGTTTCGCAATCGGTAGTCTTGCTAACTTTCCTGCCGTAGTGACTTTTGCAATATTTGCATCAGTTTCTTTAGGATTTCTGTTAGTTTTTCAGGTAACTACAGTTGTTGCATTATTATCTATTGACTATAAACGAGCCTCTAAAAACAGATTTGACTTGTTCTGTTGTATTCAGAAAAAAATATTAGATGACGAAAATCCTCTACGTTCAGAAACTCCTTACAAAGGTGTTACTCAAAGATTGATGGAACCATATTCTAAATTTCTTCTTGATTGGCGCGTAAAAATTGTAGTAGCTATTCTATTTATGGGTATGGTTTCTTCAAGTGTCATGTTAATTCCTCAGTTAGAAATTGGATTAGATCAAGAATTAGCATTACCAACCGATTCTTATGTGTATCAATATTTGCAAGCTGTCAGTAATTATATACGCATGGGACCACCAATATATTTCATTCTTAAAGGAGGTTTAGATTTTACTAATCCCAACCATCAAAACGTTATTTGTGGTGGGCAGCTGTGTCATAACGACTCTCTTATCACTCAAATATTTTTGGCTTCGCGATATAGCGAAATAACTTCAATTTCTAAGAGTTCAAACTCTTGGTTGGATGATTTCATAGATTGGACTAATTTATATGGTGGTTGTTGTAAATACAACATTACAGATGGTGGATTTTGTGAAAGTACAGATGTTTCACCTAATTGTGCTTTTTGTGAAATCTCGAAGTCAGACTACGCTAACGGCATGTTGAGACCTCACAGAGAAGCCTTCGAGAGGTATATACCGTTCTTCTTACAGGATCCACCCACTGAAATTTGCAACAAAGCTGGATTAGCCAGTTATTCAAGTGCTGTTAATTATATCCTCGATGCAGAGGGTCGTGCAACCATCCATGATACAAATTTCATGGCTTATCTAACACCGTTAAGTACCTCGGAAGACTATATTAATGCTGTTGATTATGGTTATAGGATCAGTGCGGACATAACCGCTGCAATTCAAAACCACACAGGTCTGAACGTGGAGGTTTTTCCTTATTCTTTGTTCTTTGTATATTATGAGCAATATTTGACTATGTGGGCAGATACGTTTGTATCAATGGGGTACTGCCTTATCGGTGCCATGGTGTTAAATATGCTGGCTTCTGGGTTTAATATTATGACTACGTTTGCCGTCATGTTTAATGTAATCTTGGTAGTTGTGAATATGATGGGTGTCATGTACATTTGGAATATTCCTCTTAACGCTGTCTCCAATATTAATTTGATTGTGTCTATCGGAATAGCTGTAGAATTCTGTAGTCACATTGCTCACGCTTATGCAACAGCTGAGGGAAAAAATAAAGTAGAACAGGCCATTCAAAAAGTCGGAGCGACAATAATTACTGGTATTACGTTCACTAATATTCCTATCGTAGTTCTGGCCTTTTCATATACTGAAATTATCGAAGTATTTTTCTTTAGGATGTTCTTGTCTTTGGTCATCCTAGGTTTCTTACATGGAATGGTATTCTTCCCAGTGCTCTTGAGTTATTTGGACGGTTTAAAAAGAAAATGATGTTGCGTTATATAAAGTACTAGATCTTGAAATATCATTGTAAATTAATATTAAGGAAGTAGCAATAAAGGGAAAATTAAATACCTCTGATTTAACTTATGGATTGTGTATTTAAGTTACCTATTGATATGACTTAGGATTAGAAAGTTAAGTTGTAAATAAATAGTAATAATTTAATTTAATTTTGTTTTTTATTTCATACTTATTGTATCATAAAAAGTATATTATATTTACAGAAAAAAAAACTAAATAACTGTGGATAACTAAATTATTATTTTAAAATTATGAGGAAGACAATGACTTGATCTCTAGATCTACTATCGTTTCTATAAAATCTCTGTTGCAGCTACCATATTCGGGCAAATTTGAATATGCACCTACAAAAATAAAAACACTTGTCGTTCGTGGGTTCAAAGCTGGTAAAACCCATATTGCATTTTGTGTATTTTATAGAATGGTGCTTTCTAAATCCAGGTGAACACTGACTGAGTTCAAAGAAAACAACTAAAGGACAACTTGACTTTTACCTGTCTGAACTGAACTCACTGATATCAACGCTCGTTCCTCTGTATGAGACGAGGCCTTTGCCTGCAGTGGGACTTACAGGCAAGCATTATTAATCGGTGATAAAATAATGATATCACTAAAACGTTAGGTAATTATGCCTATCAGTTGTACGACTTACGCATCCAATACGTGATTAAGATAAGCGATATAGCAGATAGCTAGTCGCAGGATTTCGATTTTTGACAGCTTTTTGTCTGGTGGTAATGTTGGTAGAAGTCTTCTGAGGGCTCCGAAGGCTGCGTTGAATGCTTCAACACGGATTCTTTCGCGGGTGGCGTGGGCTGTTCTGTACTTGAGGGTAGCCCGGCGGCGTCTGCGGCGTTCCTCGCGGGAGAGACCGGCGCAAGGGGATCCAGCTCCACTTGATAGGTAAGCCTCTTCGGACATAGCACATGGTTCCAGTGTTCTATCCCTAGAACAAGTTGTAGGTTGTTCAGGTTTCAATGTTAAGGACTTTATCTTATCTTATAAATTAGTCATTGAAAGAAAGTCTAGGAACTTATTTTCTTTTTTAAGTATTTCAAGTTCAAATATTTAGTTCGTAGAAAATTGGTAGGTAAGTGAAAAAAACAAAACAGATATTGTATTATATTATTAATAAATATGGGTGCCATTACTGTTTCATATTGGTTGCAAAAGTTGCGATACTCTAAAGCTTCAAACAATTGTAATATCAATTAGATACTACGTCATCATTCAGAAATTATTGACTGTGAATTCACACCAAATCTGGCGCCAAAAAAAAAGCAAACTCAGTTTTAGCTTTTCAGGGCTAAATTCGTATTTTCTGACTTTAACCACTTATTAAACTTGAATTGTAAATCTGGTCTAGAATGCCTATATTTTATAAAATAAATATTAGAATAAGCGGCTTGATAGATTTGATGGATAGGTGCATTATCCATGCTTGTTTGAATTCTTTCGGTTGCGCGCTGCACGCATTCCTAACCGATAAATAATGGTAATAATGGCTGGTACCAAAAGAATTGTAGACAAGCAAGTTATAAAAATAAACGAACTACTAACAGTTTGAGTCAAAACCTGACTGTCAGTCGGCTACATAAATGGGAAAATTACATTTTATTAATGGTAAGACTAAATTGATGTAAGAAGCAACGACGGAATTGTTTTATATGAACTGCGGTTTCAAGGTAGTATATAAAAAGTATGAAATTTCTGGTATAAAAAGTATTGCAACCATTTACGGTAAACGTAGGCAAATATAACTCGCATGTACACACGACTATACATCAAGCTATACAGTTTCAGTTTATGCTGATCTCGGATAGTATAGGTTTTCCGTACAAGGCGAGGTCAGCTTATACTGGAAAACTTAGCTGGTTATGTAGCCGTGTGTACCTACTGTATGTTTCAGAGTTACGTTTTAAGACCCATGTAATGGGGGAAGTGAGACATCATCATCCTGCCTTTATCGGTCACATGCATCGCATGTCTTTTTATTCCATACATCTTTATTAGCAGTCATCTCCTTTCTAGCCATATCATGTTTTTCACAATCCATCCATCATTTCTTTGGTGTTCCTCTTCTCTCATATTCATACATACATTCATAATCAAATCTTTACTCATGAAATGTATCCATTCTTTTGCATCACATGAAAGAGAGACAATAAATGTTCACAATAAATTATTACCTCTTCCTTGGAGCCAAGTTCTCCCTGCCAGTGATGGGCAACAAAGCCTCCCGCGGTTCTGCCAGCATACACGACAAAGAGCCATCATCCATGCCGCTAGCTTCCAGCCAACTCTTCATGGTCACTCTAAACGTGGTGGAAGAGGAGAATTAAGCATTTTTGCACTTATTTAAAGTTTGTGGAACTTTTTAGTAAAATGCTAACGTCCAGATCTGAATCCAACAATATTTCCTTATAACCCGACTACGGAGAAGCCAAAAGGAAGGGTTTGTTCATGTTTTGTTGGTACGTAATTGCGTATGTTCCATCGTAGCACTTTAACTACTCATCCGATATTGATAAATGAGGTTTCAATGATTCGTTATTGACAAGGTTTTCCAATATTCATCCAGGCATTTGGGTACATAACGAACCTACATATATCGATTTAATTACCATTAGCCTGGATTTAGTTTACGATAATTAACAAGGCTATTAATACAAAAGCCAAAACTTCAGTAACAAATAGAGTAAGATCCGAGAAAGCCATCAAACGAATCGATTCGATACGGTTAGCGGGCATGATTCGATTACCAGAAGGGTTGGGGCGATATAAAAAGAATAAATACGGATTTATTATCCCCTAAAGACCTCGCTTAGTACTAGGTGTGAACGCGTGTTGTAATATTTATCTCGAGCACTCTACCCTTGCGGGCAGTCAATTCGATTTGATCGGGAATCAAAACATACGTGTCTCTAAGGGTTATTCGAAGCATCTTTATGAAACGGCTTGGAGATCAATGCGATACTTGTATAAAGGCTGACCAAAACTGTTTTTAAATAGTTTGTATTACTCTTCTTAACGTTGGCAAATCGAGCCTAATTGACTAACACAATGTCAATGCCGAATTCATTGAGCTATTTACGTAGTCGATTTTTTTTTGCAATTAAATGATGCAAGTAAAGCGTGAAGCTTTTTTTGTCTACACAATTTTATTTTTTTAAATTTGTTATATGTTTTCTGAAAATATTGTTTATAAAATGTTCTTAATTTTAATGTTGTATTTTTTGTGCGTGTTTTGAATTTTGAATCTTTTTTTTTTAATCTTTTGGATTGTGATTGTGTATTACGCACTTGGGGTGAAGATACTTACCCTTAAGTCCAGAAAAGATAACATAGAGAGGCGTGGAAGATCATGGATGAGACAACAGAAATATTTAAAAAATCTGTACATGAGACTGCATGGGATAAAGGAAAGAGGATCGTAGCAGGTGACGTTCTGTAGTATCTGCTTTCCACCCGTCGGAATAAGTCGTGAGTTGTAACTATGTATGTAGTATGTATCTGTGAGACTGAGATCTTTGCCCAGATAAAAGGTTGTATAATTTAGAGTTGAAAAAATAACAAATAGGTGTAGGATAAGCAGGATTGTACAGTTTTCATTTCATCAGTCAGCCTAGTATGTTATTCTCAACTTTGCTTTTTACCAATCTTTATTTGGGTTGACTTCCAGTGTTGTGAGATTCGCCATCTTACACAAAACCACTGCCACACGGGCCCCTACGTAGTAACTGGGAGGATAATAAGGTACCTATATATGTATCAGTATTTTAAGATCGTCCACTAGTTTTGGCTCTTTGACAGTTCGTAGAATTGTGGATCTGTCATTGAGAAAAATGGTATTCTCATAGGCTAACCCAACGGCTGAAGTGTGGATTCTCATGGGCTAACCCGACAGCTGCAGTGTGGATTCTCATGGGCTAACCCGACAGCTGCAGTGTGGATACTCATGGGCTAACCCGACGGCTGCAGTGTGGATTCTTATGGACTAATCGACGGCTGAAGTGTGGACTTCGATATGTTAATATTTACTCTCTATTTACAAGGAAAATAAATCTTTTAAATGAGGTAAATGTTTCTTTGCTCTCTATGTTTCTGGTTTAATCTAAATACATATAATATAAGAATGTTGAAAAGTTATTGGATTTAAACATACAAAGAAATGAGGCTATAACTTATATTTAATTATCTAAGAAATTACATTCGATAAAATATTAATTACTCACGTTTTTATTGACTGGGTTGATGATAATCCTTTAACACATGTTTGAGATATTTTACGCAAGAAAACGGAGAATATAATATTTAATACATACAAAGAAAAGCTTTTTTTTCTAATATTACCAATAAATAAAAGAAAATGGATGTTAGTTATTACTCTTATCACTACACTGTATCTCACTCAGATTCACACTAGTTGGAGGTCAGCATCCCTCAGCCTTTTATCCTCTCTGGAAGGGGATGGACCAACCCTCTCAGAGAGGGCGGCGCCTAATAACATTTAGACGAAAATACAAACAAGAAAATTCACATATTTCAGGTTCAACGCATGTTAATATTCAAACATGTTAATATTTAAATTAAATACAATTTTTTTACGAATATGAGA
This sequence comes from Omphaloscelis lunosa, assembly GCA_916610215.1. Classification (NCBI taxonomy): domain Eukaryota; kingdom Metazoa; phylum Arthropoda; class Insecta; order Lepidoptera; family Noctuidae; genus Omphaloscelis; species Omphaloscelis lunosa. The sequence continues at coordinate 13,028,349 of OU744258.1, forward strand.
TAATGTATTTACATTTCTAGTTTGAGTAGTTTAGTCAAATCCCCTTTCTTTAGAAAATTCTCATCAGTCTGATGAATAACTTTGTACGAACATAATTTTTAGTAAGTATAACGAAGTTGCAGAGAAAATCACCTGTTTCGAACAGAGGGACTACAGATTACATATAAGTATTAAAAAAACAAATGTTCCTGAAGATTTGAAACCTAGACTAAAAAAAACGTCGAAGAATCCCCGTTTACAAGATACGTCAATAATAATTAAGATTTTTCAATTACAATTTAATTACCTATCTGCTTACTATCAAATCTAAATGACCGATATGGGGATTACAGTCCAAGGTTGAAATTAATTAGTAGATACCTACATACGACATACCTATTTAGGTATTAGTAACAAATAAATATGAAATTATGAAGTTACAAAATTATAACTTACTAGCTGCGCCCCGCGGTTTCACCTGCATAAGTCTCAATCCCGTGGGAATATCGGGATTAAAAGTATTCTATGTGTTAATCCAGGTTATAAACTACCTGTGTGCTATATTTCATCTAAATCCGTTCAGTAGTTTTTGCGTGAAAGAGTAACAAACATGCATCCATCCTCACAAACTTTCACATTTATAATATAATAACGATGAGTAAGATGTATGCTGACTTATAAGTATTTGCGTAGTAGTGGTGGGAAATTAACCATAGGGTCTTAAAAAATTATGCAGACAGACCTGTACAGATACTTCGATACCTACCTGTTACATACTACTAAGCTAAGTAAGTACGTGCTAAGTACTACTTACCTAAGTATATAATATTTCTAGGCATGCACCCTAATTGCGTAGCACACTTTCAATCATAATCCGAGAGTTTTTAAACATATTGCTAATCCATTGCTTCATCGTTTTGAAAATTCGTCTGCTCAACAACGTAAATAATGCAATGCACGTGACTGAACTGTCAAAATGAAACCCATTGCGATCAATTGTCATTTTATGGGTGTTAAAATGTAGTATAAATAGTAGTAAATTTGAAATCTGCGCAGTAATTGCGTACTGCGCAGATTTCAAATTTACTGGCCACAGTGACCTGTCGTTTAAAAGTCTTAAAATTTTTACAATTCTGTTCAGTTTAGTTCATGTCGTGATAGCCCTGTGATTAAAGCCTCGCCTCTCATACACGAAGTTGTGGGTTTCAATCCGGGCAAGTGCCAATGTGACATTTTCAATTCATATGTACTTTAACAGCCTCTGAGGTCTAGTGGTTAGACCACCTGTCTCAGACCCAGAGGTCCCGGGTTCGACTCCCGGTGGGGGCAACATTTTCTGCTCATTTTGGTTGGTGGTAGGGCTCATTCTAATTCCGCATGGCTAGCTACCACAATCTTATCTAAGTCTATCGCCATAACAACAATGTTAACAGCATTGTTGTGTTTCGTTAGTTAGAGATAAAGATAGCCAGTTCCTCTGTGGTTGAAGATTCCGGGTAAAACTCACTTTCACCTTCGGCCTGATCATCACTTACCATAAAGTGAGATGCAGGCCAAAGACTTCCCCGTAGAGGATAATAAAAAACCTAGTTTCTGAGTTAAATCTTGTATGTACATAACTGACTTAAAAATATCGTGAGGAAACCTATACTTATAGTCAATATAAGTCAGAAATCGCCAACCCGACTTAAGCAAGCGTGGTGATCAATGCTCGTGCCTTCTCTGTATGAGAAGAGGTCTTAGCCCTGCAGTGGGACAATAATAGGTTGGTATTTATTATAGTATTATCTCAGTTCTCATCCGTAGCATCCGTATGTCTCAGTCTCCGCCCAGCGTAGGGATGCACCAATCCTGGTCGACTCCGCCTATCGATCCCGGCCATCCCGGGACTCAGGTGTTCCCGGGTAATTGACGATGCGAAATGGATTGTACCCAAAAACATCTCGATATGTCTCGCCGATATTCAAGTTTTATTATACGACACGTATGTTTGGGTTGTATTTATTACCGAAAAGAAATAAAGTTTATTATTTGTTTTCTTGAGAAGCATTAAACAAAAATCAGGTTTTAAAAAAACGAAGTTTTTGCCAATGCTATTATAGACACGCTACCTACGTGACAAAGCGAAAACCACTGCTGAAATTGGGCCTCTTCATAGATTTGATGACGATTAATTTTTTTTATGTGTGTCAGGTAGATTATAAAAAAATATTGGACACGTATTTTTTATTTTTTTACATAATCAAAAGATTAGGGCGATACATTGAGTTAAAATGAAAAAACATACACGAGTTTGTAGATTTTATACTTACTTGTGACGTAGCGACCCCCACTCCCCAACTTTAATGCGTTTTATCTAAGTCATTTTTTATTAATATGATAAAGCAAAAAATACGTGTCTAATATTTTTTATTATCTGACGGACGGACTAAATACTTTTTTTACCGAGGCATTATCCCTATTTCGGGAGGAAAGAGCCTAACAGCCATCAAAGCTGCAAAGCAACGTTTAACATTAAAATTAACTCATACCTATTTGCATCAGCTTTTTGGTTAGTGTGTTAAGCACTCAAAAGTTGGTAACAAGGTACTGAACTAAATTACTTTCTATGGACTACGTTATAATGCCGAAGATAGGATTTGTGATAGTGAGCAATATCTTCTTCCAAAAGAAACCATATCACCAAATAGTGCTGCTTCAAAAGCATAAGTAGAAATTATTAACAGAGGAATTTGCCTGTGTGGTAGAAAAATAACTAACCTTCTATTGACTCTACATTTAGAAGCCAATACTATAAATCAAGCTGCTATATTGGATAAATAAAGCCTATCTAATAATTCGGCGCTTAAACTTGCTAAAATTGCCACATGAAATGTCTATGATAAAAAAGTCAAGCTATGAAAGGCTATATCCATTTGTTGACTTTCAGAAATTATTAGATATGAAACAAACCATTTAGGTACCTAGTTTTCAATAGGTTTTTTCTGGTAGCATAATTATCAAACTTTTAATGCTTTTTGTTGTCACAGAATTTTCATTGAAATAGTTTTTTCATTTCTCATACACGGAAAGTAGGTGTTTGTTTGATCCGAGTAGCGGGTGGCAGGCGCTGTTCCCCACCCTTAGGCGGGAAAGACTCATAGTAATTGCTTCCCCTCTCTAGGGCAGGAATGAATTTAAAAAATAGAACTAAATTTGGTTAGGTCGTCCGCTATGAAAAAATTACTAAGGGGGGTATTACACTATCATATCTATGGTCAAAGATATAATGAAATTGTAAAATAGACATTTATTATGGGTATATCCCCCTTTAGTTCCATCCCCGTTAGATCCTAATATTACACTATCGTATTATAATTATCATATACCTATCTACGAAGCTCCCCATCTTTGATCATACATCTATGATAGTGTAGTGAAAACTATCGATTAAAAAAATGCTGCAGTCTTGTTAGTTATAAGCAGACAGTGTGAATAAAAAAAAAATACGTATAAGCGGGACGACCCGCGGCGGTGACGAGGTGTGTTCCATATTTAAAATTTAAAAAAGACTAATAGGTACTATACTCATGTTATTATTATCAATAAATATTTTAGAAAAACTATTTTTTTTACTTTCCTTAAATTCGAAACGAAAAGTAGACTGTTTAACACGGATGAAAGTCATCATTCTTCTGTGGGTAGGCCACCAACATTGGCAATGGGGACAAAGTTACTAGGAGGTCAGGGCCCTAGAGAGAACAATCTCTTGATAGTGCAAGTCGTATACAGAAGAAACGGTTTCTATCTTTGGGTAAGCGGCCCGTTCTTCTTCTTTGAGGATGAAGAAGTGGCCCATTGATATGTTGGTTGAACCTCATGACTATATGAACGTTGTACTATCATATTTTTTTAAGGGTTCCGTACTCCAAGGGTGCCAAACGGAACCCTATTACTAAGCCTCCGCTGTCCGTCCATCCGTCCATGTCTGTCAGCAAGCTGTATTACATGAACCGTAATAGGTAGACAGTTGAAATTTTCACAGATTATGTATTTTTATTTGCCACTATAACAAAAAAAAAAACAATGAAGGTTAAAAATTAAAGGTTTTTTTGCTAAATATTTAATGGTGGTACGGAAACCTTCGAGTGCGAATCCGTCACGCACTTGGTCGGTTTTTTAGGTCCTGTTATTTTATCCTCCTGTTTTTAATGTTTGCTGACAGAAAACTCAATTTGGTGAACCTAAAGCTTATCTTTTTGCCTACGACAATAGGTATTTATTTCCGAATGTTAAAAGTAGGTTTAGGTAGTTATTCTGTGTTCCTTATGAATGAATGTATTATTAACACCTGCATTTTTGCGTGATTCGAGTTTTTGTCAATCGTTATTATTGATAAAATTAATTGTATCCGCCTATTCCAAGACTTATCGTTATATACAAAAATGTAACGCATACACCAGCAATCTAATCTATACAGTAAAATAGGTATGTAGATTGCTACACAATGTAATGCTTATCACGTGATTAAACCTCTTTTTGCATCGTATGATAAATCATGATTCATGATCATAAAATGAAAAGGCATTTTTAGCAGTTAGTACTAGGACTTTGACCGGCTGGAGTGTTCCCTTAACACCACAACACCCTGTCCTCCCCCTTCCGCATCCAGTCTGTCCCAGCCACCTTATTAAGATCGTCGGTCCATCAAGCTGGGGGGCGTCCCACACTACGCTTGCCGATACGCGGTCTCCACTCCAGGAATCGTCTTCTCCACCAACCATAGGTCCTTTGACAAACATGGCCAGCTTACTGCCACTTCAGCTTGCTTACTCTGCAAGCTGTGTCTGTTGGTAACTGCAGTTCCGTAGCCATAGTTCTCTATGGCTATGGAACTGCAGTTACCGACGTTCCGAATATCTACAATGTTGATTGTTTACATATCGATGTTCCTCTAGGCCTTGCAGATCTTGATAGACCCAGCTGCCATCAACCATTGAATATCAACAATATATCCTGACGACTACCTAGTCAAAGTTTCACCAGACCTGTCCGTAGAATATCGATCGAAACTGGCTGGCTTCCAGTTTAACCGGGTGCAGCTGACTACCAGTGATTTACATGGAGCGACTGCCTATCTGTCCGTAGAATATCAGTATTCCCGAGTAGGTATTTGCGTTGTGTTGTCCATTAATAGACAGATAGCAGACACAATCGCAGTCGATGTTTAGAAGCATCTGGTTAGAACTAACTCAATCTGTACCTGTATCTTTGGGTCTGTTCATAACATAAAAATTTGGAACCACAACTGATTATGCAGCTGTGTAGGATTATTAACCTATATAATCATTTTTAAATAGACCAGGATTACATAAATTAGGATTATAATGATAATGAAATGGAAAATGTAGGTTTATTATAATTAATACAGATAGAGACGGAAATACTTATAGATAACAGAAACAGATATTATTTTATGGTTTTATTAATATTATTGATTTGAATTTGTATGATTCTGAATTTAATTAATAAATGTGAAACTTATGTTTAATTAATGTAAACATTACTTATGTTTAATTAATGTAAACATTACTTATATTTAAATAATGTTTTAATCAATATGTTTGTTGTAAATAATATGTAATAACTGAACAGACATCTGGGGTGCTGGGAAGTTTGTTGCGCCACTTCTTCTTCCCAGCTAAAGCACTAGGAAGTGGTGAAGGGCGGGCGGTTTGGGGGACTATCTCATGTATTTTGACGTTTTAAAAGTTGTGATTCTCAGCCCAGTTTAAATAAATTACTTTTGATTTTGAATATTTTCGCATGGGCTAGACCTACACATTGTAGGTAAATGAGTTGAGAATTGGAACTGGAAGAGAAAGTACAGTTTGGATTCCTGAACTTTGAGAAGTTACGGGATTCAAAAGCTTGAGGAATTGGTAAAATATCTGCCGTAACCCTTTCTTTTAAGTGTTCGAATACCAACCTCTTCAAGCTCATTGACATTTTGCCTTGACTTTCTGACTCTGTTTATTTTCTTTACCGTCCTTGAGCTTACAAATGCTCCACAGCCAGCGCACATTAGATACAAACCAAAGAGCATTACTATATCTTTAAAAAATATACTATCTCCAAGCTATCACAAAAATTTTAAAACTGTTGTACGCTCGATAGTGTTCTTCGCCCATAAATTCGAAATTCAAAACGTCCGTCATCTGAATTTAAATGGCAACTCATTTCCATTTTACCGCCCAGAAATTGATTTTCTCGATCACAAAGTAAGATAATTTATGCAAAGAATCATGTACCGGTCCGCGACGTCCTCGGTCTAATGTCAATTCGCAATTCTGTATTAATACTATAATAGACAGTTATACATAACAAATACAATATTCTGACAACATATTTCTCGAAGGTCACGGCAAACGCTAATTTTCTTTATTGCGACATCGCATCGGGACACGCGATGTAAATAAAGCAATATTTTTTTTTGTTTTTCGTTTTTATGAAGTTGAAATTATAAATCTGTGTTTGATTGTCTTGCTGTGGGTCGTTATGAGATATAATGATTTTACAGGAGCCCATAATGCTTTACACCTTTCAATGGCGTCGTCGTCGTTGGAATCATTCGTTTTAAAACGTCAAAAGGGTCGATTGCAATTGCTTATGTGAGCTGGTTAGTACAATTATGTAGAGGTAGTACCTAGGTACATGTTTTTCATAGTTTTGCTAAGAAATTTACTAAGTAGCTTTGCGATAAATGCGTGTAGACACGGCTACACATCAAGCTAGACACTTCCAGGATAAGCTGACCTCGCATTGTACGAAAATCTTACACAATGCGAGATCAGCATAAACTGGAAATGTATAGCTTGATGTGAAGCCGTGTGTGTCTTTAGATGTTGAGTTTCCGTCGACGCGGTCTGGTGGTTGTGGTTCCTGCATATTTTCATCTCCTTCATAGGGTCTACTGTACCATCTTTTTATTCTTTCTTACCTCTTTTTTCCAATATAAAAAATGGAAGGCATATCTAACCCACCCGTGTTCCTTCGGTTGCCCTGTTGCCGGGGGTCAAGATCTCCCTTTCGGTTTTCTTCGCAACCCCGGCAGGCATCGGCCCTAGCGGACCCCGTCAATTCTGCTGACATCTCTTTGAGGCGCGCGTGGAACACAACGCGCCGTCGACCCGGGCCTAGTCCTTATCGGACGGTGAGCTACCCATTGCTCACCGTCCGCAAGCCCGCGCCTACGGTGGCCGGAAACCGGCTCGCGATTCCACTGTAATTAGGTACTTACTGGTTTTATAAAGTGTGACTTATTCCATAGGATGCACTTTTTAGAAGTTACAAGTCAAAAACTAAAAGAAGTCCGAAAATTTCGAGGTTGTTTGAGCACCACGCAGTTAGCACAGGTCTTTCGAACCTGGTTTTACACTAGGTATTGGTATCTATCCTAACAACATTCCAAAAAATCTGTATCTACAGAGCATTTTTTTTGCGACCTACGATGTTTTATATGATTGGCCTATTTTGAACAACAGTTTATGAAAGTTGTAATATTCATGAACCTGAAAACACGCCATTGTTTTTCGGGCCTATTAATTTTAAAAGATTATAATCTACGTGCTGTGTACGTACCTACCTATACCAATCATCATTTAGCTTATAAATTTTGTTATTACGGTAATGCACGATCAGATAGTAATCTAACTGTCATCCAAAGTTCAAGGTATTTTTCATAAAACTAGATATTAGAACATTCTGAGTTCAAAAGAACGAACTGTAATTACAAAAATATTCGTTGAATGAAAAGTACGGTAAATTTTACTTTCCTGGCGTAGTTTTGATTAAGTTTACAGCTTCTAATTTGTTCAGGCCGCATGAAAGAATTTTCTATTCAGGGGAGGCATTGAACCTTTGAAAGCAACCTACGCCGTGAACGTACACACGTGGGGAAAATTCCGTCACCATAACGACCACGCAGTTAGGCCAATAGACTTTCTCATTTTCCGGCAAACAACTGAAGCCTTCTTGCTATTTTTGACAAATAAATTTCATTTTTGACATCTAGAAAGTGCCCAAGAAATCTGTGATAATTTTACACAGCGTTGTTTAATTTTATATAATTTAAATAGTGATTTTGTACGAGAATGTCTTACAACTTCGACAGTGGTCAAGTAAGTGTCCAAGTTTTTCCGGTAGACGGCTTCTCAGAATGATATCGTTTTCTATAATAAAACAATTATGGGATTAAAATTAGTTCTAATCTTCTATAACGAGGATTTTATTACGATAATGTGCTTGGTTGATAATAATTCTAGTTGCTATGTTATGCGTCGATAATCTAGTTATCAGTCAGTTTGACCAATATGCGAGCTTAGGTACCAATTAGTTTTAAGGTATCACTATCTACTGTAGTATCGTGTGCATTTGAATGAAGTCAATTTTAGGTGTCTTTATAACAATTATCCACAAATCCATTATAATTACGCTTGTGCTGGTTTGATGGGAAAAGGCTGTCTGAAAGTTGTAGCCTAATTAATAAAATATCGAATATCGCAGCGTCATGCTGAGATAGGAGCCTTTTTGGCCTCGCACAGGTCGTAGTTATTTTTGTTTGTTAGTTTATAATGTCCCTTTTTTATTTTTGTTAATATTTGTTTTTTTCATTACTGTTTTGTATTTCCTGTGCGTGTCCCAAATAAAATATTTTCTTTCTTTCTTTCTAATTTACTTTGGGACAGCCGAGGTCTTCAGGAATGTAACTATATCCTTACATATTATAAAACAAAGTCCTATTTACTTTGGGATAGCCGGGGTCTTTAGGAATGTAACTATATCCTTACATATTATAAAACAAAGTCCCCCGCCGCGTCTGTCTGAACGTGATAAACTCAAAAACTACCGCACGGGTTTTCAAACATTTTTCACTAATGGACGGAGTGATTCTTGCGGAAGGTTTTTTTGTGTAAATTGGCTGAAATATGACGATTATTGTAGATGTCAGAAAAAATCATGCCGACTGGGAGCTTTACTGGCATGCGCCACGTAAACCGATAGAGATTCATCAAAAACGTCCGTAATAGCATATGTCTATCTTCTAAGGATGACCCACAGTAACCATTGTTATCTTTCAGAATTTGATAAAAATTCCTTTGTTTTTTCCGAAGCTATATTGACCGGTATCATCATCATCGGTATCATCGGTGTAATCCTTGTCCAATAAATGTTATTTAAATTGGGCATTTAATTAAATTTAAAATATGCCTTGACATCATATCATATAAAGGAATGGTTTAAAAGATATTACAGATTCAAAATTACGCGTAACAAAATATTAGATCTTTACCTATGAAATTATCGTTTTTCATGAAATAAGTTAACGCCCTTGTTTCTCTATTTTTTAATTTTATTAATCAATGTTATCAATTATCCATACAATCAATGCATTTTTGCCAACGTAGTGGTAGCTTAAGATGCTCTTTTTTAAAAAGTCTGCTGGATGGGAGGCAACAAATTCTTCAAAGGCATTTTGAACTGCCTCTCGGTTATTGAATTTTTTCCCCGCCAAGAAGTTACCCAAATTCTGGAAAAAATAGAAGTCTGTAGGGGTAAGGTCTGGTGAGTACGGTGGATGACGGAGAACTTCCAATCCCAGCTCTTGTAATTTGGAGACCGTCTGCTGTGCAGTATGAAGTCGCGCGTTGTCGTGCAGGAGCAGCAAAGCCGAATTATTGACCAAAGCGGGTTGGAGATGTGCGAGCTTCTCCATCATTATGTTCAGTTCTTCACAGTACACATCTACAGTAATGCTCATCCCGTTTGGTAAGAAGCTGTGATGAATGACATCGGCGCTAGACCACAAAACAGTGACCATCACTTTTTTAGGGTTCAGTTTTCGTTTGGGGCATTGTTTACGTGCTGAACCAGGATCTAATCAACTTGCTGAGCGCTTGCGATTGTCAAACAGAATCCATTTTTCGTTGCAAGTAACAATGCGATTCAATTTGCCTTCGTTTGTGTGCCTGTTAGGCAGTGCACAGCTCAACTCGACGCGTGCTTCGCGCTGGCGATCATTCAATTCGTGGGGCATCCATTTGTCAAGCTTTTTTACCTCGCCAATTCGACGCAAATGGATCAATATTGTTTTGATGCTAACGTCGAAAGGTGCTGCTAATTCAGCTGTAGATCGAGAATAATCAGCTTCCACAATCGCCTTTAATTTGTTATTGTCGACTAAAGTTTTCGGTCGACTACGGGGTTAATTTATTAGGTCGAAAATTCCAGAATGGAAGCGTGAAAACTAATAACGGGTGGTGCGATCGTTAGTAGTGTTCGCTCCGTATACGTCGTTGATGTTGCGTGCCACTTCTGCCGCTTTGCTGCCACGATGGTACTCATACTCCATAATCACTCGAATTTTTAACGTATCCATGATGGCAAAAAACGTACAAATGCGATGAAAACCGAACGCTAACCATTAAACAAATGACTAATTTTCAAAATTTCAGAGAATTCCATATTTTAAAAATAAAAATAATTTGAAATTAAGAAAAAAATTAGACTTGAAATAGCCAGTACCGACCTTAATTATGGTTGAAGTGCAGCGGTACACACTTACAATAGGAGTTAATAATCTTTTCCTGGACTATTAGGTATGTAATCCCGGTACTGCCTGGTAGTAAGTTCCCGTGCGATATTTTCCGACATCCACGCGAGCGCCGCGGGCAAAAGCTAGTTCCGAAATAAAGTATATAGACTAAAACTGGCGTGGTGACTACGGACAACCAGAGAAGTGTCTTCTTTTCTATCCTTCGTAGCTTGTGTCTACTTTCTAACTGCGTAAATGCAGGTCAGATTGAAATGGATTAACATACTTAATCTATTTCAACTGATATTAAAAGCGCTTGGAAGTGTTGTTTGCTGACTATGAGAACCTTTTCGACATCATTGACATGCGTTCAAGGAACACATCTTGAAGAAACCTGGGGTCTAGGATGCCAATTAGGCATTATGCGTGCAAGCGTGGTGGGTTGAACCATATTCGAACATCTATCAACCAATAGCGAAAAACGCCCTATGGGTTGATAGATGTTTTTGCCCTGAAATGCTGCTCTAATTCGTTTCACTTACAGGCTATTACTGTTAGATGAAGCTCTAGTTTTTTATTTATTGGCTCAAAATTAAATATTTGTCCCACATATCATCATGTCTTGCTGATCCAATGCTGCTAATCCCATAAATTCTATCGCCACTGCACCTGCATCTCGCTGTACTTTCCCCTACAATAGTGCAGGACGGACGTTTTTTACTTACTTACAAATTGTAATTCCTTTAATCCCAGTTAGATACATCCAATTACATCGTAAACATCCTTAGCCCTAGTAACATCACTCGATTATTTATCGTATTTTAGATAGTTGTAGGGTTCGAAATTGTTTGTATTTTTGTCGTTCTGGATGGATCATTGGATAGAGGGGTGATTTTTTATTTGAGAGCGAATGACAATTTTTTACACCATTGTGTGCAATGTTAATCCGTGTTTGACACATCGTGTTGGTAGTCTTTAGTTAATAGCTCTCGTGTATTCGAGATAAATTGTTTTCTGTATTGTTGTTTTGATAGGAAAATGTTTTAGTAATTCTAGAGATTATAAGGAGACAAATTGTGTTTTTATTCGCCAGTTCCACTTGCTATTGTATGTCAGCTGTAGGAGTCAACTGGCACTTTGTGGACCAAACAAGCGCGTCTGTCATTGATTAATTACCTAAAATGGACCACTTTGTCTGATACATAATCAATGACTGACCGAAATAAAATTTTTGCTTACACAAATACAAACGTTATTGAACTCCTTAGTTTAATCTGGGTCGTTTCCATTAAAGTAAACACAGTTAACTATATACCTATCTCTTGATACGTGTAAGCCCAGTATAATATACAGTACCTCGTTGACCGAGCTCTGCTTGGGTGAAAATAGAGAATGCTCATATAATAGTAGGATAGTTGATACTAATTCCATGTATAGTACATACTAATTCCAAGCTGTCATGATTGTAGGTATTTACCAATTCCATGTTATCATGATAGTAGGTACTTACTAATTCTATGCTGTCATGTCATTATTCTAAGGTAGCCATCTTGTTCTAAACTTTAAGCGACCGAGCTCTGCTCGGGTGAAAATACGGAAAAATGAATTTTCCCGTATATGAGATTTACCTAGTTAGATAGATTTTTGTCCCGTAAACCCCTATATTGCAACTTCCATCGAAATAGTTAGAGCCGTTTTCGAGAACGTGATTACAAATATACACACAAAATTTCTTCCAAAGCAGTCCAGCCGCTTAGGAGCATTTAGATGACAAACATACGTACAGAAGAATTATATATAAAGATATATGTACAAATAATGCTCATTTAATAGTATAGGACAGGATGTGTAACTGACTATAAAGCTTATAGTCTACAAGAATTGGATAGAATTATTTGTCGGCTTATATATTCTAATCAGGTACCTATAGGTGAACACCTTAATCCTTTCCACACTTCCCAGCTTGAAAAACCAAAGTAGTCTCGTTATCTAGGGAATAGACACCTACTCGTTAAAAGCCATAATTAAACTCAACTTTAACCGAACGCCAGTCACAAATCATGCCATCGTTAGCAGCTAATTGGAATTCCCTATTCGATGTGTATGGTTATTAAAGACGTATTAGGCCAGTCATTTAAGACATCGCAGGTCGCGAAAAGATACACTCTACTGATTTTTTTAATGTTGATAGGATAGAATAGATAGCAGTAGTGTAAAACCAAGTTTGCAGCTCCGAAAGACCCTTTACTAACTGCGTGGTGCTCGAAAAACCTCGAAATTTTCGGACTTCTTCAAAAATTGACCGTTATAATGATGCCCCTTTTATCTCCCATGACTTTCCTCGTAGAATAAGAATTTTGACCGATATCCTGCTCGCAAGACGGTTAAAACTTAACTGAATTTGCTCAAATAGTAGCAAAAGTTGGATACTTTGAATATGTTGGGTGAATTATACATAGGATGCACCTTTTAGAAGTTATAAGTCAAAAACTGAAAGAAGTCCAAAAACTTCGAGGTATTTCGAGCACCACGTAGTCGAAACTGCAAACTTGGTTTTACACTTTTGGCACCTATCCTAACATCCCAAAAAATCAGTACAGTGCAATTTTTTGCGACCTTATGCGATTTTCGAGTCTACAGCGACTGGCCTATATAGTGTAGTAGTCCATACTATATTATATAATATTAAAAACGCCAAAGTAACTGTCTGTCTGTTAGCTTTTCACGCCCTAACGGCGGCTCAACAGATTTTGAAGAAACTTGGCACATCGGTAGACAATGACCTGCGTTAGGACATGGGATACTGTTATCCCGGTAGTACGTTGCCGTGGAATAATTTTCGAGGTCTACGCAGGTGAAGTTGTGGGAAAAAGCTAGTATATAGTTTACAACATGTTCGTTAACTTGACGAATACTTAACGAGTGCGTGATTCTCGCCGGAAGCAGAAAGGCGGAGCAGCTATCGTGCCGTGACTCAAGTCGAACTGAAGATATTTAACAACCGACCTTAAGTTTTACAACTTAAAATAGTCGGCTATTTCTGTACGAGACTTTGATCAGTCATGAAGTTTTGGCGAACGGAAGTAGCGACGGACGGCTATGAAAGAATAGGACAGTCACCATAAAGGTTTCATATTCCTGCCATAAATTGTCAATTTACATAATTGTGTGTAAATTGTAAATGTAATGGACAATTTATTGCACTATTTATGAAGTTAGGAATATTCCTTAGCCGGTCACGACAAATTATTGTTTATAGTTTAAGAATTTCTCACATATTAATTAGCCATATATACAAATGTCAAAAACCAAAGGCCCTTTGGCATTTGTCAAAAGACAAAAGCCAAAGGGCTAACCGTAAGATTAAACTTCCAGATGTCAGTTAGGTTGTAGATCAGAATTTCACACAAAAATGTGTTCAATAACATTTTGCGCAGACATTACTTATTTTTATTTATTCATTCTAAATTTGTATTAACAATAACATACATAAAATCTGCCAAACTGCGTAACAGTTTGTCGGCAGTTGTTCTCGTCTAGCAATGGATTATAAATTGTGAATTTTGAAAATTAAGGAGCTAAATCTTAATCATGCTAAGCAAACTTTAAAATAATATTCGACCTACAGTCGAGATGAAAAAATCTCACATTTTACAAAAAGGCAACAGTTAAGGTTTTTGAGGGTAAAAAGAAGATTTAAAAATATGTCTGTCCTGTAGAACGTTATAGAACTAAAATGGTTGAAAGACGCTTTCGCTTTATAATGCAGTTAACAAACAATGCAACATTTATTTTATTTTATTAACTTTATTTTCTTTTTGTATACTTACTCAAACGATAGCTGCTAACGCAATCCAACTCCGTAATAGTTTGTATAAATTGGGAAGTTTTATTAATAGAGAGAGTCCTGGCACACATGACACAAGTTTAATCTTAGCTTGGTTGCCGGAGGTAAATAATCAGTGATTTATGCAATTAAAAAAACTATTGTCATAGTACTAATACTAACCTATCTCCTTTGTGTAAATTTGGAAATAAAGTTTATTATATTCCATCTCTTATGATTTGATCAAGATTGCACCTGCTTGGTAGGTTACCGAAAGATTCGATAAAAAACCTCAGATTACTTATATCCAAATCGCCCAAATACAAATCCATAACAATGCGAGTACTGTCACTGCTTTACTTTTATTGATGTGAATACCATGGAATTGACATGAAGACCTAATCTCGAATAGGTACCTTTTACTCTTTTATAGTCCATTACTATTGATAATATGGAAATATTATGGAAATTGTAACAGTAAAATCGCATTGGATTGCAAAAAAGTTTAGACGTCTATTTTCCATACTATCATAGTAGTCTCCATGATAGTATCGAGGTAGAGCGCAATTTGAAGTAGGGCTGAGCTACTCGTTGATCGGGAGCTATTCATGCACGCGAACTAAATTCAAACAAAAAGAACATACGCATTAGCTTTCAGTTTTAGTCAATAGATTTCTATATTTAGCCCACGATGACGTTTCAAAAAGCCAATCGCGCAACCCTTACGTAATCTGCGGGTTGAGCCGAATAGCTATTTAAATGTCGGTGACTGAAGACCGTGAGTCCGTGACAAATGATCAAGTTCAGGGACGAATGGCAAATTGATTGATGTCATTACGCAACACGCTATAAGGGAATCAGTCACAATTGGTAGCGAATGTGGCGCTTCAGTTAAGGTTTTTGAGGGTAAATCTTGTTTCTAATTGCCAGTCACTTGCCAGTCGCAACTCGACAGTTCAGTGCTAAATGACGCCTTTTCTGATCGAGCTTCCGATTTCGGTATCTACAAAAATAATACCTCGTTATTTAATGACTGTAGCATAAGAAGGTTCAGGATCGATGATTCAAAGCGCATCCTCAACGATAGAACATTTTATTTGCCCAACAAAAGGCTGTCTTACCGCAGTGTAGTGTCTTGTGCCACTACCAGGTATCTCTAGCTGGTCATAGTAAGCATGACTAATAGATTGGAATCTATTTAGATAGATATATCTCACGAATTCACGGTGTATCCATGTTCTACGTTTTATACCTTGCACTTGGAATAAATTTCCGCGTTGCAAGAATAGACTAAATACATGCAAAACTTCGATAACACCTACGATATTTTTCTATTTTCCACGAGACTTTCCACTTGCAAGGCTGTTACAGGCATGTCTTCACTTTATTTTTCTTCCCACGCGATGCAATTCAATGCAAGTAGGCAGTCATGGTCGAGAAAATATCTGCATGCGACGTAGGGTTACTGGGGGATGCCTATGTTGCTTTACAGAAAACTGCTGATGACAGTATTCCTTCAAATGTATTGGGGACTTATCTTGAATGGGGACCTTTCCTTAAATTGCATCAGTTTCTTCTTCTTTTTCTGCTTTTAGATATCCAATTTTATTTTCGGTTAGCGCAATATCTAAATCTTTATTGTTCTTTCATATCTAACTACAGCTATATCGACCGCCTTATATCTACTTCTTTCCTAGCCCGATCTTGTTCAACACAATCCATTCTCCCTTTCTTAGGTCTGTTTCTCTTTTTATAGCGTTCCACTTTCAAGCTTAGGTCCTTAATTTCCCAATTTTGGTCATTGAGGCCGTGTCTCCCACGATCGTCTAGTGTAGAAAGAAGTCTATAAGAGGGCTATATTTGGTAGGGGGCATTTACGAGTGGTTACTATAGATAATGTTTATGTCGATAGTGTTGTTTTCGGGAAACTTCGCCATGCTTATCATGCGTGTTTGATATGAGCGCAGTTAGGAGTCATAAAACAAGACCTTACCCTGATTTCTTTAACGTGTAGGTACAATACAATTTTATATCTTTTTATGAATGCGTTTTTATCGAAGCACATTTTCAAGACCTTGGAAAATTAATGCCACTGCTTTCCTTGCGTGGGTATCATGTCAATACTACTTTGCTTATAGTTTAGCGGTAATTGTAGTATAAGTAGATTCACGTTTATCAATAAGTAGATCTTATGGGCTGATATATCTAGAAATTCTTGGTGTCAAAAAAATCTCTCAGTTATAGAACCAATTTTTCGTCATCAAAAAAATGTTTGACAAGATAATTCTAAATTATTGCGGGCATTTATAATTTAGGCAAATGGGCGCGTGATGTATGGGGTAAATAACAATTTGCAACCCTTTGTTGAGGGGATGATTATTATAACGCCCTGCTCTACAGGGGGTGAGTTGACACCTGATCAATGGGTGGCGGGTGTATAGTGCTATTGTTATATTTTATGGGATTATTTTTTATTTGAAGATCTCTTGACGTAGTGAAAAAAGGGTATTTTTTTTCGTACCTAAGTATTTGAATTTGTTATTCAAGTTATGGAAGTAGGAGCAAGCTAAGGGCCTTGCGATAGAAAACTTGCTAAGGACTGGGCAGTAGGTATGCCTACTTAGTTACTTTCATTCGTATATCTTAAGCAGAATAACTTTCAATCTACTTGAAAGCTAACCAGGAAATAACCAAAGAAGGTACCTATCGATAAGGATGCGCCATTTGTTCTGGAAATTTTAAATTTTTGATGAATACTTGATTATTTTGTTCTGTGGGGAATAGGGCCTGTTTAATTATTACTTTTTAATGTGACTGGCACGTGCTTGAATTTGTCACCACAGGCACGTGTCAGCCGCATATTCACAAGTGTATTGAGAGTTAAAATGTTGTTTTTCCCAATACAATGATTTTAAATATCAACTTGATTATTCTTCGAGACCTATATTAAATTCTTTCATAATATCTAACTTTAAAGTTACTGTTTTATCAACAGTTCAACAAGGAATCGGCACCGAGGCGATTGGGTAACTGGCAGGTCCCACGATGGGCGCCAACAAGAGCAAGACCTTTAGAAATGCGACCAGATCCCAAACCCATATGTGATTCGAACGGCCACTTCCTACCCGGAGCCCCGAGGGGCACGTCGCGATGTTTCGGCCATTACACCGGCACCTGGGAGCTCCCAAGGAAAATAACAAGAAAAGTTGGTACGTAAAAGCGTGTTTTGGTACCAATAAAACTCCCATCCCTAATACTTTAGCGAATTATATCATTATTGTTCGACCTTGGTGGAAGTCATAAAGCTTCGTCATTTATTTGTCAACATACACGCAAAACACTTCCTACTTCCCAAAAGTCTCATGTTACGTAGTAGTTAAGCGACTGATTTTGAATATTTCGCTACTTACCGATTTGCTCAATGGCTGCATAAATATGGATTTTTGTTAAAATCGATGACCTATTAATGTGTCTGCACGCGAATATTTTGTATATGGGCGAAATTGAAATCAGGACATGGAGGTATCTGTCACACGCATATGGAGCGTAGGGCTCTTCATGTCAAGACGTGCATTGTTATCGAGTGCTCAATTGTATAATTTCAGCGGAGGACTTAGCGAAAGAGCCACCCGTTGGAAGATTTCCAGACTGGCTGAATCTTCGTGTTCAGAGGCCGAAAGCGGCAGAGGCGGCACGCCTGCGCTCTGAGAAACGCGGCAAAATTAAAAAGGAGCCAGGCAAGACTGAATTGCGGGACGCCCAGACGTTCCAAGTGAGTGAATAAGCTTACACGCGAATTTCGATTGAGAGACGGTTGCGCGCGAAACGTGCTCTTGTTTGTGTGTGGCGTGGTAGTTGTCATCTCGACGTCACCGCACATACGTCTCCTTGAAACTTCTGCATTCCGAAGTAGGTCAGTTTTGGTGATAATGTAGTTGCTTGTAGTTTACAATGTTATTCTTTCTTTCTCGTAGTCAGTGACCAATACTACTTTCAAATTTTCCGTGGGACCTTCCGATAACCTTATGATGCCAGGTTTTTTCATTTTCATTAAGCAGAATAACTATTTACACCTTTTATAAGTAGGGGAACTTGTTGTACGTTGGACAGTGTTGTACCTAGGACAATCGTGATTTTTCAAAAATTCCAGTGCTTTAAAATAATATTGTCTATGGCAGTCGAAGAATCTGTCAACTCTAACGTTAAGTTAGTTGTGATTAGTCGGCTCCGCATTAGTGCAGATAAAAAGGGCATTTTTTGCTCAACAACTAAGTTTTTCGGATTTCAGTTATTGTCTATTTATTTAGCACGATATACCTACATTTATAAAAAAAAAAACTTTTTAATTACACTCAAATCTCAGTATATGTACAGCTTGACAAAATAGTTTGGAAAAAATGAGGGCGCTACTGTCGCACTTAGGTCACTTCGAATGGGAAATAAATTGTTAGAACATATACAGGTGTTCGAAGCTATAACGTCAATTTTAACTGTGTTTATGAAGCTTGTTAAAAGAAATTCTTGCGATGTTGTGCCTTGATCGGAACTATGTACCTATGATGTAGGTACTAAATCATATTGGAAAAAGATAAAGCTTTTCATTATTTTTTAAGTTGTTTCTAATGGATATTAAACGTTGATAATAAGTAAAAACTTAATATATTTAAAATGCGATCTGATGTGATACTTCATACTATGAATAAAAAGAAATTATAGAGACAAGAGACATTTGGTTATCGGACTTATTAGTACAAAAAAAAAAAAACTCACTACATATAGTAACTGCAAGAGTTTATCTTTTTTTTATTCTAGTATGTCCAAAATACAACAATTTTCCCTTTTTTTTATAACGGCTTTTGTTCTCAGCTTTATAGAAAACCCACAGATTTTATTAATTTCTTATGTAGTTGAATAACTGATCTTTCCATTTATGGATATTTGACAGGTCTTATCTTACCATTTATTTATTAAAAAATTGTTAAAAACTAGCCTAGGTACAACAGGTTCTCATACTTATTACCTAAAACAAGATTGTATCTATTAATTTTACCCTATTATGTTCAACATACAAATCGGGCGTAATAGAGATTAAAACAAACTCATCACTATTTCGAAACAAAAGGTAGTTTAATAGTCAGTTTAATGTTTTTTTATGTTATTTGTTGTTAGATTATTAATTTTCTTTTGTTTTTATTTTATTTCAGTCACGGAAATGCCCGTATCACCGTAAGGGAAAGAAAAAAATTGAAAGAGTTATAACATATTTTGATTGATTGAGGCATCGTTTAGTAGCGTATTTAATTCCTTACATATTTAAAAAAAAAAAACAAAAAAAATTGTAGTAGGTATTCGTAAAAAATATGAATTGGTTATTTTAAATTTTTACATGTCTGTACATAAAGGAATCTGAATCTAAAGAGGAAAAGAAACAAACAGAAAGAAATGGACACGAAAATAATAAACTCCATGAAAATGTTGGAAATGAAGTAAATAAGCAAAATGACGATCCATTAGAGTTAAATGATAAGAAAGAACCAATAGATGCCGACGGTCGCGGACCTTACGTGCCTGGTTCATTGACCGACCCGGACAAGAGGCACGACAGCCACGAGATTTTGGTGAAGGACGCTGTCGAACAAGTACACGGTCCTCAAGAGGAAGATGTTAACAAGTTTTGGAGAAAAGTAGCTGAGAACGCAAAGAAAAATGATCGGGTTGCAGAACAGAATAATATGAGAGAAATCAAAACAAGTGGAACTCCTAAATTGCCTCACGTTAACGTCGCGCAAAACTTTCAGTTTGCGAAGAAGATGCACGTCGGAAATCTGGAGCATCAGCCGTTGCCTGATACTTTAGGATACCGAAATTTGACAAAAATCGCGGAACATCGTGATTCTGATATCATTGTTAAGCCTTACGCTATTGGGTGGAAAGGATACGGCGCATCTGGACCTACGTGTTGCACTAAGATGCGCGTTCATAGGCCCAAGACATGCGACCCCAAGAAAACTGAGGGTGATAAAGGAGAAGGTCAAAGGCCATCGACATCTGCCCCGGATTTAGGAGGACAATATATAAAGTCTATGTCCCTCATGGATCTCGCCATCTGCTGGGATTTCAGACCAGAAGACCCCAAAAGGGAACCGAGACCACCAAAGCATATAGACGGTTCAAATGGCTCTAAGGCGCCAGCGGTATTCACTATGGTGCATACACCAAAAGAA
Organism: Omphaloscelis lunosa; assembly: GCA_916610215.1. Taxonomy (NCBI): domain Eukaryota; kingdom Metazoa; phylum Arthropoda; class Insecta; order Lepidoptera; family Noctuidae; genus Omphaloscelis; species Omphaloscelis lunosa. The sequence continues at coordinate 13,048,951 of OU744258.1, forward strand.
GAACATGAAGGCCTCAGCATTGGTCATACGAATCCTATTTTTAATCAAAATCGTGTTGTAGGCGATATTGGACATCATCCTGTGCCATATTTCGAGAAAGACATGGCAAAAGACAAACGCAGAGATTCATGTGATGTTCAATATTGTCCTCAACATGTTGGTGCTAATGAGAGAGGTTCGAGATCCGCGTCATCTAGCCGGAAGAGCTCAGGTCAGTCTGGGAAGAAGCCGGAGTGTGATGGAATCCATGGATGCGGCACTCCGAGTGAAATGAGTCGTAAGTCTAGTCGCGGCGACACAAGGCCGGAGAAATTAGAACCTATAAAGGATGCATGGAATAATAAAAACAAGAATAACAAAACTGCCTACGACGTTAATCGTAATCGTCATAGTTTGGAGTCGTATGAGAAGACTCCCCTAGCGCAAGGAAAGTTGCACCACAGTTCGCCAAATGACTCGCAACAATTTTCACGACGTCCAACAAAAGACGATTTATTGAACATCAAACATAAGAATTGCGTGTCTTGTAACGGCGTAAAATTATCCCAGGACACGAAACAGAAGGAAGACTATAAGTTCGCGTTTAAAGCTGGTAATCCTAATTCCGTGCAGAGCGTGACTGGCTCCACTGATTCTAAAGGAGTAAAAATGCCTAAGATGCGGCATCCGTATAGTAAGAAATCTTATACGATTCCGACGTTGGCTCCTCCATTTAGTATATGGCGCGACGCGGACGCGTCCGGGTACCCCGAACATTGGAGATTGGCGAGCGTGTATCAACACGCTTACAAACCACTTGAGCAGAGGCGCAAGCCGCTTATAGACAGCGTATATCAGTGATAATGAAAATGCACCTTAAGATTATCCGTTTATTGGGTCCAAACCAATAGCAAAGTGTACATTATTTTATTCAGCTGTTCAGAATTAAAATATTTCTTAAATTATGTATCGCGTTTTAATTCCTTATCATTACAGCTGCGCAACACCTGCGTGCTATCTGTCCTGATATAGAAATAATCTTCGTGCGTGAGGTTGGTAATTATTCACGGTAAGAACCTTTCGTATTCCATGAAGAAAGTGCACTTCCTTATGGTTTCCCAGGCCTTGCTGCAGTAGTGGAACCATCCTTTTTCTGAGAGATTGGGTACATTGGTGATTTGATGTCTGTTGACGCCGAGGATCATCCAGCGTAGTCGTTTCGCTAGTTGCTCGAAGGCTGGATGACCGCGGTATATATCTCGATTAGCTGTGGAGTCAACATGATATGGTTAAGTGCAGGTCAGACGGGGTGACTCCGTGGCCGGTATTACAGAACCAATACTCAAGCATTACTTGAAACTAATTTCAAATATAAGGCTTTAAACTTATTTTAAGCAATGCTTGAGTCGTCTCGAGTTAGGTGCTGTATTATCAGCCGTGTTAAACTTTTTTTGTCAGTGAAATCAACGATAAAGCACTTAAGACTGCGCGCGGTACTGCCAGTCGTGCGTTATACTATGCAGTTCACAGTATAATTATTTTTATGGACAAAAATGCGTCAAGGACGATTTTTGTCTGCTTTATAATAAAAATTTAAAAAAATGTTATTTGTCATACGCAACTGTTCGTTCCGGTGATTAGATAAAATGTTAATCTAATCCTTTAGACTAGATACCAATTGTAAACGCTAAAGCTTCATTTACACATGCACACGATTATCGTGCGCGATAGATCACCACATGGTGTTCTCCTATATCAATATACATGATGATAAAAATCTCACATTCATATCGATTACTAATAGTTCTGCATTTCCCGATGTTAAATTAAACCTTATCTCAATGACATAAAAGTTACATGACTAAAGCTTTGGTTTCGTATGAAAGCGGTTAACGGTCACTCAATAAAGGCTGTCCAAATACAGAGCATTTTTGACACCTAAATGTGAAATACTGGTGACGGTCATCATGAAAATCTGACATTTGCTTTTCATGACAACCGTTATAATATGACAGCCACCGCTTTTCTAGGAAACCGTAGCCTGAGGCCGTTTGTCAACCACACCATGAACGGGACGCCAACGAGAACGAGATGAGGCCGAAGTAAATGTACTGTCGCTATTTCGGCGTCGTCATCTCGTTCTCGTTGACGTCCCGTTCACGACGCGGTGGTCAAACGGCCTTAGGGTCAGTTTCACAAACGAAATTTATCTCAAAATGTATGTGCATTTAGTGATAATTTTCGTTCAAGAAACCGGCCCTAAGCGTTTAATTCAAGTGTCGGAAGCAAAAATCGCCTAGTTTTTACATGCCGTAACGTGCTCAAGATATTCTTCTATAGTGTAGATGAGCTTATAAGAGAGAGAGTTTTATAATTGAGTAGTCTTAGTCATAAAACACGTGCGCGTTGTCATACGCTTCAGGAATCAGTGTTCCAAAAGAAACCACCCAGAAATCCTTTTCTAGCAAAATGATTTTAGTAAAGAACATTCTGACAAACATGAATCAACTTTTCGCAGAATATTCCTTACTGCAATATATAAAATCAAGTTAATTTCACCTATCATCATAAATCACAACGAATTATCTAAAAAACATTAAAGAAATTTAAATCGAATTCTTCCGTCAGCAAAATGCTAACTACAGCTTGATTTATCACAAAACTTTTACCGACGAGGAAGGTAACCTTCGCAAAGACAAATGAACGCGAGCGACTGAATGAAGTGACCTTGGCATTGCGAACAAACTTACCAAAGTCGCTGTATATTTCCGGCAGTAGGAACAGATTGATGGGGGTTCCACATTTGTCTATGCTGTAACCTTTACAGACACTGTCCACGTTCAGACTATTCTTGTTCGTGTCACTGTACATGTACATTCCCGAGTTCAGTTGCAGATTTGATTTTTGGAAAGCTTTTCTGAAAATTTAATTTGGATTAGTATTTTGAATTGAATGAATAGGCACAGTTGGAAGCCTGAGAGGTCGACGGCCTGGCTAACTTACTGGATAATATTCTTATATCATAAGCTTTTTTTATAGGTAAAGTTCGTACTTCGGACCGATAAGAGAGAAAACGACGGATGTTTTTAGAAGAACGCTGTATCATTCACAAAATGACTGCAGAAGCGCAATGTTATCTTCATAAAATTTATCGAACCGCGCAGCTTTTTCAACGCTAAATAGTTTGTTTCCTGGATATTTTCATTGACCAGACAGTCTGTTATGTCAGGTCAGGGTTGAACTTCAATAAACCCTTTGTAGCGTTGGCCATGACGTCCGATTATGAAGCCGCCTTGGTAATGGAGCGCCATGGCCAATGCTTAAAGGTTATTGACTTGAATAGATTGTATAATCGAAGTTCAATTTCACGAAACGCGGTTTTCAACTCGTTTGCACTACAACAACCATGATGTGCAAAAAGATGTCGAAAAAAGAACAAAATATGTGTTTGAAACTGTACCCAACAGACCGCTAATAGTTACTGCAGTTGATTTTTATGCGGCGCTGGTGTATTTTAAACCAATATTTTTGCAAAGGGATACACAGCAGTCTTTTTAGGAGTCTGCAACCACTGGCGAAAATTTTCCAACATCGAAAGTGATAAGTTGAATTAAACGAGGACTTTGCCGTGGCTCAAATTTGAGAACCTCGCGTAGTAGCAGGCCTTGGCTTCACCGGCCAATGGTTTAATCAAGGCCTTTATGGACCATTTAGACGAGGCCAATCCCCCAGAGAATCCACTTAGCCAATGCAATAATAGCATCGTGTTATTTACACGATGCTATTATTGTATTGTCTAGAGATAGTCCACTGCATTGGATTGGACTGGATTTGATTTTGGACTAGCTTAATTGATTGGCGTAGTGGATTGTCCCAGGGATTGGCTCCATCTAAACGGTACATTAAGGTCACAAGGCAATAGCTCACGCCATTAGGCACACGCGCACTTTAGGTATCATAAATAACTCACCTGTAAAGATCCTGCATAATGCTCAAAGATTCCGGAGTAAAGTCTTCAAGCTGACAGCGGTTGTGTAGCAGCAGTAAGTGTGGGTGGCTCTCACCGCCACCCGTTGATTCTGAACCTTCTTGGTTGGTGGGCACCGTGTTTGAAGCTGATAGAGAAGGTTTTAGCATTTCAGCTGCTTGAATGTATCTGGATACAATTTTGAACAGATATTTATTATCACTGAGTGAAGATTCCTGTGGGTGAGACTTGGGATAGGCATTTCATAAAAGGGGCGTCTAATTTCAAAGCTCACTAAAGCGATTTTACAGGAAATCGAACTATTGATGATTTTTAAATTCAATAACATTATATCGCCCTCCTTGTTGAACAACACAATTACACAGGAGTCCATTGGTCGCCATACTATTCGTAAGTGCTGTAATTGGATGATTACGCTCCACTATAAATGGCATGGGTAGTGGATTTTGATTTTAAAATTAGACGCTTCTAAAACGCAATTACGGTAATTTGTAATGTCAAGTCTACGATTTTTTGACAACTCCTCGTGCAGATTGCTAGAACGAAATATTGTTAGCGAAACACTGCTGGGGCCTGGGGCTGTCAGACCATAATCGTGAACAAACGTTTGTCGATTCACGAATAACGTCATCATCAACGGTAATAGGTCAGTAGCCAGTCGGAATTTTCACAGAACATGTATTACTAGGGCTTCTATCCCCCGAAAGGGAGAAAGAAAGAAACATTTACCGTGGCCCCCGGCCAGTGGCGGTACCTTCATATAAGCCCAAAAGCCTTACTAAAATGCTCGATAGAGAATCAATATCAAACCCGAACTATTTAAATGTTCGCGCGCTTAATTCTTATCAAAATAACACAAAGTATCTACCTATGCTACACTACTACACATCGCGATTGTTCGCGCGCAGAGTTTCGCATTTGTAGCATCTACATATAGCTATCTCGCTTACACGCACCGGCTTATACGGGGCTTTCAAATACTATATCTGTCACTTTCGCACTTATAGCGATGTGCCGTATAACGAGTTAGAACCTTGTGCATAGAACAAATCGATCACTATGGCAGATTTATGCCGGGCTTTTTCGGTATGAAGTTGCACGCGTATGCGTGACCTTGTCAGCTTGCCAACTCTGCAGTGTTGCCGTTTTAGCCACGTTGTGCCGTCTTGGAGATTTTTAACGAGTTTGGAAACTTTTTTAACATTTAGCAACAATAAAAACTAGCGAGTTTTTAAAATAACGAAATTAAATATTCAAGCAATATCTTAAAAATAAAAAAAATGCGACATCTAGCTAGATTTTTCATATACCTGGCGACTTTTTTTGCCTAAATGACAACACTGAATAGTTCCCGACATCCGAGAATGGAACTAACTTCAGTTTGTTGTTGTTTGTTTGTTGTTTGTTTGTTTCATTTGCTTGAGTGGAAAAAGGTTATCTTGTTAAAGTTTTTTGTGTGTTTTCTTAGATTTCCTCAGTGATACAATTGTTTTGGTGACTTACCTACAACAATGGAGGTAATTGTACCTTGTGAGGATTTAAAATACGTTCAAGTTTTGATTGGCGAAGATAAGGTAAAATCTTTAAATTTGCTCAGAAAAAACAGTTAATTTCTTCATTAAAACCGACGCCTAATCTGTGTATTTCTCAGACTAGTAAATCGCATAAACGAAAATTTAATAGATCAGTGTATAAAACTAGTTGGATTGTTGGCTGCTCGCATACTAATAAGTTGTATTGCTGGGGCTGCATATTTTTTTCGAATGAAGATTCCGTTTGGAATACATCTGGTTATAATGATTTAAATAACATATCTGGCGCCATTAAAGGCACGCAAATTCCCATAAACACCTGTGTGCAATGGTTTCTTTCGGTAATTTTGGTAAATAACGAATTGAGACATCTATATCACGCCAGTTATCTGAGGAAATTTCAAAATATAACACGCGCGTTGAAAACAACCGTAGTGTTTTTCAAAGATTAGTCGATATTGTTTGTCATTTAGCAGAAGAGGAGGAAAGAAGAAGATGGATGGATGAATTCACTTTTAATTTATTGTACCTAATCAGTAGTTTATGAGAAAATTGCGATGATACATACGTAGGTACCTTTTTTTTTTTTTTTTTTTTTTGGGTGGGAAATCATCAAATAACTTCTCCCGCTCTGGGCGGAGCGGGAGGGCGTGTCAGACTCTTACTGACTAAAACCCACCCGTGTTCCTTCGGTTGCCCTGTTGCCGGGGGCCACGATCTCCCTTTCGGTTTTCTTCGCAACCCCGGCAGGCATCGGCCCTAGCGGACCCCGTCAATTCTGCTGACATCTCTTTGAGGCGCGCGTGGAACACAACGCGCCGTCGACCCGGGCCTGGTCCTTATCGGACGGTGAGCTACCCATTGCTCACAGTCCGCAAGCCCGCGCCTACGGTGGCCGGAAATCGGCTTGCGACTTCCGACGCCCTGGGCGTCTCCTCCTGCGGCGGTTAGGGGCGTGAGGGCGCGAAATTTGCCTCTCCCTCACGCGTTCCGCCTCCTCCTTCGCGAGCATTACCGCTTCACAGAAGGAGGTGACGGCCTCCCATTTCCTCTCGCTCTGTACCATGGCCTGAACCAGGGCCGGACGCGAGAGATCACCGCCGCCGATCGCCTCCACGAGGACACGGCGATGCTCCGCCCAAGCTGGGCAGACCTCCACCGTATGCTCTACCGTGTCCTCCGGGCGATCCACACAATGATGACACCCGGGCGTTTACTCCCGCCTTATCCTGTGCAGGAACCTCCCGAAGCAGCCGTGTCCGGTGAGGACCTGCGTCAGGCGGAAGGTGAGGACGCCATAGCGCCTCTCTAGCCACTCCTCAAAGAGGGGTCTTATCGCCGCAATTGTGGCGTGCCCAGCGCTGGGTTGCGACAATCGCATTCTCCATAACGCCATGAGATCCCGCCGGAGCTCTGTCCGCTGTGCCGTGATTTCTCGCGGCAGCGGAGTTAAGCCCCGGCGTTTCACCTCCTCGCGCAACTCCCACAGGTGCGCGAGGACCTTTGCCTCCAGATCCCATGGCGGTAATCCGGCAAGGAGGCACGCTGCCTCGCAGGAGACCGTGCGGTATCCTCGGGCCAGCCGGATGGCCATGACCCTCTGGGACGCGTTCAACCGGCGTGCTGGCCGCAGCCTTAGTGAACGCGCCCACACCGGCGCTCCGTAAAGGGCCATGGACCGCACGACCCCCGCGTAAAGCCTCCGGCAGGAGGCGTTTGGCTCCCCTATATTGGGCAGGAGCCGCTTCAACGCAGCCCCGGCCCGCTCCAGTCTGGGAGCCAAACGTCGGAAGTGTTCGACGAAATTCCACCGGCTGTCGAGGACGAGTCCTAGATACTTCATCGTCGACTCGACGCCGATGTGAACCCCTCCCGCCACCACCTGGGAACCCGACGGTGGCGCATTCCGAGGTCCATGAAAACCCATGGCCTCGGACTTGTGCAAGGCCACCTCGAGTCCCAACTGCCGGATTCTGTCGACGATTGTCGCAACCCCGCGTGTCGCTAAGTCGGCCGCCGCCTGGTATGACCTCCCCTGCGCCAGGACCAGCGTGTCGTCAGCGTAACAAATGACGCTGACGCCGCTAGGGAGGTCGGCGCGCAGCACCCAGTCGTATCCGATGTCCCACAGATGCGGCCCCAGGACCGATCCCTGTGGGACACCGCACGACATCTCTCGCCGGTTCCACTCTCATACGTAGGTACCTACATACTCAGTCGAAAACTGAACTTTCTTTTTTTGAAATCGGTTAAAATTTTATTGGGCTTGCGTTATTTTGAAACCCTAGGCACGCCACTGCCCCCGGCAACAAGGCATCTCAAGGAACACGGGTGGGTTTTAGTCAGTAAGAGTCCGACACACTCTTTCGCTCCACCCAGAGCGGGAGAAGTTATTTGATAATTTCCCACCCAAAAAAAAAGGGCTTCTAAAACTAAAAAGATGATATACTAGCATAGTTTCTGTCGTACGGCACCCTAAGTGCGCGAGTCTGACTCGCACTTATAGGTGACTAGCTACGCCCTGCGGTTTCACCCGCATAAGTCTCCACCCGGTGGGAATATTGGGATAAAAAGTATCCTATGTCCTAACCCTAACCCAGCACGCGTAGCATGACCACCGTAGAAACGGGTTTTGTCGACGGAAGAATAGACATAAATGACGTTCCGTGAAGACAGTCGGACGGCAACAAAGTAGAAAGACTCAACTGCACTTTTTACGAAATTCGATTCAAAATTCTTTGTTTTGTCACAGGATTTGTTTGTGTTTGATTCTCATTTTTTACTGATATTAAGTCACGTCAACAACAAAAAAAAAAAAACTCAAAGTGTCGGAGTACCAAATTTTGGAACAAACAAATAGTACAATAACATTGGCTTTAATCATTTCATTGGTAATGCCCTATTAGCTAAATGATAAAAAAACAGGAATGACTTTGTTCTTCTATTAATTAAAAACGCTCTCCTGTAAAATCATGATTTTGTAGATAACCGTTTATATTTTATGACCGTCGACTAAAAAGTTTTCCACTGTCTTTAGCATGGCGATTACAAAATCAAATTGTCTTCACTACCCTAGTGATTTTGACAGTTTGGGATAGAAACTTTCTTCTGAAATAGTCTACATGTAAAAGGATCTAGACAAAGATCGTTGGAAACGAAAGACAAAATGACAGATTGTAGAATGTCAAAAACGGAGAAACGAAATGTCATTTTGTATAGAAAGAGCTCTGTCTATTCTTCTTAGAAATAGAAAGCGTCATGCTACACGTGCAGGTAATGGTCTACAAATGTGACAAATTTCATCCAAAATTCCAAATCCGTTCAGCCCTTTTTGTGTAACAAAGAAACAAACTCATTTTCGCATTTATAATATTAGTTAGGAAATGCTGGTAGGGCACTGCTGCTTACGCACACATTCAAACTTCTTTAAATGACAAAAAAAGGAAATTATACTAAAATTACCTCAAGAAATTATAATCTGTAAACCAGTCCTGCACAGCAATAAGTACGTGGCAAGTAGCCATCAAATAAGACGCTATTTGGAGACAGTCGACTGTCACTACGTTAGCACTCCTAGCTGTGATGGCCGTGTTCGACTCTTCAATCAATGATGGCGACCACAGCGCTTGGCAGTCCAGGAGAATCACACGATCGTTCGTGATGTACATGTCGATACCTGAAATTGAAATAGTAAGTATTGTTTAAAAATCTGTAAAGGGCAGGTTTATTATCAGGAAAATTGTAGATAAGTCCCTAAAGGCTAGCGCAGATTGGAGCCGCAACGCATCGCAATAATCCTCCTTCATCACTTTTGTATATTTTCTAAGAACCAACGCAACATAAGAGTGCGGTTCTGGCTGCACCGTACTTTTTTGTATGAAAATGCGTTGCGTTGCGATCCTTTGCGGCTGTATCTAATGTGCATTTGAGTTAAAATGATGTAACGCACGTCACTAGTAACATTTAAACAACGTCAAGCGCCCTTAAGCCCGTGAGTTCGTAGCAGTTAGGCTAAGAACTCACGGAGCAGTTTTCAGCCGCGCCCACCGCAGTGGCAGGTGCAGCGGGACCCGCAAACAATAGCGCAAACCGCGGGCATAAACCGCGTCGTGAAATTTACTATCTACATTTCCATGTACGTACGAGTGTATGCGGTCCCGCCACCACGGCGGGCGCGGGTGAAAATAGATCCGTGCCTAACTGCTACGAAATAAAGGCGCGGTCCAAGTCGGTTGACATATTTTTATGAGTTAGGCGCTCCGCCGAAAAAAAAAGCCCGCGCGAGTTTTCGAAGTGCAGTCTTACTCTAAGGGAAGAAATCAAGGAGTTTATTTTTTTTATTAATGTATGGGTCTGCTCCTGACTCCGATCCTGATTGATGGAAAGTGATGGAACATCTGAATTTCAACTGAAGACAAAGGATAATCTGGCGCCTCAGCTGTCTGGCTACTGCTGAGGGTCTAGTTTACCATCTATTTATCGTCATTTATAGCGATCCAACCCTGCTTGACACGGTATTTACCACTTTACAAAATATCGTGATTTCTTTATCACTAGGTAGGTAAATATTATAAAACAAAGTCCCCCCGCCGCGTCTATCTGTCTGAATGCGATAAACTCAAACACTATCGAATGGATTTGATGACCCACAATAACCATAATATTTTTCAGAATTTGATAAAAATTTCATTGTTATTTCCGAAGCTATTTTGACAGGTATTATATTAATCCTTATGCAATAAACTATGTTACTAAAATTGAGCATTTAATTTAGATTAAAATATGCCGAAACATCATTTCATTTAAATTAATAGTTTAAAAGATATCACAGATTCAAAATTAAACGTGACAAAATAATTGTGGTTGACTGTAACGCGGGCGCAGCGGTAGAAGTCAATGACCTTTTCCTCGGCTTTTAAGTAATCCCGATATCGGTAGTACGTTCCCGTGAGATATTTTCCGAGATCCACGCGGGCGAAGCCGCAGGCAAAAGCTAGTTTGTTTATAATATTAGTAGGAAGTAGGATAGATTACCTTTTGTGCAATGAACTCCCCTCTCTATTTGTTCAATATCTTGCATTTTGAATTTGAAAATACTGTCAGGTTTTTCCTGTACTTTTGGTTCTGTGAGCCCAGCATAGTCAAGTGATTCCAGTTGATTCTCTAATGCAACTTCATTGCTGTCAAATGTGTTATCAGCTGGCATTTCATGAGAGTTCAATATTTGCGTGCAGAGATTCTGATCATGAACATTATTAGCAATCAGATTCAGTATCATTGATTTGCCCACGCCTTGTGTGCCTGGAAGAATTATACATTGTTTTTAAATTTAAGTGACAATGGAACACTTTGAACCAGGAACCGAAAACCTTTATAAATTATAGTACAGGTATGGAAGAACTTCTAATCTTCTTCTTTTTCTGCTATCAGGGTACCCAAGAACAACATGTAAGCCCAGTAATAATACTGGTTGTATTCAATTTAAGGTAACCTTGTAATAATATAAATGATAACTGGGAAAAAAATACCCATATTGAACATATTCGTTTCGCTTTGCTTTGAACCCATGTTTGAAATTTGATATACTTTATTAACCGACTTTAAAAAAAGGAGGAGGTTCTCAGTTCGTCGGAATATTTTTTAATTTTTTATATATGTTCCCCGATTACTCAAAGACGGCTGAACTGATTTGAAAAAAATATTGTTTTTGCATACTAGCAGTGCAATCAAATATTGTTTAAGATATTGTATTGTAATTTTCTTAGACTATCTTCTGTATGCTTTCAATTCTAGAACACACAGGTAGAAGTCTAGAACTGGCTAGTTTTCTAATATGAATCTGAGTGTCAAAGTTACCTGTACCTCAGACATTAATTTTATTAGGACACTAAATTCCGCCAGCGGCTTCACCCGCGTGATATCTTTATAAGTTATAGCCTGTATTACTTTGTGAAAATATATCATTCTACTGAACAAGGAATTTTTTAAATCAGTCCAGTCGTTTTTGAATTTATTCATTACAAACAAAAATACAAATCTATTCACTTTATAATACAAGTATTGCTTATAATATAATACTATCTTCTCTTTATAATATAACTAGCTGTTGCTCGCGACTTTGTGATCCAGGATAAAAAGTAGCCTATGTCCTTCTCCGGGACATGGTCTACCCAAGTGCCAAATTTCATCCAAATCCGTTCAGCCTGTTTAGCGTGAAAGTGTAACAAACAAACTCGCTTTCGCATTTATAATATTAATTAGGATATAATGTATGTTGGTAAATCTATGACATAGATTTTATGTAGTGGCCACATAGCATCCTTAATCCCTTTTCTTACCTATTATACCAACAACTAAATAGTTGGTGCTAGAGTCATGTAGGAACTCTAAAGCACTGGGGTTGAGTTCCAGGTTCTCATCCAGAAGTTTCACAGGTTCTGTCATGAACTTCAGAGGTGGACTTGGCTTTTGTTCTGAAATTTAAATAAAACATAAGTAATTTTTTTATTATTTATTTTTTAGGCTGTGCCAGACTAAGTATTTATTATTTGTATGCAAAATGGTAATGGTAAAATGGGAACACAGATACATTCAGTATTTGAATCACTTTTAATTCACTCAGTCATCAGGTGATGTAAATGATGTGAAAAATCTAAGCTAGACAACACAGCTGCTTTACATGATTATTTTCTAAAGGAGTAGGTATAAACTATTCCTTTACCTGTGTTTTTCTTTTCTTTATTTTCATTTTGAGCAATTTTATGGATGGATGGATGTCCGTCACTCTCAGATGTAGAAGTTTTGATACTCTTTGGGCTCTGTGATCGTTCTTCTTTGGGAGCACTCTGTTCTCTTGTCTTCAGTATGATAGTGGGCTGCTTTTCCTTTTCCTGTTTCTCTTTGACCTGATCTTTAGAAGATTCACCGCGATCTGATTTCAAAATCACCGGCCTCCTTGGTGTGGTGGATTCCTGAGTAAAATTGTTAGAGGTTCAATTCAAGTAGGTTTGACTTACTGTTATTAGAGTATCAAGTACGTTAGAAATAAAACAATGCTACGAAAAGGGAGTTGGCTGATCAATTCAGTGGGTCGCCTCCTATGCGGATATACCATAGGTAAAAGAAAGAAACAAAATAAATTTATTTAGCACAGGCTAAAAAGCACACAGAGCAACAGCAGCAGCACAGCAGGTACAGTAAAACATATTTCTGCTAACCTCTTGCTCGAAGTAACCAGGCGATATGATATTGTTAATAGATTGGTTTTTGAACCTACCTTCGAGGTAAATATTTTTTTCTTTTTATCGGCCATGTTGGGTGACTTTTCTGAGCAGCTGGGGGATGTCTTTATATTTTACTTACTATGCCAAACTTTCATTTTCTAATCAATGTTTACATTCACATTTGCAAACAATAGTTACATACATACAATTTTGACATCAGTCAGTCATTGTCATGTCATTTTGACTTCGACACCAGAAAGAGGTGCTGTCAGCTATAAAAATAGTTGCAATGGTGGTTTTGCTTAATGAAGTTAAAAACTGCCACTTGCTAACTTTAGATGGCGCTGATCTTCAACGTCTTATGATTTGACAGCTAGCCATACATTTTTTTTAAACAAGTGACTTCTTTTACGCGTAATTAATTATTGAGCCCAGTTACGCAGCTGTTTACTGCAAAAATAAGGGGCCCCATATATTTGCCAATGACGTTATAAGAAGAAAACTGTGGGAGAAAACTCTCCGAAAAAAATTGGAATCCGATATTTCATCCAGATAATGTGCTATCCTTTAAGCCTTTTATGGGAGAAAGTGGTTTATAGGTGATGCTTCCAAGAGAACTAAGTCTGTTTTCATTACATACAGGCACTTGTGATGTGATATTGTGTAAATTATAGTAAAGTATGTGTGTGTTTATATTATCATATTAGATCAGTGCTAGGTCGGTAAGCTAGGTATATCTGAGGTTTTTCAGTGAGGAAGACCAAACCCTAGTTGATTTTCAACTCTGATCAGGTTAGTTCTATAGTACGCCTCCAGTCTTTAACGAAATACGAACTTAAGTCAACAAACACAAAATAACCTATAAATTATAAAACGTTCATAATTTATTGACTTTTCCACTAAAGCTGTTTTTTTACCAGTGGTAGACGCTTCCCCTGTCCTTACCTCGTCTATTAATAGTGCTATACTCTAAGTCTCATACACATTTATCTAGTTTTCGAATAATTTGTGATCGACACAAAAGTAAACAAACACAACAATGGCTGTTTATAAAGACGTACAATTGTGCTGCCATCTGCTATGAGCTTTCAGTTTCTAACCTCATTGACAGCAAGCGAGAAATACGCCAAAAGACTACGAATGAAGTTATTTAAAAAGTAAAATTTCGACAGACAGCTGTATTACCTTCTTAATTTGTTGATTGTGATTGGGTAAAAAATATACGTCGTCGTAAGCCGTACACAAAGAGTGAAATAATCCACACGGAAAGTATTACGTTTTTATTGTAGTAATTTCCATCAAAAAGATGGGTTTCTGGAACATTTTCGGTTTTGGTGTGGTTTCCTTGATCTGCATATCATCTTTCACTAATGCAGACCCTTGTGTAGCGAAGACTCCATGTTCATGTGAATTTTCGAATGGCACCGGAATCGACCTTACGCCTGCAATTTCATCTGAGTTTTATACAGCGGATATCTATGCGGTCAAGATGAATGGTACGCAATATGAAATGAGTACCTATTACTATCATCCTTGTTACGACGTTAGTATGAACGTGAGCCAGCCGACCCCGAAAAACACCTGTATATCACCTTTGTCGGTAAGTTCGCCTTCGATATTATGATATTACCTTAGTATTCTAGACCAGAGTGCTCCTAATACATAGGTATAGGTTTCACCACATTATACCATTGTATATGGTTTAGGGCCTCATTTGTTAAAATTCTTTAACTCCTACTAACAGAACGTGTTTACAGAGAGGCATTGACGAAACCTGTTTTCCCATAAAAAATGCGTAATCGATACATAATTCTAATTTAATGAAGCCAAATGTTTCAACATGCTATGGAACTAAACTATATAGTCGAGATTGACTGAATGGTAAACAACTATTTTGATCATTATTATTTCATTGATAATATTAACTATACATACATAGTTATGGGACAATATACGCGTGGCGTCCATCCCGAGCTAACCTAAGTTAGTTTAGTATGCTTGCCAGTCTTTCATACCTGTGGGTGGACGCACATGTATGAAAAACTGGCAATCTAAACTACCAAGTCCAAACTAATTTAGTTTTGCTGTTGGTGGATGGCCCCGCTTTATGTTCATTTGGTTGTATGGCATCTAGGTACTTCTTTAACTACTTACCATCTATCATTCAACAGTATACAGGGTCAAATTAAATGAGCTACCTAAACTTGCAGATGCGATGGGTATTGATATCTGAACACCATAAAACAAAATAAAAACAGATTTTCTCAACTCGTACTTCAAAAAACAAAAATACCAGCGGTTGTTGACCTTCAAATCAAATCTTTTTATTTTTGTTTTGTCGTCTGAGGAGTTTCGCTAGGTAATTTAATCAGGTTTTTGTTGTTTGTTTGTAGTTTTGTTTGTTTAAAATATAAGTAGGTTTATGTTGTTGTGCTAATAGATAACAAAGTTAATGTTATTTGTTTGAACAGTATATTTCAAGCTATTATTAGATCTTTCGATTATCTTATCAATCAATAACTAAGACATTTGATGCTGTTTATTATTTAATTCATTTAAAACTATAGCATTACTATCAAATGCGACTGTAGCATCAGAACACATATTGTATGTAAAAATGACCAGCCCCCAAATTATGTAACACACTTTCAATCATAATCTGAATGATTTTGAAGGATACTGCAAATACAAAAAATAGTCTGCTCAACAACATGAATAACGCAATGAATTATGTTGAACTGTCAAAATGAAAGACAGCTACTGAGTGTGTTACGCAATTATCCCGTAGAATACATAACATTTATGTAGTTCCTTATTTAACATAACATGATGTGCATTATTTTTATTATAAATTGCATTAAACTTATCCTGATTTAATGACATCATATTTTACTTCTGTGTATATTTCTAGGCTGAGAAAAATAGTCTATATTTGATTCTCTATTATGTTTATTACAATGTTAAACAAAAAGTTTTAATTTACAGAAGCCTTATAAGGGTTCTAGTGTCTTATTTAAAAAAAAAATTAAGTGTTATAAATAAGATGTCAATTATGTTATTTTAATTTCAGATCTGTCGTCATGTAAGCACAATGAATTTATTGGACAACACGAACGGTACATACAAATTTGATGAAGGCTCTTATGACTTTATGGGCAGAACAAATATATCACAGTTTTCTGATCAAGGCAACTCTCTCATTTATGCCAATGGACCATCGTAAGTATGCGTTAATATATTTAGTAATGGTTCTAATATATTATTATCCTTTAACATATTAAATGTTTGTAATCTTTCATTATGAAATATGTAGCTATAATGGAGAGCAGTCTTATCTAATTCTACTGTTTTTGAGATAAAAGCTGTTTGCAAATAGTAGGTAAATTAGTACTACAAAAACAACAACTGCACAACAGTAAACCCTTCAGTATGTTTGATAAAAAACGGGTTTGAAATAAAAGGAAATGAATTAAATATAGCATTTTATCATTCCAGTGAAACAATAGTTCTTTTGGAGTGTGCCGAGACAGAGAACAAACTACAAGTGTATTCATTAGCGGAACCAGATAAAATTGTAAGTCATTCTTGTTTATTCAATATTATATAGCTTAATTATAATATTTTAGCTCATTATGAAACATATGGCTTAGCAAGGTCAATGGTTAAGGCCACTTGGCATAAAGCCAAAGGTATTTTTCAATGTAACAGTGTTATGATTAACAAAATAATTTCTGTAGTATTATGTTAAGTACTTTCTTTTAGAAAAGGTACCAATTTTTTAAAAAATCAGGTTCCCGCCTTTTTTCTTAAGAGTCCTATTACATTTTTTTACGGAAATTCGTAATTTTTGACATTGTAATTTTCATTAACATTATGATATTTTAATTATTTAATTACAATAACGATAGTGCCATTCTCTTTCTTATAAGTTGGAGTTACACATTATTTTCAAGTGATTTGCTGAATTGACGCGGAATATATAGTACTTTAATTTTATTTATGGTAATTTTTTCTTATTATATTGAGAAACGAAAACTAATGAAACGTATTCATTGTAGATAGAAGTTTTATACCTTATTAGTTTATTTGATAAAATTTTGTTTATTTGGAATATAATGGACGCTGAATCAAAACATTTAAAGGGTCTTTCAAACAGGCGCGACACAAAGACACCGCTCGTCGCGCGACGAGCGGTGTCTTTGTGTCGCGTCGCGTGTCGCGCCTGTTTGAAAGAGCTTTAATGCTTTTCTTTATGATTTTTTCTGTGAAAACTCAAGAAATTTAAAGAAATTCTAGAACTCCAATAAACAAGTAAAACATTAAACTTATCTTTTAGTAATTTTAGCTTTTATTTGAATTGAATGGAACAAAGTGAATTTAAGCGTCAAAGTTCCATCGCCAACGAATTTTCTTGTAAACTGAGTTCGTAAAATATTTATAGTAAATTACACGAAAAGAAAAATTAAAATGTGTAACTCCAACTTACAAGAAAGAGAATAGCACTATCGTTATTCATAATCAAATAATTAAAATATATTACTGTTGCTGAAAATTACAACGTCAAAAATCATGAATTTGCGTAAAAAGTGTAATAGGACTCTTAATACGTTAGGCTAATAAACTTTCCAAGTACCTACTAGCATGCATAATCTTGAGTGTTTACTTTCACAATTAAGCTGCCTAACTGAGTAAAACATATGAGAAAGTTATACAGACTTTCTCTAATGTTTAGTTTTCATCTGAAAAAAAAAAAAACTAAAAAATATTCACAGGGTTAAAATTACGCACAGTCTTAGTAATACATAAACTGAATTACATCCTCTTGGTAAATGCAATGAGGGAAAACACTATCTGCATGTTATAGCTATAATTGTTTTGCTGCAAAGTTAACTACACACTTCCCAACAAAATATGTAGTAGGATTACTAAGTAGGAATAAAGATGGGTTATGTGTTATTTAATAACAGATAATCTGGTGACACAATGATTAGTAGAGGGCATAGAAGAGCCCATATAAGTGACAACCTGTTACCCGCGACTTTGTCTGCATGTATTTTGTATTTCATAATTTTTTAATGCAGTATGAAAAGTTATAACTTCTCCAGGTCCCACACTACCTGTCTGTCAAATTTGATACCGATTGGTTCAGTAGGCATGAAAAGGTAACAGGCAGACAATACCTAAGCAGAATGCTCTAGACACCCTAGCCAGTCTCCTTCAATCCTATCAAAGCTCATTGGATAATCTTTTTAAAGCTGAACCAGATTACCGAGGCAACTTGTGTATCTTTTTGAATAGAAAATATTGTAATACAATTATTTTCTTATTTTGTCATGTGACGACTTACTACAGCCACAATATAACAGACACAAAATTGCGATAAAACCAGTTTTACAATGGTTTCAACACAACATTTTATCAATTTCGGCTCTGTTCATAAATTGTTTTTGTTATGCTGACGTTTTTGGTGTATTTCAGGTGCTGGCATTCTATTCAAGAGACGCGTGTTTGAAGCAAATAGAAGTAGCTGGCAGGTCGTTTGGCTCAACTCTCTTGATAATATTCTTCTCCTTTGTGGTATTTTACCTAGTACTTGGAATCTGCACGAAGAAATTCTTGATGGGAGCGACGGGCGTTGAAATTATACCCAATCTCGCCTTCTGGTCGGAACTGCCTAACCTTGTCAAAGTAAGTGTGGATTTCTTTTTGATAATCATCACTAAGTGGATCCCAAATAGCAGGAAACGACTATGCGGCAGTCCCAGAAAGAGATGGCGGGATGAGCTGGACTCCTTCTTAAAGGATTGTCCGGCAATCGCAGTAGATCGAGAAAAGTGGAAAGAGGGAAGGAAGGCCTTTCCCTGCAATGGGAAAACACAGGCTTATAATAATAATAATAGGCACAGAGGCACTTGCACTCTAGATATTGTCGAATTTAGAGCATTTTCTTCCTGTAGTGTGCAAGATAAGCTGATATAATATAAATATAACTGAAGTCACATTAATACTTGTGGGGGTTTGCACATGGAAACATCAAAAAGATTTTGTTTGCAAAAACAATTGTTCACTGCTAGTTGCTATAAGAAAGTGCGATAAATAGTTGTTTACTCATTGTCTAAAAATAGTTCCCAACACGTGTCTCGATTGCGTCTCGATGCAACCGAGACAAAAATACTTATACACATCTCAAATTCAAACCATTGACAGGCGCTTTTGAATTGTCAAGGACTTAGTCAGGTACTCTGAAAGTTGAAGCTAATTGCTCATTCCATCATGTAGATCTTTATGGAGAAGAATGGACAAAAAATTCCAAGGACACTCTTTTAAATCATCTTTCCTGTTATCTTGCAGGATGGTTGGGTATTCATGTTGAACGGTTGCAAGCTGCCAGCGCGAGGTGCTGGTCCCACCGTGTCACCCGACCCCAACAGCTACGATAGCATATAACATCAGGGTGACGAAGACCTCTCTGAAGGTCACCTCGTCTTTGTGGAATAGACAATCTGACTGTGTTCTCCAATTTCATTTGTTTTTCTTTTCGCTTGGCTGTAGTTACATTCGCGTGCATAGACTAACTGATATTAAAAAAAAATAGTTTTCTAGTGATGTGATTAAGTACACTTCAATATCATTATTTAATCTCTTTGGAGTATTATCTCAAAACAATATTATTTTTTCGCAATATTTCTAAAATGTAGGTAAAATTTTGCGCAAATGTAAACACAGCAAGCTCATTGGTGATTGAAATTTAGTTATTTAAATTTCAAGTCATTAGTTTAAACACGGTTATAGACAATTCAAGCAAGTTTTTCAATAAATTTCTCTTTGTAGTGATGATATTAAAACATAACAATTTTCGAATATCTGTACAATACAATCTCCATATTAGGTAATAATCTCTTAATAATATCACAAACGCTATGCGCTTATACTTCTGTAAACTTTATTTTCGGTTTGTGATGTACACATAATATATTTTTAAGTAAATTGTTTTTTTTTAATTAATTTTAAATGATAATATTATCATTTAATCATCCAATGTGCACATCAATTTTATATAAAACAGGATTCGATATTATTTTTGTACCTATCGGCATTAGTATATTTGCAGAGGGCCTATTTATTGTGATAAATTATACTGATTACATATACATATATAAAAAGAACTTGCCATAAAAATATATGGAATTAATCGATCATGCCGCTAATAAATGATTGTTAATTTTTTTAATCTATTTCTGTTATTTCTATCTGATCGTTTTTTTTTTCAAATTTCAAACCATTTCCTCTAATATATTTCTTTTTTTTAAACTTTTTAAGTATTTCGATTGTGCCAATTTAGTCCAAATTTATTTTGATTTTTAGAATAAAAAAAATTTTTATAAAGTAGTTGATTGTATCAAAATATAATAATAAATATATAACTGCTATCCACGTATTTGTATCTAATAATATAATCTATTTGGCTGCGTGGCATCGAACCGAAGTTCTTCCTTTTTGTACTACTTTGTACCTTAGGACATATTTTTGAAGTTTGACTAATTGGAACTAATTCGTACGAATTGGTAATATGTCCATGCAGCATATTTTCCTATATATTTAATGCAAAAGCATATCTAAGTAATGTTACATTTCGATACTGATTTATTGAATCTCCAAAATCGTTGGACCAAAAAGAATATTTTCATACTTCGGATACCCTTTCTACTATTTTACTTTACCGTATTATATTATATAATAAATAATTATATCATCGTTTGTATTGTCAATAATTCTAAATGTAGGTAATTCAACTAAATGAAAGCTTAGGTTTATATAAAACTATACAGAATTAAAATATTGTGAACTTAGATGATCGTCTGTAAAACAATATAAACTACTAATCACCAAATAAAGTGTTGGCACAAATATATATGTATTAGTAGAAAACAAATATGTAATCGAATATTATTGATCAGTCTGTCTGTAACACTACGAATAAAAAAAGTTGCGAGGTGAGTGTATAACTATAATGCATAATAATAATAATAAAATCGTAAGCACTAGTCATTGTTAGGTACACTGTAACGCACTGTTTATCACAAGGCTTGTTAAGTTTTTTCACCGTCACCTCAATATCAATACATGCTTTATACCATTTTCATAAATATAATAGTTGTTTATATTTTAAAGAACTAAGTGTGATAATTTAGAACACTGTTGTAATTGTACATTTACCAACAGATAAAAAAAAAATATATTTAAAAACGGGGAAACTTGAGTTAGCTGTAGAAAAAAAAAAAACTTTAAACTGGTATTAGCACCATTTAGCTTATATAGTAAGTACAGCACTAGGCGCGAGCGGGGGCCGGAGACGCGAATACATAAGTTTATCCCCTACCAAAAATCGCTCAACGCTCATAAATGCTCAGCGACACGATGCCGTCGCTGCGCCGCCACCGCAGCGGTAATACCTATTATTTAAACTGTCTATTCCATCGCCGGCCGCTTTAAAAAATGCACGCGCTTTTTAAGTGATATGGCAAATCAAGCGGAGACAGCGACGGAGCGGCGGCGGCGTTGTGCCGGCGCGGCGACAGCGTTGTCCCTGAGCACTAAAGCAGTTTTAATTTCAATTTTTTTGAACCTAATTGTCTAATAATAACATCAGTGTTTCGCTATTCAGTGTTATAACTAAACAATATTTTAATCATAACATTGAAATTTTGTAAAGACAAATTTATGGATATTAGTGACTAAATCGAAAAACATATTAAACATAAATATATTTATTGAAAATATAACTGGTATTTGGTAAAGGCATGTTTACACACTAGTTTGCGAATATATTCATAGACAAAACTTTTCATAATAATGTTGTGTATGTTAAGTGATTTATTTACGTCATGAAATGTAACACTAGTTGTAGCCAAGTATATTTTTATGTGAGTCTCGTAACAAACGTATGCTTCAAAATATATATTTGTTCAGCAACTCGACAAGGTATGACAAAAACGTTAATTGGATTGGAATATGTAGATAGTTTCCCTCTTATTCATTAAAGACATGAAAAAACTGAGATAGTCTTTTTTCACTTCATTGACCTTATTATTTGAAAGTTTTCATTCTCCAGTTTTTATGAATAAGAGGGTTGTTTTTAAGGAGAAAATTGGGATCATCTCGAATAGGTAGATTGATATTAATATACAACAATATACACGTTGTTTGAGTCTGAGTAGGTATTTTGAGAAAACACGAAAACAGACTAATATGTTTGTAATGGTCTGATATTTTAAGTTTTTTACGATCAACGCCTACTGAGCAGCAAAATGCTCGAGCAAGTTCTCTTCTGCGCGAGCATTATCTCGAGAATTGTCATGCTATTTTCAACTCTATTGTAGTTGATATTTGGTTAATTATCGATGTATCTTAGTCAACTTTTGAGTGAAAATATGCGTGAACAGGCTGCAGGGAAGTTTCTCTTGCTATTTTCATCTCTTATTTTATTTGAAGTTTAATTCACTATCGAAGAAAATTGCTCGAAAATTTTGCCCTCAATGTGCGCTGACCTTTAATCGATTCAAGTGTTATTCCTACATCGTGTGTAGTTTTCTCATTTTTAATTGTTCTAGATCAGTGTGATATCAATATATCATTAGAAATGTCATTATAACCCTAAGAATTGCATAATACGTATATAATAGATATTTTGTATTCAATATTTTAGAGTCCCCCTGTTGTTTAAAGTGTTTTCTAAGGTTAATAAATAAATAAAACTATTATTGCTCATTAATTTATTTTTATTTCAACTTATTTACTGATAATTCTTAATACATTTTAATTTAACACAATTATAATTATATGTGGAGCATGTTCTTAGCGTAGTTAAGGCAGTTTTATCCCCAGCTGAAATCAAAAGAAATAATGTTAGAACTTAGAAACGTACTTTCGTCGGCTTTGCCCGCGTGGATTTCAGAAATTATCCCACGGGAACGAATTGCCGAACCTGTTTTGTGAACTGTACCTATTTAAATTTTGTTAATAAAGTTAATACTTCACCTTAGGTGCAGTTTCAACAAAACATGTATGCAGAAGCATAGATCGTTCACAGCCTTTATCGCCGTCAGTGACTGCTTGGTCGTTCACTAAAATAAAACAGATAATTCAAACATTGCCAATTTTCAAATGTAATATTCACTAACACGACAAGCCGCTTTTCACACATTTTCGAGTAGAACATAAATGATTCTGCGATGGAGAAGTTTTGGTATATATTTTGATAAACTAGCTTCTGCCCGCGGCTTTGCTCGCGTGGACCCTAATTATTTTTCTAAAATAAAAGTAGCATATCACTATCTGCTAGTGAAAGTCCCGTCAAAATCAGTCCAGCCGTTTCGGAGATTAGCCGGAACAAAGAGACGGATAAAATTAAAAAAATAAATGTTTTTTTTTTTTTAAGTACCGTATTTATATACTTTTAATAACAGTTTTTTACTTAATGCATATAATAATTTTATATTATATGCATTAAGTAAAAAACTGTTATTTTAAGATTACAAACACTATATTTGTATGTACCTATATGTAAATTTATGTATAGCAGATTGTATGGCTATGCTTAGCCTCTAGCCAATGTAAAAGCCAGCCCTTGGGTCACGGGAAGTGTCGACCACTAGTTTGGAGATTTCATTGGATCAAAGCCGTCAGTCTCTTGGGTACATTACCAGTCGACAGCGATGCGAAGGAATTTTGAGACGCCATATTTTAGTTCGTTAATAGTTTTAGTTTGATTAGGATATTCTATTTTATGGTTTGTTAAATGGAAAATAAATATGAAAAAAATTGAATAAAGTAAATTAGAAGATAGGAAAGCTTACACACGTAAGTATATCGACACAATTTAGGTACCCTACTCATAGTATGTATGACCACACTAGGCTCCGGTAGCCTGCTGAAGTGCTGAACCTATACAAATGTGCTGAGTGACTATGTTGCTTGTTGTTCGTTTTATTTTTCTAACCTTGCCTCACCTAATGGGTTATGGTGATTCATTTTTAAAGTTTGTGACTTACCACTTTTGCACGACTCCAAAAGCTTTTTAGAGCTTTCTTGCTTCTTCGGGTCGTCAGCGAAATCTTTTTCGATCATTGCCGCTGAGGCTTCTGCATCGAACATACCTTTGCTGTCCATCTGCAAAATCATAAAAGGTTATATTTTTTAATGTTCTTTGACTACCTACCTACAACTCCTACGAGCTCCGGACAGCTTTCTTGTTGTCCGAAATTCTAAGATGTCGTTTCAGCTCCCATTGCTGCAAACCTGTCTTCGAATTTTTGGTTCTTGGTCATGTTGGTTTTTTCGCAAGTTTTTTTTAAATCGTTTTTACAGATGCGGTATTTTTCGGCTTATTTGAGTATTCATACACTTAGTTATGTACAGTATGACTTAATGGAAAAAATATTCCATCTTGTTTACCTACAGTTAGGTAGTATGGCTATTTGGACCAAATATTTTATTATAGGTACTATTTTATGCTACTTACGGTCGGGCTGGTCCACAAATTCAAGGTCACACAGCGCGCTATAGCGGGCTATGCTCGGAGTTTCTTTGAAGGATAATAATCAGAAATGAAAGTATCCGGAAAAGAATCGAAGTTACCGACATAGCTTGCAGAGTAAGCAAACTGAAGTATCAGTGAGCTGGCCCTGTGTGTCGAAGGACCAATGGCCGGTGGAGCAGACGAGTAGGCAAGCGTGGAGTGGGACGCCCTCCAGCAGCTTGATGGGACGACGACTTTTAAGAAAGTGGTTGGGATAGACTGGATGCGGATGGCGGAGGACAGGGTGTTGTGGCACAGCCTGGGAGAGGCCTATGTCCAGCAGTGGACTGCGATAGCCTATCTTGATTGATGCTACTTACCATACCAGTTTTCTTAAAAATGCAGGCAACAAAACATCTAGCGTTCTGATTATTGGGTATTTTGTTTTCCTTTAACATTAAAATTTCCGATGGAGCAACAGGGTGTTCGTTGTTACACTCGATGCCTTCACGGAAGAACCATGCTTTGATTTCTTGATCGGTCCTAGCCTGTTAGAACAAGAATGAAAAAATATTGTGCTAAAATATTATGCCTGGATGAATCCATACAATACTTAAAAAAAACACTGCGATCCGAAAGGGGCAATAACATTACCTAAAAGTAATAAAAATCTAATTATTATTGAAATGAAGAAATCTATTGCTATTTAAAAATTAAATTTTTAGACAAACTCAAACTCAAAGCATTTATTTCAAATAAACCAATTACAGGTACTTTTGAATTTTCAAGGGGTCGATCAGTCAGAAAGATGAAGCTAGTTACCCATAGCTTCATCTTTCTGACTGATCGACCCCAAAGCGTAGTAGGTACCTATGGAGAAGAACGGGCACGAAACTCCACGGACACTCATTTAAATCAAAATTTTGTTACAAAATATTGGTTACATCATTTATCTTGAAATTATACATGTGAGAACAATGTAGAAAGACGTGCACGTTAAACGCGTCCGTAATAAAAATATAAAATACAAAAATAATTAAAAAATTAAAATAATAATAATAATAACCCCACCGCCGTATCTCTACGTTGACGTCGTGGTGGGGCTTGCGCGCGCCGAACTTTAGGTCTGTGCCCGTAGAGTTTACTTTGCCGGAACGGGTCTAGAATGAGGAGCCAGACCAAGAGAGATACAAAAACCCGCAGGGCAGCATGTGGCGAGCTGTTGGGCAGTAGCGACCCCACGGACCCTATCTCCCGGGAGAAGTCTTGTTCCTCACCTCTGGCTTGCCTTTATTGGCCGGCTGGAGTGAACACTGACGAGGATCGGAGCTCCCACCTCATTCTTGCCTTAATTGGCCGGTTTGAGTGGAGATTTGCAAGAGCAATATTACCCCAAATACATAAAAAAATTGGAAATTTTTAACAGGGGTCATAAGTTATGACTTGCAGACACCCGCTAAACGACGGCTGCCCGCGCCCCATGTAATAATAAACCGGTAAAAATCCCCAATAAAAAAAAAATACACTAAACCGAAAAAAAATACACAATTTATTTTTCGGTTTTTCTATAAATTGCCACTTAAACAGACTTTCATTACGATACCTAATAACACCCTCACGGATCGGATACGGTTTTTTTACATGTTGTATTATAAAAAATATGAAAAAATTAACCTAGTCATGTTACTCTGTAGGTACATATTCGCTGTTTTAGGAGTACGCAGCCTCCGAGTCAATGATGGTCATTGGCTAAAATAAGGTATGAATATGTAAAATGGTACTTACATGAGTCTTATAAAATTCTATGAAATAGAAACACAATAAAAACCGAAAGATCATTCTTACTCAAACTCCAAAAACTAGACTGTTCCTAAATAGAAGGTATTCTTTTTATACTTTGTTTGGACTGAACTCATTATGGATTAAATATTAGGTAGGTATAACAGATCCGATCTATTTTAATGGCTATTGAGATAACTAGGTCGATATGATCCCAATTTGTAGGTAATTATTTTTCATTTTGCGTTTCGGATGACAGCTTAAACACTTTAGTGTACGCATATTAAATTAATGTAGGTTTGTTTATTTTAGTATTCTATCAGCTCTAACTGCCTTAAGGTACCTAGGTACAGCTGCAACTCTCCAGAAGTCTCCTACAAATGATAGATAATTTTTTTTGAAGGGTCATCCATCGACCGCATTTTGTGTATCTAATTAAACAAATTTCATAGACGTAATTGGTATCGATATCTAAACACGATAAAACAAAAAAAAAAAACAGATTCTCTGAACTCTTAGGCTGCCAGTCCACTGGAGCGAAGCGAGGCAGTGGAGCGGAGAAATGTGCCAATATTAACCAATAGAATCTAAATTCCGCTTCAGAGCTCCGCTACTATTGGTTAATATTGCCACATTTCTTCGCTCCGCAGCCTCGCTCCGCTCCAGTGGACAGGCATCCTAAGGCTAGTTTCACAGCTGTCCGGGCGACCCGTGCGGGCCGTCCGTTCACGGGAGACCCGTACGGGTAGCGCCCGCAGTGCTCTGAAACGAGGGAGTAGACGCGGACCAATTCGCGTCGCTGTGAAACAGCTGGTTGTGTGTCTGTTACGGGAGCCCGTATGAGTCTCCCGCACAGCTGTGAAGCCAGCTTTACTTCAAGTTGCAACACTACCAGAGGTTGTTGACCCCCAAAAAGAAATCAATTTTTTTTAAATATATCGTGTTTAGTTATCGATACTCATCACGTCTGGAGAGTTTTGCTAGCTAATTTAATTTGATCCTGTTTATCTTCAACCAACCTTCTTACCAAACGGTATCGTGTTAACCAGTAACTGGGTTGTGTTGGTCAGATATAGAGTCGCTCCTGTAACATATTGGTATTCAGCTACATCCGGATATACTGGAAACCGAGCACAGCATAAGTAGGTAGTCAGAAAAATGCTACGCAGATCATGATCTACATTTATTTATTGTTGAAACATTAATGAAGGTTCCTAATGTTCCATTAATCTACCTATTACATTCATAGACAGGTACCTATTTCCATAACATTAGTCACGATCCGCTTGTTCAATTAATGGTACCTACACATATCTAATGCGATGGTATATCGACGTCAATGGCAATGAATATCTACAATAATGAAGCATTTTACTATTAACTAAAGCTTATCGTTAGTTCCGGCTCTATGCTATCTAATGAAAACATAATAAAATCTTCGATTCATTGTTGTGACACTAGGTACTTGGGAGTCACCTGGAGTATGGCCTCTCCCCCGTACTGATACATCACTTTTTTTTACTTTATTTGGAACTAGCTTTCGCCAGCGGCTTCTCCCGCGTGATTACTTTATAAATTATAGCCTATGTTACTCAGTGATAATATAGCATTCTACTGGTTAAAGAATTTTTTAAATACCTAAGTCCAGTAGTTTTTGAGTTTATTTGTTGTTGGTTTGTTTGTTTGTACCTAATGACAAACATACAAAAAATCTAATCTTTTCTCTTTATATTATTATTATTATGAATGGAATGTATGGGAGAACATGTTTTTCAACTACAATGTTAAGTTTGTTCTTGGGATAAATTCATCCCAACTACGGAACCCTTCATTGTGCGTAGTCCGACACGCACTTGGCCGGTTTTTTCTATTGCACGTTAGCCCGAATTTTCAGCTTGAAAATACGTCAACCCGAATACATCACACCTAAGTATATCGGGTATCATAGCAGACATTCTTTCGTGAAAAGTTCTTTAGGAGCCCCGTTTCAAGGCTCCTATTTTGGTTTGGATAGTCAAAAGAAAACCGGACAGTGTTCGCATCGCATTCGTTTCGGCTTGTCCTGACTGTATGGTTTCAGACTGTTTCGGGTTATCGTTCATTCCGGATAGAGTGATTCGGCCTAGGGTTATTTCAGAAAGGTGGCATTCGAGATACCGTGGTAGTTACAGTAATTCGGGCTTTTATGAAGTAGTTTTCATGTCCCAAGTGGTTCGAGATACAGCTCTCGTTATGAGTAGGTATTTATATCTTGTACCTCGGCAAGTTAAATTAGACGTAACGCAATCTTCTCATTATATGGGCACAGATTAATACAGATGGTTCATCCCGCAAAATCATATAAATGTGTAATGATTAAAAACCTAAAAATCCCGATTGCAAAAACACATACTGAAAATAGACAAACAAGCATTATAATGAATAGAATTTTGGTATCGCATATTTATTTCTTTTTTCGGCTTTTTAGTTTTTTTTTTAATTCTAATTCTAAATTACATTTAAACATATAATTTGTTTATATTTTTTCAAAACCCCTTATTCTGATAAACCACTCGATAGGTCTGGTAGTTTTTAAACATATTTTTTTATAATTTTAATATACTCAGTGACACTCGCGCAATTAAGACGAATCTAACGACATATCTTTCATCAAAATCAGTTCAGCCGTTTAGTAGTTACGAGGGAACAAGGAGACGGACATACACACACACTCACACATCCATACATACATACAGGTCAAACACATAACCCTCCATTTTTGGCTTCACCGCAATCGGGTAAAAAGCGACTCTTGTAACGATACAATAAAGTGCTATTACGGTCGCACAGCGCTAATTATCAGTTATATTCACCTAGAAGTTGGCTCTCTTTCTATTGCGTAACTCTTAGATTTTTCGACTACGTTACACTCACTTAATTGGCCCAACAAGTCGAGCCCGCCGCGTTACTTTTAGCTTCATACCCAAAAAGCGAAATGAACCATCTGTATTAATCTGTGATATGGACAGCTCCAAGAAACGTAGGTACCAACATAAATAAGTGTTGGAAAAATTGCAAGTTAAATGGTCATTATCTACAAATTGATGGTGTTCGTTCACGTTAGGCGGAAGTAGGTAAATACCCGCCACGAAGTAGGTACAATGCTGTATTTTTTCTTTGTTGTTACATAAGTGATAATCAGATAATGCAATGAAACGATTACTGAACACGGCCAAACTGATGACTACTATTTTTTTTTTGTGACGTCATATAGCCTATAACCCACGGAAAATGACGATTCCAACGATACCTCATTTGTCAAAATACAACGATTACTTAAGCCTAATTTACATCACGAAAGTAGTTGCGCAAATTTAGTTGTGCATTGATAGGTTCACGTTGAATAATTATCTATTTACACGTGAAACTATCAATGAATAACTAAGTTTATGCAACTAGTTTCGTAATGTAAAATTGTAAATCCGGCTTTAGGATCCAACAGATGAACATACAAACATAGCCTGTTAAAATCATAACCTTCATTTGGTTTTGCCATAGTTGGGTAAAAAAAGGAGAAAGAAAACACCTGTCTTAAGTTTCATAATTTAATTTACAGATTTAAATACAATGAGATATGAAGTAAATAAAATATACAAACAAACGCGTCAGGGAAAGTAAAATATACCCGGATTCTGATTGTAGATACATTTAGTGACGTGAAATGATACGTCGCAAATATCCTTCTGGCCATCCGCTGAAAAACATAGAAAGTAAGTAAGTTTATTTAATTGTATAAACATGGTGTACATACATTGCATGCTGAATATTAAATACAGAAATGTTCTATAATGTGCAGCCGCGTATCGTGGCGTACAAATTGGTAAGAATAAATGATGCATAAATAACGACGATGCCCGCGGCTTCGCCCGCGTGGTTATCGGAGAATATTCCTCAGGAACATGCTACCAGAATTCAGAGTATCCTATGTCCTGACCCAGCTTATGGCCTATCCGTATGCCTTTCATCTAAATACGTTCAGCCGTTACGGCATCAAAAGGTAACAGGCAGATAATAAATCTGTTTTAGGGTTTCGTACTCAAAATTAAAAATTGAAACCGTTAAGGGATGACTTCGTTGTCTGTCCAGACCCTTTTTCTCAAAAACGCGTGGAGGCATTAAGTTGAAATAGATATCAAAAACTCAGATCTACGGTCCCTTGGAGCTGTAAATAAAATCAAACTTCCAAGTCAACGCAATAAAAAAATACGGCCATTTAATTATACCGCATATTTATGTTGACACTCGCAAATAAAACAAAGCCTGTTGACCTAGCAGCATGAAGTTAGGTGAGAAAACTTTCATTCCCTATATATCACCCCCTTTAGGATTATTTTTGAGACAAAAAGTAGCCTATGTCCTACCCTAGGATGCCATTTATGTTCCTGCCAAATTTTATCGAAATCCGTTCAGTGGTTTAGGCGTGAAAAGGTAACATACAGACAGACAGTCTTGTAATGAAATCGTAGTTGGCCCGATATAGTTTTTTGACCTTAGTAATAAGAAATACGATCGCCTGGCATCAAAAAAGTTTTTGAAAAAGTGACCTTTCGCTTTTATATATTTAAATTACATTATAAAATTACTTATCTATATATACATAAAAATGAATCCCTATTTCCCTTGGTCACGACATCACGTTAAAACGGCTGAACGGATTTGGATGAAATTTGGGATATGGATAGACCTTGACCCGGAGAAGGACATAGGATACTTTTTATCCCGATATTTTTACGGGATCGAGACTTATGCGGGTGAAACCAAGGGGCGCAGCTAGTTAAATCATAATTACTGATTTATGCGTTATTATTACAATTCATTGGTCATACTTATTATTAATTAAGTCATTGCAATTTTTAATTCCATCAACAATAAAAACAATACATTATATAATATGGAGTGATCTTATTACTCAGTGGAAAACAACATTAAATAAAAGACAACAATATCATTTAAAAAACGAAGAAAAATTGTCCTCTTTCATAAACTCTGAAATATTATATGTTCTTCCAATTAATAATGTCGCCATTTGATGCATAATGTTAGGGAAGTAGGCACTAGGCAGGTAGAAGGTACCTACTAGAAATAATTGGCCAACCCAAATGACTTCTGGTAGCTAATATGTTAGCAAAATAAACCACTAATGTGAATTTCATGACCTTCTATAGCGATTTCAGATTGTATTCATTAAGTAGATGAGTACATTGGCCTTGTATTAAAAATATTTCCATATACGTGCATTTTCATACAAAATTATAATTCTGATTTTATCACCAAAGAAAACTAATGGTTTTTAACATTGTATGGTACAAGTGTTCACTGGTTATAAGCTTCATTTCTAAAATCAGTCTGTACTTATTCAGCTGTATTCGGTTAGACTGGAAGAGCTGACTTTGACTTGCAGGCAAATGAATATATCCATACAATCTCGGACCCTATTATTTTCTCTGAAATATAATAAAATCAAACGATATGGCTAGCTGAAGATTGGGATACATACCAGCTTTTTTGCAAGCTATAATGGCTTCTTTAGCAGGTTCCTTTATTTCATCAGGTAGCAATAGATCAGCTTGCTTTAAGGCAGCATCGAAATTCAATTTGCCGTTTTTAATCTGAAAAAATAAAAGTATTATTTTAAGTATACATGGCTCATGTAAAGATTCATAGTAAATGTTAATTTTAATTTGAAGAACTTAAATCTTTTTGGTTATTATTTAGTGGTGGAATTATAAATTCATACCAACCGTGTTAGCCATTTTCATGATACAAGCCATGTAACACTTTACTTCTTTCTCGTCGATGAAGATCCCTTCGGCAATTGGATCGATTTTCTCTGAGAAAATATAATATGAAAGTTAGCCTTTATCTTACCATAGAAACCTCGGTCCTCGAGCCTCGACACTTTTATTTTATAAATATTCTTACCATCTTCAGCATTATTTTTTGGTTGACATGATTTCCTCATCATTTTGCCTGTATTCTTGATTTGTTTCATCGTCATCTAAAATTTTAACAAAGATAATTAAAATAGGATTTAAAAAGCATTCTCATTATCGGACTTTACTTCTGCTATTGTATAAATTTGTATGCCTTTTGGAGCGCAAGTAGGTACCTATTAGTTCAAGTATCTCCTTACCTTTTTTACCACCTGCGGTTGGCCTCGGTTTTCAATATAATAAACGGGTAGGTATTTCAATTTGGTAATTAAACACTGACAGGATGTGTTTGTTTCGGGCGTAGGTAAAAAATATGGGTCTACTCACTGCTTCACACGTTGCAACCAGTATCAAAAACTTCACAATTTCAATGAGGAGCATATTTGTAATCTGTCAAGGTGTTGTGGAGTAGTGTCATGGCCTCCAATTTAATGGGAACCTTGATCTTCAATGACAGCTTTATATGAAGTTCGACGGGTGATGGGTTA
The DNA here is from genome assembly GCA_916610215.1 of Omphaloscelis lunosa. NCBI lineage: Eukaryota > Metazoa > Arthropoda > Insecta > Lepidoptera > Noctuidae > Omphaloscelis > Omphaloscelis lunosa. The sequence goes on from OU744258.1 coordinate 13,081,430, forward strand.
ATTAGAGGCTGTATCGTTTAACACCTGAATTATTCAAGTGTCCATGAATCAAGTTGGTTTGAAGACAGCAGACTTCAATTGTTCTAAATGAGGAGACGAATGAGGATACGGTTATGAAGAGTGGCATGGTGGTGTTGCCCTCAGATTGGATAAAAATACGTTAGGCTGATGACGGCAATGCAGCAGTCAATCAATCTGCCTAGCCTTTTCCCAACCATGTTTGGGTCGGCTTCCAGTCTTACCGAATGCAGCCGAATACCAGTATTTTACATGGAGCGACTGCCCATCTGACCTCTTCAACTCAGTAACTAGGTAATACGATACCCCTTGGTAAGCCTGGTTGTCGACTGTCAAAGATCCACGAATGACAGCCGGGACCAATGGCTTAACGTGCTTTCCGAGGCACGGAGGAGTCTCGATATGTAAAGATGGTCACCTGTCTACGGACCAACCCCGGCAAGCGTAGCTTAACTGCTGCGGCTGTTATTATTTAGCCTCGAGCTCCTCACTAAGTACACATTGTGTGGAATGCTATAAATCATTGAGTATTGAGTACGATTGTATTATCTTTGCCTAACTTTAAATCTTTAAGGTAGGTACTGCCTACGTTTTTGCAGTCATTACCCGACTACGGCGAAGCAAAAAGGAGGGTTATGATTTTCAATTTAAGTCTGACACACTTCACAGCAATTCAGCAGTGTTTGATTGATTTGGATAATAACGGTTCATTTGTCAAAATGTCACTATGGATGCATTGAGTGTTCTGGTGATCTTGTTGTTTCTATGAATAAAGTCTTCTTATCTCAAAATGAGTAGCGGAAGTCAGTTTACTGCGCTGAGGTTTTGTTCGAAATGGTTACCGTGGCCCCTGGCAACATACAGGCAACTGGAGAAATACGGGTGGGTTTTAGCCAGTAAGAGTCTGACGCCGCCGCCATTCGCCTCTACGAGGACACGGCGATGTTCCGTCCAAGACGGGCAGACCTCCACCGTATGCTCCACCGTGTCCTCCGGGCGATCCACACAGTGGTGACACCCGGGCGTTTCCTCCCGCCTTATCCTGTACAGGAACCCCCCCGAAACAGCCGTGTCCGGTGAGGAACTACGTCAGGCAGAAGGTGAGGACGCTGTGGCACCTTTCTAGCCACTTCTCAAAGAGGGGTCTTAATTTCCCACCCAAAAAAAAAGTCTGACACGCCCTCCCGCTCCGCCCAGAGCGGGAGAAGTTATTTGATCATTTCCCACCCAAATAAAAATAAGTACAGTTTACTGTTTGAGGATCTATTTCTCCTGGTCACCCTATTCACACGATAATAAGATCATCAGTTCAGTGGTTGTTAATTGCTAGTTAGGCTTCCTTGTTCTCGAGCCGCAATTTCAGTTAAACGATGTGATGCACTCACATAACATTTACCTGATTAAGCTTACAATGTAACCACCTGGTGAGTAATTGCTTGGCTGTGTTTGGAAGCAGTGATCAATTTTATCACATGGAAATAGTTGAATTCTATGAAGAAACTCTGTCCACACAATGTTCTAGAAAAGCCTGCATCTGCAAATTCAGCCAGCAGTTGAAAAAGTAGCATAAGTGCTCCGTATTTTGCTATTGGGTTGGATTCACAAGAAGATATTGCTCAAAAATAAAATTATATATCGTGTAATAAAAGTGAAATCTATATACTAATATTTTTTGTTTGTTTGTTTGAACGCGCTAATCTCCAGAATTACCAGTCGGATTTGAAAATAAATCTTTTTGCATTTGCTTGCTCAATTTTTGAGGTAGGTTACAGGCTATTAAGCATCACGCTAAGGCCAAAAATTGGAGTAGAGTAAAAATAAAAAAGTGTGAGAGCGAAATAATAGCGCAAGCAGACATAGGACGAAGACGTAGACGAATTCGCGGGCAGAAGCTAGTTAAGAGGAGGCTCTCTAAATTGTATGTTAATTTGCATTAAAATGGAACTTTAGTAAATGATTTATTGGATCTGAGAGTTACGTAATTGGAATATTTTCGCTCGATCCATTTATTATTCGAAAATCATGTCTTTTTTAAAGAATATTTGAAATAAAAACAAGATTACTGGGCTTTTATGTCTAAAATAATTATTGACAGTAAGGATATCCAAATATAAGATATTTTTTCTCTAGATCAATTATTACCTTAGTTATAGACAAAATAAGAATTGAGACTTACGACATTTAGTTCCGTGCTTGAACACGACCAAAGATCGAACACGATACTCAACTCTATTACTGATGTATTAGCGTTTAGCACATATTGGAGTGATGGGGTGCATTGGGGCGGAGTTTGCGTGGAAATTGACTTTGGAGTGCCTGGTCTTAAATGATAAGTACCAAAAATCAGTGGCGGCGTAAAGGGGGGTTGTGGGAGCGGTCCACGTGGCGTGGTGACAACACGCTGGACTAACACTGGCAGGCAGAGAGCTATGTTAGATTGTCTTGATAGATCATACGGCGAACTTCGTTACAGTACAATGGATAAGATTCTCATAACATTTCGTGTTGTTCAGTCTAAAACTCGTCTTAAAATCTTTTTGTGAAAGAAGTTTCTCAAAAATAAAGTTGATAAAATCTTACTTAAGATTCCCTATGAGCCAAGCCCGACTTACCAATCTTTCCATATTTTCCATTAAGAAGGAAAGGAAAGTAAATTTTGATAATGTCATCGAATATTTCAGCAAAATAAAGTCAAGTAGGAGGAAGCAAGTTTAGTATTTGTGAATTTATTTTGAGGGTGCTCAATAGAAAACCGCCCCGGGTGCCAACCCAAGCTACGCCGCCTCTGCCAAAATGCATTATTACAAAAAAAAAAAATACAAAGATGGCCCTCTATTCACAGTTTATATTAATTAGCTGAATTTTCGGATTCATGTGCTTATTGTATAATTATTACTTGCTTCAAAAACGCTGAAGGAAAACATCGTGAGGAAACCGGCATGCCTGAGAGATATTTCTCGAAGGCATGTTGATGTGAAGCTAAGTAGAGACCCATGGGCGGCTTTCTAACTCTGACACCAGGTTAGTCTCTAACCACACGAAAAGAAGAAGATAAATTAGCTGCTGTAAGGATATCATTATCTATGTTCTGATATGGGTTGACGACCAAATAGCAAGTTATTTTATTGTCTAACGGCACTGTAATCAATCATTTATGTCTGCTAAGTAGGTAAACGCCTCCTTATAAATAGGACTAAACGTTTTTTCTCAATAGTTTGCTGAAGTGAGCCTAATTATGAATACGTATAACTTTCAATTAATCTGTTGCATTTTGTGCATTATTTGTTCGTTTTTTGGCAACAGTTATGCGGTAAGAAGTCTTTAAAATATTTCCGGTAACGATTTATTATAGTAATGATGATAAGCAAATTATTAATTTATTCATATATTTTTTGCTTGTTTTTGAGTCACGATTTATTTCGTCTACGGTCTAAGTTGAGATCTTATTATGATTATTATTGCACACTTATCGGAAAAATCTAAAACTTTTCTTCATATAGATGACAAGGCAGCAACTGAAAAATTCTGGAAAACTCATGAAGAAATCATGTATGCCGAAAAACGACGTTACAGAAGGTAAGTTTAGCTTAAAATTAACAGTTGTAAAAACGCTAGCTGCAACTTAGTAATAGAAAAAGGATTAAATTTCTAAAATTACCTTCTACTGCTTTACAAGAATGTACGAAGAATGTACTCGTATCTCAATAGATACGAGTTTTTTTATAATCAATTAATTTTTAGAATAAATTAACAATAAAATAACAATTACAAAAAAATAATAGAATTTTATTATTTAAATTTAAATTTTATTTGATTATAATGAAATTGTTAATTTTGTTCTAGAGGAAGTTGGTGACATTGAGAAGGGGAAGTTTATAGAGAGCCGTAACGTCATGTGCTACATTGCCTGCATTTACACTATGACCCAAGCGGTATGCAATTTTAATTTGTTTTCATAAAAACCAATCATATTTAAAATATATATATTTAGCAGTTTTGTAACTGTAGGTACTTAGTTCACCTGACGTAATTCAAAACCGGTCCCAAGATACTGCCCTGGGGGATACCAAATGTTCATGGTATTTACCAATGACGATGCCGAACTGAAAGAATTGCAGTTGAGTAAATTTGGAAAATTAAAGCAGTCTTATTGAAATTTTCAAAAACAGGTTAAGAATAACAAACTGAGCTACGAAGCAGTGATCAAACAAGTAGACATCATGTTTCCAGCCGAGATGAGAGATGCTGTCAAAGCTGCTGCCGCCAGTTGCAAGGATACAAGTAAGTCACACGAGTTCTTGTATATTAATCACTTTAAAGACTCGTACTCGTACTTGAATTTTAGAATTTTAATAATATCTACACGGTGCATTGGACGTTTTGGAAGGCCTGAACAAGGTGGACGCGATGATCTTGTAAAGCCCGCAGGAATCCGCTGGATGCGGGAAGCACAGAAGTGATTGAAGTGGCGGTACTTGGGGGAGGACTATGTCCAGCAGTGGACGTCATTCGGCTAAAATGCTGATGATGATGATGACACGGTGTAAGGGATGTCAACGCGCAAACTGTAACCATGAATTCCGCACATGATTATAGACCGCTCAGCGTAGTACGTGGTTTAAAAAAAAATGAAAACTTGAACAAGATCGCCTTGGTGGAAGAAAAATACTTGCATAGAACATTGATCCGTAACCTTATCTAAATAAAGAGCACAATCGCGCCTAAAGAAGTTTTCACTTCAAAAATTATCAACCATCATCTTCATCAACCTCCATCTGCCCATCTGCCCTTGTCCCATGTTTCTTGGGGTCGGTGCAACACGTTTTCGTCTTCCATTCTTCCCTGTCAGCCACCTCACCCTTTTCTTTCATATTCCTCGTACTTCAAACAATTCATCCACCTTTTCATTGGCCAGATGTTTCCGTCAAAATGTATGGAATAGCAGTTTTATTTACCGAAGAAAAATTTCGGCGATGCTTGGTGGGTCTAGAACCAGGTACTAAATTTCTGGTAACCGTTTCCGTGTGTTATAGCAAGTACACTTTTTTTTCAAAATTCGTTTTGCCAGTTTTTAACAATTAGATGTAAGTAAGACAATGAATGTTAACTATCAGAAGTCGTTAAACATCAATGAATTTGCTGTCTTCTATGAAGTTGTCTTTTTCATTCTGTTCGTGTAAGATACTATCGATATTATAATGAATGTTGGAAATATTTAGTGGCACAAAAGATACCTACTTAAATGATATTAGTTTATCATAATGCTTGATTACAATATACATATATATTTGATAGTCGAAATATTGAAAAAATCTTTTACAAGGTCACAGATAAATGCACCTATTTAGATAAATAGCTGTCGTTAAGTACTTACTTGTGACTTTGAGGCTGAATCACCGAATTATGGTTTATTCGGTACGATCAACAGTTAAGTGGATCTTGAAAAACGCTTAACGAAAAACACTCATGATAATACCTAACCCCTCTCTGCCTGAGAGATATTTCTCGACAGCATGTGAAAACAAGTCAGAGGCCCATGGGCGGCTTTAAAACTCTGATACCAGTTTAGTCACTAACCACACGAAAAGAAGAAGACGGCTCTTGAAAATCTCCTTCTAAAACTACGGTTTCCTAAGACTGCCGTGACCGCCCGTAGTATCATCCGTAATCTACTGTCTAATGACGTCACTGAAATGTTATTTACGAAAGTAAGTTTGTGCGTTTTTGGTCACCGTAAAGTCAAACTCCTGTGCCATTATTTTCATGACAGCCGTCACTGCGGCGGTTATGTGACGGCCACCGCTTTTCTAGGAAGCGGCACAAAGGATAACTATACCGGATTACTTCTACAGTTTCTCTTTTGTTTCAGCCAAAAAATACAAAGATTTGTGCGAAGCTTCATACTGGACCGCTAAGTGCATGTACGATTATGACGCAGAAAATTTTGTTTTTCCTTGATCATTTGGAGTCTAAAATAAAGAAGACTATCGCGTCATAGATCTAGTAATTTGTTTGATTTTCTAATTTGAGACTACCAACATACTTTCAAGTTTTACTCTAATGATAATTAATTATATACCCCTATAAGTTTTTGATATAGCAACTGTTGTTCCCCTACCTCACCCTAAGCTGTGGGGCCTGCTACTGTCCTTGCTGAATGCCCAATGATTTAACTAAAACAATTTTTGGACAGAGTTTCATTTCTTGGGCTAAAAATAGTTACTAATATTATATAACCCAATTTTGTGGCAGATTTAAGCACAATTCATCAGAAAGCTTTCATCTGTCATGCTGGGCCACATCAACGGGAAACACCGTTGGTTATCGCGATGATGGACTTTATTTTTAAGGGTTAACGTCCATCATTGCGATAATCAACGGCGTTTGATTTCCCCAGCATCATGAATATTAGCCATCTCAAAACTATAGTGTAGGAAGGAAGTACCTACTTGATGTCCTCTAAAATAAGTACTGTCATAAATGATTGCTTGCAACTACCTGCTCTGTAAAAAAGTCTCTCGGTATAAATAACTTTATCATGTATCAACAAACGTTTAGCTAATGAGTGTTTATTTTGAACAAAATTAATGGTCTCGTTTGCTAAATATATGTTTGATTTAAAGTTGTTGAACATAAATTGAAAGATTGTTTTATTATCTTTTCAGTTTTAATTCGGTTTGTGGAGGCTAAGTTGTGTGTGGATAAAATCTTACATTTATCACAAATGAATCGGTTATTTTTACTTATTTTAATTGCTGCTTGTGTAGTAATTTGTTATGGGGTAAGTGAATTGATTTTCCATAAAATTTTATCTGAAAACATATTTTATTTAATAATAGCTTTTTAGTATGCATAATTTATAAGGTTAACACAGACCAGACCAATTTGCTGTTATAGATGACCCGAGCTCAAGTTAAAAAGACAATGAGCATAATAAAAAATCAATGCATGCCGAAGAATTCTGTGACTGAAGGTAAGAATAATATCAAAAACAATAACATATAAGGTAAGGTTGCTTAAGACGATAAACCTAAAGTAAAAACTAAAGCAAATACTGTCATGTTTCTAGATCAAGTTGGGAAAATAGAACAAGGTGTGTTCAGTGAAGATCGCAATGTAATGTGCTATGTCGCTTGTATCTACAAAAGTCTTCAAGTGGTGAGTGCTTCAGATAAAGTATTTAGTGTTTAAGATATAGAAATTCTCGAGTATAAAGTTTACTTCAATGCATGTGTTGAACAAACAATAATAAACAGATTGGCAACTGGCTTTTTGAAGTAAGATCTACTAACCACGGTCACATATCATATGATAATCTCCTGGATTATTCAGGGGCTTAACCACCCATTCATGGGCGTTACCTTTCAAACCAATTGATCGGAGCAGGTCTTTTGCAGCACCTTAAAATGTTATATTCTTCTCTCTTTCTCTTTTCAATTTCTCTTTCACTGCTGAGAATCGTGATTCCGTATCAAATTGTCAACGGTCTTTTTCCATCTGTTACGATTAGTGGCCTGGTGGAGGGCGGCGCTGATATTGGTATTGTCAATTGCTCGGATATTTGATCCGACCTTTTGGGCTTCGTCCTCTAGGTCTTTTGCCCCCAATTTTTCCAGTCACCATTAGATGTTCCATGTTTTTGGTACCTCTGCGAGTAATGTGGTCGAAGTATCTAACGATCGAAGTATCAACCATAAGCATAGCACAATAAGTCTATAGGTACTGAATACTGCTAGGACACAGTCCCTTTTTTTACAGAGGGAGTGGGTTGTAATTCACCACGCGGACCAAGTGCGGGTTGGTGGATGTATTTTATGAAGAGAAAATATTCGTTTCCAAATCATTGCTAAAAAGCTTTTATTGGTTTAAGGTAAAAAATGACAAATTGGACATGGGACTTATTTCAAAGCAGATTGATGCACTTTATCCTCCAGACCTAAAAGAGCCTGTAAAAAAGTCCGTTGCATTGTGTATACATAGCCGTAAGTATATATATTTTACATAATATGTCCTTATTTTTCTCTTTCTATAATTTCAATTTCTGATATTCTTGTTTAAAAATCTTATATTATTTCTTCTTTTCAGAAGACGATTACAACGACTTGTGCGAAGGAGTATTTCATGCTGCAAAATGTTTGTATGAAAAAGACCCGGCCAGCTTTATTTTTCCTTAATATCTGTAGTTTACAGTACATTAAACGCATTAATGTATTTTCGGATTATTAAATGTATAATAAAGGAAATATTATGAATTCGTTATTTTGATACAATTTTGTTCCAATACATATAATGATTAATAGATTACTCCTCCGAATACCTATATAAAGTTCTGCATCGATTATAATTAAGTAATCTACTGTTTATTCGGCTTGTTGCTACTTGTATCTGTTTTAAAGTATATCTTGTCACAACAAATACTGTGTTCTAGGCTGACAAGTAACACTTACCTTAGTAATTAAACATTTATCGTCCTTATAAAACAACTCCATCAAGATTTTCTATCATTGTTGCATCTTCAGATTCCTGTAGATCTTTCAAAATGCTTTACTTCAGTACTATTTTTCTTTTCTCAGTCATATTTATTATGTTAAACAGTTCTTTCGTCAGTTCGGTAAGTTTTTTTTGAACAATGCTTACGTATGTATCATAAAATATAAATGATGTTAACACAGCTGAAATATTTAATTATTTATTTATAACAGCATGAAAGACTTGATATTGGTTCTGTTCACAGATGACGAGGGAACAAATTAAGAATTCTGGGAAATTGATTAAGAAGTCTTGTTCGGCGAAAAATGATCTTACTGAAGGTAAATCACTTGAAATTGTTAACTATCCATTATAGAGCTTTAGGTCCTCTGTTATTTGTTTTACCAACTTTTCCAGTTTCATACAAAAAAAAAACCTATTGCTGAAATATCAAATCAAGTGTTCGTGATGCTTAATGGTCCGTAACCTCCAGACGAAGTTTTAATAAATTCTTTAATTTTGCAGATCAAGTGAAAGATGTAGACAAAGGGAAATTCATTGAGGAGAAAAACTTTATGTGTTACATAGCTTGTGTCTACAAAATGGGACAGACCGTAAGTTACAATGTACGGTTAAGTAAGCACAACGATATTCATTCACAAATTGAAACTAAATGCACGTATGTATTACTTTTAGATAAAGGGTAATACGATAAAGCATGACATGATGATAACACAAGTGGATATGATGTTTCCAGAAGACATGAAGGCTCCTGTTAAAGCAGCTATTGAACATTGCAGAGGAGTTGGTGAGTTCCCAAGTGATTTATAATTAATTGATTTTGTGATTGCTAGACGAAGTATTGGAAAGTCGAAACTTGTACGAGAATCCAGTTGTATAAAAACTTGTAAGTTTTTTACTACTGGAACCTCGTACAAGTTCAACGTAAGTTACAACTTACTCTGTATTTGCAACTGTTTGGACGACATCGTTTTCTTGCATCAAAATTGAGATTCAAAACGAGGCATAATAGTTTCTCATTTAGTCGTCTTAACTATTCCCACAATCTTAATGTTCACATCAATCAAAATAATGACAACTTTTTATATCACCAATATAATGGTGGATTTTTTTGTACATCTCAATTTTATTCCTTTACAGCAAAAAAATACAAAGACGTTTGTGAAGCATCTTATTGGACAGCAAAGTGCGTTTATGAATTTGATCCACCCAATTTCGTGTTCCCTTAACTTGAAAGAAACACTTAAAAATTGTCTATTGATTTAACTGAAAAAGATATAATAAATAAATTATAATACTAATGGTGTTTAACTAATTCCGAAAGCAGAAATATTTTAAATATAGGTACTAATAAAAGACATGCAGACCAGATATATGTTGAAGTTTTTGCCGCAACTGAATTTGAAAATCAATAGTTTTGTTTATTTCAATGTAATGGTATTCTGGTAAGAATTATAAATAAACATTCAGCTATGGTTTTTGCAAACATTGTGAAAAAAAGCAATTATTTTCACATCAAAGATTCAGTAAGCAAAAAAAAATGTTGGTGTCATATAAAACTATCAAAACCATGTTTAAGCTCTCATTTTGCATCTTGTTGTGTTATGGAAAGAGGTAGAGTTATTAATTGGTCCTAATTAAATAATGCCTGTATTTGCATTAGTTAATGATACAACAAGTTGCATTAAATACATGGTGTGGACAGTACTGTCCTATAATCAGGGCGCAAGAACGTCGTATATATTGTTTCAAGTAGATCTTGAGTAAACAGTTCAATTTAGTACGGGACATGACTATCAGTATCGTGATGGATCGGAAAAGGATGTGTTTGTTGATTATCGCCATGTTTTTGACCACTGGAAGTGACGCCGTAAGTACAAGGACACATAATATTAATGTTAAAGATGTAGAGAGAGAGCAAAAAGTAAACATAATATTATTAGTGATCAATGTAATAAGTGGAATCCAAAATTTCTTGCAGATGACTAGACAACAAATGAAGAATTCGGGAAAAATACTGAAGAAAAATTGTATGAATAAGAACAAAGTGACTGAAGGTAGGCACACGAATATTAAACTAATATACTTATGCTTTATTTAATAATTCAACGCCATGAGATATATCAAAGCATAAAAAGAATTTTATTTTTATTTTTTCAGATCAAATAGGAACTATTGACAAGGGAAATTTCGTAGAAGATAAGAAAGTTATGTGTTATATAGCTTGCATCTATGAATTGACGAATGTGGTAAGTTTTGTAAATCATGATTAGCATTAAGATCAGGATATAAAAATTATACAGCTATGAATGTTCCTATCATCATTATTGGAAATTTTCTTGCACATCATCAAAGGCTACGCGTAGGTACGTATTTTTCAATGGTGTGATTTTAAGACAAGCCTTGACTTGCAATCTTGCTAACAAATATATTATGTAAATATTTATAATATGGAGTAACGTAAAGCTATTGCATAAATCAGTAAGGTAATGACATCATAATAAAGATAGATAATTTATTTTGAAAAATAATTCAGTTCTAATAATTTTCTGTCTCATTGCAAGGAATTCTTATAATTCTTTATCTAGTATTTATTTATCTTCATTGAAAATAGACCTTTCATAACAGTTACGGCAACTTAAAAGATGATTCAATCTTATTTACCGTATACCTCTTTTTCACATAATTATTTGGTTTTATAGATAAAGAACAATAAATTAAGTTACGAAGCCTCCATTCGACAAATAGACCTCATGTACCCACCGGATTTAAAGGAAAGTGCGAAGGCTGCTCTGGAAAACTGCAAAGACGTTCGTAAGTAAAATAAATAATAATAAATATTGATGCGACCCACTCGTTGAATTATATTCCATTGAATCCAAAGAGAGGAGACCAAACGAAGATTGATCTTTTTGAGCACTTTGTTTAATTTGCTCTACATGTAGGAATAGGTCTTACATAACATAACACGAGACGGTGACGAATAGGTTTAAAGCCTCACACCCCTCCTCCCACTCCTCCCACGGCCCGTTAACTGACAGGCGACAGGCGTAGCAACGCCTGGCGGGGCCTATTGAGGCTCGTGCCGAGCATTCCCGCCGCAGACCATATCGGATCCGACGGTTCTCACAGCCTGTGGGCCTGGCTTAGCGCGATCTGGCCTATGAGAAAGCGGGCCTTGGGACCGCAGTATAAGAAGTAGTTCAAAGTTGACGTTTTAATTTTTTCTTATTCATCATGTTGCTTTTAGTGCAGTACCTTCAATACTATTAACGGTATTGAAACCGTCTATGGAATATGATTTTGTATAATTTGTTGTTCCATCGGTCCGATCTCTAATTTGATCTAGTACCTATTAGCACTACAACAACATACCTAGCTTTTTTTTTAAATCCATGGTATTAAATTTAATACTTAATACTTAATACTTTTTCATAATAATTTAATATTTCAGAAAAGAAATACAAGGACATCTGCGAAGCTTCGTTTTATGCGGCAAAATGCATGTACGAGTTCAACCCAGCAGACTTTATATTTGCATGAATTTGGATTATATCCTTCTTATGATATAGGATGTGTTTTATTTGATTTTTCAATTGGGCATGTTTTAAAATAAATGCATGTAATAAAGAGAGTTGTGAATATAAAAGGGGATCAAATGTGTATAAAACGATATGAGTGAAAAGCTGGTGAATGGTAACGTGATTGCTGAGGAACAATCAACATTTTTCAAGCGAGATCTAAAAGAACCTAAAGAGTTCTAAATAGCTTGGCAGTAGATAATGATGACAATTCTACTGTTCGTAGAGGCATGATAATATAGATATGTGGCTAAATGAAAGGAGTCATAACAGTATCATCATCATTTCAGTCGAAAGACGGCCCCTGCTGAACATAGGCCCCAAGCACCAGGGGTTTTTCACCCTTTCGTCGGTGATCCATTCTCGTCGTTCCGGAGTGTACGCGTGTTGCATGTTATCAAGTGCAGTTTTTGGTGATAGTGGTAGTCGTATCTCTTCCGGGGTTCTTAGCACCCCTCTCACCGTGGCCTTGACCTTTACCATAGCCAAGGTTGGGCTAGGTACTAGGGGCCATTTGTTGTTGGTGGTTGTCATTTTGTGTGGGGGGAGGGGGTTGCCATTATCGCCACGCTTGGCAGGCGGGTAAGCGATCGTAGTATGGTTTTAAAAATGCATAGAGAACGCTCTGCCCATTCTTTAGTAAGTCCGTTATTCGCCTTTTATGAAACCCACGGGAAGAAATGGTGCTATTCTTTAAGTTTGGCACCACACGGAACAATAATTAAATAAATCGCAGGATAGTAATTAAGTAGGTATGTCAATTAACTCGATTTCCAAGAACACTATTTTTTCTGTTGAAGTGCTGTGATTGCATCCAAGGCCATACCTTGATGTGTAGTCACGAGTGCCGACGAGATTGATGATATGGATGCTAGACATTGTACTGTTCCATTGCAACTAACTGTATGGCCGTTGATTATAGTAAGTACTTATCATTCTTTATTGTCATTATGTTAAAAACATAGAAAAATAATAGATACTCCGCTCGCAATGAGATGGTTGCCCGGTCAGGGATACAGAGGGATTGAGAGTAAAAAATGGAGGCTCCGAGGGTTCAATGTTGGGCCGTTCATCTTTTTAGGATATTAATGATCTACGCCATAGATTACAAAAATAACCTCAAATAGTGTTATTTGCTGATGATAAATCAAAGTAGTTGACTGCCTCGTTGGTCTATTGGTCGCAAACGCTACCTCCTGGGTTCGATTCCCAGGTCGAGCAAAGTGTTATTAGGTTTTTCTATCTGAAATTTCTCAGTAGCAGCCTGGAGTCTGGATTTGTGCCCCGTTGATGGCAATAGGCTCGCCCCCTATTACATGGGACTTAAAACATAACTGGCGAAATGTGGGTGAACCTGCTACAGGGACACCTCTGCCCAACCCTTCGGGGAAACAACGCGTGATGTTATGTTATGTTATGTAAATCAAAGTATTCAAAAAGAAAACGTTTAATGCCATCTGCCATGCCATGGTAAAGCCATAAAAGATACAAAGAACCCAAACATTGATAGTAATATCATATTTTACAGTTTTGACTGACTGAATTAGATAAACATTCATTAGATATACTGAAGGTCGAAGCACAATGGTTCGGACTTTGACCAGACAAGCGTGAAAAAATACCTTCAAATATAATTTAATGTGAACACTGCTTGCTTTCCTGTTTTTTCCCGTATGTAATGAATAGGTAATGTACTTAATTCTCATTCTATCTCTGCTCTGGAGAGGTACAAAACTACCCCTTAGCTAATATAGAAGATTTCAAATGCTGCGTCCATCGCAAATAAACCCGGGAGGTTTAACCTAGCGTGAAAAGTGTAAAATCATGTTTCCTATGTATGGAACAGTAAATGCATATCTATCGTATGTATGTAATTAAGTACCTGTATCTACAGTGTTTTCAGTGCAGTAAAGTAACAATTATGTACACCATGACTTTTTTATTGAGGTGTGTATGCAAGCTACTGTTCACTTTGCGGATCCGAATGATGAAACAGTATCTACGACGTAAGACTAGATGCCCCGAGTTAACAAAAAAGAAAGAAAATACTTCTTTTTGCGGTAAATATGGCGCAAAAGAAAAACACATAAAAGAATAAGTTGAAGGAATAATGCGTCACATCCATGCAAAACGGCCATCAGCATAATGCTGGGAAAATATGGGAGACAGTGCCTGAGCGCTGGTTTTCAGTAATAGCCGTACAAAACTGGCATTATGTAGAAAGCAGGTTAGGCGGGATGCTGAAGGCCAGATATGTTAACGCATAGCGAAACGATGGAGAATACTACTTTAAAAATTTTCCTCATGAGTTTCTGAAGACCCTGATTGTCGGGTTGGTCCACAAATTCAAGGTCGCTCAAGATGCAATGGAGTGGGTTATGCTCGGAGTTTCTTTGAAAGACAAGATCCAAAATGAAATTATCCGGAAAAGAACTGGAGTTAGGTTAGAGCTCGTAGCCCCTGTCGCAAGTGTGTGAAGGGAACACGGGGTGGTTTTAGTCAATAGAAGTCTGACAGACCCCGTCCGCCCCAGGACGGAGGACGTCCATGAGGATTTCCATCTCGTATACAAAAAAAAAAACTGGTCAAAGGAAAAGAAGTGTAACGTGCAGAGTAATCAAACTGAAGTGTCAGTGGACTGGCCATTTTTGTCGAAGGACCGATGGTCATTGGGGCAAACGAGTCCTAGAAGGCAGAGGATGCGGAAGGCGGAGGACAGCGTGTTGTGACGCAGGTTTGGAGAGGTCTATGTCCAATTGTGAACGGCTATAGACGGCTGTAGGGTTGGTTATGAAGACCGAGTGGACATATTCTGAAGAATTCAAAAACATTGGATAGTATTTATTTTACAGAAGAAGTCGAAAAAAATAATGAAAGTAGGTAAAGCCTTACTAACCTATAGATAATCTTGGAAGTCTTCTCTAAAATCTTTCTGTTTTCTAGATATTTTAATATTGCAATGTATATTGATGGAACCAAATCACAAAGGCCATTAAATACAAAAAATATTTTCAAAATACCCAAAAGTAATACACGAATAAACCGTGCATTCAGTACGATGATTGTCATATGACTGAGTAGCGTGTGCCATTACCGCAAGGAAATATTTATGTATTCGTATGTAATTATCGTTGGAAGCCTATTTACCTACTGTATACGTATTATGTAATATTGATTCACCGCACATTGTAGGCTTAATCGGTCTAAAGCTAGTTGGAGAGGGACCAATAAAATGTTTGGGGGAAATATGTATCGAATCCACCTCTATGTAAAAAAAAAAAAAAATATAGCAGTGTTTGTCATTAATCGTTTGCTAAGTGAGGTGATTGGTAACCCTGATATTTTCACCTCAAAATCGTTAGTTCTACGTAAGTAGGTAATGGTAAATGGAGGTAAATTCGACTAGGAGAATCAGCGATCAAAAGATGGCTGGAAATAAGATGAAGATGGGTGGATGAGAGTGGCCAAATATCTAACTCACCTAGAGTTAGAACTTTGGCCACCCTCATTCACCATCTCTGCTCTTTTTTATTGATCCAACTAAATGATTAGACTGGAACAAAAAAATTGGTGCAGAAAGGATTTTAAAAATTATTTTTCTAAGTTTCAAATACAAACCTTACTAATCAAATTTCAAACGTGACAATATTATCGTGGATATCCACGTTCACGGCACGGCATCGGGATAACACAAGGAATTAAAATATATGGAAATATATTTTTTTCCGTCCGATAACGTTATAACGTACACATATTTCTATACTTTTTAGTACCTGGTCGACCGAGCTCTGCTCGGGTGAAAATAGAGAATGCTCATTTATTGTACCTATTAGGATAGTTCATACTAATTCCATGTATAGTAAGTACATATTAATTCCATGCTGCTATGATAGTAGTACATACTAATTCCATGCTGCTATGATAGTAGCATGAAATTAATAAGTAGGTATACTTACTAATTCCATGCTGCCATGTCATTATTCTAAAGTAGCAATCATGTTCTAAATTTTGGGCTACCGAGCTCTGCTCGGATGAAAATACGGAGAAAACGAATTTTCCCTGAGATATGAGACCTAGCAGGATTTTTCGCCCCCGTACATTGCAACTTTTATCGAAATCGTTAGAGCCGTTTTCGAGAACGTGATTACAAATATATACTTATATATACAAATATTGCTCATTTAATAGTTTAAGGATAGGATGTACTTCCACGATAATATTGGCATGTTAAAAATTACAAAAGAGCGCAATGATTGATAATAATTATTTAACCTGGTAATGAGGACTTCTCCAATTGACGTTGGTCTTGTTGGTAATTCAACTTTAGGTACAGTCTGCAATAAAAATAGATACACATTGATAGACACAATATGCAGTATACTTAACATGTGGGCATACAATCAAGCTAGATGATTTCTCTTTGTTATCGTGACGTTGTGTGAAAAAATCTGTAAATTGTCATAATGAGGCATAGCAGGAACTACACAGTAATTGCAATATCTCGTGTGGGTTGTTTTAATTGGGCACTATACTTAGTTTGTAGTACAAACTAGAATTACCAATAGGTATACTATATTAACCCGCGGTGTTCGTCTGCGTAACGGAAGTGGTATTCTAAAAAAAATACTTGTTGGTATAAATTCTTACTGGTGACTGCAGGCATAATCTATTTTTGGGCAATTCCGACATTTTACGGCAAAATTTTTGAGTTTCTCACAATTTATTCACTTAAATATTAAGAAAATTTTAACCATCCGTTAAACATCGCAGAGCGCAAATGTTTTTTAACCACAAGTCCCTCTCGAAGAAGATAACTCTATTTTGAATAATTCCATTTACACTGCTACCAGAATCTTTTGGCGCTCGCATGACATTGACAGGAGCGTGTTGTTGGTTAGCATTTGTGCATTTGTTTTGTAAAATGTATTGAAAAAACAAGATGGCGGCGTTAGTTCCGATTTTGGCCACGCGCCAAAAGATCCTTGTACAGGTTAAGTTGGGCCCTCACTTGACATATGTTCTCACTTCCCCGTTAATATACGATATATGATTAATTTATCAGTGACTTTTTATCGCCCTTTCATTCAGAGGGTTTTGTTCTAGGAATGGGAATGAGTGCTGCTTCAAGACATGTATTTTGATTAGAGAAATAATTTCTGCCTGAACCTGTGGTGAAAATTAGCACTGGCATGTCCCATATTATTATTATACTCTTTGACTGGCATTTATATTTTCATCATTGACAGTTTGTAATTCAGTCTTAGTAAAGAGCACTATTTATGGTCTTCTGAACTGCGATAGGCTGAGTTGATTGACCTATTAACTCAAGTCTATCCCATGCCGCGTCAGAACACTAGGTCGTATATTATCTGTGACTAGGTCCTCCGGATATTATGTTGTTGTGTTAGTAGGTAATGATGCCAAATTAAAATAATATAAATAATAAAAATTGTAAAGTAACTTTCGGAATACATTTTCTGCTTTTTGGGTAACAAGATTATGTTCTTTTAAATACACAAAATGTATCTACGCAAAACATGCTTTGAATAAGGTGTAAAATACTTAGTAATGATAAAATTGACACTATTATCTTGCTGAGATCTCCGTGCATTTTATATAAATGTCGCAGATGTTACATTAGACTCATATAAGGCTAGGAAATAGGTGAATTACTTAGTTTATTGTGGAGTCTTGATTTTTAAAGAAATAATGTTTGGTCACAGGTTCCTGTCGTTTGTGGCTATGATAGTCTGTTTGGGGAGCACTTATGTGAGTAATTATTTGATAAATACAATTTAGGTGATATCTATTTTGTGCTTCGATTGAAAGTGAAAAAGAAAGCTTTGTCAATAGTGCAACTTTGTCCACAAAAGACATTAAATTCAAAGTCAAATTATTCAAAGTTAATTTACATTAATATGAAGATATACATATATTTATGTATTTATTTAATTATATATTAATTCATTACTTTTATATATGTAGGTATATTTAAGTTTAAGACTTCGCATATCCATATTTTCTCTTCTTGTTCTCACACACTATTGTCTACTTTTCTTTTTCATTTCTCCTTTCGCTGGTCTGCTGGAAGAAATTTCTAAAGAAATAAGCAGAACCTTTGTACTCAAATTATATTATTATGTCATTTCTCTATGTATTTTACTGTGTGTACATAAATAATAAAATAAAAATTTATAAATTTTATATTGTCATATTTAACACAATAATATTATTATATTTAAAGTTTCGGATATACTAAGTAGTTTCGTGAAAAAGAACATTTTTTCGGAATACAGTAACGAAAGAATTTCTGGGTACGTGATAAACAAAATTATTTGAATTTCAGACTTTTTCCTCAGAAGAAGAGTCCAGCTTAAAAGAAGCTTTGCGTCCATTTGTAATTGAATGTGCGGAAGAATATGGAATAACCGAAGAGCAATTCGAAGAAGCAAAGACCAAGGGCAGTGCAGACGATATTGATCCTTGTTTCATGAGCTGTTTCTTGAAGAAAGCTGAATTTGTAAGTAGAATTTATTAGGAAAACTTAGAGCTAATCACCGAGGTTGGCTATAGTTTTTAGTAGAATTGAGACAAATTACAAGTTTCCACTTTTAATACAAATATATAGTTTAAAAATTCAGGATATAGTGATGTGACAGACTGCGTAAGTTTAATAGGGCTCCGTTAGCACCCTTTGTATATGATATTTGAAAGTGAATCTTTTGCATCAAAAACCACATATCCAGTGAAAAAGTTGGGAGGCGTCGTGGGACACCCTAACGAAGTTTCTTTCGCTGTATATTATGTATTAAATAACAGAGACATTGACATTTCCAATGCGTTTAATAATTATTTCATCGATATGACCGCCCGCCGGTACAAATAAAATAATATCGACGATGGGATATCACCATTTAATTTCACCACTCAATGGCAGTTTCTTCATTTATCCAGTTAGTGATGATGAAACATTTAAAACGATGCAATCTTTAAATAATACTTCTTCTTTGGGATATGATGAGATCCCGAAACATATCTTAAAATACACTGCAGATTTGATTACACAAATATTAACGTACCTAATTAATATGTCTTTCCCCGAGGGCACCTTTCCGGAGAAATTAAAAACCTCCGTTATTAAACCAATTTTTAAAAAAGGTGACGAAACGGATATAGACAATTATAGGCCAATCGCCTTAATACCAGTTTTATCTAAGGTATTTGAGAAGATAATGCATTCTCGTATGTCCCAATTCTTAACTAAACATAAAATACTGAAAACTGAACAAAATGGATTCCAAAAAGGAAAATCGACAACTTTAGCAGCTTTCAAATTACTGTCAAAAATCACTGAAAATGTAGATAAACATACACGTACCTGCACTGTGTTTTTCGACATGAGCAAGGCCTTTGATTTTGTTGACCACAATACTCTGCTCACTAAATGTGAACTGTACGGTTTTCACGGCCTAGCATTGAAGTGGCTGCAAAGCTATCTTTCATATAGGATACATTTCATATAGGACTCAATATACAGCGATTTTCGAAATTAATTCAAATAACAAAGAAGTATTATGTAAGTCTAACATTAGGAGCAACAATACAGGAGTTCCGCAAGGTAGTGTTACAGGGTCGTTATTTTTTCTGTTATATATTAACGACCTACCAAATGTGACTAGGCATTTCTACTCACTTTTTGCTGATGATATTGCGGTGGTTATCACGGAGAAGAAAATGTTTAATTATAATACAGAGATTAGTGAAGCGGTTAATGCTATCATTACATGGCTTAATAATAATAATTTAAAAGTGAACTTAGGTAAAACCTCTTTCGTTCAGTTTTACAATAGGAAAGCAAATTCTGATCTAATAATAACTTATTCCGATCAGAGAATTAACGAAGCACATGAAGCCGTTTTTCTTGGTATAACAGTGGACAGTGGCTGCTGTGGTGGTGGAAACCTCACTGCTTAAAGGTTACAAAAAAGATTAATCGTTTCGCTTTTGCCTTGTAGAGACTTTGTAAAATAGCTAACCTCAAAACAGTCTACACTCTTAGCGTATCATGGTTACGTAGCTTCTAACATTAGATACGGCATTGTGCTATGGGGGAATTCTGTTCTTATAAATAGGGTATTTATAGCCCAAAAACAATGTATCCGTGCTCTTTGTGATGTGCCACCATTGACTACATGTAAACCTTTTTTTTTAAAGATTTAAAAATATTAACTGTTCCCGGTATGTACATATTTGAATGCTGTAAATTTGCTAAAATGCACTCCGAATTATTTCAACGTCTTGGAGACACTGTTACGTTTAATACAAGATATCCTGATAAGCTTATTATTCCTCCAATGAAAAGCCACTTATATCACAGAAGTTGCTTTCCAATGGTTATAAGGATATATAATAAATTACCAAAATCATATAGGGAGCTGCCAATCAATCGTTTTAAAACAGCGTTATTCAAATGGCTCATAGAAAAATATTTCTATTCTGTGAATAAGTACCTAAATTTTAAAGATTTACACTGACATTTTACTATTATAATTTGACAAATGATTGACATTTTTATTTTTATTAAAATAACTATGATGTATGTTCCAATTTTATTAGCTTCTTATTTAATTTATGTAATTTTGCATGCTAGTTTTAGCGAATTGTTTTAGAACTTGTTAAAAAACCCGACCATCTATATGTACTACAATTCTTACAAATAAAATTTCATTTCATTTCTCCCACTGTAATAACATTAAAATAATACTGCTTTATGAGCTGGTGGTATAGGCCCTGGTTTTGGTATTCTTTGTATGGGGTAGGTACCACAAATAAAAAAAAATAAAAAAAATGTGTTTGTTTTTGGAATTCGGTTGTGTTTTATTTGTAAAAAGTTTTTATTGCTTATACACATTTCAGTTTGACAGCGAGGGAAAGCTGGATGTGGAGAAGACCATAGCCTTTGCCAAGTCTCACGTGACCAGTGAGCCAGTTATCAAGTTCATCGAAGCGGTTGGAGAAGAATGTGGCAAAGGTCAGTTAATAGGGGGTACTTACTCTCTCGTCTCTCGTCTCTGTGGAAACTCTAGTAGAACTTTAATCTTCTTATTACAAAACAAGTCAAAAATTGTCTCAAATCTTTAAACTTAGCCTAAAAATTAACCTATTTTTTAGTAAGTAATAATAAGACCGAGTTTGGCATCTGGTTAGACTGGAAGCCGACTTTAACTCAGTTGGGAAAAGATGATGATAAAACAAATGCAATTTAGAAGGCATCTTTTAGAGCTAAGGGACTCTGTGTCATCGCTCGAACAGTCAGGCCGAAAAAGGTTGCTCGCAGTGTTCCATATGCGTCTTTATGGGAGGCCGCACTTGATGATGGGGCCCGCTAGGCATGGTAGGCTGATGCGGGTCCCCACCCGCATCGCCGCACCCCCGTGCGGCGAATGTACAAGTATCTCCCGGGCCCCCGATACATGGTAGAAGGCGGAACAGCGGGGTTTTAGTCGGTAGGAGTCCGACATAACGCTCTGTTCTCCTCAGACGGAGGGTATACATGAGTATTTTCTCACGGAAAAAATAGGAGTAGAGGGTTTCTTCCTGCGAGTATCGCGTGAGGAATTTAGAACCCGAACGCACACGTTTTTTTTGTTATAGAAGTAGGTGAGCCTTAAAAAAAGAGACGTAATTCCTAGAGTGCATTATTCCTACCTAAAGTACAAAAGTATTTATTCTATACACTCCCCATATAGAGTTCTATCGGTTTTGATTCTCACAGTATCTCAGTGATAAAAATAAAAATCTTCATTTTGATCATTTCAGTGAATGGCGAGCCAGTCACTGATGACGATAAGGGATGCGATAGAGCAAAGATGCTGTTTGACTGTTTACAGGAACTCAAGAAAAAAGTAAGTCTATCAAAATTAAAGTTATGGAGATCGAAAACGGTTGCTTTCTGGTCGTAGCTTAAAATGTTTTTGATCTTCTTCTTTTCGTGTGGTTTGAGACTAACCTGCACGCGTAGCATGACCACCGTAGAAATGAGTTGTGTCGACAGAAGAATAGACAAAAATGACGTTCCGTGTAGACAGGACGGCAGGAAAGTAGAAAGACACAACTGCACTTTTTACGCAATTCACTCTTTTCATAATTCGACTCAGAATTGTTTATTTTGTCATAGGATTTTTTTTTTCTTTGTTTGATTCTCAATTTTTATTGATATTAAGAGTGTCGAAGTATCGTATTTTGGAAGAAAACAATATTACAGTAATATTGGGTTTAACCATTTCCTTGGTAATGGTGCCAATTCTCTTGTACACCGAACTAAACTATCTAAACTATCACTAAAACCCCTTTATTTTTGACTATGAAAATCTTAAAACTATTCTGCAACAAAAAATCCCTAAATTTAAATATAATTTTGACACAACTTAAATCGTATTTGACAATCGCGAGTCCACGTGGTACTTGTTTGTCCTACCCCGTGATTTTTTTAGAGCCGGAGACGCGAAGGCTCGACGTATTTTATATTGAATTTTTCACTTTTTGTATGGAAAATAAGAAAAATTATTACCTACATGTTCAGTCTTAGGGGTTTGAGGACTTTATAAAGGGGGTCGAAATTTTCATTATTTTTGCGATTAGACACATCATTTTCGAGATATAAGCAAAAGAAAAAAAAGATACAGTACTATTTTTGCACGTGAATTCGAGGTGTTGGTGTGAATTTTAATTATGATAATTATTACTTATGACAGTTTTGCGTTCAAAACGTTCTCCTTTACAGGAGAGCGTTTTGAATTTTGTAGATAACCGTATATATTTTGTGGCCGTCGAGTAAAAAGTTTTCTACCGATTACAAAATCAAATTGTCTTCACTACCTTAGTGATTTTGACAGTTTGGATAGAAAACTTTCTTCTGAAATAGTCTACATGTAAAAGGACCTAGACAAAGATCGTTAGAAGCGGAAGACAAAATGACAGATTGTAGAATGATTTCTACGGTGCGATGTCAAAAATGGAGAGACGAAATGTCAATTTGTATAGAAAGAACTATGTCTATTCTTTGTAGAAATAGAAAGCGTCATGCTACGCGTGCTGGTGTCAAAGTTTTAAAGCCGCCCATGGGTCTCTGACTTGGCTTCACATGCCGTCGAGAAATATATGTCGCATGCCGGTTTCTTCACGATTTTTCCTTCACCGTTTTTGAAGCAAGTGATAATTAATATTTTTGATTTATGAATATGTTAAAGCAAAGTGATTAGAAGAAAATGACGGGTAAGAAACTTAACGAAGCCGAGAGTCAGTTGTTCTTCCCGTCATCATTCGATATTTTTTGTACTGGACCATACCTACCTGAAAACTTTCTGGTTACGAAAATATTGAAGGTCAAAGTTCCAACTTTTACTGACGTTTTTTTTATCATAACAAGTTTTGAAAGTTAGTTTATTTTATTATTTATGTGCGCACAGGGAAATTACATAATAATAATTTGAATACAAAGGTATTGCTTGCTTCTTAAGAAATTTCTTCCAGCAGACCTGCGAAAGGAGAAATGAGAAAGAAATGTAGACAATAGTGTGTGAGAACAAGAAGAGAAAATATGGATATGCGAAGTCTTAAACTAAAATATACCTACACATATATGTAAACGTAATAAATTAACATATACTTAAATAAATACATACATAAAGCCTAAATATATAAACATAGGTACATACTATAGGTATATAAATACTTACAGTTGAGAGGATAGGTAATGCTCTTTTACTC
Organism: Omphaloscelis lunosa; assembly: GCA_916610215.1. Taxonomy (NCBI): domain Eukaryota; kingdom Metazoa; phylum Arthropoda; class Insecta; order Lepidoptera; family Noctuidae; genus Omphaloscelis; species Omphaloscelis lunosa. The sequence continues at coordinate 13,105,288 of OU744258.1, forward strand.
GATATTTGAAATGAGAAACAGTTAGTTACTTATGTTGAAATACCCTTACGATTCCTGTACCATTGCAAGCATAAGCATGCATGAGCAATTTTGTGCGCTATAGTTCCGATTTTTGCTGCTGTGTGATAAGGTATTTTATAATAGACGTAAGTAATGGTACAAATCTGTATTCTGAATGTTTACTATGATACAAAGTTCTGAATCTGAATATTAAAATAGCGTCGTCCGCTATGCGAAGCTGGTGGTGTCTGTAACGACTCCTAGCGCCCCTGGCGGCGCGAAGTGTAAAGACGGGCGCAGCGGCATGGCTACACGCAGGCATGGCGATAGTAAGTCCTGCCGTGTGCCATACCGTAAACCAAAACAAAAAGTATCCGTCGTTTTCCAGCAATTATATTTGTACAATGTTGTTTGACGTTTTGAATGCGTAGTTGACGGCTATGTGATGGGTCGAGTATATTTTTATTTCATACGTTTTGAAATATAAACAGTCAAATTACTCGACAATGGTTGACGTTGGCTTAGAGGTCATCAGGGGTTATTTGGTTACAAATGACCTCTCCTACATCCCCTTAACGGATTGCCGACGTATAACCAATAAACCTGAATAAAAATTGAATTTAAAATGTATTAATATGGTGCCGTTTTATTTTATTTTCAGAATGGTGATTAATACAAGAGAGAAAAATTTTGATAACAACTTACGTGCCTGACACCCAACAGGGACCGATTCGGGATTTGCCTACTAGTTTTTTCTGAAATAAATGCTTTGAAGATAGCATGCGATATTAATTTTCAAGTTATTATAAGATCTTTTATTCATATCAGCGGATGCAATTAAGAAACTTATTAGTGAATCCACCTAAAACTGAATGTCAGTATAAGCGCGGTAAAAACAAAACTTGGAATATTCACATGTTCTTTTTTAACTTTTTCTCTCTTACCACTTACATACAACGTGCTCGTGAAGGTAAAAATAACCACAGGATAGTCACGTTTCCATCCGCAATGTACAAACACTGCGTGCATCTTGTAATTAATGTAACAACGGTCTTATAAATAACCTGTAATTTTTATTGCATTCAGTCGTTCAATATGTCTTATGCCTCAGCATTACAGAGGAAATGACAGGAAGCAACACGTGTTCACGGAACTTGCTCAGATTAACTTAATTTCATCTGACATCTCATTACTACTTTTAATCGATACAACTGTTCTTGATCTTAGACGTAGATCTCAGACCAAATAAAATCAAGACAGAGCGCTGTCAACAGTGATGTCAAACATGTGTGCACTTAGTGTAGTTTGATTGTAAATGGTTGCAAATGTGTGACTGTGAGCGTGTATGCACAGGACGGCGGTGTAGTTTTGGCATGCTTCACTGTATTGATCGCAGCGCTATGTCTTGGTTTTTCATTTGGTCTGAGACGTAGATGTCTAACGAAGTGTGTTTACGAACTTTTCTTATTTTTATTTTTTATTAAGTGAGGAACAAAACAAAATATAAACAGAAACATCACAAAAACCTCAATAGGTTTGTCCGGATATTGAAACACTTTTAAGGTCTACTTACGGATGTAAAGTTAGGGAAATTAATTTGACTACAAACTTAAATTATCCGTATATTCAAATCACAGTTGTCGTTCTTTGACATTTGTATAAAATAGCTTAATCACGGCACATTGACGTTGGGTATCAGATTGCTTAGGAAAACTAATATTTCCTGACTGCACGCACATGTGAATAATTATCTGCATGTGAAACGGAATGTATAAGAATACTTTTGATAAACATTGCCTTTATAATTCGATTGTCTAGTTATTTACTAAGGATTCTCTCACACAAGTTCCGAAATGTTGTGATATCGATCCCTAGAAAATTGTATAGCCAGCGTCAAGTCGCTTCTGAGTGTAGAGTTGCTGTATATGCAAACCGGTCGAGTAAGGGAAACAAAGAAGATGGCTTCATGATTCTCGCAACAGACAGCTTTATGTAACTTTTAAAACGTTTCCTGATTGTACCTATACTAACTAAATCTAAATAGACACTCCACATAACAAATTAGAGATTGAAGAAGAGCAAAACGTGATTAATTAAAATGATAATTCTTTATAAATATGAAGACAGCACTGATTTCATCAAATGGTCTGAACTCTGAGGGCAACTCAACCTAAACTGTTTGGCAACGGCATTGCCAACTACGATGCAACTGGTACTCTCACAAGGCGCAACTCAAGTATCAATTATTATAATATTATTTTTTTGCTCCGACGACATGGCACACGATAACGCGCCAATTTTATGAAAAGTTGCGTCGCCGTTGCAAACTAGTTGCCGATAAGTTGCGTCGTGTGAGAACCACCATAGAAATGTAAGTGCTACCGCGATTGGTTGCTTCGGCGTTGAAAACTAATTTATTTTGGTCACCCTCGTGTGAGAATGGTCTAACAATATCTGGGGACATAAATTATGATTCTTGGAGGAAAGTCTAGCGACTAAAAAATTTTCTATTAATTTAATTATGCGTGCATGCCTACACGATACTACCAGCAACACTGAACTTATAAAAGGATATTCACAGAGGACATTATATTTTATTGCTGGCTAAATTATATATGCCGTATTCAATGTGCATGTTATTGCGAATTAATAATATTAGCCTGGTGTTGCTCCATTGTGTGTTCGAATATAATAGAAAGAGGAAGTAGCAAATGATCGCTGTGTATTGTATGGGTGCACGTTATTGTCATGTTTATTTTATTGCATATCAGGGTTCCTTACTTGCTGAAGTGGAATTTTATATTTGTGTTTATAATCCTACTTCCTATTATTTCCTACTATAATAATATTATAAACTCGAAAGTTTATGAGGATGGATGGATGTTTGTTATTCTTTCACGCAAAAATTACAAGACGGATTTGGATGAAATTTGGCACACAGATAGTTTATAACCTGGATTAACACATAAGATACTTTTCATCCCGATATTCGCGTAACAGCGGGGCGCTGGTAGTGTTTGGCACGCAGATAGTTTATAACCTTGATTAACACATAGGATACTTTTTATCCCGGTATTCCCAGAGGATGGAGACTTATGCTGGTGAAACCGGGGGGCGCTGCTAGTAATAATATTATAAATGCGAAAGTTTATGAAGGTGGATGGACAGATAGATGTTTGTTACTCTTTCACGCAAAAACTACCAAATGGATTTGGATGAAATTTGGCACACAGATAGTTTATAACTTGGATTAACATATAGGATACTTTTTATCCCGATATTCCCACGGGATCGAGACTTTTGCTGGTGAAATCGCGGGGCGCTGCTAGTAATAATATTATAAATGCGAAAGTTTATGAAGAGGGATTTATAGATGGATGTTTGTTACTCTTTCACGCAAAAACTACCGAACGGATTCGGATGAAATTTGGCACACAGATAGTTTATAGCCTGGAATAACACATACAATACTTTTTATTCCGATAGGGAATACGGAATCGAGATTTAAGTGGGTAAAACTGCGGGGCGCTGTTAGTTCTTAAATAATTTCCGTTGGAAGTTTGGGCAGAGATAAGCGAAGATATATTGAAAAAAAAAAAAAAACGGTTTAGAAGGTTATCCTGCAATTTATTTTACTCCTGAAGGATGTTATCCAGAATCCACAAGATCAATACAAAGATTAGCTCTTAAACCTTTTCTTTCCAAAATATATAAAAAAAAATGTGTCTGAACTTCAAAATCCAGGTCGCTGTTTTCATTAGCTTTATACTGTGCGGTACATTTTTCAGGGCAGTTATTTGGCTGATAACCCTGGTATCAAGGTGATAGTCAGAACTTTAGGGAGTTTGTACGTAAATTATGTATGTCACGAACTTTTCATAGCTCACAAACCGCTGTTTGCGGAAGCTGTTTGTGGAACCAAAGCAGTTGTTAGTTTGGATGGAGCACCTGTAACTCGTCTGAATCATTTCTTGTGTTATGAGAATCGCAATGTGAGACACCTTTAGAGAGACTGAAAAAAAAAGGGAAATTATTCATATTCTTCTTCTTAGTGCCGATCAGGATAAGAGGTGAGACATAGTTTGCGATAAAGCTCCAAATTCACAATAATATTACAATGTCGTTATTTATTATCATATTTTACATACAAGATCGTAGCTTACCCATCTGGTTCGAACTTGACATACATAAATAGCGTTGTCCCCTTTTGTTGCAGGTGTAAAATGTATGGTAATTATCCCACTGTAAAATTACAGAATCGCCCATAAATAATAGTTTCCCTCACGAGCTCAAACATATAAAACCGGAACCGTCAATTTTTATACAAGTTGTCTTTTAGTCATTTCAAAATGTTGAAGTTCAGTGTCGTGTGCCTATATTTTGCAGTGGTGGCTGTTAATTTTTGGAATGTTAATGTAAGTTTTGTAAAAGACAAATATAGGTTTGATTTCAGTTTAGTCAGAGTGTATTTGCAAAAAAATCAAGACAGTACGAGAGTAGTTTGAGAAGGTAGAAACCGGTTAATAGAGAATTAAATTGAATTACATTCTTTAATATGTAATTTTAGTTGAAAGTTCTCTCTTAGAGTACTTTCAGGATTTCTATTTTCTATTTAGTTTTGCTGTTTCAGTGCATATCTGAAGAAGAAAAAAAGGCAATCATGGAGGCAATGAAACCCATTGTAGAGAAATGTGGATCAGACTGCGGTCTGACCGAAGACGATTACAAGAAACACAAGAAAGGCGATGATATGGACCCGTGTTTTAAGAAATGCTTAATGCGGGAAATGGGCATTGTAAGTACAAATGATAAAGGCCAATCAACCTTACGACAAATGCATTGCAGTTCAGTCATGGCATCGCCTTAGTGTATGTTATGAAACATAATATGTAGGAAGTTTCGGAATCTCGTAATGTACAATGTATGGACTTGTGGTGAATAAGTAAACATTTATTCATAAAATTATGAAAGTGAAAATTATAAAGCCGCATCTTAACCGAAAGCGATCAGCGCGATCAGATCTTAGAATATCACGTACTCGTGTCACGTACATATGTCATTATTTAGGTAAACGATCGCGTAAACGCGTATTCGCGCGTCGTCGCTTTTCGTTGGGATGTAGGGTAAAAATCCTTTTATTCTAGATGGATGACGCTGGGAAATACAACCGTGATACATTACATGAATCAATTTTGGAATACACAGACGATAAAGACCAAGCTAAGAAAATTCAAGACCAATTAGATAGCTGCTTTGAAGGTAAGTGTGCAATAATTATAGTTTTAATTGTTATATTTTTCACAATATCTGTTTTAAATGCTGTAGCTCTTGATTTTAGTAGCAATGTTAACATTAGTATAGACTGTTATGATAACATGCTACTTATCTGTTCTATAACTAATTTACCTGAAATGAATGGGGTGTATCAGGAGGTAATATGATGCTGGAAATTACAATTGCCTTTTTGATTGATATACTCTTACTGCCATGATATAAATCGAGTTAGTTACTTATTTTAAAATGAATGTTTATCGAACAAAAATAAACAGAGTATAGAAAATTAACATAGCATAGAAAAGTTAGTTGATGTTTTTTCTTTTATTAGCGAACGGAGATAATGATGGTGACGATGAAGAATCTCAGATGAAGCGGGTCGATGTTTTGTTCAAATGTCTTAAGGAGCTCAAAGAAGTAAGAATTTTCTAAAGTTCACTTTATTGGATTGAACATTTTTGAATTTGAAAAGTTTCTGAATTTAAATCCATCTATCATGGCTGTGTGGTACATACACTTAAATTCGCAATTCTATAAATAAAAATAAATTCTGTTTCCGTGACCGATAGTATCGATTTTACAGATAATATGGTTACATCAACCAATGCTGACTAAAATCTCTAGCTGAATTTAGACAAAATGTTCTCTAAAATGTTTAAAAAAAAGAATCATGAAATGTCAGTTATGAAGTATGTCAAAAAATCCTAAATAAATATCACCGTGTGCAATGATATTATGGTTATTGGTTCCGTTCCGGAGATATAAGCATACATTTATTTTGCAAAAAAATAACAAGTTGCCACTTTGCCAACCAAATTGTATCTTATATTTATGCATGATATTAGCTATTAGCAGCCGTTTGAAGCAAAAAACCGACACTTTACAATTTAAGTTTCTATATCTCCGAGAGTCTTTTTTCGATCTACTGTGCGCCGTCGGCGCCGGCAACGTTGGTCGCCAAGGCATCTCCGTGCTTCGTGATATGTTGCTTTCGGTTAGGACACAGGGAATCGGTCCATAATTTTTGTGGAATAAAAAATAACTTTTTATTAACCTTATCTTCTCTTTTTCAGTAATTTCTGCAACAAGGATAGAGTCTACGTACAAAAATGGTTTGTGTATGAATTTCCTATTTACTGTGTGTCTTCTTTTGAATAAATTTTATGTTATGCCGAAGGTGTATTTTTTTTTTTGGGCTGTTCCTTAAGCACTGCAACTGCATTAACCTACCTAACTAAAAATTGTTGATGTTGTTTTCGAATAGAAAATATCGATACGATCTTTTTCAAATACGACGAAATGTTCTAAAAAATAAAGGTACTAAAGAAGTGCTAGATGGGACTACCCTCGCAAATGATATCACAGCTCCAAATGAAGTGATAAAAATCGGCGAACAGTTTAACCCAATTCGTTTTACCGACGAATCGGATTGTAACCCATTTAGTATTGAGTACAATTGTTCAAGTTTAGGGCGAACTTCCGCTTTCAAATCGAAGGTTGATTTTTGCCAAAATAGTCATTCAAACAATTTAGCTGTTTCATCATGTATTTTCAAATCTATTTGATATAAATAGGGAAACACAAATATAGTGATCAATAGTGTTCGGGTTTGGTTACATTTCGCTACTATTTTATTGTGTTACCAATTACAATATTACTAGTAAATAAATAAAAGTTCTTCGCATATATCGTTCTCTATTCAGGCATATAATATCAGAAATCATTACTCAGTGTTTTTAATAAAGGTTTATTATTTGTGAGATATCTGCCGTACCTATTAATTATTATGAATCCCTCAATGGATTTAATTCGTATTGGTTACGTTATGCTGTTTTGGTTCTTAATCAAAAATGTTGCGGTAAGTATAATTATATAAAACTATATTCGATTTTGAACTATATATTTTTTTTGGTAATCGAGCTAAGTTATCTTTTTGTAATCGTAAGCTAAGTTATCTTTTTGTATCGACTGCCTCATTGGTCTAGTGGTCGCAAGCGCTACTGCTGAGCATGAGGTCCTGGGTTCGATTCCCAGGTCGGGCAAAGTGTTATTGGGTTTTTCTATCTGAAATTTCTCAGTAGCAGCCTGGAGTCTGGATTTGTGCCCGGTTGATGGCAATAGGCTCGCCCCCTATTACATGTGACTTAAAACATAACTGGCGAAATGTGGGTGAACCTGCTACAGGGACACCTCTGCCCAACCCTTCGGGGAAACAAGGCGTGATGTTATGTTTATGTTATCTTTTTATATGCACATGTTTCTGCGACAAATAAACCTGTTTTTCTTTCTTTCTATTTTGATTTATCATCATCTGCCTAGCCTTTGCTCAACTATGTTGGGGTCGGTTTCCAGTCTAACCGGATGCAGCTGAATACTAGTATTTTACATGGAGCTGGTGGTGGAAGCTTTTCTTTCTATTCTGATTGTTGAACTAATTTATTCATATAATATTACTTCATTGATTTCTTTATTACTTCATTCCAGGCAATAACGGATGCTCAAAAGTCTAGCATCCAAAGAGAGTTAGTGACCGTAGGTCTCCAATGCATAAAAGATCATCCTCTATCATTGTCTGATATCAGGGCTTTTAAGAACAAGATGATTCCTAATGGAAACGATCCAAAATGCTTCGTAGCTTGTTTGTTCAAGAAAATTGGAGTGGTAAGTAACTAGCTGATAGCATTTCACTGATAGGTACAAAAGGGATAAAAAACTTACTTCTAATGATCTAACTAGCCTGAATCTTCCCACCGCAAGGCAAAAGCCTCCCTCTACCTTTTCCACACAATTCTGTCTATTGCTAGTGTCGGCCAGTCCTTTCGGTAGGAGTCAAACTCGTCCCGCCATCTTCGTCTCCGCCTGCTGCGATGTCATCGTGCTTCTAATGAATAAATGAAAAAATAGTTCGCGAAACTCTACTGCTATCATGGGATTCTTCACGTTAGCAACATGAGGAGTTTTGAGGAGGAAGGCGACCATCTTTTAATCGTAATCTTAGTTATCATAAAGACTCCAACGGCGTTAGTAAAGATCGTCTGATTTCACAGGCTGGCAGGCAGTTCACATGAATATGGTTGGTTCATTGGCATTTTTTTTCCAGATGGACAACATGGGAATGATATCACCAGCTAAAGCGCGAGAGAATGCCAAGAAGGTGTTCAAAGGAAGTGAGGAACATCTAAAAAACGTCGATGAAATAATGGAGAAATGTTCGGCAGGTAACTTTCAAAATAGGTGACTAAGAGTCGCGATCAAGTCGCCAGTGGATAATTATACCAATAGTATAATAGAAATAGCATGAAGTGCCATTTTATCAATCATTAATCATAGCATAATTCTAGAGAATGTCCATCATTCAATGTCAGATACCATTGCTGTTGTTGTTTATAAATATTAAACATATGCATTTATAACATAAATACATATTTACTATAAATAAATAAATATTAATAAGCGATTGACTGCTGCGCTACGTGTCGCGGGTTCGATCCCCGCACGGAACAAATATTTGTATGGCCTACAAGTAGTTGTTCCGGGTCTGGCTGTTTGTGTGTGTGAGTTTAAGTGTTTGTGAAACGCACCCACGATACAGGAGAAATTCCTAGTGTGGGGCGACGTTTAAAAAAAAAATCATTAATGAATTGCTCGAAGTATTTCCTAGATCAGAGGCAAAAAAACATGTTTTAAATTACTTTTTATTTATGTTTTGCAGTGAATCAACAAAGTACGAATGACGGAAAAAAAGGCTGTGATAGAGCGAAGCTTGCTTTTGGATGTTTTACAGAAAATGCTCCTAAAGTAAGTTCTTTAAAAAAATAACAGTGGACTATTTCTTCATTAGAATGATCACATTTTGAAATGACTCCATCGAAAAAATACTCCTCTCAGTAAAAAAAAAATATTGGTTTTTGGATACAGTCTTAGTAAAATAGTTTTTAGAATTTTTGTTCGTTTTTCTGGATGTATGTTCCGGATTGGTGCAAAAATGGCTGAACGGATTTGCATGAAATTTGGCATACAGATAGTTTATAGTCTGGATTCACACATCTCTGCAGGCGAAGCCACGGGCAAAAGCTAATAATTAATATAATTTTATTCATGATTTTAATTGTTTCTTTTTGTGTTTGTTTTTTTCAGTACGGATTCGATTTTGATTTCTGATAAGTCATCGTTACGAGATGTTTCAAGAGAAGTTGGTGGAAAACTTGAATAAATAGTACTTGGGTATTTATTATTGAAATTGTTGTTTGTAGTGACATTTTTTTAAAATAAATTGTTAAAAACACTGTCAGTTTTTATTTCCGTTCAGTGTACACCTACTTGACCCTAATTATAAAACTAAAACTTTATGTAAAATATGTAACCTAAAAATATAGACTTTCATGGCAACTCTTACATCAGATAGATTCAATTCTCAACTCTCAAAATAAATTTATTAATTTGTGAATCTTCCCATAGGTACCAAAATAAGGATGCTGGGTTTGTTAGATCTTCCAAGATAAAAAAAATGTGTATTTTAACATACAGATATCACATTATAATAATATGTATATGAAAACGATAGGGTTTCGGGGCGAAGAACAGTTTTCGTAAAAATGTATCCTGGTGATTGACGACGGATGACAGACGACTTGTGTCTAAAAAGATGCGCGTCTTTCAGAACATTCTAGAAGCTGGACGAGCGGATTGTGGTGGGAGCGGTTCGAAATGAGTTCGCGATAGAGTATTAATTTATGATCTTGCCTTGAAAACTGTTTTTTTTCTCACAATCTTCTCTATTTATCTAAATTCGGGTGCAGTGCGTTTACTAATCTCATACATCAACAAAATTAAAATATTTTATTTCACACAAACCTACATGGGCACTTATGAAACGTCAGAAGCTAGGTGCACGGTTCCAATTGATCGTTTCCTATGGCCGAAGACCCGGCAAGAAACTGCACGGTTACTCTTTTCAAAATACATGCTCTTTTTTCTTCTTTCTTAAGGCTCGTGCAGACCAGTGCGATATCGCGGGCGCTACAAGGGTCGCACTGCCTGTACCGCCCGCGATATCGCGCCAGTTTGCACGAGCCTTCACTCTTTTAAATACACTTACGTTGTAAATGATTATTATGCATGACGTTGATTTTGAATTAATAACAAAGAATAATCTCTGAAGGTCACTGCAGTGGTTTCCTGAATTACAGAGATTCGACAAAAAATTTAATGGCACATCTACTATAAAAAACTGAAAGATATCTAATGATGATCATATAGGTAACTGGTTTATGAGCGCCAGTTATTGTACTTCCACTTTTTATTGATGATTAGCTGTTGCCATAAAGTCGACTATTGATTATAACAAGTAACAAAACTCAATATGTTAGTAACAATATTATAACCGCTCAAGGAATCGAGTTTCTTGAAAATCCTTTCTTAGTATGCTTCAACGCCGTTTAAGAATGATATATTTTTCTAAAATAATGATAATCTTTCAAAAAAAAAAAAAACAATAAAAAGTATTGAATAATAAGTTATAATGTGAATAAAAGTAATCTTACAATAAATCCGCAATCCGCAGTACCTATCATTTAATACATTGAAGACTAAATTAATTAAAATACAGAGCCATGTATGTGCCTTAAATTAAGTGTATCCAATAAGGATCGTTGGAACTATCTTCCAGTAATATAATTCTACATTCTGCCTTCCTTAAAAGTCGAAGTCGAAGCCGAGCTGTAAAAGAAAAATACAGTAAAAAATATAATTATCAAAAGTAAGTTCATCACGATCAAATTCAAATCAGTCTATTTATTTTAAAACCTATTTTTGTGTAACAAATTATTATTAAAATGTAAGCTTAAATTATTATGAATGAATAAACTAGATTTTAATTAGAAACAAAATTGATTTTGAAATGTAATTTTTTGGGAAATAAAAAGTTTAAATAAATAAATAAAGTTCATCACGCCTGTTCTCCAGAGGGAGAAAGTATATTGAACATTCACGAGTATAAAAGCTAACACTTACATTACAAAGAGATTTTCTCATGAAATAACGATTGCAACTTTGACAAAAGACCTATTTCATAATAGTTTGATTATGAAAATACTATGTTCGTAACATAATACAATTTCTATCAAAACTTTAATCGAATCGCTTCTGAATCTTGTACACCCACATTTCTCCAATTATTTTTAAGCCTGTTGTTGAAGGGGGCGCGTCTTTTGCTATTAATCGGCACAAATTTTGACTACGAGCGTCTACTGAGAAATTAATATTCGAATTTACCGGGAAACAAAACCAAGACTCCATCAGCACGCGTAGCGTGACTACCGTAGAAACGGATTTTGTTGACGGAAGAATATCCAAAATGACAGATTGTGATTGTTTATCTGTCATTTTGTCTATTCTTCCGTCGACAAAACTCGTTTCTACGGTGGTCATGCTACGCGTGCGGCAGTCGCATTTGTCCGCGAGGATAGCGCGTTGGACTTCTAATCCAAAGGTCGTGGGTAAATCCCCACCAGGGATGGTGGACTTTGAAGTGTATTAAATTAGCATCGATGAGTCTACTGCATACTGGGCAGTCTGGCGTTGCTGATTGGCTTATATTTTTACGGCAACGGCATGAATTATCCTCAAGCCGTGTCCTAACTAAAGCGCTCGGGGTCATAAAGTTGGTGCAATACCCAAAGGCTGAGAAAGAAAAGGAAGGTAGATTCCCCATTTGTGTAACAGCCGTTCTTTGAAAAATTATAATACATAATATCTTTGGGCAACTAACAGTTGAAAAGAGCGGTTCTTCAGACGGACCTTACGCAATTAGCTTCATTACCAAAATTATTCTTTATATGAAGGAAGAAGAACTATTTTGACTGAAATATTACGTACTTGTTCGTAGTTTTTGATGAAACAATCATAAGCCAGCTTGGCTCGGTCGCATCCTTTTTCTCCATCAGCTACTTCTTCTTCATTAACTGTTTAGGAAAAAATATAGGTATTAAAGCTAGTGGTTGCATCTTTTAAAATAAATATATATTATTATAAATTAAAATCGCTGTTTTCGTGTCTGACTGCGTTGTTCTTCAGTTCTTAACTCAGATGTGATGTGATGATCTTTGATGCAGTGTTCACCATCATTTAAAGAATTTGTTCCGTAAGGTTTATGTGTATGATAAACTTACATATCCTTACATATTATAAAACGAAGTCCCCCGCTGCGTCTGTCTGTCGGTCTGAACACGATAAACTCAAAAACTGCCGAACGGATTTTCAAACGGTTTTCACCAATGGATGGAGTGATTTTAAGTATTGTAAGGTTATTAATTTATAATGATTTTCCTACATACCTTTGGCACAAGTGGTCAAGAATCCTTCAACATTCTTCAAATCTTCATCTTCAAACACTTTTTTGGCATTTTCCAAGGCTGTTACGTGTGACCAAGTTCCCTTATCGTCGAACTGCAAACAGAAGTAAAAAGTTGATAAACTGAAGTAAATAAATGTTGAAGTGAATTAAAAAGAAGAATAATAGGTAAAACATTATTATACTTTTTATTCTTAGAACAAAACGAAATAATTACACATGTGTTTATAGAGAACCAGCCAAGTGCGTGTCGGACCACGCACAGTGAAGGGTTCCGTAGTTGGGATGGATTTATTTCAAAAACAAACTTTTAACATTTTAGTTGAAAAACATGTTCTCCCATACATTCCAAGTGCAAATGCGAATTTGTACACACAATATTGAGAGATTTACCAAGTTATTTTAAGATTAAAGACTTCTTATAGGTTTTGTTGTAATCAATAAGTGGAGAACAATTGTCTGTATTTTTTTAAACTTTAGGCTCAGTAGTTTCGAAGATAAGGCGGGGAATGGTAAATTTTCATCTATTTCCTTAAATAACTTTAATACTATTTATTATAAAATTATAAAAAAAAATATTTGAGACCCTCATAGTTAGGCCCTTTTATTTGGTATGTTCCACGGTACTGTTTACAAAACTGCCTCCTATAAGTGACCCCTATTTTCAAAATTCATTTATTTACGTTACCCGTCCGTGTTTGGGTCACAAAAGCTAATAACTGTCAGACAGACAAACGAGTGATCCTTTGTGAGTTCTGTTTTTTCATTCGGACGTTTGGAACCCTAAAAAGTATCGATATTTTTTTAAATAGAAAATCATTCTCACATCCATGTAAAAAACTATCACGTAGGTATCGATAATCGTTTTATCTTACAATAAATAACCAGCTGTATCTTGTCAATGGCTTCAGATCTATGAGGAAAGTACGACAGTGACGATTGGCTAAAGTTATGTATAATAAAGTATATATTTTGCCATATGTAAAGTTAATCACAGGACCGGTCGATGTGGCGGTGCTTGGGTGAGGCCTATGTCCAGCAGTGCACGTCCTTCGGCTTATGATGATGATGATCGAGTTAGCCATTTTATACATACCAGTCCAAGTTTGTTGAAGATGCAAGCTGAGAAGCACCCAGCATTTTCACCCTCTGGAAAAACTCTGCTCTTGAAAGAAGCGAGGTCGTCAATTGAGAGGGGATATTCTTTAATACACTCTGCACCAACTGCCAGGAATTTTGTTTGTAATTCGATTTTTTGTTCATCGGTGATGGCCTGAAAATAATGCACAAGGTAATTATTAGGACTATGTATACAAATAAGGACGTTTCAGAAAGCATTATTTGAAGTTAATATATTTTTTTATATTAAGAAGTGAAGCTTACCAACACATTTTCCAAGAAAACTGCTAAGATAGCAAAATACACAACACCAGACTTAAACATTTTGAATATTGTTTAGTGATAATTCTCTACAAAACTCTTTGGGCGAATGTGGTGACTCTGACGATGTTTGGTGAATTTATACTAAAACAAAGGAATTTAAATAAACCAAATATCCTGTACGATAGACAGACCTTCGATACGGAGGCAAATCGATTTTCCCTTCATTACAAGATGACAATAGAAATTCAAACAATGATGAAGTATCCGTCTGATGATGACATGAGGCAAATGATACGTCTATTCTTTTATTTGAATCCGATATTGTAAGGCTTGAAACTGAGAATTGATTTCGATACGCTTCTCGGGCCTGCGTTTGATGTGGAAATTATTTCAAAATTGGAAAATGTTAATCATAAATCATTTGTATGTTATCTGGTATTAGCATTGCATTACATTGTCAAGTAGTACCACGTGGCGGTGGAAATGCCTGTGGAAATGTGTGTATTTAAGCTGGCTAAACGGATTTTTATATTTCATCGCCTGCCAATCTTCATAGATTGGAATTAGTCGAACCTTACAAATATGCAACGTAGCAATTACGCTACTACATCCACCCGTGCTCCACTCATGCCAAGTTATAATTCTTTATTCCTTATAATTTAGCAGTATCATCGTGTCTTAGATGTATCACGTCGATTTATAATATTGCCGAAGTACAGCATGCTGGAGTAGAGCAGATACGTCGACATTGACTCAAGTCGGACTAGCATTGTTGTCGAAGTAATATCGTTTTCTAGTTAAGTCATGTCGAAGAAACGCTTTGGCGGAGTACAGCAGTGTCGGACTTAACATATTTCGGACTAAAGTATTGCCGAAATGAAGTCGTGTCGGAGTTCCATATTGTCGAAATAAAATCTTGTCGTATTACGGTTGGTCAAAATTCAGTTTTAAAGTTGCATTGTGGATAAGAAATGCTTTATTCATAAATGAACTTTTGTTACAATACTATTTCTTAGGTGTTGCTAAGTGATTATTCTATGAATCATGATCATTATTTAATTAACATCTAAGACCGGAAAAACACGTTGTTCAACTTGTATGTACCTACAAAGCATAACACGGTGCATTACTAATCATAATAATTTTCCGTACTGTAGACTGCAAAATATTAAAAATTATGCAATTATGTCGTTTCTATTGTTTTGTTGTCCTTTTATTATCTAACTGCCGCACTCGGAGATGTCACTATAATCAATCATTAACTTAAATGCCCACACTCTCTCACAGAGACGAGGCCTGTGTTCCAACAATGGCTACGTTAGAGGCTGAATAACTTAAAATGACCACCGTAATACTTAACGTAGCACTTGGCAACAAATTTGAAATACGGTACTCTAAATCTGTCATGTTTTGACTGACAGCGTTCCAATACCTGTAGGCTGGTCAACTAAACATCAATCAATCAATCAACTCAGCTTGTCGCAGTTCAGTACTAGCCATATGCCTTTCCCAAGCCTACTCTTGCCGATACCCCGTCTCCACTCCAAAACTCCTCTGCTCCATCAGCCATTACTCCTTCGATAAACATGGCCAGCCCACTGCTACTTCAGTTTAACAAAAAGGTGACATTTAAACATAATTATTGATTATTATTAAGTGACGTCTGTGAGTGTGGCAGTAAGTTTTTTTTTAATTTAACTTGGCTATTAGAGTCAGGTCCATTGAAAAGTGGCACTGGAACAAAGCGCAGGCCACTTGAGACCGAAGCGAAACGAAGCTTAGTTCGTTGTATGAAAATACGTCGTTCGGAATTATGAAAAGATGCGGTAGCTACATGAGCGAAGCTAAACGAACTTAGTTTCGTTTCGCTAAGTCCTCAGTGTGGCCTGCGCTTAAATGTTTTGACTAACGACGAAGAGGCCACGAGTCCAAATTTTTTGTGAGTATTGTTATTTTAGCTAGGAAGTATAAGATTAAATGCATAATAATAGACTATAATAATGCTAGTTAGTTTTATAACCAAGGTTATGATGCATTAATTACGGTGTAAACTCCAGTGCTTAAATACGAGTAGGTACACACAGCTCCACTAAGTAGTTACCCCCCAAAAGACATGTGCATTCGAATCCATGATAGGCCCAAGTTGATTTAAGTATTTTGCAAAAATATTTTATTCTAATTAGTGTATTGTTTTAGTGAATAGGTAACCCTGACTGGCTGGCTAGTTCGAAAAACTGCCGGTATGAGTATGACAACGTTTGGTGATGCGACGGTTCGAACCCAAGCGGAAACAATTAACTCTTTTCGAAGTATTCTTTAGATTATTCGTAACGAATTCAATGTTGTAGCAGTGTGTTACAGTACAATATCTTTGTGCTGTATCTACAATCTACATCGCAATCTTATGTTCTTTATCGCACGTTCAATATCTATTAAATGTTTCTACTATCTGTTCGATGTTTCTACTATCTGATCGTTAGTATATAAGATGCACCTTTGGATAATTATAACCAGACTATACTACATCTTTGGTCTCATTTATACCTAACCATATACTGCCAAGAAGTTTGGCAAACAGTGTAACATTTAAAAACTTGAGGGGCTAGCACATATTGACACTGTGTGTACAATATGTAGCCAGGGATTGCTGGCTCTTGAAAAGATGTAGAAAAATATTACCCTCCTTTTGGGGCAGTCGGGTAAAAATGCAATTAAGTTTCCCAGGTTAATAAATCAATCAATCAACGGGCGTGCGCATAAAATTTATGTATAATTAATTGTATATGGGTAAGAATCGTAGCAGGTGACGTTCTCAATTTCCTGCCGTAGGAAAAAGGAGTGAGTTTGTGTAGGTGTATGATTAATGGAATTGATTATTACGAAATGTAAAATAAACGCATGTTCGACAACATAAATAACGCAATCAATTTTGTTGAACTGTTAAACTGACAAGATTGTGTAGAGCGTGTGTAGGCAATTAGGCTCAAAAAAAAATATGCTAGTGATTACCAGCTGACTAAATCACTTTAGTTTTGTGGCTTGTTTACAAATTATAGCGAATAAAATTGATTTGCTCACGGTACACTGATCACTAGAGTTAGCTTCTTAATATCTTAAAAGTTTTTATTACAAGCTCAAGAATAGATTTTGCTTACAATGCTCTGGTGGGCAATTATCATCACAACTATGGGATTTGGGAATTTCCTGCCTCTATTTTTACAAGACATTAATAGTTTTCTCAGAAGTTTAGGATTGAACTTTGAAATGTTCTGGTGGGTTATAATTAGTGTACCTTGGACTATGTTTTTATTGTTATGCTTAGTTTTTTTTTTTTGTATTTGAGAAGCGATGGAACTTGCCGATGGTCTACTTTATGTGAAATGGTAATATTATTTTCAACATAACTTTTTTTTATTTGGTTGGGAAATTATCAAATAACTTCTGGGCGGAGCGCGAGGGCGTGTCAGACTCTTACTGAATAAAACCCCGGGGTGGGTTTTATTCAGTAAGAGTTTCTTCAGTAGAAGTAGTTTCTTCAGTTGCCATGTTGCCGGGGGCCACGATCTCCCTTTTGGACTTCTTCGCAACCCCGGCAGGCATCGGCAATAGCGGACCCCGTCAATTCTGCTGACATCTGTTTGAGGCGCGCGTGGAACACAAAGCGCCGTCGCAAATACAAAAAAAAATGCAGTTATTTTTTGTATTTTTTCACCTTGGACGTACTCTACCTATGTGCAATAACACATAAGACATGTCTTTAAAAAGAATCACTTATTTACCTAAATCTTTAAATAAAATCAAGACCGTGAGTCAATGGCATTTAAAGTTGTATTAGCTGCAAAAGTAGTGATTCGATGGAAATATCATCAACTTCGAGTCTTCATTTTGAGATGCCGGTGAGTATCATGACATGAATAGAGATGGATTGACTGTTAAGCCAATCATGTTGTAATTTGATCCAGATTCCGAAATTTGGAAAAGACTGACAATAATTGTTTTTAAATTACTATCATTACGACTGTCTACGAGTTGATTTAAATTTCTTTATTAGTAGTAGGCTTTTGTGCACATGATAATTATTCAGATTTATTACAGTTATAATAGCAATAATGTAATTGCGTTTAATTAAAAGAGGTCTTTATCTTTTCTATTTTGTGAATGTGAAAACGCTGTAGGCTTAGTGGACTGTAGATTTGTTGACCATTTTCTTTTTTCTTAAGTACCTGGTACTTATTGAAAGACCTACACTGTCCTCCCATACCTAATCACACTGTTATTTGAAAGAATTGTAAAGGCCAATTATTTTAAAAGAGTAACCGTGGAGTTTCTTGCCGGCTCTTCTCCATAGGAAACGACCAATTGGAACCGTGCACCTAGGTACTGACATTTCATAAGTGCCCATGTAGGTTTATGTGAAATAAAAATATATTTTAAATTTGAATTTGTCAAAGACATGGATATATGCTCCGCAAGATGATATGTAGGTACGCAGAATGGTCACATGATGTTTTCGCAAAACTGTCTTTTATTTAGTGCTCTTGGCCTAACTTACTCAGCTGAGAAAGAGCCCACGTAGAGCCACGTGATGCCAGTCATAGCTATTTCTGAACTTCTTAATAGCATGTCTATGTTAAAATTCAGTCACTGAAAAAACGGGGCTGTTTCTTAGATCTATAGAAGCATAAGAAAAGATCGTCTTATCGAGTAAAAGATAAAACTTTGATGGAAAGAGTGCGTAACGGATTATATTTAAGTAAAGCTATACGAATTTTTTAGCTTTAATGTGTCACAGTTCTCCAAAATATCTTTATAGGAGCAAAAAGCTTCCTATACGCGATAATTTGGAAAGATCACTGATGAAGTAAATTAACAACAAAGAGATCTTTTTTGCTTCGTTTCCTGCCGCTGTAGCATTGATCATCGCCGCAATGAGATTTAATGATAATTACTTCGCATCAAATTACCTAACAACAGGAGTTTTATATAAATAGGCGTCGTAACGATCCATGTCATACACAGTTGAAGCTTCCAAGGATCAGGAGTACAAAGCTGCTAGTACAACATGTCTAAATTCACTTGTTTGTTTTTGTGTTTAGTGGCTGCCAGCATTAGCAGGGTTCATGTAAGTAATTTTATAAAGATTTTTGCATTTTTTTTTCGATTTGTTTTTCAAGAATTATTTTTATTATTAAATTTTTTATATAATGTAATAGTCTGCTTAGCCTTTTCTCAACTATATTTGGGTCGGCTTCCAGTATAATAGGATGCAGCTAAATACCAGTATTTTACATGGAGAGACTGCCTATCTGAACTCCACAACCCAGTAACTGGGTAATATTATCATGTTAGGGATATCTCCCTAACCAAGGCTGGTTGTCAGACTTTCGGGCATCTGACGATCCATATAGACTGAATGAGACCTACGAATGAGCCGTTATTTTATGAAAAAATCTCGAAAAAAGGATAATTCTTTACAAAAGTTCTCGGTAATACATTTTCGCTATTATATTTATCCAGGCAGGTGAAGAAGAAGATAAAGCAGCTATCCGTGAAGCCATCAAGCCCATCATAGACGAGTGCTCAACAGCACATGGAGTCAGCTCTGATGAGATCCAATCTGCCAAGACAGCCGGCAGCGCTGAGGGAATTAAGCCTTGCTTCCTCGGCTGCGTCTACAAGAAAGCTGAAGTCGTGAGTACTATTGCATAATATTCCTTGATTACTTGCAAGTTTTGGGCTCACCAAACTTCCAGCTCATTTTGAAATTTGTAAAAAATGATTAGATCCACCGACATGTGCTAAGGTTTAGTGGTTCCATTGATAAGTTCCTCATTACCTTCGATGACTGTATATCAATTAAACTGTTAGTGATCACCGGCTCACGATCATAATGAATAATATCGACTGTGAAAGGGAGTGTTTTGTATATTCTACGCTTAGCTCAAGCTAGCTTTTCAGAGATATTAGCTGATGATGATAAAGGCTACAGAAGTTGGTTCAGTAGCTTTATATACAGGGAGAGATTGGAGAATCGCATGACAATGATCATGATGGCATTAAATTCTCTATTAGTATGTGAAGTGACTTATGAACGACTATAAAATAGTTATTTATGCAACTGTTCTATAATAAGGGGTATTAAAACACAAATGTGTGATAATAGTATCACATGAGTGTTTTAATACTTAATTATAAACAGTTGCATACAAGATTTCATCTACACCCATGATATGGATGCTCTATAAAAGGTTCTGAAACCATTGGGTGTTTGTAATTCAAGAACAAGAATAAACAAAATCCAACGAAATTCAGTACACACAGTACAAGTGCACGTATGAGTGTCGTCTGCAGCAGCACATCCTCGCGCATGCGCTGCAGCGGGTGCTGCTGTCCACCGCTTCACTGTTGAAACGAGTTGCATACTGAAATTTAGTACAACATTATAACACTCATTTGGATGATATTATGGTCACTATGACACTGGCTGTTTTAATGTTGGTAGTAAGCTACAGCTAACTGTTTCAGAAACTTTTATAGAGGTTTTAATAATAAAATAATAGATAAAGCTAGATAAATAGATAAAGCTTAACTGCATCGTGAGAAATCAATTGTTGTGTCAGAATAATATTCTTATGCTAAGTCGCGTCTCATGTATCTGTCACATCTCATAAGTCTACGAGTTTGTGACATCAAGGTAACCATTCAATTTCAATCCTTATTTCTTTATCGTTACAGATCAACGCCAAAGGAGAATACGACGCGGATAACGCTCTGATCAAACTGAAGAAGTTCGTGCCCGATGAAGCTAAATACGCTAAATTCGCTGAAGTCGGCAAAAAATGCGCGTCAGGTAAACACATATTGATGTTTAAATTAAAATTCGTTTATTTTAACTTACACACAGTTCTTAACCAAACAAGTGACAAAATAAAATTTTAACTAATAGTAGACTTTTGACAGATTTGACAGCGGGTCCCAAAATAGGCACAGCACCTTGGTAATCCAAAATTCTACACTAAGTTAGTAATTTAACGTGTTATGCTAGCGCAATATTAAAATTCATTAGTACATTACATAAATTAACAAAATTTACAAAAATATGTGTACATAGAAACCAATAGATTACCTACACATACAAAACAGTTAAGGTGAGTGAGTGTGGAGTGTAACTGCGTGAGTGTGGGTATGTATTTAAGCAGAGAGTGTGCAGGTATTAGTTTGTGCTACAAAGTAAACTTTCAGTTTCCTAGTCCGGCCCAGCAATCTTTCTTTTAATTTAAAAATATTTTGCACGGTTCTCTATGAAATTTGCTTGTAGGTTAATTAGATTAATTATTAATATCAATTAATTATAAATATCCCCAATCCCAATCCCAATTCCAAATCCCAATTATTCCAATCCCAATTATCCCAATCAATTCTCAATCAATCAATCAATTCAATCAATCAATTCTCAATCAATTATCCCAATTATCTCAAATATTTTTTTTTTCATGGCTGCAGCTTGAACGCCTATACAGATTTATGTCAATTCCGAAAAAAAAAAACGAATAAATATGTTATTGTAGTTGGGTCCACACAGGCTTTAATTATTTCCTCTTATGATTTCAGTAAATGAAGAGCCCGTGAGCGACGGAGAAGCTGGATGCGAGAGGGCTGCACTTCTGACCGCTTGCTTCTTGGCAAGTAGGGCTGAGGTAATTTTTTTTACTTATTTTTTTATTGATGACCACCAACTGAAAATCCAAGAAAACAAGTTTTTGTCTGGTGTACTCCTTCAATTTATCAATACAATAGAAAAGTGAATTAAGGCTAAGATCTAGCTCTTTTGTGAAGCCATCTTTTGCTGAGATTTGTAGAAACTGCCACGTTGATCTAGTGGTCGCAAGCGCTTCGATTCCCGGGTCGGCCGGGAATCGAAGCGGGCTGCTACTGAGAAATTCCAGATGGAATTTCTCAGTAGCAGCCCGGAGTCTGGGTTAGTGCCCGTTTGATGGCAATAGGCTCGTTCCCTACATGAAACTCAAACATAACCAGCGAAATGTGGTTGTACTATAGGTACTTAGCCCTTAGCCCTTCGGGGAATACATGCATGATGCTATGTTATAAGGAAACCGTCATTAGTTCAAACTTAAAAAAAGTGCCAACTGGTTTTATTTTTTAACGTATAAGTATATACATGGCTTCCGTGATTTTCGACGTTTGTAGTGGCCGTACTTGGACGAGGCCTATGCCCAGTAGTGGACGTGTTTCGGCTATGATGATGATTAGCCAAGCTAGGTAGCTTGACCAACCATCATCATATACATCATAGGTACGGATTATAATAGGGAGATGGGCACCTGTCGACACTGACATGGTAGGGCGACTATTCGGTAAGAGAACGAAACAATAAATCTTATTACTTGATCTAGTTCCTTGTGTTTTAAAGATTGTTCAACATTAAATCTTGAAATATTTACTGAATGACGAATTTAATTAAATTTTATTAATTTCTTTATTTCTTTCAGATCCTCATCTAATTGATCTCGAAGACACAAGTGACATGCTGTGATTCAAGATAATACAAGTTGTTTTTTGTTTAGAATTTTAATAAATCATTTATACTTTTATAACCTTCTTTTATTTTATTCCTTCTGTCATTGGAATTTATCGACCTATGTCATCTTCTAAATTATAAAACATAATGTTGTCGTTTGCCTTTGTAATGTACTTGCTGTACATCGCACATGTCTCCACAAAGTAGGCAACTCGTTCATGGGTAATGTATACGCTTTTACAACAAACTTCCCATTGATATTTTTACCAATTAAAAGATTTAATATCAAACTTTGTAAAAAAGGGCACTATAAAATTTCAGATTATTTAGAAGATAAAAAAGCTTGGAATTGAGCTGCTCGCTCTGCTAAGCTTTGTAATAAAACTTGATATTTTAATTATTATGTGAAATCATCAAAATATACCAGTTTTATATACACATTGACATTGTTGAAAATTATATTCAAAATGACATGATTACTTTGTAAAGTATTATATTATTTTAATTATTGTGAATGTGAGGACTATGTATATATTATTATTATTTTTATTTCTCTGCTAGTCTGGCAGTTTGAGAAGTTTATGCGGCCTACTCAAATGTCCTTTCTTTGGTATTGTTCGTCGAGTTGAGCTCCTTAAGTTTTAAGTTGAGCTCCACGATTACTGAAAAAATACTTGCACTGACTGGACAGGTCCACTCAAATCTGTGTGGTTCTTTCTTCACAAGACCATTTCAGACACTAATCTACATGGTCCTTATATGGCCTGATCAAGATTATGTCTGGACTTTAAAAGATAGACTAGATAGTATCTATCTGATAGAATGATGTACACTGTTGTTGTACCAATTCCTAAAAATAAAAACGGTGATGCTTCGGATTTATTAAATTATAGACCGATTTCATTAGCCACGGTTACTGCGACAGTCTGCTTGACCACCAACTGGGCAGGCATATTAAGCTCCATGACGTACAATTTGGATTTCGATCAATGGAAAGTGCTATCATGTGTCTTAATCAGACTGTTCAATATTATAGTGATCAGAAAACACCAGTTTTTGCATGTTTTCTCGATCTCTCAAAAGCTTTCGACCTGGTGTCATATGACAAACTATGGCGCAAGCTCGAAAGTAAGACAGATTGCAATCCGGAAGTTACATCTAATTTTAGATATTGGTACAACAACCAGAAAAATTGTGTCAGATGGGCAGGCCGGATGTGTGCAGGTTGCAGTGCGGGGTGACACAGGGTGGACTGACTTCACCGAAGCTCTTCAAACTGTATATTAACCGACTTTTCGGTGAACTCAGTAGTGCCAGTGTCGGGTGCTACATAGACGGCGTTTGTCTCAACGATATTAGTTACGCAAAAGAAATGGTACTGCTGAGTCCATCAATCAGGGGTTTGCGTAAGCTGGTACAATCGATGTAGTCGCGATTAGATAAATATCACCAACACTGCCACACACTAGTTAAGAGCGTTTATTCTGAAAGTGGGCAACGTCGCAAATAGATGTCAAATATTTGGCTGTTTCGATCAATTTGGCAATAGTACTGTATGGAAATTAGAAACGTGGCTAACTAGCGAACAAGAATAATGATTATGAAATGCAATAAACAATATCGTAACACCGGATATTTAGTTTTACTTGTTAAAAAAGTTATTAGGAAACTTTTCAAATGCCTTTTTTATACCTGAAACGGGTACAACATCAAATTCACTGTTATAATTGCAATTCAATTATTAATATTCTAGTTCGCTAGTTGGCCACATTTCTTATATCCATACAGTAATATTGCAGAATTAATCAAAACAGGTACATTTTTGACAGCTATTTGTGCCGTTGCCAACTTTTGGGATAAACGGTCTTAACTGTAATTCTTAATTCTATAGAATTCAATACTCAATTCTTTATTGCATTCCATATGTATTACAAAGATGGTATGTCAAAGTTAAAGATCAATATGGACCCTGTCGGGCACAGCAAAATTAGGAGAGAGGAAGAGGGCTAAGTAGCAATTCAAGTACTTAATTCAAATTTATTATAAATTATTAGATGTGTTTAATTTATAATTAAATAATTATGCACCGAATTTACAATAATATTGAATAGCTTGAATTGCTACTTAGCAACCCCTAATTTTGCTAATTACACAAACCACAAATTAGTATATAGGTATAGTATATTAGTTATTAAAATTCTTAGAAGTATTTTAATTATTATTAATTTGTATAATTATTTATTTATTCATATTTCCATATTTATATTTGATTTTCTTTATTTCATATAATATTATTATATTTCATAATGTTTGATGTATAAGAGAGAGTAATTTTATTTTGCAATCGTTTGCAATTTGTCATCTAAAAACTCCTTTACTGTTTAAATTTATTAAATTTATTTTGTGTTTAAATTTATTAATAAATGTATTTTTTTTGCTTATTTCTCTAATGTCATTTGGCAATTTATTATAAATTCTTATGGACGGCTGCTAAAGGGCTAGTTGAGTGCATTATGAGTCAGGATTGAGGTATGTTTTTTTTTTTTTTGTTGTGTCGAAAGGTGTATCTTTTTTGTGTTTCTTCTCAAGTGGTGTAAAAATCTGGGTGTTGTTTGGACTTTGTACCTTACGAGTATGTTTTAGTAATAAATAAATAGTTGTAGTAATTTTGAGATTTTCATCATTCTATTTTTACTTTGTAGGTATAGTTACAGACTATCACCACGGTAATATTATTATACAGTAGTGTAACTCGGCCGCATGATAGAAATAAATGCCTACAGCCGCGTGGTACGTAAACATGCGTTAGGGATGCCCGTCTCCATCATTTTAATTACATTTGCCTACTTTCTGTTTCTATTTAGTTTTGTGATTGTAAATATCCTTTTTATATAAATAAATGAAATACTGTGTATATTCAATAGGAAGTGTTCAATAAAAATGCGTGTTGTTTTTTGATTGGTAGATTTAATTAAAAAAACATGTTTTTGTTTGAAAAACAAATCCGGCTTATAAATTTGCGACCGAAAAATATTTGCGCCTCGACTGAGTCGTACGAAATGCTTTATTGTTAAATTTTAAAGTATAATAAATCCGCACTCTTATATAAAGCTTAATTAAAAATTGTTTTGGGAAACATAGTATAGTATTATTCATACACACAGATAATAAACAAATATTAGTAATAATAAAATACCACGCCTTTACTTTGAATTATGCAAACTAACAAAACACACATGCAGCGAAGTTTTAACACAAGCGTAAGTAGGTATCATGATTCATTCAGAAGCGCATATAACTACCTATTTCACTCATCTCAATAACTTTCCGTTACTCTATTCGCTTTATTTATTAATCCAAACACCTTTTTTTTCGTGAGATAAAAGGAAATACTTATCCATAAAGACACACATTATGTACCTACCTACTAGTAAGTAAAATTATTTTATAGTCTTACCTTTCAGAGTTTCCAGGTAATTTAAAAAAACTTATGTCTGGATGCGTTATTGACGAATTCATACAACCAAAATCAGCACAATATTTCCTACTCGTCATATTAACTGATTTTTAGAGAAAAAATCGCGCGGTTATCGTTAAAAAAACAACACACCGTCCGTTCGACACTGCGGTACAGCCGTGACTGTCTGCGCCCCGAGCGCACCACAAGATCGAGGCGCGTAGGTATAGCTCGCGTTTCGTCCGTTTGTATGAAGTTGGAGTACTGTATTATAATATTACCGTGCTATCACCTTTTGTTGTTAAGTGAAAATTGTTACCTTTGAAAGTTACAATAACTCGTACCTACTGGTATTTATTAAATTAACATTCTATCAAGGCTCCTCAGCCTACTAGCTATTTGTTTCACTTGTCTTACTGAATGTGTCTAAATACTAGTAAGAATTAAGATAGATTTTTTCTTTAACGACAGGACAGAATTAATGATAGGATTTCGAGTTTTGACTCCATTACGAACAATGGCACTTTGACAACCGGGTCTCAATGAACTTTTGAAGCATGACGAATTCAACGTAAAGTTAAGATTATAGATACCTATGTAGATATACAATAGTCATTATAATACATCGGTGGCAAAAAGACATACTCCGCGGAATTCTGTAGTACATTACTATCATAGTGCATCATAAGACATGGAACCTTGTTCAAACCATGGAGGTAGTTTCTTTCAATTCAATTGCTCAGATTTATGTAGACATGTGTAAGCTTACCAACAATCGACCTATATCTGCTGAGAATTAGAAGATGATAAGGTATGCCGTCAGACTATTGCCAATGCTGATTCTGATAAACAGTATGAAAATGTCCTCAATTATTTAATGGAATTATATCAAAATTATATCCTAATTCTAATGGACCTGCAAAAATGGTCATAGGATAAGCAAATGAGCAAATCATTGGATATACATTAGAAGAGACACAATAAAAGTAGGTACAAGTATTTTTTGCTAGGTTTCCTGCCGTTGTGGCATTGATTATTTACAGTAAGATAATATAATGGTAATTACTTCACGTCAAATTACCTAATAATGCAAGTTTTATATAAATAAGAGTCGGGTATGATCCATTGCATATACCGTTAAAACTTCGTAGGATCAGGAGCAAAGCTGATTATTACAACATGTCTATGTTCACTTACAGTTTGGTTTTTTGTGCTGTGGCTGTAAATATTAGCAAGGATTTACATGTAAGATGCTTTTGTACCAACCTCCTTTTACTGAACAAAATTATTATTAACTTTAATCGTCAAAGATAGAAGAAATAATTTCCAAGTATAATCAAACATTTTAAAAATAAATCACGCATGCTCAAAAATCATTCACAATAAAAAAATTGTTTCTCAAGGTTGGTGCAGACGGAGAAGCTACTTTCTAAGAGGTCACTAAGCCCTTTATAGAAGCGTGTTTTAAGGAGCATGGAGTCAGTATTGATGCACTCAATTCTGCTAAGGCAGCTGGCAGCATGGACGGCATTAACTCTTGTTACCTGAGCTATAAGAAAGCTGAAGTCGTAAGTATTAATTACAATATTCCTCAGTTATTTACAAGAACAGATAACTCCCAAGTTGGTGGGTGGGAACTTACAACTATTCCAAGTTAACGCTGTAAACATGCTTATTTACAGTGACAGTGAGACCATTCTACGGCTCTTTCGATGTAACTTCAGAGAGAATTAGAAGTATGGTGTAATCCACATATTTTTTCCAACTAAGTTTTCTTCCACATTTTTGATATAATATTGTATCCAGATATTTCTATTGGCTTTTATGCTTCTTTGAGCCTATGCTAACTAATATAAATATGGAACCGAAGAGTTCCATGAGTAGCTTTAGCGAATCTTTCAGTAATAAATGTATTGCTGACTTTGTCAATATCATTTAATTAGTTATCTAGAAGAAACTCAACTTACCAACAATTGTTTGTTCTTTACTGTTCGACAGTAAGACTGTTCTGGATAACGCTCTGATCCAACTGAAGAAGTTGGTGAGCAATGACGAAGATTTTGCTAAATTCGCTGATATTGGAAAGAAATGTGCATCAGGTTTATAAATAATTATTTACTAGCTTTACAACTTTATGTTCATGATTCTCGTCTATTAAATAATTATACGTATTTAGTATTAGAGTATCAATAATATAATTTTATTCAATAGTCGAAGAAAATAACAGCCAAAACAGCTGTCGTTTTATGAAACTACCAGATAATGACACGAATAATTAAAAATATTAGCTATTATTTTCATTAATTAATTATACCTTCTGATTATTTCAGTGAATGAAAAGCCCGTGAGCGACGGAGAAGCTGGATGCGAGAGGGCTGCACTGTTGACAGCTTGCTTTTTAGAACACAGGGCCGAGGTAAAACGTTAAAAAGAAAATACAAATATGATTCAACATTAATTTAGCACTTTAGTGAGGTCAATTCCTAAGTGTGATTTGTGGGCTTCGTTAACGGGCTGAATATTTATTAATTAAATCTTTATACAAAAATAAAACAATGTACAAAGCAGTCTTCATGCCATAGAGATTTTTACTTATCGACCTTAGGGTGATGCAGAGACAAAATAGAGCAGGTGCAAGTTCCATATGATTAAATGGATAAAATAATAATGTATTTATTTATTTCTCATCACAAATGTTGATTCGGACAGGAAGTCCTTAATTTAAGAATTGGGTTAACATTTGTGAGAGACTGGTGCCCGAAAAAGGCATAAAATACCTGTGTTACGGGTCACCATAATGTCCACTGGCTTTAATTAAAACGTACACTACAAGCAAACATAGGCTTCCGAGAATTGACGAAGAGAGAACACTGAAAGTAGTTTCTTTGTTATTATAATACAAGATGATGCTGCTGCATATCCTCTTTACATTAACCACAGTATGTCATCTTTGATGACACTAACAGGGTCTAATCCTACCCTGTTAGTGTCTTCGCTGGGAACAATATAAAAAATAAATGGATAGGTATTTAAAGTACGAAAGACTTTAGGTCTGAGGGATGCTAGTAATATTATTTTTTCTCTCTTGAATTTATTACATACTTATGTATTTTTTTCATTCTTTTTATTTTGTTTTAGGCTCTCGTGACCACTATCTCACTTAGTGTTAAGCGATGATGTGATAGAGGAAATGCACTCTTGCCCAGAAGTAACCTATTCTTTCGCCATCAACATGAGAACGTCACACATTTATAGGTTTTGAACGACAATTTTTTTATTGTCTTTCAGATTCTGATCTAAACATCTACATGAGGAGATACGGGTAGGTGACATGCGGTGATACAGAAGGAAGTTTTTTTTTTCTATTTAAATGAATAAATCATTCTGTTTTATAAACCTCTTTCCTTTTATTTTTGAATTTTGTAAATTTCTAGTCCATATTCATACTTCGAATAGACTAATTTAGGTTAAGGCTAATTTTGTACATGATTTATGTAATTCTTTAATTTTAAACTAGCTGAACCGAAAGACGTTGTCCCATCCAAATTTCAATAATATATACAAAAACTTCATACAAAAATGTACTTTCAGTTTTCTCGAATGTTCTAATTTTCCCGGCAACTTTTAAGTTTTTTCTTTCCGTAAAAACCTGATTCGAACAATTCTAATAATTTTATTCAGGAATACACCCATATAAAATTCACAACAGATTACAAATACATTCAATTAATTAATTATTACAAAACAATCAATATTAAAACAAAGCTATAGATAAGTATAATTTTAGCTGGAATATTAATTGCCATATACCAAGAAATAATTAACCTCGTATAAATATGGCCCTCAATATTCCATTGTCAGATTTTGTATTCGGTTCATAAAGGAGGCTTGCTACTTTCTCATGACTGAGTAACAGTCATCTACCCTTCGTTCGGCAAACGTGCCGGACGCACAATACCACCACGGCAGACCCAGTATGCATCGGAATAATATGACAATTATGAACATTTTACAACAATTTGACAAATCGATTTAGCCGTTCTGGAGTTATGCGCTTACCAACGAACAGCATTTCATTTTTATTATAGAGAAGATAAATTATGTAAAATCATTGTTGTGTTTTTTTTTAATCCTCCGATTGCAGCTAATGCAATTTGTAAGTCTTCCAAAGATCTTGAATAAATAAATACTTATCTATTGGCAATTTACCCGTTGTATCTGAGAACTTTGATCTTTAATTTACGATAGTACCCTAATTGTTTGAATATAAGGTATACCTGATTTTTGTAAATTGTTTTTTTACATCTTAGATACTAATGATAGATATAGATGCCTGCTGTGTGGGATAGGAATACATTTAAATATGTTTGAATTTCGAGCATCAGAAATGCATTTTGAATTCAAAAATGCCCTTTAATGTTTAATCAGTGTTTATTAATTTGTTTTCTCTTTTTATAGTTATCCAGAATTTATATTGTTATTATCAAAAGTAGCTGAAATATTTTAATTAAGTAACTGAAATCGTAAAGTAGCTGAAATGTTTTAAATGTCTGCCGCATGCCGCATGCCGGACAAACTGTGTGACCAAATAGCACAGAACTGGTGCACTTTTCTTTTTTGGGTGGGAATTTCCCATATAACTTCTCTCGCTCTGGGCGGAGCGGAAGTCCGTGTCGGACTCTTATTGACTAAAACCCACCCGTGTTCTTTCAGTTGCGTGTATGTTGCCAGGGCCACGGTACCCCTTTCGGACTTTTATAATAAACCGTGTCCAGTGAGGACCTGTCTCAGGTGGAAGGTGAGAACGCCGTGGCGCCTCTCTAGCCACTCCTCAAAGAGGGGACTTATCGCCGCAATTGTGGGGTGCCCAAGAACTGGTGCCCTGAAACAGTGAGGCAGGGTCGCGGCAGACCACGTAGTAGATGGCGGGACGAGCTAAACTGGAAGGAAGACGCGCGAGCTTGCGAAAGGAATGTGGAGGGACGCCTTTGTTCATGAGTGGGATAGTGTAGGCAAGTAAAAAAAACTTTTATACAAAAAAAAAAACAACCGACTTCCAAAAAAAAAACACTACAAAGTGAAAAATAACAAAAATTTCGGAAGTCGGTGGCAAATAACTAAAACCAAAGACACCGACTTCCGAAATTTAAGTTATTTAAGAAGTCGTTTTTTTTTTGAGGTAACAAACATAAAAAAGACAGTCGAATTGAGAACCTCCTTTTTTGAAGACGGTTAAAAAAAAACATCCTATGAAAATGACCACTAGTAATCTTTAAAGAAATTAAACATTTTTTTAGTCTTAATAATGTTATACATACAGTACAATCAACTTAGGCTTAGTCGACTAGATTTGTTGATTATTTTCTATTTTCTTAAGTACCTGGTACTTATTGAAAGACCTACACTGTCCTCCCATACCTAGTCACAGTGTCACACTGTTATTTGAAAGAATTGTAAAAGCCAATTATTTTAAAAGAGTAACCGTGGAGTTTCTTGCCGGCTCTTCTCCATAGGAAACGACCAATTGGAACCGTGCTAGCGAACTAGCTTCTGACGTTTCATAAGTGCCCATGTAGGTTTATGTGAAATGAAAATATTTTGAATTGAATGGCATTGAATTGAACTTGCTGCATTCTTTTTCTTAAAGCGCTTTCTTAAAGTTCGAGAAGGTATTAAATTTTCTTCAGCTCAGCTGATGAGGTACCTGTGACAAAAAGGGCTACAAAAGACGAAGTAACTATCCTTTTATTATGGGATATGTGTTTTAATAAAAAGAAAAAATAAATAAATTTAAATGAAACCTATCACTCCGTATAATTTATACGATTATTAATAACATCAACTAGACAAGAAATTAATTTTATTATCGAAAAAAATATATACGATAGTAGGTACCGAAGGTTACCAGTATAATTTCGACTCTTGCCAGTGGCTTTTTGGTGATTCGCCCGAATTAACTTGCCGAATCCGGGCGAATCGACCATTTTAATAAATATTCGTTTTTCTTGAGAAGATTCGCATCAATTCAATTTATTTGTGGACAAATCGACAACTCCGGCAATACATAGTAGTAAAGTACACTGGCGCACAGAAGTGATTAGGGAAAAATATTTTCAAATAAAATGAAACACGCATAAATAAAATTAATAAAACATTATCTTTATTAAAATATAATTTTAAGATGCGTAAGTTGTGCATCTCGCATAGAGAGTTATAGATTACATTTTTAATACGCATAAATCAAGATTGATGAATGTACAGCAAATACTGCTGTTCCATAAAGTTTAGAACTTTACTATGGAAGCAGATTATTTTTTCGCGATTTTAAAGTTATTCCCATTGACTAAGCACCTCTTAAAGTTTCTAAAGTTAATTAACTTTAATTTAATTAACTAAAAGAGGGCATTCTCGTTAACCCGCAATAGTATAGCGTCCATACATGCAAAAAATATTAACATAAAAAATGCATATTTAAAAAAAAAAACAAAAAATATTAAATTGATACATAGAAGAAACACTCTGGACACGCGCACTTGTCGCTCTTGTCTTTCTACGTTGAAAGACAAGTGCGCATATACAGAGTGTTTTTTATATATTATTATTATAATACACACATCAAAAGTGTCTAGGGATCAAGCATTTTTATGCGGATTTCTTGAGATTGAGATGTGGCTTTGTAATAAATTTATGATTATATAAATTTATATGGATCCTTTTTGGTGCATTTCATAATTTGAAACAGGGACTGTTAATCAAATTCGAGTAAAAGATGAAAATCAGCTGTCAATATTTTCCCTATAAAAACATACAACGCATTGAAGACATTATTAGTGCTACTGTTTCCCTACTACTGATTAAAACCAACGTTATTATGGAGCGGCGACGTCATTTAAGCAGGGAAGAAATGCTCAGAGCCGTGGGAATGATAGAAGCTGGTTCCCGGCAACGTACTGTGGCTTTAGCTCTGAATACAAGTCAGAGTGTTATCAGTCGACTTTGGACACGTTACCGAAGCACTGGTACCGTGGCTGAGCGCCATGGAGGACGGTATCGCTGCACCACACGGAGACAAGACCGATACATTCAAATCTTAACTCGAAGAGCTCCAACAATAACCGCCATGATGTTAGCCGTGAGGCTTCATCACTCTTCAGGGAACTTAATTAGCGACCAAACAGTCAGAAACCGCTTGCATGAAGTGAACCTTCATTCCGAAGACCGCTACGGGTACCACCTATAGCAATGCACAATCGTAGGATTCGATATCAATGGGCTCTTGAACACAGAAATTGGGCAGAAGAACAATGGCGTTTCGTGTGCTTTTCTGATGAGTCTCGTTTTGGTATGAGACCGGATACAAGACGTATACGACACTGGAGAACCCCTGGACGCCAACAGCGATTAAAATCCTGCCAGGAAGTCCATCCTTATAGTGGTGGAACCATCATGGTATGGGCGGGTATTTGGATCGGCGGAAGAACTGAGTTGATTTGGATCAGAGGCAACCTCAACGCTCAAATTTATGCTGAGACGATTGTATCTGACGTCATCGTTCCTCTACAAGTGCAAATCGGTCCCTTATTTCAGTTAATGCATGATAATGCACGACCGCACACCGCAAGAGTTGTAAGACAGACTCTCGCCGCAGCTAACATCAATGTCCTGCTCTGGCCTGCTCAGTCGCCAGACTTGAACCCGATTGAGCATGCATGGGATATGCTACAGAGAAGAGCTCTGCCGAATATGGAGGGTATCCAGTCGCAAGAAGACCTTTTTTTGTTGTTGCAACGAACATGGGCGGCCATTCCACAGCGTGATTTGGATGAACTCATTTTGAGTATGCCAAACCGATGTTCTTGTGTTGTTAGTGTTCGCGGTAGAAACACGGATTATTAATTGTTTAAGTTACCCAATAAAATTTTAAAGAAAACTGTTATTTCAGTCTTTTTTTCGAACTTTAATGTTAGTGGTTCAAATGTCAAAAATCCCTTTATTAGGAAAATGGCAAATTTCTTTATTAATGCAAAGGTGACTTGGTTTATCGTTACTGTGACAAACGAAAACACTTTATTTGATGAATCCTTAAAGAAAATTTTAATTAATATCAATCAGGAGAAAAGTTATTGCAAAAATATATGTTGATCCCTAGACACTTTTGATGTGTGTATTTGGTAAATAAATAATATGCGAAGTATTAACATTTTAAAATATTTTACCCTAATCACTTCTGTGCGCCAGTGTACTTTACTACTACGTATTGCTGGGGTTGTCGATTGATCCACAAATAAATTGAATTCTTGCGAATCGCTTCAAGAAAAACTTATATTTATTAAAATGGTCGATTCGCGCGAATTAATTCGGGCGAGTCACCAATAAGCCTTGCCGAATAAGCCTTGGCCGAAGCGCTCACACTCTCCGACCGGCTCGCATGTTCCTGAGAGGTACGGGAGAGCGCTTCCTACTATAAATTAGTATTAATTTTTGCCTAGGATTCTTGTAACATAGTGTATTTAAAATCGCGGCATCTACCCCACTGTGGCATGTATCCCAGAATTACCCTATTGCATATAAAAGTGTTAAAACTCACGGAGAACCCAGGAAGCCCATGTATCCCAAAGGACACATTGCTTGCAGAACGGATGGCCGGTAGGGTCGAAAAGTTCGGTTCGGGAGGTGGTCCAGCAATGGATGTATTTTGGTTGCATGGCGATGACAATGATAATGACGATAAAAGAGAAACATTAAATAGCTCAGATATCCACCATAGAGTTCACGAAGTATTGGTTAAAATTGTATCAACTTTGAGTTGAGACACAATATTAGAGAAGTACGAACCTACTACTTATCAATAGATCGAACAGCCGTCAATATTTGCGTAGTTTGTGTTGCATTTAGCATCTATAATTTATGTAAACCTGACTGGCCTATTGTAAAAATCTAAGGCCATAAATTTTATATAAATAAGTGTCGAGCTTAACTTCAGAGCATAAACAGTTGAAGCTTGTAAGGATCCAGGAGTGGTAATCTGAAGAGTGCAACATGTCCAAGTTTACTTGCCTTCTGTTATGTGTCGTGGCTGCGAGCTTGAGCAGCGTTCATGTAAGTTACAACTGTTCATGGAAAATATTTTTACTTTACTCTTTTTCATTATGTACGAGTATTTTCACATGATTAAAAGTTTTGTAACTATGCCACCACGTTGAGCGAATTTTGGGAATCACCCACATGCTCGCGCCGTAGTGCTGTAGAATTTAGATTGCGCTAATGCCAGTTTTAGTTGTCACTTCTGTCGGCAGGCCAATTTTAACCGATTTCAAAAAGGAGGTGCTTTATTAGACTGTTTTTTTTGTTAATAACGCGATTTCTCTGTGAATAATGAATTGATTTTGATGATTTTTTATTTGTTTGCTAGGTCATACTTCAGAGGTTGTCCTATATTATTAACTTTCCTTGGGTAGTTTTTCAGTTAGCTTCAACAATACGTATTTTTCCCAATTACCCTATGTGTACAAAGTGTACTTTTTATGTGGGTTTTAAAATTTATTTAATTTAATTGTAATATTCATTGAATTGAATATAAATTGACACATAAAGAAAAATGTAATGTAATGTAATTAATTGTAATTTATTCATTTTAATTTGTTTTGCAGTGCCCTTACAGGGTGCATGTTTGAAACTTGTAATCTTATTCCAACCTCTATACAACATGTTTGCAATAAACTGATTTGATTTGATATATTTATATATTATTTGTTACATTTAACACAGTACTCCATATGAAAGATGTATGTACATTAGATAATCTGAAAAATTGTTGATCTATCTTATCTGTATTTCTTGTATTAAAATTATGTTTATCACTTATTTTACTTATTTTAACGTCCTGTCAATGTTGTATTTAAGGTTACTAAAGCGCAGACTCTCCTGGACTCTCTGCGGCCCGTCATAGAGGCGTGCAAACAGGAGCATGAAGTCACCGACGCTCATCTTGAAGCCGCTAAGGAAGCCAGCAGTGCGGCAAGCATACACCCTTGTTTCATTGGCTGTGTGTTCAAGAAAGTCGGATTTGTAAGTACCACATTAGTGGCCAATAAACTAGGAGTATATATATAGTATATATATAACTAGGAGTATATATATTGATATTTACTGGGCCAGTAAATATCAATTCGTGTGCAGCACCAGGTGTTTGCAGCTGTCAATAAATTTAATTATTATTAATAGTAGGTAAAACTAAAATACTAGCACCCAGTTGCACAAAGACAAACATTAATGCCCCATTACGTAATGGATCATTAACGCTAATGATTTAATTATATTTCATCAAACAACCATTAAAATCAAGTTTAATGTTACTTTCTGCAACAAATTCAAACAAGTTAAGGGAAGATTAGTATTTAATGACAGCTTTAAAAGTTGAAGTTCGTTTCTGCAACTGGCTGTAGGGGTTGTTACTATTTAACATTGTTATATACATACTATAATAATATTTCCTTTAGCTCAATGACAAAGGTGATTACGACCTGGATGCTAGTCTGAAGAACATAAGACAGTTCGTGAAGGATGACGAGAAATACAACGAACTGGCGGACGTTGCTAAACAGTGCTCATCGGGGCTTACTCTTGATTCCAATTGCGATCTATCGACATTGGAATTGTGACGTTTCGTACTCTTGAGTTCGACACTAGCGCCAAATTGTTATTAAATTGAGTGTCCATTTTGGGAACTAAATGGAGTCGGGATCGGGCTTGGCGTGCTCTAAACGCTACTCTTGACTATATTTGACAGCTGTGTATTGCGCCAGTATTGCGTTGGAATTAGTTGTTGATTGTGATTTTTCCAATAGCAAAAGTGTAACTTTTTTGAAATTGTTTTGTGTTTTAAGTGGTTTTTAGTACGTAATAAGTGTATAATATGGCACGTTTAGCAGTTATATACAGTATTTTACGTAATTCCCATAAAAAACAATTAAAACAAAGACGAGATGAGCGTCGGATAATGCGATATACGGACAAAGCGTTTTCTATGAATGAAGACGAATTTATAGCAAATTATAGAGTGAGCAAGGATTTGTTTGAGGAAATTTACGAAAACATTAAGCCATTTATGCCAACTCAAACGAGAAGAAGTGATATATCACCAAAATACAAGGTACCTATGTTGTCTTTGATATATGACTCTTATTAATTACCTATATCATGACTTGTTTGGAAGATCAATAGCTTAATACTTGTTTATTTCTTGAAGGTTTTAGTGGCATTGTCCTTTTATGCGACTGGGAGTTACCAAAAACTAGTTGGAGGCACATATGGGACCCTAATGTCGCAGCAATCTGTTTCTCGTACTATTAGAGATCTAACGGCAGCTCTTAACCATCCAATAGTACAAAGTAAATGGATTAAGTTTCCTCAAACTCTTCAGGAGAGAAATGCTTTAAAAAGGAGGTAATTTTAATGAAAAATACCTAATTTTATTTATTGAAGCTAGATAGTTTATATGAAATTATTCTATATAAAATGCCTTGTTTTTATAGTGCCTATAGTAACCATAAACTGTGCCTTATGTTCCAGGTTTTTTGAAAAATTTAACATACCATCTGTTATAGGATGTATTGATGGCACTCATATAGCCATAATAAGGCCAAAAGAAAACGAAGAGAGATTTTTTAATCGCAAACATTTCCATTCAAGAAATGTTCTGATTGTGAGGCAATACTTTTGATTAATATTTAATTGTAATTCACTTCATAACAAATTAGTTGTTTATAAATTATAAACAACTAATTTTTTATAAAGTGTTTTACAATTAACCTTGTTTTATATATTTTCAGATAAGTGATGCCGATTTAAGAATTTTGTCAGTAGATGCTTCATTTGGAGGAGCATCACATGACAGTTTTGTTTGGAATCAGCATCCTGTAAAACAACATTTAATTGGTTTGAACAATAATGGAGAAAATGTGTTTTTACTAGGCAACTAAACAAGTAGTTGGATAAAATATGTTAGTTTTTCTGATTGTGAATATATTTTAATTAGTTTTACTTTTCAGGTGATTCTGGATATGCTCAGAGGGAGTATATGATGACACCTATTGTAGATGCTCCTGAAGGCTCCCCAGAACAGTATTACACCAAGTTGCACTGCTCTGCACGAAATACAGTGGAACGTGCCATTGGTGTACTCAAAAATAGATGGCGGTGCTTACTTGGGCATAGGGTGCTACATTATCATCCTGATGTAGCAGCCAAAATAATTAATGCATGTTGTGTCTTACACAATATGTGTATCAAAAGAGTAGGTATAGATCTTGTGGAGAATACAACAGAGTATCGAAATGATTACCCAGCTGTCACTTCCCAAGAATCAACTAGCAGTACAGCTGCTGAACTAAGACAAGGCATTGAAAAGCGAAATGTTTTAGTTCAGCAGTTGTGGGCGAGTAGAAGGTAGGTAAAAGGTATAATATAGGTGAGATTTAGATAGGATTTTTTAGATGTATTTCATGTTATTTGTGACATTGTATTTCTACAGTTTATGTTTATAA
Source organism: Omphaloscelis lunosa (assembly GCA_916610215.1). Lineage (NCBI taxonomy): Eukaryota > Metazoa > Arthropoda > Insecta > Lepidoptera > Noctuidae > Omphaloscelis > Omphaloscelis lunosa. The sequence goes on from OU744258.1 coordinate 13,143,837, forward strand.
ATTATACATTCCTAAATGTTATATTGTTTTTTTAAGTGTAATAGGAAACAATATAGGTAACATTAAGGATTAAAGACCTACATATTCCTTGGAAAATGAAGATCTGAATAACTGGTTTATTTTTTATTTAAATGTACTTTTATTTACTTACTAATAAAACTATGATAAAAGTTAACAATAAAATACTTATAAAATCAAATAATAAATAAAAATTGATACGCAACGCAAGCATTTAATCAATATCCGAAAACATTAGCAATAAATAAAGCTTTGAAATTAATCGCTAATGCTTTTTGAATACATAAAAATTATGTAGCAAAAAAATGGAAAATTTGTCATGGATTTGGCATTTTTCTAGCTACATCCGAAATTGCATTAGCAATAGACGTCAAAGCACTTGTGATTTTTGAGCAAATGCTTGCGCGGTAATTAATTCCGCTTCAACCCGCCGTGCTTCGATACTTGCGAATTGTTCCATATTCGCATCCGGCCTTGGAATTAAAGAGCGGCGTCGGCGGGTCCGTGATGGTATGGTACTCTGAAGTGGCGTGGAAGGTTCGGGTACTGAAATAAAAAAATAAAATGTGAAATCGGCATTTGGAACCAAACAAGTTTCGAACTTCTGAGTTGTTACAAAAAACAAGACAATAAATAATACTGAAGTATTTTTAGGGTTCCGTACCTCAAAAGGAAAAAACGGAACCCTTATAGGATCATTTCGTTGTCCGTCTGTCTATCTGTCATTCAGTCTGTAAAGACCCTTTTTCTCCGGAACGCGTGGAGTATGTCTACGGTCAATGAAAAATTAAAAGAATACAGTCATTTATGCGAGATATGTTAATACCCTCAAATAAAACAAAACCTAAAGGAACTCCTGTTGAGAATCATAAAATTTGGCAAGAAGCAAGGTCTCACAGCACATATATAGGAAAAAGTCCGAATCGTTAATTTATAGTTTTATCACATAAAAAAACATTTTTTAACGATTACAAACTCAGTTGGAGAATTGTCCGTGACTATATCAATGTATGTATATGAGAACATGTTTTTTAACTAAAATGTTAAATTTGTTTTTGGGATAAATCCATCCCAACTGCGGAACTCTTCATTGTGCGTGGTCCGACATGCTCGGTCGGTTTTTTTTTTTTGCTATAGCTCAAAATGTGATTAGTCCCAAAACACTTCAATGTTACACACTTATGTTGGGTTGTGTTACTGATGGACGGCTTATTTAAAATGTTGAAACATTCCTAAACAAAGACTTACTTGTGGATGATGCTGGTACTGCGTCATTGTGTGACGTGTCAGGAATAGGGGATGTTTGGATGTTATGCAAAGAATGCATTTCTGTGTCTTCTTGTACTGGTACTATGTGTGAATCCTCTGTCACAAGTACAACAGGTGACTCGGTAGGTCTAGTCTAAAACAATGAAATTATTATTATTAAAATATTTTGTATTAAATATTATAGGTATGATAAAATTGAAAAATTAAAATATATTACCGATTGAGGAAATGGATTGACTGCCCATGAATCTCCAGTCGCAAACTCTTGTCCACCCATTACTGCCACCAATCTATTCTCTAAAGCAGACAATACTGGCAAGTTGTCTGCTGTTCCACCACCAGTGCGCCTCATTAAAGCTGAGAGTATGGCGCACTGTTTCTTTAGAGCCGATTTCTTCTCAGCCCAATACTAAAAACATGCATTAATTTTAATCAAATTGCTGTATATAATGATTCTTAATACCTACTTCATTATTTTGAATTAGGTAGGTACCTTAGCCCAGCCTTGACCATTTTTATTTGCTCCTCCGAGAGAATTTAGAGTACTTGCCAAATTTTCCCATTTCCTCTTCGTTTCCAATTTGCCTTGAGTGGTCTTAAGCAAACCTTTAGCAATACCTGGGTTTTGCTCTAAGAATTCCACCAAACCTTCAAATTGGGCGCAACCAAGACGATTTGTCATTGTAACTGAAATTAGAAACTTTTATTAAGTACTTACAACATAAATATACATAAAAATTGATTAAACACAAACAGACACCACACACAGTCGTATAGGTACATTCATACATATATAGATAAATATTATAATATAATATAATGTTAAATTGAACTTATCTATTCATTATTATAACTGAGTTCCTAATTATTTAAAAATTGTTTGATTGTTAGGTACTTAATTTGTTTTTTAAATTTTATTTAATTTTTATTTAAGAATTAATTTTATCGTTTTTGCTGTGCCCTACAGGGTCCGTAATTGTACCTTAGCTTTAAGCCATTGTAACACCTTTATACCTATATTATGGAATGCAAATAAAAATATGAATATAAATTAATTACAATTACATAAAACCACCAAGAAAATAATACATTGACAAAAAAAACGATTTAATTGTATATTTAAGTATGATTGTATATTTACTTACCACTTGTATAAAACTTTGTTATATTAACGGACAATAAATTGTTACTGAAAAGGAACCACACGCGAACAATATCTTTAAGTTAATGTTCTAAACAAACTTGCATTTCGATTCACTTCTAATCTCTAAAACTACTTGACTTGACTTTATTTTTGAAATTGGAGAACTTTTACCTTGACTTTTTTTTGTAGTATAGGCAACGAACCTGCCGCATACAGCCAACGTCATGTTTAATTTTATGATTTTAATCATTTTCTTACTCCCAAATGAATTTAATATGTTACAAGATCAATTAAACAACTATTTATATCATTTTCTTTTTTTTTAACCTTGTTATTTAAAGGATATAGCATTTTAAAACCCTATTACCGGTTTATCGTAATGAGTTGAACAACTCTATTGCGGGGCGAAACATAGCTAACTTCACGTGGAACAAAATAATCGCGGGGCAATCCCAATGTTAATGCAATGTTGACAGTATAGGTTTCAAGAGTACCCACTCACGTGACTGCAAAATTAACATTGGAATCTTATTGGCCTTACATTGGAATCGGATTTAGTTTGAAGAGTAAGCCCCGGTACGAATACCTATATCTTGTCTCTTCTAAACGTATACTTTCTCATTTTAATATATTGTTCATGAATGCTTTAATTATACTAAAAAATATTTTCAGGTAACTTTAAAACCGTGACTGACGGCATGGCCGGATGCGAGAGGGGTGCTCAGTTGGCGAGCTGCTTCTTGAAACACAGTACTAGTGTAATTATCTTACTGCCACAGTAGTTATATATAAGTTGTTTTATTATTTGTGAGCCAGTAGATAAGTTATTTAGTTTAAATGATGTATGTAGGTATAACAAGTTTGAGATTAGCAAAGTTTAAAGTTAGGTTAGGTTATTATTTTTATATTCTCAATGTTTGTAGTGGTTATTATCATAGATTTAGGTTATTTATGATTTGACAGCTATCAATGCCTAATGTAGAAGACAAGTTAATTATTTAGAAAATTTGCATTTCACCGCTGTCAGCATAGAAATAAAGTTTTATTTTATTTTGATTTAGTTACACATTAGGCGAGTTCCAATTATGTACATAGTTAGCATTGCACATATGTAGTTATCAAATTAGGTTAACACAATAGATAGAATAAACTTATAACTAGGTATACAGCTACGATGTGTAGCGAGAAATGTGTGAGAGGGCTCAGAGTCAGATCAGCGTGATAGATTTGGATGGCTAGTTGGAAGTTGGGCGCCACTGTAACGGCTAGGGCTTTGCATGTAGGCTGCGCAGGCCGTTAACTGATAGGTAGGTAGTTTAGGTTAGATAATTACTAATACATTTATATTTCTGGTAGTAGTAACAAGGCTAGGTCGTGGGTAAGGTCACTGGTCCCTGAGCACTCGCATACATACATTAGGAAGGGTACTGTACTTGGAAGTACGTGGTAGACGTGGGGGCCTGTTCAGCACAGGCTCAGCAGTAGGCCGCACGGCCCCTGTAAGACGCTGGTAGTGAGCGTAGGTAACACGTGGAGGCCGCCTGTCAGCACAGCCAGAGTAGGTAACGTGCAAAATTAGGCAAGGGGTCCTGGCCTCACCCCGTAATAAGAGCTCCTAGATTCGGGGCACACAGTATATGTCAGAGGTTTGACTAGTAGGATTGCTAGTTACAGATGAAATGCAGAGTATCCATAGAATTACAGTGTTGTACCACATTTTTAGTGATATGATTAGGAACTTACTAATTGTAATATTTTAGAATCACTTGACTATTTACAGTTGAGACCGCTCACAACGCTACAATAATATAAATAATAATAATACCAGCCTATTATTGTATCAATGCACGGCAAAGGCCTCTTCTCATATAGAGAAGGCACGAGCGTTGATTACCACGTTTGCTCAAGAAGGGTTGGTAATTTCATGTTTCCTAACGATGTTTTTCGTTCACCGATGTCAACAATGTCCAAGATAAACTCAGAAAAGTGCCTATGAATTGAAAAAGTCACACTTACCCACCCACAACCGTGGGCAGTGAGTTGAGGGTTTAACGACTGGGCAAGAGACAGACAAACCTAGTGTCATTAAAAGTTTGTCCACCCAGAACGTCTCAAGCTGTTCTTGCGCATGGTACCTGTTGGTATGCTGTATGGTGCTAATTAAGTGCCGATCCGAAAGCGCCTCTATTTCAGGTGGCTAATTCAAATATAGTGGCAAAAAAATAAGCTTCATATTATGAATATAAAATATGTGTCTACTAGATTACATTTATTATTTTTTTATTGATTAATGACTCGACTGTTTAATGAACAAGTTTTATGTTTTTATCTAGATCTTCATCTAAACAGTATGAAGAACAGTTGGCATGCAGTGGTGCAAGATGAACTCCAGCGTTCCTTTGTTATGTTATATCAGAATTGAATAAATTGCACCTTTATAAAGTCTTTCGTTTTATTTGTTATTAAATTATGCTAATGATCTTAATTTACTCCTCTTTGAAGTATTTTGTGTTATACTAGCTGCGTTCCGCGGTTTCACTCGCATAAGTCTCGATCGTGGGAATATCGAGATAAAAAGGATCTTATGTCCTAACCCAAGTCATGGTCTACTCATGTGCCAAATTTCATCCAAATCCGTTGAACCGTTTTAACGTGAAAGCGTAGCAAAGAAACACAAAAAATCAAATCTTTTCTCTTTTAAATATTAGTTTAAATTATAGAAATAAATACGAAATGTGATATATGTGATGTATGTGCTATGAAATAATACAGGATACTTAGAAATTTGAACTAAATTACCAAGAAGCAGGAAAGGAAGGTCGTTTTTGGTACGTCCTATTCAAATTAAATTATTATACTACTCGTATTTTTTATTATATATGTTTATAGGTAATCAGTTTTAGCGCTTTGAATGTAAATTGACCCGTAATAAAACGAATCTAATTAAGAAATCTACTAATTCTGCAATAATAATCTCACTTGACGCATTCTATTGTATCAATTAATATACAAATATTGCGCGTTTAAGAGTATAGGATTAAAAACCAGATATAGCACTCAGATATTTAAAGATTTTTAAGTTAATAAAATGAACCAATATGGCATCGGTCATTTTGGTTTCGAAAAAACGTAAACAGGAAATGGAGCGACTGCCTGTCTGACCTCCGCAACCCAGTAGCTGGGTAACATGATACACCTTGGTGAGACTGGTTGTCAGACTTTTATGCTTTCTTCCCGTAATGACTGTCAAAGATCTACATACGAATGACAACCAACAACGATGACAAGTTACATAGGTACCATTAGTGTCTAATCTTAATCAATCAAAATGTCTAGAAATCAAAAGGATTTAAATTTTAGAAATATGCTGCCTCGATAGGGAAGGGGGATAGAGGTGAGGGTTGGTAAACTCCTCCACTCTCCTCGCCGGAGATACATGGTTATTTTTTAACGATTTTTTTATATGGCATAATTCTCGGGAGGAGAGTCCACCGGTTCACACGCTAGTTTAATACATCGATGGGGTCACAGGAGACACACTTTCGTTCGATCATAAGTCGATAGTAAGATAAGTCTGCGAGGCTGAAATGGGACTGGGCGGGTCACACCTGTAGTATATGCATCAATCAAGATATCGCCAGGATCGTCACACTATGTGACGATTCTGGCTGCTTTAACGGGGTGCCTGAAGACGGGCGTGGTCACCGAGGCAGACCAAGACACGCTGGCGTGACGATTTGGACTCGTTCGAAACCGATTGCCAGATGCAGGCACAGCATAAAGAAAATTAGAAAAATATTGGGAAAAGCTTTGCCCAGCAGTGGGACAGGATAGCTTAACTAAAAATAAACATACTTTTTACAAAATCAATTTAATACAGAAGTATTTTTTTTAATTTTTTTTTTATTTCAACCATATATTTAAGTCAACAGATATTTAATTTTATAAAAATTCATGATCGCACTAATAGGTAGTATAGGTACCTAAACCAAAATCTAGTTTTATTAAAAAGGCCAAATTAAGACGGGTTTGCTAAGAACTATACTATTATCACACAATTGCTAATAGTTTGATGGTTCGTGATCGTAAACATTTCGCAATATATGCTTGCCTTGATACCTATTTTATATTTCATTTCTTCAGTAAATATTATTATTCAATATTTTATTTCTTCAGTTAATGTTAATAGTTTTCGTCTGTCCTAGGTATCAAATTTACATTATTTTATGATTTGTTCCATATTCGCCCCTCACAGAACTCCATATTCGCCTCACATTTTGTTTCTTTATGGCCCAGAAAATTATCTTTAAAATGTGTTTCTAAAATAGCCGTGTGAATGACCCTTCATGACAAAAAAAGACCCGAACCCAAAATACAGCCGACCTATTAACTTTTTGTTGGAATCAGATTAGACTGGAAGCCAACTATTTAAAGACTAAATGAATATGACCTTAATATGCGCAACGAATCTTGGTACTGATTAAAGGTAAAAAAGTCTTTACATATTAATAAAAACAGTATTTTTTTGTACATTTACGGCGGACATGCATCATGCATGTAGGTACAACGTTTTGTGAAATAGCTTTACAGGGTTGTTAGCTAGCACGGAAGATTTGAACAACGATATAATTTCAGTTGATATAAGTAAAAACCAAAGAGACAGAAAATTAAAGCATTATAGTAGACCTTAATGTCACTAATAGATAATTCGACATATTTGTCAAAAATTTATATTAGTAATTGTCTAATTTTCACGACAGGAACAAAAAATTTAGCAAAAAAATATTTATTCCATCTCAAACATTGTATCATACTTGAGTATATACATTGCCACGTTGTATGGCAATGCTGATTCTTTAGCCAAAAAATAGGCCAGCCTGATCACGTGAAGAATCGACCAACTTAAACTCAAAGAATTTATTTCAATTAAACCATTTACACACACTTGAATTGTCAAAGAGTCGGTCAGTTAGTCAGAAAGTTGAAGCTAGTTGCCTATTCCAAAACGTAGATCTCGATGGAGAAGAACGGGTAAGAAACTCCAAGGACACTCTTTTAAATATTGGTTGCACATTACAAAATCCTGGGTACGTTATTCTTGTTGCTTTTATATGTGAGAATAATGTACAAAAAATAATCGAAAGCAATTCAAAATATAAGATTAAAAATTAGTCCTGGTAGATAAGAGATGACCAGTCTCAACTGACGGCGCCCGTTCAGGAACATGACGCGTGGATCAGCACCATCTAGCTCAACCATTTTGTAGGGAACCGAATGATCCAACACACTCGCCATCAGCGAGAAATTTAAGTGAGTATGACATACTCTACCACATAATCAACCACATGGCAATGTCTCGAAAAACTAAGTGGGCACTCTGAACCTAGTGTTTCAACTCCAAATGGCTCGAAAATATAACTCCCAATAAGATTGGAGTATTTTTATAACTAGTTAAAACCTTAGGAAAATCGTCAATTTTTATCAAGTTTGTAAATATTGACTTAATTTTTAGGGTCTTAGTAATAAGGTCCCGTTTTACCCTTTGGGTACGGCCTTATTACTAAGACTCCGCTGTCCGTCTCTGTCCGTCTGTCAACAGGCTGTATCTCAGGAACCGTGACAGTTGAAACTTTTCACAGATGATGTATTTCTTTTGCCGCTATAAGAAAAAATACTAAAAAACAGAATAAAATAAATATTTAGGGGTTCCATACAACAAACGATTTTTTTTTTGCTCGTTTTTTATATTGGTACGGAACCCTTCGTGCGCGAGTCCGACTCGCACTTGGCCGGTTTTTAATTATTTTTGCCTACTGTGGGTTAGAATTTTATTCTAGCTGCATCCTCTTCACATATAATTACATAATGATTGCATACAAAATATTGTAAAACATTTTAAAAGAGTAACGGTGGAGTTTCTTGCCCATTCTTTCGTATCTACTCGTACCTTTTGGAGGGGCAACTAGCATCAGTTTTATTTTCTTGGAAATTTTGACGTTCAAAAGTGCATTCGATTCTATGTCACGTGCTTAATTGAAATAGATGATTTGACTTTGACTCATCATTCGAATGATGTCGTAACAAGAAGAGAGAGAATTTTGAAAAATCATCTGCTCGATTATGAGGAAAAAGTAATAAAAACAAAAAAACTATACCTTAGTACTTCTAGAACAGTCAAAATACTTCAAATTTTGTATGGATGATTAATTGTCAATTTAAAAGGTATTTAATAGGTTTTTGCAATTTTTTGCGTTGGGACGACCAAGATATTCAGGTCAAATGTTCCAAGGACATGAGTTTTGTATAAATTGCCATTGAGGTTACACTCATGCGCATAAACGGTTGAAACTTGTAAGGATCAGGAGTGCTAAGCTAAAGAGTGCAATATGTCCAAGTTTACTTGTCTTGTGTTGTGTGTCGTGGCTGCGAGCTTGAGCAGCGTCCATGTAAGTAGCATGTGTGGTAGCAACCAAAATCTTTTCATTTACTGTGTGATTTAGAAGCACAGTATTGACTGTGACTGTTAGCGAATATCAGGCCAAAAATCTTTAATCCATATCGAAGAATCACCATTGGTTTTTTTTTTGACAACCAATGCCGAGTTACACGGACCATTCGCGACCGCCTTTAGTGAATCCTTGCAAACATTTAACGACTGTCATAGTTATGGCTGTCGCGTGTGGTTTGTGTACGGGCCTTATCATAAGCTGTAAATAATATTATGTACAGTTGCTATTTTGTATGTACATCACTCGACATAATTTTATCTGGCTGATCCTCAACTTTCTCTTTATACGTCATTATTTCAGGTTGCTAGGGCTGATAAACCCACTCTACGTGATAACCTCAAGCCCATCTTCGAGGAGTGCTCAAAGGAAATTTCAGGAGTCACCAATGTTGATATAAATAAGGCTGTGGAGAAAGGCAATCCATCAAACCTTAATCCTTGTTTCAATGGCTGTGTCTTCAAGAAAGCTGGGTTTGTAAGTAATATTATACTTACTAGAAAATGGGAAAACATCGTGAAAAAACCGGCCATGTCCTAGAGCTAATAATTCGTAGACATGTTACACCAACACGCACTGTCCTCTCGTGGTGGACAGCCCAGTCCCTCTCTCATAGGAGGCCTGTGTCCTACGAGTGAGAACCTTTTATGCTGTTATACCTAAATAATAAATGTTTGGTTCTAGGTTTGCTCAGAAGAGATAGCATAATGCTGCAAATTTTTGAAATTTTCCTTTCTTTAATTTTCAACGATTGCTATATTTTTTATGTCTTTGAAACTTTTAATAGATGTGAAAATCAGTATTCTGAATCTCATTCAATACATAACTCAGTTAATCATTGTGGACTATGATAATTATTAAGGGACCTAAACGTAGTAATAAACCGAGTTATAACAGTGTTGAATAATTCTTATTACATTTACATATTAATATTTTACAGTTTTAGTTACCTTATTACAGATCAATGACAAAGGTGAATACGATCTGAAAGCCGGCCTGATCCACTTTAGGAAGATTGTAAAAGACGATGAGCAATACACCAAACTGGAAGAAGTTACTACAGAATGCACAAGCGGTAAATAAGTTTTTTTTTGGAATTGGTGTTCTAACTGCTTATGGCAGTGATGGTTAATTGGATCTATTGGGGTCTGGTGGAGCAGAAATGTTACGGAGCTTCGATTCCGACTCCAGAAGGCTCCGGAGGTTGGAACTTAAATTTAATTAAGGTTTCTGCAGACAGGCGCGACGCGACTCTGGTGGAACAAATTTTAAGTAAACTTCACGGAAATTGTTCTACCAGTGTCGCCCCGCGCCTGTCTGCGGGAGGCTTTAATATTATATCACCGAGTCCGATTGCGGCTCGGATAATATTGAATCGGAGTTATACCGAAGATAGAAACGCAGCGATGCACGTGACTAGAGCGCATACACACAATTTTTAACTTGTCGCCCGGGTATTTTTTATACATGCTCGCGCTCGAAGTCTCAGTTATTCAATCTGCCTAGCCTTTTCCTAACTATGTTGGGGTCGGCTTCCAGTATAACCGGATGCAGTATATTACCAGTATTTTAAATTGAGCGACTTCCTATCTGACCTCCACAACCCAGTAACTGGATAATACGATTCCCTTTGGTAAACCTGGTTGTCAGACTTTCGGGCTTCAGACGACCCGTAACGACTGTCAAAGATCTACGAATGACAGCCGGGACTAACGGCTTAACGTGGTCCCGACGAAAGAAACCGTTCCCGTGGTCGAAGTCTCAGTTATTATCAGTATATAAATTAAGTTAAGGGCGGTATTAAGTAGTTTATCTAATTGTTGTGATAAGATAATTTCAATGCGAAAAAAAAGTGTTATGTAGATGAAACATCTTTCTTCTACCTCCGCCTCCGACTCCGGCTCCGGTTCCGACTCCGACTTCGGTTCCAACTCCGATCAAGCAAATTTAAAATTTGAAACCTCCGACTCCGGCTACGGTTCCGGTAAAACAACCTCCGTAATATTTCTAGTCTGGAGTCTCTTTTTTTATTTCTAAATTGCCATATTTGTGCTGTCAAAGTGATTTGATTAGTTTTGTTATTTCGATCAACAAAACATGGCAGCTAAATGAGATTTTAAAGCAGGGTGCTGTATAACTGTCCTTTATTTTACCCCTGACAGCAACCTAAAGCAATGAGAATAAAGATAACCGGGATGCAATATTGGAGGTAAAACGACTGCAAAAGGACTGTAGTGATTTTTTTTTGTTTGGGAGATTATCGAATAAAAAAACTTCTCCCGCTCCGCCCCTGTCAGACTCTTACTGACTAAAACCCACCCGTGTTCCTTCAGTTGCCTGTTTCCAGGGGCCATGGTATCCCTTTCGGAGTTTCCCGCGACCCCGGCAGGTATTGGTCATAGCGGACCCCGTCAGTTCTGCTGACATCTCTTTGAGGCGCGCGTGGAACACAACGGGCCGTCGAACCGGGCCTGGCAAGCGCGCGGAATCGGCCTGGTATTCCCGACGCCCAGGGCGTCAACTGCGGCGGCTAGGCGCGAAGTTTGCTTCTCCCTCACGCGTTCCGACTCTTCCTTCGCAAGCATTACTGCTTCGTAGAAGAAGGTGACGGCTTCCCATGACCTCTCGCTCCGTACCATGGCCTGGGCCAGGGCCGGACGCGAGAGATCACCGCCACCAATCGCTTCCACGAGGACAGAGCGGTGCTCTGCCTAAGCCGGGCAGACCTCCACCGTATGCTCCACCGTATCCTCCGGGCGATCCACATAATGGTGACACCCGGGCGTTTCCTTCCGCCTTATCTGAAAAGGAATTTTTCAAAACAACCGTGTCCGGTGAGGACCTACGTCAGGCAGAAGGTGAGGACGCCGTGGTACCTCTCTAGCCACTCCTCAAAGAGGGGACTTATCGCCGCAATTGTGGCATGCCCAGCACTGGGTTGCGACAATCGCACACTTCAGGATGCCTTGAGATCCCGCTGGACGTCTGTTCGCTGTGGCGTGATTTCTCGCGACAGCGGAGTTACGCCCCGGCGTTTTGCCAACTGCCAAATGTGCGCGAGTACTTTTGCCTCCAGACTCATGGTGGTAATCCGGCAAGGAGGCTCGCCGTCTCACAGGAGACCGTGCGGTTTTTCTGGACCAGCCGGATGGCCATGATCCTCTAGGCAGCGGGCAGGCCGCCGCCTCAAGGAACACGCCCATACCGATGCCCCGTAAAGGGCCATGGACTGTAGTATTGTGAAGTTTCCTCCAAACCTCTTTCAACTGACCGCCCACAATTCGAAAAAGAACTCTTTTACTGTAAAGTAAATCATTACTCATTCAACTCATTAGAATGGAGTGATCCATTCTAATGAGTTGAATGAGTAATTTGTGTTTTTTTTTTTTGCTTTCGTGAAATGTTAATTAACAATCCGTGTGCCTAATGGGATTTCTCATCGGCAAAAGTTATAAAATTCGATGAAATCTTTCATTCCCTATTTAATTATTATAAAGGCCTTTTCAAATTACATCTCATAGGGGATGAATTTTTTAAAATCCTTCGTTCGTGCTCTTTCGCGATATAAGGAACATGTTCATCGATATTTTTGTCTTAGTCATCGTCGATTCGTCTTCCCACTTAGACTATGTGGATGATGGTATAATAACAACACACTATAACGTGAAAAATAACTTTACTTTCGGAAGGCGGTGGTGAAAAAAGAAAATTCAAAACCAAAGACACCGACTTCCAAAATTTAAGTTATTTTTTATTTTGGATTCACTATGTAGTTTTTCTTTTGGAAGTCGGTTGTTTTATTAAGTCGATGTTTGCTAAATAAATTGTTTTTTACCGTTTTATTTCAGTAAAACACACAGTGAGTGATGGAGAAACCGGTTGCGAGAGGGGCAACTTGTTGTCTGCTTGTATCTTGCGACATAAAGACAAGGTAAAGTTTTTACATAATAAGTAAAAGAAAATAATAAACTGTACCTTGGTCGGGCAAAGAATGATTGGATTTTTCCGGTAGGAATTTCTCATTCCCTCTATTATAGGTGCAACGTCTTCTCGATTCATAGTGTTAAAGCCTTCAATAGTCTACCATCGCACCTGGAGATCAATCTATTCTGCACCTATATCTGATGTAAACTATATCTATAAAAGGGTGATTGACTGATTGATTGACTGACTGATTGACTGTCTGAATCACTGACTGATCTATCAGGCTCAAACCGCTGCCGCTGAACGGATTGGGCTGAAATTTGGCACACAGGTAATTATTATCACGTAGGGAAATTCGACCTTTAAGGGGGTGAACAGGGAGGATTTTGTTTGTATGAAAAAACTTATTCCTTGAGTTAATAAATTTGAAACTTGGCACGGATACTTATCTATGTAAATTATAAAGTTTGCCATTTTTAGTTTTTCTAAACTAAAGGAGGATTGGGGGGTGTTAAAGTTTGTATGGAAGAATTTTACCGCGCGGTCTGGTTAACTTAAAACTCGGTATTAATACTTATGACTGACAATAAATGAAAACGTATATCAGGGTTTTTCGAAAATTTCCCCCTAACGGGGTGAAAGGGGGTAGTCATTTTTACAGGGGAGGATTTTACTGTGTGGCTTGATTAACTTGAAAATTGGTATAGATAATCTATATGTCAAATAAAAGAAATGTCACACTAGACTTAAAAAAAAAACTATCATGCTATTTGCTATGGGGGATGAGCAATATTGCAGTAAGTTCGTATTCTTGATTCTTCTATAGTTTACCGCAAATTGTAAAAAGACTAGCCAAAAGCTTAGAGTATTGCAGACAGTTACAGATTTAACCTTTTAAAAGATTATCATCACGCTATACCTTTATGGAGCTAAGCAGTCAATCATAACATATACAAGGTGAATTTTGAGATGGGGCAATAAGGGCAGGTACCTTAACCGTTATCGCTACAAGAAACCGGTCTTAGGAGCCTGTCCTTAACTTTTTGAAAGAAAAAAATTGATCGGCCTTCACAGATTTTGAAAAAATTGTACAGTCAGCAAGAAAATGGCCAATTTTCACAAAAACTTTTTTGATGCCAGTCGATCTTAGTTCTTATTACTAGGGTCAAGAAACTAAATGGGGCAAACTGAGGTTTGAGTAAGTGAAAAGACAGAAATTGCAAAAAACTTCTTATACATTTCGTAGGAAATGAGATTGAGATGAGAATGAACACAATATACCTTTGTATGATGAAATAACTTTTTGATGAGGTACCTACTATTATTTAAATGAACACAATATACCACTATAAAACAAACTAATTAGTCAAATCCGTCACTAGGATAAATAGGGAATTAATGATATGCAATGAAAAAAAAAAAAAATTTTTTTTATTTTTTTTTTCATTGCAATTCATTAGAATTTCGGAACCACTTTTTCATGTCATATTAAAATAAGCTAGATGGAATCGACATTTCCTATCTTTGTAGCCCTGAGAAGCAATGGTGAAACAAACTCAAGGGTAACAGAAAGTTACAGATTTAACCTTTTAAATGATTATCATCCCGCTATACATTTAAGGCTCCTACAAAAAGGGGCGACACGCGACGCGACACAAAGACACCGCTCGTCGCGCGACGAGCGGTGTCTTTGTGTCGCGTCGCGTGTCGCGCCTGTTTGAAAGAGCCTTTATGGAGCTAACAGTCAATCATGACCACGGAGTATAGAAAGAAGAACATGACATAGAAGAACAGCTATTTTTAGTCAACTTTCAACAAAGCAAATACCTTAGCGGTTCGACGAATGCTTTGCAAACCTAAGTCCGATTCTCTATTGATATTTTTTGTGCTTCCTTTTTATATTTTGCTAAACTATTATATGATAGGTCGTAAAACGTAAACAGAAAAAAAAATTGTTTTTACTCGGTTGTTTGTTTGTAAAAAAGTTTTTTATTTTTACTTTAGTTATGGTACCTACCCCACACCAATTCGTATGCCACTACTTGCTATGTAAACAACAGTGATAGTATTATAACATCATCAACATACACTAAGTGGGTTAAATACGTATTATCGAAGCTAATTCAAAAACGACACAAACAAGTTTAATAAAATTTCCTGACGAATGTATCAGTCATTGTATCAGTTCTGTGCCATTAGGTAGTAGATATACTCAAACTCAAAGCATATGCAGGAACATGCAGTAGATATGTATATGCAGGAACACAAGCGTTCATTAATTCACTAAAAACGAAAAACTTAGCAAGCAATGGGATATTGCTACTGAAGGCTGCGGGTGTCGACCTGTAGGACGAGTTGCTGCAAAATATGACTGTTATTTTAGTGCCTATATTGTGGTGTCTTACGACTTGCACGCGAACGAAGTCGCGGGCAAAAGCTAGTGTTATATGTGTGCTCATAAATGATTTAACTGTTTTGATGTTGCACGACTTGACATTTTTTACATTTCTCTTTTATTACCAAACTATTTTTTTTTTTCCTTTTCTTGATTAGCAATTCGCTGTTAACGAACATTTAGTCAACGCAAAGTATTTGTTACTAGATGTATACATGTGGAAGCTTGTAATTAGCAAATTTACCTATGAATGATTTTTAATCGTGTAATTACTCTGTAAGCTTTCTATAAAATAAAATAAATTGAATATATAAAATAAATTTAATAAATAAAATATTTTTTATAAATAAAGTAAATTTAATAAATAAAATAAATTTAATAAATAAAATAAATTACATGAGGCTTGCGAAATGTGGGTTTAAACCTCTGTCTAACCCTTAGGGGAAAAAAGGCGTGACGTTATGATATTATGTGTATGAATGAGGCCCGTAAATGATTGACAATACCCGATTTTAAGAGAAACCAGCTGACTCGACGGACTTTGTCCTATCCAAACAATTATAGTTCGATACAAAAATCCCATATAATAGAGAAAAAGAACTTTCAGATTTTCGAATTTTTCGAATTTTCCCGGTCACTTCAAATTTTTGATTCCATATAAACCTTATTTGAACTATTGCAAATATTTTAAAACAAAGAATAGCCGAAGGATGTATTCGTTCTCAAGTGATGTGCTTACCAACGAACAGAATTTCATATATTTTTAATAAGGATTCTGTCTATATAAACATTAATATTGATATACACAAGTGGATTTTATATCTTTTCAGGTCCGTGTATGAGCTGTTTTGAGAAAAATCAATATGCAGCGTAACAAGACAAACCATGGACTTTGTTTTGTTGTTATTTAAGAAATTACTTCGAAAACCATTTTAAATTTGTTATTTCCGTATTGGACCTATATTGTCAGCTACTTATGATTGATCGAATAAATCTATTTTCAAAAAATAACTCAAATAAATCAGAATATTTTTCTGAAATATTTATGACTAGCTTCTGTCTGCGACTTCATCCGCGAGCCTATGACCTTCTTCAAGAATTGGGCTATCAAATGCAAAATTAATTTTTCAAATCCAACTGGTAGTTCCGGAGATTACCCCCTACATAGAAACTTACAAAGAAACAAACAAACATAATATGTTTGTTTGTTTGTTTGATATAAACAAACAAATTTTACCTCTTTATACTATTATACCTAATATTTAACTATATTTAAGATGTAAACTATTTAAATTACAGCAAAAAAACTAAAATTATTTAAAAAAAATAGTTTTTATTTGTTTTATTTTAATTTTAGTTTTTATTTCTTTCTCTTGTGTCGGATGAAGTCTGAAATAGCTTATGCCGTCGCAAAATAGTACGACTTTTAGTTTTAAACCCCATGTAACACAAGCAAAGAAGACCACCTTTCTGTTCGTTTGATAAAAGACGTACGAATTCTGTCCAGTCAACGACGTCATATCAAAATATAAGGATGCGTACACACGAGCGTGATTTTTTTGGGCATTCAATTCAATTCAACAATCTTCAAATTCTCTCTTCACAAAATTGAATTAAAGTTAATGTGTACAAAAAAAAAATGTCTCGGCTGTATTCCACTTTTGTGAGAGACTGGTGCCTGATATAGGTTTTTGGGAAAAAACCGGGTCACCATATGCATGAAACCGGGCCGGGCGTCGTCGCTTCCATAAATGGATTACAAACTTTTCGGCATAAAGGCGACAGCGATGTGCGCGATTCAAAGGTTACCCGAACGCAATGAAATTGATGTCATATGTATGCGCACTTAAGGTAGTTGTCATTATTTTGCGGATTTTATATTTTAGGTTCAAAAATGTCTCCGTCAGAGTCTACAATAATTTTATTACTGTACAGTCAGGAGCATAATTATATTACTACGGAAAGCTCGGCAACAATATCTGAGTTCATCCTAATATATAAAATATATGTAATCATTTGTGGAAGGCATACACATTTGTGACAGGACAATTATGTGACATCGAAGGAACACCAAAACTATCTGGCGAGAAAAGTGACGCCAAAATATAGGATGCTGCATCAGCTTTCAAAATAACTGTCAATGCAATATTAGGTAATAACGGACATGGCTTGCGTCATAAATATCTGCTTACTCAGTTAAATTCAGTAGATGATACTTATATGATACTTCGTTGTGATTAAAAATATCTGGCATAAGTTTGGCGGCATACATTCTTATTACTTTTTATTTTTTTAATGGAGCAGGCTATGCTCTGAGTTTCTTTGAAGGATAAAATCAGAAATGCAATTATCCCGAAGAGCCGAAGTTACCGACATAACTTACAGAGTAAGCAAACTGAAGTAGCAGTGGACTGGCCAAGTTTGTCGATGGCCGGTGGCGCAGACGAGTCCTGGAGACCACGTATCGGCAGGTGAAGCGTCGGACACCCCTACCTAGACGGACTGAAGACCTTAAGACAGTGGCTGGGATAGACTGGATAAGGAAGGCAGAGGAGAGGGTGTTGTGGCGCAGCCTGGGAGAGGCCTATGTCCAGCGGTGGACGGCGATAGGATGAGTTGGTTGATTGAATGACAAAGGACAATACGACCCGACCACTTACCTAACCAATTAGAGATTTTAAACAATGATTCTTTATATACGCCACACTAAAAGAAGGAACAGTACAATTCGAATCTGGTATAAAGTTTATTTCTTCGGTATCTATCTAAACTATCCAAGATAAAGATATTCCTAAGGCAGGTAGGCGACGGCCTGTTGTTCTGTCTTCTGCCTCCTCATTAGACCTTGTGACTGTGTGTTGATTTTTCAATAGTCAGATGACTTATCCGAAGAATAAATATGGTGGTTTGACATTTAAAAAACAATAGTGGAAAGTGACAGCTTTCTACTATTGTTTTTTTTTCCCGCCACTTTTATTCCACAGATTAAAGATATATCTGACAGTATTTCAGACCAGTCTCATATTCATTTCAAATGAAGGTTTTTCCAAAAATATTTAAGAAATACTTGAAAGGTTCTCTAATATAATTTGTTGTATTGTCAAAATGAAAGGTTTTGTGTTAAGATCCATGAAGTATAATTAAAGGTTTGTGCTAATTTTCAATTACTACCTATTATATCAGCCCATGTTGTCCCACTGCTGGGCAACTTCTTTCCACTTCTGCTTATACCGAAGTGCAATTTTCTATGGTTCCTTTAATTAATTTCAGTAAAAGATAAAGCCGTAAGCGACGGTGAAGCTGTATGTGAGATGAGCGCTTTGTTAGACGACTGCTTCTTGGATTACCAAAAACGAATAGGTATTTAAAAAGAAATCGGCTGAGTCGTCTCATTCTCATCTCATTTGTTAGTTTGGTCCGCAGTTGTTGTTCCAGGTCTGGGTGTTTCCAACACATCCCACACGATACAAAATACATCTTTCCCATCTATGTATTATATGAATAACATTTAAAGTGAATCCTTTTTTAGGTCCTCCTCTGATAACTTCAATTGATTTACAGCGACTTAAAATAATAACAACCATAACAACAAAGTATGAGAATTGGCCTTCAATTCTACTAATTAATATATTTTTATAATGACAACCAAAATATCCAAATAAATAACAACAATATTTTCTCTATAGTAAGTATAGATCCAAATACCAATTCATGCTTTCTATCATATTAAGTAGGTATGGCAGAAATAATAATGTTTCGATGGAAAACACAGTACTAACCTATTATAACTAAACTGAAACATGGCTGGAAAGGCAGTGACTAGTGAGATGATAGCTAAAGATGTATTTATGGAAGAAAGATATATTACGCCAACCCATAATAAAATAGAATCAAGGCAGAAGGCTTTTTTTATTTATTTTTTTCTTTTATTTTAATATTATTTTATTATATCTTTGATCGAATGACAATTAATATACATTTATTATTTTTATAAAACATGAACACAAAAAACAAAACAACACAACAAAACATGTTTGTGCCTGACAGTACATTTGATCAAAAATTGCTTTGAATTTAATTAATTGAATCGGGGGCGACGGCCACAGGTGCCTCGACCACTGGGGGCCTAAGCCATAGACCCATGTGTTATAGATATCCATACACAGAGGTAAAATAAAGTTAATTTTTTAAGTGCAAAATTGAAGTGCAATCAACAGTGGAAGAGCGCTGAGGTTTGAAACATATATATTTTATATTTAGTTTAGACGTTGATGTTCAATATCTGATCATAGAATTAAGTGTATTGTGTATCACCATATTTATTATTTAAATGTCTGTATATTTATGAACAAATAAATTATCCTTATTAATATTTTAAGTATAACAAAGAATTTAACTCAAAACATGCAGCCAATTTACATAATATGAATGTGAGCCTCATGAGCATGACTAAGTATGCCATACTAGCGTGATTCGTTCGATTTTTTTTTGCTGAAAATGAAGTCATTTCAGTATATTTATTTACCGGTTGTAATTTTCGGTAGCAAATTTATTGAATAGACGTTTCCAAAATTATTTAAACATTAACGAATAGGAAAATGGTTGCAAACTGAGTATTGTGTGCACCGTTTAAATATTAAGATAATTACATCGCGTCCATTTACTATAGTTTAGTGGAATTTGTATAAAAATATGTCAAGTTGGTATTCTGGGCAAATACAGTTGAAGCTTTAGTGGTACAGGAGAGCAAAATTGAAAACCATCATGCTTAAGTTTACTTGTCTTATTTTTTGTACTGCGGGTGTAAGAAGCAATTACGTAAGTATCATTTAGATAATATTTATTTACTTACGGTTCCCCGGCAAAAAAAATGGGCATTCCGGGAGTGCCGACAGAATCAACGCGTTGATGTCTTTTACTCCACGCACCGCAGCAATCAACGCGTTGATGTCTTTTTAATGGTCAAAAGATGGTGTCATCACGGTGTCGCGAAATCAATGGTTAAGTCCCATCTCAAAAATGCCCAACGCATCTAAAGAAGTTTACACTTCAAGAATTATGTAGGTATAGAATATTTTTCTGTCGCTCGGTCACAGTCACTCTGTTCATAAATAAGTGTTTATGAACATTCTAGTTGTTATCTTTTTTTCTGATAGGTACAGTCTCTAACGTTTCTTTCTTTTGTGATTAAAGGTAGTTGCTACCGATGCCGATTGGGAGGGTTTGATAGAAGAGTGCACGAAGGAATATGGAATCACGCGAGCTCAAATGAACACCGCTGTAGTTTCAGGTAACTTTTCAGGTATAAACCCCTGTTATTGGAGCTGCTACTACAAGAAAATTGGAATTGTAAGTATTTGAACTACTGCTTGAAAGCAGTAGTTCAAATACTTACAATTCCAATTTAGGTAATGAATCAGATAAAAACCTAGGTTGAAACCTAGGTTTTTATCTGATTCATTACCTACCATTTAAGGTGAAAAATGTATTTTTGAATTGCATTTAGAGATGATCATTTACCTAAAAACTATGTTTGTCAGACTGACTTGTCTTTATAATTTTTTTTTACATTTTTGTATTTTCTCAAAAACAGCTCAATGACAAAGGTCAATACGATCTGGACACCAGCCTGGTCTTCTATAGAAAGATTTTTAAGGATGATGCATCATACTACGTCATGGAAAGAGTAGCAAAACAATGCGAATCAGGTAGGTATAAACCTTATTTCTTTAGAATATCTAAACTGTCCATTATGATTTTATCATTTTGATTAAGATTACACAACTTTTTAACTGTTTTTCAGTAAGCTGGGTGCGAGAGGGGCGCGCTAGTGGCGGATTGCTTCGAGAAAATGACGCGGTCACTGAGGCAGAAATGAACTACGCAGTAGATCTTTGAAAATATGTAGGTTAAATCATTTCTTATTTATAATCTGTAGGAAGTCCTATGATAAGTTCTTCACTTAGCCCACCCAGTATTCGTTTTGAATCCCACCAAACCATTTCATGTAAAGTAGGTTGCCAAGACCAACATAACTTTTTATCAGTTTACAGTTCAGTTATCAGTTTTCAGTTTCAATGTTTTAGATGTAAGGTTTGTTGAGTTCAACAAACCTTACATCTTGGTCAGAATGTACGGCTTGGCCGTTTCACGATGGTCGCACAAACATTCCCTATGCGCAGTAAAAAATCAAGTCACTCGTCTTTAATTTTATGTCATGCAATAGTTCAATAGAATGGCCAAGCTATACATTTGCCTGTATACCAAATTTCAAGTTTCTAGAACTTCGGGAAGACCTTAGAGGTTTTGTTTTATTAACCCCCGTAATGGGGGGTCCATTACGGGGTTTGGGGGTGAACGTTACAGATTCCTAATTTTTGTTGTGTCAGTGCAACTCCTAGCTTGCATACCAAATTTCAGCTTTCTAGGACTTCGGGAAATGTCCTAGAGGTTTTGATGAGTGAGTCAGCCAGTGACGAAATCGACGTACTTTAGGTATTAATACAATTTAAAGTAGGTATAATTCAATTATTAATTTTGTGAATAAAGGGTAAAAAATATACAGATTTTACAAATAAATATCTGTCCATACTACGTCTCGCCAAAAGGTATACAAAATTGTTTAAGGAGATAATCAAATGTCACATTAACAAAATGAAAACAAAAATATAAAGTCAAGGTACATGTCAAAATTTCATGCCAAACACTAATAGTTAATAGTTACTAATAATAATAAAATGTCAATAAATTAAGACGGCACATAAATAAATAGTTATTTAGCCATATTCTCGTTTAAAATAATAAATTAAATAAAAAAAATGTCAATATAGAATAATTATAAGAATATTACCTTATGGGAGCAACATTTCAGCAAAAAAAAATCTCTGATAAAAACTCAGACACACTGTAGTACGCCTTATCCTTTAAAAAATTACGTGGTCTACTCTCAAACAGCACTGTTGTGAAGTCTTTCCAACCACTTGGTAATTTATTGTAAATAACTAGAGCCATACAGTTGACACTTCTATGCACCAAAGTCACGCCTATTTCTTGGGAATACATCAGCTAGACGTTCAAAACGAAACAAAACAGCTACTTCGAAAATATATACAAAAGCTAGAGTGCTAGACAAATGAAACTTAGTGTGTTTTATAAGTTGGCTGACAATTTGAGCTCTAGCATTATTCAGGCCGAAGCTATGAGGGTTTGAAAATACGATGAAACGCTTCGAGAAAAGAAGTTTTGCTTTTAGGGTTCCGTACCTCAAAAGGAAAAAACGGAACCCTTATAGGATCACTCGTGTGTCTGCCTGTCTATCAAATTACTCCAAATCGAATGGACAGATGGTACACATATTTATTTCTGTGATCCAAAACGGACATGTAACGTAAATGAATTAATTTTGAATATTCCCTATATTCAAAATTCATTCATCGCTTTTGGGGGCAAAAAAAAAGTTTTGTTAACTTTACCGTGTGACTTATCAAATGAAAGGGTTTATTATGAGGATATCATATATTTATTTATATATATAATATATTTATTTATAATTTTAAAATCAATAATTTCAAAGATATTTAAGAAAATTGACCATTCTCCTCTTATCTCCGAAACTACTGAGCCTAAAATTTTAGAAAAAATACAGAGAATGGTTCTTTACTCATAGATTACAGGAAAACCTATATGGTCTTAAAATAACATGGTAAATCTCTCAATATTGTGCGTACAAACTTATATTTGCAGTTGGAATGTATGGTAGAACATGTTTTTCAACTACGCTATTAGTTCTTGGGATAAATTCATTCTAACTAGGAACCCTTCCTTGTGCATGGTCCGATACGCACTTGGCCGGTTTTTGGCTCGTCTTGGCGACGGCACAGCTAGATTACGAACAGTAAACAATTACACAA
The DNA here is from genome assembly GCA_916610215.1 of Omphaloscelis lunosa. NCBI lineage: Eukaryota > Metazoa > Arthropoda > Insecta > Lepidoptera > Noctuidae > Omphaloscelis > Omphaloscelis lunosa. The sequence continues at coordinate 13,167,003 of OU744258.1, forward strand.
ACAATTAAATACAATTTGCGCAGTGGCTGCACTACAACAGTTTGTTGCTTTAGCCGTTCCGAGTGCTGCGGTTTTGAATATGAAACATATTTTAAGAAAACCTTTTTTTTTTTCAGGTTTACAGAACTTTTGGAATGCAGCGCAGCGATAAGAGATAAGCGGTTACTGTTTGTTTTGTTATTAAAATATTAAATAGTTCTAATTCGCAAACATTTTGAGTTTTATTCCTATTATGTATAGCATTGTTTTATTAATTTTGTACCATGAATGTCAATTATATTGAAAACAAAACACAGTGGAAAAATTAAATTATAATCAACAACTATGGAAGTTACGCTTAATTATGGCTACCTGAAATGATCAAAATCAAAAATGGCTTCTTCAAATTGGCTGAGAATCATAATTTGAACGTCAAAGCCACAAAAGGCAGTTCCTATTACGCCCGCCATACATAAGGTACTTTCTAATGTGTTAGCTGTTAATAATAAGTGGGAGAAACTCCCAAAAAAGCTTGCTTCACATAATCCCATTCAACTGTTATCATGTTAGTTATCGTGTATATGTAGTACATATACCATGCAATTCATCAGTTTAAAAAAGGGAAACATTATTCTGTGGTGTTTTTGGATTTTTATAAGCTTTCGATTACATACTTAAGTACTGTGTGAAGAAAAGGAAAATCATTTACACTCACCGTGTCCTTTATCTTTAGCGTTGTACCTGCTTGACAGAGTAATTTAGGTTAAACAAGGAAATCATAGATCAACTCTGCTCAATATTGAGATATATAATACCGTAGCATCCGATCTCCTGCAGGCCACGTCTATGCAGTTGATTTTCAATTCAGGTCTTTTAATAGTCAGGAAGTACTTAAGAATTATGTTACAAGACACTTCACTTTCTTGATTGGTACATGATTTTTCATGATGTTTTTTTCGCCTGGGCAAATAGGGTTCTGTTGGATGATTTGGTTTAGAATTGAAGCAGCTCTCATTTTCCCGATGGCATGAAGTTGCACAAAGGGCTATGGAGCGCACCATGTTAGGCCTGATACAGAAAGACCGAGTCCGTAAATTAGAGATACGACGTGGTATTAAGGTTCAAGACGTAGTGCTATGGGTAGCGGCTCTGAAATTCAGTTGGGCAGGACACTTGGCAAGACGTGGTGATGGCAGGTGGAGCAGGGCCCTACCGGAATGGTTGCCGAGAAACGGTAAAAGGAGCATTGGCAGACCAATAGCCAGGTGGGTGGATGACCTACAGAAGATGAAATGAAATTGTTTATTCTGTAAATAGAATATCGGAATCACGCTTACACGTAATATAAAAAAAACAGTGGCACTCCAGGAGTGCTGACAGAAGTAAAAACTTGAAAAAAAAAAATCGGCACTGCGGTAATCAACGCGTTGATGTCTTTTTAATGGTCAAAAGTTGGTGTCATCACGGTGTTGCGGAATCAATGGTTTAGTCCCATCTCAAAAATGCCCAACGCACCTAAAGAAGTTTTCACTTTAAAAAAAAAGCTAGATGACTTCGGCGTTTCCCATCGGACTACTCTGAGAAACAAGGCCGAAACAAACTCAGACGTCGCAGTCTCTTTTGAAGTCCAGACATAATTTTGGTCAGGCCATATGAGGACTATGTAGATTAGTGTCTGAAAGGGTCTTTTGAGGAAAGAACCACACAGATTTGAGTGGATGTCCAGTCAGTGCAAGCATTTGTCAGTAATCGTGGAGTAGGCCGCATAAACTACTCAAACTGCCAGACCATCATTAAAACTATATAGCTGAGAAATAAAAATAATAATAATATCCACATAGTCCTCACATTCACAATAATTAAAATATTATAATACTTTACAAAGTAATAATGTCATATTGAATATAATTTTCAACAATGTCAATGTGTATATAAAACTGGTATATTTTGATGATTTTACATAATACTTAAAATGTCAACTTTTATGGTTTTATCACAAACTTTAATGGCATGACCTATTTAATTAATCATGCATACTGTGATATAGTTAAACACACATGCGTACATACTTGTTGAACTGAGACCTCCCTTTTTTGAAGTCGAGTAATAAACACCGGCCATTTGCATGTCGGACCACGCACAATGAAGGGTTCCGTAGTTGGGAAGAATTATCCCAAATACAAACTTAACATAGTAGTCGAAAAACATGTTCTCCCATTCATTCCAACTGCAAAGTTTGTACGCACAATATTGAGAAAACCATGTTATTTTAAGACTATGGGTAAAAAAATAATATAATAATACTCCGTATTTTTTCAAAATTTTTGGCTCAGTAGTTTCGGGGGGAATGGTCAATTTTCATCTCATTTCTTAAATATCTTAAAATTTATTTATTTTAAAACTATGAAAAATATTTTTGAGATCCTCGCAACAATAGTTTACAAAACTTTTTTTTTTTAATTTTCTTGTTTGCCCCCCAAAAGTGACCCCATATTCAAAATTCATTTATTTACGTTACACGTCCATGTTTGGGTCACAGAAATACATATTTGTACCAAATTTCAACTTAATCGGTCTATTAGATTCTGAGCAAATTGGCTGTGACAGACGGACAGACAGACAGACACGAGTGATCCTATAAGAGTTTCGTTTTTTCCTTTTGAGGTACGAAACCCTAAAAAGAGCAGTGGTGGCCCAGTGGTAACGGTCGCAATTTACGAGACGAGGGTTCGAACCCAAGGAGGCACTTCACTTACTGTAAATTATTTCATCACCACTACTCTGAAAACGGTAAAGGAAAACATCGTGAGGAAACCGACATGTCTTAGAACCAAAAATTCGAAGACATGTGACATCCACCAATCCGCACTGAGCCCGCGTGGTGGATTACGGCCCACTCCCTCTCACAAAAAGAGGAGGTATGTATCCCAGCAGTGGGAACATTATATCTAGGCTGAATAAGCTTATAAGCTAATAAAACACGATAGTAAAATGTACGTAATTATTTATACTGTGAAATAGTTATACATACATAAATGCATGCGTTGCTTGCTTTTTTGAAATTGGTTACTTATTCAAATTACTGTGACTTAGGGACGGACAGACAGACAGACATGGCGAAACTATAAAGTTTCCTTCCTTGTTTTACTATTTCACGAACGTAAGTTAAGTATCTAATAGAAAAGGTCAAACGGAATCTTGCTACAAACCACATTAATAAAAAATCGAGTTATATATTTATGTGTTAAGACGGCATACAAACACACTTTGGTACCTACAAACCTATTAAAACAGAAATACGAAACAAATAGGACACGAACAATAACACATAAACCTTACGAAGGTTTACAATAATAATTATTATTTAACATAGAGTCGAAACATCACATCAGTAAATCGCACACAAGCGATCGATTCATGAGCGGGTAGCTAGTACCTATTATTTTTGTAACTAAAATAGCTACATACTATAAGTAAGTAGCTATTTTAGTTACAAAAAATTCAATCAATCGGTACGTACTTTTGTGGCAAGAAAACTGTGGGTAGGGGCTTCATGTAGAAACGTTTCCACATATTGATCTGTGAAAACTTTTGATTTCTTAGGACGATGTCCTTCTGATTTCCTTTTTAAAAATGTATAGTAATATAGTAATTTGGTGTATGTATTAATTTGTATATTATTTTTGATGCATATTGTTGACCTGAGCATCGAATAGATGCACCATAGGCTACTTGGTTTCTTTGTACATGATAAATGCTGGAAGTAGACTGAAAGCACTGATTCAGATACAGATTTGACACCCTTTGTAATTTTCCATTTGTTAAAATCGTCATAGGCTTTCATGTACGATTCCTTGGACTTTTCTGAGAGTAGATTGTTGGCAATGCCAATGGCTTCGGATTTAATGTACTCCGGAGTCAAATCACTATCGTCACTCGACATTTTAGTGAGAATTTGTAGTTAGTAATTTGTTGTATAACAAAATAAAGCAATTTTCAGTATTCGCGCCTCTTTTTAATTTGTGTTCTATTTTTTCTTTTATTTATATTCTAGCCAGCGGCCAGTTCGATTGTCGAACAATTTATTTTTTTGCGCAAATCATAAAGGAATGCATCGAATTAGTATGTACCTACCTACTACCTATCGTAAATGTTCGTATGCGATTTCTACTTTATGTTCCCAATTCAAATCACATTAATGAGCAGCAGGTCATAATGAAATTCAGTACAATATTAATGTCTGCTAGACCTCAGGTCTTAAATAACTTACTTTTGGATAAGTTTGCATGACATAATTTGACATTGTCGAACAGGTGGTGTGAAAATTGTATTATATGCTACCATTGTGTCATATCAGCGATTGGGAAATGTGTCTGTGCATGTACTTACCTATTTTGTTGTATAAATATTAAGGCAAAATGCTGAAAATGGAGCATTAAGCGTCGCTAAGTGAGTTATTATGATAACTATGTACACCGCGTCAAATTATTTCTGTTTTGGTTATTTGAATATAAAAGGTGTGAATTTGGTAAACAGACAGTTGAAGCTTCGAAACTGAAAATTACGACATGTGTATGTTTGGTTGTCTAGTTTTTTGTGCTGTGGCTTTAAGCTTAAGCAACGTTTATGTGAGTACCGTTTAATTTCATATTAGTGGTTATCTATGTAGCAAAAACATACTAAGATCAGTTCATTGTCTGTTTGAATGTGTATCTTCGATATTTATTTCGGTTATTTTAAATGCTGCTGCTGCAAATCGTTCATCCAAATGATTAGTATAATTTATTTCATCTTCATTTTGTGTTTTTTAGGCTGAAAGTGATGAATCAGGGTCTAATGAGGAATTTGAGATGCTGAGAAACGAATGCTTAAAGAAGTTTGAAGTTACAGATGAAGATATAGAGGCCGTTGTGATGACAGGCGATGTTTCGAAGATTAATTCTTGCTACTGGGGCTGCTACTTCAAGAAAATTGGACTTGTGAGATTTTTACAATATATGATTCAGTAGATATAAAAGGCAAAGAGACAAAATAACGACATCGAAATCAACTAACTGCTTATTTCAAGATAACTGTTTTTTTAATAAAGAGTAAGAATCAACTTACTTACTCTTTATTTCGAAATACCTGTTTTCATGCACGATTTCGATTTCGTTATTTTGTATCTTTGCCTTTTTTACTAACCGACGTTTTTATTAATGTATGACTAGCTGAGCAGGTTTCGCTTGGCTTGAATAAAATTAATTTAGTAGGTTTAATTTTTAAATATTTTTGTAGGTAAATAAATACTAACTATATAATAATATAATAATTCTTTATTGGCATAAAAACAGGTTACAGAAATATGTGAGACCCTGGCTCCAGAGCTAGGTTAGAATACCTGTATTTCAGGAGCCAACTAATCATAACTAATCTTTTTACAAAATTAACTTTACTTTAATTCATTTTATTTGCTTTACTACAGCTTAATTCTAAAGGTCAATACGATCTGGACAACTACCTGACCACCATGAGAAGGGTTTGGAAAGACGATTTCACAGATGCAGAAGAACTAGGAAGACAATGCGCTCCTGGTATAAACCTTATTTATATATATTTATAACTTAAAATAACATCACGCCTATTTACCCTTAAGGGTTGGACAGAGGTGTGTAACACCCATATTTCGCCAGTTATGTTTAAGTCCCATATAATAGACGGCGAGCCTATTGCAATCAACCGGTCACAAATCCAGACTCCGAGTTGCTACTGAAAATCCCTGACGGAAAACACAATAACACTTTAAACGACCTTGGAATCGAATCCAAGATATCATGTTCTCGGCGTCGAGTCGACGATGAAGTATCTGGGACTCGTCCTCGACAGCCGGTGGAATTTCTTCGAACATTTCCGACGTTTGGCTCCCAGACTGGAGCGGGCCGGGGCTGCGTTGAAGCGGCTCCTGCCCAATCTAGGGGATCCAAACACCTCCTGCCGGAGGCTCTACGCGGGGGTCGTGCGGTCCATGGCCCTTTACGGGGCACCGGTGTGGGCGCGTTCACTAAGGCTGCGGCCAGCCCGCCGGTTGAACGCGTCCCAGAGGGTCATGGCCATCCGGCAGGCCCGAGGATACCGCACGGTCTCCTGCGAGGCGGCGAGCCTTCTTGCCGGATTACCGCCATGGGATCTGGAGGCAAAGGTCCTCGCGCACATCTGGGAGTGGCGCGAGGAGGCGAAACGCCGGGGCTTAACTCCGCTGCCGCGAGAAATCGCGGCACAGCGGACAGAGCTCCGGCGGGATCTCATGACGTCATGGAGAGTGCGATTGTCGCAACCCAGCGCTGGGCACGCCACAATTGCGGCGATAAGACCCCTCTTTGAGGAGTGGCTGGAGAGGCGCCACGGCGTCCTCACCTTCCGCCTGACGCTGGTCCTCACCGGACACGGCTGTTTCGGGAGGTTCCTGCACAGGATAAGGCGGGAGGACACGCCCGGGTGTCATCATTGTGTGGATCGCCCGGAGGACACGGTGGAGCATACGGTGGAGGTCTGCCCAGCTTGGGCGGAGCATCGCCGTGTCCTCGTGGAGGCGATCGGCGGCGGTGATCTCTCGCGTCCGGCCCTGGTTCAGGCCATGGTACGGAGCGAGAGGAAATGGGAGGCCGTCACCTCCTTCTGCGAAGCGGTAATGCTCGCGAAGGAGGAGGCGGAGCGCGTGAGGGAGAGGCAAATTTCGCGCCCTCACGCCCCTAACCGCCGCAGGAGGAGACGCCCAGGGCGTCGGGAATCGCGAGGCGATTTCCGGCCACCGTAGGCGCGGGTTTGCGGGCGGTGAGCAATGGGTAGCTCACCGTCCGATAAGGACCAGGCCCGGGTCGACGGCGCGTTGTGTTCCACGCGCGCCTCAAAGAGATGTCAGCAGAATCGACGGGGTCCGCTAGGGCCAATGCCTGCCGGGGTTGCGAAGAAAACCGAGAGGGAGATCGTAGCCCCCGGCAACAGGGCAACGGAAGGAACACGGGTGGGTTTTAGTCAGTAAGAGTCTGACACGCTCTCCCGCTCCGCCCAGAGCGGGAGAAGTTATTTGATGATTTCCCACCCACAAAAAAAAAAAAAAGGATATCATGTTCAGCTGCAGTATTTGATACCGCTAGACCAAAGAGGTAGGCCAAACTTTACTGATTGTGATATTTGTATTGTACATGATAAAGTTTTCCCAAACATAAGTGCCATTTGGCAGAGCACATTGCTCGCAGAACAGATGGCCGATGGGGCCGAAAGGTTCTGGAGTGGCGACCGTGTACTGGAAGGCGTAGCGTTGGAAGGCGTTCCACAAGATGGACTGATGACCTTCCGAAGGCCGCAGGAATCCGCTGGATGCGGGGAGCACAGAACCGGTCGAAGTGGCGGTGCTTGGCTTGTTTGCTTGGGTGCTTGTCTGTGTCCAGCAGTGGACGTCTTTAATGATGATAAGCAGGCTGGGTTTCTGTCACTCACTTTGTCACTCAATTACAAGTTGAATTGTAATTCAATCTTCTTTTATAATTTTAGTTAAAGATCAAGCTGTAAGCGATGGGGAAGCTGGATGCGAGAGGGGCGCGTTGTTGGCGGCTTGTTTTTTGACACGCAACGACTAAGGATTTAACCAGCTTCAAGTTGAAAATTGCCTTTACTTTCAGCTTCAGAGAGCCCAATTAATAGAAAAACTCACACCTTTTCCGTAATATGCAACTATTCAATAAAATGATTCAAAATCTTTTCAGTTTTATTTTTTTATGGTGTATCACTACTGTTCCCCATAAATTTTCTATAGGTTTATATGAGATTATATTCTGAGCCAGTGCAGTGTTGTTCGGAATCATAGCTTTAAGATGTATTGTCAGCTTCTTATTACAATTTTACACAGCATCTGCCAACGATGTATAGTATCCATACAAATCTGAACAGAATTTCTGTCACACTATAATAACTAGACAATAATATCTAAAATACACAACCACAACACAAGTTTTTGCAAAAACTAAAATTATCTGAGCAGCAATGGAAATTACACTTTGTTACTATTAACGAAACCGTAAAATCAGTGCCTCCAGTAAAAAAAGGAAATAAATTCGTCACTTTTCAGGGGAGGCAAAAACAACACTTTATGTTTACTAGTATTCGCAATTGAAATCAAAATTACTTTCGAATTTACATTGTAGATAAAAAAATGCCTTTTCATTTCATGTGAATCACTTCCACATTTAGCCACTCTTGCTATATTTTCATTAGTTTTTCCTGAGTTGTTTGCTTGTTCACGAAGTAATAATGGAATAAAGTAATTTATACTAGCCAGCTTGGTCGTATTTGAAGTAATATTAGGAGTTAATCCCTTATTTTATAAATGCTTAAGACAAATATAGTTACGACTTATTTCCTTCTGTTATACTATTGATGTCGAGGATTTAAAATAACTAACAAAAAATCTATAATCAAAACGATATTATATGAAATCTTACATTTATTTAATACCCTACCCTTTTTTTTTTTTTTTGAGGGTGGGAAATCATCAAATAACTTCTCCCGCTCTGGGCGGAGCGGGAGGGCGTGTCAGACTCTAACTGACTAAAACCCACCCGTGTTCCTTCGGTTGCCCTGTTGCCGGGGGCCACGATCTCCCTTTCGGTTTTCTTCGCAATCCCGGCAGGCATTGGCCCTGGTGGACCCCTTCAAATCTGCTGACATCTCTTTGAGGCGCGCGTGGAACACAACGCGCCGTCGACCCGGGCCTGGTCCTTATCGGACGGTGAGCCACCCATTGCTCACCGTCCGCAAGCCCGCGCCTACGGTGGCCGGAAATCGCCTCGCGATTCCCGACGCCCTGGGCGTCTCCTCCTGCGACGGTTAGGGGCGTGAGGGCGCGAAATTTGCCTTTCCCTCACGGGTTCGCCTCCTCCTTCGCGAGCATTACAGCTTCGCAGAAGGAGGTGACGGCCTCCCATTTCCTCTCGCTCCGTACCATGGCCTGAACCAGGTCCGGACGCGAGAGATCACCGCCGCCGATCGCCTCCACGAGGACACGGCGATGCTCCGCCCAAGCTGGGCAGAACTCCACCGTATGCTCCACCGTGTCCTCCGGGCGATCCACACAATGGTGGCCACAGTTAAACTGTTTTGGAAACAGGTAAGATCGGCTCACGGAGTGACAGGAACATCGAGTATGATTGTATAAGAGCAGAAGATGGATGTTTACTAAGCGAAGAATGTAAGGTCTTGAAATGCTGGAATCCCAAATTTGAAAGTTTATTTAGTTATTAGGATAGTGTGTAAAGAGTAGGTAACTGGGCAGAAGCAAGTTTTGAAGACCCTAGCTCAGATGCAGATGAAGGGAATGAAATAGAAATAGATGAGATTGCAAGGAATGAAAATTGGGAAAGCTGCAGGGTATGACAGAGTGTCTGCTGAAATACTAAAGGCTGGTGACGGGGTGGTAGCAAGCCTGATGTGCAGCCCGGATGGCTGGTGCAAGACTGTAATCGTACCACTAAATAAGTAGGGAAAATGGGTTATGTTGACCTGGATTTAATTTTTTTTTTTTTTTTTTAAACTTCGCCCCACACTAGGAATTTCTCCTGTATCGTGGGTGCATTTCACAAACACTTAAACTCACATACACAAACAGCCAGACCCGGAACAACTACTTGTAGGTCATACAAATATTTGTTCCGTGCGGGGATCGAACCCGCGACACGCAGCGCAGCAGTTAATCGCTTAACCACTGCGCCAACCGTGCCGTCAATTGGTGAAGATGGTAAAGTAAATCACATACAGGTGAGAGATATTTTGTATGTTCCACAATTAAGCATCAACTTGTTGTATGTCAGTCAGTTGGTAAAGAATGGCTGTCAAGTAATATTTAATAAAACTACTGTAAGATATATAATAAAGAGAAACAATTAGTAGCACGGGCAAGGCTGATTAATAATATGTACAAATTAAACACTATCAAAGGAAATGCATTTATGTCAACTTCAGATGGCCAGAGCATGAGGAGGCAGTACGCGTGAGGGACAGGAAAATTTCGCGCCCTCACGCTCGTAACCGCCGCAGAGAATAATAATAATACATTGCAGATACACATACTTTTAACTGAAACCATACAGATTCCAATTAGTGAAGAAAACTTCACCCCTGTTCACAATGACCAGATTGTTGAGATTGGTTCATTTAACTTAAACGAGAGTTTCGACTATATAGTGGATGTAGTTGATCAGGATACAACTTATGAACCTAGCACTAATTGCTCATTGGACTCTCTAAACCGATTTATAAATTTGAGGCCTCGCATAAGGCAACCCCTTGATGATGGACAATTATAAAAATGCTTGTTGGGCTCTAAGTCAGAATCCCATAACTGTAGAAGAAGCCATGTTTTGCTCAGAATCCAGCCATTGGAAGAAAGCTATGAAGGAGGATGAGAAAGGAAACATAGCAAAACATAAGCTGAGATTAGTAATTAAAGGATGCGCTCAAAAGAAAGGATTGGATTACAATGAAGTATATTTACCAGCTATGTAATTCTATTTCAAGGTGGCGCAATTACGTGGAACTCACACCGACAACAAACCGTTGCGCTATCCACTACTGAAGCTGAATACATGTCGCTATCCAGCTGCACTCAAGAGGCTATGTAGCTTAGACAAATGCAAGAAGAGTTTTGGCCTCACTTGGCTACCATACCTGTTACCATTTTTTATGATAATCAAAGCGCTATTAAACTTGCAGGTACTGAAAACCATCATTCCAGATCCAAGGACATAGACATACATCACCACTTTGTACGCGATAAGGTGCAATTGAAGAAGATTGTTATCGAGTTCATTCGATCAAATGAGATGGTAGCGGGTTCGCTGACTAAAGGAACTCCGCAACTGAAGCTGGACTACTGCTCAGCAAAAATGGGTTTATATCCAAGGGAGGATATTGGAATATGAACGTAAACTTAACCTGACAGATAACCTAACAGGAATCGAACCTAACAGCCTATCAGCGAATCGTTCAGGAATCGTTATTCCTGAACGATTCGCGCGCCCCTATAATAGTGCGTTTCTCAACGATCACACTATCTGTCAGCTGTTCACTTTTCCGCATAGTCATTCTTAGAATTGTTCTCCTGTTGTAATCGATAATTAAACTAGTTAAAACCTACTTTATCTTTTTGTTTTATTACAATAATGGCAAAAAACTTTTCCCATATATTTCGTGTGTGGGAATGTTACCTGATACTTAATAAATATTTTTGCTGTTATTTTGTATTATTTGCTTACTCCATAGCTCGCTATGTGCAAAAATTTCACTATTAGACCGAGATAAATTAACGTTACTTAGCACGAACTTTTTTCTTAGATATTTTATGTTTCCGTCTTTATTATGCACTTTTAGTATGACAGTTGTGCGACGGTAACAAGAATAAAGCTTAGCCAAAGCCCATGCTAAGCAAGTTACGTTTTTAAATTCCGGTCAGTCATTTCGTTAGTTCCACTTTTGGCTACTGGTTCAGATAAGTTTATGGCAGCGCGGCGACGTGGCGGCCGACCACGGAAGATGGGTCCTGGGACGGCTCCTCGCACGCGGGGAGTGGCGGTTGCCACTTCCCGCGTGCGAGGGAAATAAGCCACGCCCATCAAAATACTATTAATTGAATAATCGTGCGAGGTAGTATGGTAGTGATATGGTAGTTTACAACATTAAATCAATAGTAAATGGTCAATAATATTTTGTCTCGACAACTGACTGCCGAAACGGGATCCTTGGCTGGATGCCGGAAGAGTACTATTAAAAAAAAAAAATTATTTCAGAACACATCGTTGGCATATTTATTTTCCGAATGGAAGTTGCCAAAAAAATCACAGAATTTACGAAACGTAAGCTAATTGAGCACTACACATAATTTAGTGAGGATATTATTATAATAACGTCGCATTCAATTACTTCAGTTTAGGATATTTAGGTAGGTATATAAAAAGAAGTCAAATTGGTATCCGAGCACATACCGTTGAAACTTCAAAGGATTAGAAGTGCTAATCTAAAAATTACAACATGTCTAAATTTGTTTATCCTATTTTTTGTGCTATGGCGGTAATTCTAAACAGCGTTTCTGTAAGTATCTAGGCTAACGTAGTGTTATTTGCAATTAACGCTTTCGCGTGACCTGAGAAGTGGTAGCTCAGTAGTAACGGTCGTAACTTACGAGTTCTAGGTCGTAGATTTGATCCCTGACAGGCGCTTTACTTTGTGTAAATTATTTCATCACCACCGAAGAAAAACATCGTGAGGAAACCGGCATATCCTAGAACCAAAAAATCGAAGACATGTGACATCTATCAACCCGCACTGGGCCCGCGTGGTGGATTACGGCCCACTCCCTTATAGAGGAAGCCTGTGTATTGTGTCCCAGCAGTGGGAACATTATAGGCTGATTATGCAAACGCTATCACGGACACTGACTTGTTATGTCGTTTATGGTCGTTTACAGTCCGCAACTCTCTTAAACGATCACTGCGTGTCGCTAGTCTATCCGTTGCGTATGTAAAAAAATATGAGTTGATTTTATTTTTCTTAATTTGTTTCAAAAGGCTCATGAAGACGGTTCTAGCCGGTATGATTTCCTGCCCTTAGAACAAGCCTGCTTAAAAGAACTTGGATTCTCAAACGATGATTTGGAAGCAGTTATGAAAACCGGGGATGTGACGTTGATCGATTCTTGTTTTTGGGGTTGCTTGTTCAAGAAACTTGGCATTGTAAGTAACTTTTATAATTTACCTACTGCTCATCTAGCTTTACTAAAGTTTTCCTTCATAATATTCTTTTTATTATTTGTTATAAATGTGATTTACATGAGTGACATGATTTTTTAAATACATACATTGAAGATGATAATTATTTTATAGAATTATATAAATGTACACACAATCACATAAAAAAAAATAGGTATTAATTATTTTTTTTTAATTATATTTATGCACTTTCTTTATACAGCTTAATGATAAAGGTCAATACGATCTGAACACCGGCCTGGCCGGCATTAGAAAGTTTGCGGCGAATGATTTGAAATACGCCTATTTGGAAAACACAGCAAAACAATGCGAGTCAGGTATAAAAGATTTTGTTTTTTTAGCTTATACATTTTGGGTAAACTCTCGGCTTCCTGTTCCGAAAATATTGACTAATGCAAAAAAATGTTTCATAAAAAGAATGACCAACTAAACAGACTACGGATCTAACTTGAAGATTTGCTTGTATGTGAATGTTTTTTTAGCTATTGTTTTTTCGTGGTCAATCTTTTTTTTTCAGTCATCTCGCAGTTTTGACCACTAAGGTCTTGGCTGCTTAACCGGACTTTCCTGTGGGTGCCTTAAGCTGCTACACTCAAAGCCTCCAGCCAGGGGCAAAAATACTAAACTAAATTAAAACTAGGCGAACGCTCGTGGTCAATCAATCACCATCAGTTTTATAATAAAACCACTTTAACTCCAATCAACACTTGTGTATATTTCTTATAACCACTGCACGTACGTACTACACAAACAGTATACAATAATTAAAAATACGCACTTATCAGCTACAGGACATAGGTTCGACTAGTAGTCTTTACCCCACTGAGGTTAGCTAAGGAATAATCAACCGATTCTAATGTTTTTCCAAGCCAAGTCTCTCTACCCCACTACATTACCCCTTCTTTAGCTAATATGACGAGATACAGTCGTTACCGGTGTTGCCACTTTAATCTAAAAATAAGACAAAAATATACCAAAATCATGACATTCGGCCATCTGATAACGTGCTGTCTCCCGACGCACATTTTAATCCTAATAGTGACTACCAGTAAAACTAATAGTAAAATAAAAGTAATACAGTTTATAAATATAGCTGCCTGCTAATTGATTAATTTCCTTAATTAAATTAAACCTAACGTTATATCATATGTAAATTATGAGTTAATCTAAATTAATAAAAATAAAATCATGACATTTGGTATCTTTTAACTATAGGGGTTACACATATATGTCGGTATATAACTATATTATCGTTTTCAAATTTCTAACTAAAACTTATATAATTCTTAATTCACACACAAAAAAAAAAATAAGTTAACATTCAACACAATAATAAAACAAATTACCTTAACAGAATATTATTTTTCTATTCACGGTTATGCAACTATTCTACTGCCTAGCTATGACTGAACTCTATTCGGAATCACTATTGCGCTCACTAGAGCTACTATTATCAGTATTATTTATTTCCAGAGCTTTTATGTGGATCCAGGGCCTAATTCTGTCAGCGGCTATAACGGTGTCATAAGGTTTACCTCTTTTATTGAATCCAGGAACGTCGGATATTCTGTACCGATCATTCCCTAATATTTCAGTTATTTTATAAGGACCCACAAACTTAGACAGAAGTTTTGTACTTTGGTTGTTATTTGCAAAATTATTCCGCGAAATTTTAACTAAGTCACCTATTTTGTAAGTAGGAGCTGGTGCACGATTTGTGTCATGCCTTTCTTTCTGCTTTGCTTGATCTTTCACGATACTGTCACTTATTTCTTCTCTAATTTGTTGCAAATCGGGATTGTTCCCATTGTCATTATTCCCAATATCAAGTTTGTTTAATAAACCATCGCGTAACTTAAATCCGAACAAAGCTTCTGTCGCAGTTTTGCGGGTTGTGGCATTGACAGTATTATTAATACCAAATTGGAGCTTGCCCAGACACTTGTCCCATTCACGTTCATGACCAAAAGCGTTTTGGGCTGCTAATGAATTTAATATTGTTTGATTAAACCTTTCTGCCTGGCCATTAGCTCTGGGACAAGCGACCGCATTAAGTACATGTTTGATACCGTGAGCGTCACAAAAGGTCTGAAAAGCCGCAGATGTAAAGCTAGTACCGCGATCCGACACAATTCGGGCTGGGACTCCAAAGTCATAAAAGATTTTCTGAAGAACTTTAACTGTGCTCTTAGTCTTTTGATCCCTAACGGCCCTGACAAAGACGTATTTCGTAAAACCATCTACTACTGTAAGAATATAGCAATTGCCATCTCTACTCCTAACAAAAGGACCGAGGTGATCTATATGGATCGTATGAAACGGTATATTTATCTTTTCTATTGGGTACAAATGACCTGATTTTTGTCTTGAAGAGGTATCCTTATGATAGGCACACTCTAAACAAGCTGCGACGTATTTCTTGACAAACTTTCTTAGTTTGGGAAACCAATAATCACGGCGAATACTCTCAAGAGTTTTGGCGTAACCGAGGTGACCAATATCGTCGTGGTTAGCACGACATATCTGCCACCTTGCACTTCGCGGTACAACGAGACATTGACGACCATCAACCTTTCTATACACTGCGTGATTTTTAACGACATAATTTTTCCTAATATCCTTGCATTCAATATCGTCTTCAGGTTTTAGAATATTATGGATTCGAGAAATGTCCGGGTCTGCTATTTGTAAAGTTAAGATCCAATTCTGTTTCTCAATAGTAAACACAGAGACGAATTCGTTATTATCCGAGTCCACAGGTAGTTTGGTGTTTCTGCTCAATGCATCCACATGCGACATTTGAATACCCGGACGATATTCAATGTCGAATGTGTATTCGCTGATTTGGAGCCACCACCTTGCTATCCGTGGAATCAGATCTCTTTTAGTCATTGTGGTTCTTAAAGCTGCGCAATCCGTAAAAACCTTGAAATGTAACCCTAAAAGATATACCCGAAATTTCTTTAACGAGCACACTACGGCCAACGTTTCCAGCTCATAGGAATGCAGGTGCCTTTCCTCGGGGGTTGTTTGCCTACTAAAAAAAGCGACAGGCTTTAAAACCCTCGAATCTCTCTGCCACTGCATGAGAATGCCTCCTATACCTAGAGCGCTGGCGTCTGTGTGTAACTCGGTTTCGAGTTTGGGGTCGTAAAGCGCTAAAACAGGTCGATCAACAAGCTTTCCCTTTAGAAAACTAAAAGCGCGCTCCTCAACATGAGACCATCGCCACTCAGAGTTCTTCTTTAATAAGGATGTTAAAGGACGCGCAACCTCTCCATATCCCTTTATAAATTTACGGAAGAATCCGGTCAAACCCAAGAACTGACGAATCTCATGGACGTTACGGGGCGTGGGGAACTCCCTAACCGCCAAGACTTTGGCCTCACCAGGCCGAATACCTTGAGAGGATATGTCGTACCCTAAGTAACTGACGGTGGTATCAAAAAAGCGACATTTGGAGAGTTTTAGAGTCAGACAATTTTGACGAAAAAGGTTCAGGACATCCTCTAACCTCTGAAACATTTCCTCAACACTCCTTGAAGGTATCAACACATCATCTAGGTAAGCCAATGCATATTCAAAACGTCTGTTACCTAATATTTTATTTACCATACGCTGAAAAACAGCCGGCGCATTTGCCAACCCAAAAGGCATTCTCTTAAACTCATAATGGCCGTCGGGTGTGACAAACCCAGTTATATGCTGACTGTCTTTAGCCATTGGAATTTGGTAGTAACCGGAGGCGAGGTCAAGAGTAGTAAAGAAGCTATTCCCGCTTAAATTTGAAACTTGGTCTTCGATTAGAGGCAAAGGAAAGCGATCCTTGACAGTCTTATTATTTAAAGCTCGGAAATCTACACAGAGCCTTTGTTCTCCAGTCTTTTTTTTAACCATCAAGATGGGACTTGCATAGTCAGATTTCGATTCTTGGATGATGTCAAGTCGTAAAAGTTCATCTATAGCTTCGCGAACGGTTTCGCGTTCGGCATGGGACAATCGATACGGTCTATATACGATTGGTTTATTATCCAAAAGATCAATTTTCATCTCGACATCAACCGCACATCCAATCTCATCCAATTTAGTTGCGAAACAATCGCGATAATTTTGCAAAAGGGAATAAAGTCTGTCTGACTGTTCAGTACTAAGGTCTGGTCCAGTCTTGATGTCATTTCTGTCCAAAGGATCTAAGGTTGAAATGTCAATCTGAATTCTATTGACTTGACATGTTTTTTGCTCGCTAAAAGGTATTGCCCTGGCCACTAAAGTGTCCTTCTCTAAACTCACGGCATGGTGAGACAAATTAGAAATAACTACTTCGCCTCTACCATTAGATATATGGTAAGCGCCTTGAAGTAAACGATATTCTTTCCCTGGCCCAACAGCATTATAACCTTCGACGTATACATCTCCTGTGAAATTCGATTCGGTATACACGGGGACGACATTGATTCTAAGAATTTGAGCTGAATTAGAAACATGAAGTTTTAAACTGGAATCATCGCTAGACTGAGAATCACTGCAGGGACTTTTATAAAAAGTTAGCTTTTGACTGTCTTTAAGAACAGTGACACAAGGTAACTCAGTGAAATTTTGCCCTATAATCATAGCAGTTTGCATGTGTGCATCGTCAACAACCAGTACTTCAACCTCAGCTTCAACCTCGTCGACCCTCACAGTAACAAATGACTTGTACAACGGGATGACAGAAGACTGGCCAAATCCTCGTACCACTGGAATGCCATCGAATGCTTTTACTACATTCAAAGAGTCCGCGTTGGCTTTACTTAAGAGCGTACACTCGCTACCAAAATCAATGTACGAACTTAGAGTATGGCCATCGACAGTGACGGTTTTAAAGAACTTATCATTGGTTTTTAGTCCTATGTCTATTTTTAAAGTTTTCCTTTCGGAACTATTTTCAGGAACAGAGTTAGAATTGGAGGTGTTAAATGGTACTAATTTACATCCATCATTGTCATGTCCAATCCTATTACACCGTTTGCATTTTATTATTGGTTTTGTACACTTGTGATAAGGATGACCCTTGGATCGACAATTATAACAAATAATAGAGTTAGAGGCAGAATCTTGAATGTTAGAGTTCGAGCTAGTACCGGAATGACTTCTTGTTTGAAAAGAGCGATTTTTAAATTTAGTATCGACTACCGGTTGTGATTTTTGGGAACATAAAAAGTTAAGCAAACCTTCAGGTTCAGAACTATTCAGTGCTTGTGCCCCATTACGAATAGATCTGTCCATTATACCATAAACAATACAGTCGACAGCCTTTTTACCCTCAATTTCACATCTATTTAACAGACATAATTTATCGAAAAAATATTCGCGCAGACTTTCGTCGTGTCTAGAGTTGCGGTTCAGCATCTCCTCCAAAAGGCGTCCATAATTTTCCTCGCTTGGAAACGCTTTTCGGAGTTTTGCTTGCCACTCATCCCAAGTGTAGATTACTGTAGGCAAGGACTCGAACCATTTTTTTGCTAGGCCGGCTAATTTTTGCAAAGAAAAATGAATAGTTTGTTTATCATTCCATCCATAAATAGTGGCGCACTCGTTAACCTTTCTCAGCCAACATTCAATGGTTTGAGTCCTGTTTGCAGGGTCAAATTCGGGTAACACATTGTTTAAGTTATTGTTACTTAGAGAGAGCGAGGCCTTATTTGATTCACCCTTACAGCTAGCCAATAATTTCAGAACATCTTTAGTAGAAAAGCGGTTTGTTACTTTACGTGACTTTCTTGGTACAGGCTCGCTGCTCGATGTGGACGAAGAAGGACTCCTTCTTCGCCTAGACTTCTTTTTCACACGCCCACGTCGCCTTAGAGGCGTACCAGGCGGAGTACCAGGCGGCGTACCGTATTCGTCATCAGATGCCATTGCTTTCTGAAATATATACAATATTCATCGACATAATCTGTTTCATATTTAACAAAATAAAAGTCATCAATAAAAGTCATCAATATACGTAGTATCTAAATGTTGTAAGAATCATGTAAGTTTTGTAAGCGAACATAATTTACTCAAAAACGACGAGTGTATGCAGCTCACCAAATAATCCAGTGGCAAGCATAGCCATTCAATAAACCAGTGAGCAAACATACCTCGCCCCCCTAGCTTATCCAGTGACCATACCTGGCCCACTCAACCCAGCGAACAACTCATGAGCCCGCATAGTGCATTATAAAAAAACGGAAATAAGGTATTTCATAACATTGATGGGAAACAACAAATTACCATATTATCCTTTGTTTTAATTCATTTTGTACAATTATTAATATTATGTTGTTTAATGAATTAAATAGCAATAAGCACTATCAGAGAGATGACCTGATCAAGTGCAGTGCAGTACGCCTACTATCAATACATAAACTGTAATAAATATAAATAAACTACTATCATAAGAACACAAGCTATTAAGCATTCTCAATAATTTATCCGACGACTAGTGATTCACTCAATAAACCAGTAGGAACCATATCCACTCAAAAATCCAGTGAAATCACTAAGAACGTCCCCTAATATTATCCGACGACCAGTGACTCACTCAAAAACCAATGGGAACCATACCCACTCAAATATCCAGTGAAGTCACTAAGTACGCCCCCTAACATAATCCGACGACCAGTGACTCACCCATAAACCAGTGGGAACCATACCCACCCAAATATCCAGTGAAGTCACTAAGTACGCCCCCTAACATTATCCAACAACCAGTGACTCGCTTAGTATCCAGTGGGAAACATGCCCACTCAAACAAAAAAAAAAAAAAAAAAAAATAAAAATCTAGCAAAGTCACACAACATGTCTCTTAAGACCCTGTGAACAAACTTAGTTCACTGGGTAATTATCCATTAAGTAGAATTATTATCATGGCAATTACAAAAGCAGGAATAATAAATGACTGACAATTACCTCAGTACGCTTGTAAATAATCTCAAATAAAACATGTACAAATGTTGCTAATTTAAATTCACAATTTATGATAGATATTTAATCATAGTAAAAACAATTTCTAATAATTAAATGCCTCATAGTAAATTCTTCAAAGTGAGCGTGTAACGGTTTTTATTTTTCAAATTATTGTCAAGCAATTCACATTAAAAGTTTTACATACCTTTTTGGTGTATCCCACTTCTGAAATATAATAAAACCACTTTAACTCCAATCAACACTTGTGTATATTTCTTATAACCACTGCACGTACGTACTACACAAACAGTATACAATAATTAAAAATACGCACTTATCAGCTACAGGACATAGGTTCGACTAGTAGTCTTTACCCCACTGAGGTTAGCTAAGGAATAATCAACCGATTCTAATGTTTTTCCAAGCCAAGTCTCTCTACCCCACTACATTACCCCTTCTTTAGCTAATATGACGAGATACAGTCGTTACCGGTGTTGCCACTTTAATCTAAAAATAAGACAAAAATATACCAAAATCATGACAGTTTATATTTAGCCGACACGACCGGCCGTCTCATCGAATCGAACTATGAGAGTGAGGAAAGAGTGAGTGCACCTGTGTCTGCGCACACACTTATTCACTATAATATCTCCCGCGTAGATTGACTGACATGGTCGAATTCGGTCTGCATGGATGACTATTATTACCTATTTATTTAGCAGCAGACCAAACACCGAGATCAGGCTTTCAAAAAGGGGTTCTTCTGTTTTTATCTCATACACTGTTACAAGCACAATTATATATTTTTTTCTTTTGTCACTTTCAGTTAACGATAAAGCTGTAAGCGATGGTGATGCTGGATGTGAAAGGGGTGCGCTGTTGGCTGCTTGCTTCATGAAACTCGAACAGTAAAAATGTAGGTTTACTCATGTGATTTTTTTTAATGTTTTAACCGCAACTTTATAATTTTCTTCTGTGTGTCTTTAATATTGTTTTTGTTTTTTTTACTGTTTTAGTAAATAAATAAATATTTTTGGTTTAATATTAAGCTAGTCCTAACAAGGCTATGATGGGCTCAAAAGGTTGATTATACTGAGATAACGGCTCACGTATGAAAGAAAAGTTAACGTATTATAATACCTAAGTTTATTCTAACTATTTTCAAGATAACTACGGTCAAAAGACTTACCGTTTAAAATACATAAAGATTGTTTCACCGATTTTTGTATAACTAATGAACGAAATCCATAAAGGAGAATTCATCTACGGTTTATTCAACTACAATTAATTCACTTAAGGTTGATTAAACTAACGGACGATTCACTTACTGTTGATTTATCTGTGGTTATTATTTGTAATTATTTTAATCAGAGTTTTATATCATATGGTATCGTGTCATTATATTATTACGATATTTAGGATATTTGATACTTCGATATTTTCAAGAGCGAGCGAAGCGAGCTCGGTACTTGGGGCACCCCGACTCGGACAGGTTAGGTTAGGTTATTTTTTTTAAAACAATACAGAAATAGGAGCCTCGCCAAGCGGGGCTCCGTCGACTACGCTGACTAAAAAATATATATTTATCCAATAAAAATATAAAATACTATAGAAAATACAGAAAACATTGGCATTGTAACTACCAAACACTTTAGAAACCAATCCAGCGCGCAGTATTAAAAACTGAAGGCGAGTCGTCCGTTAGGTATTTCATACGTAGTTGAAATATCCAATATTTAAAAAAATCATTAGATTAATCGTTCGGTAATGCGATTAATTTTAGTTTAATCAAAATTATGTAAGTAAAACAGTAGTTGAGTCGACCAATATGCGTTCAGAACATATGTGAATCAACCGTAGTTGTCTCGAACTTAGGTAGAATTACTCTAGTTATTATAATATGTAATCAAAGAAAAAGACATCCTGCACCCACTCCAAATAAATAAGGATATGAGCAGTATAATGATGATGTCTGAAAAAAAGGTCTTGACCGTGCTCACTTGTAATAATAGAATAATGAAATTACGAACAGTTAACATTTTCGGCACGGTTGGAGCTGTGACTAAAGCTACAGGCGCTCAGCTTCTGCGCTTGGTGTCACAGGTTTGATTTTACTGTACAGGATTCCCAGATACGATGCTTGTGCAAAATTTTATGAGTTTTTTTTATGATTAAATGCACCACATACATGTTAAATTGTATAATTTCTCCGGGACTCGTCAAGTTTCATTGTACGGTGGGGTTCTGGTGGCTGTCACAGTTGATTCTGGCTGCAGTGGTTGGGAAAAGAGAAGCTGAACTATCCTAAAAGAAAAAAAACTATTACTCCTGTTTAATTGTATGCATAATTCATATTTTATATTTACATTTTAAACTGTTGTACAAAATTAAAAAGATTTAATGTCTTAATTTATGGAAATTATTTCAACTGTATTTTGTTTTAGTTCCTTCTATTGAAATGCTGCACAGCGATACCAACGTGATAAATATCTGGACTTTATTTTATCAAAACTATTAAATGGATAAATTTATTAAAGAATATTTATTAAATAATTTACATTCGCATTTGTGAGTTTCATTCTCTAACTAAAGTAATGGCATCTATTACAATTTGTACAACATCGATGTATATTATTATTCATTTATTAATTCGATTTACAATGACTCATATACAAAATTAAATAATCATACATACCTTAATGAAAGACATTAACATTACAATATTACCATAAAATACAAAATAAAAACCACCTTCCATACAACACTTGCATTAACACAACATTAATGGTCGACGACTATAGGTGACGTGCAAGTCACTGCAGTGTCGTATGTACGGACAGTCGAGCCTGTCAGCTATCATCATCAGCAAGCTGTTGGGGCTGCCACGTACCCTGCGCACCAGAGACGCGCTCTGCTTACGGCATTGGGGTCGGCATCCAGTCTAACCGGATGCAGCTGAATTCCAGTATTTCACATGGAGCGACTTCTTATCTGGCCTCTACAATCCAGTTACTGGGAATAAATATCTTGCAACCACTCTCAACGTTTAGTAAAATGGCTTTGTGGATTTTATTTTATTTTATTTTTAACCAACTTCAAAAAGAAGGAGGTGGTTCTATAAATTAAATAAATTTTATTAACTTTACTTCGGTACTTTTTGAGTTACCTTCAATAATACGTACTTTTCCCACTTAGTTTATAAGGATGATATAATGATGTAATAATAAGTTTCTGTCATTGTTATTTATATAGCAGGTATTGGTATTTGAATTTTTGTGGGGTACAACAAACAGCTACAATATAAAACATAGAAACAAGAAATACATAAAAGTTATAGACAATATTGCAGCCCACACACAACACTGTTCACAGATTAGCTACAACCAGTGGAAGGCCGATAAGCTTTCAACCGTGTTTGGCATACATTTTTCAAATGAAATTGTTTATTCTTTAAATAAGATATCGGAATCACTTTTACACGTCATATTAAAAAAATAAAATAAAAATAAGCTAGAAGAGTTTGGCGTTTCCTATCTGACTACTCTGAGAAGAAAGACCGAAACAAACTCAGAGGTCGCAGTATCTTTTGACCATCTCTATTCGTGCGGCAAAAAAAAAAACTCATGTTTTTGTACCTGAATCAGATAGCTCCAACCATGATAATATGGTTTCACAAAGCTTGCAGGCACCATCTACAAAAAAGGGTAAAAAACTAAAACAAACCCCGTTACTTGGAAAAAGGAAAAATGGCTAGGTTTAGAAAGTGGCGCATACAGGTCAATCCCGAAAAAAGCCAAGCGGTTCTCTTTTCGAAACCGCGCAGGCATATAGACCCCCTCCCCCGACCCCTCACTATGTTCGGCAAGCAGATTCCTTGGGAGAAGGGAGTCAAATATCTAGGTGTTGTTCTTGATCATCACCTCACTTTCGCTGAGCACATAAAGACGGTTCGTTCGCGAGCCGCTTTCGCTCTCGGTAGACTCCATTCCGTCCTAAATGTACGTAGCAAGTTGTCACTCAAATGCAAATTGTGAATCTGCACAGCGTGCATTCGTCCAATCATGACATGCGGGTGCCGTCTTTGCTCATGCAAAACCCCACCATATCCATAGGATGCAAACCCTCCAAAACCGTAGAGCCACCGGTTCCCCCTGGTATGTTAGGAACGAGTCTTCATCTCGACCTAAAAATTCCCACTATCCACCAATTCCTAAAACGCCTTGCAAAGCGTTTCTTTGATTCCGCGGTCAAACATCGAAACTCACTGGTTGTCGAGGCCGCCAGCTATGCCCCAAGTAGGATTAGTCGTACCCGCCGTCCTAGGCACATTCTCACAGATGACCCCATAACCCTCCTCCAGGAGAGCAATAGGGCCACCCTGGCTGGAGGTTTTGAGTTTAGCAGCTTAAGGCAATCACAGGATTGACCGGTTAAATAGTGGTGACCTCAGAGGTCAGCTATGAGATGCCCTACATAAAAAAAGCCCCGCCAGACGCTCGAACCGAGCGTGCACTCAGTTCGTAAATTTTGCACAAGGGTTCCTTATATAAATAAGTGAGTAGTAGAATTTTCGAAAATTCACCCTCTAAAGGATGTTAGTTAAATAGAGGATGAAAGTTTGTATGCAAGTGCTATTTTTCACCAAATTAAACTGTGTATGTATTTGTAGGAAATTAAGCAATTTCAGAAAGTAAATTCCTTCCTGATAATGTTTTTTTAGGTCCAAATTCAAAACCTTTCAACAAAATTGTCACAATTTTCAATAAACAACATTATTATCTATGCTAGCAAATTGAGCATCGTATAGTGACACATTATAATAATTACATCGCCAATTACTTCAGTTTATAAGAGGTTTTAAGTTGGTATTCAGGACATAAACAGTCAAAGTATTTGATGGATCAGGAGTGCGAATCTGAAAAGTAAAATATGCCTAAATTTATTTGTTTTGTTTTATATGCCGTAGTAATGTGCTTCATCAACGTTTCCGTGAGTGCCTACCTATCGAATGCTAGTAGCAAGCTTAATGTTCTGAAGGACTCCTTACTGGGATGACCACTTTGTGGTTATCTTGTTCGTTGGTATTTATTGTAACTCATACAACCGTTTTTATTTTTGGTTTAAAGGCAGTAGAAGATGAAAATGCTTCCGCTAAGGATTTTCGGGCCTTGGTAGAAGAGTGCGCAGAGCAGCACGGATATACTTTTATTGAATTGAACTACGCCTTTGTTATGGGCGACGTGTCAAATATAAAGCCTTGTTTCTTTGGCTGTGCTTTAAAAAAAGCTGGATTTGTAAGTAATTCTGTTACTTTTAGCACCACTATCAGTTAAAATAAAGGTAAAGCTTAAAAATACATTGAGATGATCAATTTTAAAACACTCAACAAAAGTCTGAGTAGATACTAGATTTGTTTAATAATTTTGAACTAACTGTTTCCACTTTATTACAGCTTAATGGCCAAGGTCAATACGATCTGGACTCTGGTCTAAGACAACTTAAAAAGTTTATGAGAGACCCTGTGGTATACGAGAAGCTAGAAAAAGTAGCAAAAGAATGCGAGTCAGGTATAAACAATACTTTTTTTAAATAATCAGCAGCATGTTTACTGATCAGAGACAATCAGGTTTTAAGAAAAGTCAAAAACTCGCGCGTCTCTCGTCTAGTCTGTGATTAGATTTGATTTCTGCATGTCTCCGCTAAAGCGAAAACGTACCTCAAAGGATGAAACAATCTTCGCCAAATCCTTCAGGCAAACATGTTGATTAGCAAAATCATCAGCATGACAAAATAATGATTGGTTAGCAAGTTTATTATTTCATTTCTTAATTTCAGTGAAAGATAAAGATGTAAGTGACGGTGAAGCTGGATGCGAGAGGGGCGCGCTGGCTGCGGCTTGCTTCATGGATAAGCTGGGACTCACGCGGCCACAAAATGCAAACTAGTACGGGTGTAGACAAAAATAAGAAATTGGCTCTTCTGTAAAAGTTGGAACTGTTACAACGCAGCGACATGAAATAAACATCTGGGCATTATTTTGTTGTTATAATTTATGTAAAGTATTCAAATATTCACAAACTTTTTACCTTTCGAATTACGTGAATTTCTGTAATTTTTTATTGTTCTATACACGAACCGTAACAGAAAGGGTTTTCAGTCCCTAATCAAGATTGACTAGGGACTGAAAACCCTTTCTATTACGTATATAAGTATATTAAACAGGCTTTTTGTCGTTATACTGGTCAATTAAAATAAAGTGGGCAAACTAAAACCATCTAGGAAGTAACAATTTAATAAGATTACTACTTTAATAAGATTAAGGTACTACCTAAGATGGTCAGACACATAGGTATCAATGTAATTTATTTATTTAGAGTATCTACTGCCACACCACTTACGATCAACAATTTGATAGAATAATGAATAATATATATTGATAATGAGTATAGAAAACATGACGCTGTTACAATCTCTATTAGGATTACAATCAAACAATCTACTCAGCCTGGACCCACATTGTCAAATTGTTGTGCTGTCAATGGCCAGTGTTGTAACACTCGTCGGTAATATTATGCAATATTAATAGTCTATGGCTCTGACATTCAAGTAATAGACAATCTTGACAGGTTTTCTATTACTTGGCTACGAGGCTTTTGGCTAATTTGTGAAAGTACATTATAAGTAATATTCTTGGAATGTGCGTTTAGTTTGTGCAGAATAAACAATTTTTCTTTCTTTCTTTCTTTTTCTTTACATTAGAAAACCTGTGAAGGATGATGAATGCGAGTCAGGTATAAAACCCGAGCGAGTCAGGGCTTCTGTCACTCACCCTGTCATTCGGTTTCAAGTGCAATTTGTAACTGAGTTACAATTCAGTCTTCTTTTATACGTTTCAGTAAAAGTAAAAGCTGGAAGCGATGGAGAAGCTTGAGAGGGGCGCGCTGTTGGTTTCTTGCTTGGTAAAAATCGCAAAAGTCAGCATAGCAAAAAATATCAAGAATAAGCGTGATAATATTAAATAATTAAACATTGATAAATTGGGATAAGGGCAAGATGATTTAACATAAATATAGGTATTCCTGTAATCTATAAGTGTAGAACCATTCTCTGTATTTTTTCTTTTTTTTTGGCTCAGTAGTTTCGGAGATAAGGGCGTCGCTGAAACAATTGCTCCAAGAGAGATAAGCACCTAAATATAAAACAAATGCGGATGTTTCTCAACTATGATCCAAGACAGTTATCTAAATAACTACGTATATACTACACTTATTATTATTATATCTATTTCATATTTTTTGTTTGAGATACCCGAGGCTGGCTTAGTATGTTTTGCTTGTTGGGTACATACTCAGCGTACAATTCAACAAGAAGGAATCATAGCAGCACCTGCTGCTAATATGAATACATGTGTATGGTGCCGTCGGTCTCTTGCCCAAACATGCAGACACTCCATACCTGAAGGACCAGAACGGACCATAATAACAGAATTAATATATTCAAGACAGGTAGCATTAACAACTTACTTAATTACCTATTTTTAGAAATAGAAATAATTGTGTAAATACCCAATACATATTGTATTCTTTTGTATTTTTTTTATTCAGATTCCACCAGGAGTACTGGTTTGCTGTAGTTTGTGCTAAAAGGATTGAAGATAACAGGCAAACTTCCGGCCCATCTAACCTTCACCAAGACTCTATGTATGCATGCGGACAGTGGGTTGCTGTGCTCACATAAGGACTTGTGGTATTTGGGTTGGGCTCGGTATCAAGGGAGCATAGAAGCATCGGGGTCATTCCTGGATGGAATATTAATAAGGGATGATGTGGAAAATGAATTAAATCATAAGTCACAACAAGTTGTTTTATTTACACACCTCTCATGACTGATTTCTCATCCGCTTAGGCTGCCTGTCCACTTCTTCTTCTCTGCAAGACACGCGCCTTAGTCGCATTATTTTGGGTCACTAGTTTATTTTGTCCCTACTGCCTGGTTTGATTGGTTTTATAGACTAAATAATGTTCCCAACTTTAAAATATAATGCGGGTATGACGATTAAAATAATATGTATTATATACAGCGTACATATAGTTTTCAAAAATCGTTTTGGAGTGTGCTTTTTTGTGAGTGGTGGGTGATGTTTTTGTGAAGGCGCATTCTATTTTTTTGAAAAAAGGGCTTTTTTATCTCTGGTGGAGTTGAAAGCTGGACTTGGAAAAACCTGGTGAGACTTGATTAACCAAGCTAGGAATGGACCAAGACAAAATAAAATGCATGAAATCGATAAGGAAACAATTTTTGAAGACCAAGATAAGATCAAGAACACAGCGCTAGTGAGATTTACAAGAAGCCTGAAACGGATAGTGGCCACTTCAGACGAAGACATTGGAAACAGCAAAGAGCAGATGCACCGGTGAAGCTGGACCTGAACCGCGGCGGTGTGTACAAAGATGCCCTTCCACTATTCCATTGCCTACTAAGGATGCATATTCAGTACGGCTCGCAAATCCTTCCATATCCTGAGGGCACGTCTTCCTTACCATTATCGCGCCTCCCGGTCTACTCCGTGATATGCAATGGCCTGTGTAACCCCATGAAACATCTCGACTCCAGGGGCTAGTGCAAATCTTGGGGTTCATTCGATTTATAGAGTTAGGTTAAACCACGCTGCGGTCGGTGCGTTTCTTTCACTCATTCATTCAGGCACAGATGTAATATTTTAAAAGCTAGAAACTCCACATAGTGATAGCATTTAACCCCTAGTTGATTTCTAAAAAATCAACTAGGATTCAACTAGAGGTCAATAAGTAAAACTTATTGACCATCTAATTACGGACGCTTTTTTAAATGAATGAACCTCTAAAAACTTTTTGGACAACTAATGATGCACACTTTTTAAAATAAATAAGTAAAATTCTTAACTTATGATCGTTTTTCATAGTTGGTTGCAGTAACTAACTCCGACCAAACGGGTGAAGTTACATTATAACTGTGAACAACAACGCGCATGCCGATTTGGTTGCAGAAACTATTTGCTATTTAGTATTTCTAGGACTTCAAAGTGGCAATTATTTGAGGTTTACAAAAAGAGGCGCAATCTTTGTATTAAAGTGTTCAATCATAATTTCAGGAGTGCAAAATGGGAATTATTTGAGGTTCGATTAAATGTCTTGAACATGTCTTTCTATAATACTAATTTAATTTTGTGTATTAACTTAGTAAAGTTATTTTTGTAGAGTATCCTTAATAATTTCGATTGTTTTTGGAGTTGCCATATGGAATTAATTATCGTTGACTCTCTGTAAACAGCCTTTTTTTTTTTTGTGTGGGAAATCATCAAATAACTTCTCCCGCTCTGGGCGGAGCGGGAAGGCGTGACAGACTCTTACTGACTAAAACCCACCCGTGTTCCTTCGATTGCCCTGTTGCCGGGGGCCACGATCTCCCTTTCGGTTTCCTTCGCAACCCCGGCAGGCATCGGCCTTAGTGGACCCCTTCAATTCTGCTGACATCTCTTTGAGGCGCGCGTGGAACACAACGCGCCGTCGACCCGGGCCTGGTCCTTATCGGACGGTGAGCCACCCATTGCTCACCGTCCGCAAGCCCGCGCCTACGGTGGCCGGAAATCGCCTCGCGATTCCCGACGCCCTGGGCGTCTCCTCCTGCGGCGGTTAGGGGCGTGAGGGCGCGAAATTTGCCTTTCCCTCACGCGTTCCGCCTCCTCCTTCGCGAGCATTACAGCTTCGCAGAAGGAGGTGACGGCCTCCCATTTCCTCTCGCTCCGTACCATAGCCTGAACCAGGGCCGGACGCGAGAGATCACCGCCGCCGATCGCCTCCACGAGGACACGGCGATGCTCCGCCCAAGCTGGGCAGAACTCCACCGTATGCTCCACCGTGTCCTCCGGGAGATCCACACAATGGTGACACCCGGGCGTTTCCTCCCGCCTTATCCGCCTGTGTCTATTTTAACGGCAGGTGAAAATAGGGAACCTACTAGCATTAAATACCTTGATATTTTGTTTCTCGAATGTGCGAAGGAGCATGGAGTCACAGAAACTGAGTAACAAATAGCTTTGGAAGCGTGACGTTAGTTAATGCCTTTATCTGGAAATGTTGCTTCAAGAAGCTAGATTTATAAGTATTTCTTTAACTACTTCTAAACATCTGCAGTTTTGGCAAGATTCACCTGAAAGAATGACCATGCTAACCAATTTCATGTTTTTCATGACAATTTGGGACTTTTCTTATTTTCGGTACAGGTATTTAAATACATTCATATAGATAGATGATTAGTTTCAAGAGACTCGTGCACAGTTGGCTGCGACCCTTTCTATTGAGCTACTCAAATTAAATAATTGAATTTGTAATTACAGCTTGATGACAAAGGACAATACGTTCTGAACCCGGCCTAACCTACGTTAGAAAGATTGTGGAGAGAGATGACGTACAGATCAATCTAGAACATGTAGCAAAACAGTGTGAGTTAGGTACAGATTTTATGTCTCGAAAATATTTAAAATGTGCATAAGATGGAAAAATTTGCTTGCCATTTGTGCTCTTGTTTGCCTCCTCAGCAAATTCTGTGTCTTCACAATCACATCACCATCGTATTCCTATGGCGAAGACTTAATTGAGATAAACGGTCAACCAATCACAAGGACTAACACAAGAAATAAAAATACAATAGACGTGGATATATTTAGTAACCTGTTCCGCTTAGCTATTCCTTAAGAGCCATAAAAACCCTGAAAGAAATCGACACATGTTTCACCTCTCAACTAGGCATCTTGCAGGCAGGTTTTTACAAGTTACATTGCGATTGTTGTAATGATATTTACATAGGTCAAACTGGTCGTATTTTTCAGATAAGATATAAGGAACATATTGCAGCGTACAGGAACCGTTATCCAGAAAAATCTAATTTTGCTCAAGATTTAATAGATACAAGTGATTCTTTAAATAATAATAACACTTTCAAAATTTTACACACATGTGATAAAGGTTTCAGAATGTTAGTAGTAGAGAGTTTTGAAATTATTAAAATATTACAGGAAATGTTACACTGTTGAACGAATTAAATACGAGTACGCCAAGGTCACTTTTACTGCGATTGTTCGCCCCTAATCGCGCTGATAACGGTCCGAGCCGAAGTGGACCGAGCAGTATATAAGTGGATTTGACGGGCGATATGGCTTTGCCCCTGGCTGGAGGCTTTGAGTGTAGAATCTTAAGGCAGCCACAGGAAAGCCTGGTTAAGCAGTCATGACCTTAATGGTCAACTGCGAGATGCCCTAGTTAAAAAAAAAGCGATATGCGCGAAAAGTCAATCGTCATCCTGAGGATGCCTCGTTGAAAGGTGAAACACTTGTCGATTTCTCTCATGGTTTTTTATGGCTCTTTAGGAATAGCTAAGCGGAGCAGGTTACTAAATATATCCACATCTATTGTATTTGATAATGGATTTCCGCAAGGTCACGCCTGAATCAATTGACTATCTTGACTAACACAAGATTCAGGAGAAGACATAGGCAGGTATTACACCTCCGACGCGAAACCATAGCAGCGAAACCGCAATACGTCCGCCATGACTTGTCCAATGTACGACAAGCAAAACAGAAGCGAAGCTGCTTGTTCTGACGTACCTACAGATTTCATAATGATCCTTTCTCTTTCCCGCGTGATTTCGATCCGATCTGCTCGGAAGCCGACATGTTTAAAAATCGAAACAATTTTCTTTTTGTAAAGTTTTAGTTTGGACGGTGGTAGGGCTTGTTCTAAGTCCGCCTGGCTTGCTACCACCATCTTGACGGAGGAATAGACAAAATGGCAGATAAACAATCACAATCTTTCATTTTGTCTATTCCTTCGTCGACAAAAACCGTAGAAAACCCGTTTCTATGGTTGTCATACTACGCGTGCAGGTGAGATGCTGGCCAAGAGCAACCCAATAGACGTAAAAAAAAAACGAGCGAGCGTTACAGTAGTCGCATAAGATGTGTGTGTAATATCTGACATCTTGGCTGACGTATGATGATATAAATAATATTCATCATCATTATCCTGTTTACAACCTCTCGTAAAATGGGTTCGTACCATCTGTATCATCAAAACACGTATCACGTGACCTCTGCTATGTTTTATATACAAAGCGGTGCCATGGCAATTAATATGCGTATCCTATTAACTTCATATTTGTCACCCTTGGTATTGTGAAACTTGATCAGGCTTTCAGAAATCAGGTACTGATTTTCTGCTTTGATCAGATGCGTACCTATGTAATTTAATTATTTCTACTGTTAATTTCAGTTAAAGATACATTTTTAAGTAACGGAGATCGGAAGGGGCGCGCTGATAGCCTCTTACTTTTTCGAACAGATAGATCAAATACGGTATATAAAACAGTATGACTTAAAGATATTGTAGGTTGAATCATCTCTTTGATTTAAGCTTTAAAAGTACAAGGTTTGCAAAAGCACCTGCTTAACTAGTTTTGTTAAAAAATCATATCTAATATCATTACAGGTTCTTCACTAAAAATTACAACTATTATGGAGATTAGATATATGGTGAGATTGCAATTGTAATAGCCCATCACTACTCCGCACTTCACCACCACCGCTGTCCAAACCCTCGAGGAAAACAATGTTATGAAAATAAATATCTGGACATATAAAATAATATTCTTTTTGTGTTTTATTGTATTGAATCATCAGCATTTCATAAACGGTCGTTAACCTCACACTACACATTGAGAATATGTGTAAAACAAGGAAATTGATAGACGCAGTATTAATGAACTTATTTGTAGCGCACGACACCGTAAATATAAGCAACTGCTATAGAACGTTACCAACCTGACGAATGATTCAAGGTTTACCCGAATTCTTCGAGAAATGTACAGTAACCGACGAATTCAAGTAAATTTTCCTGAAGATAAAATCACATGGCTAGCCTAAAATAATGGTCTGCCTCAGGGTAGTATACTGGGTCTACTATTGTTCAAAACATATACCAACCGATAAACTCAAACACAACCTGCTTTATGTGCGCATATGAACTGGCAATAACTCGCCAAACTAATCAGAAGATCAGACCCATCTTTCTACAGCGTTTTCCGATCTCTGTCATTAAATTATGTTCACACCTTTTAATTTATTGTACTTAATGTCACACATGTTTACCAACAACGTCTGCCAATGTCATTTAGGCGCGAAAAGATCGTTGTATAGATTTACCTACTACCTCATCATCATCTGCTTAGCCTTTTCCCAACTATTTTGGTGTCGGCTTCCAGTCTAAAGGGATGCAGCTGAATACCAGTATTTTACATGGAGCGACTGCCTATCTCAACCTCCACATCCCAGTTACTGGGTAATACGATACCCCTTGGTAAGACTGGTTGTCAGACTTTCAGGTCCACCATCGATCGACCCGTGCAGCTGTTATTATTTTACGTACTATCTATCCAATTCAACAGACAACTGTTATTCTTATCGTCAGTCTTAACGGTTTTGAATAGTTTTAAGACAAACTCAGAGTTGGAGATGATAAGCATTTGTTCTGGAAGCTGCGCGTGTGTGAACGACTTATAAAATGTAAACACATATCAGGAACGTCTCTAATACGGACCACACATAACGGCATAACGGGTGTACAATACCCTTAGCGAAGCCGAGAGTTACTTGTTTTTCCCATTATTAAGATCTTTTTTTTTTACTGGATCATACCTAGGACCTTCTGGTTACGTAATTACTGAGGTTCAAAGTTACAAACTTTTTGATGTTTTTTACGAAAACTAGTTTTATAATGTTATAATTTAACTCTTATACTACCACTACTCCGCATAGCGTATTTTCACACCAAAAATAAAAGTCGTCCCCAGCAATTATTTTTGCATAAAGTTTACTTAGTTTGATGTACAGAATGTGTAGATGACGATTACGGGAAGGGTCTGTTTACTCCCTGTATAGTTATAGTCAGTTCTACCTTCAGACCTCATCAAACAAAATCCCTAATCCGTACCCGTTTGTGGCTGCTTCGGTCTCAATGGCTACCACGGATATCGGATCGGATATCTATGATGGCTACGTATTCACCGTAGGGGTGGTTAGGTTCCAGGCCCAGGTCGACGACGCGTTGTGTTCCACGCGCGCCTCAAAGAGGTATCAGCACAACTGCAGGGGTCCGCTAGGGCAGATGTCTGCCGGGGTTGCGGGTTTGTCCGAAAGGGTTACCGTGGCCCCTGTCAACATACAGGCAACTGAAGGAATACGGGTGGGTTTTAGTCAGTAAGAGTCTGACACGCCCTCCGCTCACAACGGGAGAAGCTATTTGATAGTTTCCCACCATAAAAAAAAGGCGTGGTTAGGTTAGTTTAGGTGACCAAATCCCCTTCCCATGCACCCTTACCCGGCCTCGTCACCATCGAGGTGGTCCGGCCAGTGTTCGACGACTGGTTCGGCAGGAGGCACGGCTCCCTGTCACTCACGCAGATGCTCTCGGGGCACGGCTGTTTCGGGAAGTACCTGCGTGGCATAGGCAGGGAGCCAGACGTTCGGTATCATCACTGCGTCCACTGTTAGGAGGACACGGCGTAGCATACTTTTGCTGAATTTGCAGCTTGGGAGGACCCGCGCCGTGTCCTCGTTTCGGAAGTGGGGAGCGACCTGTCGCTGCCGGCTGTGATTCGTTCCATGGTCGGCGGCGCAGCTTCTTGGGACGCGGTGATCTCCTTCTGCGAAAATGTCATGTCACATAAGGAGGCAGCGGAAAGGGAGAGGGAGATATTTATAGCTCTCCCGGCCCGCAGCAGGCGCACTGACCGTCGTCGGCAGAGGACCGATAATGCTCTGTGTCGGCCCCCTAAATGGGTCTAGGGACATGCCACAATGATTCGTACAAACTATTTTCTGACAATTGAAGCCAATTTAGCATAACGTAGGTAGGTCTAATTATTTTCCGGATGTCCTTCATAACAATATACAATTTTGGGTGCGAAGTCGAGTTAATTTGCCGACAATTTACAAAACCTTTAATATTTTTGTTAAATAATTTAGAATCGGAATGCATTTTTTATGTTATTGAATGGCAAACAAGCCCGCAGGGCCCATATATTAAGTGGTTACCGCCGCCTATGGATATATCTAATGCCAGAGACATCACAGATCTCTGGTATCGCAGATGTATTGGATGTAAAATTTGCGTCAATTGCCAGAGACCAGACTAAGTATGCATGTAACGTTGGATGTACCTACCCTTATACTTGAAACCGAAACATAGTTACTCTGCAAGGTGACATTGGTAGTCCTCATTTACACATTCGTCTAGCGTTGCCAGCATTATTGTCGAAAATTACTTTCTCAATGTGCCAGTAACTTCATCGGCGTTCACACCGTAGCCCAGCAATGCTGCATCGAGGAGGCCACATGCTTGTTGTTAACTAAAGCCATAAACAATGTCAAATATCCATCCTATATGATTGATCCTAGGTTTGCTATCCATAGATTCACATATTCCTCACTCGGATTCAACCCCACACTCACCAGCATAATGTTAATTTTAATTCTAGTTTTACACCTAATACAGTTCCTAATTCTTGTTCTTAGTATAAAATAATTTAAAATTTAACTTCCCTATTATAACTTAAACTCGTCTAGATTATATGAAACTTATTCCTGTAAATAAAATATTAAATTTATACCTTCACTTATGTTCAGTTGATCATCATTATGGGTGCTTCAAGGTGTTTTTCTCATTAGTTTTAAATTATTCCATAAAGTAGGCACAAAAACATTGCCTATAATGATAACTAGGGAGGGTGCTGATACCTATAATCACAAAATATTATCTTAGCTTAGGTATTGGCTGCAACTCGAACATACAACCTTATTTACCTTAAGGCCTATTTTGAATGTAAACCATGTTTTTTATTACTTGAATTTGCAAACAAACAATTTTTATTTATTTATAGATTAGGATTATTAAAGTATGACATAGTCCTCTTCACAGTAAATATCCAGTGACAGCTACCCAGGCAATTTTTTTTATGGGGCGTGCGTGCGGTGAATGTCAAATATCTCCCAGGCGCTTGACTCTTTGTAGTAGAAGGAACAGTGGGTTTTTAGTTGGTTCCTACCAACTAAAAACTATACGACATATCCTCCGTCTGAGAATGTCAGGTATATAAAAAAAATATGTTTTTTTCTTTTCATGAGCTACTGCTCTCAGATGACTATGCCTATACTAAATAAGCTTAATATAATAAATCAGTAGAGATCCCAAAAAGTCTGACATTGATAAAATAAAGGCTTCTGCAGAGCAGAGCGAAAGCGCGGGCGCTACAAGGGTCGCGCTGCCGGTAGTGCCCGCGACATCGCGCCAGTTTGCAAGAGCCTTAATGGCAAATTTTCAGAACAGCGGGTAATAAAAAGATCAAACGGACGGAGCGTTTTTTGCTGCGTTTAAATAGCAATGCGTGTCGCGTAGTTAATATAGAATAGGTATTATAATAATTACCTCGTTTACAATTACTTCTCTTTAGGATTTTTATATAAAAATGCGTCTAGTTGGTATTCAGGGCAAATACAGTTGAAGCTTCGAATGATCAGGATTGTGAAACTGAAAACACAACATGTCTAAGTTTACTTGTCTTGTTTTGTGTACTGCGGCTGTGAGCTTAAGCAGTGTTTATGTAAGTATCATTTATTTAGATTTTTGTGGTTACCTAAGTACCTACTGAAGATTTTTTTTATTATTTCGGTATCAACAAGAGCGAATGGGATAATGTTATTGTGTGCTTTATTAAATGGTTTCTATTTTCCATACTTAATTATTATAAATGCTGAAGGCCATTGCCTTCAGCATTTATAATAATACACAGACACTTCAGTAAGTGTCTGTTTGTTTATTATCTTTGCACACCTTAACGGCTGAACGGATTTCGATGAAATTTGACACAAGTAGACCAACACCTGGGTTATGAGTTAATGACATACGATACTTTTTATTCCGGTAGTACCTACGACCCTGTGGGATAATTTCCGACCTCAAAGCTTTTATTTAATATTCTGTCCTTATTTCGTTGTGCAGGCATGTGAAAAAGAGAGAGCTGCTTTCCATGAGGCGATTAAACCATTCGCAATAGAGTGCGCAAAGGAACATGGAGTCAGTGAGGATGATATCAAGAAAGCCAAGGAGACAAATAATCCAGACATCCTTAAACCTTGTTTCGTGGGCTGCATCTTCAAGAAATTTGAACTCGTGAGTAGAATATGTCCTTACCAACAAAAATTTAAAAGTTTTTGAAGATGTTTGTATACATAAACAGCAGAATGGATGTTTTATGAATGATGTTTGACACACAAATACTCTCATCCTGGCAGAACACGAGAATTATTTATTTTATTGTTTCCGTGGATGCAACTGAAGCCGCGCGTTTATTTAAATATTTATGAAATACTTCTTTCTTACTTCTTTTAATACTCTACCTAGATACCTAAGTATCTACTAGATCGAATAGTACCGTTTGACCTGCTAACCTCATTATCCTTCATCACCCCTTTGGCAAACCTTAAAGATAGATTATGTTTTATATATTACAGATAAACGACAAAGGTGAATACGACTCGGAAACCAATATTGCTCAAATGAAGAAGATCGTGAAGAATGACGATCACTTTGCAACAATAGTAGATATTGCGAAAAAATGCGAATCAGGTGAAAACAATTCGTAATTTGGAAAGTTTAGGTTCCAGCAAGAACCTTTAACGGGCTAGAACTATTCTTTTAGTTTATACAGAAAAATTGGATGTGATATGGAAAAAGACAAAAAGGCCGTCGTAGCACACTTGTTACAACCGACGCCGTGCCACGCGTGATTTTTTGTCAAAGCGTGGCTTCACGAAATGAAAAGTGTCCAATGAGCGTGATTCATTGACGTTGCGTGGCATAGCGTGTTAAAAGTCTTTTAAATCAATCAGTCAAGTATTGCTCACTAATCCTGTGTTTTCGTGTGGTTATAAACACTTTGGGTATTCAGTTCAAGGTTTCGGACAAAAAAATCTATAATTAAGTGCTAGTGTTTATCTTTTGGTTTGTGATTTTCTTTTGTTTAGCTACCGCTATTATTCACACATTTTTTCGTTCTAAATTTCAGTTAATGCTCAAGCTGTGAGTGACGGAGATGCTGGTTGTGAGAGGGCTGTGCTGTTGTTGAAATGTTTTATAGAAAACAAATCTGAGGTATCGTCTCTAATAAAACGCGTTATAAAAATATTGCAGGATTAGGTCAACTCTTCGGTAACCCAATCCTCTAGGGTTTGGGAGCACCTACTATAGTACATACGACGACACATCAAGCTATGCATTTTTAGTTTAGGTATCCACCACCGACGAGGAAGCAACTAGCTATCAACGGTTTCCTCGCTCAAGAAACGTACAGAAGATTGTAGGTCCCGTGTGTAAGTAAAAGAGATACATATATTAATAGTTGATCGCTGACTGTTGAAGCCGCCAGCGATTACTCGTTTTTCGATCAGCGACTCTCGCTTGGCGGGCACACTCGCTGAGAGACTCGCGCTCATACCGCGTCTTGCTAGATACATACGCATACCAGCGAATAATCGCTCGGTACATACGCATACCAGCGAGTAATCGCTCGGTACATACGCATACCAGCGAGTAATCGCTCGGTACATACGCATACCAGCGAGTAATCGCTCGTCGCCGCGTGCACTCGCTGCTCGTTGCTCTCCAAGTCGCTTCTCGTTTGACCTCGCCTTGTATAAGCCTTCCCTACAGCACAGGAATAAAATTTAGTCTTGTGCCTACAGTAGGCTGCATGCCAGTGGTAACAAAACAATTACTAAGCTGGCCTCGAATTCTGTTGAAACTCCGTACCTCGGTTGGCCAGCTCAAGTTTTGCCGCTGGCGTGCGGTTGACTGTACAATAAGAGGTCAGCTTCTTATTAGAAATCGCTACTTTGAATAATCCAGTTGAAGCCTAAGATAAGTATTTACACAGGTATCTATAATAATATTATAAAGAGGTGAGTTTATATGTAGGGTTAATCTTTGGATCTACTGATCCTATTATCCTATTAAATTCTTTCACTAATGGGAAGCTACATTATTGCCGAGTGTCATAGGAAAATTTATGTTAAAACAAGAAAGTTCACAAGGTCGAAGTCGCGGCCAGAAGCTATTGTATAATAATCGTATTTTGGTAAATTAAAAGGTGTAAGTATTATCAGCGTATTCTATGCGGGTCCAACTTGAGTGCATACAGATCCACTCAAAATAACATTTATTGGCTTTTTACAGCGAGAGATAGGTACAGTGAACTCCCAATTCATCTGCTATTAGGCTCTGTAGACATTTTCAGTATCTAATTATCGGAATATATTTTATATTATTTTTATTATTGACTGTTCCATTGGTCATCCTGGTCGCAAGCGCTACTGCTGAGTATGAGGTCCTGGGTTCGATTCCCAGGTCAGGTAATTTCTCAGAAAAGAGTCTGGATATGGCCCCAGTTGATGGCAATAGGCTCGCTTACTACATACTTACAAGGGACTAAAACATAACTGGTGAAATGTGTGTACCTACTGTAGGTCATCTCTGTAGCCTCTGCCTAACCTTTCGGGGAAAATCTATGCAAGAACGCAGCTCTTCTCTGCTTACAACTTGATGATGATGATCGAAACCACACATACCTACTTTACTTGTTATTTTTTTTTTCTTTTCAGTTCACTGTATAAGCGGATTCAAAATACAGATTTCGTGCAATGGCAGAAGATTTCATCAGTATTCCTTTGTTTTGATTTTAATAATAAACGATTCTTTAATAAGCCTTAGTTTGTTTTTACTTTTACATAATACCTTCAAGAAGATAATTCAGAACTGGAGGATTTGTATCATTATCTAATGAAACCTACTTTCTATTTTTATCAGCTTCTTCTGTCCCACTGCATGCTGTTCAGAGACTAAAGGCTCTTAACTCTATCATCTATTGAGAAATAATATCTTTGGAGCTATTCTCAAAAAGTAACATTTATCTTCTTTATTATTACAAAATACTTTATAAAAACAGCAACTTTCCATCGTTAAATAATTCTGCAACCGACTTTGGCAACTTTTTATAAAAGCGGATACTGTTTATAAGAAATGACTTGCTTGTTTTAGTTACCTAATCTAAAGGGTATCACAATTTTATGTCTACTACCTGTATTTATATTATGGAAAACGCTTTTTATTTTAAAAAGTATTTGCGATCACACAAAATACTTTCTAAGAAATAAAGAGAACGCATAGTAATATATATTACATACCCATACATTTGTTTTTAAGGGACTCGCGACGAACCATTTTATAAATCACGCGGATTGCCCTCTTTTGTAAAAATGAAAATTGAATCTACGTCAGCTGCCGATTCCCACAGCAGAACGATACTTACTGTGGAAATAAACAATGTATACTAACCTAGCTGTGGCTATATCAGTCAACGGCCTTATTTTTCTTATTGCATAAATATGCAGCTGAACTTAATCTACCTGAAAGAGTTCTAATTTGGGCGCCTCATTGCAATTTTGAATCTAAAGTAATTCCTAAAAATATAGTTCCCGTAATTTCATTAAGTTTCTTGCCATCAATTTATAGATTTAGATCCACTTGGGGTACATTTATTATTTTTATTTATTTGGTAATTTATCCCTCATTTGGTAATGAGAACTTAATCCATTTTTTTTTCGCATTAAGTAAAAGCGTTGCTTAAACCTGATGAATCTACCCGTGCGGCTATTACTTAGCCAAGAGTTCCTCGTAACCTAAATATATACATATATATATATATATATATTTTGGGTGGGAAATTATTAAATAACTTCTCCCGCTCTGGGCGGAGCGGGAGGGCGGGAGGGCGTCAGATTCTTACTGACTAAAAGCCACCCGTGTTCCTTCAGTTGCTATGTTGCTGGGAGCCACGGTATCCCTTTCGGACTTCCCCGCAACCCCGGCAAGCATCGGCCCTAGTGGACCCCGTCAGTTCTGCTGACGTCTCTTTGAGGCGCGCGTGGAACACCACGCGCCGTTGACCCGGGCCTGGTCATTATCGGATGGTGAGCTATCCATTGCTCACCGTCCGCAAGCCCGCGTCTATGGTGGCCGGGAATCGGCCTGCGACTCCCGATGCCCAGAGCGTCTCCTGCGGCGGTGAGAGCGCGAAATTTGCCTCCCACTCACGCGTTCCGCCTCCTTCTTTGCGAGCATTACTGCTTCGCAGAAGGTGGTGACGGCCTCCCATGCCCTCTCACTCCTTACTATGGCCTGAATCAGGGCCGGACGTGAGAGATCACCGCCGCCGATCGCTTCCACGAAGACATGGCGATGCTCCGTCCAAGCCGGGCAGACCTCCACCGTATGCTCCACCGTGTCCTCCGGGATAACCTAAATACCTAAGATTAAAGTATTATTTTCGTTTTTATGAAACACTCCGCTGCAGTAACATTTTCTGAGACAA
Source organism: Omphaloscelis lunosa (assembly GCA_916610215.1). Lineage (NCBI taxonomy): Eukaryota > Metazoa > Arthropoda > Insecta > Lepidoptera > Noctuidae > Omphaloscelis > Omphaloscelis lunosa. The sequence goes on from OU744258.1 coordinate 13,208,222, forward strand.
TCATGTTAATGTCCGTATGGTCTCACGATCTAATCTCGACTGCCGACTCTTTGAGGCTTTGAACCATGCTTAAGATTTTACATAAAAAAAAACGATGAGCAATTTTCGACAATTTTGGAGGACGGGCGAGAGCTAATTTGATATAAAGTGACGAGGGCAATTTGGGTACTGAAACGTACTTATGATGTTGCAACCGACATCACTGAGAACAATTGCAATGACATTACTGGCCATGAGGGGTGAATAATTATTTTACATAACATTTTAATAGAAAGCACCGTCGACAAAATACAGCTGCGGGAGAAAGTCCCTACTCTGATTGAATCGAATGTGTAAGCATTAGATTCAATTATAAAAGCATTCGATTAGATTCCACATAAACTGCTCGCGGTGCAATAAAAAAATTGTATGGCCATCTTTACACCTACTAGTCATAAGTTGGACATAACATCACGCCTGTATTCCTCGAAGCGATAGGCAGAGGTGTACGTATAGTACACCCACATTTCGCTGGAAATAGTCTATATAATATATCTGGACATAGTATAGAAAACATGGGATGGCTCATAAAGAAGGGGAATTCTAAATAAACGGATGGGTTGTGTGAAAGATATATTTATAAAAGAAGAAGTAGACATGCTACACCGACCCTAAAAATGTAGGATAAGAACTCAATATAGATTACCATTGATATGCTAAGTAGAAAAGGGATAAAAGCAGGAGGGTGATGATTAGGGCATGCTAGTCATATGACATCACAAAAGCAAATCTTAAAAGATCCATGTGCATGTGAATTATCACTTGCATCAAAAACGGTGAAGGAAAACTGAACCTGAGAGATATCTCTCGACGGCATGTGAAACCAAGTTAAAGGCCCGTGGGCGGCATAAAAACTCTGACAACAAGTAAATATATAACCACACAAAAAACAAAGAAGACAAAAACAAACTATTTTCTGATACATAGGTATGTATCAGAAAATAGTTTGTTTTTGTCTATTTGTCACCTAGCACTGTAGGTTCCTACAAAATATCTTCCAATCTTGAAAAGGTTGAAGACTATTTACTTAGTAGCATTAGAATGAGGCTCGTAATCCTGAATTATTTAATGTGACCTTCACTTTTTGTAAGATGTCTCAGTGCGAACTCGTTGCATCCAGCAATTGTTGAAACAATGGTAAATTCCTCTACTTAAGGAAGTAGGTAGATAATGTCCGAAAAGTCAGCCAACTTTTTTGTTGTATTTCGTAACATTGTGTGAGCCTTGGTGAGATATTATGATAATTGCCTCACATCACGATGACTTTAACGACAGATTTTTGATATAAAAAGGCAACTGGCTTAGACTAAGGCATATCATTTTGGGCATTCAAAGGATTAGTAGTGCAAAGCCAAAGAAACTTGCAAAGATGTCGAAGTTCACGTGCATTGTCTTATGTGTTGTGGCTGCGAGCCTGACCAAAGTTTCTGTAAGTAGCACCTGCATTTCTTTTATCAAGTATTATGGTCTTCTTAGGAAACCGCTTGAAAGTAAGTGCATTAGGATACGATACTTCGGTGTCTTCAAAGTCAGGACTTAGAAGTTTTCTTTCAACCTTCTGGTTTGTAGCTTTCTCAGAAAATGGCGTTTTTAACTCATTATTCGGTACTTTTGCTGTTTCAATTCCGTTGGGTCGGGCCATTCAGATTTAGCTAAAAAAGACATAGGCATATAGTATAGCACTGCCAAGTACACTTTTTATTATCACATTCTCAGTTCATGTTTTCACGTTCCATTATTATTTCAGCATGCTGTCACCGAAGAAGAGAAGGCTGAATTCCGTGAGGTGATGGCGCCTATAATAGCTGAGTGTTCGGAAGAGCATGGAGTAAGCGAGGCAGATATTCAGAAAGCGAAGGAGGCGGGCAGTGCTGACGGTATCAAGTCGTGCTTCTTGGGATGTGTCATGACGAAAACTGAAACGGTATGTATAAATTTTGCATTTTTTTTTTTTTTTTTTTTTATGATGCCTTCGTAAACTGTACATGAGTTTGTTAAAAATCTGTTCTACTGTTATCGCTGCTGAGAGAGGAAGGAGTTTTATGGAAGAAAATATAAATTACTAGCGATAACCCCTACTTCGCACGGGTGCATTGTTGACGTTTACAAACATCGAGATTTCTGTGTTATATCTAAATTTAACATTCATATTTTATACACATAAACCTTCCGGAATAAATTCTTTATATGGTAAAAATGCATCAAATATTGATGACAAAGAAAATAAAGAAAATATTTTTTTTTTTTTTTTTACACGAATGGCTACAGGAATAAAAAACACGATTGTTCTAAACAATATTAATAACTACTTCTTTAACAGTTGGATGCCAAGGGCTTGTTTGACGCAGAAACGGCACTTAGTAAGCTAAAGAAGTTCGTAAAGAGCGACGATGAGTTCGCCAAATTCGAAGAAATTGGAAAAGCCTGCATGTCTGGTTTGTATTTTGTATATTATTTTTATTTTGAGACCACCAATATCAACAGAATGATACATTTAACCTAAACAAACGAATCATTACAATATCATGCCTGTATTTTTATATATCGACGCAAAAACTGTTACCATGGATTAAGTACATGATTCTGAACCCCCCTGCATTGAAATTATTCGTTGTATATTTTAAAAAAAATCTGTTGTTACATACATTTTGACCGCATAGGTATTGTACTTTTCTATGAAACAGCAGTTTTTTTTAAATAACCGATAAAAAATTTCAACACATGGGTTTCAGAGCCATATACACCGTTCACGTTCACGTTAATCCATGGTAACCGTTTTCGCGTCGATGTCCCTGCCACCCTGTATATTTTTTTAAGAAGGAGAATTCGTCAGGCTCTAAACAGGGGCTGAAGAATTCTCCGTCATAAATGCATACTTCTGTGCTTGTTATATGTTCTGCGTTCCTAATTCAACGAGCACTCCTTGTTAAAATTATGTTATTGAGAAAGTTCAATTAAAAGTAGCCATATATAAATATGATTGTTTTTTTTTTAGTCGATCATGCATCTACTGTTTGTGCTTGTAGTCTGCTTTTCACCTAAGCAAGAAGTATAATGTTTCATATAGCTGTTGTTTTTTTACAATTGAAAAATAATGGTTTAATAATATCGTTCAAAAATACAGCACGTTTTGTTTTTGTTATTTATTTTGCTGTTTTATTTTTTCAGTGAACGAAAAAGCTGTGAGTGATGGTGAAGCCGGCTGCGAGAGGGCCAAGCTTATTCTTGCTTGCTTTTTGGAACACAAAGCCGATGTAACCGAACTTATTTACTTATTTCTTCTTCTTTGCGAGTCAATTTCCATGTTATATATTTTCATAATATATAGTTTTTCCAGACAATATATGGGCAATTCGACACAAGTTCTACCGAGAAAAAGTGGGAAACAATGGGAAAGACCGCCAGTGTAGTAAATAGATTGCTTGGGGTTTCTGCATTAAATCTGGATGTTGGAAGGATTGATGATTCTACTCTTAGCGAGTTTATCTCGATTCAAGAGGACCAACTGTAGCTAGAATTGAATTTATGCAGTTACCAACAGTTCTCATATCATCGCTAAAGAAATGTTTATGGATTCCTTAGGGATAATTAAAACATGAAATACTAGAATATGAGAACAAACTGCAGCTTTTTCTTGTAGCATTTACTCATGTTTCATTTTCTTTTGCAGATCCCGTTCTAAGCAACTGGCACGTGATAACAACAAGATGGAGATTTAAAGTCAACTATACGCAACACCAAATGAGGCACAAATGATTTCTGTTTATAATTTATTATGTTTATTTAATTCGTAGTTAATATATAAATAAAGCAATTTTTCGTTTAAACTTATGTTTTCATTCAATACTATTTCGACAGATACGTCATATCCAAGTGCATACCAACTAACCAATTTCGATTTCGAATTTAGTATCTTAATCTGGTATATTTAACAAAGCGTACAAATATGGTGTTAATAAATCAAAACAGTATTTTATTTAATAACGATTTAATCCAATCCAATTAACTAAATACATGTAAAAAAAAACAACTAACCAATTTCGATTTCGAATTCAGTATCTAAATCTGGTATATTTAACACAGCGTACAAAGATGGTGTTAATAAATCAAAACAGTATTTTATTTAATAACGATTTAATCCAATCCAATTAACTAAATACATGTAAAAAAAAACAACTAACCAATTTCGATTTCGAATTCAGTATCTAAATCTGGTATATTTAACACAGCGTACAAAGATGGTGTTAATAAATCAAAACAGTATTTTATTTAATAAGATTTAATCCAATCCAATTAATTAAATTAATGTAAAAAAAAACAAACTCAACACATAGATCCTAAAGCAATAAAACCATTCCATGTCTATATTATGTTGCGGTGAAGTTTCAAGCCGATTGATGTGCGCTTAGATTTCGATGCCAAACTACAAAAAACATAAAAAAAAAACATTATATTTTTAACTTAACTTTTTCTTTTTATATCACTACTGCTGAGTATGAGATCCTGGGTTCGATTCCCGGGTCGGGCAATGTGTTATTGGGTTTTTCCATCTGGAATTTCTCAGTAGCAGCCCGGAGTCTGGATTTGTGCCCGGTTGATGGCAATAGGCTCGCCCCCTATTACATGGGAATTAAACATAACTAGCGAAATGTGGGTGTACTATAGGTACACCTCTGCGTAACCCTTCGGGGTATACAGGCGTGATGTTATGTTATTTATAACTGATCAGTATGAACCAAGCAAGCGTCGATGTGATAGTTAACTCCTTAAAATTGAAAAAGCTTTTACTACTAGATTAAAACAACCAGACTGTTATATCGATATATTCTGGTTTTTTTTGTTGTTTATCGTAACAATAAAAAAAAAAAAAACAACTACAGTATTCTTAACTTTGACAATTTCTACATTATTCAAAAATTTACTTGCAAAAATATAAAAAGGCTATACTATACTTTTATTTCTGTTGGCATGATAATTTAAATGTTCAAAATCATAGGCCATAGAAATAGAAAAGTAATTACCTGAGAAGCGTTATCTGTCATACACTTGTACGCCAGCATGGCGCGATCACAGCCAGCCGCACCATCACTTACAGATTCGCCGTTAACTAGAATAAAATATTGGTATTATTATCATAATCCTAAATAATATTATAAATGCGAAAGTAAGTTTGTTTGTTTGTTACGTTTTCACGCTAAAACAGCTAAACAGTTTTGCATGAAATTTGGCGCATGGGTAGACCATGATGTGAAGAAGGACATAGGATACCTTTTATCTCGATATTCTTACAGGATCAAGAGTTATGCGGATGAAACCGCGAGGCGCAGCTAGTAATACATAAAACCCTCGTATGAAGAATCTCAGTTAAAATACAAAGACATGTTTTTGACCGCATTTTTGTGGTTACTTGACAGCAACATCAACAATCAATAAAATTCTTTTGTTCAGTTCTTATCTTCTTCCCTTTTTTAGTTTGGGTTTTTCCATTGAACATTTCTTAGTAGCAGCCCGGAGTCTGGATTTGTGCCCAGTTGATGGCAATAAGCTAGCACATGTGACTTAAAAACATAACTGGAGAAATGTGGGTTTCTACAGGTACACCTCTGCCTAACCCTTCAGAGAATACAGGCGTGATGTTATGTTATGTGAATAAAATTATTTACTTAGCCTGAGATTTGACAACACACGATGTGTCTATTTAGGGTTTTTAGTAAACAAGGAACCCTTATAGTTACACCATGTCCGTCTGTCTGTCTGTCCGTGGTTTAGCTCAGAGACTCTTAGTATTAAAGCTGAAATTAGACATGGGTATACATATTACTCACGCCGACAAAGTGGTAATATAAAATCATAAACAACAATTGTGGTTGTAAATACATGTCCTTGTATGTAAAAACATTTTTTTTAAATTACAAAGTTATGTTTGTTTTTGGGATACATTTATCCCAACTACGGAACCAATCTACTTGACCGGTTTTTTACTCTAATTGCTTCCTCCAAAAAACAATAATAATTGATGAGGTGTAAGTGTATAAAGTAACTTAGTCTAGACTTCCAGAGCGTAAATAAGTATAAATGATAGAAATAAAATAATTGTCTTACTATGTGAGCAGGAATGAAGGTAATCTTCGATGAGTTTCAGTTCCTCGGGGTCTTCGAATATAGCTTTAGCCATTTCTAGAAGTGTCTCTTTTTGCAGCATACCGTTGTCATCCATCTGTAAAAAAAATCACATTAACTATATAATCACATCGTAATAGAAGTAAAGATTAGTGGCGTTTGGTCTAAAGAGTTATTCAGTGGCAAACTATGCCAAATTACATTAGATATATACAATTAATGTATTTACAATTTACTGTAAATCTTAAAATCGTGGTACTAACAATGCCAATCTGTTTCATTACGCACGCCAAGAAGCAAGGTGTGTTGGGGCCCGTTGGAACCTTCTTAGCTCTGAGGTTGGCAATATCGTCTGCAGTGATCATGTTACCAGCCTTGTTACACGACTTTCCAACTGTTTCGAAGTGCGCGCGAATTTGAGCCTTCTGGTCATCCGTCATAGCCTTGAAAAAATAGAAAAGGTAACAAGTTAAAAATGCAGGTATTGGCAAGAGAAAGCAGATAGTAGTAATTATTTAGTGGCTAGAAATGTGTCTATCGAATAATGTATAAGACAAAGGAGTCACATGTCGAGAATCTTAACATCGAGGAAATGAGGGTTACAAGAAAATAGCTTGCCAATGAAGTGAATTTGATATTTTAATTAGGAATACATTTATTTATACTTACAAAAGTTAAATATGGTGTTAATGCACAGAAGTATAAACAACACAGAAATACTGATGGTTTGAACATTTTGATGTTTCGAAGATTTGTTACTGTTGTGATGTATGGTGATGCCGAATTGAAATCCAGAAGCTTATGGTTAGTTTTTAGACATTTTCGAATTTATATAGTACCGAAACTGTAATGATATATCGCTAACTCTGTAATTACTTTTCATAACATCAAATTAAGTATGTCACATTAGTAGTACTAATAAATAGGCTTCAAGGTCACGTCGACACAGCGACATTGGTTTGCTGAATTGTTGGCAAAATTCATTCATCATTGTTTGTCCAAAACTGAAGGGTCACATTGGTGAATTTCTGATCTTGGTTGCTTGTGTTGGGTTATTTTTTCTATCAAATTAAACTCAAAGAAGAAAATAGCTGAAAAAATATCGTTTAGTTCGAACATTGTGACTTATTCCATGATACCATCTTAATTCCATTGTTTATCATCATTAGATTATTCCCTGGAATTATGTATCTTTTCTATACATTTTGTTCTGTGTTTTCAACCATTTGTCCTGGCAGGTCAGGAGGAGACTATTCCTTACCAATTGTGTCATTTACTTCTTCTGTCTCTTCATGTCCCTAGCTAGTTGGTGTTGGCGTAGATTGGCAGTATTTTCCTCTTCCATTCTCCACTATCAGCCGTGTAATACCAATGAGTGTCACCTGAGTGACCAAAACCTTTTTCAGTTTTCGTGCTAATCATGAAATTCTGAAAATGAGTGTATATTAACATTGTCTCATCGATTCGAATTTGCTCCATTAGGATTTGCAGCTCATCTAACCGTATCGGCTAAGAATTCGTTTTCAACAAGTTTAATTTACCTAATTGGTGTAACCGTTAATGTAGATAGTTAATGTAGATGATGATGCCATTTTAACTGGGATTCTTAATGAAATGGGTTTTTCGTATCTCTGCAGTTAATTACATACATTGTTACAATAAGTTTATTGTTACGTTTTCACAGGATGAATGAGATTATTTGTCAATAATTCAAATGTAGCGACAACAAAAGTATTGTGAAACAATGTAATAATTGCGATCATAGGTATTTACCTGTAATGCGTAAACACATTGCAATATGAACCCAATAACTTCAGGGTATGGGCGCAATTTGAGTCGTAATTTACTACAGTTAATATTTATAAAATGGATTACCAACTGCACATGTTGAATGCTTTTGTAGTAACCCAGTGGTTACTCATCATTGATGTTAACCCACATATATATAAAGGATAATTTGTATCAATTCACACATTTGCTTGACAAATGTGTGGGATTTAGTGCGTAGCCATGTTTAAATTATATTTTTGTGTTTTTATTTGTGGTGTTTTGTCCTTAAATGTTAAGGTATGTTTATTTTTTTATTTTATTAATGACGTAAAATTATGGTTTCTTCTTACATTAGTGTGGTGATATTTCTGATCTTATAGAACAAGAAGTATACGCTGGTTGATTATCAGACTTTTTAACAACAACATGACTCTTAACAACATCCAGTTATTACGCAAAACCGTCTTTATACTAACACAAGCACTGCGGCTTTGTTCGCGTAAATTTCGTGTTTTCTCCTACAAATTCCAACACCCCTTCAGCTCCTATAAAAGGTATTTTTCGGAAATTAATGATTACTATCTGAATTATTTATTCAAATGTTATTGATTCAGGCCAAGTTTTTAGATCAAGAAATATTATTTTTTTATGTAAACTAAATAACCTCTTTACGGAGTGTAAAGAGATGGAATTTTGAGCAATCGTTTAGGACATTTCCATTATTTCTCTTAAAGGTTGTACAAACCTATTTTTGAGATAATCAAGCAACTCGTCCCCTAAAAACTTAATTACACCATTTTGCCCCGTTAGGGGTCGATTTTCTAAAAACCCAAACTATATTATATTTATCATTTATATTATATTTTCTTTTCTGTCAAAAGTTTAAATAGCAAGTATCGAGTTAATCGGATCGCACGTTTAGATTTTGCCATACTAAGTTTAACACCCCCTAAACCACCTTTGAGGGGTTATTTTGAAAAACTAATAATCACGAACTTTATTATTTACTTAGGCAAGTATTCGTGCCAAGTTTCAGGTTTATTAACTGAAGATGCGGCGTGACCTTGCGGTATTCCATTATAAAATACAATAGACGTTGATATATTTAGTAACCAGTTTCGCTTAATTATTTAAAGCCATTTTTTATTTAGAGCCATAAAAAGTCTGTAAGAAATCGACACATGTATCACCTCTCAATGAGGCATCCTCAGGATGACGATTGACTTGTCGTGAACCCAAACACGGCGTGTTGCCACACCAAGCGCTGGACGCAGAGCGACTCTCGTTGAGAGGTGAAACACGTGTCGATTTCTTACAGGGTATTTTTATGGCTCTTTAGGAATAGTTAAGCGGAACTGATGACTAAATATATCTACGTTAATTGTATTTTATTAACTCAAGGAATAAGATTTTATATACAAACAGAATTCATCCTTTTTACCCCATTAAAGGTTGAATTTCTAAAAACCCCTTCTTAGTGCGTTTTTAGTCCCTGTAGTTTTGGCTGTGTAATATGTCAGTCTGTCAGTTAGTTTTTTCTTTTATAAATATGTAGACTACTCACTCACAATAATTAGTTTGGAAGAATTGTCTGAAAGTGAGATGCTATAATTCTTTCAAATGTGTATATTTTGTGGTATTTCTGCAAGTAGGCCATAACTACGTATACTATTTTAAATGTATTTGCAAAAACCACCACTCAGTGGATGCCAAATAGCAGGAAACGACTACGCGGCAAGCCCAAAAACAGATGACGAGATGAGCTGGACTCCTTAAAGAATTGATCCGCAATTGCAGTAGACCGAGAAAAGTGGAAAGAAGGAAGGGAGGCCTTTGCCGTGCAGTGGGACAACACAGACTTAAAATAAATAAATAAAAATTAAAAAAGCCTTATATTTCTTACTAAAAATACAAAAAGAAACTTATTTTTAATTATTTTCTATGAGTATTTATGTTTAAACCTAGGTATACCTTATATTTATAGATATATATATTTTATAGATATATCTCGAGGGTGAAGGCCTCCTCTAGAGATTTCCACGTATCCTTGTTCTTAGCTGTCTCCATCCACTGTTTACCAGCCGCTTGTATAATATCGTCCGTCCACCGGGCAGCTGGTCTACCTCTCTTTCTGGTGCCTGATGGGCCCTTCCAGGATGTTATCCTGGAAGGCAACACAGGCTTATAATAAATAAATAATGCCTCTTTCAAACCAAATAAATAATTAAATATAATATGTCATCAATTACTATTGCAGGCATCATCATTGGACGAACTGAAAATGAAATACGTTGAGATGATAGTAGCGTGTTCGGATAACTACCCAATAACGTCGGCTGATGTGATACAGCTCAAGAGCAAGACAATGCCCGACAGCGAATCCATAAGGTGTCTCTTTGCTTGTGTTTATAAGAAGGCTGGAATGGTAAGAATTCTTAGGTCATACGATAGTATTTGCTAGAGATAAAATATCTATTGAATACCATAGCATAATCAGCTTATTTAATGTTCCCACTGTTGGAACACAGGCCCCCTCTCTGTCCTGCCGGGGTTGCGGTTTTTTCCGAAAGGGTTGCCGTAGCCCCTGGCCATACAGGCAACTGAAGGAACACAGGTGGGTTTTAGTCAGTAAGAGTCTGACACGCTCTCCCGCTCCACCCAGAGCGGGAGAAGTTATTTGATAATTTCCCATCCAAAAAAAAAGAAAGGCCTCTTCTCTGTAAGATCCCGACTGGGCCATAAATCCACCACGTGGGTCCTGTGCGAGTTGGTGGGGACAACCATAAGATTTTAAAAAATACAGCGAGATCAGCAATGTCATCTACAACTATTCAAATAACGTAGTACAAAGTTCAGTGTCGAACTGTAATTTTTAATTTTTTGCAAAGATTTAACCTATATCATTATTGCATGAATCTCTGACGAAGTAATAATTCTTATCAAGAAGCATTTGGCAACCTATTCTATCTTACCCAGGGCAAAGGTCTACCTCCATATCTTTTACATACCGTGTAGTCATTCCAACTTCCAAAAAGTCCATCCATTTATACCTCCGTCCATTTTATCGTCTTTTTTGTGGTCTGTTACGACCCCCTGTCTCAACGCACGAGTTCTGATATTTGAATGCACCACGTTTTTTGGCTTGTGACGTGCTATGCCCAGTCATATTTTAACTATTTAAGCCAGTATATTGTTTCAGATTTTTTTACACAAAAAAACAAAACTGTTGAATGTTGACCTCATTACTATGTGTTTGTATTTTTTGCTAATTTTTGGTCGTGATTTTACAATTTAAGCTGAATAGTCCAGAGGTTCGTTTTCTGGTTTATGTAGGTATTAGCGCTCATACGCAGTAGCGGTTAACCACGGGGGCGGCTAACCATTTTTTCATTTTAATATGCAACCGCTTATGATTGTATATGTCTGCTTTGTGGTAATAAAACCACGCCTTTTTTTCAGTGTGTGCAAAGTTCAATTTTCAGTAAAATAACAGCAACAACCTTGTTTCTTAATTCGTCTGCTTATCACTGTGTTATTAGTATCTATAAATAATTTAACTATAGTAGAATTTTTGTTTAATAATTATTATAAGTCTTGTGGATATTTTGTGCTAGAAAATCTCTACTATCCGAATATTTACACTTTAGTTAGATCTGAGGAGCAATTCCCGTAATTTTAAGAACGTTCACATTCTAGTCTCAGTATGTAATCTCAAAAACCCTCTAATTTTCATATATATTTTTTTAATTTTTTGACATTGCGACATGCGTTGAGATGAGATTTCGACTATATTTTGAAATTACGGAAATTGACCTGCTTATGTGTAGTCATCATCGCCATGAAGTTTTTTGTCGGCCTACTGCAGTACTGCAGCCGTAAACCACATAGCCAGGCCCTTTCTATTTTGCGTTTGATCTCTTTTTATCCTAACAGTCGGATCTATATTCAATGATTTCGGATGTGAAGTTTCAGTTTGGTTCCCAGCAACGAATAATTTTGTGTAAAATTACGCAAGGTCGTATGATAAGTATACCAATTACACGGTCCACAGTCATTGTACATTGTACAATGCCTTCTCGTCGCAACGATTACAGCTCTTTACTCACCGGAAACATGTATTCCTATGGATTTGATGATGCTTACCTTCGTTGTGATATGCATGGCAACACATCTATTTACTACTATTTTTATTACAAATGCACAAGTAACTCTTTTTGTCTGCTACCTTTTTATGTCTTTACGGCTGAACGAATATCGATCAAATTTGGGAGACACGTAGACCATGACCGGGGTTATTAGGAAATAGGATACTGATTTTATTCCGGTAGTACCGGTCCAGACCAGGACCCGAGTGTAGGCAGTGTACAGTCGGCCGAAGCCGCGGGTAAAAAAAAAGCTAGAACTAGCATTTTTTTACCCGCAGTGTATTAATTTAAATATAATAGTTATAATGCCAGTGGTACAAATAAAACCAGACTAAAATATTCGGGAAATCTTTATTTCCTCTGCTGTGGTGTGAAAACATACATGAATTTTAATGTATGAATTTCAGCGTTCAGAATAAAATAATGACACGCTAATTCCACCATAATTACGAAAAAAAAAAAAATAGATATGGTAGGAAAAATACTAAACGCATTAATAATTCTGGATTACATAAACAAACGAAAAGATTAACATAAACACAACGCCTAGAAAGAGGACCAATTATAACATTTAACCAATATTAATTTCAGATGAATGAACAAGGAGAATTATCAGTTGAAGGTGTAAATGAAATGACTCGAAAATATTTATCTGATGACCCAGTCAAAATAAAGAAGAGTGAAGAATTCACGGAGGCATGCAAAAGCGGTAATATTGAAAAAGCTATAACACAAATTGATGAATAGGCATTATTGTTATTATAGTCTAAGATCCGGCTGCGACATTACTACGTTCATAAAAAATTAATTCACTTGTTTTTAATAAAATATAATCCATGTCAAGGTAATTCTTCTTTTTTAAAACGTTACCCCACACTAGGAATTTCTCCTGTATTGTGGGTGCGTTTACAAACATAAATAAAAATTAAACTTTCATACACAAACAGCCAGACCCGGAACAACTAATTGGAGGTCATACAAATATTATGGGACCAAACCTGAAATTGCAAAAAAAATCAGCTGTTCCCTATATTTTGATGAGTTATGCGAATATATATAAATGTAGGGAAAAGCAGATTTTTTTTTCGTGATTTTAGGTTTGGTCCCATGGTAAAAGTTGTTCATAATGATAAGTAAACTCACATGTTTAAGTTTGCGCACTGGTTAAAAAAATTCCCTGTAGGTATATGTAAAAATTAGATTTTGATTAAAAACTCGATGAACGTAGTAATCTTGCAGCCGGATCTCGTACTATTAGAATTAAATACATTATACATATACATTACTATTTGTACTAGTACTTATACATTACTACTAGTAGTAGTTGTGAAATTTGGATTATTGGCCATAGAAAAGTATAGTACATAACTGCCACGGCCTGCAAAAGGGGCATTGATGAACGAATGTGAAAATGTGGGCCCATGGAGAAACCCAGGCACACATACGTGAGTCCATAAATGCCTTGTTATGGCCAAGGCTTGTATAGTACCTACTTTTCTCAAATAATGCGTGGACATTAAAACTAAGTAAATGAATTACAAATTCTAGAATCAATGACAAACAACGATAATTTTTCACGCGCCAATATGTTCATTTCTTTCTTTTTTACTCTAAACAGCTCTATTTTCAAGCCAAGCGAAGTTTTAATAAAAGCTTTGGTAAGTTAATTTCTTAGTTGCCTTATGTCGAAGTAAAAATGTCATTCCTTGTTTAAATTACACGACATATATGAGTTTTCGTAGTAATTTATTCAGCCCCTAAACACTACAGATAGGTATGGATTTTCATAGTAACAGTGCCGGCCGCCTGTTCGCATGAGTTTGACTAGTACATCATTTTCGATTTATCTCGAAGAAGGTTGTCAAAATAATGCTCGAATTTCCAAGCATGTTTGAGAAAATAATATAACAAAGTATTAGATGCAAACATGCATAGCCATTTTAATTGTGAACCATTTGTGTCCATTCATATTCCTTTGATATCAAAACTTTTAGGTTATAGATTAAATGGAATTTGCATGCCGGAACAATGAACGCATTGATGATAACAATCCATTGTGATCATCCATCCATGTTTCTAGGTCAACATTTCATTGCTTTTCCACGATTTCAACTGCTTTAATTTGTAAGCAAGTACCTAGGTACTATGAGTAACGAAAGTCGATTGACAGTGTTACTTTTTAATAGCATCAAAATTGACCAAATTCATAGCCCTGGGTTTCAGCATTTCATAACCAAGTTTATTTATTTAATTGATGTAAAAAATTATGACACCAGCTCATTTTTTTTTACATCTGTTCAATTTACCTATAATTTCAATAATCATGATTTAAAACCGTTGCTAACTATTTGAGCTCCTAATATTTGGCACCTTAGGAATCCGAAAATATAGGCTAACCTTTGTAAAGATGTGGTACGATAGACATGGGTTACCTAGTTACTTACAAGTAAACAATTTTCATATCATAACTGAATCTAATTTAAACAATATATAAAAAGAAAATATATTATAATCCAGGTAACACAGTAAGCACGAACATAGGTGTAACACAGGATAAGACAATAAGGCGGGAGGAAACGCCCGGGTGCCATCATTGTGTGGATCGGCCGGAGCACACGGTGGAGCATACGGTGGAGGTCTGCCCAGTTTGGGCGGAGCATCGCCGTATCCTCGTGGAGGCGATCGGCGGCGGTGATCCCTCGCGTCCGGCCCTGGTTCAGGCAATGGTATGGAGCGAGAGGAAATGGGAGGTCGTCACCTCCTTTTGCGAAGCGGTAATGCTCGCGAAGGAGGAGGCGGAGCGCGTGAGGGAGAGGCAAATTTCACGCCCTCACGCCCCTAGCCGCCGCAGGATGAGACGCCCAGGGCGTCGGGAATCGCAAGCCGATTTCTGGCCACCGTAGGCGCGGGCTTGCGGACGGTGAGCAATGGGTAGCTCATCGTCCGATAAGGACCAGGCCCAGTATGATGGCGCGTTGAGTTCCACGCGCGCCTCAAAGAGATGTCAGCAGAATTCACGGGGTCCGCTAGGGCCGATGCCTGCCGGGGTTGCGAAGAAAACCGAAAGGGAGATCGTAGCCTCCGGCAACAGGGCAACCGAAGGAACATGGGTGGGTTTTAGTCAGTAAGAGTCTGACACGCCCTCCCGCTCCGCCCAGAGCGGGAGAAGTTATTTGAGGATAAGACAATATAGCTTGAAGTTAGGTAGCTACTTAATTGTAATTACCAATATGTGCTTATTTGTAGTTACCATTTTACTTAATTGTAATTATCAATATATGATTGAGATATTAGGGGCTTTTAATTACCAATATGTGATTTTTGCAGTGAATGATGTTGCTGTCAGCGATGGAGAGAAGGGCTGCGAGCGGGCTGCTTTGATCTTCAAATGTACTGTGGAAAAATCTCCTGATGTACGTTTTTGTTTATTACTATCAAATTAAGCCATAATAGGGTAGCCCAGTTGTAACGGCCCCGACTTACGAGTTACAGGTCGTCGTTCGAACCCAGGCACTGCTTTACTTTCTGCTCTCAAACCTATGAAGGAAAACATCGTAAGGAAACCGGCATGTCCTAGAATCAAAAATTCGAAAACATGTTACATCTACCAACCCGCACTGGGCTCGCGTGGTGTATTACAGTCTACTCCCTCTCGAAGAGAGGCCTGTATCTCAGCAGGGTGCAAAACCTAATTCTAAAAAGAGATAATTTGAAAGTTCTGGTACCTAATGGGTCTTTATTTTATTATTTCAGTTTGACCTTCTTTAAGCCCCCAGACTACTGTGACATCAAGAAGAGCTTCTGTTTATATTTTGTGTTCTACATCGAGTTCACCAGCTGCAATCTTCAGCTTGATTGATGTACCTATTTATTTCATATTCAGTAGAATTAAAGTCCAAATAAATGTATTTAAGCACCTGCCTTGTTTAGTTTTTGTTATTAATTTAGTTTTTAAATCAAAAGAAGTTATTTAAGATTAAATCAAAAGGTTACATTGGCATGCTAAAATAGCCATCGTATCCACCACCAATAGATTGCATTGAAAAACTATAATATGATGAAAAGATCCTATCTAGTCACTAGACGGTTAAAATTCGAAATTGTAATGAAACCTATTATACCACGTATAATAACTAAACTTTAATGTTATCGGAAATACATACATAATTTCGTTTAATACGTGTGTTTTAAACTGTAGTATTTATACGTTGTTACATATTCATTTCGATTAGTATTGGACGAAGCTCGAGATCGATATGTGGAATTTTATTATTCTGCTTTTGGCATTATGCAGCTGTGTTTATGTAAGTATATATAGATATTTTTTCTTTGCTAATTATTTATTACCTATCTATTTGTTTCAGTCAAATTATAATTGCAACCTTTTTCAATATTTTTTTATAC
Source organism: Omphaloscelis lunosa (assembly GCA_916610215.1). Taxonomy (NCBI): domain Eukaryota; kingdom Metazoa; phylum Arthropoda; class Insecta; order Lepidoptera; family Noctuidae; genus Omphaloscelis; species Omphaloscelis lunosa. The sequence goes on from OU744258.1 coordinate 13,224,700, forward strand.
TTTAGGCACGAAAAAAATATAGCACAAGAGGGGTAAACCTGCGTTTTGAAATATTTTTCATAGAAAGAATAATTTAATAATTACAAAAAAATACTAAAGTGTGGTTTCATTTTCTATAAATCACGGTAGAATTAGTTAAAATCTGCTAGTAATTAATCCTATTACTTATTGTTAATTGTATTTTCTAGTAGGTACTAATGCAGTCATAGCTTTGAGTCTTTTCCTATGTAGATAATTATAATGAACGCTTAGACTGTAATAGGATGGCGGTTTGGGTAATTATCAATTTTTATTTCCGAAAAATTAATTCCTATGGCCAGCTATAAACACCAAATTAATATAAAACCCAAAACCCGTGATTTTGAAGGCCCTTACAGAGGAAGAACTGAAGATGCAGCTCACAAAGCTAGTAATGAAATGTAACAAGGACGCGGAGGTGGATATGCAAGAACTGGTGCAGCTTCAGACTTACGTGGTCCCAACCAAGACGGCTACCAAATGTGTGCTGGCTTGCGCTTATAAGGCTGCCGAAATTGTAAGTAGCTTTATTTTACCATGCCAAATTGTTCTGGTAAAATCTTTTGATTTACAAAACCTTATTGAAATTTTATGACAATGCGATGATTCGAGAGAAGTTGTAAAATACATCATTTATCGATTATAGTCTGCTTTTAACTTGTGGGTGTTGAAAAGGTGTTTGTTCTGTATATAGCCTATGATTGGACGACTTTAATAGTGAATGTCGCTTTACGCTCGCTAAGCGGCTGTAACGTACTCACTTCATGTCGTAGATAGTCGCTATCCCAGTGTTAGCCCCTGGCTGGAGGCTTTGAGTTTAGCAGCTTAAGGCAACCACAGGATTGACCGGTTAAATAGTCATGACCTCAGAGGTCAGCTATGAGATGCCCTATTGAAAAATATATATATATGTTACGGCTAAAACCCGAAGTGCGGCTACACCTAGTTTTAGCCCGCTACAACTGGGTGCGACGGGTAGTTGTTGGTAAAACTTGCCTAAATGGACTGGTGTGTTCACAGTTCTAACCTAACCTAACCTACCTTTCAACCATTTTCATTTGCTACAGCTAAATGTAACCAACTGCTACCGGCCGCACCTAGTTGTAGCCGACTAAAACTAGGTATAGCCGCACTTCGGGTTTTAGCCGTGACATATATATATATATATCCCAGTGTTACTCTACATAGTGTAAATAGTCCAAATCGCTTTGGCTAACCACATTAAGGATTATAGGAATTTAGAACTGTTATCTGCAGTTGTTAAATTATAATCAATGCATCTAATCTACGTAGTTTTAATGCAATTCACGAGCAGGTTTTGTGACTAACTAGCTACCTGAACTACTAGCTAACTACTTTACATAATGATGCAAAACCGTAAAATTACACACTGAGATCAATTTATTGTTACATTCGATAGATTGGTGTACAAAATTGTTGTTTAATTTATTCTATAAATACTAATGACTAGTAATCATCCACTCATTAAATATTAAATGTACTGATGTTATCTCAAAAACGCTTTTATGAGATTTGATTTGAAGTATAGATATTTACTGCAAAAATAATGGTACCTCCATTGTTTTGGCTACAATACTAGAATATATACTTAATTACCTTCAACTTATTAGTGACATAACTATAGTAGAAAATAAATAAACTGCCATTTGTAAACTTCATTTTTTTCAGATGAATGCTCAAGGACAGTATAATATCGAGCATGCCTACAAAGTAGCTGAAATGATGAAAAACGGAGATGAAAAACGATTGGAAAATGCAAAGAAAATGGCAGATCTTTGTGTCAACGGTATACATTTTTTTAAAGTCGCTGGTAGTAGAGTTATTGGAATTTTACACGCAATTAGATCTATTTCACACATAAACGCATACAATGTCTGAAGAATGGACAGTTATACCCCTCCGCTATCACACTCAGGATGCTGTTACTACTCACACGCACTCAAATGGGTTAAAACCTTGGTGAAAACAGTCTTACAAAATGTGTAGCACATGTTCTTTTATTCGATGGGATTTCCCATCAGTAAAAATTTGATGAAATTTCAAACTTTGATGAATTTTCAAAAATCTTTCCTTATTTTCATTATACAATATGTAAAAAAACCCTCTCCGATCCGTGAGGGTGGTGGTATCGTATTAAAAGTTATGTGGTAAAATTCAGGTAAAAAGAAAAAAAAAATCGCTACATTTTTACCGGGTTATTAAGACGCAGATATATGCCCAGTGGTTTTGACTGTGCATTGTCTGTCAGAGAATGAATGAATTTAAGTTTTTTTTTCAAACTTTTTGTTTTTAGTGAATGATGTCAAGGTGTCTGACGGAGAAAAAGGTTGTGAGAGAGCAGCTTTGATATTCAAATGCACGGTAGAAAATGCTCCAAAGGTTAGTAATAAATATTCAGCAAAAGTTGGCACTGTGAGGAGCATCGACATCTAAGCTTAGCTTATTATCCTTTACGATTGGTCATTATTTCGTTGCCTATGAGGTGATCATTGTAGTATGATGCAATTCACGGTGGTTATGTTAAATCATCGAGCCCGATGATACTGTGAAGCCCACAGTAATCCGCTGTGTGCGGGAAGCACATAACCGGTCGAAGAGGAGGTGCTTGGTCCCCCAAGGCCTATGTCCAGAACTGCAGTGGACGTCATTCGGCTGAATTGATGATTATGATGATGTTAACTCAGTTTACTTCGGTATTTTAGGGATTTATTCTGTAGCACGTAGCTGCGTAATAGCTTCTGACTGCCAATCTACCTTCAGTTGAATCAGGTTAGTTTTGTATAAAAGAGTTAGGGGGACGGATAAGACCCCATTTAAGGCCAGTTTAATTTTTATTTCCACGTGGTTCTGTAAGCGCAATTAGAAGATTAAAATGTGACGAGTTCGCGAACGATTTAAATTCTCATTTGTCTAGAATCAGGTTCTAGATGTTTGTTTTTTGTCTTAGTGCAAATATTTTGACGGCCAGTAAAATTCTAATTATCATCATATATTTAATTTTAAATCGCCTTTGTATGCACTGGCTGAAAAAATACATTTGAAGAGGCTACTTTTTAAGACTCCTCACAGGAAAACGCAAATGGTGTTATTAATATAATCCACGTCAACGAGATTTTGAAAGATTTCAATAGGTAATTTATAACATTTTTTCTTACAGTTCGGATTCAAGCTGTAAACTGAAGATTGATGTGATGCTCCACAGTATTATTAAGGTTATTTTTATGAAATACTTATATTTTTTTTAACATTAAATAATTAAGATTAGTCAATTGTTTTTTCTGTTTCTGAAGCAAGGCCTGTAGCCATCATGCTAAGAATTTAACACAAATTGTCTGGCCTTTATCTAGCTTCTTCTTCTTTCTTCCTTTCTTCTGATAGCCTTCTACGTTCATGTCAATGGTTTGGAATTCAAATATTTTTAGAGTTCCACTGAACTAGTGGCCCAATTAAGATTGCCTCTTGTGATGTTCGGACACAGTGAACAAGCCTGTAAGTAAAACACCTCAATGCTGTGTTTGCAAATCAAATAAGATAATCTTATAGTCAAAAGGTACATTTATGGTTAAGGCAATTTCCAACTTCGGTGTTATAATCAAAGATTAGCTATTCTTTTCACCACGAAACTATTTTAAAGCGACCTCTACAGAACGCATAATTAACTATCAGCTGCGTCCACTGATTCAACTTGAATGTTTTGTGTGGGTAAGTCACAGAGTTCACTAAGCACTGGGAGTTTTAGTTCGACAGCAAACCAACAGAGAGCGCTGATTTAAAAAATAACTAGATAACTTTTACTACTAGGTAATAAAATGTATCTTGATAATTTTCTCGTTATGCATTTTATTACTAGTAAGATTAAAAAAATAAATGCAAATTATTATGATTAAATCATGATAATGCAGTACTGCTTCTGGTTTTAATAGACTACTAGCATTTAAATAATAGTTGAAAAGAGATCTTTCTTTTCAAACAATATTCCTAACCAATGGGGACGCCTTGCTAACCGTAACGTGTCACGCCATGACTCACACATGGGCATTTTTAAAGCGAGTTTTTCAATACCCCTTGCGCTCGAACACGCTCAGTCTGCCGTGCGTGTGCGCATACATAGAAAGGTCAGCAGGCAACTTCATTCAAAACTGTCTCGGCAGTTCGAACTTCACTCGTTTCGTAAGTCAAACACCGTATGATCGGTTCTTTGATGACGTTTGACCAAACAATTGTCGGATTATTGTTTGTTTTGTCAATATTTCTGTGAGTATATCGTTTGTGGACTGAGCTACATGCTGTGCAAGTGATTTGTATATATTCGGTGTCTGTGTCAATATCTTTGTAATTAAGTCTTAGTTTTTAACGAACCGATAAGCTGTTTCGAGCCAGTTTTTTCTACTATTTTTGCTGTTTGTGTTATGTTTAAGTTGATTGTGTGGTGTTTTTAGAAAAGGTCTTATTCATATTTTGGGATATTTATTTGGTAAGTACCGAGCTATTAATATCTTTGCATATACAACATGTACTATTGCAGTCATGCTTGATAAGGTGGAAATGACTTGATAAGGGGAAATCTTTTAAGAATAATGTGTTGTACAAAACGTTTATTATACTTATTAAAAATAACCTAACCATCATTTAATTACTCAGTTACTTTAGGAGTTCTTAATTTAATTGGAATCGGGATGAATCTATCATCATCATTATTGCTATTATAATTTGCTGGAGATTTCGTTACTTGTTCAATATTTCTTTTAACTGAAGATCGAACCTTTCTTACTCCAATATTACTTTGCTCACCCTGCAGGTTATCTGTTTTAAATACTTTTCTTTTAGTGGTCTCAGTAAGGGATGCGATTTTCAAAATTCTATTCTGCTTAATTTTTTTTCTCAAATCCTCTTTAAGGTGAACAATTTTGTTGACATTACTTTGTTCGTTAATTTTATCTTCGTACTTTGTGAATGCATCTGATGGGAAATCAGGCCCAGTGATTTCTTCAGTATCTCGTCTTCTGCGTTTACCAGATACCACTCCAAGTTGGAGAAGGACTGGGTTACTGACCAGTGCTGCAGCTGCACCCAATAAAGCTAATCCAGCTATTGGCCATAACACAGTTTTTGCTGCTAGAGCCTGTAACATAAATAATAATTAATCATAAAGTAATTCAGTAACGCTAGTTTTCAGTAGGCATTGACAGAAAATCATACATTAAAATAATAAGAAATTGAATTAGATTTAAGGCTCGTGCAGACCAGCGCGATATCGCGGGCGCTACAAGGGTCGCGCTGCCTGTAGCGCCCGCGTTATCACGCCAGTTTACACGAGCCTTATACTCTTTAATCTATTAGGTACCAGTCCAATAGGTAAACTGATATTATGTTCACTGATATTAGGCATAAATAAATATTATATAATATTTCCTGGCAGCCTCATGGAGAGATCCAAAAACCTACGATCTACCTCAGATGCTTCCACGAAGAACTCGCAAAACAACACGAATGCTTGCAGAAATTGAAAATCTAGTTCGTAATTAAGCAAGAGATGATAATTTACAACCATTAAAAAACTAGGCTAACAAGAATCTAATGAAGGAGCGTGGGAATATTAAAATAGGCAACAGGGCCGGAGTAATTTACTCAAGGGTAATAACAAACATGGGACGGACGTTAAACTACATAGGTATGTATCCAACGAAATCATTAGGTATAATGTCTCAAAACACATAGGTTTGCGTAGGACGGAATGTGAACTAAGGAACTAACAGACACAGAAATAGATACCCTACATGTTCTGAATTCTAAACTATCTACATTAACGGTTGTGTAATCTAAATGGTTTAAAGCCGGAAATATTTTACGAACTGTCAAGACTCCGGTCTAAATTTCGTTACCAGTGAAAGAACTGTTCACGAATCCTGATAAGTAAATCTGTAACAATGGATATCGATCAGACACCTAACAAGAGAAGAACGCGATCGAATTAAGGTCCTAAATGGCAATCAACAAAATTACCAAATGCATTTCTTTTACTGAAGACCCATGACAATATTAGCATCTAGCAATAAATAATATTAGCATCGATGATAAGGACAATGCTAGGCTTTAACAATGATTTCTTGAGTTACTGTTTCACCAATGTAAATATTTCTGATGTGTACCTACCGTCAGACATGTCAGCTATGGTCGAAACGTTATTCAAACTTGATTAATTAATATGAATTTCATATCCTGTTGCCTGCTTGGTTGCAATACAATAAACGGGCGGCCTACCTATTGGTAATTGGCCACCGCATTGCATTTGCTTGTCATCCCGGAGACAAAGCTGAAATATCTCATCTGTAGGTAATTAAATCGACACCCATTCCCTTCACACTGGACACAGTAACGCTGCTTGGTGACGAGACTATGCAGCACTTCCCCGTTAAGTTTTTAGTTTTACAAGTAATAAGGTAGGTACTTACAGCCTCTCTAAATGAATATTACTTACATGCTTATAATGTTTATTATACGACCCATGGTTTGAGTGATGGTGCTTATGTCCGGAGTAATGGTGCCCGTGATCGTGGGAAGAAAAATATTCCGGATGATCATGAGGATCATGATAATTATGATGATCACCATGAGGATAAGAATGATGGTGATCATGTTCAAAAGTAGGAGGACCATGGACTTCTGGGCGATGTTCGTATAGGTGATAATCATTCCCGTGGGTGTAATGATTACCTTCCTCGTAATCGTTTATTGCGTAGCCTGAAACAAAGGAAACCTGTATAATTTTTGGAGTTCGTGATGGTGATACGATACCTGGAAGTGCAGTCACTCCGGGTTAAATACTCAAAAACTACTTTTAGATTCGAGGCTGATTGTACCTAGTTTCATACTAAAGCCACTTTAAAAGAGTCAGAAGAAAAGAGAGAGCTAGGTATAGCTAAGTATCTAACCCCTTATTTATAAAAGTTACTTGAAAGTCAAGTAATGATTGATTGGTTGGTTGTAACCATAAGTTGTTTGACGTTTAAGCTTCTCTTGACTTTAAGCAACGTTAGTAAATAAAGGCTTTTATTTTTGAGAACGTTTACATGAACATCGCCTATTAAAATTGGTTGTTGAACTATAAACAAGCCAAAATCTGCTCTTAATAAGGGTATATTAACGAACCATATTCATGTTTTCTAATGACATTAGAGGGATGTTTGTGATGCAAAAATGTTACATATGAGAAGCTCATTGTTAGACATAGTTAAGGCTATTATAACATATATGATGCCGTTTGTCGCACAGTAGTGAGCAGTGTGATCACTAGCATAATTTAGTTATGAAATGCAGTGTTAGAAAATCAGAACAGAAAAAAGTATAGGAACAGTCATAACAAAAAAGGTATTTCTGTTAAAACAAGACCAAGAGGACCATATCAATACTTTAATGTCTTTATCCAATATGAAGAGAAGAAAAGTCATGTTAAGTACCTTATGATAGACTCAAATAAAGCTAGTGTAAGTAAACTATTTATATCGATAGTGGTGATAATATTGATGATGCACGATACCTGGTTGATCATGATACAGTAATCCCCGGCCATTACTTGAGCTGGACAACGCGCTATCGGGTATTTCCTGCAAAATGACCGATATGATTCATTCATTTTCTCAAGAAATGTTTATTTTCTTCTTTTTTTATTAGCACCCATACGATAAGATGTTGAGTGGAGACATTCAATGGAGGAAATAGTTTAACAGAATGTTTATACCAATGTAAAGTTAAGTTAGTAAATAAACGTGTTTTGAAAAAGGAATAAATAGCTCCCAGAAAAACACTAGATTTTAATGAAATAGACAACTTCTCAATTACAAGAATTTCGGTTGACATCTTGACAATTGTCAACGCTAAGATGGAGGTACTGCATCATTATATTAATTTTATTCTGGTAGTGACCTCCAATACAAGCATTTAAAACGTACATCTGTTATTCAGGTATATTCAAACAATACGACTATATTAATTTAAAATACAAATATCTGTAATGTGAAGTGAGAATACTTCATATACTGTCAGTATATGAAGTATTCTCACTTCACTCATAGATAATACACTCTGAGGTTTTTTTTAAAGGACTATCTCATTGTTACTTTGCCAGTCAAAATTCTTCCGCAAGTCATGAAAACGTCCTCCCAATTGAAAGAATAGTCGATTCCTTAAAGATGTTTCTTTCTGATAAAATAATTAAATACAATTAGCTCTTGGCTGCGGTCCGATGGTTCGATACAATCGTCTGAACACTGCCCCTTTTCACATGGCACTCAATGTTTCTACTTCAATTGATGGCGTTACACGGCATTACTTTCCTTTTAAAATGTCTACAAACTTGTTCTCTTTAAGGTGAAACATTTTACTTAGTGTATTTATTTTAACTCTTGCTATGACTCAGAATTTCGGAATTTATACTATTTATATTTTGATGAGGTCAAGTATTTGTATGGAATTAATAAGCCCCCTCAATATCTTTTTGTTCAATGATGGCTTAAATCTCTTTAACCAAGTTATTTGAAACATGCATGCTCTTAGATATTTGAATACAATCCTCGTCTAACAAGCTATATATACGAAAGTGTTTGAGTCATGTATTTTTTCTCATTTCGTATCGAGGTTTTGTTCCGAAGCATTATTCATTACTACGGGGAACTGATCTGATATCTGACTAACTGTTGCGTTGAGGTCGAGGCCGTCACGGGAAAAGATTCTCAGTTATGCATCTTAAAATCCCTCTTTCAATGGCTCTTTAATGCTTCTTATCTTTCTACATATATGTGGTCTATAGAGCTTTTAATTTTAGGAATTCGCTACTTATATTAAGGTTGCCATCGCCAAATTAAAAAAACCAGGATTAGAAGGTGAAAATACCAGGACATTTTGGATTAAAAACAGGACACAGAATAAAGCAACACGCAATGGATACACGTTCAATGAAACTCAATTATGTATTTACTTTATTTAAACAATTTTTAATGAACGAATCTTCTAAAAACCGGCCAAGTGCATGTCGGACCACGCACAATGAAGAGTTCCGTAGTTGGGATGAAGTTATCCCAAGAACAAACTTAACATTGTAGTTGAAAAACATGTTCACACATTCCAATTGCAAATTTATTTACATTAATTTGCAATGTGTTGTACGCTTAATATTGAGAGATTTACCATGTTATATTAAGACCATAGACTTCTTATAGGTTTTCCTGTAATATATGAGTAAAGAACCATTCTACGAATTTTTTTTCAAAATTTTTGGCTCGGTTGTTTCGGAGTTAAGGGGGGCATAGTAAATTTTCATAAATTTTCTTAAATGTCTGTAAAAGTATTTATATTAAAATTATAACAAAAAAGAAATGGGATTCTCACAACAAGCTATTTTTTTATTAACCGCCTTCAAAAAAAAAAGGAGGAGGTTTCTCAATTCGACCGCATATATATATTTTTTTTATGTGTGTTCGCGGATAACTTCGTCGTTTATGAACCGATTTTGATGATTCTTTTTTGTTGAAAAGGAGATAACCATGATAAGGAAACCAGGATCTGATGATGGGATCCTGGAGAAATCGAGGGATCGATTCAAATATAATAGGCAAACTTATAGCGATTTGGGTATTTTTTATAGAAACTCGTGCACCATTTGATGCATCATTTGCAAAGCACCATTTCCTGATGGAACATCAGTTCCTGATGTTCCATTTCTCCAAATGATGCTTTCCAAGAGCAACTGTCTTTATCATCAGATGAAGACCACGAATCGCCACCGGAATGACTCAATAATAAGTATTTGACGGGTTGCGATTCGATTACTTTAATATGGTTGCAATGCAATTTATGCTCATCACAATGCACATGGAGAAGTGGAGCTGATGGTGAAGTACCAGGAGAACTCCTCAATGATTCACGTCCCTGCATCAGGAAAAGCAAGATTTTGTAAAAGGTGATGAGCAGTTGAGACTAGGCTATTGTAACTTAGATAAATTACAAACTACACACTAAAAAGCGAGAAATTAAAATTTTTTTACAATAAAAAAAAACAGTCAACTTCCAAAAAAAAAAACACTACAAAGCTACGAATAAAGAAATTATTCGTAGCTACAAAGTAAAAATAACTTAAATTTCGGAAGTCGGTGGCAAATAACTAAAATACAAAACCAAAGACACCGACTTCCGAAATTTTAGTTATTTTTCACTTTGTAGTGTTTTTTGGAAGTCGGTTGTTTTTTTTGTAAAAAAGTTTTTAATATTCTTATTTGTCCCTAAAAGTGACCCCCATATTGAAAATTCATTTATTTATATAACACGTTCGTATTTGGGTTACAGAAATACACGTGTAAAAGGAGATGGGGAACGGTGGGCCCAAATGTAATAAGTTAAGATATGATCTAAAAAATTGGACATATTTTTTATCTTTGAATATCAAAAACCAGCTCAATTCTCATTCGAAAGCGGAGAAATATGATAAATAAGAAATTTGATTATCGATAAAAGTAATCGATTACATAACTAAAAAGAAAACCTGTACCCTAGGTAGCACTAGGTAATATAATTAAGGTCACGCCTGAATCAATTAACTATATAATATAATTAACTCAAAGTAATTAAATGCACTATTATACTTTTATCTACAGCTATGCTATAAATCCTCTATAAAAGTTTCTGAAACAGTTAGCTTATTGCCAACATTAAAACAGCCAGTGTCATAGTAACCATAATATCATCAAAATAAGTGTTATAACGTTGTACAAAATTTCATTATGTAACTCGAATTTCAAAAAAAGAACATTGTCATGTATGCAACTGCTTGTTTCCATCAATTTTTGTAATGGAACGTTTAAACGGGGATAGCAGCACCCGCTGTAGCGCATGCGCGGTGATGTGCTGGTGCGGGCGACATTCATACGTGCATTTGTATTTATTTAACCATTTATGCACACACATATAAACAGATAAGAAGAAAGGAACAGAAAAATACGTACAAAGGCAATGCTTATTTCTAAAGAAATCTCTTCCAGCATACCTGCGACAGGAAATGATAAAAAATGAGATGTAGACAACGTGTGTAACTGAATTTCGTGTTTTTTTTTAAATTCTTTATCTTGAATTGCAAACACCCAATGGTTTCAGAACCTTTTATAGAGGATTCATATCATGGGTGTAGATAAAGTCATGTATGCAACTGTTTATAATTAAAACACTCAAGTGATACTACCTAACCCACATTCGTGTTTTAATAATATATTATACAACAGTTGCAAAAATAACTATTATACAATATAGTGCATTTAATTTAAATAAAACATCATTAATGACTGAAAAAACAAAAAAATTATTATCAATTTTATATCGATTAAAATCAGTCTTATATTTTTAGTCTATGTTATTGACACTAGACATTAGTGGTGGGACGTTGTCGAATTTTTAACAGACGAAACCGTTTTCCCGACGACGAAAACGGTTAAAGGACGAAATTTATCCAACATGGAATAGAATAGCGTTTTCGTGGAGCGCAGTTTCTTACAACAATCAACGATTTGAAATGAATTAAATGGTTTTTTCGCATCACAAACAACAGCATTGGCAACTGGTAATAAATACATTATTGACTGTATTTAATTGACAAAGAGTTCACATTTTATTGTAAGGACTGTTTTACGAGTGTGATAGATAGTTCAATCATTGTACCCGACTGTATTTTCTAAAATGAAAAATAAAAAATCGTAATAAAAAATCCAAGTAGGTACTTCGAAGACTGGTTTGTGCAATGAAGACTGTTTGAAGTTGAACCCAGGACGTAAAACGGTTTCATCATCACAAAACATAAAACGGTCTTTGTAAACGGTTCGTTGTCGCAACGCCCATCCCTACTAGACAGCTGCCAGTGGTTTCGTGTTTTCCGATGCGTTTTGAGTGCTTTCCCGATTATTTTTCATATTCAACGACCATTGCTTTGTTTTTTATGGATTGTAACCCTATGCCTTGTACAACCCTTGCTTTCACACTGGACACCAAAGATCGCTCACACAATTGACTTGAAATTGTTATTTTGGATTTTACCTCCGCTTTGTGGATTGGTTATTGTTGAAACTATGGATCGCTGTGTCAATTGTGGGATAGCAACTAGTCACTGCAAGACACTAATATGCGTTTGAATCTATAAATTCACACCATTTTTATCTCGTTACATTCAGGCCTAAGAGTGTATGTAATCGTTTCCGTCTCCTTTCAACTTAATCGGTCTATTTGATGCGTAGCAAATTGACGTTATGTTATTATTATTTTCTTGCCTTATCTTGTATATAATTATTTATTCTTATTGAATGTTACTAAATTTTTCAACTCCATCGTAGTGAGAAGGAGACAACAAGCAGAGTATACGTTACATCTTTCTTTTTTTTTAATACCCCGCGCCCCACGTTTTAATGTTATAGAAAAAAAATCTATGACCTTCAAACGCGAGGCGCGGCGTTGACCGTTAAACGTAATGTTGAAGGCGCGAAATTTAAAATACAGGACTTTACCGGATACTTAAAAACTCAGGACGTTACTTAAAAACTATCCAGGATACCTCAGGACTCCCAAAAACCAGGGCATATCCTAGGAAAACAGGATGGTTGCCAAGCCTAACTTATATTCGCTCGTGATGTTGTCAGAAAAGGAATAATCGCTAATAATATGGTTGTTTTCATAATTTAGCTCGAAATTGTAAACACTATTGTATTATGAGGTGATGAAGTATAGTTGCACGAGATTTTAAGCAAAGAAGAATTGTGGCTGCTTTTAATTTTCCATCAAACAGATAAAGATAAACAGAGGAAGTCATAAACTCTTTATATAATAGAATTACGTTATTTTTAGCCCACATCAACCACAGAGACAAAGGCCCCCGAGTGAATGCTTTCTGTTGATTATTGTCTGCATATTGTGAAATGCTTAACTGTGTAATAGGTACGTCACCACAAATTACTGACACTTGTGTACAAAAAAAAAAAACACTACTAAGTAAAAGGATCAGAAGTGAGGAGGTGAAATGAATCACAGTAATGTAGGTATTTCTTCGTTATATTAGTCTTCACAAATAAACAATTATAATTTGTACTGGTTATCACGAAGTAATCTCGTTAAATTCACAAAAGCTTGCACGAAAAACTGATCGGTAATTCTTTATGAAAAGTCCCTCGCTTGCTTATGTCTAAACTGACATTTGCGTCACGTTCACAGTCGCGTTCAAATAACATTATGAAATCCGCACAGATAAAATATGACACTCTTTATCAATAGAGCAAATAATACTAAATGTAAGGCTGGAAAATATAACAGTCGGCCATTCTGAACTTGACGAGTCCTCTCGTACCTGGTAGTTCAATTGAATGAATCTTAAAGTAAGAATTACACTTAATAAAAAAAAATTAGAAACTGAAGTCGTACAATCATTCATGTTTTTACTTTACTGCTTCGGCCATCTAGTATACCAGAAATTGTTCCATCAATTTAAAAAAAATGTGTCAAAAACAAAAAGGAGAAATAACCTAACATGTAAAATAATGTAATCTTATTCAGATAATTTTAACGTATTTGCACACTCTCTTATTAACTTATCGACCTCATAGGTATATATGGAAACCGTAGGTACAATTATTACAATAATTATGTTACTAACAAAAAGAAACAATACAGTGAAAAATACAACATCTATCAATTCAATATCAGAATCATTTTCACAAGGTATAACTCAACGTATTCGCACACTCCTTTTTTTTTTTGGCTTATCGGCCTCATATGTGTGAAAATGCCGTTGACAATATCTTACTAACAAAAGAAATAATAAACTGTGAAGAAAAACATACAATATGTACCAATCAATATCAGAATCCTTTCTACAAGGTATAACTCAACGTATTCGCACACTCCTTTTTTTTTTGCTTATCGGCCTCATATGTGTGAAAATACCGTTGACAGTATCTTACATACTCCTTCATTTGGCTTATCGGCCTCATATGTATGCAGATACTCTACTTAGATACACAGATGCTCCCAAAATTGGCTTATCGGCCTTATATGCATCTTGTAACTTTCAATCTTATGTCAATCATTTACATTCTTTAAATCATTTTATACTTGTATGACATATCAAAGTATTTCCAAATTATTCAATCAATTACATTTTCAAGTTAAATAGCATTATGCTAAATAAAAATATCAATTTCATACCCCATTATTTACATCTTGATTATAGTCATTGTCTACTTCAGATTCTTTGCTGGACTGATCTGAACCCTCATCTGTGTCATTCAAGTACTTTTGGGTATATGTCAACCAAGGATAAATTTTATCTACCGATATAACTGCTTCATACCTCCTATTCTGTTTTCGCGTCAAGGGAGTGTCCTCCACGACATATCTGTCATGATCTAATGCTTTAGTTATTCTATAAGGGCCTTGTATTTTAGGTAATAACTTTTTTGATTTCCCGTTATTATTTGATATTTCCCTCTCTATTCTAACCAAATCTCCCGCTTTATAAATTGTAGCCTCTTTCCTCTTTTTATCAAATCTGTTTTTCTGCTTAATTTGTTCATTCGAAACCCTCAAATTTACTTCGTTCCTAACTTCACTTAATGTTTTTGATTCGTTTCCATCGCAATCTAACAATGAAGCTATCATCCCATCTCCCTTGGTTCGTACTCTTATGCCAAATAATACTTCGGATGGACTTTTACCTGTAGTTTTGTTAATCGTCGTAATTATAGCTAACTGTATCTCCTCTAAGTGTCTATCCCATTCATTTTCGGGGCAATTATGGTTTTTGGTGGCAAGTGAAGCTAAAATTGTACGATTGAAACGCTCTACTTGACCATTTGCTCGAGGAGTTGCAACTGCGTTTAAAACATGACGTATACCTAGTTTATTTATATAATCTTTGAAACCTTTACTAGTAAAAGACGTTCCTCTATCACTTATTATTCTACTTGGGACACCAAACAGACTAACATAATTGTTCAGAACTTTCAAAGTTGTCCTTGTTTTGGTATTTTTAACGGCATACAAATTTATATATTTTGTATATGCATCGATTATTACCAGGATATAGGTATTTTTAGATTTACTTTTGACAAATGGTCCTAGATGATCTAAATGGATGGTGTGAAAAGGTTGGTCGACTTTTGGGATAGGATGCAGCATCCCCTGTTTTTTCCCGCCGGGTATTTTGTGATAAGAACACTCCAGACAAGACTGGACATACTTCTTTACGAATTTCCTCATTTTAGGAAACCAATATAAATCTTTTAATTTATCGAGAGTTTTTTCCATACCAAAATGACCTAATTCGTCATGATTCTTTCTTAATAATTGCCACCTTACCCCTTTTGGCACCACCCATTTAAGTTGGTCATTAACTACACGATAAACCTTTCCATTTTTAAGCTTGTAATTTTTATAGATATCCATTACACTTTTAGCGTCAGAATCTTCTAATATTTGTTTAATTTTTTTAATTTCGTCATCAACATTTTGCATTGTAGCTAACCAATCCTCTGTCTCGACCGCTAGAATATCAAATACAGGTTCGGATTCAACACTTTGTTCGATTGCATTTCTGCTGAGTGCATCTACGTGATTCATTCGAGTGCCCGACCGATATTCGATACTGCAGTCATACTCTTGCAATTGTAACCACCACCTTGCTATTCTGGGTATTATATCTCTTTTGGACAAGGTCGTTCGCAACGCATTACAATCTGTAACTATTGTAAACTTTATTCCTAGAATATAAACCCGGAACCGATTTAAAGAGGCAACTAACGCTAGCGTCTCGAGCTCAAAAGAATGATACCTTTGCTCTTCAAAATTAGTCTGCCGACTGTAATACGCAACAGCTCGCCACCTACCCGATGCGTCTTCTTGCAGAAGAATACCAGCAATGCCAGTTTTACAGGCATCGGTATGAACTTGAGTTTTAGCGAGGTGATTATATATTGCCAAAATTGGCCGTTTTATTAATTCTGACTTTAATGAGACAAACGCTTTAGCCTGATCTGGGCCCCACTCCCATTTACTATCCTTTTTTAATAATTTTGTTAGGGGTGACGCTATTATTGCAAATCCTCTGACAAACCGCCTAAAAAAACTTGCAAGCCCAAGAAATTGACGTACTTCATGTTGATTTTTAGGTGCCTTATATAATCTTACGGCTTCTGTTTTCCCAGAACCAGGTCTAACACCATCCTCCGAAATTTCAAACCCCAGATAATCAATTTTAGTATAAAAAAATTTACATTTGGCAACTTTAAGAGTGAGGCCAGCATTCCTCAATAACTGGAGTACAGCTTCCAATCGCTCCATTCCTTGTTGGACATTTTGTGACGGTATTATAATATCATCCATGAAAGCAAAGGCCTCACTATTTCTGGTATTCTTTAACATTTTGTTGATGGTTTTTTGAAAAACAGACGGCGCATTGGCTAACCCAAATGGCATACGCGTAAACTGGTACTGCCCATCAGGTGTTACAAATGCGGTTTTGTCCTGAGAGGACGGAGCGATTGGTATCTGGTAATACCCAGATGCTAAATCTAATGTAACAAAGAATTTATAACCCCCAAGGTTGTCAATTTGGTCCTCCACTCTTGGTAATGGGTAGTGCTCTTTAACTGTCTTGGAATTCAATGCCCTGTAATCTACACATAGTCGTTGGTCACCGGTTTTTTTTTGTACAAGTAATATTGGACTAGCATAAGACGAAGTGGATTCCGTGATAATTCCGCTATCCAACATCTCCTGTATCATACCCTTAACTTTCTGTTTTTCAACATGAGCTAACCTGTATGGTCTATATACAACAGGCGTAGTGTCGTGTAAGGTTATGGTCATTTCTGTTAAATTTGTCAATCCTAAGTCACTTAGACCGAATGAAAAACAGTCCCTGTATTTTAATAACAAAGTTTTTAATTTTAAAATCTCGTCAGGTGTTAATTTATCTCCTACAGAGATTTGATTTATAATAGCTTCAGGTTCCTCAACTTCGATTTTATTTATATTTAAAACATTATTGTCTTTAATAATGGGAGCTCTCGTCAATAAAATGTTTTTAATTAATTTTAACGGTTCTGAGCTCAAATTTACTAAGAAAATACATCCAAAACCATCAGTGATTGTATAAGCGCCAGGCATAATATAATAATTTTGTTTGCCTACCGTACGTATAGACCCACGCACATAAACAGTGCAAGTAATTTTATTTTCAACTTTTATCGGCACAGCTACCATAGAATTAATGCATGTATCTGATTCTATAATTAATTTTAGTTTTTCTGCTACACTGTCATATATTAGCTGCTTTTGTAAAATTAAGTGCTCATCAGTTTTAATAATGATTATGCCGGTTTGTTCAGTAAATGTATGACCTAATAATATTGGATACTTAAGCAGGTCGTTTCTTACTATCAATACTTCTGTTGCAGCCGAAATGCCTTGAACAGTTAAATTAACAGTTGATTTACCAATAGGACTAATCAATGTATCACCAAAACCTTTAAGAGATGGCAGATGTGTAACAGTGTATGACACTCCTAATGTTTCAAAATCGCTTTGTCTAATGAGAGTACTCTGACTTCCAAGATCAACATAACAAGTCATTAATTTACCATTCACAACAATATCTAGTACGTATTTACTGTCCAAGTCACCTGCTATTTTTACTTCCGACACCATCTTGTCACTGTTTTTATTGTTTGTGCTATTACTACTACTAGCAGTATTATCAACGGTGTTCCTTAAGAGTCGTCTGCACGAAACTGACTGGTGTCCAAGTTTTTTACAGATGTTGCAGGTTACTAGAGGTTTCAAGCATTTAAAACTAGGATGTCCTACTTCACCGCAATTAAAGCATTTGATTGTGCTACTACTGTTACTACTCTTATTGTCACTTTGACCTTCAACCCGCTTCTTCAAGAATGGTCTCCTAACTTCTTTACTATCTTCTATTTTAACCGTTTGTAAATAAGCTAATAATTGTTCAGGCTGGTTATAGTTAGCTGCTTGAGCACCCAACCGCATGCTTCTGTCTTCTAACCCATTTATAATACAGTCTATCGCTTTTTTACCATAAATTTCACATCTATTCAATAAATTCATTTTATGATAAAAATATGTCTCTAGCGTTTCATTAGGTTTAACTTTCCTATCTAACATTTCTTGTAATAATTGTGCATAATTAGTAACGGATGGAAATGTTTTAATTAATTTATCTTTCCATTCCGACCAAGTGAAATTGACAGAAGGAAGTCCTTGATACCACACCTTGGCTAACCCCATCAACTTAGGTAGGGAATAATGCAACAATTGTGGTTCACTCCACCCATACAACTTAGAACATTCTTCTAATTTATTTATCCAAATATCAACAGTCTGTTCTTTGTTAGAGGGATCAAATTCAGGAATAGCATTATTGTTTATTGAAAAATGATTCTGCGAAGTAGGCAATGACTTTAACAAACTTAACAACTCACGGGCAGAAACATTAATCACAGATTCCTCAGTTCCTTGCTTAGCATTATCCTTTTCTGAACGTCTGACACTAGATTTTGAAACAGGCTTGCTTCTTGAAGAGGCACCATCAGTAGAAGAAAGCGTACTTACAGTCGAAGACCGCCTCTTACTCCGCTGGTGTCGATTTCGACGCTTTCGGTTTCGGTCATCACGCCTGCTGCGACGATCCTCTGGTGTTCCACTTTTACGCCGCCTACGTCGCCTTTGTGGTGAAGATTTAGAGTCGCTGCCACGATCGCGACGTCTTCGTGAGAAACTCCGCTTTCTTGATCGACGATGATGCACTGGGTTAGGGGGAGTCCCCGACTCCTGCGTAAGTCCTCGTTCAGTTTCTTCAGTTTCAAACATCGCAACGACGCCGACAGTTCTTTTATATTATATGTGTCACTAGTTCGTAGGCGTGGTAGGAATTAGATCCTTTTACTATCCCACTTCTGAACTAAAAGGATCAGAAGTGAGGAGGTGAAATGAATCACAGTAATGTAGGTATTTCTTCGTTATATTAGTCTTCACAAATAAACAATTATAATTTGTACTGGTTATCACGAAGTAATCTCGTTAAATTCACAAAAGCTTGCACGAAAAACTGATCGGTAATTCTTTATGAAAAGTCCCTCGCTTGCTTATGTCTAAACTGACATTTGCGTCACGTTCACAGTCGCGTTCAAATAACATTATGAAATCCGCACAGATAAAATATGACACTCTTTATCAATAGAGCAAATAATACTAAATGTAAGGCTGGAAAATATAACATAAGTGAAAAATAACTTTAATTTCGGGAGTCGTCGGTGTCTTTGGTTTGAATTTTCGTTTTTTGCCACCGACTTCCGAAATTAAAGTTATTTTTCACTTTGTAGTGTTTTTTTTGGAAGTCGGTTGATTTTTTTTTTGGAAAAAGTTTTTATTTTTTACTTTTTAGTTGCTACCCCACACAAATTCGAATAACACTACCTGCTATGTAAATAACAGTCACAGGAACTTACTTATTGTATAATCCACATACTACGTGAAAAAAAATACGTATTATTGAAGCTAACTCAAGAACTATCCAAGCAAAATTAATAAAATTTGTATGGGACTCCCTTGAGAGCATACCCTTTCAAAATCGGTTGACAATTGACAGAGAAATGGACGGACATAGATAAAAAAAAAAAAAACTAACATACGCCTCGATCATATAACCTCTTCCTTTTTGGAAGTCGGTTAAAAAACAGGAACAGAACAATAAGCAGTTGGTACCCTCCTTGTTTTATGTATTAGCCGATCACATCGAAACTTAATTAAATAAAAATAGTGTTAATTTATTTAAAACTGCCAATGTTTATATTGTATCAACTGCCGGTTGAGTCACGTTTCCGTTCCAGCAAGTTTATCAAGAATGTGGACCATGTCAGTGATATTCCCACAAGCAGCCTCGGCCTGTCGTATTTCTGCATTTGAAATGTGCTAAATGCCGTCAGCTATGCGGCGAAGTAATTGCGCCCGGTTTAAGTACTCTAATTATAAATACAATTTAGCCCTTCGAATACATAACACATACCCACTACTGCATACTTATCAGGATCATAATTATCGTTTTCGAGTCCACTGGTGTTATAAGTGCTAAGAAATTAAGATTTATTAAAATACCCACCTTGAACTTAATCAGGTCGCTGGCCGGTGTAAAGGTTGAATATTTTCCTAAATCCTCTTTCTGTAACGTTTTCACGTTTGTTATGTTCTGAAACATTAATATATAATTTTAACATCATGCTCTTCCATATTATTATTTTGAGTATTTTATTTTCTATTTACATTGATATCAACCGCTAAATAATCTCTTAAATGAGAATTAAAATTTGTATTAGACACAGCGTCACATCTGGCTACATCGTATTTTGCAGTCCAAACAATGACGAACAAGACTTGATATTTGTTAGACATGAACCACATAATGTCACTTAAAACACAAACGCAGACACTGAAAACCAACAAGAAGCTTATGGAAACACAAGTAACTATGATGCTGGACGGGCTAATACGGTATACTTTATAAAAAATGGTGGCATAGAAGAGGGGGATGGTTTGAATGACAATTTGAGGAGACCGAACAATGCTGCAGTCCAAGATTATGGTCACACCCTGTTGACTCGATTGCGAAGTCGTTTCTCCGGCTTTGTTCATAATAAATTATAATGATGGTCATGTTTGTTGAATTGTTTCATGGTGGATAAGCATTGCCACGGATGCTTTTCAAATTCCAGAGAATGTGCGTTTTGTTCAAGATGTGATAAGACATGATGGCGATTAGAATCAGGATAAACTTCTTCTTTGATTTCTTAACACGGTGATGAATTATTGGAAATAGTGATGTTAATGTGAAGTATAACAACAATGATGTCAGAATGTGAAACATTTTTTTCTTCTAAAAGTGAAGATTAATTAACAATAGTCGGTAATAAAATGGTGGTTGCTTTGACAAGAATAGACAATCAATTAAAATAATTCCGAAGAGTAAAACCACATCCATTACCAACGCTTTCATGTTTCTGTATCCTTTATATACATCTGTTATTTAAGCGACACGTGCATCTTATCTAAGTCTTAAACAAACAGGATATTCTGAAATATTTTCCGTCACCATGAATATTCGCTACAAATTCCTCTGCAACAAGTAAGCAACGCAGTAGCAAAAACATATGTTCGGTACCACGAACGTTTAGAAAGCAATTGCGTTTCCGTGATGCATAATGCATTTTCTGTCTCCATTATCGTAAATTATCACCCCCTTATCTCATAATTAATCTTGTGACATGGTAATAAGGTATAGTTTAGCTTGAAAATCAGGTGGAATTAATTCTGCAGTTGTTAGCGTTTGCAGTGTTGTCTCATTGCGAACAATGGTATAGCACTTGCGTAAGATGTCCTACTATACTAATACACTTAAGTATAACACATAGTGTTTATGTAAAATACGCTGAAGAAATATATTTTGTCATTTCATTTAATGAAACATCTTTTAGTATTGTTGTTAGAATCACTGTTATTTCCTGAATATTTGTCAATCTGACAGAAGCAGTATAATTTGCGGAAGTAGATAAATTGTAACTGCTTTCAATTATCATGAATTAATTTATCATTTGTATAACCACCACATTGTCCCTAATCCAACCACAACCAAAAATAATGACTACAGCAATTCCTATGGGTGAAACAGAAAATAACCATCAACATTTAAACGGCAGTTAGCAAACTTGTTAAAGGTAGCAAAAGCTTTGACGCCATCTTGGCAACACAATTTATATTTCATATAATTATACATACAAGTACATATAGGGGTAGGCAGAAACTACAGAATGCCAACTGCCACGATACTTACATCCTCCTTTCGCTTCGTTTACCTACGTTCATACATTGGCACACCGTGCCGGTTGCGAGTACTACGTCCTTGACCTTTCTGAAGAACATCATCAATAATGTCACTATATTATTATGTCCTTCCAGGGCGTCCCCTTTCAGCATTTCCATTTACATGTGCCTTTTAAATACTTTTTGTTAGTTGCCTTTCATTCATCTTCTCAACATGACCATCAGAGCATATTCTTTAAAAATTTTGTCATTACATCTTCTTTTAAACCGCAACGTTGCCTTATCACACCACTCCTCAGTCTATCATTCATATTGAATGATATATCATATATATGAATCAGTACAAGTTTATCTATAGTTCTCTGAGATTTCCAAATGTGTTCCGTGTGTTGAATATAACTAAGAATACAACATTACGGGTAGAGGGCCCGTTTTTATTAGTTTTAAATTATTTATTTCGCGGCAACAGATTTACGATTGGCACCGCGATATATCAGGCGCCCACCAATAAAATTCACTCTAACCATAGATTTAGATGAACTGGATGTGTCAATGAATGGTTTTATTTATGTTGTTTATTTTTACCAATCGTACATAACGATATAGGGCATATCATAATGAAACCGGGCCTTCCTGTGAGTGTGGATGGGGCGACGGATGCAAAGTGTATAGCGAATATTTTAAAAGATAATTTTAGAGTGCAGTTCGCGTTACGTCAGGAGCAAGGTGCAACAGAGGTCTGTCTGACTCGGAGGCTCCCCGGGGATTCACTGCTAAGGAAATTAAGCGTGTAGTGTCTAATTTACCAAAGGTGAAGTCTACGGGGTATGACGGATTAGGTGTTAAGCATTTGCTGTACGCTGGATCTCATATATACTTGAGATGCTTTTTACATTTTGCGCCCGTCACACCTATCTTCCAGCGGATTTAGTAAAAAGTGTGGTAGTACCTGTAATCAAAAATGAAACCGATGATGTCTCCAACAAAAACAATAACAGGCCTATCTTCTTAGCTACGGTAGTAAGGAAGGTACTTTATGGTCTGGTTGAGCGTCAGCTTAATTGTCACTTAATATTAAATGATGCGCAGCTTGGCTTCAGAAGCAAACTATAGACGGAGAGTGCTATTCTGGCGCTCAAGCAGACTGCAGGGTATTATATGGACAGAAAGACGCTGGTTTTTGCTGCCTTTCTTGACCTTTTCAAGACTTTTCACTTCGTATCCTATGTGAAGCTATGGTCTAAGCTCCATAGTTTCTTATAGAGCTAGATAACTTGTTGAAGTTCTGGTACAGCTCGCAAACAAATCGCGTCAGTTGGTATTCCACAAGAAGACAATTATTATGTGGAATATATATAATATAATAACTTTTGAGCCGTATTTGTTTGAGTGTGGTCTTACACAAGGTGGGTTGATATCGCCGACGCATATACACCATCAAGAAATTGCAAATGGTTTTCAATGGCAAACATGTATCGTTAGGTAAAGTTCCTCCATGCAGTGACTATAAGCGGAACCCCATTGCAACGTGTTGCTCAGGTTAAGTACATAGGACATGTGGTCACGGAGGACTTCTTTGATCTCGGCCTTGCATATGGATTGTGTGTACCTATTTTTATGTGTGATTTTTAATAAACTAAAATTTAAATAATTTATAGGAAGTAGCTTTGAAATAATACAATGCAGAATGTATATATTTATATTTTGTATGACACAAGCTATAGTAAATTCATACATAATTATAATTGATTGGAACAAGATGCAGAGCTAAGTCATTTCTAAAATGTATCGTTATTTATGATGATCAACAATAAGAAAATAAATAAATATATATATATATATATACGTAAGTATGTACTTATATGCCGAACTTAATAAGAATAATCTCATACTGCCCATGCTCTTCACGCTGGTAGTTCAATGAGAGCTGAAATGTAGATCAAAACATTATCATTGGAATATAATCCCAAATCAGAGAACTTACCTATTCCCAGTGAAGTAAATCACAATGATGTGAATCACGAAAATAAATAACTTCTGGTATTGAGCAAGGCGGTCTCATGACGCTATTATAATTCGCTATCAAGCACGATAAAAAAATGCTGTGTCGAACAATTTAATAAGCGTCCAATCCTACCAAGTTTCTTAACAGGATAGTCTTCTTATAAAAAATACATTTGACTGATAAGGAAAAAGTTCGTATGTATAATTGGAATTGGGATTTCTACGTAAAGCCAATTCCAGTTTTTAGAATTCCGTGTGATTCCGTACATTTTCCAGATATCACCCGCAGGTAGCTCAAACCCCCTTTTATTTTACGATGTTAAATTCTTCACGAGATAGGTACATAGGTGAAACAGAAGTATCCAATGCTATTTCAACGGTTTCGTTGTAAAAAAAAAAAAAAAATGGGAAGAGGGTAGCGGGTAAATGGCTTGGCCACGATTAATGGGTCATGTAATTATTTTCAGTGCACCCAACGAAATTGCACAATAGTATTGGAAAATAGAACCATGTGAATGGAGATTGCGAGTTTTTCATGCTGTTGTTGGTACAAATCACTGTAAATAGTAGTTGCCCTTCTATTTATGGGTTCCCTGTTTAGATCTCTGATGAGATTATTCGCAATATGTTCTCACGCTAGCTTTTATTACAATAGGCCTCTTTTTCACATGATTGAATTGCCTGCAATTTCAACGCTTGCAATGAACGGTACGTGGAACGAAAATGTTCCAGCTATTGAATCCAATTGATCGATGGTAAAACAGAATTTTGTCTTTCAAAATACCAAGTAAATAGGAAAGATTTTAAGCTTTTTCGTTTGCGATATCGTATTGAAGAATCGTGTTCGCTCAAATCTAATTTCTGAGCTTAGAAAAGCATCGATCAATGTCTGCTGCTTTCAAAGAGCATATCGGAGGCAAAGCAGAAGGTGTCACAGAGAATGGATCGACGCTTAAACGAGTATCAATAGAGCTAAGATTTACGTGATTTGTAATTCTTTTTTAAGTTGCTTTTACGATTCTGGAGCCTTTTTTGGGGCGGTGATATTGTATGAATGAATGGTTCTTATTCGGATTATTGGTGTTTTTTCTGAACAACATTCAGTTTTAAAGAACTGCGTTTTCTTACAAGGCGTACGTTTTTCATTATATTTAATTATTAAAATTGCAAGTGCTTTATAAGGTATTCATTTGTATTAAAATGTACATATACAATGCTCCTCTTTAAAGGTGTAAAAGGATGTTTTCATCCAGACTTTTCATAAAAAAGTGGGAAAGCATTTGCGAGCGCATTCGCCGATCACACAGTCCCATTTGGTAATATGAGAGTGACGTCTTATGAAAAATGCGGCAATACCAGTTGAAGCCGACATTAAACCATCTGCATAATGCGAGGGGTTGCAAATATCACGTGTGATGGGGACTTAAAATAGAAGAGGGTGACTTTAGGTGATATTAACAAAAATGTTTCTGTTGAAACTAGTTAGGTGAAAGGAAAAAATAACCATTGACAATATTGATGCATGTGGTTGTGATGCTACATTTAATATAAAAGTGGTCTCTGAGAGATTTACGAATAAATTTTCCAGCGTGTTTGCAGTGAACACAAAAATAGGAGAAAACGCAAATAAAGTTGAAGATTTGTAAATTATTGCAAAGTTTGTTTGTAAAGTATTTCTCGTTGTTTGTACTGCTGTTGAATCTCATAATATCCTATTTTTCAAGTTTGTCAAAACTATGTAACAACTGCAGATCTCAGTAGTGAACAATAAATAATTATTTATAGACGGGCCTGCTCGCAAAGGGATATTGATGGTTTAATATTGAAAATACGGTTGCTCAACGGAAAAAATGTGACCATCTTAAGAGGTCAACGAACTTTTCCAGAAGACTTTAATGAGTGAAATGAGATCTGAAGTAAAAATAAACGATGTATAAAAATGTTGGTCCTAAGCAATTCTAGGATATGACAGTGATTTTCCTAATAGCAAAATACTCATTATTCGTGTCGTGACTTTACCTAGTTTACTCCCAAAACTGTAAATAAACAAACAAGCCACCAAACTGACACAAAACAAACTTAAATAATAGATCAATGGCGTACCAGAAGCAACTCGTAAAAACACTTTTCCGCCAAAGCAACGGGGGGCCGAGAAAAATTGCACTCGTTACGGTACAAGGAATTGGCGTTAATAAAAAACGCACCGTAATTCGGAAGTACGGGTGTTGACAAACGACGAGACTAGAGCCGGACTAATGAGCCAAAGCTGAAGCACCTGGCGACGGTAAAATGCCTATCCAAGGGACTTTAGTACCTATTTGTTTTACCTTTTTGGAGGGAGCCAGTAATTTTTGTGTCTTTATTATTTATTCTGCTATTATAAACATGTGAGCGAGACTGTAGTGTCTCGTAAATGGTATTATTCTAAAAGCCTGTTACTAGGAATAGGTCAAGAATGACATCTGTAATGTTTCACCTGTGCGTATCCACCTTACGCTTATGCATATTTATAATTTAGCTGCAAAAGAGCCAAACTAAACTCTCATGGTGTTTTCTATAGAACGTTTATAAGTTCAATTCGTGTACCTCCTTGGATAAATGCATATTGCCAATTAATTATGCAGTCATATACCTATAATATCATTTTGACCGCGAGAAGGCTCATATTTAACATTTACATGCTCTTGTTATTATGTAGTGTGTGCTAAGTCCGATATACAAACACGAGTATCGAAATTTCACAAATCCCAAAATTGGGGAGGTGGACCAAATAAATCGGAAACCAAAATGACGCCCTAACAATCCCATAATCCCGTACCACGGACTATACACGGTTGGATTTGAATTTGTGCCGCTAACATGTTGCATTTTGATTTTCTAGATGGAGTATTTTGTTTCAAAATCTTTGTAGAGTTTTCAAAAAACAAGAAATTATGAATTAAATACATTACTGTTTATGATACCAAATAAATAATATAATACCATTGTGAATATAGTAGTTTCATGAAATATTTACACTGTTTATATGTATAGTTAGGCATGAGATCCTTCTCATTGCAAAAAATTTAAGACAAAATAGCTGAGATTTAAAAAAAATCGACCATCGCATATCTCTGGCAGTATAAAGTTATCTGTGATGTACTTTCCAGCCCTAGAGCGGGAAATACAAAGGCCCCCAAGTTCAATACACTGCATTGTGTACCTAAAAGCGGTGCAATAAGAGCCAGTTTCAAAGCAAGTGTGTTGAAAAAATATTTTAGAATGATCTTTTTAGCACCCCTTAAAAAATATCCTCCTCAGAAATCATTATTGTGTTTTGTTTATTAGCTTCACTTGGTCGCCATTTATTCAGTCCATCACGCTAGTACGACAATTTAGCCACCCCAAAATACAGGTTGTTTAAATTTTAAAGCGTTCCGGATCACGGATCAAAGCGTCTATTATATCCGTTTCGGCACGAACCGTGTTGTACTGAGCTATGGGCAAATATTGCACTCGTCATTTTGTTAAGGACCTACCCTGTTAATCCTTGTTCGTGATTCGTTTCTCATTATTCGAGGATTATGGATACAGCGGTGGAATAAAAACTACTGTCGTATTTATTATTTCTTTTTCTCCATATTTTGGAATTAACATTTTGTTTAGCTTGTCATGGTTTGTGTTATTAAGTTTTTTTATCTTAACTTTCAAAATTATTCTTATGTGATGCAATATTTTAATGTTTTCATTATGTTAAAAGGAATTCCTAACAGAGAAAATAAAATGTTTGTTTTTTTTTTTTCAATTTCCTTTATTATTTTCCTATCAATTTTCTTCGTCAAATACTAAGACAAATGGCGATTATATCCCAACCTATTACAGTATGGTAAACACAAATTTCGGTGAAACGACAACCACCCACGTAGCCACCTATCATACACACTCATCTCGCGAAAGCTTTCATCCCTTTATGCAAATTGGTAACATTTATGGTGTGACTACGTAACTCACGCACGACTGGGTGACAGCTGGGTATACTGAGTATAACAGGCCCAACCTATCCTTTCTGTGAGATGACACCCATTTTTGGCAACCAGGAAATTGCGAACGACTCCTAACTAGAAAGCCTTCTGTAATTTGTTGGCGGTTTTTGATAAATCGAGGTGTCATAAATTGTGTGTACGTTTGGAGGTAGGAACAAAATATTGCTGGCTGGAAAAAGTTTTTTTTTTGTAATGGCATTTCGCAGGTCAACCTAGGATGTTGTCGGCGGCTTAGCCGGTCTTTCCTATAAATGGCTAAGGCCCACTTGCGCGTTCACAGGTTAGCTAAATAACTCGGAGTTAACAGCTAACTCAGGGTTAATCCATTAAGGCCTACTTGCACGTTCATGGGCTAGCTACATAACTCGGAGTTAACACCTAACTCAGGGTTAATCCAAAGAGAATGATTGGATTAACCCTGAGTTAGCTGTTAACTCCGAGTTATTTAGCTAACCTATGAACGCGCAAGTCGGCCTTATTCTCTTTGGATTAACCCTGAGTTAGCTGTTAACTCCGAGTTATTCAGCTAACCCATGAACGCGCAAGTCGGCCTTATTCTCTTTGGATTAACCCTGAGTTAGCTGTTAACTCCGAGTTATTTAGCTAACCTGTGAACGCGCAAGTGGGCCTTAATAAATAAATTAGGGCCTCCAGCCAAGATAGGCAAAAAATCCCTGAATCCCTGTGAACTCCCTGATCCCTGAATTTATTTATTTAACCCGAGTATTCTCTCGTAATCGAAAAACGAGCATTTGCCGTTTTTAAACGTTGTCGAACTGGAAAACACAACATTTAACATTCGCTAGAATGCTCATTACAAGGGAATGCTCAAGTTTATCAGCGCCTATATGCATCGGTTGTATCGTAATCTAAATTGTGAACTTAGTTACAATAACTGCTTTATCAGTTCTCAGATAAACACTAGTCGCTCCAGCTAGCATAATAATATATATGCATGCGTCAGCGGACGCAGGATAAGTTTTCTGTTCACAGAATTGGTAAAGTAAAATGAGAGGTATCATTAAGATAATGCAACAAACAATGATTTGAATTTGATCATATTATACTGTCCATTACTTAGTGCCGTGTCGAACCAAGAGTAGTCATGATAAAAATGATAATGTTTGTTATGACAAATGAAATGCAATCATCCCGAGCCCAAAATAGCGCAATAATGTCGTATCATGGTCGTATGTATACAAATAAATCCGTAATAGCCCGTAGGCGTCATTTCGTAAACATGATTTGGTTTAAAAGTCGGTTGCCTAGCAACGGGCCGCTTTGCCCACATTCGAGCTGTTAAAACGCAAATTGCTGCGTCCGAGTTTATGTGGTGTGCTCACACTGGGATCATTACGTGTGGTTACGTTGGAAAATACAGGCACGTAACAATCTAATGTGTAGTCATTGAAAGTATAGTACTTAAACATGGACTCATGTAGTTACCTACTTCAGCATTTGACCTAAAATATTGTTTATTTTATCAGTAGGTCGTTATTGCCGATTAATTCATAAAGCTTTCTATAAAGTAAGGGAAAGCAATTTAAATTAAATTTGATTTGATTTACGACGTATATACGTATATAGGTATTCATATTTAAGGTATAACTCGATACCACCATATATTATGTACACTA
Source organism: Omphaloscelis lunosa (assembly GCA_916610215.1). NCBI lineage: Eukaryota > Metazoa > Arthropoda > Insecta > Lepidoptera > Noctuidae > Omphaloscelis > Omphaloscelis lunosa. Next base: position 13,254,317 of record OU744258.1, read on the forward strand.
ATATTTTGACGTTGACAGACGCACAGTTATAAAAATCGGGTTATAATCAATCCAGTTCAGTATGAGAAACAATTTACCAACTACTTAAGAATTTGGCCAAATTGTCAATCTCTTATTATAATTTACACTGTTACAAGTATCTTCTGATTTTAGCCCCATTGTTTTTATAATGTCACTGGAAATGTATTAAAAAACAAGATGGCGCCGTTAGGCCACGCGCCAAAATAACGTTGTAGTCCTACCTATAGTTTAAAAACTAAGTAGGAACTATTAGAAGATTCCTATCTTATTTCTATCAGAAAAATAGTCTGCAGACAAAGAATTTGAGTGAGCGGTGACCTTTTACTTTAGGGGACACTTCGTCCGAGGGTGCAAACAAATAAAACGAAATGTTTGACGGGGCTCGAACAACTCGAGAATTTTCCCTTCATCTTCGAATTACTTCATTCTTTGGAACACTCTTCAATTATCGACTCCTGGCATTCGGATTATTTTTACCAATTAAAAAAGTTAGGTGGATTAAAAGTTTTAAGGAATTGCTCATCGATGGGAGTCTTATTATGTTCCCAATGTAATGTAGTTTTATTGGATTTGATTGTAATTGGAAAGAAAAAATCTTAAAACTCTAGAAAGTTCCCTTATCAAGGGAACTTTCTAGAGTTTATAGCTTAGTTAGTTAAAGAACTATTTGTGCGTCTTATTGAAATTATGTAGATTCAAAGACGTTTCTAATAGGACTATGGCTGTAGAAAATGTTCAATGATTCACTATTCGCAACGAACGACTGCACTTATTGTATTTTTTTCTAGCTAGGTTACCTAGGTTTTAATTGAAGATAACACCGTGCCACATCTCACTGTCTAAAATACTAACCAATTAATTCATCTATTGTCAATTTCGAAGCCAGCTGATCATAATATAACACACCACACCTTGTTTCCCCGAAGGGTTGGGCAGAGGTGTACCTGTGGTAGTTTCACTCACATTTCGCCAATTATGTATAAGTCCCATGTAATAGGGGGCGAGCCTATTTCCATCAACCGGGCATAAATCCAAACCCCGGGCTGCTACTGAGAAATTCCAGATAGAAAAACCCAGTAACACTTTGCCCGACCCGGGAATCGAACCCAGGACCTCAAGCTCACCAGTAGCGCTTACGACCAGTAGACCAACGAGACAGTCAAGATATAAGGCTATCTAGTGCACAATATTACAACATAAATGCGTCCATATCTACTAATAAAGAATATAATCTCATCCCGAGCGTGCTCTCACGTACGATCCGAGGATCTTCATATTTATCGTTCTTCAGTGACAAGTATGTAGTACCTACTTAATATTTATTCAGTTGTCATACTATATACGTGATAGGTTTTGATGTGATGTTAAGGTTAGAATACATCTTGTATTGTGGCATATTTGCATATTAAGTATTTCCTATTTTGTAGAGATGCTGCGGATAGTTGTTATAGCGAATAGTCGAATATCGATTAATCGCTATTCCTTATGGTGAATAGTCGAATACTCGCCATTATTACACGACATAAAAAAAGGAATTAAAAAAAAAGTATATTTATTCTCATAATAATATAGTTTATTTATTTTCTGAGGCAGGTTTGCTTTATGAAAAAAAGCGCAACCGAATTGATCCCAAGTGTGCAGAAAAACCACAATCTGTCCCTTTTGGACTTTAAATATGAAATTATTTATTAAAAAGCCTAACTAATTAACTTCAACATGACTGATTTTGGCTAACTTTTATATTCATGATAATAATACTAAGTGTTTTGTTTTTAAAGATTAATAAAAGTTTGATTATTTTTAAGTCTATAGTTTTTCTGTTCATTAAAAGTTTATTTTGATTTAGAGACAACTATTCGCCGAATGTCGAAAAATAGACACTATTATTCGGTATTCGACGAATAACAAAAAAAATTAAGAGTAATGCCGAATACCGAATAATAGCGAGTATTTGCGGCATCTCTACTATTTTGTTTGATACGTTTTGTCAGTTGGACTTGGAATATACAGTGTAGGTATTTGTGTAGGTTTTCCTGTCATGTTAATATGATAGGTATAAAAGTTCAGTAACCAACCAATAATAAATTCCATGATCTTTATTTACACTGGACCACAGATGAATACAGATGGTTCACGCAAAATTATTTAAATAAAAAGCGATTCTTGCTGCGACACAATAAAGTGCAATTCAGGTCGCACAGCGCTTTGAAGGGGTCCACTAGGCCGATGCCTGCCGGGGCTGCGAAGAAAACCGAAAGGGAGAAAGGTTGCACAGCGCTAATTACCTACAGTTATATTCGCCTAGAAGTTGCCTCTCTTTCTATCGCGTAAGTCTTATATCTTCTGACTACGTTACGCCCACTGAATTCGACAAGTCGAGCCCTTCGCGTACTTACTTGTAGCTTCATACCTAACATGCGGAGTGAACCATCTGTATTAATCTGTGACTGGACGTAATTCTTACATTGAATGGTTTGTCATTTGATTTTATAAACATGTTGAAAACTCCTAACACACGCGAAATATGGGTATACTATAGGTCACACCTTTGCCTAACCCTTCGAGGAATACTGGCGTGATGTTATGTATCTGTGATGAAAAAGAATACCCCTCAAAAAGTAATCTGACTCTGTAATTCCAGTTGCAATCGAAACTAATTTTATGTTGGGTGTTAGGTGGTTTTCTTCGTCTCAAATATCTTATGAAATCAACTCCATGTCATATGATCAGGCCTGAGATAATAAGTTATTTTATGAAATCAGCAAGCAGAAAAAGTTTTTTAGTTTGTTAGTAATTCATCAAATTGCAGAATCAGCCAAAGATAAAGGTCGTACACTCGGCTACATATCAAGCTTTACATTTCCAGTGTAAGCGGATCACGCATTGTTTAGATTTCCGTACAATGCGAGGCCAGCCTCTAATGGAAATGTATAGCTTGATGTGTAGCCGTGTGTACCATCGCGGTAGCCCATAACTAACCAATTTGAAAACAAAATCCCGTGCACACGATGACCACATCTGTTACCGCCCCAGTTCTATAACGGCCGGGTGCTGCAAGCAAGAATAGTCCTTTCGGTGGTTAGTTATGTTATATTATTCTTTTATCACTTTTAGATATATTAATGAAACCAAACGATAAGGAGATCGACTGCCCAAAAAAAAAGCATGGAATTTTTGGTAATTCCAAGTTCCAAGAGATTTGACAGAACGATTGATTTGACTAAAATGATGAAAAATAACTACGTAGCCCCAAAAATAAGAGTGAGAATTCAAAGTATTTCTTCTAATAGACATAAATATCAAGTTTAAGATACAGTCAAAGAGATAATTGAAGATGGAGGCGTACATTCTACATTAGAATTTGAACAAGATCTACTGGTTCAAACAGACGTTACTAATATAGCATTATTTACACACACTACGTACAAATTCGATTCTATGCTTCCTACACGTCTTCAGTGACACATTCCGGATGCTAGAACGATTTAAATTCGTCGACCGCCGAGGCTACCCAATGAAGTTTACCCGAAACAGGTTCACATGTTGGATTTGGAGAATACTGAGCTTGAACTTTAATCTGTGGATTTAATTAATACCAACGAATAGATAGGTTTAGCTAGGTCTTGTTCTAATTAAATGTTTAACAGTTTAGAGAATATAATATAGAAGAATTGTGTTATAGGAGCAAAAGTTTTTATAACAAAGGATGGAGGTCGCCGCGTTCGTAAAATAATTCAAGTTGTTAGCAAAAGTATTCGTATATGCTATGCATTTAAGTTTCTAGAGACGCTAAAATCCAATGAACAGCTTATGTTTTGGTTCACTCCATATCTATTAGAAGGAAGTATGTTCCTACTTCAGTGTGAACTTGGTTTAGCTTATTCTAAAATAGCTTTACTCGTACGTATTTTGGGCTTACAATAATGGTTTTAAGACTTAACCAAAAGCCCTTCTAACTTTAGCTTGTTTACTCTGCTTATGAAGAATGTGATCCCAGATGTGGTTGAAACTAATAATCCGATCGTTGATCACTTTGAAGTATTAATAACGTGTGCGGTGTAGATCGATTAAGTAGAAGAAGGGAAAGTATAAGCACAAGAATTTTTTATGAAATTGATTAACACTGTTAGAGATTTAACCAATATTTATATTGTGCACGGAATGCCAGAATTGTAGAGATTGCATGACTATGTGGGTTTGAATCTGAGTGTCTCATTAAATAACCTGGGCGATCGAGCTCAGCTCGGGTGAAAATAGAGAAAACAAATTTTCCCAGATATGAGACCTAGCTAGATCGAATTTTCGCCCTCGTTAAACCCTCATCGAAATCATTCGAGAACGTTATTACAAATATTTAAATAAACAAAGATTGCTCATTTAATGGTATTAAATAAAATTAAATAAATTGCAAATCACAAAAAGTCAGAAAACTATTAATTCACCTGTCATAAAGATAAGGTCATAACTATCCAAACTCGATAGACATTCGGTGTATGAATCATAGGGCAACGAAGATAAATGATATGCATGAATACGTTCAAATTATTAAAGATATTGACAAGCACCATTCTCTTTCCTTTTTACTTCAAGAACAATAGAAATCAGTGACAGTATTAACTAACAGTCCTTCAATGAATGACTCACAACAGACCGGTTTACCTAACCCACCAGTACTGTTGAGTAACTATGTACAATATGTACATAGACACAATAGTATCGACCTAGATGCAGAAGTGATTGAATCAGAGTAAATAACAACGGTTCAATGACTAATTACAATATCTACGTTACCATAAAGCAGACAGATACTGCACAGAACATGGAACTACTAATTATTTTTTAATCTAACTTGGAAAACTTTTTAAAAAACTTAACAGGGTAGCTCGTGGCCTTCATCTCATCTGATGGTAAGTGATGATCAGGCCGAAGGTGGAAGCGAGTTTCACCCGGAATCCTCAACCACAGAGAAAATGGCTATCTTACCTCTAACTGCCGAAACACAACAATGCTGTTAACATTGTTGTTATGGCGATAGACATAGATAAGATGGTAGTAGCTAGCCAGGCGAGCTTAGAACAAGCCCTAACCACCAACTAAACCGGGAAAACTTTTTGCCTACACTGGGAATCGAACGCTCTGGGTCTGAGACAGTTGGTCTTACCACTGGAGACCATAGAGGCGGTTGATATAATAATTATAGTGAATAATTATAATAATCCCACTACCGAGTACTGGTGAGGACTGGTGGAACAAGGCTGTCAATGATGATTATAATGATGACATATGTATAAAAAATGCAAAAAAATTATGCTGATATTTCAATGCTGCTAATTCATAAGTACCAAAATAATTTAAGACCAATATTTGTACACTTAGTTTAGAATAAACGTTGTGACTTTGAAACTGATTGGTATCGTCTTCTCATCTCACTTCACATCTCACAATAATATTAATTATTTTGTTGTAGAAAAGAATGCATGTCCATTCTATAATTAGATTTGCGTCATTGATGGGAAGAATCATAACGGTCTGAACTTATTCGGAAGCATCAGGTGATGCATTCATATGATTGAACTAGAAAACTACACGAACATACCTATTGACAGTTACATTTTGGCAGAATCATTTTGAGATTGAGTTATTCTTGGGTCGGTTTTTGGGATAACCACATGTGGCTTCATGAAATTTACATGTGGTTTGAATTTCACTGGACATTTACTTTATAGAAAACTCCGTTATCATAAAGGAATTTTGGGCTTCTGAATATCCCTGAAATGATTATTCTCTTAGACATAGCATGATTGTATGCTATGCCTAAGAGAATAATCATTTCAGGGATTTATTTTTTGTTACGGGGTTTGGTTTCCGCACTTAGTCCGTCAAGTGGACCATTCTGCGTGGGCATCATTTCAGGGATATTCACCTTAATAAGTTTATGCTGATAAATAATCATTTCTAACACTTAAAAGTAACAAATATTTTATTGCATCCCAGGAATTTCAGGAAGGTGTTAAAATAACATGTTATTAGGTTTGCTATCCGGAGAAGATGTTAAAAGGAAATCGAGTTATTAACTAGTCAGCAATTAGACGGCCGTTCATGCGCTAATTTCCTTTGACGTAAACACGCGATGGTTTCAGAATTAACATTGCTGTTGCTAAGGAATTTACTATAGTTATGGCAGTTTCTACCTGTGGGTAGGTATGTATCTCGAAATACATTAATAAAAGCAATCTTAGCCAGCAGCGTATAGGCAAATTAGGCGATTCACACACGGCACCGCGCACCGCCGCGGTAGGCGGTGGCGGTAAAGCGGATTTCGTAGCGGTTCCCCGCGCGGTAAGGCGGTTTACGCGCCTGTCCGCGCGGATGGATTTATCACGGCATTGACCAGTTTGATCACAGACACTGGCAAGAATGGACGCTGAAGTGGTGGCAACAATCTGGCTTTTATGGCGTAGAAAGAAAAAAATAAGAAGATATTGGGTTCATCCATTTTTAAGAAGCAGAACTCTAAATGGGACATTAAACACGTCCTGCTCCCATGATGATTCGCGCGGTGTACGTGTGTTAAGCATTTACGGATTTAGTAGAGACCAATGCGACATGAGATCCGCTTCACCGCCTGCCGCGGCGGTGCGCGGTGCAGTGTGTGAATCACCTTACTGTATTTTTCTATAACTGCTTTTTCATATAACTTGGGTAAGTTTACTGGATCTAATATTTTTTGGATCAGCTATCAAATTCAGTCTCGTCCAAGCCCATGTTTCCATTTATTTTGTTTTTATTGCCTCCATTGGGATTTCGCACTCCTCCTAACTCCGAGCATCTAACGACGGTCTACCATTTTCCCGACACCTACTTACTTAACATCCCGTAGCTAGAAAATAGTTTTATACAATAATGGAAATGACATTGGTTAAGAAGTTGAGAACACCTAAATATAACGAGCCCATTGTCTGAACTAACAAGGTTGTTGTACTTTTCAGAGTGGAAAATGTCGAACATTTGCCAACGGTACATCAGGCGTCATTGCGAGGAGAAGGCTGGAGGGTCCTACATGAAGGTACGTAGTAAGAAAAGGTTTAATCAATTAGTCAGTGTACTGAGCCCGCGTGGTCGATTCTGGCGCAGTCCCTCGCACAAAGAAAAGGCCTGTATCCCAGCATTAGGAACGTTGTATGTTGAATATTAGAATATCAACGCGGCGGTATTTGTTTTTTCAAATATCGTAAGTATCATGCTGAGATAGGACCCTTTTTGGCCACGCACAGGTCTTTTTTTTGTTTTCACTATTTTGTTAATTTTAATGTTCTTTTCCTAGATTGCTATATTATTCTCATGATTTTGTTAGTTTTAATGTTCTTTTTTATTTTATTTTTATTGTTGTATTTCTTTCTCTCTTTCTTTCTTTTATGCTAATCAGTCAGTGAATAAATAGTGAACCACTTTGTAGATTTCTCATAGTATGTGGGCTTTGTTTACTTTAAGATTTTTTGTGACTTATTTTGATTGTCTCTTTAGTCTACTAAGTTAGTCGTAAGCAAGATTGCTGACCGTGCGGTCCTACGTCAGATTCCCAGGACTGGTAGTCTTATTGGTTTTTTTCATTAGGAATTTATCAGTAACATTCCGAGGTTGAGATTGGTTCCTAGTTAGTGTCAAGAGGATTGCCCCCATACTAGATGGAACTTAAATAATGACAATCTTTAAAATGTCTCATTTCCACGCCTCTGCATACTCCTGGGAATTCAGGCGTAAGTTTATGTATGTTTTTAGCTAACATATCGTTGTCCCACTGCTGGGCGAAGCTCTTCCCCACGCTTTTCAAGTTTTCCTCATATTGTGCCTTCTCCGGCCAATTAGTCAGTACCGAGTCCAAATCGTTACGTCAGCATTTTTTAGGCCTGCCCCATCCTATTCTGATGATCCTGTTTTGATGCATCCTATAAGTGTGTCCAGCCCATTTCAGCCTCGCAGATTTATCGCAAACATCGGCGATGCCTGTCTTGGAGCGTAATAGTTAATTAATTACTTATAAAGTGCATAGAATTATATTTTTTTTTCATTCAAAACGTCAAATATACAAGAGTTACTAAAGCGACATCAGTAAACCGAGTGTCAATTACCCAGCTACTACTGTCCACGTTAATTTGTATTTGATTTAAAACCTATAAAGCTGTGGAAGTAAATGGCAAGATTTACATAATAATATTCATGTAAACTGTGGTTATAAACTGGCTAAAACGGTAGTAGAAATCTATTTTGAGACCGAACTAAGGATATAATAATCTAGATGAATATGTCGAGAAAAGTTGCTGTACCAAAGACAGAGTTTGACTATCAATTTGAGTACCAAAAGCATTTTTGTTTTTCCTGTTAGCTAATTGATTTGTCCAGGAATGTGGTTTTTAATAATAATTCATTTCATTACACTAATCTGTGTTTTGATAAAATTTTCACTAGGAAAACGTCTATTGAATCGTTTATGGCGTTTATTTTCAAAGAAATTCAAATGTGACAGACAGGCAAACGTACTAATCCCAGAGATGTTTTTTTTTGGCACGAAAGTCTCATAACTTGCTCTCAAGTATACCTGGTGTAACCGATCCGTCGGATTTTGATACCCGTTGCGTGTTCCTAGGCCATAACGCGAGTCCACTCAACTTGCTGATGATAAAGTGCCCAGTTAGTTACTAGGGTTTCGTTTTTATATATCTCCAGACATTGATGAATAGGAACATGTTATATGAAACGTGTAGTGAGTTGTGATACTTGTGATTTGTTCGGTACCCACATGCTAGACTTGCTTAGGAGTTGAAAGAAATACTAGGCTTACATATAGGTTATACTATAGTATGTTTAGAATAGAATAGAATATCTTTATTTCAGACGGAGTCCATAGGGTTAGTAACAATTTTACTTAACATCTAGTGTTAGTAGGTACAACACAGATTATTTAAAAAAAAAAAATCAGCGTGGAGCTGCATCCACCTCCGCAACATCGGGGAATCCCACCGATCTGCGAACACACTGAGAATACTGTTGGTGCTGCCGCGAACACGTGACATCAGGGATGCACATCCCTCCGCAAACATCCCTGATGCACTACAACGCCACGGCAGCCGCAGCAGCACTCTCAGTGCATTATTATATTGAACGCGTAGGTCGCTGTATGCCCGCTGAGTAAAGTTTACCCACAGACTGCATGTGTAGAAGGACTGACAGTAAGCTTTGAAAAGTGTTACTTTAACTGCTCTCGTACATCGTGCAAACCTTCGGGCCAGCATGTTACAACGGACAGCCAGCGACCTACGTTCCCTTTCAATGTCACAGTTATCTTTAAGGTCTTCAGTGACCCAATGGCCCAAATATTTAAACTTGTCCACTCTTCGCAAGGATTCTCCTCACAGTGCGACATGAGGAATACACGAATATGTCACGTTGCCTGCTTTAAAAACTATTAGGTATTGCTAATTTAGGTTGTCTGATTTAGTAAACAAAGGATTTTGATTTTAAATTCAATTAGTTTTTATGTAATTCATACATTTCATTTGTTACAACTTACAAAGATCAAGACGTTCATACTTCAATTAAAGTGTGTGACCGATGCTTTCGAGCTGTATTTGTTTACCAAATAAGGCATTGTATGAAAAAACACTGTAATTCATAACTTTCTTGAGTGAAACTCGCACGTCCCGATAAAAGGCGCGTGAGTAAAACCTATATTGGAAGTAAGTTCCTACTACATAATATAATTGAAACATTAGTAATTTAACATTGTATTTAAACAATATAAGGAAAGATGTGTATTTAAAGTTAGTTTTATTGACCATTAATTCATTATTGTACACCGAATTTACGCTAAATTCAAATAACAATTCAATACTTGTCGACCACAGATTCTTGACTATCAATAGGAAATTCCACTTGATTCATCAAAATATACCTCCGCAATAAAAAAACTTGCCATACAGTCATTAAGGTTTATTTTCCTATACACAAATCTGGCTTAACATATCAACATTGCCTACATGCAGTGACCACAAGCAGAATCAATTTGCAGTATGGCATTTAATTTTTGCCCTCAGGCTTGCGATATGGATATGCATTTGACATTTTCCATTTCCTGATTTAAACTTCACAGTGACCACATCCTTTTATGGGTTCGGCAGAAATATCTGTATTCTTTTCATAAGCTTGTTGTGGATTATTTATAGACTGCTGGTTTTTCTACCGATTGGGGTCGTGGTTTGTTGGTACAGGCACAAGTTTTCAGACGAATAAAGCTTTAGGCATGTTCTGAATTTCTAGAAGTCTTCCTTTGACTTTCCGTAATAAAGATCAGCAGTTTTTTCAGAAATTTTGATATTCGTAGGTTCTTCAAATGCACTTCTAATTTCTAAGTACCTATAAAAAATAAAAACCCAGTTTAATCTAACCGTGCAACTTCAAATACCTAATACTCGGCTCGATTGGTACTTCACATTGACTCATTTTGAATACTCCTTTGTTACTGTTATCAATCATTTTATTATTGTTTTATTAATTAAGCTAAACATAGGTCTTATTCAATCATACCTTTAGTACGTTGGTATCACACATTGTGCTCATAATTAAGTAATATTTGGTTCGGGTGGATGGATGGATATTAAGGTAGTTATACGCACCGTGCGAACGAAGACGATGGTTACAGGCTAAATTAATTCATGATAATTGATGAAGCTAATATTCGTAGGCACGTGGATCTTGATGGTGACAAAGTTGTGATGTGCCTACTGTTTTTTCTTAGCAAAGAGTCGCCTAAGCACAAACGCTCATGCGATGAGTTTTGTATTTGGGTCTGCGCTTTGTCGGTTTAGCTTACCAAGTTACAAGTTCTGTTGATGACAGGATTTATGCAAATATCCAATGTAAACTTTCACTGAATAGTGAAATTTCAGCCACGATTCCCTCTGCTTTTGTGATCGGTAGTTTAGCTAAAAGCTGTACCTAAACTTTTGGTGAAGTTGTTTCTTGTATCTGTGTTGTTAAATACGTAGGTAATATTTCGTGATATTATTCCTGTGTGGTATGTATTTTCGTAAACTGTACTGAAACCTGACTCACCTGAGGAACGGGCTTGTTTTTTAAAACTGTCTTTTTAGATATCTCTCAATTCAAAATCATAATCAACATTGTAAATAATATAGGTATTTATTGCTGCCCTTAGTATCTCTAAATCCATCTGCCCGTAATATATGTTGCGATCCAACAATCTCCAACAAAGCTCTGGCACCAGCTCCGAATAGCCACATCCAGATACCCATTCTTACTCCTGAAACACGCTTGAAAACACTCCACGGACATTTCATAACTGCAACTTGCAACTGCAAACTGTCATGGCGTCCAAACAAAAGGTTCCCGATTAAAGTTGTCGGCTTGTGGGATGGTGTTCAATTTCCGATATCGGCACAAAGCGGCGCCGCTCGTCCGCTGTTTCCTTTGCGGGATGCGTTATCTTGTAGGCATAGGCATGGCATAGGCGTACGTCTATTTAGTATGTAGAACCTGGTGGTAGCTGTGTGGTAATATAGAAGTCAATTGAATGTGTTGGCGACTTGGTACTCGGCTCGTATACAATATGTGTTGGTTAAGGTGAGATTATTACTTAACTATAATGTTACTTATTTTCCCGAGCTAAGTTTTGTAAATCTAAAAATAATTACCGAAGGCGACTACAGTGGCAGGGGCGGTCAATCGCATTGGCAGACCGCAGCGACACGCCTGGTTTCTATGTAATTCTTTTAAAAGCTTCCATAGCCGTAGATGGCGATGTTGGAAAGAAAAGTGTGATGTTGTTAAAAAGGCAACTCCAGTCTTCATAATTGTGGAGAGAGGAACTAAGGTAATATTTTTAATTTGAACACTTGACGCTGATAAAATTACGTTCAACCAATAAACACCATCGCAACGAGAAAATAAAAACACAACAAAAAAAAAAAAACAGTTTCATTACAAGTTTCGTCGTAACAAATGCAAAGGAAAGCAAAACAAAAGGTCCTCAAGAACAATCGAAGCTATAGGGGGAAAATAACAAATGCCAGAACAAATCAGACGCGAGTATACCTTTGCTTAATAATAAGAAAAAAAAAACCTTGTTTTCCGCACTGAAAATTCCCCGACGACGGGATCAATGCACAACTTTATTTATTTACAAGGTCGGGAAACAATTCAACGTGATATAGATGCGACGAAATTACGCGATTCATTTTTTTTATACTGAAGCACGGGAATTAAAAGGGAAATAAATTCTTCAGTTACTTTCCATCATGTTTTTCGTTTTTATTGCTAAAAATTATTTATAATGTCTATAAATAGTAGTGATAGAGAAAGTTTCCTTTAATAACTGCAGGAAACTTGATCACTTAGGTACCCTTAGAAAATCGCTGGAATTTTGTAGATATTTCTAGTCATCATCTATTCTTTAAAATGTTTATAATTTTTCGTCGCACACAATGTAAATACAAAAGTTTCGTGCACACGTCGGTAGGCAACTTTCTTATCTTTCTCTCGTATATTTGTTTTCAAGTCCATCTTACATTGACGATTTTTTCTTCTACTTCTTTTCGCCTCAGCAACGGTAAGTAATTGACTTTTGACAAGTTTTTAATGAGTTTTTCGATGTTGATAGCTTGTCCTTTGGGCACTTTTTCTTTCATATTTGTAAATATAAAAACATTCCTGTTTTATATTTGACCTTAGAGGGTTCATAATTAACGCTCTGATCTCTTGCTGACGGAATTCGGAAGAAAAATTAAATAAGGAAACCGCTTTGGAAATAACATTAAAGGAAGAAAATTATGTTCCTTTTTTAAGACGGTAAAAACAGCCAATGTTTTTTTTTAATTTAGAAGAAAATTAAGCCTTCTTCGTCTGACTTTTCGTACGAGATTCTCACTACAAAGAGAAAATCTTTAAAGATAGATCGAAGACGTTAATTTAATGTCATCGCCTCATCGTGTGTAACCATCTAGAATTAATTTCTTGTTATTACTCAGTAATATTTTCATTCTGCACCACTGATAATGAATACAAGTGACCAATAAACATTAACTCAAGGGATATATATATTATTTATTACGACTGTGGCAGAACGTGACACTATTTGCTATTGTCACCATCGAGTTTTTTATCTTTCTTTTTCACTTGATCTGTGTTTTCATTTAGTTTGTATGAAATCAATCCGTCTGTAACTGTAACTTTGATGTCAGTTCTTATTTAAACAAAAATTTTGATTTAATTTTTCTGTTATTTATTTACGACTTCGTGTTAGTTATTTTCAATAAAATGGTAACATGATTTAATATGCAATAACGTAATATTGATCAGAAACCTACACTTACCTAAAGATAGTTCTCAGTGATCGTGCTTTTTTCAACAATGGTGTGTCTGTTTACCGTACTTTTTACGATTAAATATTGCGAAATTTCAGCACCCTTTTTACTGCTATTGTCTCAAGACACATAAAGTAACTCGTTAAGAAATTACAATTGTGTTGTATAAAAAGTGTCATTTAACAGCGACAGTAAGGATGTGCCATTATTCATAAACCCAGTAGTGGGGTGTTGAACCGACACCCTGGGGACGCGCGTTTTAATGTCCACATTTGCATTTTGCAGAATATGTTTGTTTTTAAGACAAAAATAAGTAATTTGCCGAATTTTATTGAAGTTTTCTTTGTAGCAATAGAAAGTTAAGTAAGTTAAGATATGTATTCGTGTTTTCCTTTGCGATACTAATAAATTATACTTACGTGGTTAGGTCCAATAACAATTTATAGAAGTAAGCAAGTAGATTATTTATATAATTATATATACTCAAGTATATAGTCAAAAGATCAAGTATCTACTATATGCTTAGTATTATTTGACAACCCCCAAAGCTCTTTACCTAGAAAAGATTGATTAAATGTATCGCTTTTAAGACATGAAAAAATTAAATAAAGGATTGCAGTGCAACCTATTTTAAGCTCTACCCATGTCAAAAAAGTTTGTCTCAATTCCTCGCATATACTATAATATGAAATATCATCAGTGCCATAACATTAAACGATGGAAAGAAATAAAGAAGTTATAATAAGTCTAGCGGCACCCCTCGCATAACGGGACACTTCCAAACAATTAGAGAGGCTCGTTAGCTTTACGAGATATTTAGCGCGTGCTTCCTACTCCACTGCATTTTATTAGTGCACAGTGCGTAATACAGTTTGTTTTTGCTGACGAGGATTTTGGGGTGGTATACGTTAAAAGGTGACTGAGGGAAACCAAGGACAAGCACGAACGCGCATACTAAACATTACATAAATTCGTACGATTTTTAGGGTTCCTATTAATACGCCTCCGCTATCTGTCCGTCCGTCCATTCGTCCGTCTGTCTGTCAGCGGGCTGTATCTCATGAACGAAATAGGTAGACAGTTGAAATTTTCGTAGATTATGTATTGCTATTGCTGTTATAACAAAAAATTATAAAAATTAAAGATTGTCTCATATAAGAAAAATGTCTTTTTCGGCCTTTTTTTTTCAAAATTTGTACAATGGAACGGAACCCTTCATGTGCGAGTCCGACTCGGACTTGGCCGGTTTTTTAAACCAAAAATACAACTAAGTATGATAGAGAAATTTGGTTTAAATTTTTTCCACAAGCAGAATTAGTATCACCCATACTACATTATAAGAATAAAGTCTTAAAACTAATTAAATATGATGTGCGAAAAGAGTATTAGAATGTACGTTACGTTTACTTCACGCAATCATGCTATATGCTCACTGGGGATAGTGCGTTTCATCAAATAGTTCTTATGCCGTAATGTTGGCTGCATTGTTGTAGGACGAACACGACTACGCTACGGCGCTACGTAATTGGTCTGTTGTTAAAGTTTAACAGTGGAGCCAACATTACGGCAGGAACTATTTGATGAAACGCACTCTAGATGCGTTGTCCAGTAAAAACAAATGTCCTAAGAAAGCGGTGAACGGTCTCACAGTAACAGCTGTCCAAAATACCAAGGGATTATTGACACCTTATTCATAATGTCAAATATTAAAATGGCAGAATTTGATGACGGTCGATAAAATATGACAGAACCGCATTCCTAGGAAACCTACGTGGTTTGCCAAGCGTAGCGGTAGTAAAAAAAAGTGAAATCTTTTTTTGGGTTGGTGTCCCGTAATCAGAACTTAGGGATGATGGAGAAAGGACTTGATGTCATCATGATGATGGAAAGTAAAATTAGAGGGGTTTGTGGTTAAATAATGACAGCCGCACGGTTCGAACAAAGGTTAAGCTACGCTTGCCGAGGTCACCCATCCACGAACCATGATAGGTGACCATCCATTTTATGTCGAGAACACTCTGTGCCTCGGAAAGCACGTTAAGCCGTTGTTCCGGGCTGTCATTTGTAGATCTTTGACAGTCGTTACGGATAGTCAGAAGCCCAAAAGCCTGATATCCAGTCATGCCATGGCGTATCGTATTACCCAGTTACTGGGTTGTGTAGGTCAGATAGGCAGTCGCTCCATGTAAAATACTGGTATTCAGCCCAACATAGTTGGGAAAAGGCTAGGCAGATGATAATGGAAAAGAATACTGCTTATTGAACACATTTTGTTTATTCATGAAATAAATTAAGTTTCTAGGTACATTGGATGACCTATATTTCTTTCAGACTCAAAAAGACCGTGACTACACATGGTACGCTTTATGTAAATGAAGCGTTAACATAGCAAGTCGCAAGTCATAAAATTGATTAAGAAAACGTTACTAAGACATGAGATTGCAACTTGGCAAAGGTATTTACAAAGTAATAACAAGATTGAAAAACAGTAAAGGGATTTTGTTTTCATTTCTATTGAAGCCATCACCATATCTCGTTATTGTAGGTATCTTCATTTATATATCTATATATTTTTTTATGTTCTTCTTCGTTTTTAATAATAACTCACATTCAGCAATAAATACCTATTTACGATCATAAAAAAGTAAGTAATCAATAATACATTACCGTCCTAATGATCCATATAATGCACCTCTTGACCTGGTTACTAAAATTCCCTTTTGGGACCAGAAGATGTAATCACTAAAGTTAACAATTTCAACCTTACACCATTGAGATAAGGTTCAAGGAAGTTTTAGGTTATCGTTGTGAATGTTTGTTTCTTTTTATTGCTTAGCAACGGCCTGTGCTTCTATGGAACCGGTAGGACGATGACCTCTGGTACTTGATAGACAGGAAAATTATTGAAAAGCCGAGTTTTCCTGCAATGTTGTGGGGCATTTTGTATGCGATTGTTTTTTGTTTTTTAATGAGCACTAAACTGAAGTGGAGTTACTAACCTTTCCCTGTAATAGGGTGAATAAAAAACACACTAAAATCCTTGATGATTGTAAAAACAAAGTATTTGTTTTCATGCCATAATTTTATTGACATAAAAGCTGCATGCTTTATTAGGTGACTGATTATTATTATCTACACCTTTTTAAGTCACAATCGATTATATTTCACTGATTTAAAAGATAACAAAATTGTTAAGAATAAATCAAAGAAAACCGAATACCAAATTGTATTGTTTCATAGATAATTTTTTATGACGGTCTTTTTTACTGATTCCGTGCTTCCAAAATGAAATAAAAAATCCCTGCATTCTTCTACTACGATATAATAATTAACATACCTATATTATAATAATATTCATATGCAAATATTAATTATACGCTTCACGCCACATCCCTCGGGATATCGGTGTTGCCAGCCGAGATAATTACGACAATTAACGCTTATTACGCCGACGATTTTAACACCGGAGGGAATTTTAAAGAACTATTTTAATTGGATTGGATTTCAATATTTTTTGCTCTGCTTTTTTTTTTCTTTGCATTCTTTTACTTTTGAAGTAAAATTATTTAGTTGAACCCGAAAACGCGCTGTTGCAAAAATATAAAGTAGTTTTACGAATCCTACGGTAGGGACGTCTTTGCTTTAGTTATTGATAAAAAGGGATCTTGACATAAATCTTTATAAGGAAAACTACAAGACAAGCAATTGTGACCATACTAAAAAAAAAAACACATTTTAACAAGAGATATTCAAAAAATAAAACAAGACATAAACACGATCATGCCTCCGTAGAAAATCCTCCACTATTTACTTTTGCCAATTTCATGCTCTATTGAGGTACGTACGCGAACTAAAAGCGGCTTACTTTTATGTCAGAGTACCCTCTTCGTCAAAGCACACGCACTTGAGGGCACGCAGCATGACATACGGATGTGACGGTGTTTTAAACTGAAGGCACGGAAGGACACGGTGTTTTGGAGTGAACGAAAATTTTACACGGTGAGCTTTTGGTTGTGTTGGTTGTTTGTGTTGATTGGATTGGTTAGTGTTGTGTGTATGGGAATACGGTTGCAGTGAAAACAAGGGAAATTAATGTTATTGTGCAGCATGGTGGTAAAAATATTTGCTGGTGAAGAATCAAAATTAGGAAAGATGAATAAATGAACTGATCAGGAAATCACATGCAAAGATTAGGTATATTTTTCTTGCTGTAACAAATAAGTGATTCTTCTTTTAATTCGTGCGTGCCTGTCGTAGATACTATCATAATATACAAAAACCTAAGTCGACATTCGACAACAATACTAACAAAAATTCAAGCTTTGTAATCAACTCATTACATTTAACAAATATCTTTAAAAAATCATCGTTGGTGACAGTTAAATCTTCCCTTAATTAATTTTATTATAAAATATATATGATTAAGATGTTATCTGTGATTCGTCGTGTTAACATTACGCAATCGCGCAATCGCGCAAAGGCTATGCATAGTATATTTAAAAATAATAGATACAAAATGTACACAATCCGTAGTGAAAGTACACGGTTTTTAATGGAAACCGTACCTACCTACTAGTAAAATAAAACGCCACAGTCAGCATAACACGTGGGGTGCTACGCGTGGATGGCCGCGGTGCCGCCAAGAGATTTTTATTTGACAAACTTTTTTCACAGCCACCCCGTCCGCGTCTGCGAACTAAGCAAATAGGTACCTAACTTTGTTACAAACAGCGGTTTAGTTCGGAAAGCGGACTTAATATTTTGAATAAAATTTTTCATTGTGCTCTTTCATAATAATGATTTTCCTCTATTTAATGACTTTGTTTTTGTTGATGTATATATCATTCGATAGTAAAGTGGGTAGTTGTTAATTAACTATTTCAAACAAAAAAATACTGATGGATGTAGAGCTTAGTTCAAGGTATATCATATGACCTGTGACTTGTTCAAAACTTGAACCTTCATAAATATTTGTTCTTTTCAAAATTCTTTACGCTATTTTACCTTGGAAACTCCCATGGTCTAGTCACTATTGTTATTTGATGTGGAATGCGTGCGTTTAAATCTAAGGGCACTTTGCAAGGTCGTAACGCAGGCGGAACGAACACAGGATGGGACGTGTGAACCATTAAAGATAATTTTTAAAAAACAAGAAAGAAATTGTTACTTTGTCGGACAAGACGGTGTAAATGCCTTTTTTTTTTTTTTTTGAGGGTGGGAAATCATCAAATAACTTCTCCCGCTCTGGGCGGAGCGGGAGGGCGTGTCAGACTCTTGCTGACTAAAACCCACCCGTGTTCCTTCGGTTGCCCTGTCGCCGGGGGCCACGATCTCCCTTTCGGTTTTCTTCGCAACCCCGGCAGGCATCGGTCCTAGTGGACCCCTTCAATTATGCTGACATCTCTTTGAGGCGCGCGTGGAACACAACAGCCACCCATTGCTCACCGCCCGCAAGCCCGCGCCTACGGTGGCCGGAAATCGCCTCGCGATTCCCGACGCCCTGGGCGTGTCCTCCTGCGGCGGTTAGGGGCGTGAGGGCGCGAAATTTGCCTCTCCCTCACGCGTTCCGCCTCCTCCTTCGCGAGCATTACCGCTTCGCAGAAGGAGGTGACGGCCTCCCATTTCCTCTCGCTCCGTACCATAGCCTGAACCAGGGCCGGACGCGATAGATCACCGCCGCCGATCGCCTCCACGAGGACACGGCGATGCTCCGCCCAAGCTGGGCAGACCTCCACCGTATGCTCCACCGTGTCCTCCGGGCGATCCACACAATGGTGACACCCGGGCGTTTCCTCCCGCCTTATCCTGTGCAGGAACCTCCCGAAACAGCCGTGTCCGGTGAGGACCTGCGTCAGGCGGAAGGTGAGGACGCCGTGGCGCCTCTCAAGCCACTCCTCAAAGAGGGGTCTTATCGCCGCAATTGTGGCGTGCCCAGCGCTGGGTTGCGACAATCGCACTCTCCATGACGCCATGAGATCCCGCCGGAGCTCTGTCCGCTGAGCCGCGATTTCTTGCGGCAGCGGAGCTAAGCCCCGGCGCCTCGCCTCCTCGCGCCACTCCCAAATGTGCGCGAGGACCTTTGCCTCCAGATCCCATGGCGGTAATCCGGCAAGGAGGCTCGCCGCCTCGCAGGAGACCGTGCGGTATCCTCGGGCCAGCCGGATGGCCATGACCCTCTGGGACGGTGTAAATGCCTGGGGAGAGTGCAAGTTTCTTTTCATGTTCAAATTACGTCCTACAATAATTGAAAAGATGAATTGATGAAAGTTATGTTTTTAACTACTTCAAAATTCAAGGGAATAATTTGCAATTGCTTTGATAAATCTACATAAAAATATATTTTCTAATGTCGCTTAGTCGTTTATTTATGTTTATTTTTAATCAGGGTTCAAGCTTGCCATTTCTGTCCTCCGTATGTCACATATTAGAGCAAATATCTAAACCTAGAGGGCGTGGCGAACGAGGTTTAACTCATTTCCCGTACGTTTCCAATATGTGGGGCCGCATAGAAAATCGAACAAATCGATATGACTGAATAATGGGGATTATGTGGTATTACTGCGAAAATTTCAATTTTAGAGCTGAATTACATGGCAGTAGTTTTGCTTCAGGGATTTGGTTTTCATGGAAATAGCGAGTAGGTAGTTACGTTTTGTAGGTTGGCTATTTGTTCAGGCTTCTTGTTGGATTTCAGGGGCTTTCTCAAACAATTCCTGGCATAAAATATTAACAGAATTTATAATACAATATTTGAGGTCATTGAACCTTAAGCTTCGACCACAATCCTCATTTAGGTACTTAAAACAAAATATTTTTTTATAGATGTGTTCAATAATATATTTTTCGTATTTTACAGTTGCTCAACACACTATCTACGGATCTAGAGGAGATGCTAACTGAACTATACGAGGAAAGAATGATATCCAGGTGAGTGAACAAGTTGCCGTATATTTTGTTCCTAAAGTACCTATCTGATAAATATGTAGACAAATTGCCTCGTTGGTCTAGTGGTCGCAAGTGCTACTGCGGAGCATGAGGTCCTGGGTTCGATTCCCGGGTCGGGCAAAGTGTTATTGGGTTTTTCTATCTGAAATTTCTCAGTAGCAGTCCGGAGTTTGGATTTGTGCCCGGTTGATCGCAATAGGCTCGCCCCCTATTATATGGGACTTAAAACATAACTGGCGAAATGTGGGTGAACCTGCTACAGAGACACCTCTGCCCAACCCTTCGGGGAAACAAGGCGTGATGTTATGTTATGTTTTATGTAAACAAATAGTTAAGAAAACGTACCTGTTGATGCCGATTTGTAATGCCACTTATAAATTATTTTGCTTTGATTTGATTATTTGAATACTTAAGACGCAGATATATGACAGTGACCTTGAGTGGTTAGCTTGCGTGGTCTGTACTGAGCTCATGCAACGCGTCGTACGTCCAGCCTTCATAATCAGCTCCCTCATCAAGGAGCGCTGCCCCAAATGAGACGTATTATTAACTTATTATACATAAAAAAAATGTATTTTGATAAAACATGTATACTAAAAGATCAATAATTAAATTATCTTTAAAATGGTGTAGGTTTCAGAAAAATACGCTTGAAAGATTTTGCGTGATTCTCAGTTTTTTATCCGCGTTAGACATAACTTTACAAATTAATTTCACTATGTAATATAAACATAATCCAAAATATGGCTATATTAAAATATTTAAAAAATGCTCTTATTTAACATATATTTTTTCCAAATCATTAACACTACTCGTTTAGACGTCATCTTCAGTATAAAATCATTAAAAGTCGGTTATCGTCGCCTTAAGGTACAATTCCGTAGCCGACGGCAGGCAGCAGCAGCAGGCGACTTCATAGAAATTCGATTCGATTTCATAGAAATATTTAGAAAGCAGAGTGTCACGGCGACACGTCACCTGCTGCTGCTGCCTGAAGTCGGCTACGGACTTGTACTATCGAAGAAACGCATATCTGTACACTGTAAGGTGCATTCTTGCTTGCAGCGCTCGGCCGCTATAGTATCGCTTACCTACGAAAAAAAGGGTCTTGTGCCCGGGTTTTTTTTTTTCAAATTGGTAAGATGTGCGTCACCCTGATGGTACCTATAACTCGAAATTGTAATTTTAATATCCTTTACCTACTTGTATTTTCCATGTATAACTTGTGCTTAGTTATTTTAAAATGGCAAGGAAAGTTCTTAGAAATCCTGATTCTAGATCGGTTTAATAATCAAGTTGTGATTCTGTCTGACAACGTAGAAAACATACAGAACATAGTAGAAAATAGACAACATACACACAGACAGTATTGATTAATATTCATAAGACTCATACAATATGTATATTACATTATGTAAAAAGTATTTTCAGTTTTCTATAAAAATGACAGAAATAGAAAAAGAAAAAGTACCGTAAAAAGTAACAGTTTTTATTAATCAAATGATATTTTTATTCTTTATTTCTACAGTTTAAATGTTATTCCATTATATTACAAAACTGTCAAACAGATGAATTGCAATATGAATTGAACGCAGATAATATTATGAATTTTCAGTTTGTGACAGTTATCGTGATTCATAATATTTTCATTTTATGATTCTGCCAAAGCGGCCGTTTTAGACCATCAGACCTGACAACCCAGTAACTGCTTAATACGATACCTCTTGATAAGACTGGTTGTCAGACTTTCGGGCTTCTGACGACCCGTAACGACTGTCAAAGATCCACGAATGACAGCCGGGACCAACGGCTTAACGTTCCAAAGCAGGGAGAAGTCTCGGTATGTATGGTCACCCATCCATGGACTAACCCCGGAAAGCGAAGCTTAACCTGATATATCGACGTGCGGCTGCTATTACTTAGCCACGAGCTCCTCGCTATAGATTAGACAATGTTCAAGTAATGAGTAGGTAACACGTGAAACCACATACCAAAATGTGTGATTTACAGTATTACAAAGACTTTAAACAATTTTTCACTAATTAATCAGTCATACTTGTAATCACACTTCAAAATGCAATTAATAAATCTAACGTTGAGAGAAAAAGAAACGATTCGAATAATGAATAATTACAACACATTTTTACTTTGAAGATCCATGTTGCCACAGGATTTTGAACCATATAGCAATGGAATAAGATTATAAAAAGGTTTTCTGGATCGTAATAAGTATGTTTAAATCGTATTATAGGTACAGTAGCGCGCTTCGGCGGCGGATAAATCGAATTACATGCGGTCCTGACTTCGACTCTTGAGCGGTGCCTTTGATACTGAAACCCTTCTGAAACCCTTTTCAAATGTTTATGAATACGTCAACACACGTATTTTGGGAGCAAATGTCGTTGATCCTTTTTGATTTAGCGACAATGAAGGGTTAGTTTGCTAAATTAATTTGTCGTTTGCGTTTTCAAAAGCAAGATGATGAAAATAAGTCTATTAAAAATTTTATTGTACAAATTATTACTTTTTATTTCTTGTTCAGTCGCTTGTATCTACTGCTGAATAGGACAATTGAAGCTTTGCCATGACTAATCTATGAGAAAATCCACCTTTTATTTATACTGGAAAAACAATAACAAGAAGAATACGAAAAAGAATCGTTCGTTTTATTTTCAATAATCCTACAAAACGGCCAGCTTTTGCCAGACAGGATCAAACAGAGACCGCGTTGTTCCAAAATGAAATTAACAATATGCTTTCAATTCCACGCACAGTTCAATCTCAAGCCCCACCACTTTTTACTTTTGTTTTAAACCAGCCAATCCGTTGTGGTCTATTGAGCCTATAACGTTATTGAAACGATTTTTGTGAGTAAATGGACCAGAAAAATGGGTTAGAATCTATTGGTAAATGGTTGCAAGGACGCCTATGAATGCCTATGAATGCATTAGGTATCGATCGAGGTGTTCTTAAATGACTGCAATTCTCTCTAAAATCTAGTCCTTGCATACGGATTCAAGATCACAATAAACTTTTATTAACTAAGAAATAGGGACCCTGACTTACACTCACACACTGACTTATTAATTAAAAAAAAAAATAGGAAAATCGTCTACTTTTACAATGTTAGTAAATATGTGAGCACCATGTATCTATCACATAATTATTTTATCTGTCGTTGCTTCATTTTTAATTCTTTTTAACTATTGTGGTATAGTAATTTTATTCCAGGTGCATCGTCTTCACATATAATTATTTAACTAATGCACGTACTTATACAAACTATTGTACAACATTTTAAAATTGTAACGGTGAAGTTTCTTGCCCATTCTTCTCCATACGAAAACTACCTTTTGGAAGGGGCGACTAGAATCAATTATATTATTTTGTAAATTTTGACGTGCAATACATGGGCCTATTTGAAATAAATGACTTGACTTTAACTGATAAATGATGACACTGTACTGTTCTTTAACGCAATAAAGTTGTATCTCCTTTCATTTAATGTTTTATTCCAAACAGTTTTACAATGAACACATACATACAATCCCCCATATCCAATGTCATCGAAACCGAACCAACACTGTTTTAAAAACAAAACCGTAAATATTTTACTGGTATCATTTTTAAAGCCAATAGCGTGTCCGTGGCAAATAAATCAAATGGGAAACAAGATGAGGACAGTATCGAAAGCCCAACAAATCATCGCTGGCGTTGACGTTAACTGAGAGTCTTTCCCAGCAATGCGAAAAATAATAGCAGAGGTTTTTGGTATGGCCGAAAATATTTGTGGTTCGTAGGTGAGTAGAGTACACGCAACACAATTAGCCCTAAAAGAAAGAAAGAAAGAATAACATTTATTCTATTTTCTCTCTATCTGTTTCTATAAAACTATGTAACTACCATACGGATCATGAAACGTTTATACATGTTTGTTTGGGTATAAAGGTAAAAACAATGAAAGTAACTAAATTTATTGGCCGCGGAATTTGGAATGTAGAGAAAAGAAAAAAAAGGAGGATAAAATATTTCATGTATTTATTTTTTTAAACGTTATCTTGGTATAGTACATATTCACGATGAGTTACATTATTTTATACGACACTTTTTACACACAGCATTCACTGCCCAAGAATGTAAGTACCTTCACGGATTTCTTCCGAAAACCACATATTTCACGCAAAACATACCGTTTGCACCTCTTGAGGTGCAAACGGTATGTTTTGCGTATGTTTTGCGTATCCCTTGGGATACGCATAAAATCCGCCCACTACGCAGATTTACCATATAAAACTCCACAATAGTCGTCCCAGTATCATCACATTATGCAACCGGTGTAAGATTATCATAAACGTATAATACACACTATGTTGTGTAGGTAAAGAGAATCGTTTAGTGCTCCCTTGTATTTTATGCCAGAATATATTTCACTCCATCCTGGATTCAACAAGCAGGGTAAAAGATTTATGAAAATAAATAAGCTTGCTGTAAAACCAACCCCTTATTTCGAGATTAAACATCCCTAAGTGGGAAAGATAATTCATTAAAATGTTGTAACGTTTGTTTAGGGTACTGAAAATACATTGGATATTATAATATTTGTTCCATTTCGAAGCCTTCAATAACGAATTCATTTGAACACTCAAAAGTGTCTTGTATGTAGAGACGGATAGATGAAAATATGAACCGTCAAAAACAACAAAACGTGCCCAAACCAGAAGCCCGAAGTTCTGAACAAAGCATTATGAATAATGAAACACCCTCTGTACAAAGGTTCGGTAGGCACTAGGTACCTATGGGTATAACCGCAAAACTGGAAATTTTGCGGCGGGGTGTCGCCGGGCGAAAAAAACGGGAGCGCAAAGTGTTTTTTACGGCTTTAATACGAGTTTATTAAAATATTTAAAGCGCAACTTTAGCGAGAATTTCCCCGAAGACATCTCAAAAAGGTCCCCTGTCGTACCGATATGAAACTTTCAGGCTAGGTGTTGGAATGATAAATTAAAAAAACGAGGCGAAGGAGCGTCGACATGTGTTAGTGTAATGAGATTTTTTCGCTCCGCCTCATAAATTATAGAAAAGTGGGACTTTTGACAGAGGAGAAAAATGCTCACTTTATTAATGTACTCTTTTTTGGTAATCTTAGTTACAGGCGATTGCTTGTCGAATGGCTCTTATTTACTGTTTCTGGAGATCCACGTTTTGAGTAAGTGCCAAACACGTCATTTTGTTGTTTGATTAATGGAAAAACATACATGAATTAAATGGTATCCATGTAATAATGTTTAATAGATTTTGCTGTAGCATAACGTGGTTTTAATGACAATATTATGACATTGCTCGCATTATACAATTGTAAGTTTCTATAGAGCATTACCATAACCATTTTCACAAAGAGATTTCACAGATCGGGCTATTTGCATTCATTTTTATCGACGTTAAATTAAATTTCAGAAATGCTTTCCCAAAAATTGGTACCTATTGAAAAGCACCCCTTTTCAAAGAACAATGGAACTCGATTGGCGTCCGCGTGAAATTGTCTAGGACCCCTAAATGGACTATTAGGTACAGACCTCGCCTGATTTTGGTTCGCTTGCAGAGTTGAGCTGTGATTTAAAGTGGGGGACTGAACGAAGGGAGAAAGTGGCTTAGTAGACAGTCAGAATAGGTGCATTTGAGGAATTAAGAGTGTATTTTTGGTACCTACTTCAAATACCACAATATCAGTAGGAAATGTTGCAGACTACAGCTTATAATTATTTTTTTAATCCGTCCAAGTGCGTGTTGGACCACGCACAATGAAGAAATTCATTGTTGGGATGAATTTATCCCAAAAACATACTTAACTTTGTAGTTGAAAAACATGTTTTCTATACACTGATATACGTCACAGTCAATTCTCCAACTGCAAATGTAAGTATGTAATCGCAAAAAAAAATCTTTAACTTCCAAATTTACGATTTTCGGACATTTTCCTTTTCTTGTGCTGCCTTGGTTAGTGCAAAATTTCATGATTCTAGGTCAACGGGAAGTACCTACCCTGTAGGTTTTGATGTATTTGCGAGTATCAAAATATGTCACATAAATGGCCGTATTTTTATTGCGTTGACATAGAAGCTTGATTTTTTTAGAGGTCCAAGGGACCATAGATATTTGATATTAATTTTAACTTGATACCTCCACGCGTTCCTGAGAAAAAGGCTCAGACAACGGACGGACAACGGTTTCGTTTTTTCTTTTGGAGGTACGGAACCCTAAAAAACAACATACATATTATGAGCTTCATAACATATTTATAAAATATTAAATTAAGAATATTGAAATGCAAATGAAAGTGCTGAGCGTTCTGAAGGTCAAACTATTAAAATTATGAAAAATCAGATTTTCACAGATAATTATACTTTTACAATTATTATTATACTCAGTTTCCGGACGTTGAAATTGATATTCACATGATTTAAACGTTTCTTATTTTACGTCAAAATCAGAAAAAAGTATTGTTTAATTTTATGTATTACTCATTTTCAACCAGCATTCATTTAATAAAAATAAACTTTACTCATTTTCAACCAGCATTCATTTAATAAAAAATAAACTGTCTTTTAACTGAAAGCTCCAGATAATAAGCAATATTATTGTCAGTACCTAATATTTTATTGTACGTTGAAGAGCAACCTGAGTTTCTCATATTTTCCCTCTGTGCTGGCTAGACATTGCAGTGGAGGCCTTTTGTGGTTTTGAACTTGCCTGTACAGCATAGTACTGCGCTTTTAGTTCTTAAAACCACCCCTTCGTGTACTTCTATAGACTGGTAATAGTGATGTGCATGTGGTTAGTCGATGTCGATTTTTTGCCTTTTAGTAAAATAAAAATAATAAATGGGCGTTTTTATAATTTCTAACGTGACGATAATATCGTGGACGTCCACGGCATCACCATAACACAGGGATGTAAAGCGTATGGAAATATATGAAGATACTTTCAACTTTCCGTCCACGATACCGTTATAACGTGTATACGTTGTAAGGGTAGTCCATGTATGGAAATACATTCGTATTCGGATTTCCATACATTATAATATCGTCACGTTAGACATTATAAAAGCGCACAATATCTATAGCTGTGTAAAGGCTTGTGCAGACCAGCGCGATATCGCGGGCGCTACAAAGGTCGCGCTGTCTGTAGCGCCCGCGATATTGCGCCAGTTTGCACAAGCCTTAATGCAAACGAGTTATTGTAAACATTAAGTGGTACTTTTCGTGTGTACCTAATTCGTATATAATTTTATTTCAATGTTGTCGAAGGTCTGAATTTGAGTTGTCTAATTTGTAGCTTGGCTTTAGTTACCTAAAGTTTACTAACTTTCAAAATTATATTATATTCTTCTTTATGGCATTAGGAATCTAAGACAGTAACATTTCAATCTATCTAAAATATATAATCTATCCTAAATTATCGCATGTGTTTTGAATATCGATATCGACACTACATTACTCGCAAGCCCAACACTCATCAAAATGGCGGTACTTTTGAGTGATTGCGAGCGAACTCCACAAACAATGCCCACACCGAGTCAATCTCGCAGTGAATGCACTATAGTTACGTAGCCCAAGGATGGCGGAGTATTGCAATATTCAGCGATAGTTGATGACAAAAATAAACATTAACAACAATGGGAAGGGAAATTACAGAAACATTTTAGTATTTAGTGGACAGAGAAAACAATAGAGCTTCGTAGAATGATAAATGAAATAGGCTATGAGTATGATTGTTAAAATTTATTCGTGGCAGTGAAATAAAGGGAGATAGTTTTCTTTGTTTTTACCTGAAAATAAGTAAGATATTTTTTTTAAATACATCGATGTACATTCGTTTTAATGAAATCGCATATAGGACTATGCATTTATGCATTCATTTGTGATAATTATTATTTCTCATCCTCTTGATCAATGAAACCACAATGCGTTCTATATTACCTTTTCGTTTACTAAAGTTAAAACCTTTTAAACTCTGATTTTCAATTTGCTAGACTAAAATGACATTTGCTGTCGACATAAAATTATCGTAGTAAAAAATCTAGTTGCCGAGTGACTCTCACCAAGGAACACTGAATCATTATCTGCAGGAGGACCTTCACTATTGTCGTGTTGTGTCTGTAATATTAATTATTTATCGTGTTATTCTAAAAAAAGGTCGATCGCAGCTGTTATTTTGGTACAGCAAATTAAAAAATTGAGTTTAAATACAAATTCATTTGTTAAAAATTCTCTTTAGTGAGTAATTGTATTGCGTAAGAATTTAACTTGAAGAAGTTTTGTTTACAATTTCATCTGATACTTTTGGTATAGATTAAAGAGATTATGTTAGAGATGCTTAAGAATAGGTTCGACTAATAAAAATATATACCACAGCCGCGCTTTGTTATCGAAGGACATTCGATAGAAGGAAAACGCTTATAAAGCAGAATGCATAATTCATATTCTCATTTATTGCGGATCAAATATAGATTAATTAGTTAAGTAATAACAGCTGCACAGGTCGATTGATCAGGTAAAGCTACACTTGTCGCTGTTAGTCCGTGTATGGGTGACCATCTTTACATACCGAGACTCCTCCGAGCCTCGGAAAGCACGTTAAGGCGTTGATTCCGGCTGTCATTCGTGGATCGTTGACAGTCATTACGGGTCCTCAGAAGCCCGAAAGTCTAACAACCATTCTTACCAAGGGGTATCGTATTACCCAGTTACTGGGTTGTGGAGGTCAGATAGATAGTCGCTCCATGTAAAATACTGATACTCACCTGCATCTGGTTAAACTGGAAGCCGACCCCAACATAGTTGGGCAAAATTGTTAGTTTTAAGGCTAGGCAGATGATGACACATAAATTACACTCAATCCATATAGTATAAATAACAATAATAAATAAGGCGTAATGCATTCATTTGTTATCATTATTGTTTCCCAATCTCTCGATCTATGAAACCATAATGCCTTCTATTTTAGAGGTATGAGGAACAGGGTGTAAAGTTCACTCATCTTCTATAGATAAGGAAGTTGGATAGAAGTCGGATAGTCTTATACAAATATGTCATTCGCGGTAAACTTTAATAGTGCGATGCAGGATTTGTGTGACGTCATGTCTTTTTGATGTGTAGCTCGTACGTGGCGGTGTAACCGCTACACTTTATTACCTGATTCTAGTTCGTTATGATTTTCCGTGTCAGCCCTATTTTATAACTCATATGTATAGTCGAAACCGCTATCAGTTTGTACGGAAGTCTGTGAATCAATAGTTACCGTTTCTGTTTACATCGTACACGTACCTAACTGTTGTCAATGTTAAATCGTTTTAGCTGTTGTTTATTTTATGTGCAGTCAGTGTTTTATGCACGCAATTTATTGAAGACGAATTAGAGAGCGGCGTTTAAAGCTAAAATAGTTAAAATTGGTACAAATAACATCGATTTTTAGGGTATACTGCACTTGCTTGTGTTTGGCAAAATATTTGAAAATATTAAAACTTTCGTGACTAAATAAAACAATTGGATACAAACAAAAACCGACTTCCAAAAAGACACCACAAAGTCTTTGGTTTTGTATTTTCGTTAGTGTCGTCACAGTATCGCGAAATCAATGGTTTAGTCCCATCTCAAAATTGCGCAACGCGCCTAAAGATGTTTTCACTTCAAAAATGTTGTGCTATATTTTCAGGATAATAATTATACTTTACAATTTTATTTCATTTTCTCATATTAAATAAACAACAGCAGCATTAAAATTTATTTCATAAATCCGCGATTAGGGGAGAGCAAAAATTATTTCCAAATTAACCGTGGCCAACCGCCGGGTGCGCTAAATTAAATCGAACGACAGCCCTCGGATGGACATCCATCGGGCCGTTTACCCTACGTAATGGCATCATCAAAATCTACGGCAAAAATGTGTTGCAAATGGCGCTCGTAATGAGGTCATCAACCGTTATTTATGTTTTTTTATTACATATTTATAAATATTAAACTTACAGCCTGAAGGTTTAAGGCCTGCACTTCAGCAGTTTTGTAACATGAAAAGTAATGTGGGGAAAAATCGGGGACTCCAGTGACTTTTGAAGATAATTGAAGGAAAACAGTGTGATTTTATGACCTAAATCACGCGAAATTATAATGTGGTAATCAATCGAGCTCATTACGTTGTTAAAGGTCTATTGAACTCCTAGCAGTAAAAAGTACAGACTATAGTAAAACAGAAGACCTATTAAAATCGCAATATACATGAACAATACATTGTATTGGTCATTTTCACAACTACACACACACACACACACACACCCACACACACATACACAAACACGCACTTAGCACACCTTTTTCACACTAGAATCAAGCACATAATTGTTCCCCAAAAAAATAAATACCTTTAATCTCTTATAATGGACGGATGGATGACCCCTGTAACACAGGCTCCGCCTAGCATGGGGGTCATTGATTAAATCACTGTGCACTTGCAAGTCCTACGCTGTACACGCTGCGCGCATAGGTACGTACTTTGTACATTACTTTTGGAAAATTATTTATTTATAATATATTCTTCGTATTAGACAACACTTTACCAAAAGTTTTCGAGCAGAATCAAGAACGAGAAAGCTCTTTTTTTAATTGTTGTTGAATATTTAAATTTAATTAATCACAATTTTATTTTGGGTTTTTATCTGTTTAGAATTTAAAATAGCTTATAATTTAAATGTATGAGTGTAAAACTATGGACTAGAATTATGTCTGAAATAGATAAATAGTTATTTATGCAACTGTTGTATAATAAGACGTGTTAAAACACGAATGTGGGTTTATCACACGAAGCGAAGCCGAGTTTGATAATAATAGTGAGTACATTAGTGTTTTAGTACCTAATTATAAACAGTTGCAAACAAGACTTTATCTACACCCATGATATGAATCCACTATAAAAGGTTCTGAAACCATTGGGTGTTTTTAATTCAAGACCAAGAATTAAAAAAAACCCACGAAATTCAGTACAAGTGCACGTATGAATGTCGCCTGCAGCAGCACATCACCGCGCATGCGCTACAGCGGGTGCTGCTATCCCCCGCTTCAACGTTCCATTACAAAAGTTGATGGAAACAAGGAGTTGCTTACATTACAATGTTCTTTTTTTGAAATTCGAGTTGCATAATGAAATTTAGTACACATTATAACACTCATTTGGATGATATTATGGTTACTATGACACTGGCTATTTTAATGTTGGCAATAAGCTAACTGTTTCAGAAACTTTTATAGAGGTTTTAAAGCATGGGTGTAGATAAATTAAATTTATTTCCCGTTTAACATCACAGCAAAAATGTTAAATTATTGGAACTCAGCACTATAGTAAGTGCAACTTAAGTGTTAAACAAGTGTACTTAACAGGTGGCCAGAAATTGTCTACTGCCACCAGTCTAAACTGTTTAATTCAGATGTTTATAACTTCCGCAGGATGAGAACCAACTGGTAATAATGTATTAAGTAATCTTATAAAAAAGAGTATCAGCTGATGCTCATGTTCTTAATTCGACTTATATTATAGGTACAGTCAACAACACAACAGTATTACTTCCACTATGAAAATCAGCCATACTGCTATAACATTTAGAAAGAAAGAAAGAAAAAGTGTTTATTGAGACTCGCACAGGAAATTATAAATTAAACTAAAACACATTCATTAAAACATAAATAAAATAAAAAAAAAAACAAAGTAAAATTAAAATAAAGCAGAAAGTCCTGTACGAGGCCTAAAGGTTCCTATCTCAGCATAAGCTGTATATTTAGGCGCTACCAATGTCAAATTATACTACTAATGTGTGGTTGACTGTACCTACTTAGAATTAAAAAAAAAAAAGAAGTCTCAGATTTTCCTAAAAATAATAACAATTTTGTTTTTACAAAATATTTAAAAAATAATACAACCGACTTCCGAACTACAAAGTGAAAAATAACTTTAATTTCGGAAGTCGGTGGCAAATTACTAAAATACTGATCCAAAGACACCGACTTCCGAAATTGAAGTTATTTTTTAGTTTTTTTTTGTGTTTTTTGCAAAAAAGTTTTGTTTTCCACTTTTTAGTGCGGTGGTTTGTAAGTTATCTATGTTACAATAGCTTGATATACACTGCTCATCACCTTTTTACAAAATATTGCTTTTCCCGATGCAGGGACTTCAATTGGTGAGAAGTTCTCCAGGTATTTCACCATCAGTTTCACTGCACCATATGAATTGTGACGAACATCAATTGCTTACCAACCATAGATATTAAAGTAATTGAATCGCAACCCGTGAAATACACATTGTTGATTAGGTTCGGTGGCCATCTGTGTCCTTCATCATCAGTTCCACTTTACCAAATGGTGCTTTTCGAGAACAAATGCACGAGTTACTATAAAAAATACCCAAATCGCTATAAGTGGACTTATAATATTTGAAGAGTTCTCTCGATTTCTCCAAAATCCCATCATCAGATCGTGATCAAATGACAATGGGACCAACTAGAAAGTATACCCTTTCAAACAAAAAAATAATTTTTCAAATCAGTCCAGTCATCTTAGAGTGATCGTGACATACATTAAAAAAAAAGTTTCCGACGAACTGAAACCTCCTCCTTTTTTGGAAGTCGGTTAAAAATACATGATATAAGAACACTTCCTCGTGCCATATTTAAATGATATCCCAAAACTTAATTACATCCATTTCATTTCACTTCTCTACATCAATTTAATTAAAGTTCCGGAGTTCTATTCTTAGATACCCGATATTTACTCGCTTTTCCGACCTTGATTTCCATATCCCAAGAAATAACGCCAAGCCATCACACTGTATAAATATTACCCTAGTCTCGTACCCAACTAAGTGTTGCCAGCTATTACTAGCGCCAAAGAAACAATAACTATAACAATAATATTCGTCTAGCTTCACCCTGTTTGTTGACTGAAGCCAATTTATGAAAACCAATCCTATTTTGCTGTTATCGAACCAATATTTGCACAACTGTAAACCTTAAAGTTAAGCTATAAGAGTGTTTAGTACTGAAGTGAGATGAAAGTTATGTTTGTAAGAGTTTATTAGTCGGTCTTCAGGCTGAGGTTTTGGAATGCTTCAGTAGATAAAGACGCCTTTGTGAGACGTGACTTCGTTTATAGAAAATTATGTCTCTAAAGAATTAAAGTTTCCTACTTTCTTCAAATAATTAGGATGTAATTATGGAAATATAATAGAATGGCTGACGAAACAAATATCTACATATTCATATAAGATTGTAATCAATCTCAAAGTGCCAAAGTTGTTTTTTTTTCTATAATGCATCTATGATATTCGGACAAAGTGGAAGAAGATAGGATAAAGAAACAGACATATTTATAAAAACACTAACACTAATGCTAAAACAAAGCGACAATGTTTACACGAACCAGAAACTTCACGATTTATTCCTCCCACATGCAATAAATAAGGAGATGTTTTCCCATAATAATCTCCACTTTATCAGTAAGAACAATGCACCAGAAATATACTCTAAGATATTTTTACGACTTAGCGCAAATCCCTGTGGAATCCATTGCTTCATCGTGCGTGAAGTATGGAAGATAAGGCGGCGTAAAGGTGTACGCACACGACACTAAAGGTAAAATAAACGCACCACGTTCATCAACGTTCCTATGGTGAAGCATTTCATGAAAAACTCTGTGTACCTATTTTACATCTTTTTCTGTGCAGAGTTGACACTTTGGAAATGAATCCAAATTCGAAAATTGGACCAATAGATATCAACTTATTTGCTATTGGTAGTGTGTTTAATTTCGAATTTGGTAAAAACTTGGGTAGCCAATAAGAGCAGTGATAGGAGTAAGTAGTTTGATTTTACGTACTCGCATCATGAATAGTCATAGAAATCATAACATGGATAAGCCTTTTTTCCGGGATTTCATTGGTACGTACGGGATTGAATCAAATATTGTAAAACTCAGGATTTTTAAACTACTACATTTATAGAATGAATAATCATTTAAAAAATTTTTTTTTTCTTATTTACATACATACATAAACTCACGCTTTCTTCCCATGGGGGTAGGCAGAAACTACAGAACGCCACCTGCTACGATCTTTACATACTCTTTTTGCCTCGATTACGTTCATACATCTGGTCATACACGCCCGCCGGTTGTACTACGCACCTGGCCTTTCTGAAGAACATTACCAATAAGGTCAGTATATGTCCTTCTAGGACGTCCCCGACCGGCCTTTCCCTTTACATCAGCCTTGTTTCCGGGAATTCTTGAGGCATATTCATACTAATATATACTTGCCAGTTCACTGACCCCAAATCGAACTACCTACTCCGATTACTGGTTAAGGCTCGTACAGAACAGCGCGATATCGCGGGCGCGACACGGGTCGCGCTGCCTGTCGCGCCCGCGATATCGCGCTGGTCTGTACGAGCCTTTATTAGTAATAACTTATCTAAGTTTTTATGAAGTCATCATCTTCCTGCCCTTGGCGCATGTTACATAATTGAGGTCGGCGCAATCCGTTTTCTTTTTGCAAAGTTAAAGTTTTTATAAAGTCTCAAAAATAAATCGTTAAAGTGAACCAATGATGAAGAAGTGTGTGTACACCTTACGGAATGTTCATAAAAGACGGTATAGGTAAAAACAATTCCCTCCAATGCGAACTAACAGATGTTTTTGAATAATTACTTTTGCATTAAGCCTTGAGTTCTTGTGCGGAGGGAGGAATACATCACGAAAAAATCTGAAGGGAATCGAGATAAGATGTGTAACATCGTGTTTAAGATTGGTCTGTTTCTTAGATTATTTTCAGATCATAATTTCCCAGATGATTCACATTTCTTTTTATTTTTCTCAACTTTTGGCAGATATAACCATCATTACTAGCAGTAGCTATTGAAACAAAAAATCCAATTATGTTATTAAATAAAATTTCTATTACATGCAACGTTAGTGAAAGTGTGTTATTGATTACAGGGTTCATACAGCTCTGTAAAAAAGAAAAACCTGATATACAAAAAGAAATAAGTATCTGAAAATGCCTCTCAACTTAATTAGCCTGGATCCTGTTATAACATCAAGTTACAATAAAATATAGCCTTTTCAAACTTTTGCTAACCAAAAACGCAATCCCTAATGAAATAGCCGTTCACGCGTCCCAAACCAGGGTTTAACGATTAATTTAATATGATCTAACAGAGATTAATTTCAGTTGCTGAACGCCTCGGGGCTGCGGTCAGAGACACGACACATGCATCACGCTCTAAACACAATTAACGAGGCTGCTAGGGTTACCATTCATCTACGTTACACTGGTATTTGTCTTCATAACGATCATGAGGAAGTGGTGCGTAGTATCCTTATTTTATAAGAGGTTGTATTTGGATCTAAGAGCCTAACATGAAGGAGTGACGTAACCGTAACGCAAATTCGAACGATTTTTTAATCGAAAACACATTATCTTTTAGCATTTTGGTTAACATTTTTGCGACGAGCAAAAACATATATCACATAATTAGATTAGACTAGTCGCAAAACTAGGTAAATATTATAATTATGTGAAACCAGTCTTATTAATTTTAAAATCGTTTGCGATATTTTCTGCCCAAAAACGAAAACGGAGTTCGGCCTGTTTTGAATTACCGACCGAAAACGATGAAAAAAAATGGTTTTGCATTTTAAAAGAAACGCAGTATCAGTGTAATTTAATCATTATATATTTAACCCATTAAACTTGAATCACACAATACTTTGTACATTTCTCAAAGGCATAATTTATTCATAATGAAATGCGAGAAAAAGCATTTTCTCAGTTATAGTGCATTTACGAGTAGTTGTGGTGACTGTGGATATTCGGCCACGGCGGAAAATATTCTATTTTTATCGGCCGAAAACGTAAATTGCCGAAAATGGATATTTAAAGCCGAAACCGAAAACGAAATTCGTTCGAACTCTACCACTGAGTTATTTATTTATTTATTTATTTATAGTTAATTAAAACGGCACAGGTCCAATTACATTGATTAACATAGAATTATAAAGATTAAAATAAAATAAGATTAAAATAAGATAAGCATTCAAGTAACATATAGTACAAAAAATAAATTCAAATTCAAAGATATACAATTCGTGGATAAAATAACGCGAAAGTATAAAAAAAAGTATAGAAAAATCTAAGTTCTTTTAATTTTAACCTTTCTATTTCTAAAACCTTGTTAGATTTTTGTGCAAAAATGTATAATCTTTTGCTCTCCTGTTGATTTTTACTTTGTTTTAATTTAAAAATTTCATCCTGTTTTTACATTTTAAAAATCTTTTCCAGCTCGTACATCTCTCGTTTTTTATCGGATGGTAATCCTATGCAGAGTGCTCGTACCTTTGGATCAGGCTAGCTAATGTAAAAACCTCGTTATGCCTCGAAGGCACAAAAGGATTTGGTCCCGCTAGATAGGTTTATAACTTTATTTGGTTACATTGTATTTAATGGATTACGGAACCGGCTTAAATCAAATTATCTAGGGTTTGTACTGGAAATAATGTATTTATTAAACGCTGAATAAATTTATGGTTCAAGTAACTTTAGTTTAACCGCTAATTGCTAATTTCACCAATGAAAGTGAACGCGATCAGCACATCTAAACTGTGTTCAAGAGCTGTCAGTGTCAATATTCCATAACAATGATGACAGTGATTCTCGACCCTTGAACACAGATTAGATGTGCTAATCGCGTTCAGTTTCATTGGTAAAATCCGGCATTTATTAATACAAT
Organism: Omphaloscelis lunosa; assembly: GCA_916610215.1. Lineage (NCBI taxonomy): Eukaryota > Metazoa > Arthropoda > Insecta > Lepidoptera > Noctuidae > Omphaloscelis > Omphaloscelis lunosa. Next base: position 13,291,481 of record OU744258.1, read on the forward strand.
GTTAAGAAGTTTAGTATAGAGCGTTTTATTAATGTCAAGATTTAATAATTAAGCGTGTTTGAGTTCTTAGTACGTAGACATAATTTCAGTTGACTTTTATTAGCAGGGCGGCGTTTATCGTAATAAATTATTAATTAGTTTGTAATTATGTAAACGTGTAGGTAATGTTTACTCTATGTTGTGGGCGTTTAATAATATTTTAGTTATAAGCAATTAAGTGTGTTGTAAATTTTCCGATAACGATATCCACAAGGGTATTAAATATTAACGTCAATGGTTATTAAGTAATTAATGTAATTATCTACTAGTGAATATAAACAAAGAATGTAGAACGTAGGTATCTATGAAACACTGTAGATGGTTTGTAATTTTAACACATATAACACAACATAACTAAATTAAATTGTTGTTGTCAGAATTGGCTTTACAACAACAGTGATACAACACCAACACTATTACCTGGTGCTATCGTTTTACTTTAAAATACCCACCGTACTACCAGAGGTACGGCCAGGGGTACGGTGGGTCTGCAGTGAATTTTTATATTGTATTTTTTCTTATCCGTATCTAACTGAAATATGTTTTGTAATTTCATTAGATGAAACATCATCTAATTTTGAAATTCATAATGTTTTATTTAATTACTTTTTTAATGGCTTCTTGCAGGTCAACCTAGGAGGTTGTCGGCTGCTTAACCGGACTTTCCTGTGGCTGCCTTAATAAGTTAAGACCCTCAGCCAGGGCATAAAACTTAGAAACTAAGCGACTACACGCTAAGGGCATCCCCTGTAGGGTACGGACCTCGGCTTAGGGCGTCGCTGGGGGAGTACAGCAAGGGACAGACTGGATCAGATTAAATGTTTTATTTCATATAAACAAATATATTTATGAAACGTCAGAAGTTCACGGTTCCAATTTGTTGTTTCTGCCGATTGTCGTTCTCCGATCAGCAGTTGTTTTAGTAAGGAACGATACTACTGTGATGTCGTTACCGAAATCTCGAATGATATCTATAGGTAGGTACTATCGTGGACACCGGAAGGACTATTCCTGCTTGCAGCGCCCAGCCGCTATAGTAACGCTTACCTACAAAAAAAGAGGGAGCGGTAAACGGTTGTGGTCATCGTGTGCACGGGATTTTGTTTTCTAAGTGGTTCGATATGCGTAACCGCGATGGTACATGTTATGCCATGTCTATATCTGAAGAATTACAACTAGTTACTCTTTAATTCAAATCTACAGCAGATAAATCCGCATTTATTTTCAATCCCAATCTTTTCCTCGGAGTACCACTTCCAATTTCAAAGGAATAACTGTAAATTGAGTTTCAGCAATTGCCGACCAGCATTAAATCGAAATACGAGAGTAGCGTAGCTTCGAGCAATATATTGCATCAAATATACATACCTAACATATAAGAGGAATTACACACGTGCCCAGCGGGCAGCCGACGAGGACATATTTCATGCATAGCCTAGAACATTTTCATGTATTTACTATGAACATTAAGTGAGGAGATATGTATAAGTAACCTGTTGGATTTAAACTTGCCGATAGTCATTTATTTTGTGGGTCTTGTGAGCACACTTCTTTATTAATAGAGGTAGCATCCGTTAGTTATAGGCCCGTATTACAGAACCTCACTCAAAACTCAAGCATTACTTAAAACTCGTTTAAAGCTTTTTTATTGGTTGAAACTTGTTTTAAGTAATGCTACAGAATCTCACTCAAGACTCACTTGAGTGAGGTTCTGTAATATGCCTAAAATTAAACTAAACTCTTATCACACATAACTCTGATCTCTTAACACATCTGCCGAAAATTATGTGACAGAAATTTCGCGTGGTTACGTTTTCGCACGGTCTACTGCGAGGCGGCGAGCCTCCTTGCCGGATTACCGCCATGGGATCTGGAGGCAAGAGTCCTTGCGCACATCTGGGTGTGGCGCGAGGAGGCGAAATGCCGTGGCTTAACTCCGCTGCCGCGAGAAATCACGGCACAGTGGACAAGGCTCCTGCGGGATCTCATGGCGTCATGGAGAGTGCGATTGTCGCAACCCAGCGCTGGGCACGCCACAATTGCGGTGATAAGTCCCCTCTTAGAGGAGTGGCTAGAGAGGCGCCACGGCATCCTCACCTTCCACCTCATGTAGGTCCTCATCGGACCAGATCGAACGGTTGTTTCGGGAGGTTCCTGTTCAGGATAAAACGCGGGAGAAAACGCCCGGGTGTCACCACCGGGTGGATCGCCCGGAGGACACGGTGGAGCATACGGTGGAGGTCTTCCCGACTTGGGCGGAGCATCGCCGTGTCCTCGTGGAGGCGATCGACGGCAGTGATCTTTCGCGTCCGGCCCTGATTTAGGCCATGGTACGGAGCGAGAGGGCATGGGAAGCTGTCATCTACTTCTGCGAAGCAGTAATTTTCGCGAAGGAGGAGGCGGAACGCGTGAGGGAGAGGCAAAGTTCGCGCCCTCACGCGCCTAATAGCCGCAGGAGACGCCCTGGGCGTCGGGAGTTGCAGGCCGATTTCCGGCCACCGTAGGCGCGGCCTTGCGGACGGGGAGCAATGGGTAGCTCGCCGTCCGATAAGAACGGGGTTGCGGTTATTGTCCGAAAGAGTTACCGTGGACCCTGACAATATAGGCAACTGAAGAAACACGAGTGAGTTTTAGTCAGTAAGAGTCTGAAATGCCCTCCCGCTGCACCCAGAGCGAGAGAAGTTATTTGATAATTTCCCTACCGAAAAAAAAAGCATAAACGCCAACTATAATAGGCTTTGGACATAGTCTCTTGTTTCTTTTTTTCATTGTTTTGATTTTCTTTGAAATTTTGCTCAACAGAGGTACATTATGACTTTATAAATATGACTATGACGAGGCCTGCGTAGACTCTAAGAAACTAAATATTTCATTTTTGTTTACCAGTACATTTGCCACGTCTCTCGTGAATATAACATGCTATCGTTTCCCAGAACACAGATATTTCACATCAAAACCTACATACCTTTTCAAGCTACCTTCCGTTAGGAAATCAGCCTATCCCATCATCCTCCATACATAACTCAGAAACATCATGGGCTCGATGCTCGAACAAATTCCCCGCTCCAATTTACAGAGTGGTACTTAGATATTTTATGCTAATGCCTTCTACAGGCGCCATGAAATAATAATACCCACTCCAGGGATGCAAGGTGCTTACCGTAACATCACGTTCCGAGATGAGTTCTGTACTTATCCGGTAAAACATACGTTTAATGGACTTTTTCGACGAAACTGTTTTAGCTTCGGGTAAATACAGGCTTAATGGGCGCTGTAAATTTTGTTGTGGTACAAAACAGTAGATGTGTGTACGTACCTACGTGTGTATTTTGTATTTACCTATGTTTATTTTTAAACTTTGCATTGCTAAGCTGGAATGAGAGTTGTAAACGGTTTTTGGGAAAGTATAAAATTATATATTTGCCGTTTTGTTTGCCGTTTTGTTTCTGTCAATCATGAAAGCAGTTGTAACAGAATTCGTAGCGTAGTAGGTTTAGGTACATTGTCTTTAGCCGCCACTTGTATACGCTAAGAAATTTCAGTTAGACTGAAACCCGAATAGGCTAGGCAGATTGATTTTGTCATTAGCTTACTTTTTACAGGCATCAACCGTACTATCTGCACTCCATTAAAATATCGAATTAGAATCCAACAATACACCTAAACTTTGGATCGCCAGATAAGTTATATTTGCCCGGAGGTGCCTAAGTCTACCGTCTGATCCGACCAATTTAAACTCGGTAACACTAGTTAAACTGCCTACTATCTCTAAATATCACTTAACCGCAGCCAACAATTCCAGTCCATATTAGATTCCTTACCAGATGGAACTTAGTTTCGGCAAAGATAAAGAAATTGTAGAAGCGAAACTGTGGTCCCAAATACCTATATTCTAACATTTTTAAAGTATTCTAATTTCCCATAGTTTCGGGCCTCGGGATTAATCTGTGCCTCGGGGCGTAAGAAACGTTCAACCCTGTCAGGGCTGTCGAAATCATGCCATAACTTTATTTTAGTATTTCTCGTGGTGTCAACTTTATTGCAAATATTGACACAACTATGTTTTTCAGCGAACGTATAGAGGAAAGTAGGGAAATTAATCGCATATCAAATTGACAACCAACTTAAATTGTCATTCTTTGACAGATGAACGATGACGAAAGGGCTATATACCACAATAAATTGACGTAGTTTATCAATTTCGAAAACAACCAATTTCCCTGACTTTACAAGCATGAGTTTCGCTTCTATCCAATTTTATTATTCTATGGTTTCGGCATTAGATTAGTTGTAGTTGAGCGGAGCATCCCTTCGGGCGTCAGAGAGTGCATATCCTTGTTTGACATGAGACTCCGTAACTTATTCCGACTTGTACCGTACAAAGTTTTGGATACACCCCTTTTAGACACGAGTTTGTATCAGAAGTGAAAGTAAGGCTGGCTGATGAATGCACTCGATACGTTCACTTCATTACTTGGTACGAAGTTGGGGCTGAGTTCGAGAGATATCTTTCTCATAAATCGTGATCGGTGCATTGGTCTGAAAATTAGTCTGAAAACTAGTGTAGGTCTGAGTATGTAGCTATAGGGGTCAAATTAATAGAAGAAATAACTCTTGATTGATTAAAAAAAAATTGGATAGGCATAATATGGACTCACGTCTCGAATAAATTACTATTAAAACTCATATCTGTCGTGTTATTTAAAAATGGAACGAACTTTTCACTTAGAGCTGTTTAAACTAAAGAAAAACAAATTAACATATTGACGCAGGAAAAATTATCGTTGTTCGTCATTGATTATGGAATTTATAATTAATGTACTTAGTTTGAATTTCCGCGCATTATTTGAGAAAAGTATTATACAAGCCTTGGCTGCAACTAGGCATTGATGAACTCACGTATGTGTGCATCGGCTTCGCCTCGGTCCACATTTTCACGATCGTCCATCAATGCCCTAGCTGTGTACTATACTACTAGGTGAACAATCTTAAATTAGAGCTGGTATGCTCTACTTTAAGATTGTTCACCTAGTAGGTAATAACTTAGAAAATTCTGTAGGTACCTATAATTGTTTGTTACATTAAGTAATTTTGTTTCTTTTGCTTCCTGTAATTTCTGTACTGTATACGAACATCGGTAGAATCATAAATAAATAAATATTTGCCAAGTTTAGGTATTCATTATTGGTGACCCTTAAGTTTCAATTCAACCCTGAGTGGACTGAAAAGTAAAGCTATTGATATCTCAAGAATGTATTCAAACGCTTCGATTTTTAAATAAAAGGGCGATCTATTTTACTAATGTATAATTGGTAATTAAATACAGACTGATCATCATCATCTGCCTAGCCTTTTTCTAACTATTTCAGGGTTGGTACACTCATTTTAATGGCGGCTCACAGTGGAACGAATGTATGGGAGCGGTTGGACGTAGACATGTCCGAAAAAAAAGAGTAAAATTATGCCAAACTAATGATGCCATCTTATTCGATTACTTAATGCCTTCATAACTTGTGGTGATGAATTTCTTCATAACTCCCATATTTCGGGAGTAATTTGAGAAAATGTGAAATTTTACTATGAAAATGAGTGTATCGAGCTCTCTCCCTCCTGATTCCGGGCTTGTTTCAAGTAGCGGTCTCTAATATCATAATGCTAATACTAAGAGCTATATTTAATACTAAGACACATAGTGCGCCAAATGTGCACTTTCTGGGATAAAGAGTGATGTTTATTTTATAACACAATTTTTTAATTTTTTGTTTATTTTGTTGATTAAAACCGTTTTTCTAAAGGTTTACCTTATTACAATAACATTTCTGATCAGCCAATTAGAGAAGATATAAGCTAATTAGGATATATAATTAGGGACTTAAGGTTTACATATAAAACTGATGCACTAATGATTACTGATAAGAACATTGCTATTATTTAATTACTAAATGGCTCTTAATACACTAATTTAGCATGCATCATTTACTAATTATCACAATAACTAATTACCTTGCAATATTTAACAAAGGATACCTGGGATACCTGGATTTTATATAAATAGGTCACTATTAGTAACTTTAAAATCAGTGTTGATTTACACCTCGTTGTATCCAAGCTAATCTCGCAATGTATTTTCCAAATTTTAATACAAATCTTGATATTCACGTTGCTTTATGCGCACGCGCACATAAAGATTTACGCGACTTTAACTATTTGTTCAGTGTTTTAAAAGATAACAGTTGTGTTCAGTTATGTGAAAGTGCTGAAACAAGTTTAAAAGACTGGTGTCGTCGATTTTGCTACCGCATTTATGCAAAATGGACACAGTCTGGAAGAAGCACAGATAAGTTTCGGAAGAAACATGAGATTTGGCTACAGGCTGCAATTCAATGGCCGGAATTACAGAATGAAAATATGGAACCTTCTACAGAAAATATAAGTGACGTCATCGAGCCCATAATTTCTCCTGCTAAATCTGATGCTTCAACTTGTACACATCCTAGTCCTCGTAAATCTTTTGAGGACCTTAGTAACCGGCAAAAAAGAAGACGCACCACTGAAGATAGTCTTTCATGCAGCAGTAGCGCTGAAATTATGTTTTCGGCCGAAAGGGCGCTTCAAAAGGCAGGACAAAGCGATACAGCTTATGTTATGAAATACTTGACGGAGAATCCAGAAGAGGCCTCAAAAATCAAAGCCTTCATTGAAGGTAAATCAATTCAGGTACGGGAAATATCCCCTTTGAAGGCATTGGCTCTTTATGTATCGATGAACTTATCGAAATGGCGCTATAACACTCTTCGGGATTTCAACACTCAAGAAGGAGCTCTTCAATACCCGAGTTACTACATGTTGGTTAAAGAAAAAATTAAGTGCTATCCGGCCAAAGAAGATCTCACAGTTACAGAGAGCTCTGCAAAAATCAAATTACAAGCCTTGATGGATTTAACCTCAAGAAGACTTATTAGGTCGTTAGAAACCCCTGTTGATCCCAATCAACAGCTCGTATTGACCAGCAAATGGGGTTTTGACGGATCATCTAGCCAAAGCATTTATCATCAAAGGACGAGTGAAGATGAGCAAATCGATCTTGCTAGTAATTTTATGATTAGTCTTGTACCACTGCGGCTCGTCTCAAAAGGTGTAACAATTTGGGAAAACGAGCGACCATCTTCCACTTCATTTTGCCGGCCAATATTGTTTAAGTTTATAAAGGAAACCAAAGAAAATGTGCAGAGAGAGATGGCTGAAATCGAAGCAGAGATTGAAGCCTTAACTCCATCCACCATCACTGATGGAATTAGTGTCAAACACCAACTGCTGTTGACAATGATTGATGGTAAAATTCATTCCATTATATCCAATACAGCAGCTTCAGTGTGTGACATATGCAAGGCTTGTCCTAAAGAAATGAATAATTTAGAGTTAATCAAAGATAAACACGCAAACGAGGACATGTATAAATATAGCTTAAGCACCCTTCACGCTTGGATTCGCTCAATGGAATGCTTATTACACATTTCCTACAAATTAGACATAAAATCATGGCAAGTAAGGGGTGATATAGCAAAAAGGCAAGTTGATGACAGGAAGAAAAGAGTTCAAGAGGCTGTAAGAAGAGAAACGGGCTTACTTCTCGATGTTGTGAAACAAGGCAGTGGATCCACCAACAATGGCAACTCGGCAAGGAGATTTTTTGAAAACTACACTAAATCTGCTGAACTGACCGGAATAGATGCTATGCTTTTAAGAAAAATCTGTGTGATCTTGCAGTGTATTTCATCAGGAGAGAAGATCAACGTAACTAAATTCCGAGAGTTCTGCTTTGATACTGCTAAGCTTTACGTGGAGTTATACCCATGGTATTATATGCCTTCTTCACTTCATAAAATTTTAATGCATGGGCCAGACATAGTTCAGAACATGTCAATTGTGCCCATTGGTTTTCTATCCGAAGAGGCATCTGAGGCTAGAAATAAAGATTTTAGAAAATATAGAGAGGGGCATTCTCGAAAGCATAGCAGTATCTCATGCAATGAAGATATTATGCACAATCTTTTACTGTCTTCTGATCCACTTGTTACAAGTATCCGTCCAAAAGGAAATAAGTTTGTAAAAAAATCTTCTTTTAAGGAATTTTATGAGCTTACGGATTCTGAGAAAAGTGATATCGAATTTGTTAACATAAATGATTTAGCGGACATCGATTCTGAATTTGAATTAATTGATGATGATGATGATGACGAAGATAATTAAATGATGTTATTGTTTTAAAATGTGTAACTTAGTAAATTAGAGCTTACGTCTTAATTATTTATTGTACTTTTAATGAAACTAGGTAATTTATTATCAACTTACTTAAAAGTCATACTCTCATCAGTTCTTGTGAATATTTTTGTTAATATATATTTCTGTATATATATAATATATTTATAGACCTCTTAATAAGTCTGTCTGCGGTTTAAAGTAAATACAAATGGGGAAAAAACGTTTTTTTTTTTAAATTTTCATTTCCTTTTATCCCAGAAAGTGCACATTTGGCGCACTATGTGTCTTAGTATTAAATATAGCTCTTAGTAATAGCATTACGATATTAGAGACCGCTACTTGAAACAAGCCCGGAATCAGGAGGGAGAGAGCTCAATACACTCATTTTCATAGTAAAATTTCACATTTTCTCAAATTACTCCCGAAATATGGGAGTTATGAAGAAATTCATCACCACAATTTATGAAGGCATTAAGTAATCGAATAAGATGGCATCATTAGTTTGTCATAATTTTACTCTTATTTTTCGGACATGTCTACGTCCAACCGCTTCCATACATTCGTTCCACTGTGCGGCTGTGAAAACAACACTTATTTTGTTCGTCATATTCGCCTTAATAACATAGACGGCAAAGTTTGCCAAGAAACTCGAAACTGTTGAGACGGTGTATATTCCACTTATTACAACTTACATAAATCTGGGCCTGTTGTACTGATTTATAGTTTTAATGAAAAAGAAACTGAAATACTATCCTAGTTAAAAAGCTTTCATACGTTGTTTAGAGTTGGTAAAGTCCATTTCATAATGATAGCGTTTTTATACTTGGCCACATAAATCTTTTGACAATATTATTATAGCAATTTTTTTATATTTCAGTTATGTAGGCACTTCCATATTACTTCAGTGTAAGGGTAAGTCCATATTTTTTTTTTGGCGCAAATCGCAAATTTCTATTTTATTGAACGCAACTCATGAAAAATTATTTTACTTAGCTAGATGAGGTATCTAGCTAAGTAAAATAATTTTTCATGAGTAATAATTTTTCTTAATAACAATAAGTTTCATCATCTTCTCCCAATCTATTTGCAGGTTTCATCTTCCATTATCATCCCACACGTCGGTCTTTCCCGACACTTGCCTTAGGCGTCTTCGTAATTAGTCGGTAGCGCATCTGCGTATTTCCCTTTCCCACCTTTTTCATGTAAAATCCAACATTTAAATATTAAGACATAAAAGCTCTTTTGCACTCAAGCCCCCAAGCCCTAATTAATAAAATTTAAGTAAATACAAGTTACACCGAGAGTAATGTCGGTAGAAATTTAAAACAAAAAAAAAAGTGATTATTACGCGTTTATTATTAAGAGGGTAGCAGTACTTTTTAGTTTAAATCTTTTCTTATGCACCCGCACTATGCCTCGGCCTTACTCGGCACGCGCCTCGGGCGTCTCCGTAATTATTCAGCGAGCATTCAGACGCATCTGTGCGCTCCCACTGCCGACGGATTTTTTTATTGTCTTTTAATATATTTTTCTTTAGTAAAGATTTGATCATACTAGAGTTTTGTGTGGTTTATTGCTATTTAATTGGAAAATTGGTTATTGGCATTTAATTTCAAGTAAATTCATTATAATAAAAAAAACAAAATAAAATAAAACTCAAAGCTTATGATTAATCGTCATAAAAATAAAAATCATAAACTTTGAGTTTTCCGAACAAATATTGATAAAAGTTAAAAAAAAAAATGTAAGTTAGCTTCGTAGTGAATCTTATTCACTAAAAATAAAATTAAAAAGTGTTGAGAATCTAATATAATTTCGGAAAACTTAAGAAAACCTAAAACCAAAATAATTATTGGTTATTGTCGAGAGCAAGATTTTCACGAATCACATAGAACTTTAAATTGTAGAAAGTAATTAAAGCGATAGGACTAATATTAATCATAATTTAATCATTATTGAAAACATCAAAAAGAAAAAAAAAAAAACAGATACAAATTACGTTTCTCAGTATTCAAAACGCTTCAGTAATAAATCTACCAGAAAATCATCTTCCGTATGAGTGAGACTTTATAATATTCTTTTGTATAAAAATGGTCAACAACGCATCTAACCGAAGGGGATTTAATTAGACAGCGCAACCGCGACTTAATGTACCGTGAGCAGATATAAGGGAGATTTGTAATGACGCATGGGCAATGGCGCCCTGCCCCGTTTGCAAATAATGAATATTCTTTTGCTTGGAAACAGATCTGATTGTCTGAAAGGTCTAATAATCCGCAGGCTTTTTTGTTTCCTCGCCAAGAGCCGGTAGTTTTTTTTTTTTGTACAAAGAAAAACCACTGGAGTATTTTACAAGGCGATTGGTTGGCACTTAGCAAAAACTAAATCGGTCTTTAAAGATCCATCTCAGAATATCAGATTCTCAAAACACCAAATTCTCTAAATACTTTGATCTATATAGGCATCACCGTTTTACGTGGCGATGATGTTTTCTTTTATAGATGATACTTTTGTGTCGAAACAAAAATTTCTTTGTTTTATTTTTTTGAAAATGGGAAAATAAATTAAACATCCTCTATGCAGTCATTTTAGTTTAGTTTCAGCATAAAACGCTTTGTATGTTTGAAACATGTTTCCAACATTAACTTCAGAGAACAGTTCACTGTTTTGTTCTCAACTAGCTTATGAATTTCCAACTTTACCACCGGAATCAGTTATCTTCAAGTGATACTTAAACTTCCCTAGTTGGTACACGATACAGCTATAATTACTTTAGAAAAACAACAGGATGGTACATAAATGCATAAATAAACTATCGGTTAACTGTATTGCATAACACATCCGTAAAAAAACGGGTATCGCAATACAGTTATGTTATTGCAAACGGGATGGCCGACGACACTTTTAATAAAACGGTTTACGATACAAACGACTGTTGTTGTCGACTTTTTTGTCACAGTCGCAGCGCAATGCACGTGTTTTGTTTTACGTTTGTATGAATAAAACAGTACAATATGCTAATGATATTCAGCATAGTGCTAATATATCGTGGAGGTACAAATGTCGCATGTCTACGTGTTGTATGCTTTTTGTGTGATGCATGATTTTAACTTTATTTGGAGTTTAAGGAAATTTATAAATTCCATAATAAATACTACACCATAAACATTACAGACATGAATTTAACTGAGTTAGAACAGTTTTGTTGTGTGACTTTAAAAATAATTATATGAAACAAAATGGTACTTAAGGTGATTTTCCTTTCAGGAAATTGTTGACTTTTCCGGGTTAGACAAAATAGCAGTAGGTAAGTACTTGGCAATTTCTACGTGGGCCGTGTCTATTAGTGAATGTTTGACCAAAGTCACTCCGCGTAGAAACACTCTTACGAAAATTCTTTAAATAGAAAAGAGATTATTAAAAAACCTAAAAAAAATCCGATACGCTGTAATGTTACTACGCTAACGAACAATTAAAGATCTCATTAAACTAAAATTCTTGAACATGCATTACCAATCAATTGCAATAAGAACAACATACATATGACATCACCAGTTATGCCACAAATGCCATTCAATTCAGTTCACTGTTATATCAACACAATTTCCTTTAATAAAGCTTTATAGGCCATTCGATAAAGTTGCAACGAATCGTTTAAAGCGAATCGTTAACATCATGTTCAATCATCGAGTGATTGTGCATTGATTGCTTGATGCGATGAACGTTTGCACATTAGCGAGTAAACACGAGTTATCCGCTGATCAGTCGCACGACGATTAAGGGTAGTGTGACATTGGAAGTCAGAAATGTACATCACTACGATTTTTGTGATCTTCGCTTGGAATGTTCATCTCATTGTTCAATTGTTTTTGAAAAGTACAATTTTCTTTCTCAATATGTCGTTTTTCTTTTGTTTGTTAAAGGAACGAGTATTTTCTAAGTACGGTTTAGGCACCTCTAGCAACTAAAAACGAGTTAGCTAGCAGCGAGCAGCAAGGGCGCGACGAGCGAGTACTCGCTGGTAGTATGTACCAGCGTGAGTCTCTCAGCGAATGTTCCGCCCGCCAAGCAAATGTCGGTGAGCGAGTACTCTCTTTGATGTGTGACAGTCAGCGATCAGCCTATTCATAAAAGTATCCCTGTACTTACACGGGATCTACAATCAATTTGTACGTTTCTTGAGCGAGGAAATCGTTGATAGCTAGTCGGTTCCTCTTTGGCGGCGTAGAGACATGTTCCTTAACCTAACTATGCTTTCAAAAGCTTAATTTGCGAAGTAGGTATAAATATCGTATCTGCTTACGGTTACTAATTATCAATTCTCGCTCCTTTTTTCAATACCTGCATAGAACTACCCGACAGCCCGCTACTGAACAATCATCATTTGTTAGCTTTTTAATTGGAAAAATTTAATCGAGTCTTTAAATAACAATGGATTTAGTTGGTGCCCGTACCACAGAACTACAAGCCGAGTCATTAGCGGTCCAGTTTGGAGGAATAATGTTTCTAATATTTTACGTATAATGTATTTCGTATTTTGTAATTCTAAATGGCTCCCACAGGCCTTGTTGAGTGGCTTTTCTAATTTATTATACTGTTGTTTTAATATTCCTTCTAAAGAATATTCATTAAATATTTCTAGGGACCTATTAAACACGAAATTAAAATAGCGTACCAAAAACGAAAATGAAGAACATTTTACTGCCGCAGTTTAAAAGAAAATTGCCTAAACTAGCTTGAATCCAGACTATACCTGTATCTTATATGTAGTACTTACTCTATAAAATTAATCTCATTACGTAGTCTAATATGGTCATGCATGAGAACCACCGCTTTTTATGAAAGGAACTCTCAATCCATGCAGATCGTTATATAGTTAATTGATTCAGGCGTGACCTTGCGCAAATCCATCATAAAACGATGATGTGGATATTTTTAGTAACCTGTTCCACTTAGCTATTTCTAAAGAGTCTTAAAAAGACCCTGAAAGAAATCGACACGTTTCACCTCTCAACGAGGCATCCTCAGGATGACGATTGACTTGTCGCGACTCGAACACGGCGTGTTGCCACACCAAGCACTGAGTGCAGTCAGTCAGTGATGTCTGTCTTTAGAAATAGCTAAGCGGAACAGGTTACTAAATATATCCACATCATCATTTTTTTTAGATCGTTATATTTAAACCTAATACAAAAATAGAAAATGCATGATTGTAAAACACGAAAACATATTCCTCTGTACATGTAGATCACGTATTTATGCACCTGTACCAATCCCGATGTCTCCTCATTTCAAGCCTCCTTTCCGATAATGAGTAACACAGACCCCCACATAGGTAGGTAGTTAACAATGGTCTGTGATTGCGTGCCGAGCTCTGTTCGATGCGGTTTCTCCCCGGTTTCGCTCCCCTGCCGCAGACGGGATGCGGCCTGATACACGAATATTTAATACAGCATGTGATTAAATCTGTATTTATTAAAGATTCCTCTTCTGAAACTGTTGAAATTTCGTGGAAGTTTATGGTGTGTTTGATGGGAAAAGTTATGTTTGGTCTTCTGATTTCGTTGAGCTGAAAGTTTTCATCGAACATTAGCGTTGAAGCCATTTATGTGCATTTTTTAAATTTAATTATTTAAAAATAGTAGAGCGTAAAGGTTAATTTATTTTGCTTGTCTCTGCGTTTCGGTCTTGGTAACTACCTAACCTATGTTGGTTTGTTAACTAACTGAAACTAGCAAACTGTAAATTACACTTATACGCTTCAGAGAAAATAAGGTTGCCTATAGATTAGATCAATCGAATTCCATTGAGGATACCTCAAAAGAAAGCGCTTTGATCACTCCTGGAGCACGAATGTGCCGTCCAAGGACCGTCTCAAAGGCTATTTTTATAGACGCAGAGATTGCGGGCATCGTAATTTAATTTATTGCGTCTACCCTCCGCCTGGGGGCGGCGGCGATAATGCAATTTGATCGAACCACTTATTGGCCCTTTACCTTTCCATTACCGCGACTAAATTTCAATTGAAAAGAAAGTACACTTTTTTACTGAAAGGGGTGATCTACACTTCAGTAAGAGTTGAAAAGTTCTCGAGTGTGAAAATATTTCAACAATAAGGGTTAAACAATGAGAACTTTTCACTTTACCTCTTGACACTTGCTTTGCGGGAGATGAATTGTGGAACAACATAATGTAGAAAAAGTTATACGTTTATGTTTTTCAAGCGAGGACGACGCCCCGCTGTAAATATGCAGCCCTTTTATTTTCAAGGCGATTAAAAAACTTCTATCCCTTTACATAAAGGCTTTAATGTTTCCCCTTCAGAAAAGCATTTTCGCGACGTTTATTCTTTAAACAAAAATATTCCTTTATTTATTCACATTCTCGTTTCGATGTAGTGTTTATTGTCAATCAAAATATTTTGCACTGCGAAATACAATGTGGGGAGAATGTGTGAAGAAAATATTGAATTTAAATACAGTTTTACCCTTGTTGGGGCTTAGGGGGATAGGAAGTCAATTTCTATTATTTTTCTTTTGCAAACACCTGTAACTTTGTAATCTGGAATCTCGGATTAGTTGGTAACCGCAGTCGATTCGATTGTATCGATCGTTATTCGGTCAGCGTAGGTGACCGACGCGTACTCGGAAAATGGCCTGAAAATTCAATACGTGCGTATTGTATTTTTTCGTTGCATCTCTGCTTTATTCAATTTTCCTTGGTGTTTTTATGGTGGGTGCCGAATTCCGCAAAATAAAACAAAATTACAATTATATCTTACGCCCGTAGCTACATAACTTTCTATTAATTGTTACTCCACAAACAAAACTCTTCAAAAGTAGCACGATACGTTAATTAAGTGGCACAGGCGTCCAGTTTATCTAAATAAAACAACAATGTTGTAATTATGTAACGAAGTTGGACAGGGGTGGCTCTCACTGATAAAATATTTACGTACTTGTTCCATGTTGCAGCCCGTTTCGAAGGGTTGTCGAAGTTTTCAAGTAAACAAATGCGAACCGGAATTATTCTTGTAGTACTACTTGAACTTTGAATTATGCGGTTTTGTGTCAATTATTCCTGCGTATTTTGGCCTGCTTGCATTTTAAAATAAAGTTCTATTTTTGAACGTGGTTAAGTTACACATGCTGTTTTGTGAAAATGTTACGTAATTTAACTTAAGGTAAAACGTAAATGAATAAGGAAGAATGTCAGGTCTATCAATATCTTTGAAAAGGTACAAAGTTCATGTTTATGGCATACACTCTATGTATATCAGGGAAATTAATTAATTTTAAGCAAATTGAGACACTACATCAATTTGCCGTGTTAATTATATTATGTTATAGCCATTTCTGTCAAAGAATGACACTGACGATTGAGTACTCTAAGCGGCCTACCTAAATGTCCTTTCTTTGGTATTGTTCGTCGAGTCGTTGAGCTCCTTAAGTTCTGAGTTCAGCTTTCAGTACTCATAGAGCGGTTAAATGGAGAGCTATTCAAGTCTGTAAAGACAAATAATTAATCTTAAGAACAGGAAACTTCCGTCACTAAGAATACGATGTACAGATGAAAGTAACGGAAATCATTATGCATCCATATTTTAGTTGAAACATGAAAATGTAGGCATGTCCTATTTACTTTCTAAATTAAACTGAAGAACATGAAAACTATCTGAATCTAAGATATATCAGTAGCGGAAGTCAAATGACAGTTCTCTCCGGTGGATGTGTTTGGGACGCATGGTCACGCCGACAGAGGGCGCCTACCGGTTTTCTGAACAATATACAGATGGGTCACTCCGCAGTTTATGTATGAAGCTACAAGTACGCGGCGGGCCTGTCTTGCTGGGCCAATTCAGTGCATGTAACGTAGTCAGAAGATCTAAGAGTCACGCGATAAAAAGAGAGGCAACTTCTAAGTAAATTTAACTGTAGGTGATTAGCGCTGTCCGACCTGAATTGCACTTTATTGTGTCGATGTCGTAGCAAGAGTCTCTTTTTTTTTTTTTTTTGCGGAGTGTCCCATCTGTACTAAACTGTGCTGTGAGTGTGAAAAGCGTAAGCAATCCGCTTGCCCGTATTTCCCAACGATGGTAGGCCATTTTATCCGATTCGGCGTAAACAGATAACATTCAATGAGCTTCGTAAAACAAATCTGAAAGATAAAATAAAATTTTCCTCTAAGGAAATAAAGAATAAACAGTTTTGGTACTTGGAACTTTAGTCGCTGAGGCTCTGCATATAAACTTCTGTCTCTGGGTTTGGCATAGAGTAAAAAACAGTGTAAATGCGACAATAATGAACTTTCCTTTGGGAGTGTGTCGCTGCCACCAAAGTTAAGTCAGAAAAATTAATTGTTTTGTGTGAAATGGCCATAACACGGAAAATTGACGAAGGGTGTGAATTTGTTTAACAAATTAACTTCCCTCACTGTACATGAAAATAAACCTACCAGTCCTATCAGCCATGGCTCCGGCTCAATAAATTACTCGGCCTATTATTACAGTCCACAGATGTGATATCCTCTCTCAATTTGCGTCACGACACCATCCGTCTTTCGCACCCAGGCTGTCCAGGCTGCCATAAGGTTGTGAGGATAGTCAATGATCGAGCGCGTAATGTGCACCGGATGCAACGCGACGGTAAAACCTTAACTGTGTTGAACGCTTTCAACGCCCAGAAACTGTAGGCATTTAGAATACCATCGGAACTGTAATTGTCGCTTCTACAAATTCTTTGTCTGTGGCATAAGGTAGCGCCATGTTAAGGATTTATTGTCCTTCGGAAATGTTCGCCGCGTAATGCTAAGATCAGTTTTATTAAAACGAATATATTATGGCTAGGTCTTGGAGATAGGACTTAGTTTAGTGAAATATTCGTTGCGAAATAGAATAGGAGTGATTTTATCTTGAGGCGGGAATTATTGGTTGGGCTTTATTATTTGAATTAGATAAATGTGAAACAATAACTTACTGGCAATGGACACGATTTGGTTAGTGGTAATCATTCAACTTCATTTGTGAATAAGAGCGATTTTCACCAATGACACTGACCGCGATCAGCACATCTAGATCTCAAACTCAAAACATTTATTTCAATTAAATCATTTACAGGCACTTTTGAATTGTCAAAAAGTCGGTCAGTTAGTTAAAAAGTTGAAGCTAGTTGCCCATTTCAAAACGTAGATCTCTATAGAGAAGAACGGGCAAGAAACTCCAAGAGCACTCTTTTAAATATCCCTAGATATTACAAAATCCCGGGTACGTTATTCCTATTGCTTCTATATGTGAGAACAATGTTCAAAAAATACTCAAAAACAATTCAGAATATAAGATTAAATGAACAAAGTGAACAGCAATTAAAAGAATACGATAAGGGCTGTCAGTACAATTGTTGTGGAATATTGACACTGACAGTTCTTGAACGCGAATTAAGTGTGCTGATCGCGTTCAGTTTCACTGGTAAAATTAGCCCTAAATAATTTGATTTGATTGACAGAATACGGAACAAATGTTGCTTCCATAATAATTACGTTTAGATATTAATAGCGACCCCGCCTGCTTCGCAAAATTTTACGATTAAAAACACCGAGATTTCTTTACCATATGTTAGTTTGGTATCAATGTATTATACACATAAACCTTCCAGGATAAATTATCTAAATGATAGTGAAAACCGCGTCTAAATCCGTTGCGTTTTTTTAAAGAACAACGCGATCACGCAAACGGACACAAAAAGCGACTTTATTAATTTATAATACGTATAGATTAGTGTCTTTTATTTAATCCTACTATAAAAACTCATCTATGGCTAAGTTATGCTTTAGAAATAATTAACCAAGGTCTTCGAAAGAATTTTAATTTGAATAAGGACCTCTCATGGCTTTTTGATCTCGCTAAACTAAATAATAAGTCTATTTACTCTTTCCCTATTGAAAAATATCCTTGTACCATTTTAATTAGGTGAATCAAAAGCCTCTCAAAATCTTTTTCCCTCACACAAAACTCACTCAATCCAATAACAATACAAAACCCTTCAAAAGCTGCACAAAGGCTCATAATTCTGTGGTTTTCCTTAAAATAAGCGAAAACTGAAGGTAAGGAACCCAAGACACAGCAGGGTTCCGTATAATTGAGTGCATAAATCAAACGCCATTGGAATGAGATGTGATCCTTCATAACTTTGCTGTGAAATAGTCGAGCCTATGAAAAAGTGATGGGGGAATGGAATGGCTTAACCATAGCTTGTCTGATAAAAAGTGTTAGATGTTGCGAGTTGAGGAGATAAAGTGTTGTTTTTAGTTGTTGTGGTGCTGTTGCCATGGTGATGGCCGTATAGATAGTTATGTGGGTGGTATAGGAAAATTAGGTGTGTAGTAAAAGTAAATGAGGTTGTTCCGGTTTAGTTAACATTATTAACTAGATAGTGTCACGTTTGACTGCCTCGTTGGTCTAGTGGTCGCAAAGCGCTACCGCTGAGTATGAGGTCCTGGGTTCGATTTCCGGGTCGAGCAAAGTGTTATTGGGTTTTTCCATCTGGAATTTCTCAGTAGCAGCCCGGAGTCTGGATTTGTGCCCGGTTGATGGCAATAGGCTCGCCCTCTATTACATGGGACTTAAACATAACTGGCGAAATGTGGGTGTACTATAGGTACACCTCTGCCTAACCCTTCGGGGATTACAGGCGTGATGTTATGTATGTAGTGTCACATTTTGAGCGTTTGATGTTTATAAATGTTAATAGGTATGATAGAAACAAATCTGTTCAACTTATATTCCTTTTTTGCAACATTATTTAAATGATGAAATTCAGATTTTTTCTATAATTTTAAGTATGTGATTATTTTCAAGTTGAGAGTTTTTCTCTGAATAAAACCCTATTTTGTTTAATTTTCCTAATTACGTTCTAACCTCTTTGCTCGCTCACAGTTACGACCACGCTCAACTATCAGATAAGCGCTCTCTACTGCACTTCACTGTCAGCTGATGCAATTCACTGACAACAAGATCCTCTTAATTATTAATAAGGAACGTAGGTTTTCAGGAGTACTAATGGGGTTTGCAACTGTCAAAGTGGTACCACCATAGCTTTAACCAAAATGTTTTTTTTTTTAAAGGAACATTTGATTTGGCATTGATTTGTCATTTGATTTGACAAGGTCTGCTTTCTTTCCTCGTAAAGATGCACCTCGTTTCTTCAATTTAGCTTTTGACTCACTTATCCGCCATGTCAAATACATGTTTTTTTACAACAGTTCTTTCAATATTATATAAAAAACGCAGTCAACAATGGGAAGATAAAACACAACACAAATTTGACAGGCGAAAGCTATGCTAGCGCCATCCATCTAAAGTTTTCACCGGCCAACCTCATTTATATCATTTGAAGATCACAACACTCGAGTTCTGAAGAAAATTTGAAACACAAAACCCCATTTCCACGATGCATGTTTCTTGCCTGTGGCATATATTATAATTGGAGCAACAAATGATTTGCATCATCTAAACACTGTTTAGACGGTTCAACTTTTAGTGTTGCTTCAACTTAATGGTATGTCACAGGCAATTAAATCGCATCATATAAATCAGGCTTAATATCTACAATTATTTTTCTTCTTAGCGTGTCGATGGCAATCTAAATCGAGTCGGCCCAGAATTCGGCTTCATGTTTGGCGCCATCACTAGCGTCCATCAGTTCCCGTAACGTGCAGCTGACAGGACACGCAGGACACGACATTAAGTGTTCCATGGTTTGTGGAACAGCATGACATTTACACTCCAAAGTGGAGTCGGCTATGAATACCTACTACAACTATTGCAAAGCTTGTGCGTTTGTACAGAATACAAATACCTATTTATTAGCTGTCTTTATGTATAGATAGACTCAGGAATGTATATGAGACTTATCTAGTTGGTTTTGGCAATAAGCCGAGATGCGAACGAGAATGAGTATGTATTTGACTAATCTATAGAGTTATTAGTAAGTCTTTAATCCATGATAGTCACTAATTGAATAAACATGCCTTTTGAAGAGTCCCACTGACAGGCGCGACCGACACTGGTGGAACAATTTCTATGACAACTTCACGGAAATTGTTCTACCGGTGTCGCGTCGCGCCTGACTGCGGGAGCCTTTATCGTTTAAAGAAAGATATTCCTTTTTACAATTAAAACAAAACTAAATATTTTCAAGAAGAGCCATTGGCTGATTCAATTTCCTAATGATTTAATCCCCTTTTCCTTACAATCCGTCTTGAAACACCATATCCTTTCCCACAAAATACATTTTATCGCCCGTTCCACATATGGTCTAAGATCATAAATATTAAATAACAGCTTAACAAGTGCTGGGCCGGATTTATGTTTCAATATCGCTCGACCCTTGGCACCTGCCTGCCTCCTTATATTACACTATTGATTCATATTCGTTAATAGCTTTAAACCACGCGATGAAATTATGTTGGGATTACTTTGAGATTTTTGTAGAGTAATCGTTAATATTGTTATTTACAAAAAGCTGTATTATAGTCGTATTATTATATGTAATATAGTGTAGGATAAATAATATGTATTACCGATTGTACTTGCGGCATTTTACGTAAAGGGCGCTTTTATTAAGCGAGGAAAAAATCATCGAAATCAGCTCGACGTAGAGGGACTCGGCGTACAGGGAACATTTCTTAAAATCTTAGCTTCATACCTAAAGGCTCCGCAAACAGGCGCGACGCGACGATTCGACGCAATTATGGTAGATCAATTTCCATGAAGTTTTCATAGAAATTGTTCTACTAGAGTCACGTCGCGCTTGTCTGTGGGAGCTTTAATGCTTGCAGCTTAGCAAACGTATTAGAGGCTGTATCATCTTAATATGACAGTCGTAATATTGTACATTACTGGAACTGGTAGACATATTTAAATGTGTAAGCCTACAAAAAATAACGTTTTTTTTTTAAATGAAAATTCCTTGTAAATGGTTCAGTTTTTCTTTATTTTTCGTTATGGACACAATATAATGATACTTCGCTCAACCATTCGCTGGTATGAAGATAAAACTATGGTGAATATTTGCGACAATCAGACTAGGGATTTTGGTCGTCACCGTGTGACCGAGACGATCCCTATTTATGTGAGCACTGCGTTAACCGGCTATGAAGTCTCTGGGTTCACTTAAATAAACGAGTGTTTACTACTGATTGCGTTTTATTCCAATTAATCCCAAGGAGAACCTTCCGACCGAGCTAGTGCGCAGTAACTGCCCGCCGTTCATACGTCTCGCTCAGAAATGCATTTTTGCTTACCTTGCGTTCTGTCTATCGTGCACGCTTACATGTGTCCCTACAAGACTAATGAAAATCAGCTTAGGAACCACATACATTATTGTGTGTCTCTAGGACCAAAGTTTTCTATATCTTTAAATATTTTTCGCCACAATTGAGGTCGCAATTTATAATATAAATAAGAGCTAGCTTCATAACAAACAATAGAACGGTGTAAGTCATTGATATGCAGTGCGGTGTCTACAAAGTTGGCGTTCGTGAGGACATTTACTTAATTCTAGGCTGTATCGAGAGATACTGTTGCCAACGCTAGGCTTGTTTGTTTATGAAGACGTGACGTGTTTAGGTACTGATTCAATATTTCTTTGGTATTTTATCTGTATTATTTATGTTCGGCTCCATAAGACATATCACAGTATAAATGTGGACAGTATGGAAACTAGGCTTATTTGTTGAAAAAATAACTTCACTCCTTTTTTAAAAAGAGCGCGGCGACCACTCGTCTCAACACGACACCTGCAACTTGCCTGCAACTGACAGCACGGCGACAATCGGACCTCTTGTCAATAAGCGCGTCTGTGTGAGTGTGCCGTTTCGAACTTTGACTGGGTACGTTGTTTCTGTACTGTCAATATTTATTTATATATGTATATTATACTTTGGTGTTATATTCAATTGGGTTGTATATTTTCGAATAAACGTAGTTTCTTTTGGGACCGATTTCCCAAAAGATTAACCACATTCGTTTGTAAAATCAGGGAAATGAACTGTTAAGCAAATTGACTACCAACTTAAAGTGTCCGTATATTCAAATAACAGCTATCATTCTTTGACAGTTGTATAAAATGGCTATGGCACGGATATGTGACGTTGGATGTCAATTTGCGTAACTAATATTTTACTTATAAAATACAATAGACGTTGATAAATTAAGTAACCTGTGCCGCTTAACTATTCCTAAAAAGCTATAGAAAAAACCCTGTAAGAAATCAATACGTGCTTCACCTCTCAACGAGGCATCCGCTGAGCATTCGCAGAGCGTCTGCGACCAGCGCTCGGTGTGGCAACACGCTATGTTCGGGTTCGCGACAAGTCAATCGTCATCCCGAGGATGCCTCGTTGAGAGGTGAAACACGTGTCGATTTCTTACAGGGTTTTTATGGCTCTTTAGTAATAGTTAAGCGGAACAGGTTACTAAATTTTATCATGCATTGCCGCAAGGTCACGCCTGAATCAATTAACTAATATTTTACTTGACAGTAAATTATAATTTAAAAAAATGTGTGTATAGGTATACCTATAGGCATGGATTATAAGAAAAGATTAGCATGTTTCGTAGAAAATATCATTGCCAACCTCCCTGTGGTTAGGTGTCACACTTACACGTGGAGGCCTATTCAATGCGTATTTTTTCTTATCTCTCTAATTTTATTCGATGTGTTACATTATGTCTACATGTTACCGAGAACAATGTAACGCAAAACAGTTCCTAAAATATTGTTTTTGAATACAAACAGCCATTGTGTTGACAACATGTACACATCCTCTTTGTTACATGTCACGTTTAGTTACCGCTAACAGACTTCAGATGTGAACTTACTTGTAAATTCATTTAAACTTTTCCCGTTAGCATTGGATGGAACAAAACGCTAACGTCCCTCTAAAAGCCGCGAAACAACACAAACAACCGTTGAATATGTCGCTGCAATATATTGTGTTGCTTAATTAATTAAAACAACAAAGTTTCAAGTACATTTCCGTTTGGCACAGCCCTACGTAATTAGGTTGCACGTAACTTTGTAAATGACGTTAAGTAACTATGTAGTCGTATCCATTTGTCTTATTAGATGAAGTTCTAGTACTTTTGAGTGGCTATAAAAATAAGTTGGTTACATTGTAGAGCTGTGAACTGAGCCAGTGGCATGTGTATATATCACAACTATTCCGATTTTACAACTTTTTTTTTACATCTCTGCTCTTAGCTGAGCCAAAAAGTTACACTTAAATATTGTTCACATACAAGAGTATTGGCACTTCCATTTTACCATGCCAGGGAGGTGGTTTGTTAATCACAGAATCGACTTCTGCGCACCAATGACGCAGCTATCCGTCACCGATATGAATTATTAAGGCTGGCAAGAATGGTCGTCAAACAGCTGTGGTTAGTGCCATTTGCAAGGAACGCGAACACAGTGTTAGTGAAGCTAAACACTTTCAACGAGATTTTATAAATAGTAACGATGTAGATCGTTACCAATTAAAATACGGCCGAGGAATCATGGCCGGTCTGAACAAAGGCTCTCCGAAATTATGCACATGTACTCACACTCGCCTCATGTCACCATTTTGTTCAAGTTCAGTTGTATCTTGGTAAATGAAGAGCATCAAACAAACTTGAAAAACAACGAAACTCCTAAACAACAAAAACTAAAGAAAAATAAACACACCAAAGTTGTTTAAAACTGTCCCATATCGTAGTTTCAGTGGACCGCAGATACCACGATTTATGTGCGGACACTCGGACAGTCTCTTCAGGAGTCATTGCTCCAAACTTTTCGCAGACAGCGATTAAGATTTACAACGGGACTGGTCCTAAATAACTTAAATTGTTGGTATAAATACTGATCCCTCAGTGTTTCGATAGAAGATACAATTTATGGACTTGAAACAGTTGAATGAAACTATTTGTTTAGTGACCAAGTTTAGGAGTTGTTGTTAGGTATTCGTTAGACTGTCTAAAATGTTGGCAATGTTGTTAATAAAGTTAGATTAATTCGCGTATTTGCCTGCTTGGGTTATAAAAGCTTGAGTTATTACAAGCTTCAACTATGTTGCTTTTGTCAGTGTCATAACTAACTTGGGGTAGTTTATAACGATACTATTGGTGAACGGATACAGTTGTGCATATCGTAATGCACAGCTGTATCTTTAGGATATAAATAAGACTTTTTTTGGAAAAAAAATTAGATGGTAGTGGTCAAAAAGTCATCAGGTCGATTTTGGAGCAAGCTAAAGTTGTATTTGCTAGATTTTACGAAAATCGTTGTGACATATTTCTTTAGCTAAGTTTTGAAGGCGTTGATCTACTTCTGCAACCACAAAAACCCAGTTCGAAAACAAAGGTAAGATTAAAGACAGTACGACCATGCTTTCTGTTGGATCACGCAAATTTTGTACTTCTAGCTACTTTATTTCCGTGTACTCATTTCCCTCACAATACGCGTGATAATTGAAATACTCTAAAGCGAATACATTTACATAATGAGTGTAATGTTGTTACACACTCGTAACGTTAACTATTGCGAGTAATAATTGGTTCCGTAGCCGCTTAGTTTTATTATTATTGTTATGATAATGTTCTCATTTTACTGGTATTGTTAAACTTAGCTCATATCCTTCGTTATTTAGTTTATTTTTGTAATTTCCAATAGGCTTGTGTCCAAAAATTTCTTTTTTGTCCGGAACGTAGATTAATAAAAAAATATTGGACACATATTTTTTCTTTTTTGCCGTAATTAAAAGATTACGGCGATACATTGAGTTAAAATGTGGTATGATGACACGCCTTGCTAGATTTTATACCGAGCTGTGACGTAGCGAGCCCCTACTACCCAACTTTGATGCGAGTGTTCTAAGTTATTTTTGATTAATATAATAAAGAAAAAAATATGTGTCAAATATTTTTTTTATTATCTGAAAGACGGACTAAATAGAATTTCTTTTTTTTTTCCTATGCAACTACCGTATTTAGTTAAGTCGAGACGTCTTTTTAGTTTGGTTCAACTATGTACAAGGTGTAACTAAAATGGTGTTGGACCTGAAATTGCGAATATGTGCTTCACATAATTTTATGTTCACATAACTCGACAAAATATGGAGATCAGCTGATTTTTAATCCCATTTTCAGTGTTGGTGCCTTAGTAAAAGTTGTTCATAATCAACTCAGCCTATCGCAGTCCACTGCTGGACATAGACTCCCATGCTGCGCCACAATACCCTGACTTCCGCCTTCCGCATCTAGTCTGTCCCCCAGCCACCTTTTTGACGACATCGGTCCATCTAGCTGGGGGACTACGCTTGCAGATATGCGGTCTCCACTCCAAGACTCGTCTGCTCCACTGGCCATCAGTCTTTCGACAAACATGGCCAGCTTACTGCAACTTCAGCTTACTTGCTGCAGGCTATGTCGGTCACTCCAGTTCTTGTTCATAATGATGATTCTCTTTTCAGGTCCAAAACCATTTTAATTACACCTTGTAGGTGCGCACTTTTCCTCGACTGACGGTCATTTTTCCACCTTGCTTACTGTGAGTAGGTCTTAATTATGGTAAAGCAATAAAGATATTGAGTATTATTTACTGTCCCGTTGGTCTCGTAGGTGCAAGCGTGACTGCTGAGTGTGGGGTCCTGGGTTCGATTCCCGGGTCGGGCAAAGTGTTATTGGGTTTTTCCGTTAGGAATTTCTTAGTAACAGCCCGGAGCTTGGAAGTTGGTGGTGTGATACCCCCGTGCCTCGGAAAGCACGTTAAGCCGTTGGTCCTGCACCTGATCGCTCTCCGGTCGTGTCGGATTGCCGTCCTATCGGACTATGAGAGTGAGGGAAGAGAGAGTGCACCTGTGTCTGCGCACACGCTTGTGCACTATAATATCTCCCGCGCCGAAAGTTGGTCTCCGCTGAGATTGGTCGCCATGGCTGAAATTAGATCTGCACGCGTAGCATAACTACCGTAGAAACGGGTTTTGTCGACGGAAGAATAGACTAACAGGTTGTGATTGTTTATCTGTCATTTTGTCTATTCTTCCGTCGACAAAACCCCTTTCTACGGTGGTCATGCTACGCGTGCAGGAGGACTATACGACTTGTTTATACAGAGTGTAAGGGACAGCCCTCCGCAGACTGATAGGGTGAAGTCAGTATATCATACTAAGATGACCGGTACATGAAATTATTTCAGGAATGTTATGGGAATCAAATTAACCTGATTTGTTTTATTACCTTACACGCAATGTATCGCTACCGTGGCAAAACGCACGTAGGTAGGTAGCGAACGGCAGCGCAGCGAGAAATTGAACAGCTGATTTCACGCGTCGTTTGTTCAACATCCATTGCTGTATTGAAAGAAAGAAATAGTAAATGAAAAAACGCAAAAAAAAAAATGAAAATTTTCCTGGGAAAGTTTTCGGTGGAATATGATTCAGAATAAGGAGCTGAATGTACCCTGTTAGTTTGCGGAGGGCTGTCCCTTACACCCTGTATATATAAAATATAAACTAAGTCTGCTTCTATGTAACAATTATTTAATTTGTTGATAAAATTTTCTAATTTAGATGTAAACCACGATTGCCAAGATAAGTGAAACAATTTATTATTACCGTTAAAATTATTTTAGTATTCGGTAAGGTTAAGATAATACTGTAATGGCGATTTATCTTGATTCCTCCCACGATTGAGTAAGCTATGGCAAGCATTTAAGATTTATTTAAATAAATCTTTGTTCAATTCCTTTTATGGTTCTATAGATTTCTTGTTAGAATCTGTATAATTTTCAATATTGTATTTTGTCTAAAGCGTGGGAAACTGGAAAGTAGCTTGAAAATAAAATGGTCTTAAAGCAACGTTAATAATAGTCGTAAAATTAATTTTATTCTAAAGTTACACACACTGTACAAGAAGAAAACACTGTATTGCCTGACAGTGACACTGACTGACTTTATTGACAATATTTAATTTAATCTGTATATAAAAATAAATGCCGTCTCGCAAAAACTCGAAAATGGCTCGACCAATTAGAATAATATTTTTTCATTTTGTTTGCCTGGATATAGGGGTGGTTTAAAAAAAATGGAAAATCTCAAAGGAACAGCCCAATAATCGAAATTGAAATTTTGACAGGACAACGTCTGACGGGTCAATGTATGTGCGCGCATAACTTCTAAACGACTGCACCAAATTGGATAATTCTTTTTTGCTGTGTTTTTTAATCTAAGGACAACGTTTGTAGATAGGTAGGTAGGTAGGTATGTATGTAGGTAGCTAGGGTGGGTAGGTATGTAGGTAGGTAGGTAGGGTAGCTAGGTATGTAGGTATAGGTAGGTAGGTAATGTAGGTAGGTAGGTAGGTAGATGCGCCGTAGATAAGTACCTACTTAGTGCTACCCGTTTGAAGCCGGGTCGGGTAAAGTTATCCTGCCCAAACTCAATTAATCATACAAAAATCCCATATTTCCGTCATCAATCCCGAATTTTCCAATTTTACTTTCTCTAAAAACCTTTTTCGAGGAACATAAAAAAAAAAAAACAAATATGTCCAGCCGTTCTCAAGTGATGCGCTTACCAACAAACAGTATTTTATCATTATTTACATAGATTATATAGATAAATCACGTGTAAAGTGTATTAGTACGGATATACTAACCTAAACCAATAGAATGCATAGATTGCAAACTCCATAATGCACCGTTCCGCTTAGTTAGGCTCGCCTCTCAAGCGCGACCGTATACAAAAAGTCGCAGTGTTGCCATACCTTGCAAGCAAAACGCAGCAACAGTAAATGCTAATGATGTCGACCTTTTTCTTCTGCCAACAGCCCAACATGGAATGACGTCACAAAGGTAGAAAATGTACAAAGAAACATTCGCACATTAATAGGCATGCCGAAAGTCGTATGCCGATCTCTTCTGCAAACAACAATGAAATGGATTAACTTCCCTCGTTCCTTCAGGCTGTTGTCATTAAATAGAGACGTTGAGAAGGTCCACTTAGTTCAAGCAAACTAAAACGTTCAGTGAAACGGACTGAACGTAATTAATTGATGGGAAAATAAAAGCTCACTTTTCCATTGGTGAAACTTTAACGTTATTAACAGGTCGAAAGGGAGATCGTAGCCCCCGGCAACAGGGCAACCGAAGGAACACGGGTGAGTTTTAGTCAGTAAGAGTCTGACACGCCCTCTCGCTCCGCCCAGAGCGGGAGAAGTTATTTGATAAATTTCCCAACCAAAAAAAAGGGTATTTATTAGGTTATTAATATTCTACCATGTTATCGTTAAGGAATCGGCCATTGTATCACAACGAAGGAAGTAGCTACCTATCTGTCTTCTAAAATTATAATTTCAATAACAAATTTCAGGAAGTAAAGGTTTTGCAACCAATGAAATAAATAATAATAAGATGTTTGTGCTGATAATATCACAACGAAGGAAGTAGCTACCTGAATGTCTTCTGAAATTATAATATCAATAACCAATTTCAGGAAGTAAAGGTTTTGCAACCAATGAAAAAAATAATAATAATAAGACGTTTGTGTTGATAATTATTATTATGGTTTCGGATTTCAATATTGTTCATTTCGATATTGTTCAACCTGCCACGTCCATTTGAAATCTTTTCTTATGTTTTGTTATTAGCAAACCTTCTTTACTAACATACTTCTTGACGTTATTGTATAATGAGTAGGTTTTCAATTACACACGAACTAGTACAAGAAAAGGGCGGGACGTATTTTATACGTCTGAGGAACATGGAGGATCTAAATGAGTATGTGGATCGGGATTGGATTAGATTTGTTGCTATTGTCAGTAACTTGTGTCATAATAATTGGTTTTCTGTGGTGGTAGGTACTTGAAAGAATGAATATCATTAGAAAACAAATGAAAATCTGATGAATGTAGGTACTCAGTTTACAGTATTTCTATTTTCTTAATGTCCCTCGGGTATCATCGGATTTCCAAATACAAACGAAGGCTAATTTCCATGTCCATCAATCATTAGATTTATCGTGTGTAATAATTTTAATTCAGAACTAAGTACTTTATTGTTGTTTTGTTTTGATTTCCGTGTGAACTATATAGAGCTGTAAAACTATTTTCCTATCTGTCGTGCCTGCGACTTTAGAGGCTTTCCTCCCATTTTTTTAATAAATTACATTAAGTTAAAAGAGTATTAACGACTCTATATACTTCCAAGTAGATTAAGAGCGTTCGGTCTGCACCAAGTGCAAAGAGCAACTGATAGAAATCCGACGACTGACGAAACACGAGGTTTGCCGAGGGACATTAAGAACATAGGTAGTTAATTTTTCTGTACTAGGGTGTGTTAAGAGTTTGATTAAGGACAGTTTTTTTTAATATCTCTTTGGGCCTGCTCTTGATGTAGTCTAGGTTAAAAGTTAAATTAATTCCATCCTCAGCCCCACTTATACGATACAAGTTTCTTGTCTGTGATAGACGATAAAATTGAAGCAACAAAAGACTGTTCAGACGATGCAACTTTTATGTTTGTTTCAAGTTATGGTATGTCACAGGCAATTAATTAGCATCGTGTACATCAGACTTTAGATCTTACAAAGTTGTAAATGGCCGATGTCGGAGTTGACCAATTGAACTCAATCAATCTGCCTAGCCTTTTCCCAACTATGTTGGGGTCGCCTTCCAGTCTAACCGGATGCAGCTGAATACCAGTATTTTACATAGAGCGATTGCCTATCTGACCTCCATAACCCATTAACTGGGTAATACAATACCCCATGGTAAGACTGGGTGTCAGACTTTCGGGCTTCTGTCGACTCGTAACGTCAAAGACCCACGAATGGCAGCCAGGACGACCAACGGCTTAACGTGCTTTCCGAGGCACGGAGGAGTCTTGGTATGTAAAGATGGTCACCCATCCACGGCCCAACCCAGGCAAACGTAGCTTAACCTGTTGGCGATCGACCCGTGCGGCTGTTATTACCTAGCCACGAGCTCCTGCTTGACTTATTGAACTCAAATAAAATATGTTTAAATAAACATAAACTTTAAATAAGTGATTTATGATCATGTTTGGGCTGAATTTGTTCTTCATCATGTGGAAAGGAGAGTCTGTGATTTTCACCTATATAAAAATATTTATATTGGTCTTAGCTTGGGTACCGAAAATATCTAAGCAATAACAGCAAAAAAAAAAAAACACTGGCACTCCGGGAGTGCCGACAGAAGTGAAAACTTGAGATCGCCTTGGTGGAAGAAAAATACTTGTATAGAACATTGGTTCGTTACCTTATCTAAATAAAGAGCACAATCGCGTTTACAAAAAGAAATACTTCCGAAACCTTTAAAGTAAAAATACTTGCATAGAACATTGATCCGTAACGTAACATAAATAAAGAGCACAATCGCGTTTACAAAAATGAGGTGTCGTCACAGTGTCACGAAATCAAAGGTTTAGTCCCATCTCAAAAATGCCCAACACGCCTAAAGAAGTTTTCACTGCAAGAAAATATTATGACAAAGCGTGTGTAAAACATTTTCTACAGTTCTCCATCCAGGTTCTTCAACCTTTTGTAATTGTAAGAATAACAATGAAATAGTATGAATGTTATACATATATATACAAGTGTCTTTTCATTACGTTCTTATTATTATGGAAAACTAATGACGCAATAACACAATATTATGTAGGTAGTTTACTGAAGTTATTTCCTGAAAAGTAACAAGCAAAAACAGTGGCCTTATTACAAACAGCTCTGCTAATTTACACCACCTCGTTACGAAAAAATAGTTCGTTACACTGTAAAAGTGTACAATAATTGCTAGTCATTGAATTATTACAAAGAAAAAAGATTCATATTTTTGTCTGTAATCAATAAACTCAAAATTTACTAGGCCGATTTAAAAAAAAAATCTTTCACCAATAGAATGCTATATTATCACTGAGTAACATAAGCTATTTATAAAGATATCACGCGGGCTAAAACAATGGCGGAATCTAGTATTTAATATATTCCTACTATAATATTATACATTTGAAAGTATATGTGTTTGGATATTTGTTACTCAATAACGCAAAAACGGCGAAACGGAATTGGATGAAATTTGGCACACAGATAGTTTATAACCTGGATTAACATATAGGATACTTTTTATCCCGGTAGTACATTTCCATGGGATAATTTCCGACTTTCACCCGAGCTAAGCCGCGGGAAAAAGCTAGTACACACGGCTACACATCAAGCTATACATTTCCAGTATAAGCTGACCTCGCATTGTACGGAAATCCTATACAATACGAGATCAGCATAAATTGGAAATGTATAGCTTGATGTGTAGCCGGGTGTACATAATATACAGGGATACTTTAGAAGTGAAAACTTCTTTAGGCGCGTTGGGCATTTTTGAGATGGGACTAAACCATTGATTTCGCGACACCGTGATGACACCCCCTTTTGACCATTAAAAAGACATCAACGCGTTGATTGTCGCGGTGTGTGGAGTAAAAGACGATCAACGCGTTGATGTCTTTTTAATCATTTTTTTTCTAGTTGTTTGTTGATTTTTTTTCAAGTTTTCACTTCTGTCGGCACTCCCGGAGTGCCAATGTTTTTATTTTTTTATCTCAGTAGTACGTTCCCGTGAGATAATTTCGGACATCCCCGCGGGCGAAGCCGCGGGCAAAAGGTAGTATTTAATTAATACTTCTAGCACACATGTGCAGAGGCGCACCTACACCTTATAGTACTTCCCAATCGAGGAAATAGGTGCTACCACTAATGATAAGAAGAACATGAAACTTAAAGGATGTAACAGCTTAGGAACTATTATCACAATAATACTACTTAATCATATCTTAGGTACCTGTCTATCTCCCGGAGGACACGGTGGAGCATACGGTGGAGGTCTGCCCAGCTTGGGCGGAGCATCGCCGTGTCCTCGTGGAGGCGATCGGCGGCGGTGCTCTCTCGCGTCCGGCCCTGGTTCAGGCCATGGTACGGAGCGAGAGGAAATGGGAGGCCGTCACCTCCTTCTGCGAAGCGGTAATGCTCGCGAAGGAGGAGGCGGAACGCGTGAGGGAGAGGCAAATTTCGTGCCCTCACGCCCCTAACCGCCGCAGGAGGAGACGCCCAGGTCGGGAATCGTCGGGAATCGCAAGCCGATTTCCGGCCAACATAGGTGCGGGCTTGCGGACGGTGAGCAATGGGTAGCTCACCGTCCGATAAGGACCAGGCCCGGGTCGACGGCGGTGACGGTGTTCCACGCGCGCCTCAAAAAGATGTCAGCAGAATTGACGGGGTCCGCTAGGGCCGATGCCTGCTGGGGTTGCGAAGAAAACCGAAAGGGAGATCGTGGCCCCCGGCAACAGGGCAACGGAAGGAACATGGGTGGGTTTTAGTTAGTAAGAGTCTGACACGCCCTCCCGCTCCGCCTAGAGCGGGAGAGGTTATTTGATGATTTCCCATACAAAAAGAAAAAAGGTACCTGTCTATCTGCACCGGTGACAAAGATTAAGATGCTATGATATTATCTATATCAATCATTGGATATTTAAGCTCCTATAATAGATAGTTATTATCCTCCGCAAGGGAAATCAATAACGTCTATTAACGTATTAACACACATTCATTAATTAATTATCGTTAATTACCGATGATTGGCGTCAATACATTCATGTTGCATGAGTACGTAGGCAACATGACAGGTGGCAGAATATTGCAGACGTTCAATATTTACACATATTTCCAATTCAAGGCCTACCTTTGCCGATATATTTCTTAACAGAGTTACAATTATTATAAGGTTTTTGGTGTTTTTTTTTTTTTTTTGTGGAGTACATATTCTAAAATAAATAAATAAATAGGTTATTAATAGGTAACTACGTTACGATTTCCTTTGTGAAAAATCCTGTTTGATTTATTCATCCTAATTAATCCAATATAGAGTGAGGTTTCTCAACAATCATTATGGCAATTAAGTAGAGGGTATTTCAGGGTACTTTAATCCATCTGGCTATTTATCGTCGAGGTAGGCAACAATATTAGCCTTTCTAATTGTTTTTTTTTTGCGAAACTGCTTGAGTCAATATACTTACAGTATGTATCAAAAAGGTGTTGTCATATTTAAAGTTATAGTATCTAACGATAATTAAACCGAACAACTTTCTCTATGGGACCAACATCGTAATTGCGAAAAAAATAAAAGCAGTCCCATACTTATAAAGAACAAAAGAAAAACATTTATTTGGACACAGTTTGTGAAACACAAAACACAATTAACAAAGTGAAAATAATGTATATACATATATGTATATGTGTAATGTATGTGTGTGTCATATGGGTCGAGTAGGTATCGAAATTTTCTATGCAATGTTGGTCCCATGGAGAAAGTTGATCAGTTAGATGGTCTGTATCCCAGTCTTAAATATGACCACGCATTTCTGATACACGCGGTATAGCTGTGACAAAACAAGTTGTAATTTTGTTTGCACGCATTTTTATTTCAGGATACAAAATAGCAACATGTCCACTCAAACACATAATTTATTTGCCAAATTGCCAATATGAAGACAATATCAAGGCGAAGCCGGAAAACAGACCAATTTAAATCCTCGACATCTGTTTGAGATCGGGACCGGCAAGATCTTTCCGACATTTTCCATACAACTGTTAAAGTCCTCATAATTTCATTCTACAGAATATAATCATTACACTAGTAGGCGCTTATCTCATATATAGTTACCGTGTAGTCCCAAGCTCCTGTCCATTTGCTATACATTGTAACTCGCGCCAGTACAGACTAGCCTTTATGCCTTATTCATACTGACTTCACTCAGGGGTGTCACTTAAGAATATTCTCGTAATAAACGATAGCATTGTGAGTTTTAATGGTATCTAAAACAAGTTTTAATATTTTAATAGAAGTGGGTTGTTTCTAGGTTCATGTAAACTTTTGTTTATAGAAATTGTTATGGCTTGTTTTATGTTTTTTGAGGGTGGAGGTAGGGAACAAAATTATACTAGTCGTATTTAGAATGATACTAATAAATATAATTACAAGAAAAAACCTTTCTTTTGAGCTTCGCCGCAGTAAGGTCAGGACACTTAGGGCTTGTCACAGTATATTCACTTAAATGTGAATAGTAACTCCATTTCCATTTTAAGAAATATGCCGTTAACGCCCGGTGAACGACAAAGACGTTACCGAGAGCCTTAAAAATCAAATCATCCACAAAAATGGAAGGAAGTACAAGGAAAAAAATGAGTAGATTCGTCGACTTCATTGTGACTTTGCCCTTATTCTTCAATTGTGTTACTTTTGTGTTACGATAACAAAAAAATAACACAAAAAAATTACATACGTTTTGAAAACGACCCAATTAGTGATAAGCCTGCATAAAAATTTGCAATTTAGTAGGAAAAACAGACTTAGTTACATTAATGCAGAAAAGTTGTGGTAAGCACGCAGATTACTATCATCACGGCGTTGTTTAACATCACAATAGGTTTAGTTTTTAGAGGACTGAATGTCCAAGGCTACATTATTTTAAATGTTAATTCCGAGTCACAAGTTTGACGTGACTCACAGTCATATTATTATTGGAATCTACAATAACCTAGATACTTGTTTATGTAATTAAAGTTCTCGTCGACTGGGAGACACTTCACGTGACCAGAGGGCTGGCTCTTGCTTTGGCCAAAAAAATTGTATTGCCATTTAACGTGGCAATGCTGCCAGTTTTCTGGGCGCGTTTCCAGATAACAGCGATGCGGGCGAGTACTTCGATAACTAAGTGTCCATTTGTTTTTGTATTTATTTGAATAGTTAGTCATCTGCTAACCTTTTATCAATAATCTGCAGAAAATAGGGTTTGCAATCACTACATAAAGTAAAGTCAAAGTGACGTCAAAAAGATGGATTTTAAATTACTCAAGTTTTCGCTTTTTTCTATAACTCAACCAGTCGAAAGAGTAGGTATATTTATGAGGATGTTTGTGTACTATTGATAATGTGTATTGTTAAACGAATAGGATTTAATCGATAAACGATTTTTCAAGTGCAAAGCTGGGGCTAGCTGTAACAAGACTACAATAAAAATGAAAAATAATTGTGAAATCTAAACAATATTCTTGAAACTACTTTCCTTTATATCCATCTACAGTACTATCCAGAGCACATTTCCAATGACTGGCAACCCTAAGTATAAACCAAAGTGATGTCCATCATGTGTCTACGTTGATTGTCGAGGAAATTAATCACAACAGTGGAGTAGCAGGGCGCACTGGGTCTTTGTTTGCTTTTTTTTTTTGCAGTTCTTTGAACTAAGATAGAATAGAATAGAGTACTCTTTATTATGTACGAATTACAGAATGATATAAATGTAGAAATTTTACATAGGGTAACACAAAGGGCGGTTTTTATCTGTAAAAGAAGGTGGAGGGTTTGGTTTGGTTTAGTTGGTTGGCGGTTTGTTGGTTTAAGGTATATTTAATTATTAGCTTTATAAATAACTAGCTGTTTGATCCAGGTGGAAAGTAGCCTATGACCTGCTCCTGGTCCAAAGCTACAATAAATTTCATAACGATCGTTCAGTGTTTTAGGCATGAAAAGGTAACATACAGACAGACTCAGTCAGAGACATGTGGTGTGTATGGAAGGACGGATGTATGGGCTATAAAAGGGATATTAGAATGAATAATATTAACACTCTGATGCAATACAAAAATAAACACTATCTTGCTTAGATTAAAATATAAAAATAAATTAGATTAGTAATAAGCTTGATCTAATCTATAAATTTATATTTTACTTGACCACACACTTTGCATAATAACCAGACTCCATTAGCGTACCGAGTAATATCGTAATTTAATATTACATCACAAGTCAACTAAACAGGTACAGTCAGCATAAAAAGAATAAATTGGTACCTGCGCCTCAGCTTAAAACTTTTGCAGCTAAAATATTTTATTTTTATTTGTATTTGGTATCATAAACAGAAATCTATTTAAGTAAAAGCCATGAATTTTTGAAAGAATAACCGTGGAGTTTCTTGCCGGCTCTTCTCCATAGGAAACGACCAATTGGAACCGTGCACCTAGCTTCTTACGTTCCATAAGTGCCCATGTAGGTTTATTGATTATGATTGATTTTGAATAAAAAAGTGACATAGGAATTTAAGTATTAAATTAACATTTCATGTGTATTTTTATACTATAGAAGGTATGTTACAAAAACATTTTAATATCCACGATCTCCTTTTTAATCTTTGAACAATAACTTTATGCTTTTTTGCTGTCTATACCTAGGTACTCTATATAATTTTCGATACGTATTACTGTTCCAACATTACAATATATTTACTCCACAAAAACATCGATTAACTGTCTGAAACTTACTCACAGTATCGAGTAAACTTAGGCATTCTTATCGCGAAAACTTTCATTATTTGTTCTGTTAACGATAATGTTGCACGATATTAGTTCGTATAAGTTATAATTAATTGCGAATATATTGTGGTTATCTTTCATATAATATAAGTTGGATATTATACGAGTGTTTGGGATAGTTTAATACTAGACGTTATAACGAATTAAGTTTCGACGCAAATACTAATATATTAAAGAACATTGTGATAATCCGTGATTATCGCCGCAGAATAGATAGTAGTAGTATTTTGTTAGGGATTATTAGTTTGGCTTATATTTATCTGTCCTTAGAATAGCTTTAGAATAAGAAGGTTCATTAGTCATGCAATTTGAGCACATAATATTAAATTGATCACTTTGATCAAATGATCAATCTGCATAGCTTTTTCCCAACTATGTTCGGGTCGGCTTCCAGTCTAACCGGATGCAGCTGAATACCAATATTTTACATGGAGCGACTGCCTATCTGACCTCCACAACCCAGTAACTGGGTAATACGATACCCCTTGGTAAGACTTGTTGTCAGACTTTCGGGCTTCTGACGACCCGTAACTACTGTCAAAAATCCACGAATGACGGCCGGGACCAATGTCTTAACGTGGTTTCTAAGGCATGGAGGAGTCTCGGTATATAAAAATGGTCACCCATCCAAGGACCAAACCCGGCAAGCATAGTTTAACCTGATGGATCGACCCGCGCGTCTGTTATTACTTAACCACGAACTCTCTCCCTCTCACTAACTTTGATCAAACATAAAATTAAAATACCCAACTCGACTGTTATTCTTTGGCAACTCAATAAAGTCGATCAATCGTTTTTGTGGCGTCGGTATGATCAAGCGTATGTTGGCTTCTAAACAGACCGATGTAGTACTAACAGCTCTAGTTCGCTATTGATGTGATTATAAAACAGATTACAATGATTTACATAACTGGTACATATGAATCAATCACATTCTTTTCCCATACAAGGCACACAGTACTTACCGTCTCAACATGTTATCCATTTGTAATGTCTAATGACGGACAATGTCTAAGAGTTTACATACAGTGTAATTATGTATGCGTTAGGTAAAGATTAATTCAATGTATACTTTTTTTTTGTGACGGCATGACGAAAACGTGAAAAAAAAAAGTGGTCAAAGGAAAATTAACTAATTTGTGAAAATATCTGCTCGGGATCAAATTCTCACCCAGTATATGTATTAATAAGCGACCTGCCCCTGCTTCGCAAGGTTTTTACGACTTGATAAAACATCGAGATTTCTTAATTATCTATAAGTTTAATATTAATGTATTATACACATAAACCTGCCGCAATACATTCTCAAAATTATGTTGAAAACCTCATGAAAATCCGTTGCGTATTTTTGAAGAACAACGTGGACATTCAGACAAACGCGAAAATCGATTTTGTTTTATAATATATTTAGACTTGAGAGCGTACTCGTATTAGAACCCATATCGGGAATTCAGTGAATACCAAAATATCACCAAATCTTTTACTTAGCTGGATTCAATAAAACTGAATAAATACATTTACAGAATAAGTCCGGTTCTTTGTGAATAAGCCAGCTCAAATTAGAGCAGTATCACTAGGCAATTCAATTAATTAAGATATCGCTAACACAAATTTAATTTCGTTGTCAGACTCCACAATAAAGTGCCTTATTAACAATCCTTTCTGTACAATGATTTACAAAATTATTTGCTCGTTTTTAGCAAATGGTTTGTAGACATGCGATAGTAGAAGAAAGTGCTCTAATTTACCGATACATTATTTTGAGTTATATTTTCTTTCAGTATTCTATATTAATTTGCAGTGTTGTGCAACCTTGTCAATTCCGACTGTTCTGAGTATTTCAAGATGAAAAGCAAACGGTAAACTATAGAAAATAAATCTCCTTAACACTTAAATTTGTTTAGGAATAAAATAAGCATAATTGGCCTATAATATTTTCACTGCTAGGATACAGACCTCCTCTCTGTGAGAAGAAGCGGGCCGTACGTAATCCACTACGTGGGCCCAGCGTGGGTTGGATGATATCACATGTATTTGAAGCAGCAGCCTGTCTTAAGAGGGTGCATTCTGAAATTGGGTAACGTCGCAAATAGCTGTCAAATATTTCGCTGTTTTGATTAATTTTGCAATATTAATGTATGGAAATATGGAATATTGCTGACTAGCGACCTACAATGCAATAATTAATATCGTGGCATCGAACATTTAGTAATTATAGATGTAAAAAAAAAATATTTGGAAACTTCTCAAAAGCTCTTTTTACACCAAAAACGGTTACCAAATTCAGTGTTAATGCAATTCATTGTTAATATGTATTTTAGGTGAAATATCGCTAACTAGCGTAGCGATATTTTATATATCCATACAGTAATACATATTAACAAATCAATAAAAATAGGTAAATATTTGACAGCTATTTGCGACGTTGCCAACTTTTATAATGCACGCTCTTAAGATTTATTTGTACCTATGGATTAGCATTTCTTTCTTTCAGTCACTTGGCTAATAATTGACTAGAGTCAATTACAGTAAGAAAGAAAGAAAGAAAGAAAGAAAGAAAAACATTTATTTGGACACAGTTCGTGAAACACAAAATACAAATAACAAAGTGAAAATAAAAAATAATGTTTAAAAAACAATAGTGTGTGCCTTACGACGAAGTAAGTACTAATAAAGCTGTACCTTGCAAAACAGTAAACAAACCACCATCCTAACATCAAAACATTTCTTAAGATTATCGTTAGAGTATTTAGTTTAGATAGGAGTTGTCAGAGTTAGGATTATACTGAAAACTATAATCAGTCAACGCGTCAATTGTTCATGCGTCTTCCCTTTGTTCGATGTAGTGAACGTTTCATTGTTATTATATTCTTCTCACATACTACACATACCTCTGTATATTTTGTTATTAGACATGACATGTATGTGCTCAGTACGCGTGAATGATTAGCTTTGAGCTTTTAGTTTACAAACATGTCTATGTGAATTAATCGAATCATTTACTTAATAGGTGTATTGTCAAATTGGAATTTTCTTGTGCAGAGATAAGCGAAAACTTGGTATAAATTATATAAACATGAGTATTTTTATTTGTTACAGGTAAGCACTTAATCCAGGTGGAACTCATCCAATGGTGGTATTAAGTTTAGTATACGGCTTAATAAAACAAGATAACAGTCCCGGTAAAAAAGGTAAGTGCTAATAATTACACATGATTACAGAACCGAAACAAAACATAATTATTAATTTTGACAGCGACGACCTTTATGAGAGTTGACTTGTTGCCGTTGAGAAAAGATTTGAGAGTCAGAAACTTAGGAAGCGAAGTTTACTGCCCGAGTACCCAGGCTGAGCATGGTCATAATAACGGTCATCTCTAATCGCGGTGTTTTAAGGGTTCCGTACCTCAAAAGGAAAAAACGGGACCCTTATAGGATCACTTAGTTGTCTATCTGTCAAGACCCTTTTTCTCAGGAACGCGAGGAGGTATCAAGTTGAAATTAATATCAAATACGTAGGTCTAGTGTCTCTTGGGGCTCAAAATCAAGCTTCTAAGTCAACGCAATAAAAAATACGGCCATTTATGCGACATATTTTGGTACTTCACGTTGACCTAGAATAATGAAATTTTGCAAGAAGCACGGTCTCATAGCACAAGTAACGGAAAACGTCCGAAAATCGTTAATTGGTAGTCATCAAACAAAAACATATTTTTTCGATTACAAACTTACATTTGCAGTTGGAAAATTGGCCGTGACGTATATCGTTGAGTACCTATGGGAGAATATATTTTTCAACTACAATGTTATATTTATTTTTGGGAAAAATTCATCCCAACTACGGAACCCTTAATGGTCCGACACGCCAAGTGCGTGTTGTGCTGGTATTTTTACGTAAATTCTATTTTAGTACAAAATACATAAAACTGTTGTTGATCCATAAACCATAACAATACATTTGAGATTGTTTATTCATCTCTATTATTGGCAATATTTATCGATTTACTACTGCCGTAACATGTTCACAACCAATTTAGTAATAGGAAATACTATACTCCTTGTTATAAACAAGGTCTTCATTTACTTATTTAGTCACAGTGTGGGTGTTTGTTTTAGTCAAATACTCATCGTGAGACACTTTAGTATTCATGTTAAAGCTATCTGATTTTTTTACATGCTTCGCACGTATTTTATGGTTTGGTTCACATTCCGGGTGGTAGCTATGTTAAGAAGGCATTCTTCTTCAGAAGTCAGTCGGTTGAGTAATAGCTAGCTGTTCATTTGTTTTTATTGATTAATCTTTGTATTTTGTTTTTGCAACGAAGTTCTTAAACGCGGCTTGTGGTAGAAGTAACCAGGCAGAAATCGGCACGTAAAGAAAAAACGTTATGCCCGAAAAAGTCAGTTCCAAGTGCCAAAAGTTTTTGTTTGTTATACTAGATGGCTCAAAAGGAAAATCTAACTGACATAACGCAAAGCCGAAACTACTGGGACAAGGAACGTGAAACTTTGCACACAGCTTCCTTTTATAATGTAGGGAGCACTAAGAAGGGGTTTTTGAAAATTCCACCTTTAAGAGGGCGAAAAAAGGGGAATTTCGTTTGTATGAAAAATCTTATTACCACAGTATTGCCACGTTGTATGGCAATGCTGATTCTTTAGCCAAAGAATAGACCAACCCGGGTGACAAAACTTGAAACTTAGCACAAAAATTACTAGACTTGCATGAATTCAGAATAGTATTTCAATCATTATGTTATGCTACTAAGATTTAGATGAGGCAGACAGATAGATTATAACATAGGATACTTTTTATCCTGGTAGTACGTTTCCATGGGATAATTTCCGACTTCCACGCGAGCTAAGCCGCGGTAAAACGCTAGTACACACGGCTACACATCAAGCTATACATTTCCAGTATAAGCGGACTTCGCATTGTACGGAAATCCTATATAATGGAAGATCAGCATAAACTGGAAATGTATGGCTTGATGTGTAGCCGTGTGTACATTATATACAGCAAAAGGAACTTCGTTCGAACCGGGCGTTCTACGACACATCCTGTTTTTTCATTACAACGAGAAACACTTGAAGTAGCTGGTGTTAAATATGGCACATCGAGCTTTAGAAAGGGCTGTTGCACATAATATAATTATGATTGACAGAGATGACGCACTCACAAAGCTGAATCACTTGATGTGCCTTACTTATGGCTTGGTAACATCACGCCTTGTTTCCCCGAAGGGTAGGGCAGAGCTGTACATATAGTACACCCACATTTCGCCAGTTATCTTTAAGTCCCTTGTAATAGGGGGCGAGCCTATTGCCATCAACCGGGCACAAATCCAGACAGAATGTGGTATAGTAATTTTATTCTAGGTGCATCGTCTTCACATATAATTATTTAACTAATGTACGTACTTATACAAACTATTGTAAAACATTTTAAAAGAGTAACGGTTCTCTATACGAAAACTACCTTTTGGAAGGGGCGACTAGAATCAACTATATTATTTTGTAAATTTTGACGTTCAAAGGTGCCATACATGAGCCTATTTGAAATAAATGATTTGACTTTGACTCTGACTTGGACTCGGGGCTTCTACCGAGAAATTCCATATAGAAAAATCCACGGATATCTATGGAAAAACCCAATAACTCTTTAATCTCATGCTCAGCAGAGGAATTATTTAATTTAAGCAGAACTTATGACTTACGACGACTCCCATGGGATGTTGTAAGGTGCACAGAGCAGGTGCCCTATTGTGTAGTGCGCGTTCTACCGAAGATCCCGGAGTTCACCCTCCATAACTATGAGCTGAGACAGCGAACGTATGGTTTTAGTCGGTATAGTCCGACATTACCATCCAGCTTTCCGTGACGGAGAGTTATGCGCAGGCTTCATATACTCATGGTTAATTGACAGAACGGACATACCAATATGTGTAAAATATAGATAGATAATGTTATAAACATGGTTTTTCTTGTCCTAATTTCTTGCAGACGATGATTATTTGCTGTAGG
Source organism: Omphaloscelis lunosa (assembly GCA_916610215.1). Classification (NCBI taxonomy): domain Eukaryota; kingdom Metazoa; phylum Arthropoda; class Insecta; order Lepidoptera; family Noctuidae; genus Omphaloscelis; species Omphaloscelis lunosa. The sequence continues at coordinate 13,334,278 of OU744258.1, forward strand.
TATGCTGTAATATTATTAATTTATATCCTTAATACAAATACACACCCACATAAAGTATGATTGTTATAAATAAGAAGTTGTCAGTGCCCATAAAAGTCTAAGGCAGCCGTAGTGTTGAATCATCACATTTTAATGAAGGCCATACCTTTTTTATAAGTGTTTATTCTCGGACGATTTTTACGCATACCTAGTGGGGTCATTGTAAAACAGAAGGAAGAGAAATGTTCTATTTTTAATATTTTATGCATTTGAGCGTGATATGAGAAATTCTTTGGCCGCGCGAACTTTGGACATGAATTTGTATCGTACGTATACGTACGACCGTGGTCGTACGAATTGAGTGCGTACACTGAATACGTTTACTTCGTCAAATAGGTAGTGTTCCGGTGATATCGCATTGAACGGATGAAAAATCCCAACAGGTTCGGATTGTTTTCGGACGTTGGAACCATACGTACGTATACGTAAGACTTACTCGCACCCAGTCCGTGCGCTCCCTTTTTACTTGGAAGGCCGGGATCGTTCGTACGTGTTCGTTCGCACGAGTGAAATTCGTACTAAAACACGTCCAAAGTGCGCGCGGCCTTAAGATTGCTTCTGACTTTTGCCTGCATTGTGACGATGCTGTATGCTCCCCGAGTGTCTTAGCATGTCCTAAGTATCTTTTTATAAATACGTAGAAAAAAAAGAAATCAACTAGATACTATTTGCTGTGCACTACAGGGTCCGTAACTGTACAGTAGCGACCAAAAGTCCATAGGCAATCGCACAAAGCAATAGACTGACGCTTCGGTTTGACTTACGACCTTCTTCTATAAGATGTTACAATACTATAGATACACACACACTCACTTTGTCTGCAACTCATACTACTTCATAATTTCAATCGATATAGAATACGGCGTGCTAGCTCAGTGGATAACGTGCTTTGGTATGTGCGATTATGGCGAGCCGAGCGAGGGTTCAAATCTCATCTGTGGTTTGCTTGTAATTTTTTAATAATTACATTCATGGTTTTTGTTATTTTTTAATAATTACTATTCATAGATTTTGTTATTTTTTAATAATGACTAGTTCAATAATCATTCGTTTTTTGTTTCGGTCGTCTTGTTCACATAAATATTAAGGTTTAGCAGGTAGACCACAGAAAACTAAGTAAATTATTTCGATTTCTGTGGGGTAGACAGACACAGTTCGTTACGCGTATTTGCTTAATAAAACTTTGTTGGTTCGTGGTTATTGTTGGTGACGAGTATTTAGGTATTAGCGGTGTTGTGGTTATTGTTTTCAAAATGCAGTCAAATATAATATTGAAGGGAGATCAAATATTATTGCGCTGCGTAAAAGTGAATGTAATTTACACAAATATCTAATGAGACCGGACTAAGTGTGAGTGTTATCATTTAAATATTTCATATTTTACTAAACATAAATCTTAATCAAAGGTATTGTTGATAGAACAGAGGTATTGTTGAGACAGAAGATGCCTTTAAAATTTTAAATTCATTATGAGGTTTAATTCGATTAGTGGATGATAAATAATTATTATGTGTAATAAATACAATGTTATTCTTTGTTCTAGAGAAATACTGTGAGGGTTAAGAGGAATGAGGAAGAGGCTTATTATCGAGCAGTACCGACGTCAAATGATGGAAGAATATGAAACAAATGGTTTCATACCAACGAGATATTTTGCTGAATTATTAAACACGTCATTATGAACCGTTCGCTGTTCACTCTGAAGGCTTGCATCACTGAAGACCAGCTAGGAAGCCGTTTTCGACAGAAAGGCATAAACAAGAACGTTTAAGTTTCGCACGATAATATTAAGACTTCAAGTGGGACACTGCTATATTTTAACCTTAAAATATTTACCGTACCAACTTAATAAACAACAGATTCGTTGTTGCATGAATTTGTGGTAACGATTTTTTAAGCAAGTTACAATATGTTGTTTGTCGTATTTCTCGCAGATAGACCGAAAATGTTTAAGATTATTTTAGTAATATTATTATTTTAGGATTACAATTTGATGTTTAGTTTCAATCTTCTTTTCGTAAAGAAAATGAATACTTAAGCTATAACCTCAATACCAACCAATATTTACTAAAGCCAAATAAATAATGTAAACAAACTGCCCATACTTAGTTAACCTTAAAATCACCTATTTTGTAACTAGTTTTTTTTTTACATTTTGTTTAGTCTTATATTCTTATTTATTGCTTAATTACTTCGACCATGATCAAAGCTTACTAATAATAAGCTAGCTAATATTTATGGTGAAAAAATCAATTTAAAATATTTCATAATACAAATATGTCAAAATAATATAAATTGCTTCCAAGTTTCTCGACATCTATTTCACATCTTATTGAGCTGACGTAATGACAAATAATTGTAGCAATATATTATCTATAAGTAAAATAAATATAACGAATACAATTTTTTAATTTTGCTATCACATATCACGCATTTTTAATTCTAAACCCTTTATTGCAATAACAGCATTAATAAAAAAGGCAGCAATAGTTAAAATATAATATTATTGCAAACAAAAATATTAATATTTGCAAAAACTGCACTGTGCTTGACGAGGTTGGAACCTAAGCCAGTTTGCATCTCAGACCAATGCTTAACGCGTTATGCTATCTGCACACGTAATTTTGATTCGAATTTTAGTAATCCCATAAACTGGCCGAGGTCAAGCGCATGATGCGTGTTGTCTAACAAAAGCGACGGAAATATATATATTTGTTTCGGTAGTGCGACGCAAGTACGCGACGATACGACAGTGTGTAAAGCGCAATACTGCGTTCTCTGTGGTGTGTGTGCCGTGTTGTTTACACATACAGATATACGGACTACACCGCGTGTTCACAGCAATATGATTCTTAACGTGCTTATGCACTTTTGAACGCTTACTGTACCTTAGCTTTAAACCACTGTAACACCTGTAAACATTATGGAATGCAAATAGAGATATGAATATTCTTTTGGAATAAAATACGATTTTATGTTACAACGCTTATATTATGGAGCACATTTGGATTGACACAAAGAATGACAACAACAATATTTTTTTTTAAAATTCAAAATAAGTACCTAGGTACCTGAAATTACTTTAACAAGTGGCCAGGGTGTTTCTATTAAAAAAAAGGTAAACCAAATAGTTTCAACACCTCCCCGTAATGGAAACATCCTGTACATACAGATATACAAAAAATATATACACCCTAATAAATTAATAACAAACACTATAAACAATAATCACGAACACTTAACAAAACAATGAATACAAAAAACAAAAGCAAGCTAGCTTATGGCCTCGGTTATACCTAAACCTTTAAGACACATGAAATGTCGAAGTTTTGTTAAAGGTTTAGTAAGGACATCGGCTGGCATATTACGTGTGTTAATGTAATTTAAGACAAGGTTTTGTTGATTAAGTGAATCGCGAATAAAATGGTGCCTTATATCGATGTGTTTGGTGCGTGCGTGAAAGGTGTCGTTATGAGATAATTTTAATGAACTTTGATTATCTGTATAAATTTTGATTGGGCGATCCAAAGAAAATATTTCTTTAAAAAACGCCTTGAGGTATATGGCTTCTTTGCACGCTTCACTAAGAGCCATATACTCAGCTTCTGTAGTTGAGAGTGCGACTGTTTTTTGTTTGCGTGACTCCCAACTAATTGGTGCTCCACTCATAATGAAAAAGAAACCTGTGAATGAACGACGATCGATGATATTACTTCCATGGTCTGCATCTACATAACCGATGGGATAGTCTGGCATGACTTTATGATAGTGAAGTTTCAGGTCCTTGGTACCCTTAAGATACCTCAGTACCCGCTTGGCAGCTCTCCAGTGCACCTCCCCGTAATGTGTGTTGAATTGACTTAAAAATGACACTGCATGTGAGATGTCGGGTCTAGTGCCAATGGAAACATACATTAGTGATCCAATGAGCTGCTGGTAAGGTAAATCTGGCTGATCGTCATTAATGTCTCTGTAAGTGAGTTTTTGACCAGGTTCCATGGGTGTGGAAACTGATATGGCATCACTCATTCCAAATTTAGAAATAAGCTTATCTATGTATTTGGTTTGGTCAAGAGTAATGCCGTTTTTGGTATACAAAACTCTCATACCAAGACAGTCTTTTAAGGAACCTAAGTCTTTGACACAGAATTCTTTGCTAATAGAACTTTTAAACTTTTGTTTCATTTCCTTATCATTAGAAAATATGAAAAAATCGTCCACAAATATGGCGACGATAACTTATTTTGGTTTTTATGATAATATACACAATTATCATTTTGTGATTTCATTAAACCAAACTTTGCCATTGCTTCGCAAACTTTTTTATGCCACTGTCTAGGGGATTGTTTTAATCCATACAAAGCTCTCTTTAAAAGACATACTTTGTTTTTGCTGTCCTCTTTTATAAATCCTTCTGGCTGAGTCATATAAATTTCTTCGTCTAAGGTCCCATAAAGGAAGGCAGTTTCAACATCTAAGTGATCGACTTCTAAGTTATGCTGAACAGCGTAAGCTATTAGCAATCTGACAGTTGATAGTCTAGTTACAGGTGAGAAAGTTTCATGATAGTCCACCCCGTAAATCTGGGTGAACCCTTTGGCTACCAATCTGGCTTTATATTTTATTATATTTCCCGATGTATCCCTTTTTATTTTATATACCCATTTACATTTCACAATTTTACGGTCACTTGGTCTGTCCACCAAAATCCAGGTACCGTGCTTAATTAGTGAATCGTATTCGACTTCCATTGACTTAAGCCAGTTGTCTTTATGAACATCTTCCATGGCTTCTTTAAACGTTTCAGGTTCAAAGTTCGTAGAAGTCAAGTTTGCTAGGGTGTCATTGTCGGGATATCTTATTGGTGGACGTCGGTCTCTAAGGGAATATCTCCTTTTGCTTTCAACATTAACATGGGGATGTTTCACAATAGTCTCACTTTCGGAGTCAAAAAACACTTCAGGTGTTTCTATTTCTGAGATTTCTTGTATTTCCGTATTTGGAACTTCAGTTGTTTCAGTTTGTGAAACTTTAGGTATTTCCATGTCTAAACCTGTTTCAGTATCTTGTACTTGAATTATGTCACTTGTCTGTGACTGAGACACATCTTGAGTGTCGCTAGTAGAAGGCTTATCCTCAATGAAGACAACATCTCTCGCGGTCAAAACCACTCGAGGATTTTGGGGATCAATTAAACGAAAGCCTTTACTTTGACTGGAATACCCAACAAATATGTACTTTCGAGTTTTTGACTCTAGTTTTGTACGTTTTTCTACGGGTATAAGTGCATGTGCTTCACAGCCAAAGACACGTAAATGTGAAAGATTAATTTTCTTTCCAGTCCAAATCTCTTCTGGAATTTTATTATTTAACGCTTGAGTAGGTGAATGATTTTTGAGATAAATTGCAGTATTTACTGCTTCTGCCCAGTATGCTTTTGATAAGTTAGCATCTTGAAGCATGGACCTAGCTTTTTCAATAATAGTTCTATTGACTCGCTCAGAAATACCGTTTTGTTGTGGATTATAGGGAACAGAAGTTTGATGCAAAATTCCGTTCTCTTTCAAAAAGGTAGTCATATTGCGATTAATATATTCAGAGCCGCAATCGGACCTAAACTTTTTTATTTTGTGACCCGTTTGATTTTCTACCATACTTTTGAATTCTACAAACTTAGAGAACACTTCACTTTTGTGTTTTAGAAAATATCCAAAAGTTTTGCGAGAAAAATCGTCAGTGAATGTGAGTACATAGAGAGCTTTGCCCCAAGATTGAGTACTCATGGGTCCACAAACATCAGAATGCACTATTTCTAGAACATTTTTTGACCTGCTTGAAGAATTATTGAACGGTTTCTTTGCTAGTTTGCCTTGTAGACAAGGCACACAGATTTTGTTCAGTGTGTCATTATAGTTAATGCCCACAAACTTATTTTTTAAAATACTCATGGCTTTAGTATTAAGGTGACCAAGGCGTCTATGCCATAATAATGCAGACTCTGTGGAAGTAGTTAAAAGAGCTTGCGAATCAGGAACATTAAGTTTATACATGCCATTGAAGTTTGAGGCGGTTGCAATAATAGAACCTGAGACTTTACATCCTTCTTTTTGAAGAATAGTGGCACCTTTTAGGGAAAATAAAACAATAAAGCCTTTTTTAACTAAGTTACTAACTGATAATAAGTTTGCAGCTAGTTGGGGAACATAAAGAACATCTTTAATTGTATTAATATTATTAATGACGACTGTACCTTCACCTTCACATAGAATTTGGTCATTGTTGGCCACAGTGACAGGCTTAATTACAGGGGTTATTCCACGAAAGTATTCCTTTCTGTTACACATATGAGAAGTAGCACCGGAGTCTATGTACCAAGAATCTGAGGAAGAGGAATGAGACACATTAAAACAAGATGAAAGTGTAATGTGTGAAGTGTAATTAGTAGTATTAATACTAGGAGTTTCTTGCTTCTTCTTTAAGATTTTACATTCATTTTTATAGTGTCCAAATCTCTTGCAGTATGTACATTTCTTCGAATGAAAAGACTTTTTCTTAGTCACGGTGCATTGTAATGCTGCATCAGGTACAGTAAGACTTGTAGTCGGTGATGGTCGGCTATCTTCCTTAAGAAGTGCTGAGACTACAGCTTCAGATGTTATCTTCGTGTTAGAGTGCTCCAGGGTCATAACAAGTGGTTTGTAGCTTTCAGGAAGATTTGCTAGTAGAATGATGGCTAAAAACTCATCTTCTATGGCAGCGTTCATGCCGCGCAGTTCCTGCTGAGTAGTCAACATTAAGTTCACGTACTTTTCCATATTTCCTTCATATTTCACAGCTAGTAGCTTTTTCATTAGAGATAGTCTTCTGACAAGACCACAATCTGCATAGGCCTTTTTTAAATTGTTCCAAGTATCGCATGCCGTCTGTACATTTTGAATCACAGGATAAACATTTTCGTGGCATGCTAAACATATTTTAGACCTCGCTCTGGCATCTTTTCTAGCATTTGCTGCTGTTGTAAGATCTGCCGGTTTTGACACTATGTCCCAAAGATCCTGATCTACTAGGTAGCATTCCATTGCGAACGACCAGGTGTGAAAATTTTCTTTTCCACGTAGTTTTGAGAATGTCATTGTGGATTGTATTGGGCTTACCAGGGAAGAATCGCCACTTGCCATTTTTGAATAGGAATATATGTAGAGCGTCCACTTTTTTAAAATCGATTAATTGCCCATAACCTTTTGGAATAAAATACGATTTTATGTTACAACGCTTATATTATGGAGCACATTTGGATTGACACAAAGAATGACAACAACAATATTTTTTTTTAAAATTCAAAATAAGTACCTAGGTACCTGAAATTACTTTAACAAGTGGCCAGGGTGTTTCTATTAAAAAAAAGGTAAACCAAATAGTTTCAACATATTCTTTGCAAATGGAAAGTTGTAGTTGAACATTTTAACCCATCTGTGAAACGAGATAACGAAACCTCCAGTCAATCTTCAACATAACGGTCCATCTTCTAAGACCACCCATGAAGCTGATTAAAGATATGAACCGGTAACTAAGATAGTGAAAATTTTACTACGTCATAATTTATAGCTTTCTTATGCGTGTGCGCACATGAATAAAAGCCTAATAAGATCTATACTTCAGAGTATGTATGTAACGATTCCGATGCCGATGTCGATATATCGGCCGATATAATCGGTAGACCAATATATCGGCATCACCGATTATGTACAACCGATATCAAACAGTTCGAAAAGCGTGAAACGACGACGCGCGAGCATCATTGTCGCTCTGTCGCAGCTGGGACTGGTGGGAGAACCGCGCAGCGCATGCTTAGCGACATTGCAACACGGTAAAGGGTAGTGTTTGCAGTTTGCTGAGTGATGGCTGAGCATTGTATTGTTTCGTGCCTGTTTCACGTCACCGCTATTCGTGATTCTGTTCAGTAAAGTGAGGACTATTAGACTATTATATTTTATGTAAGTAAATAAACTGGCGAGGCCTTTAAAACGTACATACATCATTATTTATTTGATGTATTATCTACTAAGCCATCCATATCGGCATCAGTATCGGTATCGCCGATTGTTTTCTACAATAATCGGTATCGGTAACGTATCGAGAAAATTATGTATCGTTACAATACTTCAGAGTAGTTTGGATCCTCCTATTCATTTGAGTTCCAGGTTTTTTTAGGGTTCCGTGCCTAAAAAGGAAAAAAACGGAATCCTTATAGGATCACTCGTGTCTCAGTCTGTCTGTCTGCCTGTCTGTCTGTCCGTCCGTCTGTCACAACCAATTTGCTCTGAATATAATGCTAATTAAGTTAAAATTCGGTACACATATGTATTTCTGTGACCTAAATACGGACGTGTAAAGTAAATAAATGAATTTTGAACATAGGGGTCACATTTGGGGGGCAAACAAGAAAATTAAAAAAAAAACGTTTTGCTAAAAGTACCGTGTGACATATCAAATGAAAGGGCTTATATAATTTTTATGCAAAATTTTTATATAATTTTAAAATAAATGTTTTTAAAGATATCTAAGAAATTCTATGAAAATTGACCATTGCCCCCCTTATCTCCGAAACTACTGGACCGAAAATTTTGAAAAAAATATATAGATATTACTCATAAATTAAAGGAAAACCTATAAGATTTTAAAATAACATGGTAAATCTCTCAATATTGTGCGTACAAATTTACATTTGCAGTTGGAATGTATGGAAGAACATGTATTTCAACTACAACGTTAAGTTTGTTTTTGGGATAAATTCATCCCAACTACGGAACCCTTCATTGTGCGTAGTCCGACACGCACTTGGCCGGTTTTTTTATAGGTGACTGGTAACTTAAAGGTATTAATTAAGCTTATTTTAAGTTCCTAATTTCCTCTTTGTTCTTAAAAAAAATAGGACTTTGTGCTACATTACAGCCCAATAGTATATTTTCTAACATAACAACATCACGCCGATAATTCCCGAAGGGTTAGGCAGAGGGTGTACCTAGAGTAAGTACCCCCACACTTCGCCAGTTATGTTTAAGTCTCATGTTACCTATAACATGCCCATTTAATGGCAATAGGCTCGCCCCCTTGGGCCTATTGCCATTAACTGGGCACAAATCCAGACTTAAATAATAGTAAAATTATTAGTCAATTTATCCACTTTAACAATCAGAACCAGATTGCTCGGAAAACGATTGGTATCTCTCTTCATTTGTTATACATTCCGTATCTATATGAGACGATATACGGGCGATGGTCTACAAATAATTCAAGGAAATAAACAAGTAGTCACATGCCATACATGCGTGAACATTCTCACTAAATAATGTCAATACGGGCGCACCGATGATCACGTATGACTCATATGCATCCTTGAAATACCTCACCGGTCAATTTCTCGACGATTAACGTATAAGCTAATGAAATGCGTTCATAGTGTATCTATATTTACAAATATGCCTCCTTGTCTATGTCATCTTTGTCGATTGTAGGTCTAATGAAAGTTTTCAATCAAAATAACTTAAGAATGTACCTATCTATCTCCCTCTTTTCAATGTTTAAACATTATAGGAATTTATATTATTGTGCTTAGTGGCATTCTGGCGCCTGGACTGCGGAGTCAGCAAAAAAAAATTGCGATAACCAATCTTGTGAGCCATAAGAGCGTTTTTCCATTTGATTATTCATTGCGCTCGTTATTGAAATTCGGAAGGTACATGTAAACCACATCTAGCAAGTCCAGTAGAAGCGTAGCTGCATTGAAAGCGCTGATATTATTTTACTGAGGTTTTAGAACTTCTTTTTATTCATTCAATTGTTCTATACACGACTACAAACACGAGCTTTAGAGAATGATAAATTCGTCGCGATGTTTAGATAAATTCTACCTTTGTGCATTTGAGAGACTAATTCAGATGCTTCATAGGATAGTGAATGCGTCTTATCTCTTTCAGTTGTTCCATACTTTTGAGCATCGCGTTCTTTTATGACATATAAACCTTTTCTTTTCAATGCCATTTCCCAGATTTCAAAATATACGTTCGATATAGCAAGTTTTATATGTATTTACTACAACATTAAAAGTAAAAGTACTACTAGTAGTACTACTGTACTACTAGTAGTACTTTTACTTTTAACGTTGTAGTTTTTCCACCATTAGACTTACCTAATGATTCGAAGTTATGTTACTCAATGAACTCATATCTACAGCTGTTCAAATTTAAATCCAGTGTTTATATATAGCGTTAAATGCACCAGGTTTGCCCAGCTTCCCACGTTTTGATATCTCTTCGTAGTAATCTACGTAGAGGAATTTAGTCACCACTATTTAATTAATACTAGCTGTAGACCGCGTCGTTGTTTTTTATAAACTTCCTTGACCTGCTCGGAAGAACATGAAGACTAGTTTCGCAAAGTCCTTTCTTGTTTTTAGTGCACCTCGGCACACTTTAAGCCTCATTTAACCGGTCCGGCCCGGTCCAATTTTAATTGCCAGTCCAAATAGCGTTTAGTCGATGCAAGTCAGTAGTTCTTCAATTTTATTGTATGCCACTGCCACAGTCAAGAAAATTGCATCGTGTAAATGGGGCTTCAGTCAGTCTCGGAACTTTTTCGTTACTTAAAACTATGACGGGTCGTAGGTCTAGTGGTAGCAAGAACTACTGCTGTGCTTGGGATCCTGGGTTCGATTCCCAGGTTGGACAAAGTGTTATTGAGTTTTTCTATTTGGAATTTTTCAGTAGCAACCCGGAGTCTGGTCCGGTTGATGGCAATAGACTCACCTCCTAACATATGGGACTTAAACCTAACTGGCAAAATGTGGGTGTGGTAGGTAGAGTAGGCCCAACCATTCAAACGAGGCGTGATCTTATGTTATGACGGGTGGTTGACAGATTATGTTTTGTATGAACTTATGAATTGTGTGTAATGTATATTACAGTTTATTTTGTTTGCTGCTTATTTGCGTTTATAATATAAAGATGTATTAGTCCGCGCCACCACTGAAGACCTTTTGACGCGGCGCTAGTGTCTATGTCATAGAATCAAATTGCATTTAAAAAAACGTAGTTCCACGATTTTCCGCCGGACTTCAGTGGTAGCGCGGACTCTAGTACGTGTGTTTGTTCGAATTATTTACCAGTTGTATAAATATTGTTGCATAGTAAACGAGGTAGAGGTTTGTGGAGAATTCATAAATCAAGAAAATTACTTTTTTTCTACTAAGTACTTAGCTATATTTACTTTTAACTGTTGCCCTTTATAAAATTCAGTCAATACACCATAATCAATTATGTGTTTGTCTTTGTTGGATATCCTACTGCTCTTCCAAGTTACCTACTTTTATCCTTCCAATAAAAAGTGCTAAGTAGTCCTATCGTATTTCTTATCTACTATTTGACGCTTCAATTATCCAATAGTCCTTTAACTCTGAAAAAACGGTTTACCTCCATAAAAATCTATTTAAAGCCGGGAGTAGATTTTGCAAGTAGCGCTGAACGCCCCTTTAAAATTGTTTCGCGCCATCACAGCCAATTGCGCCGCTCTAGCAATTTCACGGCTCCTACGATGCTAAATTAATTAAGAACGATGTAAAATCGAAGATTTTATTAGGCTATAACTTGGAAGTTTTTTCCAGAGAAAATAAAAGGCAAAATATTGTGCCTCCTTAGAGTAAAATAAAGAGATAACCATCATAATTCATTCGACAGGTTGTTGTATCAAAAATTACACATTTTGAATTTTCACTGATTTGCCCTGTCCTTGATAGCAAATTCCAATCGGAAAAATGGCGGTTGTCCATTTGATTTAAACTGACAAAATTTTCGGGTTTTGGATTTATTAACAGCCTTTAGAGGAGTCTTTTATAAACATTGTTTGGTGTTCGAATCAGAACGGAAGCGTATTGAACGGTTGCAGGATTGATAATAAAGTTGTGAATAAGTATTTTATTTACAGTGTTATAAGGAAACGTGTAATAAGCAGATAATTTTATATCAAGCGAAAATGTTGTTTATAATAAAAGACGTTCATGATGTATAATAATCTGTAATAATAATCTTTCTTGTTATGGTCGAGTTAAAACGGCGTAAATGCGAAAATACAAAAAAGGGATATTTCTGACCGATCCTCTTAAAAAATTATTGACCTTCTAATGATGTCAATTTATTTATTTTTTATAATTAATTAATTAATTAAAACCAAGTTATGTGAACACAAACTCAAAGCATTTATTTCAAATAAACCAATTACAGGCGCTTTTGAATTGTCAAAGGGTCGGTCAGTCAGAAAGATGAAGCTAGATTTTAGATGAACCTATTCCACAGCGTGGTAGGTACCTATAGAGAAGAACGGGCAAGAAACTCCACGGAATCATTTTTCACTTAAGCCAACTAAAGAAGCTATTGGGCACCTATTCTCAAAAAAATCCTAAAAATAGGTTTAATTTGTTTACAAATTCGCTTTTAGAATTTGGGCCACATTTAACTGCCCGTAAGTGCCCTCTCACATACAGGAGGTCTGTGTCCAAGCAGCAGTGGAAACATTATAGGCTGATTAATTAGAGTGTTCAATAATATTTTTAGTAAACTTAAATGGAAATTATTTGAGGATACATGCTTAAAAATAGACATAGCTACAAAAACATGCAAAAGATTTCATAATTTACACAGAAAATAAAACCTCTTTTCTACTACCTACCTCTATTAAATACAACACATCCATCACATTCTAAGATCTAAATAATTTGCCTTAATGCGCATCTTAAGGGGCAGTGTCGTAATTAATTATGCACTGGGCAGTACCATTCGCACTGTTTAATGCTCCAATATGTATTCATAGCCCAGCTTCATTAGCTTGTGCGTCTCAAAGGCACGCTTTTGAACGCACAACTGATATAAATTTTTCATAAAATAGCCGTCTAGAGATATGGATGAAACAAATTGTTTTATTTTTTCTTTTAATTTTTCGCTACTGTTTTATAAGCTCAAAATATCGTTTTACAGGAAAACTTATAATTTTTGTGAACATAATTCCGGTAGTGGATAGTAAAGAACTAGAGACACTATTTTCAAAAAAAATTCTAGAGTAAAAATTATATCTACGTAGACAGTCTAGATATGTAGAAAAAGTTTCTCTAACTGCCAATACTTTGGCATTATTTGGGTGTATTCCACAAACGTGAAATATAATAACATTTCCTCAAATAAGATTTTTAAAAACCATTTTATTTTAAAGTCGAAAAGTAGTCTCCACAACATCATTTAATGTAGATGCCCTGTCTTCAAAAGTCACGCTAAATGTAATAGCTAGATTTAGGATAGAATTAAATATTGTTTCTGGCCGTTGATAAATTTTACTTTCATATGGACGTTAGCGAGCCATTCTATGTAATGACCAACTCGTTTTAACTGACCTTTTTTGCTATACGATTCACGATTACGTCCCATAAAAGGCTATGTCCGGATAACTTTATTCCACATAATGCGTCCCCATCCCTTTGAAAAGGAAAGTTGTATAAATTTTTTTGAGATCGCTTCCCTTTTAAGGCTCTCGCAATACTTTTTATTGCAGAAATGGATGCGAAAAGGAATGTTCTTCGACAATATCAAAGGGTTAGCCGACTTTGTGGTGGCATATTTTTATTTAAAACGCGGGAGACGTTTGCAATAAATTGTTTAAATGTCTTCTACTTAATAGAATGAAATATGTTCGGTAGATTGAATGGGCGTTCAACTTAAGAGGAAAATCAATTCATAATTGGGAGGGAAAAACAGTAGCTACACAGTGGCTGTTTTGGTTAAAGGGCATGCACCTTTCGTGTGGTATTCCAAGTAATTAACGGCCGTCGCCTCGGTGACCGAAGCCCAATAAAAACACGTCCAAAATTGCATCCCGCATGTAGAGTTCCAAGTTCAAATTAAACCCGTCGGCCGGTCGGTAGTCCTGCAGGGCGCGCGCGCTCACCGCCGCTCCTCGCGGCAGGCAGTGCGCCAGCGCCGATGTTTCCGATCGGACGATTGGATAGCGACGCAGACGCGAGCGCACTGCGAAAATACCGCAAATATTTACCGACGCGATTGTGAAAAGTGCTCACCCATCTCTTTGCACGAGTGCTGTTTTAACCGATTCAAAGATCCCGAGTGTTCTCAATTTCGAATGCAATTAGTGTCAACCGTGAAAATTTCGTGATTGTGTGCTGTTACTGTGACTAGTTTAGAACTCAATTGCTTTATGTGTCTAGGTATACAGGCGCTATCTTGCTTAATTAAAGTTTGCTGACCTTTTGAAAACAAGTAACAACTGTGCCATCCGTCATAACATTTCGTCACACCAACTGCTACAGTATAATCATCATAGGTACAATGCTGAATCATAATGGTGGAAACATGGTTCAGATTGAATCAAGCGATGTTATTAAATCGAATGACCTAATCGACACCTACTGACTGATTATTAACACAAGTTCTAATAATTTGTCTGGGAGGCATAAATTCGTTGTTAAATTGATGCCTCCTACCATTCTGCTAAGTAGGTTTAAAAAAAGCTTCGAATATCTGCCTACAGTCATGTCTCTGAGAATTACGAGATGCAGCGGACGTATGTTTCCAGGAAGTCATTACCTTCTTGTGACAATGACTTTATTTCATCAGTGAGTTCTTGTGCTTGTTGGAACTGACCCTCATAATAAACTATTACAGTTTCTTTATTGGCTGTCCCAGTTCACCCTTCGACTTTTATGTCAAACATTTTATATTTATCTGATATGATATGGGCTGCTATTTTGTAGTCATTGTTTCTAAGTAGTGTTATTGTTTAGACTTGCATACCTACGAAGAACTTGATTACAGTCACTGTCGTCAGCAACTGAATCATATTGCGATAGTCAACGTTTTGGAATAAGTCAACTTACTGGTATCGCCTTCGCTTTAATGTTGACCACACCTTCAAATAATCTTCTGAATATATGTTATCACTGAAGTACAACGGTAAATTACTAGAAAACTTTAAACGTTAGCATTTTACAGCTTTTTGACACTTTTCATACCGCACGACACTTTTCATAAAATGTATTTTTATGTCATATTGATTACCCCATAAACGTTCTTGTCATGCGTTGTAATGCAAAACTCACCAACTTTCAAAGAAACCAATTGCTCAATGCTTCTGTACGTATATGGACATACAGAAGACAACAAATGACTTAGGTACACTTAATTTGCTGGAGACTTCATTTACCAATTCATTGTTTCCATAAATTCTACAATTAATAATCGAAAACCAGCTGTTGCTGAAAACCAGCGCTGGGGCTGTCTGCGAGACAGCCCCAGCGCTGGTTTTCATTTACCAATTCATTGTTTCCATAAATTCCACAATTAATAATCGAAAACCAGCTGTCACTGAAAACCAGCGCTGGGGCTGTCTCGCATGGGGTCGCAGCATTATGCTAAGCGATAGCCACCGTTGTGCGTTGATGTGACGCATATTGTCCCCCTACCCCCAATTTTTCATTAACGTTTTTTTTATCTTTCTTTGCGTTATGTTTATCGCAAATAAACGAATTTTCTTTCTTTTTTTCTTCTTATAAAGTTAAATTGCCAATTAAACTGATATTAGGGTTTGTTTCAAATGGTTTTCGCCCTCATTTCTCAACTGAATGTGTCACAATCGTAAACTTCGAGCGGACTATAAGAACGAATTTAACTGCCATGGCTGCTACCACACATTACATCATAATTACTAGCTATGTAGTTAAAGATCTTGCAGTAACCATTGCTCTACTCTAATTTATGGGCGTTGAAGAATCATTGTCTTGATTGTTCTTCATAATGATAAAGCAATAAAGGCAGACTCATTCCTTATTGTCTTGTTCTCCACGAAGATTTGGCACAAACGTCAAGATTTAGCAAGATTCTTTTATGATTCTCATGAAGTTGAAATTATTTGAGAAGAGATATAAAAGGTTTATTACAGTTTGCTTTTATAGCAGTGATAGCCTAGTGGTGTGACCGTCAGACTGCCAAGTCATAGGTCTAGAGTTCGAATCCAAGTCACGCACCTCTGACTTTTCGCATTCATGTGCGTATTGTATAATTATCACTTACTTCAAAAACGGTGAAGAAAAACTTCGTGGGGATACCCTGCATGCCTGAGAGATATTTCTAGACGGCATGTGAAGCAAAGTCGAAGGCCTACGGGCGGCTTTAAAACTCCGACACCAGGTTAGTCACTAACCACACGAAAAGAAGAAGATAGTTTGCTGAACTCAGTTACTAAATCATACAGTCTACATTACTCACAGCAAGCTGCTTCCAATTTTAGCGAAGATTAGGGATGTGAATGCAATCCTGCAAGCGTTTCCGTACATCAAAATAGATTGCGACTGCCATGAATTCCTTTGACTGTGCGAACATGAATGTCAACATCAAAATGCGATACAGTCGACAAATACGTAGTTATTGATTGCTCTCCAGTTCTAAGGCCATATATGGTCTAGCCGGCATCAAGTAGTAGCCTCGAACTTGGGGCCTACTCAGGCCAATTACAGTCTGAGAATTTGATAGTTAAGGAATTTAGTGCTGTCAATGGAACCGAAACTGTTTTAGCATCAAATGTATCTCAATTTGTGTGTGGGTGGCGAAGTATGTGAAGAATATATTGTAAGTGAACTTATCGTTTTTCATATTGAATTCTTAACCTGATTATTGAATTTATGGATGGTTTTGTTACTTTAGATAAAACTATTCATTTTGGATTTCGTTCCATTTTTCTGGCCATGTGTTTAAAAAAGAACTTAAATTAATCTTAATAATGACACATATAAACACGAAAAACTGTAGCCTACGCTCTATTCACAACAATAAATATTTCAAAATATTCGTCATAATCAACATATCCTCGAATCCGAAACCTCCGGGGCTGACTACCAATAAGAATCCATATTGTATTCACTTATACAGCCCTTGGTTGACCTTTAAACTTCTACCAAACGTCCTAAACGTCTACAGTATCAAACGTCAACAGGAAAGGTCCTTACAGATAAGCGTTCTGATCCCTGATAAGTTCTTTATAAGCAGTATTACGACCGAGTAGGCTATTGCAATTATCTTTGGCTGATCTTGGAGATAAGTCGGTACCAACAACGGTCCCGTCGGTAAGGCTAACACACCATGAAAGATATTTATGGCAGTCATTACCTTGTGAAATGCAGTTTCTAAGATAGAAGTTGGACATATAATTAGCTTATATATCTCGGAGGTCATAGTCAAGCGGTGTAGTGATAATGAAGTTAAGTAATCTTATCGCTGTTTTTATTATAATGGCTGGACTATTCGCTTGGAATCACTGCTGCAAAGTTTAGCTAGAGCTGGAGGAAGAAAATAATAATTATTAATAGTGCTTGCTACATAAGCAGATATATTTTAGGAGCATACGGCAAAAAGAGATACAAATATACCCGTTTCTCGCAGATGGGGCGCAAGCAAACAAAATGGATTGTTTTGTATCTCTTATCATGAATCTTACGCTCGGAAAATAGTCCGTTTAGTTTCAAACATACCTAATACTTCAATCAGCAATCTATGTTCCAATCAACTGAATAAATGTTTTGTATAAACACATCCGTTGATAACTAATCCTTGAGCCAAATACGTTCTAACATGTAGTAAACACTGTTCCTATACAAGGTTTATTTGTGGAGTTTCATCGAATACTGGTTCATTGACACCGGTCGTTTTGTCTTCAGTAATTGCCGCATCCCTTGGAACAATTGGCGGTAGTCTTAGTGCTGTGTCGTTTGCTGCTCCTGCGTTTATTTTGCTTCCTGCTGTAGATATATGAGCAATAATTATGATTAAGTGTTCATAATACTTCATTGTGGTTAAAGCATGAGTGTCTATTTGGTATTTGAATTTTCTAATTACCTTACCTGCCAATTACAAACCAGCTTGTAACTGTGTTTGTAACGAGAAGTTCTTAAGTAATAAAGCTATTTAGTTGGAAGGTAATACAAGCCTCAGAACGAATAAACAAAAAGAAATTAAGCGATACAATATAATACCTTTTTTGCTGATAGTCAACTCGCAAATGGCTATGAATATGCATTAACTTTTATGGCTTCCTCATTTGTCCAATTATCAGTTGCATTGAGTACTAATTTCAATGTATATTTATGCAAAATGGACTCGTTTAATTTCGCAGATATTGATCTTTTGAGTAAATAATTCAGGTACCTTTATCAGGTTTGGGGCAGTCATATTCATGTCAGTGACAGGTGACAAAACCAATATTTGTAAATTGACCGAGCATTATTTTTATAAGGTTGGCTTTAGCAAGTTCAAAGTTTCCAATATTTTCAGCAACATTGTTTACTTATCGGTCTACCATCTCTTTATTTTGCAGTTCTGTTTTGTCTGCAGCATCTGCAAACTGTGGAATGTTAGTGGTTTTATTAACTTGTAATTATAAAATGGTTTCTATATTCCTAGCTGTTCCAGGTTATAGCGGATGTATAAATTGAGGTAATTTTGCAGGTAGAGATGACTAATGCCTAATGACTGCATAGCACAGCTTCGTATACTTTAAAATTACTGAGTTATAAAACGGAGAGGATTTATTTTTTATTCTGTTAGTTTAGACTACCAAAATCTTTGTTGATATTTATGGAGGTTACTGAAATGAATAAACAACGAATGACATTATCGAGAAAGTATATTCACCAGCTTTATAGATAAAACGTCATTGCTAAATGTGGTTACTTACTCAAATTGATAGTGTCCCTGTCCTTTAGTTTCGGTCCTATGCAATTCCACGGCTCCGTAATCTATAATTCTTTTTCCTTTGAAACTCGTTCTTATTACCGACTTTTACGCGTGGGTGTCACGCATAATTCACAATATCCCGTTGTGCAGTCGGAGGGATAATAACGTGTGATGGTTGGTGGTCACTACACCGTGACGGTGCGGATGTCGGCACAGTCAGTTCACTTGTTGCTTTCCGATGTTACACAAATAATAGAGAAATTGAAATTGCGGAATGTAAAATTAAAATACGCGCGTTAATTGAAGAACTTAGTGCCGATTTCACCAATGAAACTGAACGCGATCAGCACATCTAAAAAACCGCGCTCAAGAGCTGTCAGTGTCATCATTGCTGGGTAATATTGACCCTGACAGCTCTTGAACGCGGTTTAGATGTGCTGATCGCGTTCAGTTTTATTGGTGGAATCAGCACTAAGTGAGATACAGCCTAAAGACATAGACATAATTAATGAATTGCAATTCTCTAGCATCCTGCTTCAAAATCATAGTTAACTCAAAGTGTTGATTTAAATGAGCACAGTGTCTCAGTGACAAGTGAATATCAAGCAACAGTGGCACACGATGTTGATAACGAAGTACACGGCGATCCTGTTGGAAAGCGCGAGGAGCACGGAGGCAAGGAACACGGCGCTGTCGCGGTCTGATGCTTGGGCCTCTTCGCTGGAGAGCTCGCCCAGTGGTCGCAGGCCCGTTCGGCGACGACATTTTGTATACAGGTAAGTAGCTTAGCTATTGATGTGCAGTAATAAAATAATTTCTGTATTCTACAGCTATATTTAAAACTATATTGAGGAAGTGGTCAACTGGTAGATTACGAATTTGCGATTAACTTACTTGATTTGCTTGAGTATTTGTTTCTATAAACATGTTTTCTATCAGTCATGTTCAATTCTACAAGCGTAAAGTTATGCTTTTGTAGTCTAGTTATTTCTAGAGGTATTTTGAATTTAGTAATTATTTGAAAAAAAAAAAGCTAGTATTAGTGGTACCTTCAACTTATTGCTGATGCAGCACGCATGAGGAAACTCCGAAAACACAAAATACAAATGATGAAGGTCATACAACAATAACACCTTTGTTTTACCAAGTACTTGTCATCCTCGTACTTTTATTGTATGCGGCACAAGCCAGACAGAATCAAGTTTGCACAAAACGACGACCAATCACAAAGGGTATTAGGTATTCATCGTATGCATCGGTGCAGCGGCATTAAAGGTAGTAAAATAGAGACAAGACATATTACGAGAATTGAATTTTTATTTGGCTCAATTGCATTCGGCTGTTGCCGACGAGACGATGCGACGCT
This sequence comes from Omphaloscelis lunosa, assembly GCA_916610215.1. Classification (NCBI taxonomy): domain Eukaryota; kingdom Metazoa; phylum Arthropoda; class Insecta; order Lepidoptera; family Noctuidae; genus Omphaloscelis; species Omphaloscelis lunosa. The sequence goes on from OU744258.1 coordinate 13,354,462, forward strand.
TACGATAAACTATTTAACGCTTAATATTTATTATACTGTGGGGTTTGTAAGTGGAACTTTAGTGTTGTATTCTGAAATTCTTATTCGAAATATTTTTTGTTACGTTTTCGTTTGTACCCGTAACTTTTGGCCGTGCTTTGACGCTAATGGCAAAACTGAGTCGCTACTAGGGTTCCGTACCTCAAAAGGAAAAAAGGAACCCTTATAGGATCACTCGTGTGTCTGTCTGTCTGTCACAGCCAATTTGCTCCGAATTTAATGGACCGATTAAGTTGAAATTTGGTAAAAATATATATTTCCGTGATCCAAACACGGACGTGTAACGTAAATAAATTAATTTTGAATATGGGGGTTACTTTTGGGGGGCAAATAAGAAAATTTAATTTAAGAAGTATATGGTCTTAAAACAACGTGGTAAATCTATCAATATTGTGCTTACAAACTTATATTTGCAGTTGAAATGTATGGGAGAACATGTATTTCAACTATTAACATTGTAGTTGAAATGCATATTTGTATTTAGGATAAATTCATACCAACTACGGAACCCTTCAATGTGCGTAGTCCGACACGCACTTGGCCGGTTTTTTTACTATTACATCAGCTTATAATAAATAAATGGCATATTTGTTGCAGTTCCCATGCTCAGATATGCACATAATTTTGATAATACATCACGTACAAAATTCGCTGATTAGAAAATAACACGTCGTTTTCTTTTACAATAATTACTTCATTTTAACTCTACGAAGAACTTGGAATAGACTTGTGTATTATTTGAATGTCAAGTAAAACCCTGTGTAATTAAGTCATTGCAATTATTTTCTGCAGCTCCAACTTGTTTAATAGTCGACTGTATATTCCAGACAAGTTTTCTTCAAGGAGCGCGTTTTTGTCTGCGGTTTTTTCATGTTTTGTGTTCCGAGTTCGTTAAATGAATAAGAAAAGTTAGGGTATGCTTGTTTCATTTAATAAAATATCGTAGATAATTTTGGCAACTATAGATATTCAAACACAGTTTTTCCAGGTTGTAAGTGTACCCAAGTATAAAGATTTCTCATGTCGTGCCAATATTATGTTACCTAATAAAAAAACAAATCTTCAGATATATTAACTCAACTTTCACAGAAAAATAAGTCAGTTTCCAACTTTGCAAAATATCTTCCAGTTTGTCAGATTGGATATTACTCCGCTCATTCCCTTATAATAAACTTCATGGGTGAAACAAACAGCTGATATAAAAGTACTAACAGTAGTTCTTGTAATTTATACCTCTTCGTAGAGAGAGTAAAGAAAAGTATAAAGGGCTCGCCTCGTCCTACAAATGATAAATTGGTAACATCCGTGATCGTTCACCACTGTCCATTAGTTTAAATCTACTTCGGAGTCATTGACAGCTTGTGTTATTGGCAATTATTTCTTGCCTATAAGTGCCTATCGGCCATCTTATTGGATGGTTAAGGGCTACATGTGTTTCAATTCTATTTCAGTCGTTGTTTTATTATTTTGTTTGATGCTATCTAGAACTTTGCCTATGGTCTTGATGGCAGCACCGCTTACATTACTGTAGCCTTCAGTTTCTAAATCTATAGCAACATCGGCAGTACTCTCTGTGTAATCACTCATGACTTCACTCACATCAAGATTGACCTTAATAAGACACAGCGATTGGAGAGGCAGTCTATTGGGCAAAATATCAACATAAAAAAACACGACTTGGAATAACTTCAACATTCAATAGATTCAATATCTATCAGTCGTATTATTCAATCTTTCTAATCGTGCATCGTAATTGCGTGATAGATTCATATCTCTATTTACGCTTGGTTGGAGGAGTATGTTTTTATACCGTTCTAGTAATTGAGAGCTAATGTGTCTTTCAAACGACGCATCTTCAGTTATGTAGTGCATAACTGCATAAGTTATGGAGATCCGGTTGCTGGTTAGATTCAATTAAAATATGTTTAGCATATAATCATTTGCAAGAAATTCTACCTTTTGTTTGAAGAAAAAAACTACAATTCAAGCATAATTGGAAATACACCATTATCTTATAGAGTTTTTTATAAAGATATACATTGTAGACACATGTTGAAAATATAAATGGACCGATGATCTTGTGAAGCCCGCAAGAATCCGCTGGATGCGGGAAGCACAGAACTGGTCAAAGTGGCGATGCTTGGTGGAGGCCTGTGCCCAGCTGTGGTCATCTTTTGACTGATTGATGATGATGATACAGGTTAGAGATCTTAAGATTATATTTCCTGTCTTACTCTAAAATAATTACTTACAGGATAGCCAATTTAACTTTGATGAGATGATTTATCATAACGTGAATGCCAGATTCCCTTCAACATTCTACAAAATATCAACATACTTACTTACAGTAAAAAAGTCCTTAATAATCGCTAAGAAGCTAAAAGCAAAAAGTTAATAACGAAATATAAATTACTTTCCACGGATCGAGGTAGCATGTCCTGCAATTAAAGGATGCAACATGTAATGAAAGGGGGACGGTCTATTATTTACTTGTCTGCAATCACGACACTCCGTGCAAGTAACGAGAGCTGTACTTATCAAGAATAATGTACTGGACTTTGAAAATGGTAAAGTAGATGTTATAGTTTTTGTTGCAGCGAAGAACGTAGACTTAGCAGAACTTATTTTTAGAACACATGCACTTGTTATGGATGAGTTACTAGTTGTTAGAAGCAGTCGTGTTTTATTGGGAGTTTTTCCATAAAAGGTTCATTGTTGATCGCTAAATCAAAACGTCTCATAAAATTGATTTAAAGTAGTATCTAACATACCAACTTGTTATTTATGAAGACCTTTTCCAGAAACGTATTCATTAATGTGGTATGAATGCTAATAACGAACATAACTGTGTGAATTTGGGTTTGGCTGTTCTACATTACACAAAAGATCCTTCGGGGAAGGTTTTAGCATTTAGAATTTAAAACATCAATACCTTCTACAAAAAATAAACCGCTACATTTCGAAAGAAGAACATATAATGTCGAAAGTGAGTTTGTTTGTTTGTTTCTTACGTTTTCGCGTTAAAACGGCTGAACAGATTCGGATAAAATTTAGCACATGAGTAGACCATGATCTGAATTGGGACATAGGATGCTTTTTATCCCGATAATCCCACGGCATCGAGACGTATGCGGGTAAAAAGACGAGGTGCAGCTAGTATTTTATAATTTTATGATAAACGGCTCAGGATTACAATAATCGCAATAAATTAACTGACGTACAATATTCTAAATTATACTTCAAGGAAACATTGTTTCAAAATCTTATCGAGAATCGCGAAGCGCACTTTAAAGATAAGGCCATAAGATAATGCAACGGACAATGCACTCGGTTGCATAATGCTACGCCTACGTTTGGCAAATTGCTTGAATATTTTCTTTTGTAAGGAATTTCATGCGACCGTTCAGCTACCGTATTGTGCGAGGTCAGCGAACTTTAAGAGCCAATTAGAATGAGCTTGGAATGTTATGATGTGAGACTGAAGCAATTGAGAAATATGGTGTCTTTGGTTTCATTGCAAGTTGCAAAATTAGGATGATAAATTATATTCGGACTACACTAACGATCTATGTGTGTCATTAATTATTTAAAGTGATGTTTAGGTAAAAGCGCATCTGCCGGGTTTGCGAAGAAGTCCGAAAGGGAGATCGTGGCCGCCGGCAACATGGCAACTGAAGGAACACGGGTGGGTTTCAGTCAGTAAGAGTCTGACAGGACATGTCAGACTCTCGCTCCGCCCACAGCGGGAGAAGTTATTTGATAATTTCCCACCCAAAAAAAGAGGTAAAAGCGCATCTCTAGGAAATGGAGAGTTTTGTAAACTCATGCGCATTTATCGTATGATTCTGAATCATGTTCTATTTCCAGTAATTGATAACGACTCCCTAATATGTTGCACACAATACAAATATGTGATTCATAAGTTACTATTTTGGAATAGCTGAATGTAATTTGTAGATATATATGTAATACTAGTAGGTATAAAGTAACTGGAATTTTCTGATAAGTTGACTTATATAATTTATTACCGTCAAAAATATTAATATCCACCCAGCTTATAGGACTGATGGACCATCCATTACATGTTGAGGCATATTACTTTAAGCGCATTAGTTCATTACAACTGCCACATGTTTATCAGCTATTATTGCTAACACTACTGCTAGTAGCCCTACAAACCGATCACGATAAACGTGATTTCTGGACGTCTATTATCAGATAAGCTATCGTATAGCGGGTGTAAAAAGACGCTTTACGAAGTCGAGAATCACTTTTTCATCCCTTTTTTTTTGTACTGTTCCATTATTCCTGGTTGAGGTTCATCCCACACCGATGTTACTTTTTTTAGAGCAATATTCTGCAACATGGTAACATTAAATAACTTTCTATAAATGTTTGTAAGGCTTACTAAAAAATTCTTTGTTATCCGTTATTGTCCGATAACACTTGCAAATGTTGCTCCACAAAAAGTTAATTGGGTCGTGCCTGTGGATGCACCTAACGGAGATATTGAAGGTCAAGGTCAAAACATAAATAAACAAAAGTTGGACTTTTGTTTTTTTTTTTTCACTAAAACAAGATTGAAATGTTACAAAGTAACTTTAAAAACCTCCACAACTCCTGTACCGTTGCATGCACCTTGAAGCTAAATGTTCTGCGTGCGTGACATTAGCGCGCTGGTGTAAACAGCGATTTTTCACACCAAAAATACGCAACAAAAAAGGGGTGGCACTCAAGGAATGCCGACAGAAGTGAAAACTTGAACAAGATCGCCTTGATGGAAGAAACATACTTGTATAGAACATTGTTAGGTAACCTTATCTAAATAAAGAGCACAATAGCGTTTACAAAAAAAAAAAAAACTGCCGAAACCTTTAAAGTAAAAATACTTGCATAGAACATTGATCCGTAATTTCATGTAAATAAAGAGCATAATCGCGTTTACAAACCTTTAAAGCAAAAATACTTGCATAGATCATTGATCCGTAATTCAATATCAATAAAGAGCACAATCGCGTTTACAAAAATGAGATGTCGTCATGGTGTCGCGAAATCAATGGTTTAGTCCCATTTCAAAAATGCCCAACGCGCCTAAAGAAGTTTTCACTTCAATAATGCTCATTTGATGGGTACTTTTACACTGTGTATTTGCAATGTTTAATCCTTATTTGAGTGCGTTGACATTGATTGTTTATTTTTAGTAATTCCGCGCTCCGTTCGTCGTGCACCGAAGACCGTTTGCGAAGTTCCTTGCATTATGATGTAACATGTTTTTGCATACTGTAACTAGATTCGCTTTTGCATTGATATGTGTATGTAAGTACATTATGTAAATTTTCACCTACTTGCGCGTATCCGCTGTTGGTAGTATCTATCATGTGTTTAGCTATGGATTAAGTGATGATATCTTTTGGCTAAAACTTTTGCTTTTGACAGATCAGACAGATTATTTTTGTCTCCACATTGTACAATTATTCCATATTTTTGTTGACCTATAAGCGGCCTTTTTTAATAATAAACACATAGTCGACAAGACAGTTCGTTCCTTTTGGTTCTTTACTTATTTTTTTAAATTTGTTTATCGGTGTCATTGGTCTTTTATTTTATGGTGATATTTGAGTGTCGTCTTAAGGCTCTTTCAAACGTAAAATATTGGTAGGTACTCAGCTCCATCCGATCAGACTGGAAGTTGACCCCAACATAGTTTGTAAAAAGGATAGGCAGATGATGATGATGATTTGAATGTCACTTTCCTTTAAATAATCCGATGTGTCTTCTTCTGCTAATACCTCAAAAATATTTTCTTTCTTTTTCGTGCGGTTATTGACTATCTGGTGTCAGAGTTTTTATGCCGCCCATAGGTTTGTGACTTTAGCTACACATGCCGTCGAGAAATATCTTTCAGGCATGCCCGTTTTCCTCCTGATGTTTTACTTTACCGTTTATGAAGTAAGTGATAATTATACAATACGCACATGAATCCGAAAAGTCAAAAGTGCATGCTTTGGGTTCGAACTAGAGACTTAAAACTTGGCAGCCCGACGGTCACACCACTAGGCTATCTGCTGCTGTTTTCATCTTGCTAAGTAAATTACTTAGTTCATCTTTCTAAACATCTACATCTACACAATATAGATACGTACCTCACAATCACAAAGTTCCTCTTATGTGACTTGCAGCATCGCACCGTTTTAAATTATGCAAATATTATTCATTGATGGGGAAATAATTCAAGTTTCCATCATAAAATCTATCTACTAGGCATTTTTACTTCACTTGAAGGGGTTGTTCATCTGCCTTTGTTATTTGCAGAAAAACACAACACAAAAAATAATAAATTATATCTCGGTAAAGAATACATATACTCAACAATGGAACAGGGCCGGACACATTAGTCGCATGTCAAATGCATTTGTGGGCTCAAACTACCACACCACGGGTCCCTGAAAACGTCCAACGGCATCGCGGAGGCGTGGATGGCGGAACGAACTTGATGTTTAAAGGCGGGATTGGTCCATTTTGATCGAGTTGAGTCGAAAGGGAGGCCTTTGCCCTGGGGAGACAATCCAGATTATTATTATTCGCCTTTATACTCAAAAATCATCAAAAGCTAAGTTAGATTAGAAGATATTATCAACCGGAAAATGCCACTAAAACATTCTCAATTTACTACTTTAGTTTCTCTTATAGTGTAACATTACATTTTCCCAGAAGGGAAAAATGTAAGGGAAAATATAATAATATAATTAAATATTATTATATAATTTAAAATACAAGAGGAGTACAAAAACACAGTTTAACACTACTGATCGGCACTGTACGCTCAGGAGGTTAGGCCTCAGAGGTGGCCTGCAGCGGGAGGTGGTCTTCGGCAGATGGAGGCTCCGGCAGGGAGTGGTTTACGGCTGGTGGTGGCCTCGGCGGGTCGATGCCTCCGCGGGAAGGAAGAGTTGGCTCCGGCAGGGAGTGGGTGATCCCCGGGATGGCCAGGGCAGGCCAAGATGGACTGGAAGAGAGTCAGACCTTTTATTATAGTAAAGTCGGAGATAGACTAGCCCGTTACTTCTGACGGCCTCTGCTTTTATAACCTTCAGCTCGTTTTCAAAATCTATCTTCTTTTCCATTTTCAAACAATGGTTTCTTCAAATGTAATCGGACCTCCTTGGAGTGCGTAAATTTCATAAATAAAATTTAGAACAATAATTAATAATTTGTAGTTATTTCGTACAATCATAATATAAAAAAAAAAAATATAATTAATACAATGTTTTAGCGATATCAATAAAAATAATTAAAACTACATAAACCAAAAAGTAACATCATAGATTAAGCCAAACAGAAAAATAAAAAGAAACTGACAGTTTAACATTTGACATAGGTAAGTGTCACAACAAGATAATCTATAGAAAATATCAATAACAATGAAATACAGAGCCTCAGGAATATTTAACACACCGGCAATGGTCATGCATTTACCTAGAGAGAACGTATGATAAAAGACCAACATTTTAATAACTAAACCGTAAGTAAAAACATGCAACATTACAATAGAAACATTGAATTACAAATTCAGTCTAGTTTGAAGACTAGTAAAGTAATAGAAAACCCTCAGAAAGTAACATTGAAAGCCTCTTTGATTACTCGACCACGTACTATCTACAAAATAACACTCAGGTACTCTGTTAGACGTCGAGAGGAGATAAAGGGAAATTAATATTATGGGATGCTAGCTTTTGCTCGCATGTTCACCCGCGTGGAGATGGAAATTATCCCACAGGAACGTACTACTGGCATAAATATCCTAACCCAGATCATGGTCTACCTGTGAGCCTAATTTCATCACAATCCGTTTAGCCGTTAAGGCGTGAAAAGGTAACATACAGACAGAGTAACTACTTATCGCATTTGTAATTTTTGTATGAATATAGATGTTCGAAATTGTTAAAATCAACCTGGGCTCTAAGGACAGAAATGTTCGTATAACCATACTAATATACATATCATCCAAAACTTAAATGTGAAGAGGCTGCATTACATGTGAGCGGGTCCGCGGATTTTAGATAGAAAAAGATGCACTTGGATAGGGAGATTCGTTTCTTGTTTATGGTTAAAGAATAGACTACTGCCTCGTTGGTCTAGTGGTTGCAAAGCGCTACCGCTGAGTATGAGGTCCTGGGTTCGATTCCCGGGTCGAGCAAAGTGTTATTGGGTTTATCCATCTGGAATTTCTCAGTAGCAGTCCGGAGTCTGGATTTGTGCCCGGTCGATGGCAATAGGCTCGCCCTGGGACTTAAACATAACTGGCGAAATGTGGGTGTACTATAGGTACACCTCTGCCTAGCCCTTCGGGGATTACAGGCGTGATATTATGTTATGTAATAGACTACTTGTTGTCTGTTAAAAAGTTTTGTTAAGTGATGTTCTGTTTTACTACTTGTTTTAGTATAATTATTATTACATAGTGATTGAAAAGTTTTTGATAAAGTCAAAGTCAAATAATTTATTTCGATTAGGCATATAAATGGCACTTTTGAACGTCAAAACGATAGACACATTACATGGGTTTTCAATAATATATAATCTAAGTTGCCATGTGATGAAATAAAATAATTATTAATTATTATCTGATGTCAATTAACTTTCATTATTGAAATTGTAGAGAAAGCATTAATTCTTAATCAACGATGTTCCTACCTTCCGTAGCTAATGAAAGTTTTGTGATTTATGAAAAACATTGTGTAATGTTTGCAACATGCTGCAGTTTGCAAGAATTATCATTGAAAGCAATGCTGGTGTTCTAGATTCTAAAGCACCAGCATTGCTTTCGATGATAATTTTTAGACTTCTGAAGTTTAGAAGTTTAGATTCATTTAAGCGTACTTATACGCACATTTCATTTGATTTAATCTTTCCAAACGTACCTATTCCAATCTCTCTCAATCTAAGTTCCTCCACTATAAATCTTTAAAGTTTTTCAACGCACAGTTAAAATAAAATAGTTTTAACATCACCTTAACGTCGAAGTAAGGTTAAAGGCTGATTGGTCGTCAAGTTGCAACCGAAATGATTTGCCATTAAACGCGAGATGAGGGCTATACTTGCTATAGACTGACGTAAGTAAATTGCACAGGACTCCATTAAAAGTTTCGCTGGTCGAACCGAGACCGTTTTTAGGGTTCCGCGGCCAAAAGGTGAAAACGAAATTACAGAGACCTACACCGCCACCGCCGAGGCGCCGTTTATTTGCCTGTCGTTCTGTCAGTCTGACCGTCTATCTGTCACAAGGCTGTATCTTTATAAATATTACGTAACCAGTTGAAAGTTTCTCAGAATGATTAAGTTGTAATTGTGGCCTCTATCATGGCAGGTAAAACGAAGGTACCTATACGATAATAGTTTTGATAGTACGGAACCGGGAATGCGAGAGTTCCATTCACACATCAGTCGGTTTTTCCTTAAGTTCGTTTCGTCGTAACATTAAATATGTGCTGAGAGGAAGGACTGAAGTAAATTATATTTGAGACCACGTTTCTCTTTTATTTTGCGGTTGAAGATGACGGCTTTATTTTTGAGACGTTTTGTGGTTTTATTTTTGAATGTTTTGCAAAGTGGATTTGATGTTTCTTTTCCATTTTAGGGTTTCGTACCTCAAAAGGAAAAAAACGAACCCTTATAGGATCACTCGTGTCTGTTCTGTCTGTCCGTCTGTCACAGCCAATTTGCTCCGAATCTAATGGACCGATTAAGTTGAAATTTGGTACATTTGGTATTTCTGCGACCCAAACACGAACGAATAACGTAAATAAATGAATTTTGAATATAGAGGTCAGTTTTGGGGGCAGACAAGAAAAAAAAATTGCTAACATTACCGTGTGACATCAAATGAAAGGGCTTGTTGCGAGGATCTTCAACATACATTTTTTTATATCATTTTAAAATAAATACTTTTAAAGATATTTAAGAAATTCGATAAAAATTAACCATTCCCTTATCTCCGAAACTACTGAACCTAAAATTTTGAAAAAAAAAACATAGTATGGCTCTTTACTCATACATTACAGGAGAAGCTATAAGAAGCCTATGGTCTTAAAATAACAAAGTAAATCTCTCAATATTGTGCGTACAAACTTACATTCCCATACATTCAGTTGGAATGTATGGGAGGACATGTTTTTCAACTACAATGTTAAGTTTGTTCTTTGGATAAATAAATTCATGTCAACTACGGGACCCTTCAATGTGCGTAGTCCGACACGCACTTGCCCGGCTTTTTCCATAGAATTTAATTTACCTGCTTGTTGTCAATTCGAAAAGTACGAAAATACTTGTTAACTGTATAAGTAGTCCAATTCCTTCCGCGACTGTATTTTTTAAGTGAAAACTTCTTTAGGCGCATTGGGCATTTTTGCAATGGGACTAAACCAATGATTTCGCAACACCATGACGACACCTCATTTGCTCTTTATTTATATTATGTTACGGATCAATGTCCTATGCAATTATTTTTACTTTAAAGGTTTCTGAAGTATTTTTTTTTTGTAAATGCTATTGTGCTATTTATTTAGATAAGGTTACGGACCAAAGTTCTATACAAGTATTTTTCCTCCACCACCTGCCGGCACTCCCGGAGTGCCTCCACTTTTTTTTACAGTAGACGGATCTATATCTTCTTTTCGTATCGATGGTACTTTGAATGAATACTATATTGTTTAAGCTCAGTAGGTGGCCACGTTGATTGCGGTATCACTGGCATTCTTTCAATCATCAAATGTGCACGTGAACGGGCACTTAGTAGGATACTCCAGCAAGTGGAACACGGTCTGATCAGAAGCACGGCACTCGTACCAGCAGTAAGTATCAAGATATTGTTTTTTTTTAAATATTTTTATTCTGGCTGAATCGCTAGAAATTTAACGAATAAATACTTGAAAATACCAGCAGTTTTAAACTCATCAACTAAATCTTCACTGTTGCACACACAAGTTCTGAAGCAATATTTACTCACGCAACTACGCATGACGCAGTGATTTGTAAGGGGCGGGATCCCGGACATCCCGGACTCTAGGATAAAGCAAAACTTCTGCCGCACGTCCCGCGGTAATCCCGGAGAATCGTCAAACTTGCGGTAAGCGCATGAATCACGCTATTGCATTTATGAGATAACTTTCTTTAATAACACGCATAAAAATTAAGACTTGGATTTTGCGTTGGGTTTATGGTATGGGATTGGCGACAGGGCTCTTGAAAAAGCACTTAGGAACGTAACTAATCAAACATTATGAATGAAATCCCGGTTAAAGTTGTGAACTAAAAAATTACACTAATCACCTACCTATAGAACATATTGATCAAAAGTTCTCTCCTGCACAAAAGGCAAGGATCTGTAATATCTTTCTCAATAACTAAAAATACATTAGGTATATACATACCGATATATGCAATTTTTTTTTGGTTCAAATGTGCCTAAAACCTCAAAAGACCAATTGCGAAGAACCAAGAAATCAAGGTAATGTAATCTTGAATAACATCACTCAACAATAACAAACTTTGTAACCCTGATAATACTTTCAATACTTTTATATCCGTATTTTCTTATTCGCGTTCTAAAAGCTCTCAACAATGATATGTTGACATGCTAACAACATGAATTGAAAAAGTTTATTTAATAAAGCGAGGGAACACGCGAGTTAAATTGACACGGATCTCAAAGCTTTATTGAAACCCACGTAATTTGGCGATATAGGCCTCACAATAGGTTTCATTTAACTTCCAAATTTACTTTGGGATTACTTTTCAGAAGTATCTTTAACATTCAAAATCAATACTGATATGGTTTCGTTGGCTACTTTGCAGTGGTTTTAATTTTTTTTACTATATTGCTTTACAAAGTACGAAATTCTAACTACATAATCCCAGGTACCAGATTAACAGAGGCCTCAAAGAGATGTCAGCAGAACTGACGGTGTCCGCTAAGGCCGATGCCTGCCGGGGTCGCGGGAAAGTCCGACAGGGATACCGTGGCCCCGGGCAACATGGCAACTGAAGGAACACGGGTGGGTTTTAATCAGTAAAAGTCTAACACGCCCTCCCGCTCCAGAGCGGGAGAAGTTATTTGATAATTTCCCACACAAAAAAAGGTGCCTACAGATGTGCTCGATTTTTGCCGTTCGTTATTATCGTTCGATACCCTGTGTTTTTACGAGCAATAAGATCTTTCAGCTTCTCGATCGAGAATATCAAGCTTAAAATCGAGCAAATTTCATTGTTGATATCGTATTTACTTACTTGTTGACTCGTATTGACTACGTATTTTCATCGATCACCACCGTGGATCGATTCCACGGCGGTGATCGATGAAAATACGTGGATTGTCAACTACTCGATTTTGTTTAATCACTTATCGTCAAAAATCGAGACAAGCTACAGGCTATAGTAACATATTGAAGTATATATATTCACGAATATTCACATTGCGTGCGAATAGTTAGCGGGATTTTTAATCATTATTGATTACAGGATGAATAAAATATTAAAATGCATATCTTTATAATTGAGTATAAATTTAAGTATGCTTGCAATGGTTGCGTTATCTCAGATAATCTTATAATAATTTCCGTTCTCATTTATTTCTACGCCTACTCTATAAGGAGATTAATGATTCCATGCAAAAAGGAATCTCGTGTCTATAAAGTTAGAAAAAGCCGGCCAAGTGCATGTCGCACTACGCACAATTGTCCAACCGCAAATGTAAGTTTGTAATCGCAAAGTTTTTTTATTAATTTCTACTTAATTTTGTCTCGTTCCTGAGAAAAAGGGTCTTGACAGATAAACAGACAGGCGGTAGGTTTTGATTTATTTGCAAGTATCAAAATATGTCGCATAAATGGCCGTATTTTTTTATTGCGTTGACTTAGAAGCTTGAATTTTTTTGGAGCTCTATGGAACCGCAGACCTACTTATTTGATATTAATTTCAACTTGATACCTCTACTCGTTCTGAGATAAAGCATCTGACAGACAGGCAAACAGACGGACGGCCGGGCAACGAATTAATTCTATAAGGGTTTTGTTTTTTTCCTTTTGAGCTACGGAACCCTAAATACTACTTAATACTTCTTATTCCCATGATTTATTCATAATTACATTGGCTATCTGAAGAGCATATTTTTTCCATAATTAAGTGATTATCTTTTCAAATCTGTAGGCAATGCTCAATGCTCACTGAACCGATGTCTTCCTTGTAGACTACTTCAGCTTATGTCAAATCCGTTTTCCTTTATTTACTACGTTGTTACTTATAGTTATGTTGTTATAACCTATTGCGTAATTTTAATAACACTTTTACCTATTATTGTATTCCAACACTTTCATCAAAGCATTTTTTGTAACAGTTGAGATTCATTGTTAAAATTTTGAAAAAATTATGACGATTTACTATTGTGTTTGAAGATACAATCTACATAAATAGGTATCTAACATTAATCAACAATTATCATTAATTAAATATACATTGAACATTGGCAACATTCAAAATTCCATAAAGAATACAACAACATGTACGCGCTGTTGTATTCTTTGCTTTATTAAATAAATAAATCGTTTTTAATTGGTTAATTGATTCAGGCGTGACCTTGCGGCAATCCATTATAAAATGATGATGTGGATATATTTAGTAACCTGTTCCGCTTAGCTATTTCTAAAGAGTCTTAAAAAGACCCTGAAGGAAAATGACACGTGTTTCACCTCTCAACGAGGCATCCTCAGGATGACGATTGACTTGTCGCGAACTCGAACACGGCGTGTTGCCACATCAAGCACTGAGCGCAGAGTACTCAGTGCTTGGGTCTTTTTAAGATTCTTTAGAAGTAGCTAAGCGGAGCAAGTTACTAAATATATCCACATCATCAATTTTTTTTCGTTTTTAATTGTTTTCTCAGTTCCATTTACAGTTTTTTGCACGAAATACACTACAATTTTCATATTTCACTAACTCCCGATAGTTTTCTCTGTATAATAAAGACAAGTGCACTATCTTGCAACGACATTTCCCACAATTGATGCGATCGTCTAGCCGAAGCTGAGACCCCACAGCGGCCGTCGATTTACGATCTTTAAATCTAATATGTCATTGCACAGACCTCTGAAGTGCTTCGTTTTAGTATCGAACTATCGACCACCTCACTGTATAACGGAAAATGTTTAGATAAGTACGTGTAAAAAGCTTTTTGGGACTTTCGTCTCACAATTTTTGATAAATAGCTGTACTTTGCGGCTTTGTGATTTGTGTTTATCCCATGACAAATTTTATAAGCTATCAAGAATTACCTACCATGGCAATGATATTATAAGTCAAAAGAGGTAGAGAGGTTATACGCGCCCACAAGTGGCACGTTAAACCTTGGCTAGTTAGCAAACCAGGAACTCAGTATCGTGTCGGCGCGCGGCGTCAACGGAAGGGACGACGCACAGCCACATAATAAATTATACTTATTTCTTTTTCGCTCCCGATAATTACGAAATACAGTCCTAATTCCACGTATCACCTAATATAGTGTGACATGTGCCGTTTTCGGAGATCGAATGATGCGTCAGTAACCTATCTACCTCTTTTTACATAATGTAATAGTACCATAGCATGCAAAATTAGTCTTATGGAAAGCGCCTATCTTAGAAAGTGTTGAACGGATTTAATTCAAGTTTTCATCAATACATGCAACAATCTCTCGGAGGTTTTTAATTTTATACCTAATCATCTTCTTCTTTTCGTGTGGTTAGTGACTAACCTGGTGTCAGAGTTATAAAGCCGACCATGGGCCTCTGACTTGGCTTCACATGCCGTCTAAAAATATGTCTCAGGCATGCCGGTTTCCTCACGATGTTTTCCTTCACCGTTTTTGAAGCAAGTGATAATTATACAATACGCGCATGAATCCGAAAAGTCAGAGGTGCGCGCCTTGGGTTCGAATTCGAGACCTATGACTTGGCAGTCTGACGGTCACACCACTAAGCTATGACTGCTCTTATATATCTAATAATCATGTAGATATACAAAGTTTTAGGCTGACATATCTCTAATTAAAATGAAACACCAGTCAGAAGTATTAACCAGCGACATTTGCAATTATAGAAAACAATATTGATCAAATGTTTCCAATAAAATTATCTTACAATATCACAGGAATGCATCCACCAGCATTATCTATAACTCTGTACAAAGGAATGCAGATAATTTACCTATATAATCTATAGGCAGCCCAGGACATAGTTTTCACTAGCATTTCAGCAGCGACCATGTAATATGAGATCGTATGCATCTAAGGCTGGTATGCAACTGGCAAGCTGGAATTTATATTGAAAGGGTAGCAAATAGGTAGGCTTGCATCGTAATTTATGATATTCATTCATATGAGGGCTTCTGATATTATGAGAAGCCAGTCGATAATGTCTGGTATGGTTATTAAATTGAAGCAGGGAAGATTAGCTTTTCACATTATTATATGGCTGATTCAGGTAGGTAATTTGCTTTAGGTACTTGCCTACATACAGGGTGACAGGGAAAACTGATACCATGGATTCAGTACATGGTTCTGAACCACCATGCGTTGAAATTTTTCGTCGGTTATTCGAGGTCACCGATTTCGCGTCGATGTTTCTACCACCCTGTATACAATGAGGAGACGAGAATACCACAATAAATGCAAAAACTGGCAACACTAATTCATAGGAGTATTTTGAAACTATAAAATGAAACCAATAGTGATATGGTTTTGACAATCTTTTACTGGCTATAGTGATTAGTGAATTTTTGTATGCAGACTGGGAACATCATTAGATACACGAAAAGTTTCATTTATTCTCCTCGTATTGTCGTCTCCACCTTGTTTACCTATAGAAAGAATTTCAGTTTATATTTACGAGTAGGTACAGCTTTCACCCACAATAATGCAAAATACCATCTAGTGATTAGAAAAAGTAGTACATTGACTAGTGCGATAGGTAAACCATTAAAATATTTGTAGAATGAGATAATCACAGATTATCTAGGTGTAATTTATTTCTCTATCAGCATTATGTCAAAATAAATCAAAATCCCAATTATCGTCAATATTTAGCTGTATTTACATTACAAAATCTCCGAACCCTACAATTATTTCTTAATTAATCTCAATACTAATGAAAAACATAAGTCAGATGGTGGCCATATTGCAATGACAATCATAACACGGTATTTGCGTACTGAATATTTAAGCGGCGCGGGCGCAGGACATGGCGTAAGCTTCGCCCACGATAGGGTATAATGTGATATTGGAGAGAAGGTTAGTACCTACTAAGTGACAAAGAGCTAATAAATGGAGCGCCTTAAGCAGGAGATATTATTGTAGCACAAAATGTATTTTTGCTCAATAAATATGTATTACAATTTTTTTAGCAAAATCACAAACTTTAATCAGCCTACAATATTCTAACTGCTGGGACACAGGCTTCTTAAGTTGTCTGAACTAGTGTCCTTTTAAGGTCTATATTCTTATCAAACTAGACCTTTTTTACATCCCTGCTTTGTGGCTTTAAGATCTAAGGAGAGATTTCGTAATACACCTTGTTTAAGTAAAATCGATGTCCTACTTAAATAAATTTATTTTTATCACCGTTTACAACAGAATTTCATTCAATGAAGTGAAATGTTTGTAGTAACATTATTTAAGATCCGTTTTGAATGAAGTAACCAATTCATGAATGTGGTACGACTAATTTCGTTACCGCTTAAGAAATAACTAAAAAAGCTCTAAATGTAACGTACAATGTAATATTAATATTTTGTAACAATATAATTGAAAAGAGAGTCCATGGAGATTCTTGCCCGTTCTTCTACATAGGTACTTTGGAAAGGGCAACTAAAGTAACCGTCATGAGAAGCTATAAATTTTGTAAACAAGTGTTCAGGAGTTCACAACATTTGGACCAACAAAAAAAATGAATTTGTTTAAGATTTAATAAATTATTAAGTAACAAATATTAATTAACATATATTATTTAAGAATAATTATTCGTCAGATTCAGATGTTTCCATTTCTGTGTCAGAATCAGTGACATGTATCACGAAGCTGTCTACAGTTTTATCAATCATCTCATCGATTTTGGAATAAAAATTATCGTCTTCCTTGATAACATGCTCCACACAACGCTTCCAATTTTCCGAAGTAATCTGCTGCAGTCCCTCTTGTAATCATTGTTTTACCTCGTCAAATTTAAAATTTGTATTTTGTTTACAATCCCTGCGACGGACGCGTTCCGGTACCAAGAAACACAAACGATAGCGCTTTGCGTCGTTAAAATATGATCCGACTAAATTAAATAGGTTGTTACTTTCATATAACCCGTCTATATTTCATGTCGATTGAATATGGTCAATTTATTATTATCTCGCAGTATAAAATGTTTACTTAGTAAAAGATGTTTGTTTACATAATTTATAGCTTCTCGTGACGGGTACTTTAGCTTCATATTTCTCAAATTCAAAAGTGCCCGTAAATTAATTGAAATATATATGCTTTGAGTTTGTGTTGTACATAACTGATTTGAAATTAACTAAAGATCAAAAAATGTTGCCATGGTCTGGTTTGAAGGGTATGTATGGTGCAATTACAGGTACATGAGATATTTTAGTTTTGTCTTTAGTATGGCAACGAATAGCAACGCCTCTGGTATTGCAAAGATGGAACATCGACTTACCTCCACGGTCACAGCCATTATAATCTATATAGGGTAGGCGCTACATAATTAAATTACCAATACAGAATTTACGCAGTTTATTTAAAGTGGACGTGCTCACTGTTACCCGCCTATCACTTATGTGTTGTGTTATGAAAACAATCGCGACATTTTTGATTTTGAAACGAATTCTAAATTCGCTTGAGTGATCGCAACCACTGCATCCAGAGACATTCTTCTACTCTCCTTCTTCCATTTTGAACACAACCTTTACAGTACCTACAACGAAAACAGTTACACACTGATCCGATAATGAAGCAGCTAAATACCCCTAGTTACTCCAACTTTAATTTCACGCATTGAAACTCATATAAAATCTCAACTTTCTTAGTTTCCATTCTTAGTCCAACGAGGAGACTAATTAATTCCGTTTTAAACAGTAAATCTCTTCTGTATACTAACTTATTTAGTTTACCGCAACAACTTGTGGGTAAATTAAGACTCGCCAAGTAGTGAAAACTCTTTGAAAAACGTATTTTAATTAAGCTCTTTGAAATCCGTGCGTTCATTCTTGTTGTTTATGGATATAATATTATTGAAGTTGGGATTTTCCGTTTATTTGTGTTTACTCCTGTATGAATAAAATCTATGCCGATTATTGTTGCAACTTGGATAATAACATGGCTTATTCTCTCCCGATAGTGCCAAAATATATGAATCTGTTTGTCTTCTTGACAAATGATACCAAGCCGATGAATTTAGTAATGTCTATTACCCATTGTAATGTTACCTATTGTAACGTACAAATATTTACCTACATCTTAATTCTCAATCCATTTTTAATCATTTGAATAATTAGAATGCATCTTACATACCTTGGGAAGTTTGATCTAAGTTTTTTCAAATTCGAAACGGTAAGTATCAGTGGTAAGCGTTGAAGGCTCGTTTACACTCCAATTAGTGAGTTATAATTAGTAGCTCATTTATCAACACATACTCAGCATATGCACATGCTTCATTAGTAATATTTTCTTCCACTAATTACTTGTATAAGTGGTTCTAAAAGTGCAATCTCTGAGAAATACTTGATTTCACAACTTTCATAATAAAAAATGATGCGCTACAACTTACAATGTTAATTGTATTGAATTATAAAAAGAAAGTTAATTAAAACTAACTCCAAGGTACGAAGAGTCAATGAACAAGCATGATAATATATTGCAATTGTCGTTATAAACCCATGTTCTTTTATAGATTATTAACAAACATTATTATTTACATTATCTACGCATTCATTAGTGATCGTAAATAGAATTATACGTACATGGCGCTAGTTCCTTATAAGGTTAGTAAATAGTTTTGTTTTTGCAGCTACCTTTGCATCATCGTTTTCATTTAATTTTCTTTTTATGCAATACATCCTCTTTTACATTTTCCATTGGTCAAATGAAATCAAAACATTTATTTGCATATTATGAGTAGTTAGATAGTACCTGAATGTTACATAACATTAATAGGATCCTCATATTTACCATTTCTGTTACGAAACTTAACATACCTTATAATATTTTAGTCAAATGAAATACCTAAATACTTTTTATATTCTTATTTATTACAATCATTATACTTATCTGGCTATTATTAGTACTAATAGAAATATACGTAAGAAGTTATTTTGCATTCTTTTTTCCTCTTCTCCATCCGGGTTTCATTTTCACTTTTCTTTTTGAAGTGAAATTTCTTAGGCGGCGATCCGACAATTGGGAGAATTGAGAGTGAAATTTCAAGGGCTCGTCACAATTAAGCACATTTCATTAGATGTGGCAGAATAAAGACATCTCTCTCTGTCTCTTACACTAAATCTCTTTTATTCTTTATTTCTGCCCGCGATTTAGTCGTGAGCTTAGATAGTCCTTCTTCAAGAATTGGGCTATCCAATGCAAAAATAATTGTTCAAATCCGATTGGTAGTTTCTAAGATTACCCCCAACATAACTTACTAACAAACAAAAAAATTGTACCTCTTTATAATATTATAATAATAACGGAGATAATAATAATAAATAATTATTATTTTTTAAGAAATTTCACTTCTATCACGTGTAATATGAATCGATCAGTTGTTTACATAAACATCACACCTTGTTTCCTCGGAGGGTTAGACAGAGGTGTGCCCATAGTAGGTACACCCACATTTCGCCAGTCTGTTATGCTTTTAAGGTCCCATGTAATTGGGGGGAGCCTATTACCATCAATCGGGCACAAATCCAAATAGATAATAGCTGTTCTAACAAGACAATAATTCCCACTTAAATTTCCTCCCCACACAATTAAATAAGAACGATCAAATCGATTCTAAAGTTTCCAAACAAAACTTTGTTTCGAAACACATTCAGTGAATAACCATTCCCGAACAAACGAGGGCAATTCAAAGCTCTCAGTAAATAGTTTAATGGATAGCCCTCAAGACGGCCTCCAGTCCAGACAAGACATGTTTAGGGACCTGTCTAACACTTCCACACCTGTCTCAAGTTAGTGACGGTGTTAATTGTATAAATAATGGCGTCGTTGGACCAGAGCATGCATGTGTAAGTGCAGGAGCACTTGGCCAAAATTTTGCTTGAATTGGTTGGAGACTTGGAGTGTCACTTCATTGGTCTAGTGTTTTTGTGGCTTCTGTAACAAATCTATGACTGCGCCAGTGTCGTACAGGTGAAGCACATTTAGGTATACTATTTCAACAACTTTCTTAAAACCGATCATTTTATAGAGCATCCATTCATTAAAGGTATCCCATGTGTAAATTATACATATTTTTACCTGTGGGAATTTCATGGTATTGTAATTTGGAGAAATTTTAAGAGATTTTATTTCTATTTAAAAATCTTGTGAACGAAATTACAAAATCTAAGGACTTCACTGTCTCTCGTGATGAAGAAACGGCCTAGTAAGATTGTCAATAGTAATAAAACGATAAAAGGATTCGATATAAACAATAGGCATTACGTTTTACAGTCCAGCCTCTATAATTAAATCGACAAACTTATCGCAATAAACTTGATTTTACGAAATAACAGTACGAAAGATAATAAAACCATTATTACTAGGGGCGTGTTCTTGCTAGGTTGCCGTTCGTAAGTTTTATTGCAACGCTAGACTGTAGCTGCATATGTATACAGGTTTTTTTTTAATGTCCCTCGGGAATCATCGCATTTCCGAATACAAACGAATGCTAATTTCCATGTCCATCAATTATTAGATTAATCGTGTATAATAATTTGGATTTAGAACTAAGTACTTTATTGTTGTTTTGTTTTGATTTTCGTGTGAACTTTATACATATAGAGCTGTAAAACTATTTTCCTATCTGGCGTGTCTACGACTAGCACCTTTCGTCCCATTTTTTAAATAAATTACATTAATTTTAAAGATTATTAACAAATCTATATACTTCCAAGTCGATTGAGAGCGTTCCTTCTACACCTAATGCACAGGGCAACTGATAGAGTCGCCCAGGGCGTCGGGAATCGCGAGGCGATTTCCGGCCACCGTAGGCGCGGGCTTGCGGACGGTGAGCAATGGGTGGCTCACCGTCCGATAAGGACCAGGCCCGGGTCGACGGCGCGTTGTGTTCCACGCGCGCCTCAAAGAGATGTCAGCAGATTTGAAGGGGTCCACTAGGGCCGATGCCTGCCGGGGTTGCGAAGAAAACCGAAAGGGAGATCGTGGCCCCCGGCAACAGGGCAACCGAAGCAACACGGGTGGGTTTTAGTCAGTAAGAGTCTGACACGCCCTCCCGCTCCGCCCAGAGCGGGAGAAGTTATTTGATGATTTCCCACACTCAAAAAAAAAAAAAAAAAGGGCAACTGATAGAAATCCGACGACTGACGAAACACGAAGTTTGCCGAGGGACATTAAGAAAATAGAAATACTGTACACGGTTTATCAGTGTTATGGCTTCAGCTGAAGCAATTTTCTTTTTTTAAAATTCTAATGATATGATTTGGATGTGAAATGAAAACCAAATGAACAACAAATGCTGCGCGTGCTTTTTAGGCACTTTTCCCGCTGACAGCAATGCGGATGAATTTTTTTATGCCCAATGAGCTCTTCCCTTAATTTAATTTAATTTTTTCCTTTACATACTTGTACATAATATATAAATAATAGTTAGTTCTATATGTATAGTTTACATAATGTATAATCAAATATTATTGAAATAAAGAATGATGCGTGAAAGTGAAATCCAAAACAAACAGGAATCTTTGTCGTATGTTTGGTCTTCAAAATAATTAAATACTTGTCTTAACTAATCAATGTAAAGAGAGTCCTATAACTGGATTTTATTTATTATAAAGGTACCAAAAGGTTAATTAAATGGTCACATGCAACCTTAGTCCGTACACAAAGAATTTCATTAATTTCCATTTCAGCACTATCAAATTAATATTGGATTCAGAACGAAATTATAATAGAGCAATTATTTTCACGCATTGAAAAGCGATTTTAAGTACACAATAAGTTATCAATCAAAGTGATGAAATCTTTGTAGTGGACGAGACTGAAGACTGTATTAAAAATTGCTGACCGATATGTGATGAAACGAGTAACGGGAACTATTCACTAAATCAATGAAATGATTGATATTGATACCTGTCAAATTATAGACGCTATTGTTATTGAACAACAATCAAAAATTATTCTTACTACAAGCATGGAAATATGTGTATTGCGTTAGGGCTTAAATATTCTTACATTTACAACGTAGGTAATAAACTGTCTAATTCTCAATATGTGTATATAAAATTCATTTATTTTCCACACTAATCTAAGCACAGTATAGGTACATAAAATAAATGGAGTGGACTGGAGCCTAAACTAGGGCAGCCCTGTATTTCAGGACTCCAGGTCTTCCTCCCGCGGCGAGTAAGTTCATAAAAATTATAACTAGAGGTGTAGTTAATTAATAATTATATTGTGTGTGTTTGGGTGAGTGAGTGTGTTCGTGCTTGTGTGTGTTGTGTGTGTGTGATGAGTGAGAGTACGGTTGCGCGAATCTGTGTTTGTGGGAGTATGTATATAAATGTATGCGTGGTTATGGATAAGTGAGTTTTGATTGCTCTTGATTTACTGCAGACAGAACAGAGATGTTATTTAGTAATTTTAAGTAAGGATTCCGTATAATTGTAATTTAAATTCAGAAGATTCAGAAATAAGTGAGTAGGATCTACCTCTTTCTACTGAATAAATACTTCTATAGCTGCTAGCTATATTGTAAGAAACAGGGCCAATAAAAGTTATACCTACTCTTGATTTTGTGATATCATAAGAACACATGAAAATTCAGAACTATTCTGAAGTAACAAGTTATTAATCGTTTGAACGTAACCAATTCACAAGAGTCTGTTTAACATAGAAATTAACATGGCTTCATTCCGTACCTATCTGGCTAAGCTTGCTAGTTCAAAACTCACAATTACAATCCCGTACAAATAAAACAAAGCTACATTGAAAGCAAATTCAGCCACAGCCGTCAGAATTATAGAAATAACAGAGGCAAATACAAGCAGTACAACCACTCACCGAGTTATAGATGGCAACAGTTTTGTCAAGGCCCCGCAATAACGGCGCGGAACAAGCCACAAATTATTTAGCTTTTATATCTACCACTTTATCTTAATAGATATGTGTTGCAATATACGTACAGTTGAAATCTCGGCACGAATTGGGGTACATCAATTGGCTTTATAGATACTGTTAGGTAATATGTATCATCGTAATTGATGTTTTGAACATTTGATTGAATTTAATCGTCTATGGATCAATTTATATTGAACTTGAAATTAACGATCTTATTGCATAATTACGATCTTATTAATTAGTTTAATAAGGTTGTAATAATTCAATAAGTTATAATATAGTTTAATAATAACTGTTTGTTTATCTCATTATTGTGATAGAGGCTTTTACTAGAACTTTTCAAATATCAAATTTCTTGGATTTATGCCACAAACAACTAGCAGCTTTCATTTCACTGCCTCAGAGGAAACTACAAGTCTTTCCGCGTATACCATTAGTTAGTTACCATACATTACCTACATCTGCCGTTCCAAGTCTAAAATACTCGTACTTACCACCATTAGCGGCCACTTGCGACTTGAACTTTCTTAATGAAGTCCGCGTCAAATAATTGAGTACACTTGGGCACAGGTTGAAAGAAGTTCTAAAGTATTCTGAACTCCACCTACTTTTAAATATTCTAAAAGACGTTGCCTGACATGGTTTTATTTCTGCACAAGTCTATGTTTATCTAACTAAACGATGGCAACATTTGTTGGATTCAATGCTGAATCAATCAGCTGAACGCAATTGAACTCATTGGTTCGATAATTCCAATAATACTGTCAAGGTAATTAAATGAATGAAATGCAATTTTACAAATTAGCTGTTTGTATAGGATTTTTTTTTTAATGGATGTTAAAAGAAAATTATGATAATAATAATTATGACTGTGTCTCAGAATGGATGTAGAATGAGTCCCGCGGTACTAAGGAGCTGCTCCTTATAGACATGACCATCAGCCAACAGGTTCGTAGTGCTGGAGTTGTACAAGATAGATGCAACTCTGCGCACCTTCCTGAGTCATGTATGAGGCAATGGAGAACGGTCCTTCTCTATCCAGGATATCGACAGATCCGGGGAATCAATGAACCGATCAGGATTGAACGGGGAATATTTCAGGGCGATAGTTTGACTCCGCTTTGGTTTTGTTTAGCCTTGAATCCACCAAGCACACTGCTGGAGGATTCAAGTCTAGGCTACCGGTTGAGAAGGGGTGGTCAGGTGATATCTCAACATGGATGACTTGAAACTCTTTGCCCCCAACAATTTGCGGCTGATGGGGCTACAAAGGTAACAGAAACGTTCAGTAGCGCCATCAGGATGAAATTTGGTGTGGACAAATGTGCAGTCATGCATGTAACCGAAACCTACAAGTATTTGGGTATGTCGGAAGCATTAGGTATCAATGTTGCCGACATGAAACAATCGTTGAGGGAACGCTTCTTTGGCCGCCTGAATAAACCACCAAACCTGCAGTACTTATTTAATACTAACGATCGTAAGGAAGTATGGCAGGGCAAAGATCTATACGGACGCTTTTTCCGGGACCTCCACGGGCCTGATGTAGACTTTTTGGCATCTGTATCCTGGCTGCGTTTCGGCGACCTCTTCGGCGAAACCGAAGGTTTTTTCTGTTCGATTATGAATGAAGTTATCATGACAAATAATTATTGGCAATACATTATCAAGAACGGTACATTTGACATCTGTCGGGCATACCACCGTCTCGGTGAATCAATCCGACATATTGTTTCAGGTTGTTCTCGTCTTGCTAACGGCGAGTACTTGCACAGACACAATCTAGTGGCTAGGATTATCCACCAGCAACTTGCCTTGCAGTACAACCTTGTGAAGTACGAAGTACCATACTACAGGTATGTGCCCGACCCAGTTCTCGAAAATGATCACGCCACATTGTACTGGGATCGATCTATCGTCACTGACAGGACTATTGTAGCCAATAAGCCTGATATTGTG
Source organism: Omphaloscelis lunosa (assembly GCA_916610215.1). Classification (NCBI taxonomy): domain Eukaryota; kingdom Metazoa; phylum Arthropoda; class Insecta; order Lepidoptera; family Noctuidae; genus Omphaloscelis; species Omphaloscelis lunosa. The sequence continues at coordinate 13,379,807 of OU744258.1, forward strand.
GTGATAGATTGACAAGAGCACCGTGCAATGATTGTTGATATCGCTGTCCAAAAAATCAAGTATCTTGACTTAGCACACGAGGTTGTTCACATGTGGGACGTAGACTCTGCAATAATTGTACCGATAATCGTTACGGTTAATGGCCTAATAGCGGAGAGCCTCGACCAACACCTCAAGAAGCTCTCATTGCGCGCCTGGGTCAAGGGTTTGATTCAGAAAGCAGTACTCCTAGACACGGCACGCATAGTGAGGAGGTTCCTCTCTCTAGAGCCCTGACCACCGGCAGCTTGGACCCTGTTCCTGATGCCGATGGGCCACTATTTTTTTTATATTTTTAAATGTTTTTTTTTTTAATTTTCATAAAATATTTAAAAATGTATTTAATATGGAAAAACATTAATAAATTAAAATTATAATTATTAGACAGCCTGAGTTTTCTCGCTCGAAAGTTGAAAAGATAATAAACCACGAGAGATAACTAGAAATTAAATCTATACAAATCAGATGAGTGCTGTGAACAATAATATAATAATCGTGATGACACGAATGTTCCCATGGTTTTGTTTTACGATTTATAGCTCCAGTGTTACCCAGCTTCTCTCAGTCTACCTGTGTATTAATTAGTAGCTTTCGATATTCATATCAACTGTCTAGTCGATTACAAATTATATATCCTTGGCATTTCGCACGGGATAGGACCAAGAATTTATGTTCTACCATCTGTGGTTCTACTAATTCACACCTTTATTTTGCGTTGCGTAAGTTTGAATTTATCGCGATTTCTGTTAATGTTTACAATATGCAGATTAAAGTGTGATGGAGTAAACAAATTGCGATTATTTACTTTATATTGTAGGTTACAAGACTTAATATATACTGTTATATTGTGCTAGTGAATTTAAGTATTTTCTTATACAGCTGTTTGTAAGTGACCTACCGCTTTTAATTCAGCCCTACTATATATTTATATATATAGCTCTAGCTTATCGTTCTCCTGCCCTAATCCCAATTTATTTGAGGTCAACGCAGCATGTCTTTTTCTTCATCTGTCATCTCAGTATTCACCTCCTTTCTAGCTATAATCATCTTTCACACACACACACACACAAACACACACACACACATTGTCAAAAGTTACCCTGAGTAGGCACCATTGCTCTAATTAGGTATGATCCTGCAGTGATTTTGATTGGGCTAGAATTGTGGTTTCGAATGATAGACTGATAGCAGGAATCCTGTATCAGTCTATCATTCGTTAAAGATATTCGAGATTCCCCGCTAGTTAGAAAACTAAACCTTCGCTATTGAAAATGATTCCGTTGTGTAAGTTCTGTTCTTATTACCTTTAACGTACAGGTTTTAAAATGATGTGGTTTAAAACCAGCAAAAATTCGCTGGCAGAAATGTCAGCCAGCTAATACAAAATTTTCGTTACGAGAAGAAAATTTAAAAATAAAATAACAGGTGTAAAAAGACGCCTACCTATCAGAGTATTTAAGCATTCCTTGTCATTGTAATAATGTTTTTGTACCTTCTGATTACGAATTTCCAACATCTTTCGTTTTTTTTTATCACGAATGTGAGTTTTAAATTCTATAACAACTCCTGTAAAGGTGGATCCAGACTTGGCGAGGCATGCACTCCGCACGGCGCACAACGCATGCCTCGCAAGGTGTGTACCTTTATATTCGTGGTGAGGCATGAGCTACGAAGTCAAAATCGGTTGAACGGACTGTAAAAACATTTGTTTAAATGTCAAATCTTATTTCAAATGGAGTATTTGTAGTACATAATGCACGTGGGCATGCGTTGTGCGCCGTGCGGAGCGCATGCCTCGCCAAGTCTGGATCCACCTTTACGTTGCATGCACCTATAAGCCAATTGTTTTGCGTGCGTTACATTGCGCGCTGCCGTAAACAGCGATTTTTCACACCAATAATAAAAAGTCGTTTCCCAGAAATACTTTTTGCTCAATGTTACTTAGTTTGATGTACGGAATGCTTAGAACGGGAACAAGTTATGAATAATATTAATATCTATATATTATTATGCTGTCTATAACTTCATGTACCTAAACATCCTTGGTTTAAAAGCTCTTATAAATAAATAATGACCCAAGACTCCTAATCTTAACCAATTTGTGTTAAAAATTGGGTCGCGTAAGGTTCACTGAATATCAGAAAGCAGTTTCAGTGAGATTGATTGGAAATGAAAGCGCTTTTAGATTCAATATGAAAGTAATATCTACTGATGGATAGAGATGTCCACATTGTTGGAGGTTCATCGATAGGTACCAAATATTTTACCTTATCAAAAGATGAAATAGACAGCATTGCCTGGTATTTATACTTATTATGAATAACAATGAAATGAATGTTTATGGTAGTAATCCTTGAAAGGGCTATATAAGGTCCCATTAAAATAGATGGACAAAGACCACCAAAATAAGGAAAATGGAAAAAAAAAAACAGGCATCACGCAAATCTGGTAACGAAATTACACTAAAAATGTTGGTAACTAATGTTGGTTAGTTAATTATTTTACGTCACATTAAAATCATTTTTATCACTTTTTTTTTACTTGGATATCTTTGGTTAGACGTACTGAATGCTATGTTAAAAATTGACCATCTATTTTAATTGGACCTTATATAATGTTCAACAAAGAGACCGAGAAGTTACAGTACCTATTGTTCTCTCATATTTAAAAATCTACTAATTAAGCATTTTATTGATGTTCATAATATTATAACAAGAACATAATAAATTAGACCTTGCTGGACTACTCTATTTTCACCCAAACTTATCGATACTCAAATACCCAAAGCTTATCGACGTTAAACTAGCTCTCTCCCACAATTTCATCCCTTGCGTTTCCTTGGAACATTTCTGCTCAAATATTTGTTTCAATTAGACGTCTCAGAGGTCCCTCTTAGGGCTCCACGTCAAACAAATGATGATCGGTATATCAAGAGTGACGTACACGATTGATATTAGGAAGACTTTTACTTGGAGGGACGGTTTTTATGTAATGCCTTTTTTGGGGATTTTCTAGGTGGCATATTTTTTGGAAACAATGCCTGAAATGGTATTCAACAAAGCATTTATTTAAAAAAAATGAAATGGATTTCTTGATGAATGTTGAGAATTAAATTAATAAAGACAAATTGGTTGGACTTGGAAATGTAGGAAAAGTTTTTTAAGGCATCTTGAAATAACGTTCGCGTAAATAGGAAAAAGTAATTAAAAGCATCCAAATTACTTACTGAAAAACAAATAAGAAACGAGCAAACAGCGTCACAAACTAAACAACATTGCCGTCTCGAAACGCTCAAAATGGCGACAAAAAAAGTTTGCAAGTTTTTCACTAAGGTCATTATTATTTTTCTGATGTCTGCGAGTGCCTCCCCTTAGTCAGAAGTCGCCGCCAACTTTAATTAAGCGCGACTAAAGACTTTAATGACTTCGAAGATAATTTTTTTGAAGCTAAGTAACGTGCCTACCTTTTTTACTGAGCAACTGGATTAAAATTGTCTGCCAAGTTTCGGACGTGATAAGAATAATTTAATATTTACGCATATTCTTAAATAAGAGTTTGTACGGTAATTCTAACTATAGAATGTAACACAAGAGGCAAGCACCTTTAACAGATTTAAAATAATTAGGCATGTGTTTTAGCTGTGGCAAACTAGATAATAATCTTAAAACAACAAATTCATGAAATTAACGAACAAACAAATTTACACTTGTGTGCGATAGTAAAGCGTGTACGCGATACTACGCCTGATGAACGATTTGGAATGCGCCGCTGCAACATTATAGCTTGCGGTAACTAAACCGTCAGGCGTTTGAAGAGGAAAGCATTGTCAAAGGAAATGTAACGCATTTGTGCATACGTTGCCATGTATAACGTTTTGACACTTTTGTGTTATTATGTTTAACATAATATTGTACTTTATTAATGAATAATTGAATATGTATAACCTTTTCTCAACCTAACTAATTCTTAAAAATAAAAAACGTTTAATTCTTGTTTTTCAGGTAATTTCCTCATCACAATTCATCATAGTTACCTACATCGCTTAGGTATGTAAGTTTTTTCATTACATTTTCTCCTTAAATAGGTACATACTTAATATTTTTTTTAAATGCAAATGTAAAATAATGTTTATTCTGTAATTTGGTTTTAACAAACACTTTTTTCGTTAAGAAAAAAAAAAAAAAACTAAACTAGATAAAGTAATGTTTTTTACGAAACAATTGTTCAAAAAACAACATAAGTATTTTCAATAACTAATTTATATTAATATTAATAGAGAGATAACTAACCTAATGTTTGTTTGAACAATATGATATGGATAGGGATAACTACATGTCTTACTTGAATTGGAGACATTATAGTATCTACCCTTTACACGACTTTCCTCTAAAACAAACCTTATACTTAGAAACTGTCTGTCACTTCCTTACACGTAACTCTAAACTTTAACGATGCTAATCGCCATAATAATAGACGTAAGACATCAAAGCGAACGATACGTGTATTAAATATACCCTTATAATTATACAATATACATATATAACATTATACAGCATGTAGTTAATGTATTCACTCCTCTAAAGGTAACAAAAGCCCCGTTCAGAGGAACCGTTCACTAAGTGAATATCGCGAAGGGGCACCCACTATAATTTACACGGAGGTAAAGATTATATGTAACGTAGAAAGTGGCTTGGAAATGCTGTTGTTTGAATTAAGTTGGTAAATGATTAAGATAAGTTGGTATGGTGCGGTGTGATCATTGAAATACGGGGTTTATGGTAAGTTAAACTAGGTATTTAATCGTTTTTATTTACAGATTTTTTATTACGGTTCCATTTCCACCCCAATGAACCAATATTTTAAGTCAAGTGATTGTCTCAGGTATCATTAACTACCAACTACAAGACGTAACTAAAGTAAAAATAATTAAGAGTTCCTAAAGATCAAAGACACTGCTTCGTCATTTACATCAACAGCTAAAAATATGTCAAGCACGTCTGTCCCCAACAACATTCTCAGAAACTTAGAAAGACATTTCTAGGTAACAATTTGCATCCTCAGCCGGCTGTTAACACAATTTATACTGGCGTCTAGTTGGCACAATCAGGACTCTTCGCATTGCTAATTGTACCTCTTCTTTGTCCAACTTGCCCAAGTAACAAGGGTAATCCAACTAAAATTAGTGCTGAAGTCTCCTGGCCATACCAAATGAAAGTAAAAAGAGAAACATGTTTAATTAAGGAATTGTCTTGAGCTACCGTGAAAACGAATTGAAAGACAAATTATTGAGGCACTGTTGTAAAATTTTTCAGGTTTTAACTGAGGTTGCTGAAAATGTTTGGCTTTAATAGTTCATGATTTTGCGTTACATTATACATTTCTCTTACTTCGCAGAAATCGAGATAAATGGAATTTAGGAATACTTAGTAGGCCGCACTTTAATAGTATCACTTTGACCTTGAACTGGCCTAGCGTAAGTTCGAAGTTTCAATAGAATAAGAGACCAGCTTATACAGATTTTGTTACCACTTACGCTCAAAAGATTTTATAACAATATTCAGTAACACTAGATCAATGATAAAAAATTGGATTGAACTAACCTAGGTGAATTAAATTCAACCCTAACTTTTTCCGCGCATTTTTTTTTTTTTACCCATTATTAAGTGGCCCAATAATTTTTCCTTTCCGCCATTAAATATTATCTAAATTAGTTTTCTAGCACCATCGCAATACCGATTAAAATCAATGAAGTAACCCAGAGGGTCGGCTCGCCACTTAAAAAATAATTCATAGCGTCCCCTTCATTACCTTCCGTTAGAGGAAATACTTCACAAATTGTTTTAATTATGCCAAGAATTTTCTTCAAAGATTCTTCGACTATCGATTTTACGGAATCCAAGGATTTGTTTTAAGTGATTTCTAATTAATTGTGATGAGTAAGAAGTGGTTTTTCTTCGTTATTAATTGGTTTGATGAACAGATAATATTGTCAATGAGGAGGTCGGACTTCGTAATTGTTTATCGAGGTTCTTAAAAAAGTTCAAGTTAAGTTCTGGCGTCAATTATGAAGGTACAAATAAAGCTAGAAAGATGGGATGTTTGGAAGATGGCATAAAATGAGACGGATATTTGTGTGAAGGTTCTCAATAGAGCAGAGAAAGTAAGGAAAGTCTGAAATGTAACTGCTGCGGTTAAATTTTCTCTTTATTTACACTTTGCTCTTCAAATGACTTAGTGTTAGAAAGTTAGTTGAAGGAACTATTTTACTACAATGCAAATTTAAGCTACGATTATACGATTCAAATCCATTATTCAGTTAATTTTCTAGATCGGCCATCATTGCAATTATTACTGCTGATAATAAAAAAATAATGATAAGATAATATAAATATAAATCCTTTAATAAAGTTTGCTTCAGATAAAAGCCAGAGATTTTAATAATAGAAGTCATTAACATGAAAAGTACCACTTCTAATACCGCAATGTACAGTGGGGACTAATTGGGTACCCCAGTTGTATTAAAATTTTACATCTGAGGTACCGAATTGATACAGCTCACCGTACAGATAATTAATAAATTATTAATTACCTGCGTCTCGTCACAAGACGCATATTCGCATGTATTTCCATACAAAGATAATTATGCACGTCCCAGTTAATCACAATATGCGTTAGTCGACGATTAATTATGGCGTATTAATTAATCCAGGCTGTATCTCGTGGGTAAAGTAATGCGATTATGATAGCGTTTCATAATTTAATTCGCGGCTTCAATTTTGTTATTGAATACTAAGTGACATTGCTTTTATTGTTTATTTTTTGAAAATCGTGTGGGAATTGTTTGGTTTTTAGCTTGATTCATTATTAAGATTTCTGCTAGATATACTTAGGCCTGTAGGACTGCTTCGTTTTATAGAGTCAGTATTGTTTTTCGTTAACTTTTACGTTCCATTAATTATCACCATTATCTATAACGGGTTTTATCAGTTTTTGTTTAAAAGGCAAATTTGAAAGGTTTTTTAGAACAGCAGCTGACTTGGTTCTTAAATTGGTAGAGGTTTACCTGGTGGGAATAAGGCGCATGTGCTCCCCATGGCAACTTTTAAGATTTAGTAAAACAGTCATTGTATCAGAAAGTATCCTCCATGCTTAATAGGAACTAAAGTTTAATTGACAACACTCAAGGACTCAACTCATACATAAAGGTAGGTACTACATAATAGTAAATCTGTATTGTATTTTCACGTTTCGTGACAAACTTACTTCGCAAATGAAATATATGAATAGGAAAGGGAGACGGGGTGAAATTTTATGAGCCTCCAGCAAAATATATCACCGCACTTGTAATATACTTGGCATAAACAAATAAAATATGTGGGAGATGAACATTTGCAGATAATAATATAGTTTTGCTAACACTTGTGTATTTTCTGTGTCAATTTCCGTGTAGAGTTAGTTTTGTATTTACTTAGCAAAATAAATGCTGCCTTTTTTTGCTACGCATAAAACTCATTAATTAGATTAAACACTCTAAGCATTGATGACATCCATTTATTGGTAAATACATGTCTGTGTTTTGTAATTATAATCCTGAAACGGAGATTTCATTTGGGCGTACGTTATCTACTGAATCAATAATTATTTAAATTAATAATTGAACCCATTCGGTTTTTAAGTTTCGAAAATATGTACCATTAAAAATTGTCCGTTGTTTGTTGTCCGTTGTCTACATCTCATTTTTTATAATTTCCTGTCGCAGGTATGCTGGAAGAGATTTCTTTAGAAATAAGCATTGCCTTTGTACGTATTTTTCTGTTCCTTTCTTCTTGTCTGTTTATATGTGTGTGCATAAATGGTTAAATAAATAAATAAATAATCAAGGATAATGCATTTTTGCACAGTTTCAACCCGAAATTTTTATTTTTTATTTGTAGCAAAATTTACTTGATCATAATTCTTATTACTTTTATAAGTATCATAAAATTCCATAGGCCTATACATAAATCGTTATACCTAATATAAAAAATGCCCATTCTTCAGAGTTCCGTCGCCAACAGTAGTGCAAAGTGCAAAGTGGGCCAATTCAACACAATTTATGGTATGGCTCGCTGCCTCCGTTTATGGTTTTACAGCATATTTATCGTTTTATGACATAATGGGGGCGGTTTATGATAATTCCTGAGTCCTCCAGAAATATACGAGACGGAATGTCCATTCGTAAAACTGTTGGTGTTAAAGTTATGAGTACTTACCTATGTGTGTTTTATTAGGACCACAGTTTGTGAAAATTTAATTGAAGTTTCCTAAAAATGAAAGAAAAAAATATACAAAACAAAGCACTAGATATTTGAAACTTTAAGGCAAGATAATTTCGCATTATTCCAGCCACACATTACACTTGCTTTATTAAACCCATTGTGTGGCGGCACTATGTAATGTTTATTCAAAATAAGCACTCGTGTTTATGCACGGCTTAACTTAATACCGAAATCATTAGAATTAAACTAAAGTGGAGTTTATTTCTAGTATCCCCCGTTATCAGGACATTTCACTTATTTGCACAAAACCGACATCAACTCTACTAATTAGAGTTAAACATCATCCATTGCTTGTCAACAACCTTGCATCAAAATTATATCTCTAACAAAAAAGGCAGTGGATATCGAAATATACATTGCTTCAAATTTACCAATGATACTTTCAGTGCATTGGTACGGTTGCTGAGTTGTAATAACGTTTCCGCTCTTTACCCTGATGTTTGCCGAGCCAATGCAAACACGAGAGATTGTATAGGGACCTTTATGTTTATGTAATTTTCAGGCTTCGTGTATATTTTTGATGTCGGCTTTATGGCTACGGATGATGGATTAAAATTTCATATTGTTTACTTAAGGTATTCATACAAAATTAATATTGGGATTATTGACCGAGTTATCTTACTGTTTGTAACTTAGCTTTAGCTTTTTCAATGCGGTTTTAAATAAATTGTTATTCAGCGTTTTAAGTGTTTAAATTGAGTCATGAATAAATTAATATTACTTACTAAGATAGTTATGCCACCTAAATTAAAAGCTTATCTTCACGTTTTTAACGCTTAACTTGAGTTTAGACGATCATAAAACTAATTTGTCTTTATATTTTCTTTCTAAAAAAACGTTCTGGAGTATATTTTGCTTAAAGTTCAATTTAGAACACTAGACTAAAACTGGTATCACGACATAGGCGTGTCTACATAGCTTGGATTAAACATTTTGGGGTTATTTTGGACACGCCCTGACTTTGCTTTAGGATTTGTCGGGAGAGTCAGAAGTCGTATCTTATATCTGTTAGCACTTTGTACTCCTACACGTAAGTCTAGGTAGTAAAAGAGTTCAAATAGAAGTCGCAGTAAACAGGACTAGCCCACATTCAGTAGTGGAAAAAAATACTGAGCAACTTTAGCCTGACAGATGCACTCAATGAGCAAATCAGTAGTTTCTGCATGCCAGCAATGATTTGATATTGCGTTGTGTTCTGTTGAAAGGCACCTTTACTGTGTATTTACATAGAAGATAAATTACACCACACAAACGTTTCCGAGTACCCAATACTTACATATCTTAACGTTTATGCCTTCGGGTGGAACGCAACATGTTTGATATATTTGCGGAACACGACAATGTTTGTTTGTTGCTCCCGCGCAAACTGAAATAAATGAGTTTGTCTTGTAACACTATACGTTTGTTTGAAACATCTTTATTCATTCTATTGGCTTCGATGAAATGTTCCAGATCAAATGATTTAGTGTGCTAGCAACTGGATTTCGAAAGGGAATAGATTTCCTGTAATTGATGTTGTAAAACTGATACGGGAGGAATGAACTGGAGTCTGATCGTGGCTTTCTTCGAATCTAGAAAATAGAATTTTCCTCGATTTTCAAAGGAAAACTACCTCTTAGGCGAAAAAAAGAAGCTATATAAATATGGTAGGGTTTGTAATGCAAGTTCTATAATATATAATGTTTCAGCATGTTTCAGGGACCTATTTAGACCCATATCAGGCATGACAAGATGTTTCAGGGGCTGCATTAAGTATTTTCGACTTGCGAGGCATAATAAAGTACTCTAGGCAGTTCTAAGATAATAATTGCTATGTTTTTTAGGAGTGCAGCGAAGGTTGCGATCACATAAATCCAAACAAAAGCAATGTCTTAAACTTTTCTTTACGTGTACAATACCAATATTATCAATATTTATTTGTGACACTTAGCATCCTTTTTAAGCTATCAATCGTGTTCGGTGAATTTATTTACAAGACATAAACAACTCGTATAAAAACTACGAATAGTTTTGACACATTCACAATAACTCACTCCCATTCTCCTTTATCATCGGGAACATAATGAGGTCACAATATATCGAGGGCCGTACCTGACATTTGACCTAACTGCCTGTGTCTAGACCAGACTCAATGTCTCGCGTGCGATGCTAAAATGAGAAGGCACGACATAGGCGAGTAATGTAATTTCACACCGTCACCTCGTCACGATGGGTGAAAATCCATGGGAAATTGTTTCATTTCAGATATCATTGTTTGTGACATACATTCCACTTCACTTGAGTTTGTTCTTGATATTTATGTGTGTATTTTATAGGGATTGTTGCAAACAGAAAGTTTTGGTATCTAACTGCAGATGTACCGTTTTTTGTTTTGTAAATACCTCATAAAACTATATGTATACTAAAACCCGATGGATTTTTTGGAGACTACATTTTTGCTCAAAGACATTAAACGCTTAGGTAAATCGCGTTAACTAAGTGTTTTTGGACGATTTGGCTATGTTTCACATTCTATGGAAGTAAGATGATGGACCAAGGTTAGAGACACATCTTGGGTACATTTGGGCACATTCCACATTCTTTGAAAGGAAGAAAAAGGAGAAAGTGTCGTAGCATTTTGAACAACCATCATATCCTCAATAAAACAGACCAAGTTAAGGGTAAGTGAAACCTCATATAAGATTTGAATACAATCATAACCTCGTAAGCTAAGCTAATCAAAATCCGTGAAGTTGAACAAGCGGCAGCTCTCACCGTAAACTTGAACAACAATGTTAACATTAACTAAGTGTTAGGTAAGAGACATGAACATAAGACGCAGTGAGCAGGTAGTTCAATGTTAGTAAAACATTCAACGTGTACTTTCAAAGTAGCGTCACTTGTTCGCGTGTCCGTTGAATGGTCAGAATTCAATTGAGTAAGTAAATATTTACTTGGTTTCAAGTATTAATAATTTGGCGGAAAATCGCGTGAGAATATTGATTTGTAATTACTTAAGTTAAGTACGTCATAGATAACTCTATTATGAAACTTTGATAACTTCAAGAGTATATATTTGTTTATCTTTCAGTGATTTATATGTGGGGTTATATAAGTCAAGATCGTGTGCCCGTATGAATTAAGGAGCCATGTCTCAAGTTTACTAGCTTCTCAATCCATACGGACACAAGATCGTAGCAATTTGATTTAGGTCAGTGACTGCCCACCTACGGTTACGTGACATATCTGTCCCAAATTCTAGCTTTACATCTTCCTGATGCTGTAGCTACTTATCCATTGAATGACACGAGATGCAAAGCGTATTATTGCAAATGATTTGGACTACGTCTTTTTCGTCGTCTCGCTGGTACGAAAGTATTAAAAAAAAAAAAAGCACCAGTTCCACGGCGTCGTCGGTAGTAGCACAAAAGTCACTTTGACTACATGTTTTAGACTACTACAATCATCAGACATTATCAATATACATTATTCTTAATCTTCTTCAAATTGGAACCGAAAATTTAAAGATCTATTAATAAGTTTCAGGAATAATAGGCTAAACGATGTAGGTAATATCTGTAAGTAACTAAGCACTTAAGTTGAGTAATTGAAAAATAACCTACATGCCATGTAACGTTAACATACAATGTTGCAACTTATCTCTACATAATAACCTTTAATGCAGGTAAACTGAAAGATAAAGTTTATAACCTTACCGAGGTAATCAAATAAGTTATCAAACATGACCTCTTTAGGTTTATTTTTATATTGCTGATTTTTTGTATATACATTGCATAAACATTCATCTCATACATGCGTCAATTGAGAAACTGAACAAATACGCATTCAAGGCCTCGATGAAAGCTTGCATTTAAAATTAATCCATTATGATGAGTAAGCGAATTGCATTTGGCAAGCAAATGAATGATTATCGCATAGTATTAATTTTTGTATACTCGTAGGTGGTGATACTGCTATAAACATAAGTGAATAAGAAAAATACAAAATTACATCAAATTAGTGATAACATAAAAGTTAAAAGGTATTGGATTTAACAAACTATCCAACGTCTTCTTCGATGAACAAACATTAACTTTTAAACATACAGAGGCACCGTATGTTCAATACTCAATCCATTTTAATGCTTATAAAACATATTCCCATCAAGCATATTTCCAAAAATGTTATCAGAGGTGGTCAGAATCCTGAAAAATATTAAATCATGCTACCGCATTGGATTGTAAATGTGGAGCTGTTCCAGAAACAATGGGACACTTAATATCGTGTCCTGCGTGTCCTGTTAGCTGCATATTACGGGAACTGATGGAAGCTAGTGATGGCGCCAAACACTTGGCGGATTTCTGGGCCGAGTCTGTTTAGATTGCCATCGATACGCTAAGAAGGGATTCTACCCCTGGATCCCTCAATATCCCTCCTAAGATAATAACAAAAGGCTGGAACTGGATTCATCAAGAATAGTTCCCATTCTATTCTCGAAACAGAGAATGCCCCCTCAAATTTCTAAGAAATAACAGCAAAAATAAAGGTTGAATAAGGTTCTCCACACGTATATCTTTTTTTCGTTTTGTAGTATAAAATACATTTCTCACCATATAATTCTACAAGTGAATTATATCAACCGCCTGCGCTGTTCGTAACAAGCTCTTGCCACGATTGCATGTACGTGACCTCCATTCGAGGACTCCTTTACTTATAAACACCAGGCAAATTATATTTCTGTGTTTCTTAATGCATTCGATCAACCGTGTGTGATCGTGCTGTTGCTTCTATTTTTGTATGGTCTTTATACGTGGTTGGATCAGGAGGAAATAAATATATGATCGTTTTGGAAGTTTGTGTTTTAGTCTACTTGGCCTATCGGCAGGTTTTTAATTTGCACTGAATTAGGGCCCATTCCAATCCAAAGCTGCTGAGATTCTATTACAACGTTCAGTTTCATCTTCAGCGTCTTATTACTTAAGGCTGTCGTTTTGCCATTGACTATAAAAAGCACACATCCAAAATTACTATTTGCATAAATAACTCTGTTTAAATTTCAATGGAGTCTTTATCAAAAACAACAAATCTATTAAATATTTATCTCCATATCTTGCTCTTAACCAGAAGAATTTTCTAAACATAGAAACAATCTCATAGTTGACATAACATGTTCTACATATTTCTTCAAATTACATGAAAGTGTATACAAAATAGTTCTGAGAGCTCCAAAGCTATTGTGTATTGTGACAATGTTCACTTTCATTCAGCCCATATGTGTCACCGTAGAGAAAGTGAGGAATATTGAGATATGAAAGTATTATCCAGTCATGGTGTTGTTTTATTATGCATTCCTGTTACGTGATGTTACTGTATTGAATTAACAATAATCGTAAACTTGATATTCATCGTTGAATAAGTAATCTTACAAGCCATGTAGTAAATTTTTAAAATAGTGAATGAAGCTATAGAAGTAGTTGATGAAAACATAATATTTTTTATTTATTTATGACACACAGTAAAATACGACAGTTACTAAAAGATAAAATACTACGAACTTATGAAGTTAAAGAGTCTTTATTACAAGTCCACACCAGACGTTTTAACGACGTCATCATCTTTATTGCAACTATAAAAGGTAGAGATGCAGAACGATTACTCAGCAAAAACTTTACTGCAGCTGTTTATGCTTCGAAAACTGTTACAGTAGATTCAATAAACTTAAAATTGCTGGACGAAAATTAAAATATAAGACTTTTTTAACAGATATATCAAGCATTTTGTATTTGAATGCAAATAAGCACAGGTAATTTCACAACTCCAAAAAATCGTCAATCCAAGTAGAAGTATATAAAGATGGACGGAAATAATTTCCCCTTCCGAGATTACAAATCAGACAGTATTTATGGGCTCAGAGCAATTTTAAATCTCCTTATCTTTACCAGCCAGGTGTAAAACTCAAACTGTTAGCTTTTGCTAAAGGCGATGTTGCAACACAATCACGATCGACCTTGTCTTTACATTTATTGCCGTCCTTTTCTAACCCAACAGCCGTTTACATAGAATTATCAACTTTTCCTTTGTTGTTATGACTGAAACTATTGTTATTATGTGGCAGATCTAGGCGGGAAATACTGTGTGGATTTAAAAAAGGGTATATATGAAGGAATTATGAAGGGATGTTGTTCCGGACATGCGTACTGGAGTGGGACGGCGACAGCCGGGCATCGAGTCAACGTCAGTTGTTGGCCGGTCGTCGCGGCGCGCGTTGTGTTCCCGCGTCCATCCAACCGTTTCGATACAGTACACATATCAAATTTCACGCGAAAATTTGATATCGTCGTCGTTTTTGTGAAGTGTTTTGAAAAAGTTCGTGCGTTTGCCGGTAAATGTTTCAAGTTTATCCGACTGTAGAAGTTTATTAGAGTTTGTTGTGCTTGGAATTATTTTATTTGCGCTACTGTGTTTTTTGTTGCCCAGTGATAAGTTTGCAACCGTTTTGTTTTTGTACGTATTATTTTTTATTAGTAAACTAATTATTCTTGTACTTTCCTATTATTATTTTTTCCTTTCCAGTATTGTTTCTAAATGATATCAACAACGGAGTTGCTTTATCGCTACTGATAAGTCTTATCTATAACTTACGTTGTTCTTTGCATTAACAAGAATTGCACATTTAGGACGCACATGTATGTACTACTCATGGACATTGTTGTCTTGACAAATAATGCTTAATTATAATTAGGCACTTACGTTGTATGTATAATGCCAAGGCTTGAACCTTTGAATGAAAGTTCATCGAACTAGTAGAGTTGTAAACTAATATAACAATGATGTAATTAAGCAATAGTTATATTGTTTGTCTACGCATCATTTCATTCAAATAATATGTCAATCAGTATGATATACGATATATTTCACCAACATTTCAACTTGATGTTGTTTTGTTTTGAATGTTAATAAATTCAAAGTTATCGACCGTTGGGAGTTGGGACAAGTAGACACGCGTTTGAGATGACTGTCTTTATTGTGAATCACCGACTGTATGAAATGTGAAAGACAAAGAAGGGATTTGAATATAAAGCGAGGGGGCCCTTGAAATTGATCGTCTGGTACACCCCAGCCTCTGGTTAACCGAACCCTTGGATATAGCGTAGGCACACTTAATGCGGTACAAATTTGATTTTATACCTCGGTTTCTGTAACGGTTAGAACCGACCCAGCTTGTATAAACTTGTTGAATTTAGTTTCGAATATATTAATTAGATTTAGAAGCTAAACTCACAGAGCTTTGCTATAACATTGTAACGTATTATAATTAAGAATTGTTTACGCAAATTTTAATTAAGCTCTCAAACTTAAAATGCGAAACTAAAGGATTAAACATGGACATTAATTAGAATTTAGAAGCGGTTCCTATCAGCTGTCGAATTTATTTTAAGCTGTTACACAATGTAGTAAAAATTGTGGGATAGAAACATTTGTTCAAGGATTACCTATTAAATTCACACTTAATACATTTCGAAACGGGTTTGACAGCATTGTGAGGCGCTAGGCGCGTGCCACATTATTACTACAGTATCAGCAGTATTCGGTTGCCCATTGAAGCAGTAATTTCGCCCCATAATGGTGCAAGACCCTTTTTTCGGATCTCTCTCATTGTTGTCCATAGGGTGTGGGTCGTTGACATTGGCCTTCCCCTTTATATTTCGGATTTGCAACGATATTTTTCATCGCATGTCAGATTAACAATATTTCATTTCTAATCGCTGTTTCGATTATTGTTTCAAAATTCGTATCATTTGAATGGTCATCGTAATCTCCCGTATTTGGCAGTTTTCACGTTTCTCGTTGGCCATTAATTTAGTCCTATTGTTCTCATTCATATAAAGATTATCGGATTTTAAACCATTTATATTGGAATAATTTTAGTTGCAAGATATTTTTTGTTCAGTTACAAATAGTCACAATATTACTTAAACAATAACGGAACAATACCATCATTAGAAATATTCTGTATAAGTACTACCTACTTAGAGAGAGTACTTTAAAGGTAAGTAATTTTCATAAAAGTTCCGTTTTTGTAAGGTTCTGTAACGGTCTTGTGAATTCCGGTCCCGCTGTTTCATTAAAAAGAAATAGCAATTGCGTCCGTACCATGTTCGTTTCGTTAGCTTTAATAATTGCCTTCATTCTGCTGGGAAAAGAAACAACTAAGCCTTTTGATCTATTGTCACAACGCCTGTCTATTTTCTGTATGGGTAAAACATGCGTTTTACATTTACGTTCACCTTGAGATACAATCGTGAGAATTGCTTCATAATAACGAATGTTGAATATAGAATGCATTCGTGTATTATGCAAAATACGCAACAAAGTTGATATAGTAACACTTACACACGATTGGCCACTCACGCGGTCAGCGAACTATAATAAGACGTAATAGAACTGGCCAATGATGCCGTGAGCGTCACGCCCAAGGCGTAAAATTAACGTCTAATGAGAGCCGCATTCTTTTAGCTACAATAATGGCAACTGACCAAAACAATGCGAACAGAGCGGTCCAGAACACCGTTAGAGAGCTGCGCAAGAGTTCAGATATTCGTTGCATTAGCTAGGGCAACAATCTTTGATAACTCGCCGCCGATTGCGCAAACGGCCTCCTTTTTGCACGTGTCCCACGACAGTTCTACAACGATTTCCGGTTTTGAGGTGCAGTACGCCTTTCCGTACGCATAACCATAGAATTGCAAAAGGTTTACGATATTAGCAATAATTCTAATAAAAAACTTCAGATCTTGCATTCAAAGCTAACATAAAATGGCCCAAGTCCATAACTTCAAGTTCAGCGTCGCCTTTTAGCGAATTTCTATATTGAAGCTGTATAAATACCAGCTTGTTACTGTTCCACTGCAGGGCAAAGGTCTCTTCTTATAAAGAGAAGGTATAATGAGCATTGATCACCGCGCTTGCTCAAGAAGTCAAAGCGGGTTGGTGATTTCAAACTTATATTAACTGCGTGTATGCTTTAAATCTTAAAAAAATAACAATTTGAATGCTCCTCATCCTGGTTTAGCATATAGTGTATTACTGAATATAGTATCGGTTCAATAACCCACACTTTAATAAACGTCTAACTAAAGACATTGAAGTCACACTACCTTGATTACCACCTTCACCTATTTAGCAGTTCCCACACTTTACTTTTCCATTTATTTGATCTGCCGCCCACTAGTTCGACTGTGCTGCTAGGACATTAGTGTAGGTAGTAGTAGCAACTAGCAGGTATATTTATCTACAGTATACGTGTTAGCATCATCAGTAACCGTCGCAGGTCTATCCCGTAGGGGCGTTGCACCGGCGCCGCGATGGAATGCGCCCGATCGTGGTTACGAAATGCCGTGACTCCGCAATCGTGCCTCTCTACTGGAATACGCAATTATATTATATTTATCGAAATATTTGTCTTCACTAAACATCTTTTTCAACTATACAATCCATGTAGGTAGCATTTCCGTTTGAAAGACTTGAATTCCAACCATTTTATGGCACCACTAATTGGGTTTCTTGCTCGGCCACCGACCGCTACTGCTCTTCATAGCTTTTTAATTACCCCTTTGTATATGGTAGAACATTCGCTAATGTATACACTTAAGGTCGTTCCGGAAAACACAACGAAGCCCATTGTTCGATGCAGCTCCTTATATTGCAAGTAGCGGTCCGACTTCATAGGCTCCGGTCTTATGTGCCATGTGCCTAAAATTCTTAGAATGTCTGCTAAATAAATATATTCAGCCTTCTATGGCTCTGTTTAATATTAATTGAGTCCATTTCTTTTTTTAGCGTTATCGTTTCTCCTTTTGCGTTTTATTACAAGTTTAATGGCGTATGATAAAATTCTTCACACTTTTTCCCCGTTTAAAAACTGGTAAGATGCATTTATCAAAAATGTTCGAATGGGAGAGTGGCTAAGTGTAAAGTCTTATCTCGTCTCCCCCACTTGCAGCAACTTTAAAAGAGTGATGGAAGCGATTCGTCATGTTCCCTGCTTAGTGACCCACTTATAAGAGGGTTTCTACTCGAAAGATTTTTTACCAAATAACTGCGAGTACCATTAGAGGCACGAAGGGCCACCCCTATGGAGGAATCAATCGGTTTCACGCTGTGTCACACATTTATATTGTCTTATCCTGTTTGATCCGTTCGACATTACCGTCTTATTTGTCCCTTGTAGACAACTTTTAACAGTATTCGAGTATAAATTATTTTAAAAGTACTTTGGCAAATTCGTTTAACTAAAAACAAATAAGCAAAAAAACCTTTTTAGTCTAACAAGGGCAATGAATATTGATAGGCAGGGCGTGCTCGTGCCTTCAACGGATAATAAAAGATTTTTTGCACCATCCTTCTTTTAAACTCCTTCCGCGTCAACGTTTTTGTACATTGATTAATGATCGCTCTATTTAGAGATGATTCAAGTGAAGAGGAACAAAAGCTATCACTCCATTGATTGAATTTTTAACGGTTCTTACATTAAAATTTGTAAATCATCGTTGTTCATTGATTTTGATTACGGTAAGAGTTTCGCAGTAGCATGTTTTATAACACCATTCAATTTCGTTTGCAGGATGTTAAATTAAATAGGTATATATTTGTTGATTACATAGTCTCTAATTAGCTTTGGTGTAAACACAAGTAATGCGTGAAACTTGTTATTGGCTACTACTATCTACCAACGGGTCTAGACCCGTTGGTAGATTGATTGGTTTTCAATTATGTAGATATTCATGTTGGCTTATAAAATTTATTTACTGATTAATCCAAATTATACTTTTTTTTTATTCAATAATTGTTTTATTATATCCTAACCTAACTAAAACTATTAGACTAAAACTAAACTAAAATTAAACTAAAATATGGCGTCGAAAAATTCCTCCGCGTCGCTGTCGACTGGTAATGTACCCAAGAGACTGGCC
Source organism: Omphaloscelis lunosa (assembly GCA_916610215.1). NCBI lineage: Eukaryota > Metazoa > Arthropoda > Insecta > Lepidoptera > Noctuidae > Omphaloscelis > Omphaloscelis lunosa. The sequence goes on from OU744258.1 coordinate 13,399,116, forward strand.
GCATTGCCACGTTGACAACGTCACTGTGGTGAAGTTGTCAACAGCCTCGGACACCACGGCCTGTCTTGCAGCCGAAGTGCGGGTCGCTTTGCGCGGCATGCAAACATTAATGACATCATCCGACGAGCTCTTGTCACCGTCGGCGTTCCAGCTGTATTAGAACCCAACGGCTTGGCACGCGACGATGGCAAGAGACCGGACGGCATGTCTTTATTTCCATGGAAGGTGGGTAGGCCTTTAGTGTGGGTCGCAACGTGTGTCGATACTCTAGCGCCATCCCATCTTCCTGGCTCAGCGTGCTGTGCTGGCGCTGCCGCTGCGGCTGTGGAAAACCTCAAGCAGCGAAAGTATAATAACCTTATAGGTCACTATATTTTCGAGCCGTTTGGGGTTGAAACCCTAGGGCCGTGGGGTCCGAGTGCTCACGGTCTGTTCAATGAAATCTCCAAACGACTGGTTGACACTTCCCGTGACCCAAGGGCTGGTTTTTACCTTGGCCAGCGGCTAAGCATTGCCATACAACGTGGCAATGCGGCCAGTCTCTTGGGTACATTACCAGTCGACAGCGACGCGGAGGAATTTTTCGACGCCATATTTTAGTTTAATTTTAGTTTAGTTTTAGTCTAATAGTTTTAGTTAGGTTAGGATATAATAAAACAATTATTGAATAAAAAAAAAGTAAAAAATTAAAAAACAAAAAAAATATACTTTCGACGAGATTAGTTGGATTACAGTGAATTACAGAAACCACTTTCTGCACATAAGCGGAAGGCTGTTCTTTCAAATTCAATCACGAGCGGATATTTAGGGATTTTTTGTCATTCTTCTCTTCTTTTCTTGTGGTTAGTGACTAACCTGGTGTCAGAGTTTTAAAACCGCCCATAGGCCTCATTTTTTTTGGGTGGGAACACATCAAATAACTTCTCCCGCTCTGGGCGGAGCGGGAGGGCGTGTCAGACTCTTACTGACTAAAACCCACCCGTGTTCCTTCGGTTGCCCTGTTGCCGGGGGCCACGATCTCCCTTTCGGTTTTCTTCGCAACCCCGGCAGGCATCGGCCCTAGCGGACCCCGTCGATTCTGCTGACATCTCTTTGAGGCGCGCGTGGAACACAACGCGCCGTCGACCCGGGCCTGGTCCTTATCGGACGGTGAGCTACCCATTGCTTACCGTCCGCAAGACCGCGCCTACGGTGGCCGGAAATCGGCTTGCGACTCCCGACGCCCTGGGCGTCTCCTCCTGCGGCAGTTAGGGGCGTGAGGGCGCGAAATTTGCCTCTCCCTCACGCGTTCCGCCTCCTCCTTCGCGAGCATTACCGCTTCGCAGAAGGAGGTGACGGCCTCCCATTTCCTCTCGCTCCGTACCATGGCCTGAACCAGGGCCGGACGCGAGAGATCACCGCCGCCGATCGCCTCCACGAGGACACGGCGATGCTCCGCCCAAGCTGGGCAGACCTCCACCGTATGCTCCACCGTGTCCTCCGGGCGATCCACACAATAATAATAATAATAAAAATGTTTTATTTATAAAAATGTGCACATTTACAATAAGTAACTTAATAATTAAAATAGAGCACAGTTGCTTTATTGCCTGAACTAGGTTGAACCTGTGTTTCAGGCTACAAAGTGCATAAATACTTAATGTAATAAATTAACTAAGAGTATAAAGCATAAACTAAATTAAAATTAGATAAATAAATGTAAAATAGCATTTCAGCGGTTCTATTTGCAGACAACAAGTAGATCTTCTGTCTGTGCATAATCTATGTTTAGTAAATATTCAAGTATAATTTTTTTACAGCTAAAGTAATTTAATTTGTAAATACTAAGTTTTTTATTTAATCTATTGTACAGAAATGGGCCTAAAAATGTAAAAAATCTTTCTACAAAGACATGTTTTGAGGTTGCATTAGATGTGCATACTATATCATTCCGTCTCTTGTTTGTATTGTCAGCAGTGTAGGTAAGCATGGTGTGCTGTTTTAATACTAAGTGCATAATGAAAAGTTGGCGAACAGTCAGCACGTTGCAGGATTTATATAGCAGATCTGTGGGAAAGAAAAAGGGATGGAAGTTTGCTACCTTTAAAATTGCTCTCTGAGCTCTTTCAAGAGGAAGTAGATATGTTTTTGGTGCGCCACCCCATGAAGAGATGCAGTATTGAATTATAGATTGACATAGGGCCAAATACACTTGTGTAATTAATTTTGTATCAGCAAAAGTTCGCAATTTTTTAAAAACATATATTAATTTGCGCACTCTTTTACTTAGACTATCAATATGTTTTCTGAAAGACAATGTGTCGTCCATTATTACCCCGAGGTATTTTATGCTGCTTGTTTTGAGGATAAAAGGGCAATTACACACGTTGACTGAACGGTTTCCACATCGATGGGCATATATATGAGGGTTAGTAATGTTAAATTGAGGCTTGCGCATGGAGAAGTGTATATATTTTGTCTTGTCAGCATTTAATGTTAGTAAATTGCTTTGAAGCCAATTAGTCACAGTATTAAAACCTTGTTGAGCAATTTCGAACAGTTCGCTACTGGTTTTAGCGGTAAATATTAACGCCGTGTCGTCGGCATATGATATAATTTTTCCGTCTTTAATATTCAAATTACATAAGTCGTTAATATAAATCAGGAATAGCGTAGGGCCCAGAATACTTCCCTGGGGAACACCAAAACCAGTACTTTTCTGTTCATCGCTCGTGATATTATCTATTCTAACACATTGATATCTGTCACCTAAGTAGTCCGCAAATAGTTTCAGCGGCGTTCCCCTTATTCCTATGGCATCTAATTTGTTCAGAAGAACAGAAACAGACACTGTGTCGAAGGCCTTGGCTAAATCAAGGAAAACTCCCAGGCTCTGGTTACCTTTGCCGAGTTCTTCTGTAATATGATCGGTCAGGCTATGCACCGCATCGGCTGTAGATAATTTGGCTCTAAAACCAAATTGCGCAGGGGATAAGATATTATTTTTTTCTAGATAGTTAACTAGTCTACTGTTTATAATTTTCTCAAATATTTTTGATAATGAGGGAAGTAACGATATTGGCCTATAATTATTTACTAAGTCTTTATTACCGGATTTAAAGACAGGGACTACAACTGCCTTTTTAAGACAGCTAGGGAAAATTCCTTTGGATAGACAGATTCGAAGTATATGCGTTAAGGGAGGTACCAAAATATGCTTAAAGAGTTTAAGAACCTTATTGCTTATGTTATCCCATCCAACTGCACAGTCATCTTTTAGTCCAGAAATGATTCGGGTTATTTCGTCTTCGTCAGTGTCCAGCATAGCAAAACATTTCAGATTACAGCTATTGCTTGGTTTTTGGAAAGGTAATTGGTCACAATAATGTTTCGGAATCTGTTCAGCAAGAATTTTCCCAACATTGACAAAGAAGTTATTGACGTTGTTAGCTGACAAGAGTGGTGAAGTATTAGTAAGCAGTAAACTCGAATTTGATTCACGCTGTTTAGACATATTGGTGACGTTTTTAATATGTTTCCAAAGTTGCTTGGTATTGGTACCTGCTCTATTTAATTCATTTTTATCGTAATTATTTTTTAACTTCTTTAAGAGATTATTGCAGAAGTTCCTATACCTTTTATAAGTGGTTTGAATTATTAGATTATCAGGGTATCTCTTAGTTCTCTGATGAAGTTTATCTCTGTGTCTTATACACCGAATTAGTCCAGGAGTAATCCAAGGTTTAATATTATAAAGTTTCTTATTCACAGTAGAAACTGTCGTGTTACGTAAAATTGCTTGTTGGACATATGTTATAAAGTACGATAAAGCCAAATTAGCGTCAGCAGTATTGTAAACTAGGCTAAAATCTAGGTTGCATAAATCATATTCGAGTTTATTTGTGTTTAATTTGCTTTTGGTCTGGGGACGATTTAGCTTAGGCAGCGTTAAATTTACCGTAAGTAGGACAGCATGATGGTCAGTAATTGTTGCGTTAGTAACAAGAGTAATATATGATAGGCTTGTTTTAATCATCATATGATCGAGACAGGAACCGCTCTGATGAGTAGGCAATATGTGAGCGGGGACAAAACCATGGTATGAGCAGATATTAAGATAATCTTGGGTCCCTGTATCGCAGTTTTCGGAACCGATATTTATATTTAAATCACCTGTTAGTATAACATTCTTAAACGAGCTAACTCCTTGAAAAATCTGGTCTAAGGAATTGTGAAAAGTGTCCAAGTTTCTAACGGAAGGGGACCTATACATAGCGATTATCGCTGTGGTTGTACCAATTTTAATAATTAAGCAATTAATCATGCAGTCTTGTAAAGTAGGTTCGTCGACTGTTACCTTTAATGATTCTTTAGCAAAGACTACTACACCATCATTTTGATTCTGGTTTCTTTTGGTATGCAATAAGTTGTAACCAGGTATTACTGGAAGGTTATCGATGCGGTTAGCTAGCCAGCACTCGGTTAGTACCAATAAATCACAATCAAACTTAAGTCTATGAAGGAAAATTTTAAAGCTATCGATGTTCTTATAAATACTACGAATGTTTTGGGTCAGTACGGTTAGTGACTTTTTATAATCGGAAAGATATTGTCTGCAATCCTCAACGTCACATGTCTTTGATACAGTTAAAAATGTATTATCTATGTCGGTAATTAAGTTATTATCCATACTAAACTAGAAAAATAACAATAATAAACTACTGCTAGAATATACACAAGTATGTGGCGCTCTTAGGCGCCGTCATAATCGATCGAGTTGATGTACCTGTATTCGGCAGCTTTTTTAGCCGGGCAATCTTTTTCTCCCGTCTTATGGTTGGCTTGTTTTTTAAAACGCAAACATGTAGCACATTTTGGCGCACTGGCTTTCTTTGGGCAGTCTTGAACAGTGTGTCCTTCTTCACCACAATGTCCACATGTAGGGGCAGCAATTCTGCATGTTTTGGCTGCATGACCGTACTGCTGGCATTTGTAACATCTTGTTACCAGTGTGAAGTCTCGTACCGGGCAGGACGACCAGTTTATAAATAATCTGTCTTGAGTGATGAGGGCCTTACGTATGACAGCTGGAACTTCTATAATAAGGTTGCAATTCTCAGCATCTTTGCTGCCTGATTTGTGGCTTAGTTTTATAGAGGTCAGAAATGTATCTAGGGATATAGTGGGCAGTTTCTCGGCTATGTTTTGTTCATAAATACATTTATAAACCTCATTTTCAGCCATTGATGTAGGTACTCCTATTACTATAATGCGAGGTTTGCGCTTTTTAGGTTCGTCGACGGTAAGACCTGACGAAGCGAGTTGGACTGTTTGCTTGAGCCTGTCTAGGTCATCTTTGGTCTCCGTGCTGATTATGAGTCCTCCTTTTCCAATTTTGCGTACGCCTCGTACTTTCAGTTTCATTTCTCCAGGGCATATGATTTTTTGGATCATGTTCTTGGTTTCGTCACTGGTCTTTGAGTTGTCACTGGGATAAATGGCCACGGAGCTAAGAGTATTAGGACGAACAGAGGTTTTGGAGCCGTTCTTCACCATAGCTGCAAAAGATGTAGAAGTTGCTTCCTGCTTCGTACAGGACTCCTGAATCGTCCGGTTCATCTCCATTAAACAATCTGATAGGTCTCGAGCATCGGTCATGGTTTTAAGGGAGGTATGGGTTTGTATGGCTTTTTGCTTTAGTGACTGGTATTGAACAGCCATTTGCGAAACTCCATGTCCAACTTTCCGGCAAAGATTGCTTATTTTAACCTTCTGATCAGCGTTTAGCTTTCCTTCAGAAGCAATAGCACAGACCTCATTCAGGCACTGCTCAATAGACCCCATCCAGTTCTGAATCTCCGGAGTTGAGACAACTTCAACTTTCTCATCTTGGTCCTGTCTTGGTTGTTGGGGCGATGTCGGTGCTGGTGTCGGTACCGGGGTCGGTGTTGGTGGAGGGCTGCGTCGCATCTTCGCGCTCCGATTAAAGGGGCTGCCGTCCATGTATCAATTTATAAAATATCTTATTCAGTTCATTATTTTAACTTATCACTATAATGTTTATATGTACACTCTAATACACTGAAACTAGGTCACTTATTTATGCAAGCGTTAATTTATTTTATTGATATTATGCATTGATGAGCACGTCTGTATGCGTTGAATGCAATTTTGACAATGGTGACACCCGGGCGTTTCCTCCCGCCTTATCCTGTGCAGGAACCTCCCGAAACAGCCGTGTCCGGAGAGGACCTGCGTCAGGCGGAAGGTGAGGACGCCGTGGCGCCTCTCTAGCCACTCCTCTAAGAGGGGTCTTATCGCCGCAATTGTGGCGTGCCCAGCGATGGGTTGCGACAATCGCACTCTCCATGACGCCATGAGATCCCGCCGGAGCTCTATCCGCTGTCCCGCGATTTCTCGCGGCAGCGGAGTTAAGCCCCGGCGTTTCGCCTCCTCGCGCCACTCCCAAATGTGCGCGAGGACCTTTGCCTCCAGATCCCATGGCGGCCCATAGGCCTCTGACTTGGCTTCACATACCGTCGAAAAATATCTTTCAGGCATGCCCGATTTCCTCAGGATGTTTTTGTTTTTTGCTTCATTGAAGAAAGCAAAATCGTTCGTTGCAGATACAAACAGCTTTGTCTGATTTGACTCTTGCATCATTAATGAGTTTGTTTGTAACTGTTTGATTTTGGTTTCAATGAATCCAGTACCTAGCTCATGTACCTAAGTTCATTAACCGAATATATTTCCTTCATATAATTCTTCATCCTGTTGCGAATAGCTAAATTGACGGAGACCGTTAATAGCCGTATATATATGTTTCCTGCTCGTACGTTGATTAACGATTTCCTCCAAATATCTTATGCAAATCTCCCAGTTCCCCATATGTAACAAGATTTGCTCCTACATCAGTATTCATGTCATCTTCATCAAGGTACCTATGACATGCCCGCATCGTTTGCTTGTGTCAACTCGTTGTGTTTGTGTGACCGACCTGAGGTGCATCGCAACGACCTTACACAGTTAGAGCGACCTGCGCGTATCCTGTTCTAGAAGCTCTAGCAATATTGATTAGAACTGTTTGATATGTATGGAAAAAATAACTGTAAATTATGACGATACAGATATTGATGAACTTGATACTGTTGTTCATAATTTCTCCAAAGAATCATTAAAAAAAGTTGAATTCGTGAAATGTGTGATTACGTGACTTGTTTTGAATTTGACAGATTTCATCAAATAAACTGTTTAATAGTTTACCGTTGCCACTAGTTTTGAATACGATTCAGTGATTAGATAAACACATGTTTTTATACCACAACGTCCACAACGCACAGTGAGTAAGATGATACGATAGTCATACTACTGCGCTGTTCCAAAAACCCTGGCAAAAAATAGATCTGTGATAGCGATAACTAACGAAAAAACCGACCTCGAACTTTTTGCGCGAAAATCGTTCTTGCGATCAAGCTTCGAGTGCTTCCAAGATGTTGTATTCTATTTAAATCGATACGACTCAACAAACACTGCAAAGCACTTACTCGAAAGATTAATCACAGCTCGAGGAAAAAAGTGCGACAAATTGTTCATGTAACTTTACTCATTTGGTATCTACTGGAAAACTGATAGGTTTCTCCTGGTGTTTAGAATATAAATGGCAGGAAATTCTTTAGATCTTACATGCAACTTTCTTTGGGTTCAAATATACGGCTTTTCGGGCTGATCCAGTATCAATAATAGAAATATTGAGCAAGAGTCGGAGGCTCAAGACACATTGTGGCTTTTGCCTTCCTGTGCGGTGCATGGTCTGAATACAAATTGCACAGTTATGATCCCCGCACATTCTGAAACCCTTCACTTAGATAAAGTGTTGTTTTTTGTTCAACACTTGGAATAGTTGTCACGTGTAGACCCTTCTCTGCGGGGTACTTCGCTAAATGTTGTTCTGTTTTTTGTACGTTTTATTTTCTATAAATTATGTAGCAATATCTATTATAAGTTTCCATATTAGAATTAAATTGCTATCCTTTCCTCGCGTTTCTTCTGTTTACAAATTGCTTTCATTAATTCGTCATTTATTTATTTCTTTGAATTTAAAACTAATGTATGATAGCTCTGTCAGTTCAATATTTATAGAAATTGTTTTTCTATCAGCACGTGACTCCAAGTTAAGTAATACGACTCATCGATACAGAGTTGCGAGCTATGTCACGTACACTCGTAAAAGGTCTGTGCCTATCTCTAGCAGCATGTCTAGGCCAAGGTTACATCTAGTTATATGACAGGTTGTTGTACTGTAACCTAATTCGATTCAATCACTGCTAAAGGCGATATGCGAACATCCTATTGAATAATAGCTTGAGTTTGCAATTCGCCTACATGCGGCGTACAACTTCCTACGTTTAAATTGCAAGGTCTTTTTAGCAAGGTACACTGCAATTAGTAAGCATTATAAGTTCTTAGGCAAGTAATTCTTAAGTACTAAGTTTGCATATTCGATTAAATCATATATGGTAAGACTAATAATTACTTTATCGCTATATTTGGTTTCGTGTGCTACCTTCGCATTGTCTGTAAAAGAATCTTATTTACCTTGCAGAGAAAACACTTTGAATGGATTAAGGATAGGTGCATTCAATTCAGCTTCTTCAGCGATTTAGACCACACCTTTAGCGGAACTGTAATTGAGTTTTATAGATTACGAAATAGAGCAAGATATACAAGCAGATATATTCCCGAACAATGTGTGGGAGTTCGTAACAGCTTCCACTAATGTTCCAATCAATTACCAAATTATTAATGTGTATGATACATCCAATAAAAGCGTTGAAACCGAGCCAACTACTAGTTATCAATTTATTGAGCTACAGCCTATAGATATGGCAGCACGTGCGTTTGTTTATGATCCATATTCCCCGCTGCCGCATTCCATGGGCCGGGTGAATCATGTCTGTTGACATGTTAAGAGTATGAGATATGACATAATTATTGCTGGGTTCAACTTAACATGCGTATTGATTTTGTATATGTATATCTTTCGTCGTATTCTACACAATGTATTTTCATAATTCCTTTTAGGTAGTTGGGAATAGTCACTGTTTTTAGTTGAGATGAGATGGCTAGACAAACGCTGCTTGTTGTTTGTTTCCTAAGTACTGATTCCTCATATTTTTGTAAAAATGACTGTGTAATTGAGCTCTAGAGTTTAAGAGTTTTCCTATGCATTAAATCGAGAAATTGTTGATAGTTATTTCATTTCAAGTCTGAAGTTGAAAAGGTTTATTAATCTTTTACCGTTCCTTTTTCTTGTTCACTAATTAACGTCATAACGTATTTACAATGTCATTCAATATGACTGACGTGGTTAGCCGGTAAAGTTCATTGTTTTACACCTGCCTTGCACCTTTCTGACATTCGATCGTTTTTTACGTACGTAGAGACGTTTTCTAATAAGTAATTGGTCTGATACCGAGTATTACGTTCTTGCCTTCATTATTCATTTTGTAAGGGTTATAAATATTCATGGAAGGGCAGTCTGCCTCTCAAACTTCAACTACTAGATTCTCTCCTTTATGGCAGCTTAGCCTCAATAAAATTATAATGCATTTTAGAGTTACAAAATTATCTTAGCTAAATTGAGTAATCCAGAACATCTTCAATATACAGTATTCGATCGCCAGGCAGGATGATAAAGAAAACTTTCAATTATGTCAGGCTTCTGTTCTATTTTGTAATTTAATAGGTTTTGTAAATTTTTTAAAGATTACGTAGTACGTAATGACTACACGTTAATCTAATTTTGATCTATGTGAAATAGTAAATCAATTATATAATTTGCTTATGAGAACAGACTAGACAGTCATTATGTAATGCATTACAAGGAGTTTCGAGTAAGCTTTAATTTTTTACCCGACTACGGCGAAACAAAAAGGAGGGTTATGATTTTAATTGTATGTATTTAAGTATGTTCATCTGTTACCTCATAACTTCTAAACTACCGGTCACAATTTGGAAGCAAATGACAAATGAGGTATCATTGGAAGGTCTTGATTATCCGCTGGTTATAGGCTATATGACGTCACATAAAATGCAATATGGCGCCCTCTAGAGGACATAAAGTCATGAACTAAAAAATATGTTTTTTTTTATTATGCTTGTACACCTACAAAATTATAATAGCTTGCGACTACGGCTTCCCCTTGACTATTTTTGTACCTATATCTTGATTTCTGTCCGAAATATGATTGTGATTTTTCAGTAGTACCGTTTTAGTTTTTGAATTTACCTTTTTTGTAAAAGTTGTTCTTTTATTCTGGTTTCGTTCAGGTTAGGCAAGTTACATTTTAAGTAATTAATAAGTTTAAATTTTTGTTTTTACTTTCATGCATTGAAAACCAATACGCGTTGAATACAATCTAAGGAATGTTATCTACTGATAAAAAAATAATTACGATTCCTTTTCGAAGTGCAGCAAAAACTTTAATTAAATCTTCCTTTTACGTAACATCAAATACCTTCTAGGATTCTTTACCGATGATATTATTACTGCTGTCTTTATTCAGTTCTTTCGAAATTATACTTTCATCATCTCGAAATAGAATGTACAAGTAATATTTAATTTATTTTAAATTTATTCGCTTACGCTTGATTGTTTCATAAATAAACATGTGAGAACTACTGAAAAAGTTAGATATTAGTCATCATCACGGACAGAAAAAAATGTTTTGGTATCAAGCGTTTCAAATGACTAACGCACCGAATGAATTACATATTTAGTTCATCAAGTTTGATGATGTTTAATTAGGAAATTTAGCGTCGGGTTTTGAGTTTCTTTACGCTAACGTGAATTTGAAGACGATTGCTATTGAGCTTTGTTTTTGGTCTAACTCCAAATGTTCATCGATAAAAGTCTACTGGTTACCAAAAGTTGGCACTAATCAAAATTGGTCGCTAGGATATCTAATTTCATAGGATGCAGTAACGCAATTTGGTGGTATATCAATGCGATCTTATTGCTTATTACCGCAATTCCAAGTATTTATTATTATTTCAATAAATGCGGAACAAAAACCGAGCTTTTAATAATTTGCATAAAATTACCGTAGTTTATAATAGCTAAACTTATACAATAGCATTGTCTGCATATTAAAACATCCAGATGTAATAATTACGTACCTGCCTATTGTTTTATTTACCGAAGATGACTCAAACGAAAAAAAAAAAAACGTCTTTGTAGTAATTTAGATTTAAAAAATCTTCTGGTAACTTACGTTGTGAATTATTTGTCGGATCTCAAAATACACAAAAAATCGAGGCGTCTGACCCAAGAGATGTTAAATAAAAACATTTAGCAGCTAGTGATGTAACAATTTAAAACAATCTTACTTCACGTCTTCCACGTGAAGACACGAACGATGAGCAAACCGTAATAGCTGTTACAGAACTTACAAAGTAACAAACGCATAATAATGGTAACACTTGAATAACGTTTGCATGCTTTCAAAAGAATAAGAAAAAAATGAACGAGAATTAGAAACTTTCCGCTTTATTCAATCACTCATGATCGATACAATATGTACAAGAAATGGATACTGCTAATGTTTACATTGCATAAGATCGAAGCGTTGGCCGATAAAATCAGTGTTGCTTACTATTTTTAATTGCTTTTTGTTTACACTTCTGGCTGTTCATAAAAGCTCCTCAAATTTCAAGTCTTATGTAAAGTGAAGGCAGATTTAGAAATAGAATCAAAAGACCTAATTCATAGAGAGTACTAAAATAGTGATTTGATTTTATTTTACGAGGCAGATCATCTAAGAACACGAGTCACGTAAAAACAGTTCTTTATTTCTATAACATTAATTGATGAGGCAGCTGTATATTTAAAAGGAGTTGTAAGAAAGTAGAGCCGATTCGAAGCTATCACTATAATTTAGCACTCTGGTATAGATGGTCTTAGATGGATAGTTATAGATGGTCTTCGGATAAGGCTAAACTGCTCTCCGATCAATTAGGCCGAAGCGGAGGCGTCGCGAATCCGAGTTGGCTAGTTGAACGTCTCAGTCACCGGTTGCCTTACGCAATGGTTATATAACAGAACGGAGATGGCGACGAACGACCGTCGCAAATTACCAGTGTCCACACCTTACTGGGTCAAATACATCCGACGATTGACGTGACATTTATTTTCGACGCAAATTGATGTCCTTTTTGGAAAGCAACTCCTTTTTATAGCGGTAGTTGATATGCACCAGATGTCAGATAATTTACAGATGTCGGATAACTGCTAGTGTTGATTCTTCAACAGTTTAAAAAATGACTCGATTAACTGCTTAAGCTGAGCTGAGAATTACGACACTCTGGTTTAAAGTCGTGAAGTCATAATTTTGAGCTAAAAGAATCAGTCGCTCCGAAAGTTGATGATATTCAAGATAAAGAAGTAAAGCGCATTAAACATCTAAAGACAAACGTAATTGGCAATGCCTTAAACCAAATAAAAAATAAACCATAAGAAGAAGACGAATAAGCCATAGCCATAATAATTATTCATCAAAACCATGAACTAAAAGTATAAACCAACCCACTTCACGCCTTACATTTACTGCCAAATGATACTCCAGTGTATTGTATTTATCATAGAATGGTAGTGTTAAAAAGTACCATAGGCCATAGTAATGTGAGCGTGCAAGTGGGTCAAGGTGGTAAAACTAATGGAGAGTTTCCACTTTTAATGTGAATAAATGAAGTACATTGAGTACAATGGACGACGGGACGCGCCTAGTCGCTGCATACAACGACATGCAAGGTCGATTGTTGCTGTGCAGACGAGCGAATGCAGGACAGTTGATGAGTACCAGTAGATTAATCGTTTGACACAGATAAATTGGAAAAAGTAGTCTAGCCATCAACATTTTTGCGTAAACAGAACTTGAAATCTCATTTTAACCGACTTTTTAAATACCTAGTTGCGAAAAGGCAAATAATATCGAAATATCATCTTAGGATTACTAAAAAGTTTTCTTAAGATTCATCAAATGGTGGCTTGGCAAATTGTAAAGTTTAAGGAACCGGAGGTCAAAAAAACAATTCGGCAGCGTTTTTGTCGCTAGTCTGCAACAATGCGTAATAGCTATGTCCGGCAGTTATTACCAAATAACGTCCTTCGCTTGAATTTCTACTTTATTGTGGATTTTGTAATTTGATGGATTTTAAATTGTCATAGAAACTACAATTAAGTAAAAATTCTCTGAAACCATGAGTGCTCTTAGTATTTCGAAATAAATTACAAATGTAGGAACTGCAAGTGCCTTCGTTAGCGTATCAGTCTAGTGTAGAACATTGCGGAACTCGAATGGCCATTAACCTAAATTGAACTCTATTGTTCGATGCCCTCTTCATTATATCTTAGCTGGCATGTCACTTAGCAACCAACTCGTTGACAAAGCCTCAATGGTTCGATATTGATTGCCATGCAATGGCTGCCCTAAATTCAGCACGATTACAAGCAACTCCGTTGGTGGTGTCGCGACTAACGCTTAGTAATACACCCCTAATGTAGACAATTCTTTCCTTTACAGACAAAAATGTAGATAGATCAAACGTAGGTTGCACCTACATTTATTAAAGTACGATGTCCATTGACCAGGCGTCACCACTGGTGCCGATCAAGCCTCAAGTGGCGCTGCAGAACGGTGCTTTTATAAAGAACAGTCATAACCGGAGCAGTTTCTGTGGGGTGGCACCATCGTCGAACGGTAATGGAACGTTCAAAACTTTCGCAGTCAATCGCAAGAGCTGGAGTGGAAACGTGACTCTTCCGCTTCAGCAGTTCACGCCCGACGTGGAACAAGCTCCGCAGTTGGCAACTTTCCGTTCAGGAACTGGAACATTCCCGAGGAACAGGGAACGGAACAATAATACTACGAACGGAATATTAACACCTAACGGGAATTCTGTCCAGACGTTCAAAGGAAATGAAGTGAGGAGGTGCGGAAGCTCGAACGGCCGACGTTACGCTGAGATCGGAAACTGGAATAAAAGGTGAGTTGTTTTGTTTAAGCGTGCGTCTCATGAAAACACAGGGGCGGTACGGGACCTGCGCTTTCCGCAAGTCTTGCGCTCAACCCTTGTTCTGACTTCCTCGAAAATTCCAGATTGATTTATTAAGTCTTTTTTAGTACTTACAACCCTTGTAAAAACTCTAAATTTTGAGACATAAAAGCAAAAAAAAAGCATATAAATACGTGTATAAACACAATCAACTTACTGCCCAACTTTTAATGCAAATATTTGCACTCATACAAAAAACTTGGCCAGAGTATGAATATAACCTTCCTACAGATCAAATACGATCCCTCAGGTAAATAAAAACATTCAAGCGTACCGTGTTTCACTAACTTTTACTAGAGCTTTATTTTCTCCTTTTTCATCTCGAGTAATTCTGTAACAAGTTTTCCAATTTCATTCTCTCGTCGCTTTCATTTCCTCCCGTACTAGCTTCTCGTTCCCTTAATATTACTTTTATTAGCACAAAACGTTTAACAAACATTGGTTTGAGAATCTAATAAAGATTAGGTTACGTTTGCACAAAGGGATGATGGAAACTTGATTCATTTTTCTTGCTTCTTTCTTTGTTAAATACTTATTTTTGTTTGTAATTGGTATTCATTTTATTGTGGCCTACCGAAAAGTTTTAGCAATGTTACAAATAAGTTGAGGCGAAAACTTTTTCTTTGCAAAATTTGTAGATTCCAAAGATCTCAACGATTTTTTATTATCTTGAACATATTTTAAGCTATTTAACATTAACATCGACCATTCCCACACAGCTCTACTATCATAAAAGTCATAAAAGTTTATAGACATTAGTCCGATACTTATCCAAATGTTTACCGCATTAATCTAATCGGGATCTTCATTATCTTTTATTTCTTGCTAGTAGAAAGTTCGTCCATAATTCTCGCTCACTCAATTTGGGGCGGCCTAAGTCACTTGATAAGAGGCGTCCAATAATCTGGCCAGTACTTCGTCTTTTTATTAGGGGTTTAGTTTATCGCGCCATGATTCCTCGTCACTGGCGATGCTATCAACTGCGCTATTTAGCGGTTCTCCCTACAACGACTATTTATGATCAGTATTTACTTCGAGCTCGCCGATTAATCCAAGTATTTACTTGGAGAAAATATCGCTTGTCATTCTGTTTGCTGTACGTTTGCTGTTTGACGAATAAGCAGTTTTACTTCTTTCTACTCGTGTTTCTTAAGATAGTTGTTTTCTTGTTTATCGACAGTTTCAGTAGTATCAATGATAAAATGATGATGTGGATATATGTAGTAACCTTTTCCGCTTAGCTATTTCCAAAGAGTCTTGAAAAAACCCTGGAAGAAATCGACACGTGTTTCACCTCTCAACGAGGCATCCTCAGGATGACGATTAACTTGTCATGAACTCGAACACGGCGTGTTGCCACACCAAGCACCGAGCGCAGACTGCGCAGTCTGCGCTCGGCTGCTATCGTCATCCTGAGGATGCCTCGTTGAGAGGTGAAACACGTGTCGATTTCTTCCAGGGTCTTTTCAAGACTCTTTGGAAATAGCTAAGCGGAAAAGGTTACTACATATATCCACATCATCATTTTATTATGGATTTCCGCAAGGTCACGCCTGAATCAATTAACTATCTAGTATAAATGATGTTGATTACATGACACGCACAGTTAGATAGCCATCGTTTACGTAAACTAAACATTTTAAACAGATTCCATTGCCATCTGCGTGGGATTATATGCAGCAATATACAAACTTTATATTTATATATCCATAACGAGTACCTACCGTATAAACGTTACTTAACATAAAAAAATAAACTTTTACTTTTCTCCATAGTATTTGTCGTGATACTCGTGGCTCGTTTATATAGCTTGATGACGTTCTATTGTATTCATTAATTCTTTGATCGTATATCCTTGATACGTTGATCGTATTCATTAATTCTTTGGCCATAATTTGTATGAACAGTCAGGGTTGCGAGGAACGTTTCTCATTAATTTTCTTGCTAAACTTGGAACAAACAACTTTAAGTGACATGGAGACTTGAGCGTACATGAATTCAAATTCCATTTGCTTATTTCAACATTATTACAATCATAACAGTCATGTCTTCTTGACAAATGTAGCTGAATAAGAACCAATTGTTCTTTAGATGTACAAGACAAAGAGTTTTCATCTAGCAATGCGCTTGTATTTTTTGCAACACTATGTGCTAGGAAACCGGCTTCTCCGGCTTCTAATTGTGTATGTTTACTTGTACCAGTTACAGAGATAAAAACTATCGTAGCAACTAACAATAATAACGTCTTATGTCTGAGTGGAAGCTTTCGCAGCGAGCTCTTGATAATTCGCTTATTATTTTGTTACGTAAAAAGGAAACAATATAACTTTGTCCAGGGTACTTTTCTCTTGTTTATTTTGATATCTTAAGGGTACGCTAGTCGGTCATTCTTCCATACAAACGCAGTGTAGTGATTACTCGTCTGTTTGACGGTATGCGTTCCAAGTAAAAATTATATCAATTTGTCATGTCATTATCTAGTCCTGTATAGAAGCAGATTGGAAAAAAAAACTGGTTTGAAAGTTATGAGCGTCGAAACTTCCATATTTCAACACTAATTTTAACTCGTCTTTGGGCGTAAATAAATTACTTATGTAGTAAAAAAATGGCAAAATAGAAACCGTACAGAGATAGGTAATTTATTGAAAAGTATAAATGATTTTATTACATAAATACATCTAGTCGTGAAATTTTACATGTTCGTTTTCGTCATCATCTTCCATTTCACTAAATAAATTAATAAATAAAAACTAAATAAATAAATACAAAATAATTAAAACTAAATAAATAAATAACTAGACTAATTAGTATGCTTATTAGTCAGTCACGCCCACTAACGAGTTCGAGCCGTCGACTAGTGCACCCTTAAATCTTTATCACAGAAAAGATTTTTGATGATTTGATTGGTTCAACCCTGATTCAATGACATGCTTTATTATGTAGGCCCATCAATACAGTAGCACTCTGTTTGACAAACCATTGTTTTTTTATCATTATTTTTACTGCTTCACTCTCAGCGCGCCGTAAAACTATAATTTCATCATTATATTCGTTTTTATTTGTGTTTGTGCCACAGTTAATGTTATTACTCATGCCTCGAGCGTTAAGGAAACCAAAATTACTCCGTAGAACGTTTAAAAAAGCTCGTTTCTAATAGAAAAAGTGTCTGTTGGGCCTGCAATCATTGCGAGGGTCCCTCGAAGACGGTAATTTAGTCCAATTACGTCCACCACGACTTTCACTCGTGGATCACTGTTTGTAACCCGTACTAAATCTCCCTTAACAAATTGAAAAAACTAAGTCGGATTCTGTCGGATACCGTTTCTCTGCCTTCCTCGGCCACATGTACTGGCACGGTTAATGACTGCGTTTGTGAACTTTTCCAATTATGGTGCGCTGTTCTAGATCCAGTTTTGTGTTATAATGACGGGTAATTGCGACATTACAGGTTAATTTTTATCGTTCCTAACGTTTGTAGCTTCGTGTTTTTCTGTTGTGAATATTTTATAATGTAGGTTTCATACCGTATTTTTTTATATATTTTTTTAATGTGAATTTCTTCTTTAGGCGCGTTGGGCATTATTGAGATGGGGCTAAACCATTGATTTCGCGACACCATGACGACACCTCATTTTTGTAAACGCGATTATGCTCTTTGTTTATATTATGTTACGGATCAATGTTCTATGCAAGTATTTTTATTTTAAAGGTTTTGTAAACGCTATTGTGCTCTTTATTAAGATAAGGTTACGGACTAATGTTCTATACAAGTATCTTTCTTCTACCTAGGCGATCTTGTTCAAGTTTTCACTTCTGTCGGTACTCCCGGAGTGCCACCACTTTTTTTAAGTGACATTAGAGAAAACTGTTGGTTAATGCACTAGTATTCTTTAGCTTACGAAATAGCTAAAGAACAATTTGTGCAAGATCAGCTCACATTAATTTATTTTTTGCATAAATCTACTCCTTCAACAACAATCATACACAAACAGTTAATACCACAACCTTTACTAGACACCTCAATTGAACTACACGTTACCACAGATTGGTGCATATTGATTACCACTTCAAATAGATGGCTGCACGCGTCATTTCGTAACTGCCGCCGCATGACTGATGGTCGTCTGCGCTGCGACAGAAAACTGACAACTGAACTGATGGAGCGACGATCAGCAGTGAAAGCGAAGCGTGGTGCATAGTGATGTGACTGGTGCATATAGTATTTAGTATGCTAATAATATCCTTTGACCTTTTCTGGGTGACAGTCGGTTTCCTGGGTGAAAAGATTTAGGATATGATTACTACATTTGAGACCTATGGATCGCTGTGTTTTTGCAACCTAATAACTTGGTCTGTCTATTAAATAAGTTAGTCATATTGTGGACTTTATCAAGTCTTTTGATTGTCCCTGAAAGTATCTTAAATGCCAGCTAAAAACGTTTTCCTTATGTTCACCTCTTTTATTTTTAATTTATCTGACTACGGTTCGGTTTGTGAGTAGTGGTCACCCATCCGATATTTATCCATGGTCAAATTTGATTAAAATTCGTTTGTAACAAAGCGTTTGAGCGCTAATCAACAGTGAAAGCGTATTAATTAACAAAGTTGCACTGTACATAATGATGTCACTGGTGCTTTTAGACGAG
Organism: Omphaloscelis lunosa; assembly: GCA_916610215.1. NCBI lineage: Eukaryota > Metazoa > Arthropoda > Insecta > Lepidoptera > Noctuidae > Omphaloscelis > Omphaloscelis lunosa. The sequence continues at coordinate 13,417,853 of OU744258.1, forward strand.
AATTTAGTATGCTAATTAATGTACATGTAATTGCTCGGAAGGGTCATTTGATAGTGTACCAGCATTCGATTTAGAGTCGATTAAATGAAGAGAGAGAGGACTTTCGCAAAAAGGATATTTCAGTTCAACGGTAATTAAACGTTGCTATAAAATTTCTTAATCTATGGCATAAATGGATTAAAATTATTTCAGACTAGCTTTTGCCCTCGTCTTCGCTTATTCCACTGGAATTTGTTTTCGAGATAAAGAGTCCTAACTTAGGTCATTGTCTACCCGTGTGCCTCATTTCATTGAAATTCGTTCAACCCTTAAGACATGGAAAGTTAACAGATAGACAGAGATACTTTCGCATTTATAATATTAGTATGGCTTTATATGGCTTTAATTTAGAAAAAACTAAATTAGTCACATTCCCGCGAAAGAATAAAAACTACTTCAACATTCAACATGATGCTACAGTAGTTGAACAAGCCAGCTGCGTAAAACTTTTAGGACTTTGGATAGATAATGATATGACATGGCAAACACACATTGACACAGTATGCAGTAAACTGAACCAGTACTCATATGCTCTTTATAAATTATCCAAAATTGTCGGTCTATCAGCTCTATTAACTGCCTATCATGCCTATGTATCATCAACCCTTAAATACGTTGTGTTATTCTGGGGCAACGCCACAAATAAAGAATCAGTGTTTAAAGCGCAAAAAAGATGCGTTTGCGCAATGGCTGGTATCTTTGTTCCTGAATCATGCGAACCGTATTTTAAAAAGTTTAAAATTTTGACCTTTCCATGAAATTACAGTATTTGTTAAAATAAATAAAAAGAAAAGAAATCAGGATTTTTTTAAATTTTTTATTAGGAATTTCTCAGTAGCAGCCCGGAGTCTGGATTTGTATCCGGTTGATGGCAATAGGCTCGCCCCCTATTACATGGGACTTAAACATAACTGGCGAAATGTGGGTGTACTATAGGTACACCTCTGCCTAACCCTTCGGGGATTACAGGCGTGATGTTATGTGTTATCTTATAAATAAAAATATATTCGGTGGACTTAAATCGAAAAGATTTATACTGAAAATTATAGTATACCACATAAAACTGCTCTTCTGGGCAAAAGTTTTTTTGAAATGGCATCTAAAATTTATAATAAAATACCTGTGGATATTCCCCACTATTCAAATATAAATTGCGTTAATTTTTTAATTGAAAAAGCTTTTTACACGTAGATTTTCTTAATAATTAGTGCCCACTACAATCTGTCACCATACACCTAATTGTTATTTTGTAAGATTTGTTTTTGACATAATTATTGTATGCCTATTAGGCAGGACATAATGGAACTGTAATTTACCTAACATCTGTTTATATAACCTATGCCTAAAATAAAAATATTTGATTTGATTTAGAACACAATTTATGTTGTTCTCTTGGTAAAAATCAATGTACTGAAAATTTCTCGCCAGCGCGCAGCGTGTAGATAGGTATATCTGAAGTTATTGCCTGTGTACCGGCTATAAAACGGAATAACTCGTGCGAGACGGTGCACTGCAGTTACATCACTATTACAGAGGGACGCTTATTCACTTTATTGATTCCAATACATATTACGACCCGATTATGTAAAGTCATTTATATTTTAAGCTGGTACAACTCTTTAATTGTTAATTTCGTTGACAAAGCAATTTAATTGGGTTTTTATGCTGCGATAAGATCTTGACATTAATTTGTAGGAAAAATGCTATTGACAGATTGGTTTTACGAAAAAGTTTGTTGTTAATTACGCCACCCAGTGGGAATGAAATTTATTAAAAGGAGTGGAATTGTGTAATTCGATGTAAATTTAATGAGCTTCACGAGGGTCTTCGTGAATTAATAATTAATCTTTTTATTCTCAATAATGACAATATGTATGATACGCAAAAGCTTGGTTTGAATATGAGTAAAATTCGAAACGACATTAATAATGGACTATGAGAATGAATTGCTCGATAATGTCCTATAATTATGACATTATATAGTTATTAATTATGAAAGTATTAATAATATGATCGTGAAGGTATTAAATAACACAGTTGGCTTTTATTACTATTAAACTGCGAATTATACACAAGCAATTTTATATTTTAATTATACGTCAGTGCTGTTAAAACTTGACGGGTACGTAAAATAATTGAAACTCCACACTTGGTTGCAACTTCAAAAGAAAGTGAAAATCGTCACGCTTCAAAATTATTATTTAACTCCGACTATGGTGAAAGCAACCAAAAACTAACATCAGATATCGACAATATTTTCTTCAATAACAAAGAACTTAAATACATTTAGAGAAAGCCTACAATGTGCTCGAATATTATTTTTCGGACGCCATGTTCTCGGTTGAGGACGAAGGGAAAATAATTTTCTTCCGTTGAGACAGGTCATCTCACACTATTGTGAAAGGATTTGAAAGACCCTTTTCACAGCTTCCCGACGCTATTAGGCATTTTTCTAGGAGTTGGACGGCGCGAAATTAGTTATTGAAAGACTTTTTGCCGTTCCGAAACCCGAACGGCAAAAAGTCTTTCAGTAACGAATTATTTCAAGACTTATTTAATTATTTGAGAGTTGATATTTAAACGTTTGAATACAATAAAGAATAAACAGTTCTTAGTACTCTCATAGCAAATAAAGAAAAGGCGGAACATAAAAGGAAACAAATATTTGGATAACACTCGAATTTCAAATTACCGTATTTGCGTCAATTTACCTACATATTCGCAAACGCAAAACCTCTGTCAATACAAAGATCCAAAATCAACACCTGTCAGCATGTTTACGTAGTAAATGATGTTGCAAATATCCCAATTCGAGACTCTGTCCCTTATATTGAATATTCGAGTAACTTAGACTCATTGCGTATTCGGGACGCGTGGCGAGGCATAAATATCCCTTGTCGTTCTCATTACAATAACTTGGTGCGTACGTCCCCTGGCTGCAACGGATGCCGCATCTCTTGGGATGTCACTCACATAATGGAATTCTAGACCGATTTCCCTGGTAATTATTTAATGCGATGGCCTCGGTTGAGGTCAATGTTTGGTGTATGACAGGAAAGTTAATTATTTTGTGTAGTTGAGTTGATCTAGTTTTATTCGTCATTTAGTGGTAATTTAAACGTTTTCCAATTTTTTTTTTTAAATTTTTTATTTAAATTATGTAGATGTTTTATTTAATACTGAGGTGAAATCTACATGATCTAGTTTATACAGCATTTTCAATATTAAACAGTTTCTACGTGCACAAACTTCTGGACCGTGAGCTCTGCATTATGTCAATTCCATACATGTAAGTTTGAAGCTCAAATTCGATGTATGTGTTGGAAAGTCGATGCGGCTGAAAGGCACGGTCTGGCGAGCACGACTGTTCCGACCATCCCGTTTGGACGTGTGGCCGATACCAAGCAACCCTACCGCGCTGCACCATCCATAGCGCACTCGGACCAGTGAAACTGCCCGTGCGTACATCGCCCGTTTGTTATGCTAATTGAAGCTGCTGATTTGCACAATAAAACAACTCACATGGACCACTCCACGGCTTTAACGAGCCTCAACGCCTCTATGATACATTTTCGCGGCGCATTCTATTCATTGCTCTTTTTGTTTTAAATATTATTAACCATGTAGTTGAAGATACGCAAGCAGACTCCATTTAAAATCTCGTGTTGTTCAGCAATTTGCCTCGTTACTAAGTGATAATGTACTGTAAAATAATTGTATTGGACGTTAATTGGGCCGAAGATCGTACCTTATAGAAACGAACATAGGTTTGTTTACACGATTGTTCACGTGATTCAGCAAAATTGTTTGCATCAATTATTATATGTTCGTGATACTTTCTACTTACGAGCATTGTTAGAACGTTTTGTATACCGTTATTGAGAATCTATTGTGAATATTGGAATAGCAGAAATGCTAATAACTGGACCGTAGACAATTCGAAATTCTCAAGTAGAAAATGGTGGATGAGAAACATTCTTACATCAAATAGGTTATGAAATAAAATAACTCACTCTTTGAAGCAGTATTAAGAATTCAGAATTATTTATTTATTATTCAGAATTATTTATTATTGACGACCGGATTCCAGGCAGCCATACCTTGGCCCATTAAAAGACAATATTCCAATTGAGTAAAGAGAGTCGCGTGACATAAGCAAAATCATGTGTCGCTGTGTGCATTGCCTCGTCGATTGGCGCCCTCACTAATTGTGCCAAAGTGGTCATTTAACACTGCTTATGAATAGCCACTCAACGAATTTAATGTTACATGCTGTTCTGTTTCATAAGCCCCATTAACATTCTCAGCTTCGCTGGCTTCATGTTTACAGTTGACGTTGTTTTGTTTGACAGAATTTCTACCAAAGTTTGTGAAATATTTATTGTATACGAAATATTTTTTTAGGATGGAACTTGTTAAAAGTTGCTTACCTATTGTTTTTCTCCTTAGCCTCTTTTTCAATTATATTTACCCAACTACGGCGACGCAAAAAGGAGGGTTATGATTTTGACATATGTTGTTTATACTGACTATTATTTATTATTATTATACTGACGGGACTAAACCATTTATTTTGCAACACCGTGATGATACCAGCTTTTGACAATTAAAAAGATATCAACGCGTTGATTACCGAGGTGCGTGGAGTAAAAGATATCAATGCGTTGATTACCACGGTGCCGATTTTTTTTCAAGTTTTCACTTCTGTCGGCACTCCCGGAGTGCCACTGTTTTTTTTTTGTTCATCATGATTACGTCTATAATAAAAAATCTATACCTACATGACATTCAAGGCCTTGCCTAATTTGCCGAATGATTAAGTTCCTCCCACACCGAAGCTAAGAAAGTGGGAAACCCATCGGCTTGTCTGAGTCACTCGTCAAGTCTTATGCATTCATACGGATTCCTTGGCTCTGTCTGTCTGAATAGTTCTTGTGACTCATCATAACAAACAATTTTATCGGCGCTTTTTATTATAAATTTAACTACAATGGTACACTTTCACATCTGAAGGCCAGTCATTGTGTTAGATCGTATTATTTTTCCCCATCTATCAATATTATGCCTTTAGTGACCAATATAGGTTTATCAAACTTTACAATTTACATATATAAAGTTTTTTTTTTCTAGGAACACTGTTTCGACATAAAACGTGTGTGTTGGAAGAAGCCATTAAGAGCTTATGTCAGTTGCATGAGCAGGCTTATCCAGCCGTATGCCAATGACGCAATATGTAGATGATATCAGTATCAAAGGTAGTTTCAAGCAATTCTAGGTAACTTTCCTTTAATTTATCAGCAATCATAAGCTCTCTCATGCATAAAAAACCATTTTTCTTCACAGAGATAAATATGAAAATATAATCAAACCTAGAATTGACTGTTTATCATTCAACTCAAGATCTTAAAGTCGAATGAGGGAAACGGGTTGTTCCGGTATTCGTGCGACTCGTTCAACAGGAACTTGTGACTATTTATGTATTTGTCATTAATTCTAACGCTTACTGCTGATAATTTATGTAATCTTGAGCTGGGTCAATGAACTAGGGCTTGGATTACATGACGTTTTAGTTCGAGCTCCATTTCTAATTGGGCCTTACCTGAACGTAACCTGGAACAATTAAATCATGGATGGTAATTTTAGACTCAGTAATCTTCAATCAATAATACACGTGATGATAGTAGTTTTAGAAACAAAATAGTAGATAGAGCATAGGTTTAGCGTACAATTAAGATAACGAACATTACGTCTGATATCAAACCTTTCATCATTATCAACAGCAATTTCCATCACAAAACATTATCGCACATAGATTAAACAGACATGCAGATAGCTCTATTATGTCATAACAAACAGTGCAGGTCAATCAAAAGATAAAGGCCTCCGGCGTGAACCTGGCAGGCATTAATTAAGACCGATATAAGCGGATTGACGGTGAGCAGATTATGCAACATTGTTACTCTGTGTACCTTTAGGTAGGCTGTGTATGATGTATGCAGACTTTACTGAAGCTGTGATTTCCGTCCGGAGCAGTTTAAGGTTTGACGTGGAAATGGAAATGAGTATAAATATCTTTTTGTCTGAATCAAAGGACTACACTTGTCATCTATGAGTTCTGAATCGAATCGAATTTGACTCGAGATAGTGCCCAATATGCTTTGTGCCAAATTGATATAAAGTAGAATCAAATAAGTGTCAAAAGTGATACGTTAAGTTACGAATCCAAGTCGATTCAATTTAGAAAATTTAATGTCTTATAGAACTCTAGAATGTGTGAGTCTTGACTCAATACTATTTATTTTTGTATCGTATTAGGCGTGCTTGACGTTTTTAAGCATCTACTTAAGGCTTAGAAAATGTCGAACGTTTTTTTAAAGTATCTGTTGACACAATTTTTCTGTGCGAAATGACTCAGGCTTTTAAATTCTATACCGTGCATTTTTCTCTACTTAAAATGTTGCACTTTATTTCTTTTTAGATCTTAAGGTAAAGGTAAATGGCCTTATGTTACTTGCAAATGAGTGACATGACTATGAATATTCCTACATTCATCACTAATATCAGCTTGATAGCTTTCTGTTACATAACGCGGAAACTGCGCAGGATTAATTTATATCGTTAACATTTATCAAAACGTCCATTTCCTGGATTAATGTTAAAGTCATTTTGCAAGCATTAGTCATTTTATATAGATACAGTGCTGAGATTTTATGAGAGTACATGGCACACCTTTAACCTAAGTTCTCATGATTGTGAAATTATTTAAGTTTCAAATTGGTCAGTTAATCAGTTTTTGCTCTAGATCAGCAAATGTTTTCTTTCAACTAATCCAAAGCTCCTTGTATATAATTAATTAAAAGAAAGTAGAAGAAAGATATGTTAAGGGAACGATTAATGAAACAATTGAAATATAATTCAGTCTCAGATAGGTAATTGATTCAGGCGTGACCTTGCGGAAATCCATTATAAAATACAATAGAAGTGGATATATTTAGTAACCTGTTACGCTTAGCTATTTCTAAAGAGTCTTAAAAAATAACCCTGAAAGAAATCGACACGTGTTCCACCTCTCAATGAGGCATCCAAGCAAGCGCTGAGCGCAGACGCTCACTTGGTGTGGCAACACGCCGTGTTCGAGTTCGCGACAAGTCAATCGTCATCCTGAGAATGCCTCGTTGAGAGGTGAATCACGTGTCGATTTCTTTCAGGTTTTTTTTTTTAAAGACTCTTTAGAAATAGCTAAGCGGAACAGGTTACTAAATATATCCATTTCTATTGTGTTTTTTTAATTCAGTCTCTTTAATCAGTTAAATATTACCGATAATAATATAATCATAATATACCTAAGTAATACCTATATATCTAGGGAGGTGATAATTTAACATGCAGCAATTGACTGTGACTCTTGTAGTGGCAAATTGTACTTTCGGCCTTTGGTATAACTCCGATTCAAAATTATCGGAACCGAAGTCGGAGTCGGAGGTGTAAAATTAATCAGAAGTTCCGACGTTTCGGAGTCGAATTTGCTCCATACCCAAAGCACCTACATGGGTTATTCTACCAAAATCCCTAAACAAATGAACTCTAACATTCCTATCAGCTTTCACGCAACCACAATACGTGTTCCAAATAATCAATCAAGTATCTCCCGCTGAGCCTGTTAGCCTGGTACATCAAATTCCGCAGTTATTGAATCAGTCCTTGTTTGCATGCACTTCAATTTATCGTCAATTTTGCCAGAGGATTGGCAACGGCGCATGGTCTCGTTTACTGTGAAACTATCTCGTTCCCGTCTAGGAATTTTGCATGCCAAAGGATGTCTTTATTTACTGCTCAATTTCATTACCGTCTATAATGCCAGCGTTCATTAAAGCTCAGTTGATATAAAATCGATAATGAGTATCGGTAATGAGTTTGGTAATAATCTTGAAACGGTAGTTAAATGTTGTGTGAGTAAGAAAAGAATTGAAGTGACGGTTTAATTAAAATTATATTAGTGTAGTGTTTTTTAATAACATAATTATCATGTCAGTCTGGCATTTACGCCAGATGCTATAAGATGATAGTACCAGTGATGACTATTGTTATTTAGCAAGAAATATGAAGCCATGTCAAAATTGTGATAACTTAAGAAGTCTAAGAATCCAATTGGATAATACGTACAAATCTTGCTTAGTAGATAGAGCAGACAATGTTGGAAAGCTGATTTCTTTTAAAGAGCCCAATAAATCTCAAGAAACAGAAGCAGGAACATAATTGGAAAATATAGATGAACATCTTAATCAAGTATTTGCAGCAACACGGAGTTAATTGAATCGAATGACTAACACTAGCAGTAATTTCATGAATGAAACGCCAGCAATAGATAACCCTTAGAATACCGAGCCGCACCGCAAATTAATTGTAAGTAAATAGAATTATAGACTTCCATTTATAGATAGTGCTCATGTCTGTATTGAAAGTAGCAGTGTTCCAATTATCTGTGCTTTCCAGTCCACTGAGCTATAACTTTAGTGGGGACCTATACCTATCCACACGCATGCACATTAAACCTAGCTAGATGTTAATTATTATGAGGGAATGAAGAGACTTCACAGTAATTAAATTTTCGATGCAGCGCCATAATTCTGCTTTAATAAGTGACGTGATTAATATGAGCAGAAATCCTGATTGTCATTTGGGATTTCGTTGTATTTTGTCTTTGTGAAATATTCGCAAAGCTCACTTAGGTATCCGATATTTTATTCCTTCAAAAAATATATCAGCTTTGATTTTTAATTTGTGGCTTTAAAAGGGTTAAAATATGATTGCTCCGCTTCTGGTTGCTCTTTTGATAAAGTTAAAACCAAATCAGAACTTTAAACGAGGTTTGTATTAATAATTAATTAGTTGAACAATTGATTTTCTCCTTAATAATAACTGGTTTTTGTTACGCGACGGGAACTTTCCTTTATCCAATCTCCTCATTCGCTCGAAGGGCTAATTTGTAAGACGATCGAATTACCGTCGATCCTTTCAACTTAGTCTGTAATTTGTTTTAAATCTACTTATCTTTTTATGTAATAAATTTATTTTGCTACTGCTTAAAATATTATGATCACGTAAAAAAAATCGTACAATGTTTTTATTCTTTAATATCATGTAAGCTGTTGCATGGGATGAGTTTCATTTGCAAAAATATCATCATATCTGGTTATATCCAATTCTCTACAAAATACATTATATTTATCCAATCTTTATATTTATAATTTTCCATTAAAATCCTCCCACATACTATTACCGTCAATACAAAATCTCTTCACAACAAGAATACATGAAAATCGATTAAACTAAAAGCAGAATGGCGAATAACAGATACCGGAGCATTTGCAATAGAAGCATTGCATTGGCGGTGCCTGGGGCAAAGCCGATCAGCCCCTACTCCATAGTCCATTCAGTCTAAACACCCACAACTTAAAGTCTAGTTTATTGCCGAATAGCTCTCCCTAGTTTCACAATCTGTATTAGGTTACCGAATGCCCTCGGCTCCGCTACTGTGAAGCTTTGTATTTCGTATGTTTTTTGTTGTCTGAAATTTAATCGGAAACCCATTTCGTAGTTCTATTTGAATGCCAGCTGCTATCATTTAGTCAGGATTATTTTTTGCAGTTGGGAATTCACGAAATATTTCTAAGTAGTACCTACCTACTTGATAGAGAGGCGATAGAATGTAGGTTCTCAAACGACAGCTCTACGAGAATTTCTCGTATAGTTGCTGTTATTTCTACTACCGTATTTACTGCAGCTTTACCTTCCTCATTATTTTCGACGTAGATATTCATTATAAATTTAATGTTCATTAATCAAAGTCCATGGAAAATTAACGTTCGATTAATGAATACTCCCAAAACAACATTGTGACATGGTCGGCATTCAGTTCATTTGACCGGAGTCGACCGTTGGGACTAGAATGTCACGCCGCACGCGTAACTTTCCCGCGCTCCATTCGCCCGCATAGATTGACAGATAAAACCCGTTCTATATTTAAACCTCACTTCTTTTGATTCTAGAGAATGACATCAGTTAACCTAATTTCGAAAATTAATGAAAATCATACGATATCTTGTTAGCTATCTAATTAAAACAGATGTTAGCATTTGTTACAAAACTTCCGTCCGTTAACCCACATTGATCCTAATAGGAATTTCTAGTCTGTTTGATATTTCGCTGTCTGAATCAATAAAGGGGCTTAGCTAAGGTGATTAACAGTAACTACCTATAAAGGTTTCCTCCCCACGTCCGGTCACAAGTATCACATAACCGCACTGGAGTACTGTACTGATTGACAGCTATATTCCCTCGACAACCCTAATTGTCTGGCCACCCTCGTATTACGGGGAATTTAATAAACAGCCCTGCAATGCACACACTTTAACAGCGCTATTTGGATTATACACATTGAATATCGAATAGTGATTGAAATTGCGATACGGATTGAGCCGACATATCTGCGCTACGTAAAATACTAATAGGCAGTTCAGAGTATTGCCGCTTATACGAGTATGAAACACCCACTAAATATTACATAAACGGAGATATAAACGATCAGGATGTGGCTGCCCGTACCAAATACAAAGTTTGCGATTTGTATATGCAGGTAGAGAGAGACAGGTGGCAAAAAACGCCAGGTGTTTCGATTTTTGCAAGCTTAAAATTATACCTACACAGTTGCCCTGCCGCCTGTTACAAGATCGAACGGAAAATGATTAAGAACCACCTTTCATATTGTTTCAAAACGTGGTCCAGACCCGGAGGCTAAACGTTGTGTACCAAAAAAGGAACATGATCATGCATAGTCAATTTGCGCCGTGTTTGCAGAAGCACTTAGATTTTTATTTTGTTTTGTAAATCAAGTCTCGTTTGATTTTTTGTAATCTTCATGTTGGTTTTATACAAATTATAGATGTTGCCTTAGTGGTGCATCTTGCACCTTATAAGACTCAAGAGATTTCCTCAATATTCTTAATGCTTTTTAAGGTTCCGTACCTCAAAGGAAAAAAACGGAACCCTTGTAGGATCACTCGTGTGTCTGTCCGTCTGTTTGTCCGTCTATCAGAGCCAATTTGCTCCTAATCGAATGGACTGTATATTATATATTTCTGTGACCCAAACACGAACGTGTAACGTAAATAAATGAATTTTGAATATGGGGTCACTTTTGGAGGGCAAAAAAAAAAGTTTTGCTAACAGTACCGTGTGAAATATCAAATGAAAGGGCTTGTTGCGAGGATCTTAAAAATATTTTTTATATAATTTTAAAATAAATTCTTTTAAAGTAATTTAAGAAATACGATGAAAATTGACCATTCTCCCCTTATCTCCGAAACTAGTGGACCTAAAATTAAAAAAAAAATCATAATATGGCTCTTTACTCATAAATTACAGGAAAACTTATAAGAATTCTATGGTCTTAAAATAACATGGTTAATCTCTCAATATTCTGCGTACAAATTTACATTTGCAGTTGGAATGTATGGGAGAATATGTTCATCAACTACAATGTTAAGTTTTTTCTTGGGATAAATAAATTCGTCTCAACTACGGAACCCTTCATTGTGCGTAGTCCACGCACACGCACTTGGCCGGTTCTTTTTTTGGTCTCATCAATCTAAACAAACAGGAAGACTCGACGTAAAATGAATATTATATAGAAGAAAGAACTCAAAATAATTACTGGTTGAGCCATCAACCATCAAAATATGATTCTTAATTATTCAGACAACAAAGAGCACCTATTATAACCATGTGAGTGCTGTTGAAATAATCCACCAAATATTAGCGTTTATAACACAATGGACAGTAGCGGAAAGTTGATTCGGTTTGTCGCTCTACCCCACGAGTATTCAGAAATACGCTTCGTTGAGATTCAATATTCTGTTTCCCAATAATGAAATTGCACTTCGAATGCTGCAGTAATTTTCATAATTAAATCAGAGTTCATATGAAAATTGATATTGGATTTTAAGCCCCTTTATTTGATGCCAATTTTGTTTTGTTCCGGGCTTTCTTCGGAATCTTTGTTTTTTGGTCGTTCGAGTTCGCTTTGATCATTGCAATTTGATTCATTTGTGTCTACTGCCTAAGTAATTGAATCCAATTGGATTATATCATTTGGGCTTCTGGTTATCAATTTCCTGTATGTATTTGTAATAATTATGCTGTAAAAGTTCAGTGCAATGTTTATTTACGTTACAAAACGACTAGGAAATATTTAGACGCCGATTTATGCCAGTGACCTTGAGTGTTTAGCTTGCGTGTTCTGTGCTGAGCTCGCAACGCGTCGTACGTCCAGCCAGTAATAGGACTCAAAAAGCTCTGTCCCAAATTAAAAGCATTATTATTTATTATACATAAACTAAAAGGTATTTTAATAAAACAAGTATATTTAAAGATAAATAATTAAATCCTATACTATTAAACGAGCAATATTTGTATATTTGTTTGTATATATATTTGTACTCACGTTTCTCGAAATCGGCTCTAAAAATTACGATGAAAGAAATCGATCTAGTTAGTTCTCATATCTGGGAAAAACTCGGGAATGTGATACAACGCTGGTATATCTGGATGATATGCAGAGCTCGGTGGACTAGGTACTGATCTTTAAAATTGTGAATGTTTCAGAAAAATACGCTTGATAGTTTTTGCATGATTCTCCGTTTTTTTATCCGCGTTAAACATAACTTTAAAAATTAATTACACTATGTAATATAAACATTATTGAAAATATTCACAGATTAAATTATTAAGAACATAACATATAGTTTTTCCATTTCATTATCATTACTCGTTTAGACGTGATCTTCAGTTGAAATCATTAAAAGACGCTTAGGGTCGCCTTAAAACACATTTGAAATTTTCGAAAAGTCTGATCTTTCTATAATAAATCCAACTGATACAAAATTCCGTCTTGTTGGCTTATAAGCTCGAGTATTAAACCCGGAACACACATCTTGTAGGCGGGTCCCGTTGCTCATTTTACACGTACACCCACCTAAACCATAATTAGGGGCCGTTGAGTCGAGGTCATTTTGGTATTTTATATTTTTAAACCAGCTGCCTTCACTTCACAGCTGTTGGTTGCTTTATATTTCGTTAAGATTTCGATAATTATGTTTATTATCAGTTTTTTTAATTCTTTTTCATTAATTAAGTGTAACGACGTGTTCTGGTAAGGCAGTTGGTTTCATAAAATGCAAATGTGGAACCGGCTTTCTTTTAGTGACTGAATACAGGTGTCTGTTTTGTTGTGTTCAAATTTAATTATAGCATACCTTCTAGGACCTCAACCACGCTTAAAGTATCAGATATGAAATCATCCATAAAGCTATTCTGTTGCTTCAGTGAAAAGTGATATAACTGGAAAATCATGATTTTGGGAAAATTATCATAACTTATTCGCTTAGCAACTTAAAAAAGTGATTTTCTCCTACTGTGTTGATTGAAATATTATGTTGTAATGAACATAGTATTTTGGAACCCATACTAATATGAAATAGGTCTTATCTCAAAGTTGCAGTCGTTATTCCACGAGAAGATCTTTTTAATTTTGTTAAGTTTATAAATAAAATAAATAAAAATAAAAAAGCGTTTTATTTCATGCATTAGAAAGAAGAAACATTTTTAACATTTTGTTTTTCAATTATTATTTTTTTACAAGTATTATGTATGTAATACAATGTAGTTTTTGTTACAATTCCATAATAGTTTATTAGTGTTTTCATATTTCCATTTGTTTATAGTTTCCTATGGTAATTAAAATATAATAATTATTGCTGTAGTAATAATAGTTATAATAATAATAATAGTTAAAAAGTAAAAATGAAATTAGGTTGTAATATTTATAAATTATTTGTTGAATTATGAATTAAAATAAAATGCATGTAAGAGTAGCATGAACCCCTCAAGTAGTGAGGGTAAGGGCCTTCTCCAGACAATACCAGCGGTCTCGGTCTTTGGCTTCTGTCAGCCAGTTTTTACCTGCGACTCGTGTGATGTCGTCCGCCCATCTAGTTACAGGTCTTCCTCTTTTCCGAGTGCCTTCTGCTAAGTGTATACATAAGTATATATATTGCTCGTGACTGTACGTGTTTAGTTCAAGATTTGCCTTCAAGGCAAAACAAGAACATTCACATTAGAAAAATGTTATTCTAAGGGTCATCACCTCCACGTGTATGACACATACACCTCAATAGTCAGAGACACACTTTCTTTTACAACTAATACAAACATGGCTATGAACGTACTACGTCGGCTCATAATAGATGTTGTAGTATGCATATTAATAAGACAGGTACAAGTCTTATGACTGCGAGTGTCTGTACCAGTCGCAGAGCTAAGTAATTGGAAGGATGCTCTTTGAGAATAACACAGGTAAATGCAGAAGGTCTACACCGAAACTACAAAAACTCATGAACGCATTATTTTATTACGCACAGGTGATATTTGAAAAAAATTAATGTCCACAATATTGTCATTGGTCTACAATTTTATATTTTTCGCTAAAAGGGCAAGACTGGTTTTCACTGTTCCCTGAAGCAGTTTTGATAATACAGAGTTGACAAAATGTGAACTCTCGAATCTGCTCATAAACAGCTGCTACTATGCCATATAACAACTAGGGCATAGCGTGCTGATAATTTTAACGTATTGTACTGTCCATGTTGGCCGATTCCTTTTTCAAATCCTGTTGCGTTTTTCATTTGTTTTCTTTTCTTTCTTCATCTTCCATTTCATGTCCATTCGGTATGCACTGGGTTTTCTGACCTGCATTACCAGTTAGAGGTCAATTATAACATCGCTGTTACATGACATTATGTCTCGTCAATCATTTAAGCTTACAAGCACTGCGCTAAATACATATTCTGCAATCGCTACGAGTATCGTGAATCACGTCTAATTGTTACCAAATGGGATGTTTAAAGCTTTGCGTAGGTACAGGTACATTTCCTGTGTTAACATTATTGTGTTTAATTATTAAATTAGCATATGGCAGGTATTTCAATTAAACATTTATGTGATTAAATGTTGTTGTTGTTTTGATTAAGCAATGTATAAATACCTATACTAAGGCTGCCTGTCCACTGGAGCTGAGTGAGGCAGCGGAGCGGAGAAATGTGCCAATATTAACCAATAGAATCTAAACTTCGGTTCAGAGCTCCGCTCCTATTGGTTAATATTGGCAGATTTCTCCGCTGCGCTGCCTCGTTCCGCTCCAGTGGACAGGCAACCTCATACCTAGATTTTTTCTCTTACCGATCCTGCCTTTTCGTATCGTTTAGTATGTAGTTTTCTGTTATTCTAACGCTTCTTCCGTCATCGTTAATGGTTAAGAGCTGTAGTCTTAGTACAGCAATAATAATAGATATTCTTATGCAATACAGCAGTCCTTATTAATTTCCTATCTACTACACGATCTTATTTATAGCCTCATTTTCAAACCTCCCAACTCTCTCTATAATGAGATCGAACGGGCAATGATCACAAAATTTATCGATATTATATTCAGAGTGGCAATGAGATGCCTTCCGGCGCAGTTAATATCCTTAATTCGTAGTATTCGTACCCCCATGCAGCCGGAAGTCACCATTCTAAATCAAACATGGCTGGAACTCCGCGAATCCGAACGGGGGTCGCGCATATTTTAATATCCATAATGGTGATTTGGAATCGAAGGGATTTATGTTCGGTAAAGGAATGGCGGCGGTATTAGCTGTAACCATCGCTTTATTAAGCTATGTATGCTACATTGCTTTATTTATCTCAATTCGGTCTGCAACACTGCATTGTTGGGTAAAGGCCTCACCCAAGTTTATGTGTATGATTGCGATCAATTCTTCATTCATGTAAACATTTTTTTTGGGTTACGAGTTTCTCACAATCCAAGCACAGTTCAGTCAGCATCAAGCATAACAACAAACAAATACCTTGCAGAATAACAAGGGTACAACAAGGAATGTATCGTATAACGGCAATGAACGTACAATAAAATGGACGGAAATGATGCATAATCCACCTATGACCCCTTGTTATCTCGTCGCCTAGGAGCACCATAGTAACCTCTCTAACGAACCCCTATAGTACCGGGCTGGCAGGGAACTTGATCAGGAAAACGATACCGTATTTGCAGGTCTATTTCATTCCGTAATATTACCTTTACATTCTAGTAAAGAAACATTTTCCACGCCAACAGAGTTTCTAAGAAAGAATCCTGATCCGATTTCTTCCAGTTTTATCCCGCTTTATGATCTTAATACCATAAAAGGGATCGAAGCGGAATAACTTATGATGATCAGATTTTGCGTACAAAATCCCTACAACGTCCTTTGGTATTTTATAAGGAATTTCATCTGTCTACTACGAGTAACTTTGTATATTGTACGTCAGAATGTTTACAATTCCTGCCAATCTGTTCGATTTCATCGACAGTCAGGTCTTGAATACGCTTATTGTTTACGTTATCTGCTAGCCTGGTTGTAATTAAAGCCGGTGACAGTAGAAAACAATTCGTGCATCCAGATAATTAATAAGCTATTAAATAAATTGTAAGCGAACGGTGTATTTGCCTCCATTGATTGTAATAACTACACAATAAAATTATAATTATAACGTTGTAAAGGAATTAAATAGATGATCTTGAGTTATGGGTCTTCTGTGTTAAGTGTGGTTGTTATCTCGAAGTATGAGTGTCTCGATTCCTCCCCTGTGGATTTGAGCTCTTATTGTAATAATATAATACCATCTCGAAGTCATGGGTATGTTTCAATGAGATTTTCTAAGAACTTACCACTAAAGTGGAGATTAACAAACAGTTAAAGTTGTTAAGGACCAGATAAAGAGAGGTAACAGTGCGGTGAATATTCTAGTAAATGTCAAAGTCAAATAATTTATTTCAATTAGGCACATAAAAGGCACTTTTGAACGTCAAAATTTACAAAAAATTGCATTGATTCTATTCGCCCCTTCCAAAAGGTAGTTTTCGTACGGAGAGAATGTTAACGAAGATTTATAAATAACGCCAGAGATAATATGAGCAACGAAGAAACTTATTCCATATAAAATTCTTGTTATTTTTTTTTTCTATATCTACTGCAATTGCAAAAGGAATTATATGCAAGACCTTCTCGGACATAAGGACCAAAATGAAACTAACAAGATTTGAATGAGAAATTGGGTCCAGAAGCCACGTAACTTTCGACCGCTATGTATACTTAGGACCATATGTGGGAGTGCAGTTTACATCCGCATTATAAGTATGTATGTACATAACATATGAGTAAAATTTCCGGTCCATAATACATTTCCCGACTTCAACAGGTTGTTGATCCTAAATTAATATTTGTTCTTACTATCATGGCTTAATTTGTTAACAGTCAGTTATGAATTGGATCAAGCTGCTGTTCCGTAACTCAGTTACTCTTAGCAGCATTGAAGGCTTTCTGTCTTTCTCTGTCATTATCAGTAATTCATTAAATTTATCAATTTCTCATCTAATCCATTGACTCATGGTTTATTTATGTCTATTGCGATAAAAAAATATGTAAACTTGTTATTGCTCTTTCCATCGACCTAGCATCTCTAATCGGTACACATAAAAACGAAAGTTGTTCCGATAAGTTTTAATTAATTACTAAATGAATTAAAACAAAATGTTGGTGGTCACTATATAAAACAATTGAGCAGGCAATTTGTTTAGTCACCCATTTTACTAACTTTGTCGCACAAAGGTTTGCGTCAAATGAATAAATCATTTCATACGGCAGACCGCGATGAATAGATGTGAATATTGAGTGCGATATGCGCGTGCGTTCAATATTAAACAAATTGTGGTTTGTTTTTTTATGATTGCCTACAAAAAGTTACCATTCGTTCGATTGAGTCATCTTATTCAAATTATGTGAATTCTTGATTAATGTATTGCGCATGGTCTTCTTTTTCTTTAACTAAGCAATGATATTGGACTTAGAAAATATATAAATTATGTCTCATCCAAATTTCATCAAATCACTAGCTGCTCCAAATTTTTTGAACCAATTTTCTGACTTTATTTAATCTGTAAAGTCAAGAATCAACCAAACCACATCATAATTCTATTCAACTCAATTTTCATATTTTATGTATTGATCTCAACTAATCTAAAAGAGAATATTTAGTAGCAGATACAAATGGCTACAGTAAAATATAAATCCGCGTACCTAGGCAAAGTACAACTATCATTAAGTATTATTGGAATACATTTGCATTTTGAAACCAGGACTAGAGCTGCAACACGGCCAAAATAAATTGAACATCAGGTGTATTCAAATTGCAGTAGGCAGGCGTAAATATTTAAATCGGACGCATAAAACCACGTTAGGGTGGGTGCTGGGCGCCTACTCGTACTATCATCTGATGCACGCTCAGTCCATTTCCATAAAAGCCTCTTCAATCTCGCAAAACGTTTCGGGAATTTCAATTCACGCTTAGCGCTTTTTTTCCTTCCCTTTTCACGTAGATTTTTGCGTTGTAAATATTTAGCTGTGTTTAATTGTATTTCTAATTTCTATTGGCCGAATTTGTGCGCATTTGTTGCTTTTATCACCTTTTTCTCTGGTATAATTTGGAATTCCGTTTCAGTACGATCGTTTTTGTAGACTTCAAAATCGTCTCGCTTTTATTTTTTCTTTTCACGTAGGTATACTAATACAGAATTTTCTAAAAGCTCAGAAAAAAATTACGTTACATTTCCCAAACCTTTTCACAAAGTTAAGCCTATGAACGTTTATTAAATCATTCGTCCTTTTGAGAACATTACGACCTTCAAAAGACTTGAAGACGTAATGGAATACGTGGGTGCTCTGCTAAGCCTCTTAAGTTTGCTAACGAGAAAATATAACCGAGTCAAAGAGACATTTTCAACGAATAAAACATCGATATCTATAACGATTCGATTCCAAACTGGTTTCATTCCAAAGATAGACAATTCCACACTATTACATAAACACTCATTAATAATGTCACTGTTGTAAAGCGTAGTGCACACATGCGCTCGTTAACGATCGATTTATCGACCCGAGCTTTCGATTGTGTACATTTACCGTTAGATTCTTCGTGTGGATTTCTGTAATGATACATATTGATAACATATTTCCTTCGATTAGTTTTTTTTTTTTTTTTTTTCTAGTATGAAGGCAACGGTTAAATAACACTTTTTGCTAGAACTTTCACTTCTCATTACACGTAAAATATTACGTTATGTTTAAGATGTACCTAATAGAAAAAATATTGGTACTTAAAGTTTTCTTTGAGTAAAAACAACATGTTTCGCTTGAATGGCCAAGTGCACTGAGTAACGGAAACATTAAATGGACGCTATCATTTAAATCATATTATTAGTAATCGTAAAACAACAATGCAGTGTCACTGTCATGCTTTATGGAAATATAAATGTAAATTGTATGCTACCATTCATTCATAAACAATAACATCAATAGAAACTTTTCCTTTATTAGACTTCAATAGACTAGACTTCGTACAACTGCGAATATAAAACAGGCAGCCTTTTTCATTAATGATAATAACATAATTATCTGTAGTTATAATAATCTTTATTTTTAACGCACCTTCCAATAAAAGATATTATTCATAAAATAATTATATGCACTCTTAAAGAAAATTTAACTTAAAATAGACTCAAACGTTTCCGAGATCACATCGACTAAACAGCCAGACGAAAACCGTAACATTGTTCTATAATATGCAGTGATAATAGACGAATGTTTATCTTTTCCTACTCACACATGCTGTACCTTTGCACCGCGCTTCACGGAGCGTATCAAATCGCCATCGATGTTTAAGATCGAGTGCCAGTGTGTACTCGGTATGCGAGAGGTCACTGACCTCGCGCGATGCGGGCTCCAAATTCGGTAGTGAATGCCGTCGGGGACATTAATCGGACACTGCTTGGATCACTTGGGAATGAAGATGAGGCAAAAACCGAATGTTTGTACAGCCAGTTATTAAATCAAACTTAACGGAAACCGTGCCTACTTTGTCGGTTAAAACTTCCTTGTTTGTTAGCAATTCACTGCCTGTTAAGGATCTGCTAAAAATTAATGTAAAGCTTTAAAATATTTTGGTCAACCGTATCGGTCAGTTGTTTGGGATTTTTAACTCGGAAACCAGCTATAGTCCAGTTTCTAATATAAATCAGCGAACTTACGAATTGCTTTTATATTTGCTGCCTATAGATACCACAAATATTCAAGCCATGAATAAGATTATCAGTCAATATATTCCTAGAATTACCTACTCTGCTATCAACAACTGAACCAAGAGAATAAACAACCATTTCATGTGTCAAATTAGTGACAACGCTTAAAGTGACTTAATCGATTCGTCATGTCTTATCATTTAACTTGAATCGATTACACGATCGAGTACTGGTAATATCGAATTATGCCCTTCAACCAGTCTTGTTCTTACAGTAATTCTTAGAATGGTTATTTTACGCATGGGCGCAACAGCTCTCTGTTACGCCCTATTGCCTTTTATTTCGACATTTATGTACCGAATAAAATCTCTAAGAAATTCCTCGGTATTACTGTCATTTTGGCAATCAAACTAAATAATGCTCCCAAAATCAAAGCTGGTAGAAGAAGAAATGTTCATTTGTGAACATTTTAATGGATTTCCGCAACATTTAAAATTAATTTCCTAAATATTTTGACATCGTTAACGAGGACACTGCAGATAGATCCACTGCAATGGTAAACAAAAACGCTTTTAATCTTGAACGCGTTTTAAACGTTACGTAACATAAATAAATTAACTCGAATTAATGCTTCGACTCCATCATTAGCATAAACAACATGAATTTTAAATGACGAAATTTTACATCAGAATGTGAATTCCTATAGAAAGGGAAACCGAGAAATTAGATTACAGCTTCCCTCAGCGAATGAGATATTAATGTTCAAGACGGCATTACTGACAAAATTGCTTTGACCGCATTAATTCAACGGCTATAAAGTTACCTGTTGAGAGTCTCTAGAGACCCTTCAAAGGGATCTAGGGCAGGACTAAATTGTCTTACTTAAGTAGCACAAAGTAGCTACATCAAAGAACGGGAGACGAAACGATTTCGTCTGTTTATGTACTTGGAGTTTCGTCTAATACTTTACTACATGTTTTAGTTCGTTTACAAACCTATTCGAAATTTTACGAGTTTATAGCAGACGGGTCAGCATTTGATGACTTCTCACGATTATTGCTTTTGAAATCATTCGTCATGTGTTTACTTCGTTCTATTTACGAGAGCATTTCTGCTTACCTGTGCTAATGTTTTAGTGTCATATTGATGAATTGTTTTCGTTTCTTCTGTTCCAATGATAAATAGGTACATTCTCGTACTAAAATATCATGATGATTAATTGTTTCTGGCAAATGATCAAAGAACGTCGATGAAATATTTTGTCAGTCTGCAAAGAGCTAGTTCAAATCACGAGCATCGAAGAAATTAAAACCTTTATAATTGCTCTACAAACACTCAAGAATGTTTAAAATTCTAAACAACTGTTGATACAAATCCACTTAAAACCACAATTATTGACAAAACATATTTATCAACGAATGAATCATTTTATTATCGTACAGGTATTTATGATAAAGAAGTAGAACGCTCGATACACGTGATGACATACTTTTGTTAACATAACTTTTTTTTTCTTTTCCAGGTAATTAAGGACATTTGTAATCATGAGCTGAGCGTTGTACATACAACAGTAAGTTATAAGAGAAATTAATAAGAAACACTTATGAAAATTTCTTATTTTCTAATCAGTGAACATTCGACGGGTTCAAAATACATAGTATTAATTAAATTTCGTTGTTATTAAAGTTAACATGATTATGAGTTTAAACTTCTATTTGCATCTGCTTCACCCCGCTTTTAAAGTAATAACAATAAAGTTATCAACTGCAGGCTTGTTTGCAAAAGCGTCGCCGAAAATATTTTCTCTACGGCCACACTCAATGCATTTTTATCTACAGGACAAATTCGACCTTAAACAAATACAGAAAGTGCCTATTTTTAACTAAAGTCAAATAAACTAAGACAATTTAAACCTTAATTGAACAGAAATAGGGTTGCAATTTAATTACTCGCAGTAAAGTCACGCTGTCTAAGTCGAAAGTGTCGCAACCCGCCCTATCGAATGTCACAGACATGGCTCTGTTCACATAAAGTAGCTAAAATAAGTCCTCTGATGTCGCTGCTCTATGTAGGAAGTGCATCTATTTTATAGCGTCATAATATCCAGGACGGACAATCTACTTATCATTTTATTATATCGCTCATCAGTTTCATCTGTTCATAAACACTACTTACTACAGGGTTACGATTCTGATGATCTTTCGAATGATCTAATTCTTGGTATGAATACTTGAATAGTTTGATTTCCTGGAGTGTTTCTCTTAACGAGTTAGTGACTAAAGGCGGCATAGAATCTCAAGTCCAGAATGTCATTTTCACAAAAACTAGTTCAATTATTCTTTCATTCTCGTTACAAGTCTGGAGGTTGTTCCACTTGGGAGTATCTTTTTTGCTAGAGCAGTTTGTTCTTGTTTCATTGAGCTTCGTTACAGAGGCAAGCAATATGTTTGGCTGGAGATTGTTCGGAATGAGATATATGGTTTGTTACTTCACGTGAGGAACTCATTACTTTCACATTGATGTATTTACATCATTGGATAGAGAGAGTTGGGATTTAATTCAATACGTTTTCCAAGCTTATCAGTATATCCAAGTACTTCTCAATGCTTTTGTATTTAAATTTTCTTTGTCACCTTTTCGGCAAACTTCAAATATTATATTTATCAACTTAACTAAATAGGAAGCGGAAATGGCACCAAATATATTTCACGGAATGGCACAGGTAGACGCAAAGGTTGCTAGGGTTCAGACTGCCTCAGGCAAGACACGACGAGTAAGAATGTATGTAATTGCTGCAAGCCACACCTCTTCAGTTACCAGTAAATCAAGAAAGTGAATCGTTCCATTTCCCTGACCGACTATAAAATAATGTAGGTGCTTAGAAAATGGGGGTACTTGAGCCAAAAAAATTGAAGTATTCCTAAGTTAGAAGGATATAAAATTTTACACATAGAAGATTAACTCGTTTGATTTACTTGATCAATTCGTTTAACATGACTTATAATTTAATTGAAGCAATTAAAGTTGCAACAACATGCACAAGTTGCCTGATTAACCTAATCTGTATCTTGATCATTTTGCATCAATTAAATCAGAAATTCTTATTCATGATGAAGAACTGGTACCTCATAAACCTTTGTGCTTCGTAAACCGTCCGTTATGAAATCTAGCTTTAATAAAAAGAGGTCAATAGTCTTCTCATTATTATGTAAAATCTCATTGTGTCCCAAATCCCAAAGGATGGCTCACTGGTCGAGTTTGAAAGGAAGTTTTATTCGCCCATCCCATCCCGTAGGCCGGACAGTTGACATATTGAGAGACGAACTCCAACCTTCGTTCAATATTTACTCAGTGGGATAACATTCTTTTCCGTAAAAAGTGTGTATATCTATCTCACAGTTTTGGTGGACATTTTTCATTGTAATACCTGACAGGGGAAACATATTTCAGTCATACAGTACGCGGATATGAACGAATTTATAAAATTGAATTTTTCGATAAATGAATATTCTCTCTTGTGTTTGTCATTGGCATGCCATTTCCATCACGCCGAGTGTTATTGTTTATCTTTTATAATTATTTATAGTATCGTTTGCTGGTGTCATATTGACATGACGTCGGAATCGGAAAATCAACAGTTTTACTGAAATGTTTTGTGGATTGGCTTTAACAATATCAACCCATTTCAAGCTACAGCCCAGCAAACTATCGAAAAACTTCGTACATTATATTTACCAAGAAACTAGAATCACATATTCTCAATAACATCAAAAGATTCTGAATTAGTTTCGGGCTATCGATCCCGTCAAATTTCTTTGTACCGTCCCCTATAGCCCGAAGGTCTGTAACCCCTTGTATCCATTTGACGAGAACCTCTGTACACATCGTGCCTTTGCAATCTATTTGTAAGAAGATGACTATATAATTCTCCCCCAGTAAGAAGCGACGCGGCGTTTTTCATTCCCTTCAGGGCACCCCTAGATGGATTACGGTGTGTGTTTCGTTCAAATGAGGACTGTTTATTTCAATTCCTTAATTAATAAAAACACGGGATTTGCTTTTAGATACCGATCCTTCGCAGACAGGTGTGTCGTCCATATAATTAGTTTTTATGCCTACTTTACTGTAAAATATCTCATTGCTGAAAATAACATCATTCAGTTGAAAATTGGGACTGATCTGGTAGATCAGATCAGTCAGTGAACTAAATATGACTTTGAAAAACTTTTTACCTTACGTTATCTATCCTTCACCACGTAAAAGCACTTAGTTTAGCTTTCAATACACAAAGAAGCTTTAAGCTTTTAAAAGCTCTATTAAGACTGACAGGCGAATTGCACAACCTAATGACCGTCTAGTATTTAAAATGCAAATTAAGCTATTATAAAGTAGTTAATTACGGTATTAATAAATATTTTTCCATAATGTTCGACGCCTACAAGACGATTTGCATCCAATCGTGCAACATAATCACCTACGCATGTCTTTGTTTACTTTGTATTACAAACAGTCACACAATGTGTGAGAGTTGAACGATTTGTTTACTATTCTCGTCATCGGTAGCCTCTTGTGTGTTATCCTGTGTACTTACAACGATTTCTGTAACAGGAAGTTTAGTAAAGACATGAATGGAGAATTATTATGAGTATGAAGATCAAGACTGATTCATAATATAATTTAATGGTTTATCCGTATAGGTATGCGTATCGCGTTGGATTTCTGTAATTCTATACCATAAAGAAGCTAATATAAAGCTTTGAAGACAAATGGTAAATTGGAGCAAATCGACATTGATTTAAAGTAGGGTTGGAAAAATCACATTTTTTTGCAATAAATCAAAAATAATTATGTTTTTACAAAAAATCCAAAAGATCGTGATTTTTTCGTTTTTTTTGCTTGTGCCTTAAAAATCCACTTAAAATAGTGCTTTGAGCCAAACACGCTTTTGTTTGACAGCGGCTGGGGGATTTCCCTTGCTTTGTTTTGTTTAATAACACTTGAGTTCGGTTTGGATTACTTCAATAAAATAATTAAAAATGCCGGTGGGAGAAAGAAGGATGCCATCAAATAGTTTCTTTTTGAGTATTCTAAAATCAGGAGCAGATTAAGAACGGGAAAAGCTGGAAACTTGGCAATCTAACAAAAAAATATTTTTACATACATTTGTATGCGTCTATCCTTTATCTAAAATTAAGAATTTTAATTTGTGTTAGAAATAGGAAAGAAATAAACCAATTTGATTTAATCAATGATTTTTATTGAAGAAATAACTTGATTTAAATCAAAATGATTTAATCATACCAACCCTGATTTAAAGAGCTTCTTGTTAAACCATAGGTAACATAATTATTTTATTCGGTAATCAGATTTGGATTTAGATAGATCCAATGAGTAGAAGAATATTTTCGTGTTCTTTCAGGGTGCTTAAGTAACTGACTTATTAAGTCAATAATTTTCCGATTCACTAGACGTTCCTTGCAGACGGACTTATCGACTAATTCCCACAATTTATTTGTCTAGCTATTAGTCCGTTCTTCGAAGAAGTCTTATATTTTTCTATAGTATTAGCCTCTAGCTAGACTATTCAGTAATTCAGCAAATATTGCAGATATAATGGTAACTCCACAACAAAGGACAAAATTTCGAAATAATTTTACAAAAATACTTCATAATTATGAACTTAAAACGTATGGGAAAACTGTGAACCATAACAATACCATAAGCACATACCTGCATATTTTACCAACAACAGTCCTTACTATTGTTACATTCAAGCATAACATGCAAACAGTGGGTCAAGTTATTTTCGCGAACGACTCGAGCAAAAAATCTCGACGGAAACTCATGGAGGAGATCGTAAACGAGACAAGTGAGAAACAATGTTTATACTTACGGTCGTTCACCATTGTATGGCGTTAATGTGGGTCGATGGTACATACGAGTTCGTCTGTGCTGCATGTCGGGCGACTCTTGCGCATAGCGTGATCAGGCGTTTGTTTTTCAAAGAAATTGTTAATCATTGCTACTTATTTTTTTATTTTCGTACATTTAGATACAACATAATTATAATTTGAGTACAAAGGTACTGCTTTTTTCCCAAGAAAATTCTTCCAGCAGACCTGCGAAACGAGACGAGAAGAGAAGTGAGTGTTTGATTAAATTACTTAAATAAAAAACTAGTACCTGGTCGACAGAGCTCCGCTCGGGTGAAAATAAATAAACATATCGTCCGGATATACCAACTTAGTATCACATTCCCGAGGCGGTGAAAATAGAGAAAACGAATTTTCCCATAAATATAAAAAAAAAAACATTATGGACCAAATAATTGTTAACATTTAATAAACCTGCCAAACTGCGTGACAGTTTGTCGGCAGGATTAGCACTCGTCTTAAAACATTTGGTAATTAATCTAATTAAACATCAGGAGATAGGTACAAATAGTATACGGATATATATATAAGGTATATGAGATCTAGCTAGATCGATTTTTCGACCCCGTAAAGAGCCGTTATCGAGAGGGTGATTACAAATATATAATATAAATATTGTTCATTTAATAGTATAGGATAGGATGTATTAAAAAAAAGGTTGTAGCTGATTGAGAACACTGAAAAACCCTTCAATACCGTTATAGGAATAACTTACCTACTTACTACTCGGTAGATTCTTTAACTTTCCCTTGTTATGGCGAAAAAAAGAATTAAAGTACTTATTCCTTTTCGAATTTGTATCCTTTTCTGTCTCTTTCTTTTGAATTTTTAGTTTACAGTATGTCAAATTCCCAGCATGAGCCATAAAAGCTGACCCATATCTCAAGTAGGCTATCATCTTTCTTAATTCTTACAACTAAAATAGGTATTTTGATAACGGTCAAAATGTTAACGTTGTACAACTCTTTCGAGTCGTATACCTTATTTGAAGAAAAATGCATATCAGCTGTTTACTATCTGTTTTAGATCGTAAAAGTTAATTACGTGATTGCTTTTTGTTATTAATTTATTGGTTGGTTGGTTTATAAAACGGCTCAGTGGGTCAGATTACCTAATAGATGCAATGTAGAGATTTATGTTTCTCTTTTATTCTGTCAGTACAGTAGATTTACTATAGTCTCGTTTTAGCTTGTCAATAGCGGTCATTGCCCTATGCCTAATATCTCTCCGTAGAACCCAAACAATAAATTCTGTGTCTATTTGAAATAAAAAATGCTAGAAAATGTAGGTGGGTCAAGGACCGCTATTGCCATGCTAAAACGCGGCATCGATAGCATAACATCGTATTTCTGTGCAGTTTAATAAATAAGAATTGCTTTCAGTCCTTCATTAAACTAAAACAAGTCACAATGTGAAGGAAGTTTACGTAAATATCGTAACTAATAGAATAAATGCGAAAGTGAGTTTGTTTGTTACGCTTTAACGCTAAAACGGCTGAATAGATGTGGATGAAATTGGCACATGGGTAGACCATGACCTGGGTTAGGACTTAGATACTTTTTATCCCAATATTCCCACGGGATCGCGATTTATGCGGCTGAAACCGTGGGGCGCAGCTAGTATATGTATAAGGAAAACATTGCCTCAATGTCTTAATACGCGCCTCACACAATTTACTCTGTTTATTTACTCTGGCACCCTTCTAAGCAATAAAACTGTCATACTGGCAGACTTACGACTGTTTTCTTAAAACTCTTCCGTATTATAGAAATTATAAAAACATGCTTTATTCTACTAGATAATGCATAAATCACTTGAAGAGCCGTAAAAGTTTACATCCAACAAATTATAATGTTTATGTTATTTAATACGCTGCTAAATGGAGAACGGATGTAAAATAAACACCCTGTATACGTTTAAAGTTTAGTTGATCGATTTATTCGCTTTATTATAGCAATTATGTTGTTGTTGCACAATTAACGGGTTCGCGTTCGTGTATAAAATCTTGTTTTATATATTTTACTGGGTGTGGCAGAATAACGTATTATGTGTAGATATTTTTTATCGTCTCGAGTGTGTGTGAGTGTGTGTGTGTGTGTGTGTGTGTTTGTGTGTGTGTGTGTTTTGATGTAGGTTAATAACCTTTGCAAAATTTTGATGACACAAAAACCTTGTAAGTGGCTACAAATTATTTAGCGAAATAATTAGGCAGATTATTTTGTATTTACCGAAAAAAATCACCAAGACATCGTGAGGAAACCGGCATGACTGAGAGATATTTCTCGACGGCATGTGAAGCCAAGTCGCGGCTTAGAACTCTGACACCAGGTTAGTCGCTAACCACAAAAAAGAAGTAGACCAAAAAAATAGTGTGTATAATGTTGAGTCTAATGCAGAAGTATCTCCATTTTTCATACAGCAAATAAAAATGTGTAGCGAAGCGTTGAAATACATAACAAACAAACATAACAGCAGCCATTTTGTTCTTGAAACAAACACGCCATAGGAATAAAAACCTTAACTCGTTAACAAACATTCTAATTTTCTTTACAAACAAAAGTTTTTAAAGAATTTTCTATGGTTTTTTGTCAATCTGAATTCAACTTAGTTCAGTGCACACAAAGTTGATAGTTGTATGTTTACTTATTACCATAATGGGTTAAGTACCTAATAAAACATTATTTACACTTTATTGTATGCTTTGTCATTGCACCGTAACTAAACTATACTTGAATGTAAATACCTGACCTACTCAGGTGTTTAATTTATATATATTTTGTTGTAACCTTGTTTTAACAGTAGTCTACAGTTTAAATTAAACAGGTTTGACAGATAAAATGCATGTTAACCTTGGTATACGTTGTGATATTTTTTGTTATAAATACCAGCGTTTAGTAACTGTAAAATGTGTATTTATTACTAGAATACCTACTTATTTGTTATTGAAGGCTGAATTAAAAAAAATAGCAATCTTTGTTACCTACTTCAATCTTAAAAAAACCGGCCAAGTGTATGTCGGACTAAACACAATGAAGGTTTCCGCAGTTGGGATGAATTTATCCCAAAAACAAACTTTGTAGTTCAAAAACATGTTCTCCCATACGGAATGTATGGGAAAACATGTTTTTTGCAACTTTAAATATAAGTTGGTCGATTATTACTTGTTAACTTGTAGAGCCTACTTAGCTGTGATAGTTTTCCTTTTAATTTCGTTATATAAACTACTGGTGTGATGTTTTTCACACATCCAAAACCAACCATTTAGCCTACAGGGGGGAACACTTGACTCTAATAAAAATTAGCACTTTAAAGCTTAATATTTCGCAAACGGATCTCTGAATCCAAAAATAGTTTTCACACACTCACAATTTTTTTGAAGGACCTTTCCAACGATACCCCACTTACGTGTATCCTACGGTACCCTAAAACAAACTTTTTTTCTTAATTTTATTTTACCACTTTGTCGGCGTGATTAATAACTTAATAAGTATACCCATGCCCATGCATTACAGCTTCCTAGTACTAAGAGTCTCGGAGCTAGACCGCGGACAGACATACAGACAGACAGACGGACGTGGCGAAACTATAAGGGTTCCTTGTTTACTTCGTGACCCTAAAAATGTTGAAGTAATAAACATAACGTCTATTTTCACTCAATATTCTCTTTTTATTGCCTAATTTAATATTATTTAGAACTAGGATACAAATAAAGTAAGTAATCAGTGCTCTTCCTTGGTAAGTTAGGCGAAGGAACTTACAAATCACGTACACAACACTTCCAAAATTAAATTGAATACAGCTTGGCAAAAATGTCTTTTATGTCGACCTGCACGCGTAGCACTGCACGCGACCTGCTTATCTGTCATTTTGTCTATTCTTCCGTCGACAAAACCCGATTCTACGGTGGTCATGCTACGGTAGAGGCTAAAAACTAAAAAGGTGGTAAAGTCTAAACAAACCATAGATGTATTATTACAACTAGTAGATAAATACAAAAAATAATAAAATAAGAATGATGTGAAGTGAAGTTCTTACTACGAGGTTCTTAGTTAACGTACTTCACTTCTGCGCAAGTACTTTTCATTTCATTGTAGATCTAAACCTATCGACATTACTTTCATGATAGTATACCTACCTATTTTTATTTCATTTTATTCTAATCATTCGATTTCCATATGTACGTTAATTAAAACTTCACACAGGGGTACGTACCCCTGTGTAAAATTTTAATTAATACACATGTCGATTACGCTGGCAATTTTTATTTTCTCATTTTTCACTAACAACCACCGGAAAAACAAGCGGAAAACTAGAAATAAAATAAATAACTTCTTCCTCTTCCTATTTTCCGAGCAATAATTTTTGACACACGCAGTTTGGAATATTTGCATTTCGTATCAAACTTGTACCGTTATATTACAGTGGGGAGTTCAAAGTTAGTTATTCCATTGGTTAGCGACTTTGCAGACACTCACTGTATGTATAAAACTTTGCGTAACTTTACAGGATTAAATGTTATATTGCTAAGCAATATTAATGGGTGAATAAATAATAGTACACCATTTACTTCGATTGAAATTGGTTTTCCTTCATAAATTTTACACGATACAAAACTTAGAATACACATATCGCAGTCACACCATTTCACTCTAATCGTAGCAACTTCAAGCTCAGCTGCAGCTTACAACCCACTGCCCAGTTACCCGACGCCCTTTCGCTTGAATCGTCAACACATTCCCGTCCATTTCCTATCTCTACCTACCAAGCTACCTGCTATGCAGACATCCTTTGTGGTCGCAGATGTCGCCTCGAGCCTGAAATTCTGCTGACAGCTAGCCGCTTTTATATTTAGGTACTATCTACTCTATCTACCTCGGTTTGACGATAGAATTTCCGATATTGGAGGTATTTGTTAGGCTTTGTATCATCGAAAACGTGTAAAGCGATCCTTTGAAAGGCTCTTATTTGACGTGGATGATAATAAATCGCTTTATTCACTTTTCTAGATATATTTATAAAGAGCTTTTGTCTTAAGGATTAGAAAATAGTATATAGTGAAAATAGTGCGACTACATATGTCTCTTTTTTATTAAACCCTGTTGTTTTATGATGTATTATGCAGCTTCAACTCCATCGCCACAAAATACTTAATTTTTATTCAATTTAATTTCTTGGAAATTTCGTCAGAGATAATGGATCAAGAACTTATTCTACCTATTTGCGAGTATTTATGTATTTCCATTATGTTTCTGCTAAATGGACAGGAATAAACCCAGTAAATATCGTGAGTTATGTAATTTTGGCTAAATGTCAATGTTGCTGCAATTGGATATAAAACCTTTTTAATTGAAATGCAATGCTTTTCTTGAATTCAGTTCAAGTTGATCAACAATATTGTTTTAAATAGGGTAAAGCTTACGAAACCATGAAATGTTGCCCTCTTATAGCGTCGATTATATTCAATTTGAATCAAAATAAGGCCTATAATGTATATGGTGCTTGATTGGTACTTGATTAATGAATTTCCAACCCGTACCCTAATTGCGTAATACAACACAATCTGTTTCGATTTGAAACAGATTGCTAATCCATTGTTTCATAAGTTGGAAAAAAAAATCTGCTCAACAACGTAAATAACGCAATAAATATTGTTGAACTGTCAAAAGGAAACAAATTAGGCATAATTGTTTACGAAAATAAGGTACGCAATTAGGGTACTGGAGACAAATCTCTTTCGATATAATAGAACGTCAAATATTTAACAAACGGCAACAACTTTACGAGTTAAAATCATGCTGCATTTTCTGATAATGCTGCAGAAGGTACCAAATAACATCGGATTACAACACATGTGGCAAATGAAATCAAAATTTGAATTCTTGAATTCTATAAAGATAGGGGAGAATCACCCATAAAAATTCTATTGCCACGCTTAAAATCACAATTTGACTAGAAATTGTTTTCAATAAAAACTATAAAAGCGTATAATGTCTCACGCTGGAGTGTGGTTTGGAATACATTTCATAATGTAACGTTATTCACCAGACGTGATAAAGGTCGCCTACATTACCAAACATTACCATTTTCTTTAAGTAAAAGTTTAGAGTGCTTTTATTTCTTTTATTTAAAAATGTATTAGCATTTCATTGTGAAAATGATAGTGTGAATCGCAAAAGTTTATTTCTTGTCTTCTATTTTTACTTCATTAGACTACCGGTCTTATAATTCGTCAGCTAAAATTTATTCTTCACAATATGGTCGATTTAAAAAAAATAGTTTTCTTTGTTAGAGTAGAGAAATACTTAAGAAACGGTGGATAAATTCTGTAAAAGATGATATGGCTAGAAATTAGCAACAAGATAAATACTGAAATGGTTGCTGACAGACGTAACAATGAAGATGTTAATCTGAACCCTTCCCAAATAAATAGAGTTCAGAGCAGGAGGCTGACGATTTTTGGTCATGGGAAATATATATCAGTCTGAATTAACATTGTCGTAAAAGTTATAATGCAAAACAATTATTGCCTAAATAGCTGCTGAAGAGCTGATTTAGAATTAATCAACAGTGAAATGATGATAACTGTAATGAAAACCATTGTGGACAGTAAATTATTATCGACTGTAACAAATTAGACTCATTAGTGTCTTAATTGACCCTATAACGAATTAAATCGATTGGGAAACATTACCTATATACACACAGTAGTGAACTACATTTACTATCATAATTTAAAATTTGATATACAGATCAGATAGCACAGATTAAACTAAATGTAGGTACACTGGCAGTTACTTACCTACATGTATTAAGAAACAAATTATGATAAAGATATTAGACTCGAATGAACTAATCGGAATAAATTAAAAGCTCAATATTAATTATGAACAAGGAACGCTACAAATCCAAAACAGACGTTTAGGTATATTAGCTACCACACGTGACTATCAATCCATAATATCTCTTGATAGCTCTTGTAATCTTGAAAATTAATTTGTTTTAATACCACTGTCACCACAAAAGCCCAAAATATCAAGTATCGACAGGTCTTCACAACGAGATTCCAAATCAACCATTTTTTTAATCGATTCAAAATCGAATAGTTTTGCATTAGCCTATCGGGTATGTGCATATATGACAGGCGGCCTCGCTCGCGGTTGCCAAACATGATGTTTGCGGTCGCGTCGCTCTACTAATCTTCAAGGTGATTGGCTATGAAATTAGCGCACTTGTTGCATCGATAATTAACGCTCATTCATAAAGATAACAGTACGTAATCGTTCATTATGTTTTTAGTAAGTGCGTGCGGGAGTCTGAATTGGTACTGACAGTTTGAGAGGAGATAACAATGTGGACTAGCATAATTTACAAGCTTCAATGAGTGTTTTACAGAGATTTCTTTTAATAATGACATCAGTGTCCTGATATCATCTAAGTGTAATAAAAATATTAGGCTCCGTATTTAATTCACGTGGTTTTTTGGAACGAAGTTCTTTAACGCGGCTTGTAAAATTTCAGAAATCGTCACGCTAAAAAGTGTTAATACTTGCGACTGTCTTCTTCTAATTCAAAAAGAAAGAAAGAGAGATAAACAGAAAGAACGCCGGCAGAAAAAAAACAAAAGAAAAGAGTAAAGTGATTAGTGTCGTGGGATAAAATTGTACATTGTTATTGTAATATTGTGTGCCCGAGTACACTGCATGTCGGAGAAAGAGAGTGAGTGTGAATTCGGTCAAAATGAAAATCCAAGATGGCGGTTCAAAAAATTTTCAATTTTTTCATTATGGGAATCGTTTTCATGGTTTTCAAGGGTGCATTAGCCGATAGTGGGGTGGAATTATAAATCCAAGATGGTAACTCTGAAAATTTTCAAATTTTTCATCATGGGTATCGTTTTCATGGTTTTCGAAGGTGTTAAATCCGATAGTGGGGTCGACATGTAAATCTAAGATGGCGGCTTCAAAAATTATCAAGTTTTTTGTCATAGGTGTCGTTTTCATAGTTTTTGAGGGTACTAAAGCCAATAGTGAGGTCAAAATGTAAATCTATGATGGCGGCTTTGATTGTTTTTTTAAATTTTCATCTTGGGTATCGTTTAATGGTTTTCGAGGGTGCTAAAGCCGATATGGGAGAAAGAACTTCGTTCCTGACGGGGGTCCCCTGACCGCATTTTGGGATACATTCCAGCGCCAATTTTGACGAATGGTATCCTAACTAAATTTCTGTGAAACTTATTTCAAAGTCTGTATGCAATAAGTAATGTAGTTTCCGAGAAATTCTATCGCAGTGAGTATAAACCTAGATTTTGTAACATAAACAAAATTTTTAACAACTAGATGACCTAAAAAACAATCTAGCACTAAAGAGCTCTGTAAATCTACATTCAAGCTTCGCAGTAACAAACCTGCAAACGTTTTTAACACAGACGTTTATTTTACGAGATTCCAAGAGGAGACATAGCGTGTAATAAAAAATGCGTCCATTTTATAAATCTGCTCAGTCGTCGGGTTTTTTTTACTTTATCTACAGACACAGCCTATCGTAAAATATTCAGGCGAGACGAGTCTGCCTCCAGTGAGACAACTAGACAGTTCCTAAATTTATTTAACTGTAGTTTAATTTATCACAAGAACGTTAATTATTAATATTTCACGGTTGGATATTAATATTTTTTTAATTGGTTATGTTAATTTTAATTTATTATTGGATATCTTGAATATATAGACGCTTTTTAAGACTGTGCGTTTTTGTGTAGTTGCAGCAAGAGTTGCTGAGATGGCGAATGAGAATTTTGACGAGAGACATGTTACAAAAGAAACAGTAACATACAACCCAGCTACAAAGAATCTTAATCACGAATATGACACGAAACTATAGTTCAAATAAATCAAACTTAACTACGCGTTAAGAAATTGAAACAAACATTACAAGTAATTTAATATAACAAAGTGAAACCTTACCGCATTGTTTCATTCACTTAGTTTTTCACATGTTCCGCTACACTAAAACGTTCTGCTTAGTACAATAACCTCTCCACATATTCTGTAGTCCATTATTATTTGCAAATGCTACTATATTATGGCTTATTATATTACTTCAGATATAATTTAATTATAGTGTCACCATCTCATTCTCTTATTTGTTTTGTAAATTTACCTGGAGTCCTTGGTCTTTCTTATTCGTCATTGATATCAGGATTAAAATATAGTATTTATAACATCCTCCCTATATGTGCGTGCTTGCTATAGCCATCTTTACGAATTTCAATCGAATTTTGATATCAATACGGCTATAGGTACCTACTATATTTTCGGAATTCAGTTTTGTTAAACACGGTACACATGGAATCTGTATGATAGAAAATAGCATATATGGTAACACTGTCTATGTAAGAAAGTTTACACTATATCCTATGCGTAGATATGTATGCGTGTACCACGAATTCAGATAGTTCAATTACAAACACATATATGTTTTCGTCATGAAATTGAAATCCCACTAATATTAGATATTGATGCAAATTTGATGATGTTAGGTGATTGATGTTAGCTGAACTTATATCAAAGGCTTACAAACGTAGGATGTATCTTAGTCATCTTTAGGACTGATAAACAGCGATAAATAAACGAGCAAAATAAATGTTTACTTAAACTTCGAGAATATCTTCATCACGATATCTTCCCACTATTCATAATATTTGAAGTCAACTTCTCTAGAACGTTGATGACCGTAATAATCCCGTTGAAATGGAATTCCTTTGAATCTATTCGCAGCCGTTCAGTTATTTAGCTACCAGAGGAAATATTTGTCGGATAATTCCTTCATCTGAAGTATTGAGAATCTAATTTATCTTGTAGAGAATTTCTGACTTTTTATAGATCTTCAATTTTTATTTTTGTGGTTAGCGAGATTTTTGATAGATAGATTAACGAAAAATGAAATAGGGTTTCATAAGAAAAACCAAAATATTCCACCATAGTCTGAGTTTCTTTTCGTTCTGTGCTTCGAGCAATCCAATTGCATATTTTTGAACATGCATTTCTAGCTCATCATCCCAATTTATTTGAAGTCCACCCAGCACACCCTTTTCTTCCAGACATCTCTATCAGCAGTCATCTAAGAGTATTTTTTGCCATTTTTATTAATTTCGCTTGGTTCCTGGATATATTTTCTATTCCTGCAAATTATCCTAACTATTCCTATAACTTTAACAGACAAATATTTGATATCATTTGTTTGTAACTGGTCACCGTTAACCACAAGTAACGTGATCTAACATACGTTTCCTAATATTTGAAAGCCATAGCGGTGGCGACACGGTCGGCTACTCCGGACATTACCCGAAGGGTGCCACCTGGCTGCAACGGTGCGTGCCCACGACTTGTGGTATATTACCATAGGCACGGGAAGTTGATGATCGATCGCCGTTTTAATCGGAAACGTGCTGTTAGTACTGGCTGTCTTACTTTCCATATTGTTCCGGAGCTTTTGTTTCTTTGTAACACGATACAATATTATGGTGTCATAGTCAGAATCAACCACTAGATGTGTATATAGGGTGGAACCCAAGTTGATCTCAAAGACTTTTTTAATCCTTATTAGAAACAGTATCGATTGGAATCAAAAAAGTTTTTGTAAAAATTACTTTTTTTCTTGTTGGCCGGAAATTTTTAAGATAATCTATGAATTATGCAGTTTGCGATTAAAAAATGAATCCCAGTCTATTATGAAAGTTTTTCTGTAGCTGCAACGGTTAAGGTAACTGCACTTACTGCCCCATCACAAAAAACAACCTTGTATGACTATCCCATAGAATTAGAATAAGCATACTACTTTTTGGGATGACATGAATTTATCTACAACATATTGTTCTTCTTCAAAACGGTTTTTCTTAGCATGATCTTCTCCTAATTCAGTGGTTTTCAATCGCTTTTTTCAAATGACTTCAATATTGATGTATCTAATTCTATCATTATTTAAAATTAATGGCGGCTTCCAACATAATACTAATCCAATATACACGGCAACGTTACTATCATTAGTAGCTGCCATAAAGAAATGATCTAATCCTACATTAAATTTACTTGATACGTTTCGATGACACATAATAGTATTATTGTGTACTGTATACAGTTTAATGAAATCATCAATTCTTATCCATATGTGTTGTAAACTAGATGCTACATGTGTGTCACACACATTAAGGAATAATATAATTACTTCTACTGTGTTTCATTTGACCCAGTTATCGTTATTATTAATAGTCTAGATATATGTATCGATCATTGCCACCCGGGCATTGGCATTAAGCCGTAACAGACTATATATTTTCAAATTCATCTGTTAGTACATCGGTAGACATTGCGTGAGTGCGTCTCGGTAGTCGCACGCTCTTATTTTTTCCTGAAAAAAATTCTGGTTTGTTGATAATCGTCTTTATTGCGTAGTAAAAGAGTCTATTGTGACTGCAGAGTTAAAATTGTTGCCAGTCTCGCCTAATTACTCGACGGTGACGAATGGAAGCAACGTAGCGTGCGAAATTCCTATGAAATCTTCAATGTTCACTGTTTCAGTCCATAGTCTAGTGTAACGCTTTCAACTTGGTATACCTATCCTGCCGTGAAAACTTCAGTTATGTGCGAATTTCGTGGTTGATTCTCATCAGTACATTGTTTTATAACCGGATTTTGGTTCGCGACTCTCTTGACATCACTCAGGTATGTCGACTCAAAGTTTTGATTGTGTAACCACCAAATCTTCAACTAACTTTGTTATATTGACTCTAACTTCTATTGGCGCTTATAAAATCTTACTATTTCCCAGATTTCGTAAAAAAAACTTTCAAACTTACGACTTGTATGCAAATGTTAGTATTGGAGATAAATATCCTACTACTGAGTATTATGAGTATTCTTTGCACGTGGTATCTGCGGCTGAGTTAAAGGATTTTATAACAAACACAAAACCTCAGATTATTAATTATTCTCGGTATTAATCTACGTGATCAGAGGCTCGTGTTGTACAGTTTGTTTCTGCAAAGTCTTTTAACAGACGATCAACTGTTTTGTTGTGTCTACAAGGGACAATTTATTTTGTATTTTGTCTACAGCCAAAGAAGTAAAGTCCAGTCATATTTTTAAGCATCGATTAAACGTATTAGTCACTTATCGATCATGCTGATGCGTCCAGTTGTTGACTGGAAGCCGACCCCAATATTGTTGGGAAAAGGCTAGGCAGATTGATCGATCATGCGTCTGAAAACAAAAAAGTGTGACTTGAATATAGTAAGGTGGCGTGAATTTTTAAACAAAACTGTAAGTCATTATCTGTAATCAGCTATCGAACGATAATTTACTCCAACCTAAGCGCCACTGACTCATAATTCAGCCCCACATGTTATCTATCCAATAAACTATCAGCCACGTATTTACTAGAGATGGGCCGACTAGTCGGTTGCAAAAGGACCAACAGTCGTTCAAACCGATCATTATTTTCAGTTGTGTTCGGGTTTCAGTTCGATTGAAAACCGAAATTGGCATTAGTTTTTTTTTTTCTTGATTTAAGGTCAATTAGACTAGACTAGACTACATTACTAACTGTAAGGCAAATCCGGGAAAAAAATAATCTTAAGTAATATTATAATAAAGAGAAAAGATTTGTTATTTTTTTGTATGTTTGTTTGTAATGAATAAACTCAAAGACTACTGAATCGATTTAAAAAATTATTTCACCAGTAGAATGCTATATTATCACTAAGTAACTAACATAGGCTATAATTTATAAAAATAACTCGCGGGCGAAGCCTCTGACGGAAGCTAATTAACAATAAAGGTTACGATTTCATTTCAATCACCCTATTTTTAAATATAGAAATATGGAGAAAGTAAAGAGCCGACTAGTCGGCGCTTTCTGGTCGATTAGTTGCCGACTAAAGTCGGCACATCCCTAGTATTTACTAAAGCATTGCACCTTACGAAGGCCATTAGTGTCCTTTATCGTGTTATTGCAAGTCTCATTACGGGGACTCGTTAGTCATATGCCAGTGACATCGACCGGCTGACGGATGCCGGCCAGCTTTGAGGGCCTAATAGATTGCGCAGCCTTGTCTCATGTGATCATCTCTTGTCATATGAAGTTTGTTGTGACGATGTATGGGGGCGTTTTGATGGAATTTGTAAGGCATGAATTTTAATTAAACTTGCGTTTGATGCTTTTTTGCATCGACAATTTTTGAAGTGAAAACTTCTTTAGGCGCGTTGGGCATTTTTGAGATGGGACTAAACCATTGATTTCGCAACACTGTGACGACACCTATTTTTGTAAATGCGATTGTGCTTTTTATTTAGGTAAGGTTACGGACCAATGTTCTATACAAGTATTTTTCTTCCACCAAGGCGATCTTGTTCAAGTTTTCACTTCTGTCGGCATTCCCGGAGTGCCACTGTTTTTTTTTATCAATATTGTATGATGACGATTTATTAGAGTAGTATGGACATTGTACGTATGGTACGTGTTTGTAGGTCGATGCAACATGTCTTTTTGTTCAAGGGTAGGAGAATGATAATGATGATTGTACCATACTACAATTCCCAAAATATGATGTTGCTTTGCGAATAAAAACTTTAGCTTATCGTTAATTTTTCATATGTACAGCCACCACGTTATCTATTAAAGTAGAATATGTTTAGATAGTCGATAGTGACTCATATGTATAAAGCCGAGTCTCCTGCGCGTGTTTTTACACAAAAACATTGCAACAAAGAAGCGTGGCCATACACATTTGTGTATGCAAACACGATGTTTTGTATGAAAGCAAATGTTTATATGTAAGGTTTTTTGTGTAATGTTTCGAAAAAATACGCAAAGGAGAAGTGGCTTAAGAGAGAGATTGTTTTGAAAACACAAGAGACCTTAATGTAAACGTAAATAATAAGCCTTTAGATAAAATTACCAGCCCTTGTTAATACGAAGGTGTGGGTGCTAATCGCATAATGTGGAAGCCGTATCAATGTTTCCAATGCCAATTTAAATGTTTGAACGTCAGTAGAGAAAGATAATTTAAATTTAATATATTCTATTTTGCTAATCTTCTGAAGATAAGATTGGATATATGTTATTATCATTTTAATACATTTAGATAAATAATTTCCAAGGTCATAACTCTATTTATTTTACAAAACAGCTGTTATGTTGTGGAAAAATCCTCGACATAATTAAACGTTTCCTTAACAAACTTACAGCTAAATTGAAACAACTGCCTAAATGTTACTAACTAATCAATTTTCTCCTTTTTTCAGGTAAATCTCAACTTTATGTAAATCTACGAGACGTGGCTTTTTCCGTAAGTTTTCTTTAATATCCGCTAACAGGTCAGAAGAAAAGCGAGTTGATTTGAATATTGATTGCAGCTGCATAACTTATGTAAAATTTCTAATAGGCGCCTGCACCTATGTGTCTATTAACATGATTATTCGATAAAATTATGGTATATTTGTGAATTCTTTGCTATCTTGTGTATCTTGGTGAATTAAGCACATTACTGAATTTGTTAGAAAAAGAGCATCTATGAACAACTAGCTGCGGCCCGCGGTTTTACCCGCATAAGTCTCAACCTATTGGGAATATCGGGATAAAAAGTATCCTACGTCCTAATTCAGGTCATGGTCTACACATGTGCCAAGGATTTCATCCGTAAGTAACGTAACAAACAAACAAACTGAATTTCACATTTATAATATTATAATATAAATTAGGATAGTATTTTAAGTTGCCAAGCCTTTGACTAACAATTTATGAATCTCTTAGTTGTCCGAAATATAATGATGTTATTATATTAATATTTTAGCATGTGGGTGGATTTATGGCTTTGTCTTAGTAGATTTTGATCATAAAAATATCGAGTACGTTTTTATAAAAAAATTATAACCCGCTTGGTGAATCATACAGCGAGCTGGGACAGGCTTTGTGTATTTTAATTGTTTACTTAACTGAAACCATTTACACCGACCCAAAAACATTTAAATGCGACCATCGTAATGTAAAACAAACGCAGCGTTACATTAACATAATAAATTATTCGATTTCGAGTATTGCGCAAGACATTTTCCTACAATATATCATACTTTGCAATATCCTAGAAAGGCATTCGCCGCCTCCAGACTCGTTTAACATAAATATTTGCAATTAAAATTAAGCTTCACCACCCTATCCGTGCTATTATTCAAATTGCACGCCACAGGAGACCTCAGAAAGTTTCAAATTAATTAAGAGGGCCATAAGACGGCCCGTTAAGGAAATAACAATGAAGGTAGCCCCTTAGCCCCTTAACTTAGGCATTATTTATAGCAGGCCTGAGGACTATTACACTTGCCCCCTGTCATCAGCTTGCGGCTTTTAAGTCTACCCCATACCCCTTTCAGTGCCGCATACTTCCTGCGAACCCGCGAACTGCAATCCTCTAGTGCATATCAATTTGTCAGTTGTAAATGGTTGTCGCTGTGATGGCGATAATTTCCCGGGGGGAGATGAGATGGTAGGACGTTGAAGATGGTGGATGTAATTATTATTGTCCCATTGTATTTAATTATTCTATTTTATTTTAAAAGTTCTAGGACGAAATCTTCTTCATGACATTTGAATTAATTGACCATTACATACAACAGCCACAGCTAAACAAACGCTTTTATGCAAGTAGTGCTACAAAACTGAGTTCTATTTAGTTTTCGACATAAGTATACAAAATAAACATTTTTGTTCATAAAAACCAAGCAGACACATTTACACTAGTTCCCGTTAATACAACGTCGAGATACGAGGAACTCGCGTACAGAGAATTCCAATCAATAAATTTTCAAGTGTGAGATATTTTCGCGTGACACGTAACAAATCAGTGCTCACAATAGGAATTCCTACTGAATCTATTGTGCACAATGCACATTTTCACACCGCTTCACGGAGACCTATTCCGTACACAAGGTTACGCGATAAGGTCGTAAAGAAAATGGTGATACGGTAGTTACCTTTGTCAGTTTCGTAAGTTATGTCACGTTTTATAGCTTCAATATAATGTGGCAGTCAATTGATTTGTTATGGTAAACTGTGTTTGTTTTGTTGAAATTGATTCAAGATTGTTGAGAATTTTTTGCAGTTGCACCTTCAATTTAACTTTTGTTTGAACTGTGCCAGGTAGTTTCTCGTCTTTTCTCGTAGTGAAACATAAATAATTTAGGCGTCATCTCATTATGCACATTACGTATTCACTTCGCAGCTCGTGAAGAGAGGAATATGCATAATTCCGCATAGGGATGCTGACGTATCGCTTGCACTTTTTCTTTGCCGACGCGGAGCCTCCGGCGAGCGCATGCTACAGAATGCATTCTTCCTACGGTTTCTGCCGTCTGGCAACTTTCATACATATAATTTCAGAAATTGCCTTTGAAGCCTTTACTTTAAGCGCTCATTGTCTGCAACTCGCAACTTCCCCCTAAGTTCCTTTTATTGAAGTTAAAGTATGGCATTACCGTATTTCGAAAACAATAACCGCATTTCTGTTTTGTTTTGCCGTATTTCTTTTGAATACAAATAAGAGGCAATATGAATTGTGTATTTGTAAATTAGATTTCGCATGTTCATAATATCATTGTCTTCCTAAAAGAGTGAATGAAATTGAGTAAAAACGAATGGAGGGAGCGAGATGTCTTTATAGATCTTTTATCTTTGTTAAAGGAAACGATAGTACAGTTAACCGAATTGCTTTTATAACATTTATTTGTCTTGATTTTCCTTTGCATTTGCGGGAAGTCGGAGACTGAAACGTTTTATTAGACGTAAATGTACCAATTCTTGCCCGTTTGATGTCCTATCTTCGTTTTATTGGGGGCTTTGGTGGCTTGGCACAATATCGAACTAATAAAGTAATTACAAAAGAGATAAATTGTTAGTTTTTTCTTTAAATTGTCGTCAAGTGTTGGTTCTTGCATCTTGCGACATTTTAACTTCCATTCCATACTAGAAAATATTTCCTAATCACATGTATATAAGCAGCTCTAAAATAATATATATTTGCTCAGTCTTGATACATAGAAAATATTGTTTTGTTAATTTAAATATCAATAACATAACAACAAACAATGTCGTAACTTTTTTCAAAGCTTACTATCTTTTGTTGAACTTGTAAGTCGATGACCCTTGTGATATGGGCAAGGTAAATGTAATACACAGGTCGCAAGCAGGGTTGTCAACCACTTTCAATATGAGATAACTTTTTGGTGACTTTAACGGTACTTATTTTGCTAACAGATCTTTAAGAATAAGTTATAAGTGCACTATTATTTTATATCTTAAAGTTAAGAAACATTTAAACGTCAAGAACGAATGGTTATCATTACTTAAATTTAAGCAACGTTTATGAGTAAAGGGGTTAATAGTGAGAAAAGTCACAAACCGCTTGCTCCAACGTTATGTTGAACTTATGCATCAAGTAATAGTTCTTTTTGTTAGTGATAGTATGTCCAAGAGCGAGCTCAGCGATCTGTGATAAATTAATGCAGTTAATAAAATAAATGCATTCAGATAAATTAATGAAAACTTCCATTATTTCAAAAGTGATTCCCATTGAAAAAGTTCCTATTAATTTATACTTAATAATAATAATACCAGCCTATTATTGTACCACTGCAGGGCAAGGCCTCTTCTCGTACAGAGAAGGCACAAACATTTATCACTACGCTTGCTCAAGAAGGGTTAGTTATTTCAGACTTATATTAATTTTTACTCAGTCCAATTGTATGAAGGGGCCGTGCACAAAATAGACTGATTTTGATCAACTTTGTTAAAATTCGCAACAAGTATTCCAAAAATTGACGCGAGACTGACGTTTGATCGTTTCGTTAGAAGAAACTACTTTCGATTTTGAAAATTAAAAAACCTCGGCTGCGCTCGGTGCTTGGTGTGGCAACACGCCGTGTTCGAGTTCACGACAAGTTAATCGTCATCCTGAGGATGCCTCGTTGAGAGGTGAAACACGTGTCGATTTCTTCCAGGGTCTTTTCAAGACTCTTTAGAAATAGCTAAGCGGAAAAGGTTACTAAATATATCCACATCATTTTTTTTTTTAATTAAAAAACACATACATCAACATCATTATATAGTCTACTTGTACATAGGGCAACCACTTTTTTCAACTTCTATACAAAATATAGCAGAAAAAAAATGTTGAAATAACCATTTTTTTAACCCTGTCGGTAAATGTATTTTTTCCTATTATTTAGCAAGCAATATAATTAATAAGATAAAGTTATTATCAAGCAATTTAAAAATTACACATTAGTCTTCAGCTATTTTTGATATAAAATCAAAATTTTATTTTATGATTACACTATCTTCATAAGGTAAACCAAAGGCGAGATATACCATATTTTCGAGAGCGCAAAAGTGATAGGTGCTGTGACTGACACGAATGGTTTTGCACCATGAAAACTGTACT
Organism: Omphaloscelis lunosa; assembly: GCA_916610215.1. Lineage (NCBI taxonomy): Eukaryota > Metazoa > Arthropoda > Insecta > Lepidoptera > Noctuidae > Omphaloscelis > Omphaloscelis lunosa. The sequence continues at coordinate 13,462,539 of OU744258.1, forward strand.
TTTATACCTACACAGACTTAAATGTTTCAATTATGTCAAGATTTCTTACAATTAGATAAGTTATTTACGAAAAAGGGTTTTTTTCGTGCACGGAACCTTAACCCATTACGTATAGTGGACACTTGGACAGCCCTAGTGCTGTCCTTCCCACTTATCTATCCCTTGAAGGTGATTGTGTACACTTGTCCACCAGAACGTTTGAAGTCGGATCAGCGTCGTCTTATTTTTCACACTTTGTTGCACATAACATATCAAAACATGGAAGTTGCGTGTGCAATGGAAAATCATTATTTTCTTTTCATAATTGTTCGCGTTTTTCGTTATAAATGGGTAAAGTTTTTACTTGTCAGCTTTAATAGTGAGTGGCAGCTTTATTGGTTAACAAATCATTTGATAATAATTGCTGGCTATTCCACGACTCATGATGCGAAGCATTAGAGAGTGCTCTGCGATCAAGAAATTTGTTTTACCTCCTTTCTGCAACTGTTTTTATTGTTACACTCCTGCTAGTACACAAAACTTAATTTATATACCATTGTATAGATAATTTGATGGAGATTAATACTGTGCTTTTCAAAAATTGATTTAATGCAGCAGAAATGAAAAAAACATCAAGAGAGTAAAAAAAAATCCCGTCAATCAAGGTATGAAACCTAAAAACATTTTAGCTTGTGAGAAAATTAATTAAATGAGTTTTTTTTTTTAATAGATTCGTTTCTGCCATAGGAGGAACCCTATTGAAAATGGCTCTTTTATTCAAAGTAGTTTAATTATAATTAATAAAATAACTGTATTTCCATCTTCGACCCTCTTCTGTTGCCTAGCAATCAACAAAGCAAACCTAAATAGTCTTTGACAGTACGTAACGATTGCGAAGTGAGAATTTTTTAATGATGGCTAGAAAAGCAAGTTTTTATAATGATGGCTAGAAAAGCAAGTTTTTATAATGATGGGTAGAAAACAGTCAAAACATACTACATGAAAAGCTGTATAAATATTTTTCTATTTTTTAATGAGCGTTGTGAGGCGTGCACTTTTGGATTTTCCAAATATTGAAGATCTTTTATGTACACATAATATATTATCTACATATTAAAAATTAAACTCGCTCTATACGTGTCTGTCTGTGACTGCGTTATTCTTCTAAACTACGCAACGAATTTTAGTGCACCACAATTTTCGAGAATTTATTCCGGAACGTTTATTTATGTAATGTATAATTTAATATTAAATAATTAAAGTTACTTATAATAAAAAAATGTCAATTTTTAGGGTTCCGTACCCAAAGGGTAAAACGGGACTTATTATTACTAAGACTCCGCTGTCCGTCCGTCTGTCTGTCTGTCCGTCTGTCACCAGGCTATAGATTAAACAGTTGAAATTTTTACAAATAATGTATTTTTATTGCCCCTATAACAACAAATACTAAAAAACAGAATAAAGTTAATATTTAAGGGGGCTCCCATACAAAAAACGTGTTTTTTTTTGTCGTTTTTATAGATAATGGTACGGAACCTTTCGTGCGCGAGTCCGACTCACACTTGGCCGATTTTTCTCCTTTTTCACATGTTCCGCTACACTAAAACGTTCTAGCTAGTACAATGACCTCACCATATTGTTTAGTAAGTAAAATAAAATGGTATCAAAGGAATAATTTCGTTGATTTATACAAGCGTCTCTATCTAGATCCATTTTTCAAACGATCATATGAGCCACAAAACGCAAGTGCACAAAAACTAGGTTAAAAATAATGCATTTGAAATCCGTTTAAGAAATGTAGGTCACATTTATCTTTTATTGTTTATCTACTTACCGTATCTCATCTATCAAACTATGTAAGAATTCCTTTGTAATGAGTAATGGTAATGCTCACTTTATTTTTCTTTACTTAGTTTTTTTCAGTCTCTTGCGGAGCCTGAAATACCTTTATATTTTTTTAATATTTATTAAAACTTCATGCACAAGTAAAAAATTATTGTACAAAGGCGAACTTAATGCCTGAGGCATTTTCTACCAGTCAACCTTAGGGTGATGCAGAGACAAAACATGGCAGGTGCAACTTAAGTGATAGATACATAGATACATACATATAAAACGAATAAACTTTATCAGGAAAAATAATGATAGACATAACAAAACAACACAAAAAAACAAAACACAACACAACAACAAAATAACAAATAACAACAACAACAACAACAACAAAAACAACAACAACAACAACAACAACATAATAAATAACATAATACCACGCCTGTAATCCCCGAAGGGTTAGGCAGAGGTGTACCTATAGTACACCCACATTTCGACAGTTATGTTTAAGTCCCATGTAATAGGGGGCGAGCCTATTGCTGATAAATAATGATAGGTAGAAGAGGAAACAAATCCAGCAATTTTATATTAATATTTTTTTAATATTTATTTTATTGTAATGTCTTCGTTGGTTTATGAACACGACTATACAAGGTCGTCCTCTAATACATGGGACTTGAACATAACTGGCGAAGTATGAGTGTACTATTTAATAGGTACACCTCTGCCTAACTCTTTAGGAAAACAAGGCGTAATGTAGTTATGTCCTGTGTGTGTTATATACAAGATGTAATTGAAATAACTGAAAAAGGGTCATTATAGCTAATCATCATTATGAACAACTTGTGATAGTCCATTTATTTGTGAAAATATTGTACAGGTCGTGCCATTAAAGATGAGACTTGACGCACCACGTGGTTTGACTTGCGCAGTAGACGATTTATGGGTCTCTTTAGCGGTATGAGGTCCCCGCTGGGGCGTCATCGGGGCGGGGGAAAGAGCGGCGGGAGGCGCGGTCAAGTCTCATCTTTAATGGCACGACCTGTACAGAAATATTACATATTTTTAAAGTACTATGGGGCCAACCTCGGAATCACAAATAATAAACTATTCCCTATATTTTGTCGAGTTATGCGAATGTAAATGTATGTAGGCCTACAGCAGTCCACTGATGGATATAGGCCTCTTCTATTGCACGACATTCAACTCTATTTTCGGCAACTTTCATCCAGTTGCTCTACAAGCCACTCTTCGAAGATCATAGCCCTACCTAGACAGTAGGCGTCCTACCTTACGTGTGCTGATTCGTGGTCTCCACTCAAGAACACGTCTACTGCAACGGTCATCGGTTCTACGACTAACATAAACGGCCTATTGCCACTTCAGCTTGCTTATTCAGTGAGCTATGTATGGGTTGGTGGCATGCCATCCCCTTTTTCTGAAATTCAATTATCTTACACACCTTCGATTCTCTCGTACTTCATTCACCTAACTTCTGTCCCATATTTATCAGACATACCTATCACTAATTGCCTCTCAGTTTCTCTGAACGAAAATATTTACATCTTTGCCTCCGTCTATTATAAACACACGTTAAAAATATACTCCTCAAGGTTGCCTCGCGGTCCTTATGTCATTCTATATCGTTGTGGTTACAACATGTGATTGATATGCCTAATGAATGAATGACACATTTATTGTTACTGGACTTCGTGCTAATACGTAAGAAGAAGTCCACTTAACACTAGCACGCCTAGCATGACCACAATAGAAACGGATTTTGTCGACGGAAGAATAGACAAAATGACAGATAAAAAATTACAATCTATTCTTCCGTCGACAAAACCCGTAGAGAACCTGCTGGTAGATTTTTTTCTCTGGTAGACATCTATGTATAAACATGAACTATTATGAGAATAGCTACCTACTCATGGCGTGGTCAAAATATTACCCAGTCAGCATAGTAGCAGGATTAACTGGATATACCGGTGCCCAGGATATACCGGTGTGTCAGCTATGTGTATCGTTCCTTGTACAGAGACTATTTAATGTAAATCAACTATCGTCAGTGATTCAACTTTGTATAATTATGTAATATATTCATCTATAAATATAATACAATAGTAACAAAGAGTTTTTGTCAGTTTGTCTGTTTGTCTGGATGTATGTTCCGGATTGACCCAAAAACGGCTGAACGGATTTATTTATTAAAGAATACCAACAGCATAATACCACTAATATTTAACATTGGTTTACAGAAGTATTTACGAAAGGTTTTACTACAATATTTGCACGAATTATAGGTGAAAATAATATTTAAAAACAAAAGACATTGGCCAGAAGCTAAAAGCTGGATTTGGATGAAATTTGGCACACAGAGAGTTAATAACCTGGATTAAAACTTACTTTTAATCCCGGTAGTACGTTGCCGTGGGATATTTTCCGAAATCCATGAGGGCGAAGCCGCGGGCAAAAGTTAGTACGATATACAGGAAGGCTATGTCGTAACATTTTGTGTAAATAATTGATAATTTTACGTTTATGGCCAAGCGTGTGGTATGATTATAATATCATCATGATCAACGATTAGGCAAGGAGGATTGTACTTGGTTTTAAAATGAAATAACCGGTAACACTGATGCTTGCAATTTTTTGCATTAGCCAATATTGTAAATCCGCCTATTAAACACAAGTCTTAGTACATTTTACCTTAAAAGAAATGACCTAAAGAAACCATAAAAGAAAATTAAATTTCCCACTCAGCAACACCGCACTAACGCGGGTTCATTCACTTGCAAAGTCGCGTGCGTTCCAAGGCATAATCCGCGGATCTAAGAGATTGCGGAATGGCTTCCCCACTGAATAGTTTTACGTAGAAGTACGTAAAGCGAGTTTTTCAGTACTTGTCTCATTTAGTAAAAATAAGTACCTGGGCGACCGAGCTCTGCTTGGATGAAAATAGAGAAAACGATTTTTCTCGGATATGAGAACTAGCTAGATCGATTTTTCGCCTTCGTAAACCCATTGCAACTTTCATCGAAATTGTTAGAGCCATTTTCATGGACGTGATTATAAATATTGCTGTTTTAATAGTATAGAATAAGGAACTTCTCATGGGTGTTGAAGGGTTAATCAGAAGCGTACTATATTAGATTAAGTAAATAAGAATATTAATGTAAACCCCTACAGTGAAACTTTCATCGAAATCATTAGAGCCATTTTCGAGAACGTTGTTACAAATATATAATATATAAATATAAATATAGAGATTTTGAAGCAGTTTTTTTAATGTAATTAGTACCAATTTATATCATTTCTACATACATACATAAAATCACACCTTTTTCCCATGGGGGCAGAAACTACAAAACACCATTTGCTACAGTCATTATATCCTTTCATTTCTGTTTCTTACAAGACCAATTTATAATATTTAATTAGACTTGTAGTTTTGGTACAATATGTGTTGTCTAAATAAGACTTGTGAAGAAAAAATAAACTACTAGATAGGTACCTCTTAGACCGTGGAAACGAATTTTGGCTTTGAAATTCAAGACTATTAAGTTTAGTAGGATGTTTTTTGTTGTTCTGTGAGTTAATTTATTGTCCTTGTACGTAATAGAGTTGTTTATTTAGTTGCTAAAGAGTTGGGGCGTTTTATGTCGTGATCTTTCATTCTGTGTAAGATTTGTAGTGTTCGTTTTTGTCTGACTAATATATGTCTTTTTGACTTTCATTAAACTTTCATGGAACACAGTCTCTATAGCAAAATACCTATACTAATTCGGAGGTAGCTGTTTTGTACCTAGCCTTAATTCTACTGAATTCTGCAACAAACTTTATTCCAAGGTTAGCAATTTATTAGTTACTTCTAATACAAATATTTGCGTAATTCGGTGACAAAGCCTTTCCTAAATAAAGTTTCACGAAATTCATGTTTTTGTTGTTGGAGCATTGACACCTAAGTATTACGGAACGGTAGGTAATCTAACTTAAAATTACTTAATGACAGAGTAATTTGCGAGTGTAGTATCAAAGCACAAATGAATACAGATGGGACACTCCGCATTTTAGATATGAAGCTACATGTAGGAACGTGGCGGGCTTGACTTGTCGAATTCAGTGGGCGTAACGTAGTCAGAAGATATTAAAGTTACGCAAGAGAAAGGGAGGCCACTTCTAGGTGAATATAATTGTAGAATTGTTATTTATTATGTCGTAGCAAGAATCTCTTTTTGTTTAAATCATTTTGCGGAGTGCCCCATCTGTACTAATCTGTGATCAAAGTCATTGTTCTTGGAATTTATGAGTGGTGTATCACACGCAATGTTTGTGAGTAACCTGATAAACTATAAGTTTTTTTTTCGATGAGATAATTTTAGTATGGGTTTCATTCAATTTTCTTCTGTTTGACGTTGATATTAAATCAGGACAGTGTTTTTTGCTTATTGCAATGAAATGGAATATAAAAATATGAAGACCTCATCCTTAAAATAATATTAGACTTATACTCTTTTAAAGCATAGAACCTGGTCGACCAAGCTCCGCTCGGGTAAAAATAGATAAACACATCGTCCAGGTATACCAACGTTTTATCATATTCCCGAGGCTGTGAAAATAAAGAAAACGAATTTTCCCTGACATGAGCATATTGCAACTTTCATAGAAATCGTAAGAGCCGTTTTCGAGAACGTGATTACAAATATATCTATACATACAAATATTACTCATTTAATATTATAGGATAGAACAAATATGGTGATTATTATGTCAATGCTTAGATGATACAGTTATCATCACATCCAAGATTAATTTTTCAATTAGTGTAATAAGTTCCAGGCCCTTTCAGGATGTTTTAAAAACAAAATAAAACATTCAACCATCCCATAATGAACATGGGCCTCATCGTATCCATCAACACAGTATCAAGGCCATAAACAACCCAATTATGTCTGTCAGTCTGTGTCTAAGCGAAGTTTCCCAAACAGCCAACAAGTGAGTCACCGGGCGTCTATACGCATACCTTTCCGATCCAGACTAAGCCATTATATTTTATCTTTATCTAGTTTGCCGAAAGTGATCCCACTGGCTTTCGGCCAACTTCACGACAGACAAATATTTTGGGGGCAATTCATTCGGGCCCAGTGCGCCGCCCGCGTGCCACCACGGGCATAAATTCCACCACTATTTATATAGAGACTAAATATAAACATTTGACTTTATTGGAACGACCAAATTGTACACGCGTTTTATGCGGAAGTGGACACTTTTGATAAGCCCGGCTTTTGTGGGCTGATGTTTGAATTTGTTAGGGTTAATATTGTGATGGATATTGCTTGTTGCGTTGTTGGACGTGGGTAAATAATGGTTCGGTTAAATTATGTATCATGAAAACTTTGCATAGGTATTTAATTATTTATTTAACCGTTTATTTACACACATATAAACAGACAATAAGAAAGGAACAGAAAAATTACGTACAAAAGTGATGCTTATTTCTAAAGAAATCTCTTACAGCATACCTGCGATAGGAAAGTAGATAAAGAGATGTAGACAACGAGTGTAAGAGTATGTACGTATGTAAAAAACTGCAATGCAATGCATATGTGCAATGTATTTACTTCGTGAGCTAACAGGGAGAAACGTTACCGTAACGTGATGTCACTCATAAATAACAGGTTTGCAACTTATGCAATATTGCGTTAGCATTAGCATCAAACACGTTTGTAAGGTCCACTTTCAAGTGAAGTACGCTATAAAAACATGCAAGGACGGAAATTGCTACACCCGGTAGGACTATTTATAATGTCATCATGCGTAGATCTGTAAAATAAGAGTTCATTTACACAATTATAATAAAAACAAGTGAATTCCATGTACCCACTTAACTGATTTTGACTCACTATGCTCCAGAGAAAAGCCATGCATATTTAACTGCCATCAAATGAGCCAAGTAAAATTTATGACTAACGCAGACAGAGAAAAGTAAATAACACAAATCTTCTCGACTATCAAATTTATTTCAGGCAACATAAGCAAATACCATAGGTCAGCACAACACAGCTTACGAGGCTTACGACATACGACATAAAACTGGATACTTTTGCGAGACAATTCAGAAACTTTCACTGCATACGTAAGCGTGAAAATACAGTGTATTCACGTATGCATTGCATTGCATATTCAGGCTCACGTCCTTTGAAAAGCAACGCCGGGAAAAGAGTAATGTATGAAGCCCTGCATTTTTCAGTCGTGCATTTTTCACACAGTGTAGAGAGGGTTGTCAGTGGGCACATTGGCCACATTGCGGTGCAGTATGTGCGAAAAAGTCACGGAGCGGAATAAACTGTGGTATAAAACTGACGAATTGGTGACTGTGTGCAGTTTGAAGTGGCTTTTTGAGTGAATGAAGTTTATTGATCTATTGTGGTTTGCGTTTCGATGCTGATGATTGATGAAACTGGTAATATTATCGTACCTACGTTATTTATACATGTTATAAATTAAATTCGCTTTTCCTGTGTCTGTGAGACCGCGTTGATATTCTAAACTACGAAACGGATTTTGATGCGGTTATCAACAACATTTAGAGAATTTATTCAGGAAGGTTTATGTGAATAAAATATTAAATTTATATTAAACTCACATATCATTAAAATCATAAATCTCAATGTTTTACCAAGTCGAAAAACCGTGCGAAACAGGGATGGGTCGCTGAAATGAAATGAAATGAAATTGTTTATTATGTAAATAGGATATCGTATAAATCACTTTTACACGGCATATTAAAAAAATATCAAAATAAGCTAGATGAGTTGAGCGTTTCGTATCTGACTACTCTGAGAAGAAAGGCCGAAACAAACTCAGAGGTTGCAGTCTCTTTTAAAGTCCAGACATAATCTTGGACACGCCATAGATAGATTAGTGTCTGAAACGGTCTTTTGAGGAAAGAACCACACAGATTTGAGTGGACCTGTCCAGTCAGTGCTAGTGTATGTTATAAAATATTATGGACACCGTGATGGGCTTCCGTGATTCCAAACCACTCCTATTTACCATATTTGGTAAGGGGGTAAGTGTTTAAACCCCTCTCGTCGATGAATCACTCTCAAAGCGAATAGGCAATTGATTTTCGTTGATTCATAGTTCTGATTTACTGCCGAGCACCTCTACGCATTTGACGCTGATCCTGCCATCTACGTTCTGAGACGTAAACACTACTAGTTAACATAAGTAACTTGTCTCGTCACAGCTTCTATAGGCAGCTTTATTCACGAAACAGTAGTCGAAATGTAACTCGAATGTAATATTAAAATGATGAATATTTTACTTCGTGTGCTAAGACACTGAGGTCCAGTGGGAATGAAGAATAGATGTCCTTTCGCCCACTGCATTATTCTAGTATACGAGACCGTTTTCATTTTAGCTCGAGATCCAGTAGCACGCCATTTGTTACAGTGACTGATTATTATGTTTTATGCCTAGTTTAATATTTTATTGAGATAGTCATTTTAATAAAATATTTGTGCATTTTTTTATCTTGAATAATTTTACTGTCTACAGTTTAAATATTTTAACTCCAAAAATATTTAAACTACACAAACTAGAGCAGCGATTTCCAAAAGATGGTCCCTTCCACTTCACAGAGGTTCCGAGTTCCGTCCGAGAGTTAAATGAGAATATCCCAGTCGTTGAAAAGACTATCATAGTTCTGCTTCCGTTTGTGACGACTAAAGGCTCTTTCAAACAGGCGCGACACGCGACGCGACACAAAGACACCGCTCGTGGCGCGACGAGCGGTGTCTTTGTGTCGCGTCGCGTGTCGCGCCTGTTTGAAAGAGCCTTTACCGATGCGAGACTGGTTTTTCAGCTTACGCTTACACGAAAAACAGATGAACATAAGTATAGATACAGACTGGAGACAGCTCCAGTCTGTATCATCATTATCAGATCTTTGCGTTATATTTTCAGAAATTAGGTAAGCCTAATTTTAGTGGTATTAAAAGTAAATATGTGATAATATGAAAGTACTTTTAAATTATTAAAAGTATTTTTATTTTTCATTTATAATTTGTTCTTTATTTTCAAGTCAAACATGAAAATATTCAAACTACAAGGTACAATCACTTTTGTTATAATAAAAATGGGGATCTGTAAAAAAATTATAATGATCGATTAGGGTTCCGCAGCCAAAAAAAAATGGGAACTAGACTATTGTTAAAATAAGGTACAAAACATTCGGAATTTCCTTTAAAAGGGAAACACAAACAAAAGTCTGTTTTATTATGTTTACTTCTCAGGATTATGCAAGGTTTAACGACCCCTTATGGGTTATGAGAAGCAACATTTTGCTGTACTAGGAAGGAATGTCTAAATATATCCGCACTAGATTCGAGTCATCGACAATAAAGTTCTATAGCTTAATACGCTAGGGTTAGGCATTTGACATTTTCATTCTAAAAAAATGGTCCTTTGTTCCTATTGACCTTTTAAAATTGGTATGATATGAAATATTTATTTTTACACGTCAATATTTTGGTAAATATTTAATTTTTAAAAGTGTATAGCACTGCTGACTGCTCCCTGAGAAGAAATACTGAAACAAAATCAGCGGTCATGGTCTCTTTAAAGTCCAAACATTATATTATTATTGGGATTTTATCATCTTTTGGGTTTTTAAAATTACTTTTGGCAATATTAACGGGATCGAAATTGGAAAAAATGAAACATATAATTACTTAATGACTTAGGTACTTCAGGCGTTGTTAATCAAAATAGTCGTACAGATAATTTTGGGCACAGAACTTCTCACTACCTATCAAAAATGTAAACACAATGTGTACCTAATGTTTGGTATTATGGATTGCACCGAAATGAGCTAATTTGTGGTTTATCTCTCGTGCTGGTCAAACTACCAAAAACATTTTCAAAACTGTATGCAAAGTCGTGAACAAACTCAAACCAAATATTCTGACGAACGTGAACGTTGACAACCCTAACACATCGATATACAATGAACCTTATTTTATAGTCATCTAGTTTATGACGTCATAAAAATCATTTAAGCTTTTTCGGAACAAATCGTATTCGAGGCGACGAACTCACCTTGTTTTTATTCATTGGTTTATTGGGTCTTCCCCTAGTTCTAGATATGTATTGATTAATTGTAACAAACCATTTAGGTATCTCTTAATTTAACTTAATCGATTTGTGGTGCTGTAGGTACAGTCAGCAGCAAAAGTTGAATTATGCTCGGTTGTGCAAATACTATATGCAAAGCTATGAGGTCTTTGCTTCATTATTGGTAAAGATACAAGTCTACAAATGATAAGTAAATTATAGGAATCGGCCATATACTGAAACTTTTAAATATCATCTAAATTGAAACAAAATGATTCGATGCATTTCTTTTCTAATTTTATATGAATATTTTTCGAAAGAATTGAAGTTAAAAATTTTAGTGTTAATTAACTTTTGTTTCCGACCGTACCAACATGTATAAAATATTTGTTGGATAAGTGGAGGCTTTAGAAAAAAATCTATTGGTGATTGCCTAATGACCAGCAAGCTAGATAGAAGAAAAACGGTGGTCATCTCCAGGAAAAAATAACCTAAATTGAAACACGGAAAGAAATCCTATATCATCTAATCACCTCCCGTGGGTGTCGTAAAAGGCGGCTAAGCGATCAGATCGGCAGCATCCCCTAGTGTATTAATAACAACATCGATAACCACTGTGGCTGTCCAATGCGATAATTAGGATCAGGTCATTTGGGATTGCTGATTGTGCCTTTGTATCGGACATAAGGAATACTTTATGACTCTCGCTCGACTCTCTCTGACTTTTCGGATTCATGTGCGTATTGTATAATTATCACTTGCTTCAAAATCGGTGAAGGAAAACATCGTGAGGAAACGCGGCATGCCTGAGAGCTATTTCTCGACGGCATGTGAAGCCAAGTCAGAGGCCCATGGGGCGGCTTTAAAACTCTGACACCAGGTTAGTCACTAACCACACGAAAAGAAGAAGATGACACGAACAAAATTCATAAGGAATACTTTATGAGACATTAAGTATATGGGAAAACCGTAGACTTAATATTAGAAGTTAGAATCAAAACCATACACGATGATGAGTATTTCTCAAATGATTAAAATAGCTAATGAAAGGCAAGTTCCAAATCCCTTACCATCCCATTAAATATAACTCCAATTAACTTCAAAATTCTATCACACAAAACAGAAACCACGTACCTACACAAAAGCCCCCTCAAATCACGAGAACCTTTATCAAACAATTTCGGCTCGTTGCACATTAGCCGAGAAAAGGTAAAATGTACATTTCATTAAGTCAACGTACCTTAAAACCACTTGGATCCACAATCCAGCCAGTCTATTCAACCCAAAGCCTATTAGAGTGCACCTTAAAACATCCGCACATGTGCCCTTTCCCTAAGTCTTGCAAAAACATGAGCTACGAAGCTTTTAGATACGCCTTATTGGGAACGAAAACACTTGGAACTAATTTGAAGGAGGGACCAATGGTTGGTTTAGTTAATTGATTTGATGGCAAATAAATACGCCGTCGAACAAATATAGTTTTATAAAATAGTAAGTTTGAATGTTATGTTTTGAGTTTTGTCAATACAGAAAGTCTCTGAATATCGAGATATTAAACTTTTTTTTTGTACACACTGTATTATCTTCACCATACTGTCGTTAATATTGTCTTTTTCTACTTGTCTTCATCAAATGCTGCAAATAAGCGTGAAAGCGTAAACACTGAATTGCAATAAAATATACCCATTTCACCACTCAGTAGGCACATTTTCCACAAAAAGTATAATGAGAGCATTTCCTCCACACGATTGTTTCGTACTCCATGTCCCCCAAGAAAGCAGGGGATTTGTCGGGGGTTGATAATGAATCCCCTCACAGTACATCTTGCAAAGGAAATGACTGCAAAGTGTTTTTCTATTTTCCTAGTAACGGTGGGGCGGAGAGTTTCTAGTTGAACGACGATTTGAAACTACGGGGTAAATGGGAGAAATATGACGCGTTACCCTACATCATAGTATGGGTACATAAATAGCTTCTATAATATGGTGAAGAGGAAAGCATCTCACTATGAATATGAATGCAAGATTCAGGCAAGACACAAGACATAGATTTTAACTTCCGAAAACCTCTTAGGTACTAAAACTAAATCGAAAATATTCTTGCTGAAATCAATCGTAAACAATCCTCAATTTCATAAGAGCCACTCTAAACTAAAAATTCAGATAACCGTAAAGTTTTCCATAAACCAGTTGTTCAACTCTCCAAGTACACAGCTAATCAGTAATCTGAACACAACTTCAAGAGATACGAGCGAATAAATTCAAATTCCATTCTAAATCCTTTGTCACATCAAAATCTCTTCATCCAAGAAAGGTAAGAATTGAAGAAGCGAAGACATTACGGGTGTGCAATGACGCCGAACGCTTTATGTAGTGTGAAGCATTGACGCTGAGCTGTAGGGGACACCCCTTCGATCTTCAGACAGCTGCCTTGGAAACGTATTAATCTTCGTTGGGTAAAACGGAGGGTCTTTCGACCTTAAAGTTTTGTTGGTCAAGAGGCAAAAGTTACAGGTCATGTTTTTTTGGGTTGTAAATTACTTTGATTTGAAGTGGAAAACGAACGCGTGTACATATGTTTTTAATAGAAAAAGCTATGTTATTTATTTTTTACGTAGAGTTATTCTAGCTGAGCAAGAAATAGAACAGGAACTTTAGAAAATATGAGTTCTGTGGTACCGAATTTCAACATAAATAAATCTATCTAACGTACTCAAAGATCAAAATATTGTTACGGAAAAAGCAGAAATATAATAGAGATTACAAATAAAAGTTAGCTAATCGGTTTATATTCATTTCATAAAAGTTCACGTCAATGCTAGTCCCATGATTATACAACAGCTGGCCTTTGAAAAACTCATAGCAAATTAGAAATTAAGGCTAATAGACATTGTATGACGCAAAGCAGTTTAATCAATCAAATTGGGCCACGTTAATCCTTGCGTTATCTCAGATTTGACCCAGTTAGGACAATGGCTGACTGTCCCGTTTGGTTATCTCATGCAATCAATATGCTTCTTATAATTATGGAGAAAGAATCTCTATGTATTTATAGAAATTTTGTTTGAGTTCCTGAAGAATGAGGTCTAACACAATATCAGTAACATGTATGACAGAGATACTATGTGCAATACAAACACGCAATCAGTTTAAAATATGGGATCTTCTAAAAACCACTAATTAACCAAAAGTCCGTTCAACCGATTTTGACTTCCAAACGGTAGGCATAAGGATGGCATTAAAAGCAAAAAATTGGTTACAATACCAACTGTTTACTGCAGCTGCCTTTTGTCATGCCAACAACGCAATAGAAGTCAAAATCGGTTGAACGGACTGTAAAAAAAGGTTTGTTTAAATGTCTAATCTTATTTCAAATGGAGTATATTAGCAGCAGCTCGGAGTCTGGATTTGTGCCCGGTTGATGGCAATAGGCTCGCCCCCTATTACATGGGACTTAAACATAACTGGCGAAATGTGGGTGTGCCTGCTACAGGGACACCTCTGCCCAACCCTTCGGGGAAACAAGGCGTGATGTTATGTTATGTGTTATATTACTATACTTTTTCAATAAACTCTTTTTCCCTTGCAATAAGTAAGAGAAAATAACTCCTAGCTGGTAAGTTCGTAGTCAGCATTTAATTCGGATTCATGATACCATTAGACATCGTTAAGTAAATTAAATCTAACACCTGCATAATACCCATTAGAAATGGCTAAATATATCCGCTCTCCGAACGCTTCAAGAGAAACTGTCGAAAATAAATCAGAGGCTACACCATTAACACGAACTATTTAACTAGCTATATGTACTGGCCTAACAATAGGAATACCCATAAATCCAAGTTTAAGCATTTCTCTAAAATTCCTGTAAACGATACCTTTCGCTACATAAAACACTTAACCGACTATTAAAGGTACTTGTATAGTTCCTATCACGCCTTTGACCATGTCTGCGGTAAATTCAGGTATGATATGATTTATGTGACGTCACTAAATTATACCGGAGGCTATTCCCTGTGGCGCTGGAGAAATATTCTCTTTATAATGGAGCTTGGAGTCTGTAAGGGCCGTATGTTAGGTACGGTTCAATACGGTTTAATTTAGATAAAGTAGCTGTATTTAATTTTATTTTTTAAATCTGATTTATTCGTTAGAATTTGAAATATTTTGTTTGATTTATTTTGATTGCAAAGAAGGCCGGACATTGGCTATGCATATTACCTTACTAAAGGAGACAATGCAGATAATAACACTAATTGATCTAAGCTTCGGAAATGATGCAGACCTGTACCCTAATTACGTAACCTATTTTCGGAAGCAATTATGCCTAATTTGTTTAATTTTGACAGTTCCAACAATATTCATTGCGTCATTTACGTTGTTGAGCAGATTTTTTTTCAACTTAGGATTAGCAATCTTTTTCAAATCGAAAAAGATTGTGATTGTGTTGTATTTCGCAAATAGGGTACTGATAAAAATAAATATTTGCCTAATAATTGCTAACAAACGGAAACAAGAACTTACTTAATAAAAGAATTCATCATCTATCTTGTACTTTCACACAGTCATAAATTTGTCACAGGACTAACTAAACCTATAATAATGATCTACAATTTATGACTATAACCGAAAACATATTCTAAACAACAACGTCTAGAACATGCTCAATAGAGACCAATGTTGTAACATGTGTTCTCCGAATGTGGCTAACTATTTTAGCTTCCTATTAGTCCTATGACACAGTAGGAAGCAGATGTTAGCTATCTAATCTAGATTCCTATACGTTCCCAGGATGCGTAAATGAGAATGTTTGTTTAATATACGCACGTTTTTTGTAACGGTAGCTTTTTATTTATGAGTGTGTTTTTCTTAGAACTTCGTTTGTTTTAAAAAAAATGATTTGGTATCATGATGAAAAAGGTTCTCACCCTATTTTTGGACCCACAGAGCCGATTCCATATTTTGAAAGTAGGCTCATTACAACCTGCTGTCTCATCTAACTACTTACTAGAATTGATTGTGAAATATTTCCTTAAGATTTTTTATTTTATTTTTACTAGCTGACCCGTCAGACGTTTTCCTGTCGTTTAAAGAACTCATACAAAAATCCCGTAGAAAATGGACGTTCAGTTTTTTCTGAATTTGAAAATTTTGAAATAAGGAATAAGCCAACTGACATCAACTGCGCACAAATCCAGATTCTTCTACTGTATTTCTACTTCAAACATGTAGCATATTTTGTTCTGCTAAAATATCTCGACTTTTCAAAATCTGTCCCAACATTTACTAAACAGCGTTTAATGCGGAACCCGCAACCGAAACCACGCTAGGCTTGTTTTTAATTAAACGATGCTGGCATCACGTGCTGCCTAATGCATAAACCTTATAAATAGCGAGCGATAAAGCGCAATGCGCGCCGAATTTCAATGACCATTATAATAAATAATTTGAAATTAGAATTTAGAAAAAGAAATGCGTGTTTTTAAGAATCTACCTAAAATTATTTTCTCTATTGTTGGCATTTGTTTTCTTTTAAAGTAAGTATTTAATTAATTTTGGTCCTTTGATTCCGAAAATAGATTTTGTTAATGGCTTACCTGTTTCTTATTTTCTTCTGTAGATAGTAGAGAGTAAATATATTAAGGGAAAATGGCAAGGAGATTCATGTTCTACTAAAACTATAAATAAGGTATCATATTTAAAAAATATCAACTTTTTTCTTAACTGAAGACACGGTTCCTATGAAAAATATAACAAAATAACTTAGACATCCTAATGTAAAAACAATAAATATTTCTCTGTAAGAGTATAATGTGAAGGCAACGCGACGTACATCGTACATACCGCTTATGCAAAATGAAGTGGACCGGAGTGCTCTGCAGTGTGGTTTGGAAGAAAAATTTAATAAAGTGAATGGGCTTCAGAGCTTTTAGATTTTACTTCAGAAAATTTTTATATAAATATTTCCTCACATATTCTTTGAACTTTTCAGTGCAAACTTAAATAATAAAGAAGATGTATAAGATAAGATTTTAGAGAATTTAAAGCGTAGGTACAGTAGAGGTTGGTCAAGATTTTCCAAATTTAGATAACTTTAATGTTATATGTAGCTATGAAATTATTATAACTACACTAATCTTATTTTTTGAAAACCAGTATGTAACAATAAGACTAATAGACTGTTCTTATAAGAGTCTTAAGCTTTTCATAGAAATGAAGCTACCTCCTAATCATTTCTAGAAAAAGCTTAAGACTCTGCAATAAAATAAAATTAAGTAAAACTTTTAAATCAGGACCTCAAAATCATTTAGTAAAAAGCGTAGACAGAAAAGATGCAGCAACGAGTCGTCAAGTACTTATTGCATCAATAAAATGCACCGTAAATGCTTCAAGCGTATCCCAGACCAATTCTCAAGCATTTGGACTTCGCAATTTTACTGCTGCAACGCTTATAAACTCTTTTTTTATAACACTAAGAGCTAAAGTGGCTTGAGATGACTGTAGTGTCGAGTTTACAGAGGAAGCTCTTGGTCTAGGCACAGATGCGAAGTTTTCAAGGAAGGATTTCTTCATAACTAAACTATAATTTCACCTTTTATACGCTGTTCAATATAATGAAAGAAATTGGTAGCCAGTGTCTTTGATAAGGTTTCTTTTGTTTATATCTTTGTTATTCGGTTTAAATGTAATAGAAATGTTTTTGAATACAATTATAACTTATGTTAAGTTTTAGGCAGAAGTGTACCCATAAAACACCCACTTTTGGAACTATTTCAAGCGTTATAGATAGCAGTATTCATGTCTAATCCATTATGTATGTTGTGAACAGAAAGTTAATCCAATCATAACACAAATGCTCTAATAAATAATCATAATACAACAACCCACGTCTCAATTACGAAACAAAATTACAGAGAGATATTATTACAAGACGGAGACAATAATGAAATAGAAAGCAAACATCTATTAAAGCATGTCTGAGTCTTTCCAAGTACACCCAATTATTTCCGTTATTCTTCAACATAGTTAAGCTTTACGTAAGAGGGTATTATATCATATGGAGTAATATTTATTTTAGTATCTGCTTTGTTTTGTTTCTCTAGCAATACCTTTATGTTTTATTCTCACGTTCTCATCTCTTTGTTAACATATCCTTGTTATGAATCGTTTTCAAAAATAACTCTATTTTATCATCTTGATATTGGCTCTACTAAGCTCTGTCTTAGATATATCTGCTTTTTCTTTCTGATTAGTTTCCTTGGCTTTCTTATTTTATTCTTCTCTTGAATTATTGTCAAAATCAACATCAATTTTCATACCAGCGGCTGCAGTCTCATCCTAGATAGGTTCCGTTTTACGACCGTATTCGGTCCCAAAGTCCTGAAGGAGTCCCTAGACGGTCAAAATTGCTCGAGAAGCACGTGATTTTTTCGTGCTTGTCAAGCAATTTTGTCTATCAATTTTGAAGCGATCACTATCAATGTCAAGTCTTCAGCCCCTGGTGCATGTATTTGCGTTAACTTTGGTCATCATACTTAGCAAACACTTCATGTACTTTCTTTTCATATCCCTAAGGTGTAATTCCTCCACCAGAAAATAGTAAAGAGATATTTATACTACCAAAACAACCTACTCTTTTAGTAATAAACCATCTCAAATAATAAAGACAGAGATTTAAAACTTCTACTCCACTCTTCTTACGCTAAACCCTTTACAATTTATCCCCCAAAACACCACTTACCTTACACTGCATTTTCCTCAAACTTTAAATTCAAAAAACAATCTCCCCATGATATATGGAGCGGCAAACATGACGCCCGAGCTCAACGTAGCGGTGCTAAAGGCGTGGCAAACAAATAGCTGTAATCAAGTCGTCGGGCTATGTTCAGCCACCACATATGCCATAACGGTCGTACAAAAGACTGTACATATGAAAACTGTTACACTTCCTTCATAGATTATTGTAACACCCGTTAGTACCGTTGGTGTGGAGCTTTATTAAAAACTGTTATCATTTTTTATGCTTTAGCTGTGCTTTGAATCTATCAAGCAGTAGACTATGATGTTTTCTTACGGGTGTTAAGTTTAAATTTATTTGTTC
The DNA here is from genome assembly GCA_916610215.1 of Omphaloscelis lunosa. Lineage (NCBI taxonomy): Eukaryota > Metazoa > Arthropoda > Insecta > Lepidoptera > Noctuidae > Omphaloscelis > Omphaloscelis lunosa. Next base: position 13,481,571 of record OU744258.1, read on the forward strand.
GGCTTTACCGTTCTTTTCACTGGCATAGCATAATATTCAGTTTTGTTCATCATCATTATTGATAGCCTTGTTCCTTTCTTTTGTACTTTTCCAGCTGTGAAAAGGTGCAATTGAGTGTAACGAATGAGATTATTGCATTTTCCTTGTGCTTTACTTCAAAGGAAAACTAACTTAACCTAACATTTTTAGGTTTAAGCCGTGGGTATAAAACATTTTGAAAAAAATATAATCTAACGACAATATGTTACTTTCATATTTGCTTTTAATAATGGGTAGGTAAAGGTTAAATTAATATTATTATGTTTTTTAATACCTAGCGCTAATCTTCCAAATTCGGGACTGAGGTCTAGAGAATTCTATATGGTACTCTACGCACAAGACATATTCATCAAATTAGTTCTAAACGTGTTCACAACGAATTCTCTGGCACGCGAACACCTAGGGGGACAATAACATCAACTAATATTACAGTATATCGAAAGATTAGTACAAACTACGGCATAACATTTCAGTAATGTACAGCCAACTACACGTCAAAATACCAATTTGACATTGATAGCACCCTATTTAGTAGCAGTAAGGTTGGGTTTCGTACTACTGTCATGCAGTTGATTTTACTACAACTCTGAGACATGTTGACACTCTTGGCATTGGCAATGGCATACGAAGGTGTCGCGACGTGCCAACTGCCAACTTGTAACCCAAGCGGTGCCAAATACCCGCAATAATTGTACACTTGACATTGTTGATGACGTTTTGTTGCAGTATAAGTTTAGGATTAGATTTGTTTTGTTTTTTATGTGTTTTTGCGGGTCTTTTGGACCTCTAATTATTTGCGATTTAGGTTAGAAGAACCCTAGAAATATGGTAAAACGAAGGGTATTAGGGCTGAACTGCCGAGACTAAAAGTGGAATACCTACAACTACGACAAATTAAGATTGTCTGAAATTAATAAAAATAGCCATGTGACAATAACTGAGCTACCATAATCGAGCTTTTGATAAACAGTTTTATCAAAAGCTCGATTATGGTAGATCCATGAGATGTTTCTCATTCTAAAAATTCTACTAAATGCTTTGCAAAACTTTCACGTTGAACATAATATAATTTAACATCGCGACGTGGACACGTGTTGGAATTTGATTTAATAGCTCTTCTGCTAACATTGCAACCATCATGAAAGACAATTTGTTAAAAATAAGCGAATTTAATTAACTTTTCGTTTAACAAATAAGAAGAGGCTCCCTAAATTGTATGTTAATTTGAATTAATATTCTGAAAAAGTTACGCATACAATCAAAATGGAACTTTAGTAAATAATTTATTGGATCTGTTTCTTTCCAAATTTAAGACAGTTAAGTAATTGGAACATTTTCGCTCGATCGATTTTTAATTCGAAAATCATGTCTTTTTTAAAGATTATTTTAAACTAAAACAAGATTACCCGGCTTTAATGTCTAAAATAATTATTGACAGTAAGGAATAATAGTTTATTATCCAAATATAAGATATTTTTTCTCTAGATTAATTATTACTTTAGTTATAAACGAAATAAGAATTGAGACTTACGACAATTAGTGCCGTGCTTGAACACGATTAAAGAGCGCACACGATATTCAACTTTATTACTGATGTGTTAGCGTTTAGGACATAGTGGAGTGATGGGGTGCATTAGGGCGGAGCTTGCGTGAAAATTGACTTTGGAGTCCCTGGTCTTAAATTGCAAGCCAGTAAAATAAACAGAGGCAAAGTTCTAAAGCGGGATTCCAACAAACATTTATATTCACTAAATTAATGTAAACACGGTGATTTAAACGAGACTCTCATTATATATTAACCAAAGTAGGGATGTTCCATTTTGCTTTCCTTTGATCATCCCTCCTTGACTCTAAGCCTGAGGATTAAGAAGCACTGACGAGGTCTCACTTTAGCATAATTATTCGCTTTATCAGCAAAAAAAATCAATTTGGCAAATAAAGGCGGTCTTGTTACTTAAATTAAAGAGGGCAACTCTAACAATGCTACGGGACTTCTTAGAGAAAACAAATGAGCGATGCTTTTTTGTTTGAGAAATGTCAAGCCAGTTCTAGAACATTTCATTTCAATTTCAAAAACTGTTTATATTTTGTAAACAAAAGTTGCTGATATATTTTTTGTTGTCGCATAATATTTATCTCATCGTCTCCTCCCATTTAACTCATGGCTGCTATTACAAAACCCGGTATAACTAATGTTCTACCCGTAATTAAAGTACACAAAGCTTGCGTACATTAAAGTTATGCAAACAACATGATTGATGACCATCTGGGACGAGAACTGCAGCATCTTATACGTTACATCATTTGTTCTATAAGTACACGTTACATTCCATAAACAGCTGGCGATGTATATCAGTGACGATATTGTAACTCGTTAAAGCTTCCTGAAGAAAGTGGAAGCCTGTGCGTCGATGAGTAGAAACTTCTCGGACAACCTATCATTCGTATTAATAGTTGCTGGTAACCGGATAATAACTGAGTATTACTTATTATAATATACTGTTACTGAACGGCTTCACCGTCTTGCAACCGTTAGGAATCATTTTTATCCCAAGGAAGTAGTAAACACTACAAGTTATCGAGGTGAAACTGTTGAACAACTTACAGTTTAAGTTCCATGTGATTTAAACAAAATTGTAACTCAATGTTTTCTTTTGATAAATTCAGTGGTGATCAACCTTTTGAAAGCATTTTTAGCTTCACTTATAAACGTTCCGAAAAGAAAAACTTCACTTTTTTCCGTTTGTCACAAAGGTTTTTCTAAAGATGTATGCAACGTAGGAATTTGAATATTTGCATAATGTTTAGGTCTCGGTGAAGTGCAGAAAGATCGCAAGTCAAAAACCATTTTTTTAAATTTATCTCTGGTCATTTCGATCTTAGGAAAAAAAGTTTAATTTTTTTTTTTTATTTGCAGCACCGAAATTCCACGTAAAATAATTCCATTACCTACCACAGCGATAAGACTCCGTAAGTCCAAACCATGTCCGAACATAACAAACCCATTTCTTCAAAACCAACGTCACCACATCACCGCATTATCTCTTTATTCTGTCCATCAACCCTCTCATATCATCATTTTGTCCTAAATTCACCTTTAGGACCATTATCTGGATCCGTGTTATCACGCAGGTCCGGGTCATTCCGACCCGGTGCCCGCAGACGTTAACAGGGTTAAAACCGCCTTTTGTTTCGAATGGTGGCTGAGTTTGCTCGACGTAGGTACTACATCAATTTTGGAAGGGGCTATATTTGAGTGGTGCTCAATTTTGGAGTAAATGTTTAAGTATAGGGCTGTGTTATGTAATTTGTTATTCACTTTGTGTGGATAATTGCTTAAAGAATTTGATTACATAACAGTGCCAGTATTCCCCGAAGGGTTAGGCAGAGGTGTACCTATTTATAGTACACCCACATTTCGCCAGTTATGTTAAAGTCCCATGTAATAGGGGGCGAGCCTATTGCCATCAACCAGGCACAAATCAAGACTCCGGGCTGCTACTGAGCAATTCCAGATGAGAAAACCTAATAACACTTTTCCCGACCCGGGAATCGAAACCAGGACCTCATTCTCAGCAGTAGCGCTTGTGACCACTAGACTAACGAGGCGGTCACGTCAAAGAATTATATTTGTTGCAAGTCAATGCATGAATGTTCTATTTTAATGGCAGAAAAAATCTCGGCCTTATAAAAAAAAAAACAGTGACACTCCGGGAGTGCCAACAGAAGTGAAAACTTGAACAAGAAAATACTTGGATAGAACATTGATCCGTAACACAAAATAAATAAAGAGCACAATCGGGTTTACAAAAATGAGGTGTCGGTAACGGTGTCACGAGTTCAATTGGTTTTCCCCATTTCAAAAATGCCCAACGCGACTAAAGAAGTTTTCACTTCAAAAGGCTCCAGAGTTTACGCCGAGAACAAAACCTTGTTATTATCAGACAAAGAGGTATTTTTTTTTTGTTTATACTTTATACGTTTGTAAAGGGTTATCTCTGGAAATAGGCAGGTACTGAATGTGCTGGTCCTATAACAAAAATAATTTTATCGACGCCATTGCCAAGAGTTCCATAGGATATGTTTTATGTTCAAACGTGTACGGAGACGAAGTCGCGTGCAGAAACTAGTTCATAAAAAAGCTCACGTAGGATTTCTTTTTTATTTATTTTACAGGAATATGCGTCTTAAATTTAGAAATGGTACAAGCAACGTAATCTACACTCCTTTTCCTCATAATTTTACAAATTTCACTTTTCACCAAGAATTTTCAACCGCCAACAATTTTAGAGCACTTAAATTTCGCCGAGCTAAAACATCGCTCATATTAAAGGGTGTAGACTAAAAGCCGCTAGCGTAACATCATGGCTGTAAGAGCTTTAGTTCGGTACAGTTATAATCGTGTTAGCGAAGCACCGACGTTGTGACGTCACATAGAAACCTGACCAAACATGGCACACCTGCGAAATTACGTTATGGTTTGAAATTTTTTATGTACGTAATGTCTCAATTTTTCATAAACTCTAAAAATGTTCACAATTTTACTTCTCAGTTATTTGCAGTATCAGCATTATTTAGTTTTATATAAAACTAGCTGCGCCCCGCGGTTTCACCCGCATTAGTCTCGATTCTTTGGGAATATCGGGATAAAAAGTATCCTATGTCCTTCTCCGGGTCATGGTTTACTCATTTGCCAAATTTCATCCAAATCCGTTCAGCCGTTTTAGCGTGATGCCGTGACCAAGGGAAATAGGGATTCATTTTTATATATATAGATAAGTAACATACCATCAAGCCTTGTTGCCCTAAAGGGTTAGGTAGAGGTGTACCTATAGTACACCCAAATTTCGACAGTTATGTCCTATGTAATAGGGGGCGAGCCTATTGCGGTTAAGCGGGCACAAATCCAAACTCCGGGCTGGTACTGAGAAATGCCAGATAAAAAACCCAATAACACTGCCCAATCTCGGAACCGGGATCTTTTTAACCGACTTAAAAAGGAGGAGGTTCTCAATTCAACTGTATGCTTTTCTTGTTTTTGTTTCGCGATTACTCCTCCTTATGAAATGGGAGGTTATACTTCAAAGGTGGTCCCATATAAATTTTAATATTTAAAAAAATATTTTAGGTACCTATTTCAAATGTTTTTATTTTCTGTAGGATTTCGATCTCTACAGCCACTAACAAAAAATATTGAGACTGAAAAAAGGCCAAAAATCCTCCAGTCATTAAAAAAACGACCCATAAACTGGTATATTTTGGCTAGAAGCGGAAAAACGAGGGTAAAATCCATGAGAACATTTTCTCATAAAAAACAAATGAGCAAGCATGGTAAAGTTACAGTAATTAAAAATGTATAAAATGCTGTAGTTTGCCGTGCATCATTTATTTAAATCCGTCTGCAATTTGAAGCTTAGCTTCCAATGAATTATTTCAAACTGCATTAGGTATGCTGAAAGCATAAATGGATAGATGTTAATGAATAAATTTTATCCGTTTTCAAGCAAACGCACGATTGTCCAATTAAAACTAGATTTGATAAGAGATTAGTATAAAATATAACAGTTCTTCAAATTAAATTCTTGTTAGAGCACCTTTATAAGAACCTACACTTTTGTGAAGGGGAAATATTTCACTGATTCTCTATAAACGTATTGATGATCTTCTAATGATGGACACTTTTTTAATTAAATGAACCTCTAAAAACTTATTGCGCATCTAATAATGCACACTTTAAATCATTTTCTAACCTTTTCTCATGGTTATAACATAAGCATAACTAAGCTAGGGTAGGTTCGTTATGCTTATATCAAACTAACTGCGATCGCAGTTACTTGGCTATTTAGTATTTTTAGGACCTCAAAATACTAATTATTTGATGTTCACAAAAAGAGGCGCAATCATTACATTAGAGTATTAAATAATATTTTTAAGAGCCCACAATAGGAATTATTAGAGTTTCGATTAAAAACATGCCTTTGAAAAGACCCATGCATTGTTACTTCCATACAATGGAATCCGTCGAAATATCAAAAACAGATACCGCAATATTCTTCCAACCATCTATCAGGAGATGCCAAATTAATTACGCTATCGCACACAGATTAATAGTCGAGTGTCAAGTGTAGAGGCATCGGGCACAGAGTAGACCGAACAGAGAGTGGCCGTTATCGGTTCAGATACTTACGTAAGTACCCTCTTCAACGTCACTCGAGGACTGTAACTTTACTCAACGATACATTTACTGAAGGATCTCGATGATAGGTCGTGCGACTCATAGAACCTTTTGTTTGTTTGGTAGGCGTTTTGATGGTGACTGTATTTTTAAATGTACATGTGTATAAAAAGGAGCGGAAAAATCATAAGCCATCAAAAAATTCGTCCGCATCGCTGTCATTCGCTGTCGCTGTTATTATTATTTTAAGACTATTAGCTTATAATTATATTATGTAAAATTATTGTCTTGTTTAAAAATAAAAACAGTTACCGATTTTAAAATAGATTCTTTTGTTTTGCTTTAATCATTTCGTATTTGGTCAATAATAATCCTATCAAAGCTGCTATTTTCGTCATGACAAGGATGAGTTCTGTAATCCATCTAACAATTTCAAATACGCCACTGTTTTTGATTTTCCGCCTCAAAGGACCAACCTTTTTAACGTGACTGTGTGCTATTCATGGAACTAGTGAAACCTAAGAGGTGGATCATTCCTGCAATTGATAATAAGACCACTAAAAACTGTATCGTTCCACTCAACAGCATCAAAAATCTGGTAAATAAATACCGCTTCTTGAAAAAAAAAATGTCTTACATGCTAAAGGAGGACATGGTGGGACGAACTCGACTCTTTTCTTAAAGATTGGCCACAAGCAGCAGTAGATAGGGATAAGTGGAAGGCAGGCCTTTGTCCCCCGCAGTGCGAACGGCTGTTATTAAATAAGAAATAACTATACCACACGAAAAAGAAAGATGAAGAAGAATAAATAACATGCTGAAACTACGCAGAACCAAATAATGAATGACACTCACAAAATGAATGAAACAATAAGTTCTAGTACACACACATTACACAACTCCCGCAACGAATGCCCCCAAATTAACCGATAATTACGACGACAAAGGTAAAACGGTTCCATTCATGCATAAATTTAAATACATTTGAATGGTGTTCCACAGTTCTACTAGTAGCGCGTATTCAGAACAGAATCCATTGAGTACGGGGAGTGCGGCGAGTACACGAGACGGTGAACGACGACGCTTTTGTGACAGATGCGGTGCAACCGACCCTTTCAATAGACGTAGAAATGCGGTACAATAAAACGTGTCGCTTACTTTGATCGCTGATTTTACGTGAGATTTATACGATGATGGCGTTTGAGTGAGGAATGTTAAATTTGAATAAATGGTTAAGTGCAGTGTACCGCGAGCGGTAATATCTTGTGAAGAAAATGTAGACAATTGGTTTATTGGTCGGAAAAACTGCGAATTTTCTTTAAAGTGCAGTTAATAGTTTTGCAGAACTTTTCAAACTCTTGAGCTCTTCATTAAAATTGAACCCATAGTAACGTTGCTTAGTCGGAATAATATGTTTTGGTACAAAGCATTTTTTTATAAAAACCTGTGAAGCTTAAAATCGCTGATTATGTCTTTGTAATGGTTTTTTTATCATTATTGAACACACGGTTCCTACCTTGCTAAGCTTCAAAGGACCAGAGAACTTCAAAGCTTCAAATCTAACCTTTACAGGATGAAAACCAAACCCACTTAGGTACAGACCAGACCGCCGACCGCACGAAATAAAATCGTAAAGCCACTCCCACTAAACTAGATAGATTACGTGTTCTGCTACTAATAAACTCTCGTTAGCCCCGTCTTAGGTTTAATGCTGCATTAGCCTCGACTTTTATCTACCGAGTCTGCCCACTCCAGATTAAGTTACGGGTTTCCAGTGCGAGTTGGAAAAGTTGCTTGAACGGTTCGTAAGTGGAAATAGAAAACGGAATCGTTTTGTAAAATTAAAATGTGTTGTTTATGTTATACGATGATTAAATAGTAAAATAAAGTGCAATTTTCTCACTAGTCTTCTCACATCTTTAAGTAAAATTGCAGATAATTTGTATTATTAAATTAAATAGGTATTTCAATTTTTGAAGTAAAATTTTGTTTAGGCGCGTTGGGCATTTTCGAGATGGGACTAAACCATTGATTTCGCGACACTGCGATGACACCACCTTTTGACCATTAAAAAGACATCAACGCGTTGATTACCGCGATACCGATTTTTTTTTTCAAGTTTTCACTTCTGTCGGTGCCACTGTCTTTATTTATTTTATTTAACAGTTTATGTGCACACATATAAATATACAAGAAGAAAGGAACAGAAAAATACTTACAAAGGTGATGCTTATTTCTACAGAAATCTCTTCCAGCATACCTGCGATAGGAAAGTAGATAAAGAGATGTAGACCACGTGTGTAAGAGTAGAAGAGAAAACAGAATACATAAAATAAAAAACTTAACTATTCACTAATTTAAATATAACCATACAATATGAGAATATACTTACATACTTACTTCTAAAATACATATCGCTAAAATAGATATAAATACTTGATTATAATGTAGTATAAAATAATAAATACATAATGTGCAACTATGACGAAGTGGAAAGATAGTGTTCTTTCACTCTTCTTTTAAAAACTGCAACAGTTTAGTTATTTACTTAGTTTGGTTTTGCAACAGGTTTTATTTCGATTCACTATGATTTTTTGTAAGACTAATGCCTGAAGCGTTTTTCAGAAATTCAATTGACGTGAGCTATGAACCAAATGGGCATCTTTCAATGGACCCCATTTGATTTGTCATCCTTTAATACTAGAAATTTTATTTACACAGAGAACATAATGCACAAGAATAACAAAATAAAACTCATCCAAATCGCTTTATTACATTAAATCAAGTGGAGTGTTCCTGCAAACGTTGTGTTCTTTTGTATCTAAATAGCGGTACCCTAGAGGCGGTCACTAAATGAAGAAAAACAAAAGCCGACCATTAGGGCTGTGCCCGGCTATGACAAACAATGCGGCGTGAATGAATAGGGCTGCCAGACGTTGAAATTCAACGGATTGTTACATTTGAAGTAGTTTACCTATTGTGGGAAAAAAGTGCGGACAGTTGCAACATTGGGAAACTGAAAACGTTTCATTTTCTTCATTCTGATTAGGTGGTATTATATTTTATAATCTAGACTCTAAAGTCTAGAGTCTAGACTCTAGAGTCTAGATTATTATTGTGACGCCCTTAAGTCTAGAGCGTCACGACATAAGTACCTACATAGGACAGTTTGTGCCGAGGTATTTGGAGTCGTACTGTAAATTACAAGTTTAGTTATTTTGCATTATATAACATGTTTATTATTTTTTACAATATTTAAGTACAGCATTATTATTTATACACATTACAAAAGTCGTGCCTTGGTTTAATATAAATGCAACAGTACCTACATTTTCACTAGAAAAATAATCCAATTATATTCTGCTGAACCTGTAAGGAAAAATTACACTTATAATTTCCTCTTTATCTATAATTAAATTCGCCGGTACCCAGGTGCCAGCCCTCAACGAAAATAATATATTTTTCCCGTAGTGCGTGTACGGAATTCACATTAATCTCGTGGTTCCGCCACTTCCGAGCTGTGTCCAAAAAATCTATACTTTTTGCTGTAGTAGGCACAATTGAACAAAATTTTCGCCACGTCGGAAAAATGCTTTAGTTGAACGAATAAAGCAGCAAATCTTTTAAAGATTTTTTTCCCCATTTGTTCCCCAAAAATGAAGCAGGCAAGTAGTAGCGGAAGGCCTTATGGGAACTAAATTGGGTGAAACTATATGTTACAGTTGCTTAAAAAAATCGTTAATGAACGCAACTGATTTTAACTTTATTAGAATTAAAATGTCAGACGACTAAGACAAGTATAATCGTAGACGGCTAGACCTGACTGTATTGGTAGACAAAGACCACCTAATGCCTTTATATCTGGCCAGACACACACAAACCATTCATTAACAGTCATTTGAAAAACCCTTTCATAAACAACGACGGAATCGAAATCCACCATTTCACTACCCACAGGCCACCGTAACCTCTGTTAATGACTTTTAATATTAATAACACTTCGCATATGATACGTGGCATTAAAATTAATTAAGGTTTTCATCGGTACACCTGTGACGGTGGCGGTATGACGTTTTAATGAATTGCCGGCGTCAGTTGCCCGTAATGACCATGGGGGTGACATGTGACGCGATGCTGATTTGTTACTGTAACGAAGGGGACAAGGGTGTTGCGAAAACGCAACTCGTGTGTGATGTGAAATAATAAAAAAACATGTGAATACAGAGTACCTAAATCTATATAAATAAAATAAAATGCGTTGGTAAGCGCATCACTTGAAAACGCTTGGACCGATTTGTTTTTTTTTTTAAATGTTTGTCTGAATAAGGTTTTGAGGGAAATAAAAATTGGAAAAATTTCCTGGATAATTAGTAAATACGGCAAAAACTGAAAGCGATTTTTTCTATGGTATTTATGCATGAACTAAAGACGATTCGAACGATATAAACGCGTACCTAATTGAAATTTGGACAGGACATCGTCTGTTGGGTCAGCTAGTTAGATAAATTAAATGAGGTTTAAATTATTTGTAAAGTAAAAAAGTAAAAAGTTTTTATATTGGAATAACAATTTTACAGTACTATGACACACAGACTTATTTACAAATTATACAAGTTCCGTTTTGTGATGAGATGACTATGCGAGTGTGAAAGGTACATCCTCAGTTTAGTCTATGAAATATATTTTCTTTTTTCTACAGTCATCTGGTATAGTAATTAATTAATCACATAATCATTGTAACTTGCCTACACAGAAACTGTAGAGTTTTCCCAACATCACAGCTATAATTTATTAATACTTTCTTTTAGATTAGGCTAAAATCGTTTCATGTAATCCAGTCTAATATTTCTTAAGCACATTATTACATATGCGCTTTGAGTCTACATTAACAATTCAAGGAATTAATTGACTAATCTAATAGGAAACTCTAAACTAAGCGACAGAGAGTTTCCATCGGTTCCAGTTGATTAGACATACATGTTTAATTGCTGTCTGCTAAAAGCCGTTCCTAAACTAAAATAGATCATTATAAAGTGCAACGTGTAATAATGTTCTTTCTAGTCAAGAAAATGATAAAATTGAGAAAAGATTTTATCCAGTTTTTGTAAAACAACAAAAAACTCCACGTTTGAACTTATCCTATTCCATCAGACCCACCTGGAGGTTTCTTTTGAAGAATCTTTTTTTGGAATGCAATAGAATGTTCATATTTACCTAAACACATATAATTGGAAAACATAAATATTATATTATATTGTTTATTCATTTTGATTCTTATTAATTTACGTTTTTAAATATTTCTTAAAATAAAAAGAATAATAAATATTACAAAAAATAGAGGTCCGCCGGTGTCAGGAGCAGGGTCCAAGCTACCGGTGGTTAGGGCTGCAGAGACAGGAACCTCCTCACAATGCGAGCCGTATCGAGGAGTACTGCCTTCTGAATCAGGCCTTTGATCCAACTGCCTAACGAGAGCCTCTAGAGATGTTGGTCGAAGCTTTAGCCATCAGGCCATTGGCCGTTAGACAATCGGCGATATTATATAATTGGAATTATTTAAATTGTGATATTGGGTTTTTCTATCTGAAATTTCTCAATAGTAGGAGTCTGAATTTGTGACCGGTTGATGGCAATAGACTCGCCCCCTGTTTGTTACATGGGACTTGAACTTGACTGGCGAAAGGTAGGGACACCTCTGCTTACCCTTCGGGTTAATAAGGCGTGATGTAATGTGTTATAACATCACGCCTTATATATGTGTTAATATTGGAAAACAATTTTGAATATTCTATCCTATAATCTATTTGAGAAATAGGATCTAAAACAAAATCCAACACACATCGCATCGGCATTGCTGTTAGTCGTTCTGTCTAGTCGCCATGTGTTGGCACTAAAATTGAGTGTCACCTCGCAAACGGGCGTCGCATCGATAGCACAAAAAGTACCAGTTGGCATAAAACATACAGTACTTTTATTTTCAGTTTCAATCACAGCTTTTTCATGTTTTTAGAACGACCCAACGAATTTTCCCTTAGACATTTCAACATTAGACAATTTAGTTCATGCTAAATAGGAAACTTTATTTTACTTACTCCTATTATTAGTACTTGCTTACTTTTACTTTCTTTTTCCGTTTTTCTTTTTTTTTAAGGTACGACATGTAAAGTTCACTCATCCTCTATAGAAAAGGGGGCATCCTCCGACCAGATGGGTGTCGTGTCTGGCGGGCAACTGCCCAACGGTTGAAGTCGGGATTTTGTATATATGTCGATCGCGCGGTAAACTCTAATTGCGCGATGCAGAATTTGTGTGACGTCAGGATTTTTGTGAGACGTCCAGTCTTTCGTAGTTCGCATGTGGCGATGTAGAAGCCGTCACATATTCACAAATAAATTAACTTTACAGAGGCAGAGTGTGACAGCAAAATTAACTTTTGCTATCACACGAAGTCATTTTTTCCAAAAAAAATAACAATAATATTACATAAAATAACATCAGGCCCGTATTCCACGAAGGGTTAGGCAGAAGTGTACCTATAGTACACCCACATTTCGCCAATTATGTTTAAGTCCCATGTAATAGGGGGCGAGCCTACTGCCTAATAATATTTACAAACCATATTCCATATAATCAATACTTGGACTATTCATTCTAAAAACGCTGGTCATAGTGACGTGGCCATCATTTGCTTTAACAAATTGAGTGTCAATTCGTATCAGCCGAAGGGTTGTTACAAACGTTTTTAACATGGACCCGCTGAGACGGGTTAAATTGCGGAGCTCAAACGAGTGTGTTTAATGAATGTTTTAAGTAGATACTGTATGTCCTCTGTGAATAACAAAAATAATTTTTGGGACCTCTAAAATAAATTAATATTAAAACTTCGGTAAACTTGAATAGACAATGGTTTCGACACATTATGGTTTCAATACTTTTTGTTCGTTTAGGAAACCAGTCAGTTTGAATTCTGCCTCCCAAGTATTTCGCACCATCAACTCTAATTAAATTAATTATCGAACCGCGTTCAAGATTGCGAAACCTTTCCTTTACAAATTCCTGCTGAGTAAGTAATTCGAAAGAATGCCCGACGCAATCGCTGCGTTCGTTGGGATAGTCAACCGCACATCAATGCTAACATTTGAACAACGAAAACCGCTTTTACTGATACGACATGAAGTCGCTGTCAATGTCAAATTGTTACATGGACGCGTGGTTCACTGTACCATGTCGTGCACAGCTTTTTAATTACTACCTACGCGCTGGGCCCCGTGCCCGGGAATAAATCTTAGTTAATGTCCCTTTAGTCTGGTCAGTTCGGCCCCATGTGTTGGTAAGCTGCAACTAGATGAGCCGAAATCGATTCCGCGTCAGCTAGATGGCTAATAGCGCATTTATTTCGCAGAGTTAATACTGTGAGTTGTGGAGTATCGGTGCAATTTCTTGTCGAACAACAAGATATTTTTATAACAGTTTCCCTATCTTCTAACTTACCTCTTCTTCTGACCCCACTTACTTACTTGTTTGGTAAGAAAACTTAATTCAACAATTAATTCCTTGTTCCAGAAATGCGACATTCCTCGAGCCACATCTCCAGGGTATAAGAAGACGCGACAGTAGGAGTTCAGACTCAGATCACGATGAACGCTCCACGGAAGACGACGAGAGGTCTTTACTTCGAAATTCACCTCGTACGAGGCTGCCCCCTCCGCCGCCCCCACCGCCTGACGACGACCCACCCCCGCTGAAGCCTCGAGAGTTCTTCGAAAGACTTCAGACCCAAGCAATGAGGGAAGCTCAAGAAAGAAAACACAGATCAAGAGACCTTCCAATCAAAGACCAACTCTTCAGACCTGTCGACGCTGACGGCAGTCTAGGAGACAGCCTCAGTCAGGTACGGATTTACGTAACCCTTTTTAGTACTCGCCAGACTTCGGAAACTTTTAAATCACGAATAGCAAGTCCATTCGGATGTAGCCTAATGAACCGTGCCGAACCTATAGTTTTTAGTTTCGCAGACTTTTTCTCAAACTGTACTGCCAGTTTTGTTGGATTCCTTATTTGAATAGGATAGCATTATGTAAAGAGATTGAACGAGGAGCATTTCTGAAGTGAAATATTGTATCAGGAAGAAAATTATATTTAGCCATTTATTTGTGTAGTATTCGAGTTGTACGTTGTCAGTTCTCGGAATGCGTCTCCTCTTTCTACTTTGCTGCCATTACCATGTGAATGCGAAGAGAGTGATATTCCATGAAAGCAATATTTTTCAATAGTCGATACAGAATTAAATTTGTGGTTCTACAGAAGGGAATTTGTAGGGAGGGGAAGCTTTTCGTTTGATGTTCCTTTCAAATTGGAATTATTTACGGTACACAAAAATCCGACACCCTTAAAAAAAATTGTTTTTTTTTAAAGCTACCTTGTTATTCACGGTATTTTGGCAAAAATATTGAAAAAGAAGGAGGCAGAATTGTCTAAAACGGGAGCGGTATTTTTGTCCTTACTTTAAATTTTCCTCTTTTTAAATTCCAATGACGACTAAAAGGCCAATAAATAAACTTTTCACACATTACTACTTTACATAAAACCTCTTTAGTATGCGGCGTCTTTAGCCTCAAACATAATTAAAAAAACATTAAACGCACGTACAGTACATTATCCTTAGCACTTGCTACATGTTTTCTCTCTAAAATGACAATTAGTCGTTGTTGCGCCACGACCGCAATGTTTACAAACCCTGCCGCTGCACTTAGCCGCACTACAGTGACAGGGGCGCCCACTTGAGGTGTAAAACTTCTCAGTCAATTGCGGGCGTTGCTTTGTGAATGCTTGAAGTCCCACCAAACCCTTACATTGTCGCCGGCTCTCGTTTAAAATATAGAGTATAATGGTACAGTTATACTGCACTCAGTTTTGCATTCTTATATCGGAAAATATTAATAAAAAAATATTTGTAATATTTTATTGAAATAGAAGTAAAAACTTTTAACTTCGCAACAGAACTAATTCGTCTACGTAATTATTTTAAACGGTCATTTCGCAAGTGCTACACTGAAAAGTAAAGGGATAGCCCGAAAGCATAATATTCATTACACTACACTTACAGGTCCATCGGACTGCCGATTAACCCTCAAATTAGAACGGGGGCCCGAAGTTAACTGCCTTTTGCGGCACATAAATGACATGTGCGACTTAGAATTTTGGATGGAACTCGTACCGTACCAGTTACGGTCTGTAATGGTGTTTTTAATTATTTTGCGGGTAATTACTGGGCACGCTTCGGTTTTTGAGGGTTATATTTACTTTTGATGTAACCCAAAACTCACTCGCGAAAAGGTGTTATACACTTTTTTTATGAAAATTTTGTGATGTATTAAAAACGTACTTATGTAAATGCTCAAAGCTTCTAGAGAACAATAGAACAGTTTCCGCAAGTCATTTATTTTTACTTTGGTAGGTATCTGTGTATTTTCGATAGGAATGAAAAGGTTTCATATTTTAAATATATCTGAGTATAACTGGCGACTCTCTGAAAGGCTCGTTTGTCGTGCAAATGAATAGATAACGTAATGAAACTCCGCTCGTCCCCATTTATCAGCATTTTAACGACAGGCGGCAAAGTGGAGACTTCGCGTGATTTTAACGCTATTTCAAATGCACAACTATTAATTATATGCCCTTAAAAATGTACTTTAAATAGATAATCGCCTTCCTACACTTACGTTTTTAAGTAATTTGTTGATCTGTCATAAAAATTAAGGTAGTTAAATTGTCTATTTTCTTTTTGTCTTTAGTTATTGTCATTTTTTTTTATATTGTTATTTACTTTAATTAGTTCTAATAGCCTCGATTATGGCGCGTAAACTTCTTGCCAGCCAACTAATATCATGTTAGACAGCACTTTAAAGCTTTCAAATTACTTCTTAGCAGAAAAGCCTTCGTTACACTCAACTAGTTTATTAAACTTCACAATCGAATCGACTCGGCAGAATTCGGTAAAAGTCGGGTTTTGATTCACAACTTCGGAAGTTAGGCGTTTTATACGCGATAATTACTACCATTGTCAACACGAAACGATTATCGGGTGGCCCGGAACTTCGTCTGCGCCCGCCCTTGTCCGGGGCAGACTTTAATCGTCGGTTGAAAAAAAAAATGAAGCCATCCCTAGTTTAATTTGCATGCGGTGCAGTGGATGCCATCGATTTAGTACAACAATGGGGAGGATAGATGCGTCGCTCGTTTTCGCTTTATTGCATTGTTCATGGACGCGATTTTTTTCGGTGATTATTTGGTCTTATTTCGTGACATTTATTTATTGAAACGTTCGTTGCACATGTTGTTTTTCTATTACTTTTGTCTGTAACATGGTAGGTAAAATGAATAAATACAATTGATTAAATGCATTTCCATCCTAAATATGAGCTAAATAAAAACTTACAAGTAATATTTATTGTGAAGAAACTTCAGTTTTATTTTACATTGAATCAACATTCCAATCCAAATATCACAAAAACACGCCACACCACATTTTTTTTCTTTTATACCAGAATCTTTAATTACTACAATTTTATTCACCGCCTAATTGGCCGTCACGAACACATTTCTGAAATATGCAATCAGGGTTCCAATAAAGGAAACGGCTTACGCTTCGTAAGTCAGGCGTCAAGTCAATGGCATCAAACCTCATGAGCTAAGGCTCCCTTGTCCAGTTTCCGGGACGCTTATTATGGTAATGGTACCTTCGGGCTATGGGGACTTTTACTACGTTATACATATTTAACTTCGCCGTCTGTGTTGATGTAAAATCGAAAATGTATACAGGACTCTTTGGGTTAGAGCTTTGCGAGTTGGCAAGTTATAGTTTGGTATATTTTGATATAGTTTGGTAGTGAGAAAAATATATTTAAAATGCTGCCTCATTTGATATGGAAATTTTCCCCATTTAGGCCACTAGTCTAGACTAAAGTAATTATAAAAATAATAAACTAATAATCCGGCGAACGCACAACATCCATTAAGTAAGTGCTCCTATTTCCCAGGAACTTTTAATTAAGAGTGACAAAGATACCAGTAATGAGAAAAAAAAACGCGTAGGTATTCAGAAAAAAATGGTTATTACGTCAATCTGATGGGTACACACGAGCGGGTAGCTCCAACTTATTGATTTTAACCACCCCGGGTGAGTCATCTACCGTTGCATCCCCCTCCTAGCAGCCCTCACTGGACCACAAACACTGTTTGCTCTCTTTGATTGAACTTGAAGAAAACTAAAGGGCGCTGTAAGTTTGTTTGTGAAGTAATAACTGTTTTATTCCCAATTTCTGACCCGAGTTTTTGCTACCGTTTCGTCCGCGTTTGGATGATTTTTTTTCACTGTCTGCATTCGATTGGTGCTCGTTAAAAGTTCGTCACGACGGCGACGGTTTTCTGCGGGAAATAAAAATTTTCAAGTTTTGTTGAGTTCTTCATAAAAATGCTAAGTTCTTGAATAGATTTTTAATGGCCTACGACAGTGGTCGGCAAACCGCAGCTCGCAGCTTGCGAGCCGCATGCGGCTCTCTGGCCTATCGAGTGCGGCTCTATCTGTACAAATGTCGATGAGTCTGAGCGTAGAGCAGATACGTGCACGGGTCGGAGTTTCGGTCATTAGGCAAGATTTCAAGTTTTATTCAAAATTCAAACTATAGTTTAAGATTTATTCCCGAAGTATTTTCACCAAAAATTAACAGGATACGGGAATCGAACCCAGGACCTCATGCTCAGCAGTAGCGCTTGCGACCAATAGACCACCAACGAGGCAGTCACGCTTTTAACGTAATCATTATTATTTCTTGACTGTACATACCAACCCCAAAGAATAATTAAAAAGACAGACATTACCATACTTACTTTACTCAAGTCCACAATTCGAAAATCATTTACCTCTTAAAAGCTACTAAACCGCCCATAAAATCGTTAGACTACCGATACCCTATTACGTATTCTCGCAAACTTTTTACCTAATTAAAACTTCCCTTTGCCCAGTCGCAGGTGTGCGGCGTTTGCTCCTAAAACGTTCGAACCATTTACAACGTGATAGCACGTGCGACCGCTTCGCACTTGTGAACCAAACTCGTGTAAAAGTGAACTGTTATGCGACACTAAGAGCAGAGTGTTTTGCGATATTTCCATGAGACGCAGATGCCTTTAAGAGATTGCTATTGCAAAGTGTTTATGTAATAGGTGTTGAAGTAGTTGTGAAGTGAAGCGTGAGGTAGAATGCTTTAAACTTGGGGTGTCTTTGAAGTTGGTAGGTACCTGAAGTACCTCATCTTTCCGTTGAAAGCAAGCATATTTCAAGAACCGTAGTTATACGTGTCTTCACAGTTCACTGAATTATTGTTTTTGAAAATTAAATGTTAGTTCTTAGTTTTACAATTATTTTAACTATCAGTATTGAATCTGGCTTTTCCCAACTATGTTGGATTCGGCTTCCAGTCTAACCGGATGCAGTTGAATATCAGTATTTTCCATAGAGTGACTGCCTATCTGACCTCCACAACCCAGTAACTGGATAACACGATACCCCTGGTAAGACTGATTGTCAGACTTTTAAGTATCTGACTACGACGACTGTCAAAGATCTACAAATGGCAGCCGAGAAGAAATGCTTAACTTTCTGTCCAAGGCATGGAGGGGCCACGAGCCTCTCCCCTTAACTATCAGTTTTATAGAACTGAATCCATGAAGTAACACAAAAACATACTTCTACTCTGCCATAAGTGTTCTCATTCTCGTAATGTAATTATGGAAGTGCGGTTACCAATTCCACTCATATTCTAATTGCAACATAACTGGCTACCATACATGACCAAACAACCGCTTCTCACGCCGAAGAAATCTAATAATTGCAAACCAACTTGGCACATAAATCTTCAGCAGCATTCGCGGTGGTGTGATATTTGTTACCGTGGCTCCTATTGTACCTACCACGAAATTTAACACCTTAACTGCCGCCTGGTCCATTGTCACCCATGATTCATTGCAGTTATTATTGTTACTGATCGTGAAATTAATTTCCCGTATAGTCGACATTTTCGGGCTGTAACATGCCCGTTTAAATGCCCCGAATTGCTGCGAAATTAATTTTATCACGTTATTTGTTATTAGCGGATATTAATGTTGTGGTGGAATGTACCGAGTGTTGTTCGTTATAATTATCGGAAATATTTTTCGTTAAACAAACTGTTTGGTATTTAATTACAAATTAAGGGAAGGAAGTTAAATTAATACTCGTGGATTTAAAGCGTTCACTCTCATTAAGGATATAGAAATCCGTCTTTAAGACGGTTTTAAAAATCGTGTAAACGAATAAATATTTAATCGTAAATGAAGGAAAGTACGGAGTAAGTTACTCCGTTTACGCCGTAACTTATTCACGCAATCATCACACAAGTACTATGAATTATTTTAAATAAAAAAATACGTGTATATTTTCATACTTGCTTTTTTGACCATGGAATGAAAAATGTTGATAGGTCTCACATTTTTAAGCAACATAAAATAATGTTAGAAAACTCACAAGAGAAAAATAATCTAACTTATTATTAGTTATTATGTATTCTCTCTAAAGAAAAAGAAAATTTTCCTCACGATATCCATTTACTGAAGAAACTAAAAAAAATCCTAACTACTAAATGCGGTTTTGCGCTTAATTTAACCTTTGATGTTTAAATTTAGGAGAGAGCTTTGTTAATTTTTCTTTACTATTATCATAAAACTACATTAATATTAATATCATTGCAGCAGCACTTTGTGGGTAATCTTTTAAAAGATCCTAAAGAACTAAAAAGTAAAGGCACTGTTTTGAAAAAGACATCACTGCAAGGCTTATTGGAGATTCGCCCGAATTTATTCACGGGCAAATCGACACTTCTTAATAATATTATTTTTATTGAGGCGATTCGCACGAGTTAATTTATTTGTAGGCGAATCGATTTCTGGGGTTGTCGATTCGCCTACAAATAAATTAACTTCGTGCGAATCGCCTGAAGAAGAAATTTATTGAAAAGTGTCGATTTGCCTGTTTCGGACGAGTAAATTTATGCGAATCACCAATAAGCCCACAACAAAAAATAAGGAAACCTTGTAGGTTACCTACTCAACAGCATCTATTTGTCAATGATTTGCTACATTGCTTTTATAATGGCAGTGGCTCCATCTGCTGCTGTAATAGGTAATATAGGATTTCGAGTATTTTAAGGACCAAAAAAATAATAGAATTTTCTTCAAAAGCATACACATGCTTTTAAAGAAAACTCTATTATTTTTTTATCGTGCAAAAAAACACAATTTATTTCTCCTACTTAACGCTACTTTATTTTAAATTGCATTGAAGAGAAATCCAATGAAACAAATGTGAGTGACGCCCGACTTTCTAGCAATTACTCCTAGACATAATGAGGTGTTTTTCTTTGCAAATTACCCGTTTAAAACGGATACTACACTGCAAATTACGTGCTAAACTTTTTAAAGTTTATTGAGTACGGTTTTACATAAATGTTGTTTACAGCTTGCTATCATGATAAGACTGACGACTTTATTTATCATGAAACATTACCAGTGACTTATTATCTTACTGGTCGAAAAGAATAAATCAAGTCTGCGCACTGGGTTTTGGCGGTTTTAGTCTATTCCACGTTTCTGCCCCCTACTGGGCTGATACCAGTCGGGGTTGCGGCGAATGTACCAATATCTCCCAGGCCCCTGACTCATAGTACTAGAAGGAACAATGGGGTTTTAGTCGGTAGGAGTTCGATATAACCCTCCGTTCTTCTCCAAAAAAAAAAGGTTTCTGCCCAATTTATTTCGTAAGCATAAGTCAGAAATATTTTTAAAGTATTATGAATTAAGATACAATAAAAGTTACATTGATTGAAAAACTAGATGAAACAGTGAGCTATGCAACATTTTACGACACACAAGGCCTGTATTCCTCCAAGGGTTAGGAAGAGCAAACATTTTATTATGACACTAGCTTCTGCCCGTGACTTCGGGCAGAAGCTAGTGCCTTCTTAGTGAACCTTCTTTAAGAATTGAGCTATCCAATGCAAAAATAATTTATCAAATCCAACTGGTAGTTCCAAAGATTACCCCCTACTTACAAACAAACAAACAAACAAATTTTACCTCTTTATAATAATACAATTAAGTAATTTCGATAACAATTAGAAACACAACTACCAGATTCTTTTTTTTTTTGTTGGGAAATTACCAAATAACTTCTCCCGCTCTGAGCGGAGCGAAAGGGCGTGTCAGACTCTTCTGACTAAAACCCACCCGTGTTCCTTCAGTTGCCATGTTGCCGGGGGCCACGATATACCTTTCGGAATTCTTCGCACCCCCGGCAGCCATCGGCCTTAGCGGACCCCGTCAGTTCTGCTGAAATCTCTTAGAGCCGCGTGTCGAACACAACGCGCTGTCGACCCGGACCTGGTCCTTATCGGATGACGAGCTACTAATTGCTCACCGTCCACAAGCCCACACCTACGGTGGCTGGAAATTGGCCTGCTATTCTCGACGCCCAGGGCGTCTCCTGCAGCGGTTAGGGGTGTGACGGCGCGAAATTTGCCTCTCTCTCACGCGTTCCGCCTCCTCCTTCGCGAGCATTATTGCTTCGCAGAAGGAGGTGATGGCCTCCCATGCCCTCTCGCTCCGTACCATGGCCTGAACTAGGGCTGGACGCGCGAAATCACCGCCGTTGATCGCCTCCACGAGGACATGGCGATGCTCCGCCCAAGCCGGGCAGACTACCGTATGCTCCACCGTGTCCTCCGGGCGATCCACACAATGGTGACACCCGGGCGTTTCCTCCCGCCTTAACTAACAGATCCTACCAGTATATTCCATTAGTCGGAACAAACCACATTTTCGCATTAATTAAGTCTAAAAGTAAAATATTCACATTCGCAGCGGCAATTCGAATTAAATGTGGACAATTTTAATTCAAAACTACACGGGCAAATGGCATAAGCCTGCTACTGCAAAGGGATTTTGTCTCAATTAATGGACAAACTCGCCTCAAATTATGAATATTAATGCACATAACATAGCCTCGATGTGAGTTTTATTTGGTGTTTTATAATAACTTTAATTTATTGGCAGTTTATTTTACATTAAATAGATAATAATGCTGAGCAAAATGTGCTACTTATTTCAAATATAAATAATCAACTAAACAATGTTTGTAGGCTGTTTCACCTCTTCTGAATGGTTTATTTCCATAACGAATCTTGTATGAAAATATCACCCAGGTAATATTTTCATAGAAATTCTGTTCCCTTTTTGTAATTTATTTGTAAGATACTGCGTATCTCAACACTGTGAAACAAGCCCTTAGATTGCAGCTTATTACAAGCTCAGTCAACCTCTTTTTCTATTTTGCAATTCATCTCTGTAGCCGAAGTTATTGTTATCGGCCACAGATCAGTCCTTTTAATTAGCGGCTTACTCGTTCTTCTAACTTTTTCTGGAACTTTTTTGTCCTTCTCACAGTTAGGAAAACTGAGTCCCAGTAGTGGGAACATTAAAGGAGATACTACGATCATACGTTTTTGTAACGGTCAATATTTACAAATAAACACGTCGACGACGATATTTACTTTATTTATAAAAACATTGCACAAGCATACAAAATGTAAGCAATTCCGAAATATTTTAATTTATTGAACAGAAAAAAAAAGGTCCAAGCCCATGACCGCGGGCTACTTGAAATTCATAAAAAGATCAGAGGGAAACATTGCGATCTGCTGAGAATATGAACAAAGATATCATGATAAAATCTTATCCAAGGGCAACAGCCGGACGAAAAGGGTAATACAACTTTAACATATAAACAACCAAACTAGAATGTATGAGCCTGTATGAAATTGGTAGCCTTCCTTTGTGAAAGCCGCGTATCCTTTGCGGGAAAATCGAGTAATAATATTTCCAAGTTAGTGAACAAAGAGCCTTCTCTCCGTTTGAAACGGGATTGTAGTGGGTATTTTTCGTATTTTCCCTTAAATATTGTACTCACTTTTTACCAAAGTGACATTTATATGAAGCGTCCCATATTGTTTTGGCTTTGCTTTCATCCCAGACGTTTTTGTGAATCATATTTTGGATAAACTCTCTTTATGCGTAATAAAGGTTTCTTATTAAAATGTTTGGATGGATATTATTAAGAATACTACAATAAACTTTACCTGTATTAAATACCTGTACCTGTGTATTACATAAGTTTTTATAAGGTTTAGTATTACAAAAAAAAACAGCTTTTGCCTCCACTAAAACAGATGCGTATTTCAACTTCAATATTCACCTATGCAAATTCCTGCAAAACCATTTAAATTAACACCTTTATCACATTTCCTTTCTACACATTCAAATTGAATATCACCATTAAATTACCATAAAGGAATATAATTTGAGACGGGCGTCTAACTTACAACATTATAGCGCATGACTAACGTATAATATTCACTGCGAATTTAATAGGCTGTGTACACACAGCGCGAAGCCATAAAGTGGGCCGCAGACAGGCTCTCCTGTGAGCCCCCTAAGCCCCCACACACTCCCGGCACAAACTCATAAAGGGACTCACTAATATTTGCCTATTATGATTATTTTCACGTGCCACACAACCTCAATTAGCGAAACATTTTCTCTGACTGTGTTCGTACTAATGTACGCGATGAATGGAAATGAATGGCCCTGTGAACGCAATATACGATAATGCTGTTATTAAATATCCGGTTAATGAGCGTGTTTAAACGTGAAGTTCGTTTGAATAGGTTTTTAATGGGTTATTTAATTATTTTGCTTTTATATTTTTGTTAGTAAACAAACAAAGTTTACGTTCAAACCGTCAAGGAATGAGGAAACTTACTCGGAAAAGCTTCGTTAAAAAAAAACGAAGGCAAATCTTGAGTTATAATAACGTAGTTGCCAGACTATAAAACTAATAAGAATTATTCAAAAACAAAAGTAAATACATGTTAGTCGAAAAAAATAAAAACTAAATACGACAAAAACGCCAACTAGAAAGGTATAAACAAGACATCACAGACAGACAAATTTAAAATCTGGTGTCATGTCGAACAGATTACATGCAACGTCTTTTCTCTTCATTCCAGAGTCGAGAAAGTCTTTCATCAGACGGCGAGGGCGCTCGAGGCGACTGCTCTTCGGTTGAATCTTCAGGGTCAGGCTCAGAGGAGCAGCCACCATGCGACATCGGGCTTCTAGAGAGACTGATTAGGACGCACCCCGTGTGGTTCCTGCCTGGCATCCAGAGGGCTGGGGCCTTCCATTTGCTGCAAGGAAAAGAGGAGGGAGTAAGTAGTTTGAATGTTAAGCATTTTGCCTTTTAGGTTGTCATTGAAGAAGAACTACCTCTGTCTGGATTTAATTAAAAAAGTTAAACGGACTGCAGGCAGTGCTTGAATAATAGGTCTTATTCTTTTTTCTAAAGAAATATAACACTTTTGTAACATAAATAAAGTGTTTTTTTTTGGGTAAAATTTCTTAAATGTTTAATTAGATTTTATTACTTTTTAAAATAATTAAATCTGACTACGCTACTCTTTGTTGTATAAGCTAATAGATCATATTATCCCTTCTAGCTATTAAAAAAAAGATTGTGCTCTCACCCATAAATTACATAATCATTCAGCTAAAATCATGGAATTCGTATGTACTAGTACAACGCTAAAACTTATCAATAATTTCTATTTTTAAATTTTTACAAACCTCCTTTATACCTTTCAGAACTTCGTGGTCCGTCAGTCAAGTCAGCCCGACACCATGGCCATCAGTGTCCGTTTGCCGGCAGACAAAGGTCCTTACATCGAACATTACCTCATCCAGGCTGCTGGCGGCCGCATCGGGCTCGAGACCTCACACAACCGCTTCGATAACATACCTGAACTGATTGCACATTACTCTCAATGCTGGTGAGTGACAGGATTAGATAAAAATAGTCATAGCCATTGACCGCTGATCGGCAGCGTAAGCATGTCAAAATTATGTGGGAAGATACATACATACATAGTCTGTTAAAATCATAACCCTTCTTTGGCTTTGCCATAGTCGGATAATAATTGGTTTCTTTGTGAAGAATTCTTAATTTCAAACATTTAGAAATGATTACGTCGATGTTCATCTTTTTTTTTCTCCTTTTAGTGACGAGTTACCAGTGCAGTTACAACTAGCTCGTCCCCTTCGAGACGCAAAGAGTCGTCATCAACTAAGTTCCTTAGCTCTTCTGGGACAAGAATTCTGGGGTTACCCGATGGCAAACCCGAAGAACAACCCGAACAATCTCGTCTCTCCTTGTCAATTGGCCAATGGTGTTGTACCCATGGCCGTCACGCCGTCTGATACGGGATCTAGTCTTAGCAGCTTTAATGCCAGTAAGTATCTTACTAAGTTCCCGAATTTTTAAATACATCTATTGGAAAAATGTGCTAAAGATATTCGATTTTCTAGGTACCCGAACAAACTCCCGTGAACATATTCTAAGCCCTGACAAAGATCAAAACGTAGTGCTAAAGATGTCACCAATAGATACTTCAGGTTCCCCACCGAGTCAAAACCAGAACCTCAGCACTTTCAAAGGCAAAACTGCCCCGTCACCTCCAGCGAAACCCAACAGTGCATTTATCAGAGCACCTAGACCTACCCCACCAAATACTTTGAACCTTATGTCTAGTACAGTAAGTATTATAATAATTTGGTATAGCTTTAATGGTGTTGTTATCTAGAACGTTATTAATAGAAGCTTCACCTGTTTTCAGGCGCATATAACACAGCCTCATACATTTCCAACAACCAACACGCAACACTCTCCCACCCAAATAAACGTCAAAACAACACCACCTCCTCCGCCTCCAAGATGGGCAAAACCGCCATTTTCCAAGCCATCCTTATCTCCTAAATCTGAAGCTTTCAGCCCCATTAACAAAATTGCACAGAATGGAAACATAACAGTCACTACCACCGTTACATTCTGTGTCAATAACACACAAATTCACAATCATCAAATCAATGAGAGCATACAGAGCGACAGGTTACAACTAACGCTTGCGTCTAATGCCGTCAATAACAACAGTAGTGCAGACTCTGTATTCAGCATCATGGATACAAAAAACATTGCTGATTCTAATGGAGAATCCCAGGTGAGGATTGTTAGATTAATGCATGATTTGTGCACCCTTTTATGCTTTGCACGTTTTTTTTTTGCAATTTTGTTTGTTTCTAACCAATAAAAACTGTTATTTTCTTATTTCAAATATAGTACTTAATGTAACTCATGGACTGACTATAACTTCCTGTTCCTGTGTAGAACATGATGCACCGTATGTCACCAGAGGGAGAGTGCATCAATGCTATGACGGCTAGTTTGCACGGGAGCTTCAAACGTCAGATGACTGAGCAGAATAACGTCGAACCGGGATCACCAGTAGAACAGTCTCAGACAAATACATCCGATTCAGTGGATCCGGTTGTGAACAGTTTAACAAAATCTAGTAGCGCTTTTGCTCCTAATCAACTAGTGTCACCTAACGGCACGAACTCAGTCACTAGCGGAATATTCTCGCCAACAAGCCAAATCAACTCTCCCGTTTCTAACGACACAATTTCTTCTAAAAGCGGTGTCTTTTCTCCTCTGAGTCAAACTAACAAAAGTGAGATCTTCTCTCCGATATCTCGAAGTTCCCCAATATCAACGAAAAATGTTTTCTCGCCAACATCAAACCAGTCAATCATATCTCCAATGATAGGGAAAGATAGAGATAAAGTTTTGTCTCCAAATACGAATACAGCAAGTAGCACGCCATCTGGTAGATCGAGGAGGAGTAAACACTCCCACCGAAAGGAGTCCAGACATTACCAGGTAGAGTACATGTTTTCTGAATGCAAACCATTTGATGTGCATTTTTGATACTACTAATCGCACGATATTGTATGTTATAATAACATGTAACACAAACACAATGTTTTGGCATCATTTACCTACATGCTAGTTTTCTTGATTGCCCTCAAAGTTTTGAAGCCGTAGACAATACTATTTTTTTACGAACCCCTTAAACATTATTGCTATCTTCTACATTCAAGTATCAAATTTCAGGAATCAGACATCTTAGAATCTCCAGGTGTGTACTGCCGAAGTTCGCTGGTGGATAAAGTATCAGACTACGAAGATATTTGGGGACCAGAGAGTAACAGTTGCTCCACTTTCAAGCCGTTAAAGGCTGAAAATGAAAACAACATTCATAATGGGCTGATGAGAAGTAAAAGACCTGATCTTTTACCAGACACTTTACGTAAGTCAAATAAGTTTAAATAACAAATCTCCAAGTCAACAACAAGATCTCTCTCTCTCTCTCTCTCAATATTCTCTTTAAAAAAAACTATTTACCTAATATCACAAATATAATCAGAAATAATTCATTTACCTTTTTATTTATTGCAGCTAAACTAAATGCAGCAAAAAGTACACAATCCATATTGGAAAAAGAAAACATTCATATTATAATGAATTCAACGGAAAGTCTGAATGAAAAGAAACACCTTTCGGATAGTTCACTGAAGAAGAGCTTCAAAGGTTCGAGTGAAATCATAGCAACGACAAACAGTAAGGGGGATATAATACCAAAGAGGCCAGATAAACTTAATATAGCTATGAACATGAACAAGAAATTGACTGAAGAGATCGAAGCTGTGATCAAAAATAGAGAGAACTATGGTACTGAAAGTATGGAGACAATTAAATTAGAAGACGACTGTGTCCTCAATTCTGTTGGTGACGAATCTGAAAAGGATAATGCTGGCAGCCCCTTCTACGCCGATCCTGTAGATGCTTTAAAGGAAGTAAGTATACTGCAGGGTATCCCTACACTTGGTGATATGATAACGGGGCGATTCTATTGGGAGGATGAAATAAAACCGACCGCTTTGAATGTTCTTTAAACACTGCATTAGATTTAAATTATCTAATGTTAGAAGTAGCGAATGTGACATCATATTGAATGGGGAAAAACTGGAATTTATTAATCAAACGGTTTTCCTAGGAATCACGCTAGACGAGAAATTACAATGGGGACCTCATCTCTTGCGGGGCGGCTAAGCTCGGCCGCTTATGCTGTTAGAAAGATAAGACAGTTAACAGATGTAGAAACCGCGCGATTGGTCTATTTTAGCTACTTCCACAGCATTATGTCGTATGGCATTTTACTGTGGGGTCGGGCTGCTGACATTGAATCCATCTTTATTTTACAAAAGAGAGCTGTCAGAGCCATTTATAATCTACGTCGCCGCGAATCTCTCAGGAAACTGTTTAAAAGGATTAATATTATGACGGTACCTTGCCAATTCATTTATGAAAATATTATGTATGTAAGGAAAAATCCACATCTTTTTAATAAAATAAGTGATAGACATAATTTTAATACTAGAAATAAAGATAAACTAGATCAACCATTTTTCAGATTATCTAAAGTACATACATCTTTTATGGGGTACTGTGTTAAATGTTACAACAAAATACCTTGTGACATATTGCAATTAAATGAAAGAAAATTTAAAACTCAGATTAAAAGTACACTTTGTAAACAAGCATATTACAAATTAGAGGATTATATCCAAGATAAGAGTGCTTGGAAACATGCTGGTCCTGCTCCATAGGACAATTTAGAATCAAGACAAAATCAAACAGGTTGCTAATTTAATTGTTAAATTTATAATTTTGTATTATATGACATTGATTTTACATTCTGTGATTACTTCCTCACACACCGACTTATTAATTTTAAAAACATTAGGAAAATCGTCTACTTTTACTATGTTTGTAAATATGTGAGCACCATGTATGTATCATATAATTAAATTATCTGTCGTTGCTTCATTTTTAATTCTTTTTACCTATTGTGGTATAGTAATTTTATTCTAGGTGCATCGTCTTCACATATAATTATTTAACTAATGTACGTACTAATACAAACTATTGTAAAACATTTTAAAAGAGTAACGGTGGAGTTTCTTGCCCATTCTTCTCCATACGAAAACTACCTTTTGGAAGGGGCGACTAGAATCAATTATATTATTCTGTAAATTTTGACGTTCAAAAGTGCCATACATGGGCCTATTTGAAATAAATGTTTTGACTTAGACTTTGACTTTGACTGATTTATTGAAATATATTTGTACATATTATTTGAAATAATAGGTACAAATCCAGCGTGTGCAGAATGCACGGCGCGTAAGTCAGTAGAATAATGTAAGGTTCCACACATATACTACAAAACAATTATTTTGAAAATCCTGGTAAATACTTTCAACTAATATGATAAATGTTACTGCTTTCACAGGCTGCCTTACCACAAGTGCAAAGACGAAAGCTGCTGAGAGTTGGGGTGAATCTTTCCCAACGCTACTCGGAACCACCGACACAAAATCATCCGTATTATCCGCTGCGCGATATGCATAGTATTGAAGAACTCTCTCGTAAGTACCTTATTACACGACTGCCCAAAAAGGAATGTAATGTTGTCAGGGTTTGTTTATGTATGTGAGTTTCTTTGTGCCACCATAACTTTTAAATGCCTGAACAGATTTGAATATATCGTTAGAATCCTTACAGCATCCCGAGTGACATAGGCTATATATATAATTTTTTTTTATCAAAATGTCGGCAGTATTGCTCCATATTCAAATGTGAAGTCCTTGATGAGCACATTCCAAAACTATTTAATTTATTGGCAAACATTTTACATAGGTAGGGTGTACATGCAAAACAAACAAATCATCCCCACGCCATCCATGCCTCGCCTCGCCTCCCCGTGAAAGTATAAAACCACCTAAGCACTAAAGCTTAAATATTAAAGCCACCTAGCATGATATGTTTTAAAAATGAAGACAAGACTTGTCACTAAATAGTATAAAATAAAAATATATAATTAAAAAACACAAGTGCCCTGCCAAAAGCGAAAATAAAAAGTAAGTAAATAAAAAGTAATAAACAAGTTGTATTAGTTAATCTGTATAAACAAAGCGAAAGGTCACTCATTTACTCCTTGACTAAACAGATAAATAAAATTATCATTGCAGTCGGGGAAGCTTTAAAAGTGATCCATACAACGACACAACGGTTTTTTTAATAACAATTTTCGTATAACATCAATCGTTAGTATTTGATGGCCGAAGTATTGAACGAATTCTTTAATCACAGCTACGTAACTTAGCTCTTTGCAAGTCCTAAACCTATACTATCATCACCATCATTGAATTCTTTTTCGATTTCAATTTCAGCATCATCACCAAACACGTCGTCATCGGTGGACAACCTGATGTCACTGCGCAGCAAACCGAAAATGAAACCGGTACAGCCTCCGAGAATCGCAAACAAGCCACCCACAGGCAAGAACGACCAGACTTGGACCGTTGATTCCAGTTGGGAGTTTATAAGTCAGTGTTATGGAGATACTGTAGAACAGTAGATGCTGCTTGTAAATTTTGCTCTTGCACTCCCAACATACCTATACCATTACAAATATGATGCTTCTCTTAATTAGCCCAGCCAAATAAGTCAAGTGGGTTTTACTGTTTGACAAAATACATAAAAAATGTATTTTGTTAATTTTTTGTTTCGAATAACTCTTTGTCTTGCACATACAAAAAATTTGAAATTAAAACATAAAACTTTAGAAAAAGGAACAGTAAATCAACAGTGAGTGTTGCTATTGTTTGCAGACAAGCACGATGAAGGTTCAAACAGTGAGAGTGGTACGTTCCCGTCACTGGCTGAGCAGGAGTGTCGACTAAGCGCTGTTGACGATGGCACTCAACACTTGACTGTTCATCAAGTGGTTGCACAACGGTAAGAAATGTTTTTTTTTTTATATTTTTTATAGAATGGCCAATACAACACCATGTAAATCACGACATTTCTGTCCATAATGTATGTCCAGCTATGTATTCTGTCAGTTGTAGGTACATAATGATTTTTTAATACGTGTATTAGCAACGTGGAAAGTAACTTTGAAATCAATGTTTAAAACAATTTTATATTGTCTTTGACAGATTCCCAGATTTGAGGCTAAATGCAGAACCAACAATGTTGCCAGAGGAAGTCAGATCGCCACCAAGAGCTTCATGTTACGACAATGTTCATGATCTAAGACCCTTATCTGAACAGGTAATTAATTATGAAACTTTAATTTGTGAAGGCAATATGGTTATTCCCAGCAAACATTTAAATGAGTTTTTGGAAAATCCTGAAGAAATTACTTTATATTCAAGAGTTGTTTTCTTTAGAACAGAATTCGTTTAATTTTATAGAGTTATCTCTTTCACAGGCAAGCGACGATGGTACAGTGTTTTCTGAACCTTGGGATAGTTCGCAGTGGGACGGTTTATTACCTCCATCGAATGGCCACCAAGTTTATGATAATGTAAGTTAACGTAAGATAAGTTTACTAACAAATGAGTCATGGTTACTTGATTAAATAAAAATTTAATTAACATCTTTTTTCAACTAATGGATTTCCACGTCAGAAAAACACTGCAGTACTGTACAGTTTCATATTCCTATGGATTTGCGTTGTAAACTAAAAGTAATTAAAGCGTCATTGTTTTCTTTTTTTGTTTGAGTAACAATTGTTTATTTTGCAAAATATTTAAACAAGTTTTTATCTTTATTTGTTGGCGACAGAAAATATCATGACATCCTTAGTTATTTGAAGACTTTTTGATTATTTAAGGTGTCTACCTGTCTTTATTACAGGAATATTTAATTTTTTGACATTCGTTAAATTGCTGGAATATTGTTAATAATCACAAAAACATCTTATGCGTATATTTTTAGGAGGAACCGTGTGAATGGGAGTCTCCTATCCCGAGGCGAGGACCAACAGTTGCCACAAGGGCAAAGAGCTTCAGGGATCGACTGGATCCTTTACTGGGTAAGTTAAAATAGTAGTAAATTGTAATCCATATTTTACTCACTAACTGGCACTATAGCACGAAATTATGGCATAGCATAATAATTATTAATAAATAAATAAATATAATTAAATTCTTTAAATTCAGACTATTTTGTCCATTTTTTGTTAGTACCTATTACATTCTCTTAAACTATTTTAGTAATGACGAGATCAATTAATACAATTAGGTAACATAATATAATACTGGAAATAAATAATTGAAAATGAATTAAAATAAATAATTGTAAATGAATTGAAACAAAATTGAAATAAATAATTGAAAATAAATTAAAATTATAAATTAAAATCAAAATATTTTACTGTCAGGCATCAACTCCCATAGCGTGTTAATATTACATCTTACTTAAAACCATATTAGTAACATGCAGGAACGCTAAAAAGCAAATCACAATCACAGGAAGGTTTAACAAGCTTTGTTGTCAACATGTAGCTTGGTAAACCTCCCCATTGTAGGCCCATCCAGCCTCTGCAAGCACCCTCAAAATGCTGTTGCTGCTTCCCCTCACTCAGGATATTACTAAAGCAACTTTCTTCCGCATTATCGCAAAGTAGTGAGGCTGAGGGCACTGTTGTATTGAATGTGCAGGCCATTGTCTGCCTTTAGGGTATGGTTATCCCAAAGCCTGCTGGAGACAAATGTTAGGCAGTAGGTTTTAAAAAGAGTTAGTTTCACGTGAACTGAAACACCTGAAATATTTCCCCTCACAGCCAGTGCCCTGCGCTGATTTCCATATCTAAGTCATCTTTTAACTAATGTTCTATAGACGATTGTTACAATACCTAGACCGTGCTGTCTCTCAGCAGAGTAATGGCTTCATAAAATATATCTGCACGTCTACAAACTAACTATTCTTCAAGTTTATCTTTTCTGATAACTAAATGAACCATTTCTTCCCATTGAAGATGAATACTACGTCAGTGCACGTGTCGTCAAGTTTAATTACTTACCCACGTTACACAATATACACATGCATAACACACTATGTCAATACATTTTAATATGGAGCACGCTATGATAATACTTCGCTCATTTAGATTACATTAAAATGGAAGAGTCACTTCTAAATCATCTCTAAACAGTTCTTCAGTGTTTTATTAAATGTCATTTTTCGGTCATTGCTATCAACAGTCACGTTTTTTCCTGTATTTATTCATTTAAATACATTATCTCCGTACAGTGTTTCATCCGTATCTCTCGAGGCAAAATCACAGATGTTCTCTGCACATTGCAGCCCGATATGAAATTAATCAATTATTACATTTCATTATCAAATTAATTAAGTTAGTAGAGCACACACAATAGGACCGCGGCGTACATCTGTTATCAATTACTACATTAGCTCTGTAAATAAATTAATTATGGCTAAAGTGCAAAGGTCTGCGCGTGCCGTGAATTTCTCAGACCGAGCCAGTGCAGTGACAGTCGCTATCCAACCCGCGTTGGAACAGCATTAGACGTGAGCCGCTCTCCCTGTGTGAATGAGAAACCATCGATTTAAGTCTTTCGTTCAAGCGGGCAAGAACCGCAGGGTCATCAGTCATGAAGTGGTTCAAAAAGTGGTTCCAAGGAAGGTGCGAGAAGTTGACTGAAGAGAAGCCAGGCCCCAGCAAGGCTGAGCCCTGGTTGTCGAAAATTGATTCAGTGAAACACTTCATTCCGCTTGATGAAGATGTGCCGATAGCAGAGGAAGCTTTGGAAGTTTTGGATGTGTATGTGCCAGTGACTAGTGATGTGTACGCGTTAACCACGATCAAGAACTTTAGAGCAGACACACTAAACGAGTTCGTCTATCAAAGTGAATGGGTTGTGGTCTCCCGAAAAGAGTTGTTGGAGCCCAGGTTCCAACGCCGGCTGAAGAAAACGGATACATTCACCGATCTATGCAGATCTTTGGCCGAGAGAAGTGTCAATAGGAGACGAGCAGAAGTGATTGCTAAACCACCCTACTGTCATTGCCATGAATTGAGTTCCTGTGAAAGTGAGAAACCGTTACGTTCAAGTTCATTTCGAAGAGTACTAAACAGTTTCAAAAGATTTTGGCGGCTCCTGTACCGTAAAGTGAAACATTGCAAAATATTTAAGACTGGGAAAGTAGTGGAAATCCCGAAACCTAACAAAGAAGACCCTCTCGAATCTTTTGCGTCCACTAACATGTACTTATGTAGGTAATAATTGTTTCATTTCAAATATTAATTTTGTGCAATGATGAGATTACAGCTATCAATAATTATCACTAGAATGAGGTTGGGACAATATATGACTTGAGTGTAACAACGTGCAGTTATTACGAGTTAATTAGTCTTATATTTTAACAATTAAGTTTTAATTGCTTAATTTAGGGCTTTCAATTAAGTAAAGGTCATTAATCTTTATTAGAACCTAGGTATTTTTAATGATTATTGTTTTTCACATCATTAAGGGTGAATATACTCAATAGTATTTTTTATCAATAATAATGACGTGCTTCCACAAATAATAAATCGATATTGAAATATTGTTAGTAATGGGAAGACTAACGGGCTTAAACTTATTAGATGCTCAACACTTTAAAATAATTACCAATATTTTTCACATAGGTATTTCATACTTATTAGGCTTCCTATGAAAAGTAGGTAATTTAAACTCAACAAAAATTGAACTATTACTTATAACCCTCATTATTAAGAACAACTCCATATGTAACGCCAAACCACAATACCTAATTGCATTGCACTTTTATCACATACTGACTCAGTGTT
This sequence comes from Omphaloscelis lunosa, assembly GCA_916610215.1. Classification (NCBI taxonomy): domain Eukaryota; kingdom Metazoa; phylum Arthropoda; class Insecta; order Lepidoptera; family Noctuidae; genus Omphaloscelis; species Omphaloscelis lunosa. The sequence goes on from OU744258.1 coordinate 13,516,548, forward strand.
GAGTGATACATGGTGTGACCCGGGTGTGCAATGTAGGTCGAAAGATCCTTCAGTGCGAACATTCGCATACATTGTAATATAATTTTATCTGTTTATCTATGTAGATTATGAGGTCATTATTTCCGACGTGGATCCATCGTGTATGTTGCATTTTGTACTGTGTGCAATTCAAAGGCTAACTCTACTTAAGAGTCCATATTTTCATTTGGATATGATAGTAGTCGATGGCAAATGAATTCAATGTTTGGCCTAAATTGTACCTACCTACATACCGACCTCCTGCATTTTCAATGGCGGTCAAACTTACATAATAATATTAAATGCATATTACGACACTTAAAAAAATATTAGTACCTAAGTATACACCTACTTGAACTCTTTCCTCAACCACCTCGAAGTTGTAAAAACACTTTAGACAAAGATTCTAAAAAAACCGGCCAAATACGTGTCGGACCAGGCACAATGAAGGGTTCCGTATTCGCGATGAATTTATCCCAAAAACAAACTTAGCTTTTTAGTTGAAAAACATGTTCTCCCATACATCGATATACGTCACGGTCATTCTCCAACTGCAAATCTAAGTTTGTAATCGTAAAAAAATATTTTATTATGTAAAAATTTATATCTTAAATTGTGATATTATATCTTAAATCTTAAATGTAAAAATTTATATCTTAAATTTATATCATTTATATCTTTTACGATTTTCGGACTTTTTCCTTTAGTTGTGCTGTGAGACTTTGCTTCGTGCAAAATTTCATGATTCTAGGTCAACGGAAAGTAGGTTTTATTTGCGAGTATCAAAATATGTCGCTTCCATGGCCGTATTTTTTTATTGCGTTGACTTAGAATCTTTTTTTTAGATCTCTAAGGGACCACAGACTTACGTATTTGATATTAATTTCAACTTTATACCTGCACGCGTTCCTGAGAAAAAGAGTCTTGACAGACTGACTGACGGACAACGAAGTGATTCTATAAGGGTTCCGTTTTTTTTTCCTTTTGAGGTACGGAACCCTAAAAAAGAGCTGAAGTGCTTTTATATAGCGCTCAGTAGCGCTTGCGACCACTAGACTAACGAGGTAGTTGCCATTGTAATGATTAATTATTTTCTTTTCTCCGAGCAGCAGCGGGCCGAGTGCGTGCCTTGCGCGGCGGTCGCCAGACTCGTGGCGCGGGCGCGGCACTGCGTGCGTACGCGCTGCACCTTGCGCAGGATAAGAGTACCACCTTCGCACAGAACATCGACAACTTTATCGCGTGCACGCTTGATTCTAAAGATACTAGTCCACAGGTAACATTATAAATATTTGAATTTCACTCCAACTTTCGTCTGATTTATTACCTACCTAAACTCGGCACTCAAATTGTGTTTTATTGCACTATCCAGTGGCTTCAAATCGTTGACACACACTGTTTCTTTTTAAAAATCTTGTTTTAACTTTGGTAAAGAAAATTCAGGCCTATTTTCAATCATATCTGGTAGATAGTGTTTAACCGGAAACTGTGAAACAAGCCCTGAGTACTTTACTTATTAATAATAAATAATGTTTTATTTCCAGGTGATGATGCGAAACATGAGGCAGTTCATGTCAGGAATGAAAAACTATCTGGTCAAACATGGCGAAAGAGAGTTTGAGAAAGAAGTGGAAAAAGAACGACTCAAGGTAAGCCAACCAAAATTAATCAATCTGCCTAACCTTTTCCCAACTATGTTGGGGTCGGCTTCCAGTCTAACCGGGTCCAACTGGATACCAGTATTTTACATTGAACGACCGCCTATATGACCTCCACAACCCAGTTATGGGGTAATACAATAACCCTTGGCAAGACTGGTTGTCAGACTTTTGGGCAACTGCTTAACGTACTTTCCGAAACACGGAGGGGTCTCGATATATAACGGATGTTCACCCATCCACGAACCGACCGCAGCAAGCGTCCTGTACATACTTAATCGATTCCAAAAATCTGCCAATAACAATAATGTCAATTTTCTATTTCCAGCTAAAACCAACCGAATTCCTGAACCTGGACGCGATCCTAGAAGGCGTGATGCACCGACTGGTCGTCCGGCCGCTGCGCGCACGCCTCTACTCGCTGTTGGCAGCCTGGCACTCGGCTGACGTGCGGCGTCTGCACGCTGCCATAGAACGAGCGCAACACTCCACGCCGTTGCAGCTAGGGATAAAGGTATCTAATATTGTTAAGTACTAGGAGCTTGATTGGGTTCTTGAAAAACTTTCGAATTCAAAATTTTATTTCACATAAAGCCTCGTACCCACTGGGTAACATTTGGCGCGCAACATATTGAAAGTTAGCGCAGAACTTTTGTTTAGCAACGTCGTCTGTCTACGCATGATCAGTCGTCGACAACATGTCGCCAGAGGAACTAGTGTTGATTTCGGCGGCAGTGTTTATATTTTATATCAAAAAGAAGTAACAACAGCAGTATCCCATAAACATTCATAGTTTTGGTACAGTTTAAAATTAATTTGAGCACTCGTTTGTTACACCACAATGCGGACATTTCTGCGCGTCATGTCTCCACTCGACATCATTTGATGCTTAACTGCATGTTGCACAGAAACCAACAACAAGCCGCGCGTCATATTGCTGTTGTTATGCAACGTCGCTGAACATGTTGAGTGTCACGCCAATTATTGCCTAGTGGATCCGAGGCTTAAACCTACATGGGCACTTATGAAACGTCAGAAGCTAGATGCACGGTTCCAATTGGTCATTTCCTATGGAGGAGAACCGGCAAGAAACTCCACGATTACTCTTTACAAAATTTTTGGGCTTGTAGTTTTCCTTTAAAAACATGAGCATAGTTGAGAACACTACTAGTGTTGATATAAAGATATTCTTTCAGGAGTCGACTAAGGTACCGTCGTCGGCAGTCCTGGCCGTGATCTCGAAGCATTTTCTCAAGATGCAAGAGGCTGACTCACCGCTCGACAAGCTGGAGAACCTCCTGGCCGCCATATCTGTTATGTTTAATGCTGTAAGTATATCTGGCTAATTGACATCATCATCAACATCATTTCAGCTGAAAGACGTCCACTGCTGGACATAGGCCTCTCCCAAGCACCGCCACTTCAACCGGTTCTGTGCTTCTCGCATATAGCGGATGCCTGCGGCCTTCACCAGGTCTATCAGGCTTAGTCATCGGTCCACCTTGTGGGGAGCCTTCCAACGCTACGTTTTCCGGTACACGGTCGCCACTCCAGAACCTTTCGGCCCCATCGGCCATCTGTTCTGCGAGCAATGTGCCCCACTTCAGTTTGGCAATACTTCGGGCTGTATCAGTTATCTTGGTTCTCCTACGAATCTCTTCATTTCTGATTCGATCACGTAGGGAAACACCAAGCATAGCCCTCTCCATTGTCCTTTGGGTGACTTCCACCTTTCTAATGAGGTCCATTGTGACCGACCGCGTTTTAGTACAATCGCAACACGCGCTGGTCAAAAACTTTTGTCTCAAGACACTAGTATATGAGACGAGAAGATAGTACGCAGGTTCCCGAATACCATCCAGCCGAGTCCGATTCGACGATCGACCTCTTTCTAGAAGTTGGACCTACCTAACTGGACAGTTAGTCCTAGGTATACATAACCGTCAAAAACTTCGAGTGTAGAGTCTCCGATCTTCATGAGGTATCTCCGATCTTGAGTATCGAATCCGAACTAAACAGCTAAAAATATTTTTCCAGATCCGCGGCGAACGCAGCGTGGGCGCAGACGATCTCCTGCCGGTGCTCGCGTGGACCGTCGCTCGCAGCCGCCTGGTGTGCGCCGAGCTCGAGGCGGAGCTCATGGCGGGGCTGCTGCCCGCCGCACTGCTGGCGGGGGAAGGGGGATACTACCTCACTGCGTTGTTCTCTGCCGTAGCCGTGCTGAAGAGACTCGCGCCGGAACCTCAGCCGGATAGTACTACGCCTTCTGTAAGTGTCGTGTAAAACATGGTGTAGTTTGAATTGCTATGTTCATGTTAGTACTGACAGAATTTTGAGCCTATAGCCTAAGTCTTATTTGGGAATTTAGTGCTGATGAAGTTGGAGGGCTCAAAGTGGAAAGAACGACTGATATTTAGCCGCATTTTCCTAAAGATACTAACTAGCTTTTTACCCGCGGCTTCGCCCGCGTGGATGTCGGAAAATATCCCACCGGAACGTAGTACAAAGATTAAAAATATGTGTGAATCAAAGTTACAAACTATTTTTGTATCGAATTTCATCCAAATATGTTTAGCCATTTTTGCGCTAATCCGGAGCATAACATCCAGACAAACAGATAAACGGGTAAAATTTTTATTTCGGCATCAGAACGATCTCACAACCCGTAGCAAAAACTTTTTCATTTTTATTAAATGTACAGTTTTGACGTCGCGTCGTTACTATTTTATTATTTATATTATGTATGTAGACGTACCTTAGTTCCTGTATGGCTAACAAGACTCTTGTCCCCTGCAGTGGCGTCGCGGTTCAATGGACACAAATCGCGAACAATGTTCCATAGCCGTGGTGCGCGTGGTGCTGCCGGACGAGTGCCGCGGCTCCATCCGGCGCGTGCCGGTGCCGTGCCGGCCCGGCGCGCGCGCCCGCGACCTGTGCCGCGCGCTCGCGCACGCCGCCGCCATCACCAACCCGCAGGATTACGCGCTGTTCGCACTACATGATGGCCACGGTGCGTTGCATTGTATTATTTGATGATGATCGAGCCGCAAGATAACTGTTTAGTTTTAGGCTCACTGGCAACTAACACTACCCTGTAACCTAGCTGTAAATAGGTACTATTTTAAGCCACTAGACATCTGAATTTGTGTCTAACCTCGTTTAATTTAAAATTGCACGCCCCTTCACTGCTTGTTGCATACACAATTCAAATGTTTGTAAGTATAGTTTAATGGACGGACGTGCATTTTTAATTAAATGATCTCTAATTGCTTCTGCATTACCTGGTGTAATGAACAATTTTCTATTTATATTTGAAGGTTCCATTTTTAGGGGATGTCTTTAGCCCCCATCTTAATTTGCCCCATTTTTTTTTGTTTGTACAGTCGAACAAGTCATTTGGTATACATGCAAAAGTATTAATATTTCCACTCCAATGCCAATATTCATTTTTATTGTGTGCGTAATAACTTTTTAAGCGTATGGCTTACTTTAGGCAATTGACTAATTAGTCAGCGCACTCACAAAATTGTTTGAAAGTACCTAGTTGAAAGTTAGCTCCCACCAAATAGTTTGTTCGATTGTACTTATGTACATATAGTTTTAGCAATTATCCTAAGCCCAAGGTCTCACAAGACAATGCTAATCTAACTAAAACTCAATTCAATTAACCTTCAATCAACCACTGAAAATCAGCGTTGTGCATAGCACTGCATCATGCTGAGTGGAAGCCTTCTTGTCACAGTCATGTCGTGCAGCTGCCGACTAATTTCTGTTTTATGCTCGTGATTTATTATGTACTTTTTGTTGTTTTCGTTTACTCTTGTCTTTTATGTATGCACGTGTCTCTGTGACAAATAAACCTATTTTTCTTTCTTTCTTTCTGTCTTTCTTAAAAAAGTAAACTGACTGAATTTTTTTTATCGTTCTTACAGAGACAATGTTGAACGAGAACGACTGCCCTCAAGAAGTTATGTCAGAGAAAAGTGGACAGAACTTCACTCTGGCCTACAGAAGAATAGATGCCAAGATCGCCTGGCCACAGCAGGCTTTACTATCTTACCCCTAGACAGCTTCTTACATAGCAATAAGAAGCGACAGAAATCTCTTAGCAGTAGAAAGTAAAGAAACACACTTGCATGAAAATCATGAATAAATTCTCGAACACTAGGTTGTCAAATCATGCTCATCATTAAAATTATATTGGGAACGAATGAGAAACTATATTTTTGTCACCATAACAATAAAATCAAAGTGATATTTTATTCAACTGATTTTGTAAGTGCTAACGTTTTCTAAGCTTAACTTACTTATAAGTACATCGCTTATAGGCAGTATTTTTAAAGCGTCGCTACTCAACGAGCATACTAATGTCATTAAAACTGTAGCTTTTTTACTCAGTAATGTTTAAGTACCTAATTTTATATTATTATAATCTGACTGAACTTTTGGGACATGACTCCCAAATTTTGTACATTTTGTATCGCGTGGGGAGCTATCATTCGAAGTTTGAATGTGATTTATCGATAAAATGTACACCATTTTTTATTATATTGTGTAGTACCTACACCTGACTCGATGTTCGCAGTTAGGGCTATCTTAACTGCCTTATAAAGGCGGTGTCTATTTTCCTCGAGTGTGCGTTTGTGAATGTTCCTAAATTTCGTCGCGTAGGTACACTAAATAAACTCACCAAATTGTTGTTTTAGTTTAATAAAATTTAAGTATTTCTTTAAACATTTCTAGTGCTAAAATTTACTTTTGAAGTATATATATATACATATTTTAACTCTTACTAACTTGTTTATGAACTGTGATGTTAATCGTATTAATTAGTAATACTGTAAGGTTTTGTATTAATTTTTGTATATTCGTAGAGGTGTTTCTTAATATAATTTATTTATATGTAACATTAAGGTAACTAACCAGCAAAACGTTAGAAATATAAAGGGTAAATTATAGTGATTTTGCAGTTTCCATAAATGTATTAAAAATGGATTATTTATCTAAAAAACTAACCGATTTTCTAATCTTGATAAACAGTAGATAAATATCGCAAATACTTTCTAGAATTTACCTTTTATGTAAAGCGTATTCAGATGAAACGTTGCCTTACATTTCGTCACGGACAATATTTTTGTAGTTGGTATTATATTCCATAGTAACAGTCAGTTCAATCAAAACGATTTGGAGAAATGATTGAATTAACATAAGTAGCTGTAGAATTAAAACAAATAATTATAATACCTCTATCCCACTGCCAACCACGGAATTCGAACCCTTTGCTGTCAATTTGTAAACAGTTTTCGAACGCCATAAAAACATTATTAATAATAATAATTTTATTATCATGTATGACATTATGTAGAATCCTGACATCATCTGTTGTTAAGTCCTTTCACGCCCCATAAAAATACCTAACTTATACCAACTCCTTTTAAAACAATTTGTAGTTCATCTGAGTTCATACTATTTTATTGCCCAGCCTGTGTCGAAACTCTTACGGATTTTTTGCCTTCTTTCTGTGGAAGATTTAATAACCCTGGGTGTTATCAAAATCTAAAAATATACGATTATATTTACCATCAAAATCCACTTTTCATTATTTAAAGACTGATACTAATTACTCTTATTAGTACGATTCTTTTTCATTGATAAACACAGTGATTGCGGTTTGATAAAGTTTAGGAAGATCACTTAGAACAAATGTGTATCAGTAGCCTTTATCTGTAGGGGATGCCATAGAGAGCCTTAAGAAATTCTCCCTGTTTTGGCTATTAGAAGAAAAATCTTGTTCCTTTATCATTTACTCATTAAAACATTTCTCCAAAACTCGTAAATTAAAACCAGTACATTAGAGCGAGTAGGCAACAATTGATTCTGAATATGTGACTGTCGTACGCGCATATTAGGCGCGCCATTTGTATTTATTACGTCACTCTTATTAACGTTAGTTGTAAAACACGTGTATGGTGTTTTGATAAAGTTTTCAGTCATATTGTGAAGGAGTAAATGGATTTTTACCAAATTTACACGTGTTGTTTTATTTTTGCTTCTTTTTCCCATTTGGTTCAACAGGCATAATCAATTTACGGGCCTAGTCCTTATCGGACGGTGAGCTACCCATTGCTTACCGTCCGCAAGCCCGCGCCTACGGTGCCCGGAAATTACCTCGCGATTCCCGACGCCCTGGGCGTCTCCTCCTGCGGCGGTTAGGGGCGTGAGAGCGCGAAATTTGCCTCTCCCTCACGAGTTCCGCCTCCTCCTTCGCGAGCATTACCGCTTCGCAGAAGGAGGTGACGGCCTCCCATTTCCTCTCGCTCCGTACCATGGCCTGAACCAGGGCCGGACGTGAGAGATCACCGCCGCCGATTGCCTCCACGAGGACACGGCGATGCTCCACCCAAGCTGGGCAGACCTCCATTAATTGTGACTTGGATTCTCCTTTGGAGTTTTTCGAAATATCTAAAAAACTAGACGTAGATCAAAAATAATGAAATTTTCATCTCCCCCTTGTATGACACCCACCTGGGATTGTTTGCCTAAGATTGAACGACTTAATTGACCTTGACCGTTAACTATATTAACTTACACTATTTGCGCTGTAGCATGGTGCGGGTGACAGTTGCCCGTATGACGTTGACATTTGTCAGTACCACGTAGGGATGTGAGGTTATGCAATTCATTTTTATCGCTAACGATACTCGCAGCGTGAATCTAGTTCTCTTTAATATTGTTATGAAAATTAGTGTATTATTCAGTTGTGCAGTGTAACTACGTGTGTGCTACGTGTATAAACTTGTCAATATAAATGTTTTATGGCTACATAATTATCTTTGTACTTATATAAAATAATCAAAATCGGGTTTATGTTTTTTTTTTCGTGACAACATTTTTGCTCTATGGTGCATCGGCGCGGCGGCCATGTTGTTTACCCGTGCGATGCTGTGAGTGCGAGTACGAGTGCAAGCGCGTTATATTGTGACTTAATGTGACACGTATTACGATTTCATTGTTTGTTTTCATTTTTGTTAAATTGTTATTTGTTATAAGTTTGTTGAGTTTGTTGTTATTACCATGCCTAAGCATACAAAAAAAACTGTTTTGGGTAGTCAGGCCAGGGAGCTTGTTGTTCGCCTCCGAGACTACTTTGAAAGAGAACAACAAAATAATGGACCGTTGTTACCATTGAATCATATTGTAGAACGAGTAGCCGAAGCTCTTGATATTGGCCGCAATACTGTTTCGCGTATAACACGTGAGAAAATTGGCCAAGATGGGATGTTTGAAAATAAATTATCGACACCCAACAAAAAGCGGACCAAGGTGAAGCCAATCACAGATTTGGATGATTTTGCTAAGGTTGCTATTAGAAATCATATTTATGATTATTATAGAAGAATGGAGCTACCCACATTGCTCAAGCTTCTAAAATCATTAAAAGAAGCTGACTTGTTCAAAGGAGGTATTACTTCGCTACGGCAAGTTATAAAAGATATTGGCTTTGTTTACAAAAAAGTTAACAAAAGAAAGATTATTATGGATAGGACTGACATTGCCCTAGCAAGATGTAGATTTTTAAGGAAGGCCAAAAACATAAGTGATTGGAGCAAAGTTGTCTTTTTGGATGAAACGTGGCTAAACGCCAACCACACAGTGGGTAAAAGTTGGACCGACGATACGGCACAATCGTGTACCAAAGTTCCGGAAGGCAAAGGCGAACGCCTTATTATTTGTCACGCAGGTACAGCAAGTGGATTCGTCCCTGATTGTTTGCTGGCTTTTAAGTCAAAAAAAACTACGGAGTATCATGAGGAGATGAATTACTAAAAATTTAAAGATTGGTTCATAGGTCTATTAAACAATTTAAAAGAGCCTATGACCATAATAATGGACAACGCACCCTACCATTCGGTGCAAGTTAATAAACCCCCAAACCAATCCAACCGCAAAAGCGAGTTGGTGAAGTGGCTGAGTGAAAACGGAGTTACAGCAGATATAAAAATGTTAAAGACGGAGCTTATTGCCTTAGTCCGACGCCATAAGCCACCAACTCCTACCTATGCTCTGGACGAGATGGCAAAAGAAAAAGGCCACCAGGTCCTTCGACTACCACCCTACCATTGCCAGTATAACGCTATTGAGCTGATTTGGGCCCAAATAAAAGGTATGCTTTTAATTTCAATTCCCATTTTGAAGCTTTATAAAAAAATCAGCTTTCCGATCGTAGCATGTACCTAGTTTAAAAACATTACCAGATACTAGATTAGGCTGATTGATGATTATTTGAATACTTTTTTTTATAAGTTCGTTTATTTTTAGGTTACGCCGCAAGAAATAATACTTCGCCGCCATTTACGGCAAATAAGATGTTGGCCCTATTACAAGAGGCCATCAACAATGTTCAACCTGAAGACTGGTCGAAGGTCGTGAATAAAACAAAAAGGGACATTATGTCTGATTGGGATCGTGACATACATATTGACAACATAATTGAGTCATCGTTAATAATATCCGTCACAGATTCAGATGATGAATTGAGTGACAATTCAGATGTTCCTGACTCTGATATGAGTTTAGACGAATAACATGTATTTTTTTTTAGCAACCTTTTAAGCAACCTTACCCTATAAATGTTCTGTTGTATAATTAGACCTTTTAAAAATAAAAATTGACCTACGCACAATATACGTTTTTTATTATAAAAAATATCGACTATCCATCGTAGCAGTACATCCCATCACTAAATACGTCTATGGCGTTACGTTATACGCATAACACTTTGCTTAATTTTTCATTCAATTTGATTTTATTTCTTGATTAGAACATTCTGGTTGGGTTTAATTTAATTTACTACAGTTATTAATTATTTAATATATTACGAATGTGGTACAACTGAAATATTAAGTCATAAATTGTAAATCGCGGCAACTTTCAAGAGTGAAACGAAATGTTACTGAAACTGTCACCCGCACCATGCTACAGCGCAAATAGTGTACGGGACGTGAACTGTAAATTCAACAAGTTGCGATTAAAGAGCCTAAACTTTCATTGAAACTTTGAATCGCCTGTTAGTTTTTCACAAATAGGTATCTCAAAAACTAGATGTTAAAAAAAGGTAAATTAAATCGATATGGAGAGGAAAATTTCACGGATCCTAATCTCTGGTAGCTCATCCAAGTCACCATCTTTGCCTAGCCTTTTCCCACACATGTTGCAGGAGCAAAATGCAGCTGTATTTTACATAGAGTTGCTGAATTACAGGGTAACAAGATACCCCTTGGTAAGACTGGTTATCAGACTTTCGGGGTTCTGACTACTCGTAACAATTGCTTATCTAAATAACCTAAATCGACGCCAAAGTATGAATAGTAACGCAACCATAGCAACCGATTTTATAATTGCTACGATACACATCGACCACACTTTATCTACAAATCTCTACACGTTCCTACAAGTAACTATGTTGTACCCACTTGACGAAAAACGAACTATGCAAGCGAATTACCCTAAAAAGTTGCCTGTACGTCATTGGGACAGAGTCCATTTGCAATACCCTGTAAGGAAACATCCAGGAACTGAGGTTTCAAGTGAAACTGTTGGAAGAAAATGGAAAGATCTACCAGAGGTGTTGAAGGAGACGGTGAATACTTTTAATTTAATTCCAGAAAATAAAATAACGAAATTTTAGCTATTCCTAATGTTATTAGTGCAGTCACTTGAAGTTGCAACACCAGCCAAAATTGACTTGCTTTTAATTATTAATAAGGCCCACTTACGTGTTAACGCTAACTCGGAGCTAACAGCTAAGTCAGGGTTAATCCAATAAGGCCCACTTGCACGTTAACAACTAACTCTGAGTTAACAGCTAACTGATGAGTCTACCATGAGAGCTAACATGAGTCAACCCATGAACGCGCAAGTGGGCCTAATTCTTTTTAGAATAACCCTGAGTTAGCTGTTAACTCCGAGTTATTTAGCCAACCCATGAACGCGCAAGTGGACCTAATTCTCTTTAGAATAACCCTGAGATAGCTGTTAACTCCGAGTTATTTAGCTAATCCATGAACGCGCAAGTGGGCCTAAGTAAATATATTATGTATCCAAAAGAGAATGAGAGTGGAAAGCTGTTGGCATCGGAAATTAGTTTGCTGTGAACCACTCAGAAGCCCTGAGTTAGCTGTTAACTCCGATTATTTAGCTAAACCATGAACGCGCAAGTGGGCCTAATTCTCTTTAGATTAACCCTGAGGCAGCTGTTAACTCCTAGTTATTTAACTAACCCATGAACGCGCAAGTGGGCCTAAGTAAATATATTATGTATCCAAAAGAGAGTGAGAGTGGAAAGCTGTTGGCATCGGAAATTAGTTTGCTGTGAACCATTCAGAAGCCCTGAATTAGCTGTTAACTCCGATTATTTAGCTAAACCATGAACGCGCAAGTGAGCCTAATGATCTTTGGATTAACCCTAAGGTAGCCGTTAACTCCGAGTTATTTAGCTAATCCATGAACGCGCAAGTGGGCCTAAGTTAATGTATTATGTATCCAAAAGAGAGTGAGAATGGAAAGCTGTTGGCATCGGAAATTAATTTACTGTGAACCACTCAGAAGCCCGGTGCTTCCCGCATCCAGCGAAGTTGTTGTGGCCATGCTTGTGGGAGAGGCTTAGGTTCAGCAGTAGACCTCTTCTGGCTCAATGGTGATGACAGCCTAGATGCTGGATTAGATTTTAGGTACGTTTGTAGTAAGTCGGATTATAAAGATAGCTATGAAACTTTTATATCTGCAAACGAAAAATGTTTATGTTATACAGAGAACTCCAGTCGAAGAGCTGAAGAACTACTTTCGTGACTACAATATCACTAAACAGTTGACGAGGTCGCAGACTGCAGAAAACTACGGGTTCAAACTACCTGAAACTAAGAGATTTAACAAAGATACGTCGTGTTTGGAAAACGAGTATGTTTACCCACAGCCTAGAAGGGTAGGTATAATGGCGTGTGCCAACTGACAAAAATGGCAAATATTATTTTATTTAATGTTTTGTGTTTCATAATTTTAATTACTTTCCATACTATTTTGTATAGAATCAAGTTCTTCTAACTGAACAGACAGCTGCACAGTATGAAAAATGACCTTAAAAGCGGTCATCCTCTTTTTATTTGTTTAATGGACACTACAAACTACACTCGAGAGCAATGCATCCGGGTCACTTAAAGAATCCTAAAAATCTCGGAAACTAAAAATGCTAGGTTAATGCAATAAATTGTATTTAATAGACAATGTAATACTCCTTAAATGAAGGTATTAAAACTTCTTAGTTATTGTAAAGTTATATCATAAAAAAATCAAATTTGAAAAAGGGCCACTTTCGAAGATGGAACTACGAAATTACAGCATTTGGTTTTGCTTTTGTTTGTAATCTGTCATTTATGTGGGTACATAAACCATGTTGATAGTGCTCTATATTCATTATTCAAGCTGAAATTATGTCGCTTACTCCTGAAGAATGCACCAGAATACTTACAATGCTGGAAACCGGCCGGAGTCAGCGCGATACAGCCAGGACTGTCGGTGTGTCGCTGTCAACAGTACAAAGAGTTCTCCGACGTTACGAAGAATCTGGTTCTAACCTACGCAGACCAGGAATGGGCAGAACCAGGTGTACCACAGCACGAGAAGACCGATACTTGGGGAACACCATGCTTCGAAATTGCTTTCTCACAGGAACTGAACTCACAAATCAGTTTCGACGCCTCGGAGGAAGTAACCCAAGTGCATGGACAGTAAGACGTCGGCTTGCTGAATCTAACTTAAAACCCCTTAGACCTGCAAACGGCCCTAAACTGGAGCGTGGGCATCGTATTTCAAGACTAAGATATGCCCAGAGCCACGTAAATTGGAGTATTGAAGATTGGTCAAAAGTTATGTTCTCCGACGAATCAAAATTTATGCTCTACAAGCACGATGGAAGACACAGAGTGTATCGAAGACCAGGGGAAAGATTCAAGCAAGCATGCATCGAAGAAAAAGTAGCCTACGGTGGTGGGTCTGTACTTGTGTGGGCCGGAATTTCTTCTGAAAGTCGCACAGAGCTGGTGATCATAGAAAACGGCTCTTTAACTAGCGTAAGATATGTGGAAGAAATCCTCAATGATCACGTTGGTCCATTTATGGTCAATTTAGGTGAGGATGCTATATTTATGCATGACAATGCCCGACCTCATACAGGTAGGATTGTGAATGACTACCTTCAAGAGATGAACATTACTAGTATGGAGTGGCCAGCGCGCAGCCCGGATATCAACCCGATCGAGCATGCTTGGGACGAGCTAGGCAGATGCGTAAAACAACGAAACCCTCCCCCAATCACGCTTCGTGAGCTCAAAATTGCTCTCACAGAGGAATGGGAGAATATTCCCCAAAATCGTATAAGGAACTTGGTGTACAGCATGCCAAACCGCGTAAACGCAGTAATGGAAGCACGAGGAGGCAATACGAAGTATTAAAATTCAAGAAAATCGTAATAAAGTTCAAAAATTTCATGTTTCCTATTTTTGTTTTAAGGAGAGATCAGCAGTTTTTTTCTTTATGTAATTTTGTGTTAATAAAATGTATGGTGACTCATATTTTTTTTACTTTCATTTAAGGAGTATTACATTGTCTATTAAATACAATTTATTGCATTAACCTATCATTTTTAGTTTCCGAGATTTTTAACATTCTTTAAGTGACCCGGATTCATTGCTCTCGAGTGTATTTCAATTGTAAGCGTAGAACTCACGAAGTCTAGATGTTTTTGGAACCAGAATTCCGGCCATTTACATTATTTTCTATGGAAACAAAAAAAAATCATAGAAACGCCAGTGATGTAAAAGTACTAGGTAAATACAGTTGTTTAACTGTGCCGGTTTTAGTTTTATTTCTTTAATATGTTTTTCTCTTAATTCTTTACGAATGTGGATGTTATTATTTAACCAGAGGTTCCTTAGAATATTTTCTATAAACCATAAAAATACCTAATCTTACTCATGCAAGATTTCAGAGATATTAAAGTTTTGAAAAACTGTATCAGGGCTGTCACAAAATCGTTTTTTTTTTTTGTTTAATTTTTGTGAAAATTTATAAGTTTACATAAAATTTATGATAACACACATGCTAATAAAGTGGTCTGTCGATATAATATAATAAAATACTTTCCCACACCGCACCCTTTCGATAGGTGGTGAAATCCTGGAAGTACAATAAAAATTTTCAAACTCTCGGATTTTTTAAAAATAAATGTGTTTTAAGTTATTGTATATGTATGTAATATGCACAACAATATCTCTATTACATACAAAAATTATAGAAAAAATATTTGGTATTGAGCAGTTGAGCACCCTTTTTTTTTTTTTGAGGGTCAAAATTAAATCATCAAATAACTTCTCCCGCTCTGGGCGGAGCGGGAGGGCGTGTCAGACTCTTACTGACTAAAACCCACCCGTGTTCCTTCGGTTGCCCTGTTGCCGGGGGCCACGAAATCCCTTTCGGTTTTCTTCGCAACCCCGGCAGGCATCGGCCCTAGTGGACCCCTTCAGATCTGCTGACATCTTTTTGAGGCGCGCGTGGAACACAACGCGCCGTCGACCCGGGCCTGGTCCTTATCGGACGGTGAGCTACCCATTGCTCACCGTCCGCAAGCCCGCGCCTACGGTGGCCGGAAATCACCTCGCGATTCCCGACGCCCTGGGCGTCTCCTCCTGCGGCGGTTAGGGGCGTGAGGTCGCGAAAATTGCCTTTCCCTCACGCGTTCCGCCTCCTCCTTCGCGAGCATTACAGCTTCGCAGAAGGAGGTGACGGCCTCCCATTTCCTCTCGCTCCGTACCATGGCCTGAACCAGGGCCGGACGCGAGAGATAACCGCCGCCGATCGCCTCCACGAGGACACGGCGATGCTCCGCCCAAGCTGGATACCCTAAAACCATAGAAGTAAATATGAAACTTTAGAAGCATTTTACTGCAAAATCTTGTAAGATAAAGATTCTAGATTTTTTTTTTAATAATACATATAGTTCTGTAGAATATGTCGTATTAATATAAAATCCATATTCGCTAAGATTAAGTAAATAAAAAATAAGTAAGAAAAATACAAAAAATAGATTTATGTCTTCTATTAAAAGCATTTTTTATATTGTTATGTCTAATATGTGCCAAAAATCATTACTATGTGACTATAGTAGTGGAAAAATAAAAATATGTTTTTTAAATACATAATTTTGGATTTGTTCGAAATTCTATGGAAAACTACAAATCACCATAACTTTCTTTCTAAGTACATTTGCACTTCGGGAGTTCTACTCTGACAATTGAAATAGTTTGTAGTATCCATTAAACAAATAAAAAGAGGATGACCGCTTTTAAGGTCATTTTTCATACTGTGAGCTGTGCTGCTGGGGAGTTTGTAACGCCACATCTTCTTCCCAGCTAAATCACTAGGAAGTGGTGAAGGGTGCCCCATTTTGGGAGACTATCTTATATAATTTTGACGTTCAAAAAGTGCTGATTCTCAGGCTTATTTACATGTGACTTTTTGATTTTGATACACTATTACCTACCTACTGTCTGTGGTCTAGAAGCTACTGTTTCATCGTGCTTTTAGCGTAGTCACGGAGGCGGAGGCTTATCTGCAGAATGTATTGTAACCTCTGTGATTATAACTTCTCCAAAGAGTGCTGAATTCAAATTCTACATCAGCAAATACTTGGCAATACACCAATCAGGGGGTACTTTCGTTTGCCCTGGACTTTAATAGGCTGTATACCTACACCGAACGGTTGAATTTTTTTCTCTGGACTGCTCTATAATTTCAGATAGAAGATAGAGTACCACAATGTTCTGCGCACGGTACGACTGAAATAAGAAGTCACTACACTCCACCAGTAACACCTCCTCGACTGATAACTGATAAGGATCAGTACAAACTTCCCACAAGACTACCTCAAGATCCAGTAAGTTAAGTCACACAAGAATATATCTTACTACAAAAACTTTATTTCGGTATCCCTTGACTTATGTAATTTAACGCGTCTGACATTATATTAAACTTTATCTCTAGAATTAGGCATACCTACGCACATTTTTGAAAAAAAAAAACAGTGGCACTTCGGGAGTGCCGACAGAAGTGAAAACTTGAAAAAAAATCGGCACCGCGGTATCAACGCGTTGATGTCTTTTTAACCGTCTTACGAATTTTCGATCAGGTCACGTGTCCTGACGCGAGTTAACATTTTTTACCCATTACAAAAAAAGTGCACAACGCCGCTAAAGAAGTTTTCACTTCAAAAATTGTTCACTATAAATCCTAATAGTTAAAGAGCTCGAGCTCTTTAACTTAAAAAAAATAATATAATAGCATTGTGCAGGATAAAATTAAATATTTGCACACCATGTATTCTAATGGTTGCATGTCAAGGCAGCATTATAATTTTAAAATCATACATTGTAAACCTACATTCTGACAAATAAATGGATTTGATTTGATGTGACCAAACATGCTGGCGGCGATTTCCAGTTCAACAGATTCTGTTTGACTTGAAAATCGACGACAGCATATCAATAAAAAACGACAAATTTTGTGTGCAGATGCGATACAATGCGATCACTTAAGTATGTAGTACTTATGATTAACTTTAGATCCTCCTCATTCTTTCTTACCCTTCTCCTCCTTTGATCATTTTGATATGACCGTCAATAAATTTTTGTGGTTTAAATGGTTGTCCACGAACACATTGAAATTTTTGCCACTTTTCTATATTTCTTCTTTGAACTTTTAATTCTTTCTTCTCAGCTTCCTCTCGAACCAAGTTGGCGAATAGAATTAGAACCTATTGACACAACGCATGAAGGTTTCGAGAAGTACCTGGACCCGTACCTGACGACTAGTAGACTACACCACCGGCCGTATACCGCCGATCAGTTGCAGAGACCCTCGTGTAACAAGGATGTGGTTACTTATTACACTTTTAAGGATATAACTTACGTAAGTCTAGTAAAAGAAGTAGTAGAGTCAAAGGAAGTTTAGGTTATATGAAGGAGATCTAAGGGTGTCTACACATCACTAACCACCAGCACCAGAATTACCAGCAGGTGTTGTGTGTGTTCCGCAATAATTTAAAAGCTAATTTAATTCTCATTCAATTTTTTGCAATACTTTAAAGGCCAATGTTATCAATAATAAAATTAAATAGCACGTGATTATATTAGACTCTCTAGCTCGATCGAACACAAAACAATCTAGCTATCCTTTTCCCAACCATATTGTGGTCGGCCAGTCTAACCGGATAAAAATACCAGTATTTTACATGGAACGACTGCCTATCTGACCTCCACAACCCAGTAACTGGGTAATATGATACCCCTTGATAAGACGGGTTGTCAGACTTTCGGGCTTCTGACAACCCGAAACGAGTGTCAAAGATCCACGAATTACAGCCGGGACCAATGACTTAACGTGGTTTCCGAGGCACGGAAGAGTCTCGGTATGTAAAGATGGTCACCCATCCACGGACTAACCCCAGCCACCATAGCTTAACATGATGGATCGACCCGTGCCGCTGTTATTACTTAGTTCGACGGAACACAATTTATTTAAAATCATTTTATTTTCAGACAAGAACACCAAAGCCTGAAACAGAATGGCGACTACCAGTACCCAGACCAAAATCTGTTTACGATAGAGAAAAGTTTAAGGAAGGCTTCAGGGAAATAAGAACCCATAACAAATTGCAATGGGTGCCAGGGTAAGAACCTACTTAACTCAATCAAGACATATTCAATTTACCTACTTTCCAAACAGTAGGTATATTTCATTTCTAATGACGAATTCTGTGGTATTTCCTTTCAACACAACTTAGTCTTCTCTTAAATTATCTTCCAGAACGTTCCGTACAGAAGCAAGTGACAACTACATACCACCAACATTGCAACCAGTCTCCCAAATCCACAACTATGAAGAAGAAGCCAGGACTTACTATGAAAAGTCCATAGCCAACTTATCGACGAACATTCGAGAAGAATATGATGCGTTCCAGAAACAATATTCGACTGAGAACTCCGTTGTTGGGTCTAGGAGGCCAATTTGTTCTGTACTTGATCAATTTATTGAAAAGAACAAGAGATTAGAGAGAAAGAGTGTAAACATAGCATGAAAAAGAAAAAAAGATGTTAGTAAGACGGTAGGACACATGAGGATATGAAAAAAATAAGAGATAAGATAGTAACAGTGTACACGTAGCATAGGACAAGAGAAGCATAAGGGCCGGCGCACACCTAGCAAGGTGCAGCACGACGCGGTTATCACTACCAGACAATTAATTGTCAGCGTTACGAGCATAAATATAAAGTTGAGAAGAAATAACCTGAGACGCACGCCTCTTTCCGATTCGACGCGCTCTCGAGCTAGTAGGAGTTTATTTAATTTCAACTTTATTTCAACCTTAGCAAGATCGATACTTGTTTGGCAGTGACAAATGCGCTGCGCTTCGCCTCGCCAGATGTGCGCTGCCCTAAGAGATGTCAGGGAAACAGTGGTAGTGGTAGGTACAGTAAGCCGCACGTCAGTGATAACAAACCAGTATAAGGCCTCTTATTCTATTGAAACTCTTACAGCCTTACAAATAAACGTTGTAAATCAGTTATACTCGAGAATTAACTAAGAATAAGCAAAATTACTTGGTTGTACGAATAGAAATGTTAACGCTATATTTGGTATAAGTTATTCTTTGTTTATTTATACTTTGCTTTTTTTTATTGTTTTTGTTAATATTTTTTATTAATGTTTTTACAAATGTGTTTTAGTTTAATTTGTGATTTCCTGTGCAAGTCTCAATAAATACTTTATCTTTCTTTATTTCTTTATTTGTACAGCCTCTAGAGTCTGGCCACGCTAGTTATATCAGTTTCGGGGTTGTAAGTAAATTTTCATATTTTGCCTTTTGATTTTTGCATAATAGATTATGTGACTATGACGTACCTAAACGTCGGCCCGAGTACACTGCATGCTGAGTGAAAGAGAGAGAAAGTGTGAATATGGTCAAAATGAAAATCGAAAATGGCGAGTTTTCAACTTTTTCATCGTTGGTATCGTTTTCATGGGTTTCGAGAGTATTAAAACCGATAGTAAGGTCCAAATATAAATCCAAGATGGCGGCTCTGAAAATTTCCAAATTTTTCATCATTGATATCGTTGTCGTGATTTTTGAGGGCGTTACAGCCTATAATAGTGGGTTCGAAATATAAATTCAAGATGGCAGTTGTGATTTTTTTTAAATTTTTCGTCATGGGTGTCGTATTCGTGGTTTTCGAGGGTGTTAAAGCGGAAGGTGGGTCGAAATATAAATCCAAGATGGCAGCTGCGATAGTTTTAATTTTTTTCGTCATGAGTGTCGTTTTCATAGTTGTTAAAAATGCTAAAGCCAATATGAGGTCAAAATATAAATCCAAGACGGCGGCTGCAAAAAATTTGTTTTTGTTTTAAATCATACGTGAGAAAGAACTTCGTTCCTGATGGGGATCCCCCGACCGCACACATTTTTTACTTATTTATGTAGACATAGCGTGGCCACGCTAGGCCTACCACTGTCGTGCGGCCTACTTTACCTACACATAGAAAAATTTAAATGCCTGTCTACCTCCCTATTGTGAAAATAAATATAGATACCATTTGATTGAAATAAAAATAAATAAATCTGATTATTAATTCCATGAATTAATTATTATTGTAGTTGAGAATTACCTATTTACGATCGCACAAATTAAAAAATTACATCATACTTATAACAACCGTAAGAAGCAAACACACTTTGATTCACCAATTTAACTAATACAAAATATAATCACGAGTTTACACAAGTACGACACAAATCAAAGATAAGGATTTCTTTGCATACACCTTTTTTGCATTTGAATTAAAAACACAGATTGACTAAAAATAATCTATACTGCTAATAAATAGATTTGACACTTAGACTTGACCACCATGACGGGAAATCATATCAAAATTCAATTAAATAAAA
The DNA here is from genome assembly GCA_916610215.1 of Omphaloscelis lunosa. Taxonomy (NCBI): domain Eukaryota; kingdom Metazoa; phylum Arthropoda; class Insecta; order Lepidoptera; family Noctuidae; genus Omphaloscelis; species Omphaloscelis lunosa. Next base: position 13,537,275 of record OU744258.1, read on the forward strand.
CATAATGGGTTCCGATTCAGACCAAAACGCATAAAAATGTTCAGTAAAATTAAATGGAAATAGTGTACTTTATCGTTATAGTAATTTTGCTATCGTACGGCGTATATTTGCTACAACCTTACTGGATTATGATATTATCGGGAGCAATCATCTATTCACTATACACCCAGGTGCAAAATTGGTAAGTAGGCTCCATATCTCTATATGCCTAATGCTACATACGTATAATATAATTTTATACCTATACGGACTATATAATACTTGAGTGGCGATTCATAAGCACGTTTCGGGTAGGCGGCCCGCTATCACCTCGAAGAGCCAATCAATCAATATACTTAGCCTATCACAGTGTACTGCTGGACATAGGCCTCTCCCAGAATGCGCCACAACACCCTGTCCGCCATTTTCCGCATCCAGTCTGTCCCAGCCACCTTTTTAAGGTCGTCGGTCCATCTAGGTGCGGGACGTCCCACACTACTCTTGCCGATACGCGGTCTCTACTCCAGGACTCATCTGCTCCACCGGCCATCGGTCCTTGAAGACTACAAGCAAATATTTTTAGTATCTACACGACGATGTAAGCTATTGCTGAACAAGAGAAAAAGAAAATAAAAATAGCCACCCATTCTTGGAACAAAGCTTGTTTTACATCAATTTTCTATCACTGATCACAGGAATATAAGTTATCAAGAAACTAATAGACAGCTCCAATAAGATGCAACCACAAAGGCAAGAATAGAAAAGCAAGATACAAACTTACTTTTGGACATCAATTAAATCATGTTATTTGACTGTAAGTAAATTTTTTTTTGATGTGAAACATCTATAGCGGCGAGCCAACAGTGCCAATGCCAAATTAACGCCAACGCCAATGTTGGCGTCGGTAAACTGCCCGTTTATGCATATTACCTGTACATAATATTTTTTTTTCCGATCAGTAGCATCCTAATTTCCTAACGATAATAATAGAAATTCGAAATTATGTTTGTTTATTTATTTGTTTTTACGCTTTCACGCTAAACGGCTAAACAGATTTGGGTAAAATTTGGCACATCGGTAAAACATGATTTGGATTAGGACATAGGATACTTTTTATCCCGATATTTTCACGGGATCGAGACTTATGCGGGTGAAACCGCGGGGCGCAGCTAGCAAGATAAACTAACTTCTGCCAGCGGCTTCGCCCGCGTGATATCTTTATAAATTATAGTCTATGTTACTCAGGTACTCACTAAAGTCGGTCCAGCAGTTTTTGAGTTTATTCATTACAAACAAACAAACATACAAAAAATCAAATCGTTTCTCTGTATAATATTAGTTTAGATAAAATCGCGCCTCTTCCCCGAAGGTTTGGGCAAAGGTCCATCCACATATCACCAGTTACGTTTAAATCCCATGTAATAGGAGCGAACCTTTTACCATCGGATCAATCGAAGATCAACCGGCACAAATCCATGCAGACTCTAGATCCAGGCTGTTACTGCGAATGTCTTAAATAAAAAAAAAGTAGTGGCACTCCGGGAGTGCCGACAGAAGTGAAAACTTAAACAAGATCGCCTTAGTGTAAGAAAAATACTTGTATAGAACATTGGTCCGTAAACATATCTAAATAAAGAACACAATCACGTTTACAAAAAAAAAAAAACTTCCGAAACCTTTAAACTAAAAATACTTGCATAGAACATTGATCCGTAAGTTAATATAAATAAAGAGCACAATCGCGTTTACAAAACCTTTAAACTAAAAATACTTGCATAGAACATTGATCCATAACAAAATAATTATAAAGAGCACAATCGCATTTACAATGAGGTGTCGTTTTGGTGTCGCAAAATCATTGGTTTAGTCCCATCTCGAAAATGCCTAACGGGCCTAAAGAAGTTTTCACTTCAATAAAAATGAGCTGAATCTGAAATTATATTGAGAATTTAATAATCATCATAACATCACGCCTTGTTTCCCCGAAGAGTTGGGCAGAAGTGTACCTACAGTACACACACATTTCGCCAGTTATGTTTAAGTCCGATGTAATAGGGGGCGAGCCTATTGCCATCAACTGGGCACAAATCCAGACTCCGGGCTGCTACTGAGAATTCAAAATACAATAATATGGTATAAAATTACAATCTGAAATAGATTAAGAATGAAATACAAAATAGTTTGTTACTAACACGATCAGCTAATCTCTTTGTTAGTCAATCTAAATGCCAATCAATGAATCAACACTCCGTACCTGATATATGACTTGCACTAAATTAAATATGTAAGTACAAAATCAACCTTCTGATGTCTCAAAAGCAAATAAGTCATTGATAAAGTCACTCATAGAAGACATGGTACCTGCAGTACCTCTCTATTGCTATAAGTTGTCAGAATTTAATAGCACAACGTAGTAGAAATTGATCACATGTGAGTCGCGTCAGGTGCGAACCGGCCGCGAATTGTCGCAATTATAACATTTACTCGCGAATATTTAAACAAATGTTACACAGTACTCAAAAATAACACGGCTAGATAACTTTTCATCTTTTTTTTTTTAACAAAAAGTACAAATATGTTAAGGATAAGTCAACTAGTGTTTGTGTTTGTTTTTGCGATGAATCAAGTTGGCAGTGATGTTCCGCAAAAGGTAAAAGTAATTTTTAAAATTCACTACACTCGAACTCATTTAGCCGTATCTAAATGTGTCGAGGCGAATGTTTTATTTAATTTTTTGTACGAACAACATTCAATGACGTTTACCTCTCTCAACAGAAATGATACAGATAAAATTAAATATTTTTAGCGGTATTTTTTCAATTTCGTCTGTAACATGAGTTTGCTTCTTACATAGATATCTTTATCAAGCATTTATTCAGGCAGTTGCTTTTTTTCCCTTGCTCCAATAAGGTTTTCTTTTCCAGCAATATAGGTACAGTAAACGTATTTCTTATTTAAACCTAATGACCACTCGTTATACTGGTAGGTACACACGGCTACACATCAAGCTATACATTTCCAGTATAAGCTGATCTCGCATTGTATAGGATTTTCGTATAATACGAGGTCAGCGTAAACTGGAATTGTATAACTTAATGTGTAGCCGTGTGTACTACTAAAGTAATGTAAAAAGTATGGAAAATGAGTTTTCACATCTTAGTAATAATAGCAAGAGAACCTAGCCTACGTTACGAACATTACACCTTCTAACGGCTGTGTCAATATTAAATCCATAATTTACGATGTTTCTTATGTCTGTTGTTCATATAAATACGTAGGTAGGTACATGAAAAACTCAATCAGGAAAAAAGGCCAGATTTAGATCTGGCTTTGTTCTCTTGATTGAGTTATTTATTGTTTTCATGTTTTTATTTATTTTTCCCCATATGCAGCTTTATAATGATCCTTGCTTTACTAGTAGAATTTTACCAGAGTTCATTCGGTAGGATCGATGTCACAGAAAATTATAGGTAACTTAATTAGGACTAGGGGCTAGGAGGGATTTATGCTCGTGCAGACTGGCGAGACATGTCTCGCGATGCGATACCGGTAATTATAATAACGTGAAATTTTCTTAGAAATTGTTTTATTAGAAACGCGTCACGCTGTCGCGTCGCGCCTGTTTGTGAAAGCCTTTAAGGTCTTAATTTAACCTTACCTAAGTCCTCTGATATAAATCCCCTTATACGTGTACAAATACTAATTACACATAACATAACATCACGCTTGTAATTTCCGAAGGGTTAGGCAGAGGTGACCTATAGTACACCCACATTTCGCCAGTTATGTTTAAGTCCCATGTTATAGGGGGCGAGCCTATTGCCATCAACCGGGATCTAATCCAGGGTTCCGGGCTGCTACTGAGAAATCCCAAATGGAAAAACCTAATAACACTGCCCGACCCGGAAATCGACAAATAAGAATTGTCACTAAATAATTGATAATTTGTCAGTTCTACATTGCAAAGTGTCACATAACACAATGGAAAGTGCTGACCTAAAGCAGAAAAAGATTCGATTACAAATAATGCATCAACATTTATTTTTTGTTATTTTCTATAATTTATTGTACTATGAATTTGTTAGTTTTATAATTTTAATGAACGTGTTTTTATGTTATTTATTTATGATTTCAAACACAATGTGAATTGTTCTTGAAATAAAAATTGAATTTGAAACTGTTCTAAAAAGTAATGATTTCTAAACCACTCCCAATGAGAAAACTACAACAATGTTAGCATTTTTCATCGTCAATATTGTCTCTAATTAGCTTTTTGCGGTCTTTGTAACAATTGACTTGTTTAGTTTTTCTCAATAAATAGATATCTATTGTGTGCTTAATCACAATCATGTTGTTTATATGTCACGCTTACTATGAAAATAGGTAACCATCAATTATTTTAGTCTTTTTAGTAGAACTCGCTATATAGCTCTCGCGCTATGTTTTATTTTAAAATAGCGTTGATAAATAGTATTAGAAATGTTCGAACAAATAATGTAATTTCAAAGAAAGCATAGTAAAATGAGATATTCGAAAAAATCAGTAAAATCGATGGAAATGTGGGGAAGCTACGCGCTTGAAAAGTTTTTGGAAGGGATTATTTGTCACGTCGTATGGAAAATGTGTGGCGCTAGCATGAAGTTACACAGCCGTGACGTCACTTCTGTGATAGTACCGTCGCGGTCTAGCAGTTATTTTAAAACGTTTATAACTTGGCAATTTTTTAAGCTTTTATACTTTCTATACCTAATATTGTTTGCACTATTTGCAAACATTTTTTTGAGACAAAAAAAAAGATTCGTCATCCCTATTGTACCTATTTATCATTGCGGACAGTGCAAAAAGTCATTATTTACCAACATTAAATCATTTCCGTAACAAATTATCGTAGCAACATAATGGGAACATAAAATTGTTACAAAAGCTTGATTACTATTTTCCTACGAAATAGTAATTTTATGAATTTTATATTTTGTCGCTGGAGTATGCTCAGGCGTTCAACGGTGAAGGTCATGAATATTATAATCGTCGATATCGTGCTCGTCGCCTGTAACATCCTCTTCGGAATTTTGGACCTTACAAAACCGCATTTTAACTTAAATCCCCTTAAATTTACGACACAATTTCTTTAAATTTACGTTAAAGACATGAAAATTTAAAATATCAAAGTAGTACATTTAGGTGCGTACAAAAAATTAAGCCCTTCTGATACTCCAACACTAAAGCGAGCCGTCCACCGTCAGCTAATCTAATTTAGTATAAGGTTAGTTTAATTTAGCTCGCCGGTATTTTTCATACATGTGCTTCCACCCACATGTATGAAAAACTGGCGAGCTAAACTAAACTAACTTAGTTTATCTGGTGGTGGACGGTTCGCTTAAAGTTATGACCAATTTTTATGTCAAATCGTGATCGGGTAGGTCTTGAACGGTGTGCTTATCATTCGTCACATACCCAACTAGTTTAGCCAAGGCATTTAGGCGTGTACCTACTATCGACCACATACCGACCAGCTGAGGTCAACAGCTCTTATTATCTGGAGCAGTGAAAGTTGTCCTGCACCCGCAGGTTTTTAATCCTAAAGTTTTTTTATTTGTTTATACGTTTTGACATGCAATTATTTTTCGTACCTGTATAAAATATTCTCTTCTTCAATAAAATTACCATTCTTAGTAATCATATTCAGATACGATCAGTAACAACATTCAGTGATAAATTTTTACAAAAAATTGTCAGATTTATTACTAATTTCTAGATAAAGATTTAAGAACTTTATCATTACTCATTAAAAATTAACAATAATTCACTTACTGAGAAACTAAATTCGTAAGTACTAACTCCTGTTTAAACAACCCCTTCTAGAATAAGGACCTTTAAAAAGTTGATAAAGACTGAAGTGATGTGAAGAACCAGAAAAACATATGTTTATCTTTCTTATAACATTGTTTCTACCTTTTTGTAATTTTAAATTTTATGGATACCAATGCCTGAAAGTACCAATTTATTCTCATTGTTTAGATGACTTCCAACACTTTGCTTTGATACTAATAGCCACACCACAGGAAGCTGGAAACGCAAGGCCTCAGTGCCGTTGCCTTCTTCAGGTCGGACTCAGACCTCCTCGAATGTCCCATCTGGATACTCATCATCAACATCGTTGCTATAGACAAGGACATGTCAAATCTGTTTTGTTTAACTTTCCAGATATTCATCACAGTGTACTACGAGAGCAAATGTCCGGACAGTAGAATCTTTATCGTTGAACAACTGCAGCCGACCATAAACTTGCTGCATAAGTATCTTATGCTAAGATTAGTTCCCTTTGGAAAAGCAAGAGTGAGTACTGAAGATTTTGTAATGGTAATTTTACACAATCACGCATAAAAAGGAATGGTGGAATATTAGAATTGTGCAGTTTTAATCAATGCCAAAGCCAATACAGTATTTGACAAACCAAAAAACTTGTAAACAGCGGATAACCGTAGCGATGGTGAAGTTTGATTATTCAGTTAGTAGCACTTTATAAAACTTCGCTCTAATTGAGACTTTTACTTTCACAGATAAGATCATTTACTGCAGACTCAATGAAACAACATTTATTATATGTAGATTCAAATCAATGAAGATGATGTTGCTAATGAAGATTTTTTTTATAACTTCCAGAGTTTAAACAAAGGATACAATGGTTTTCAATGTCAGCACGGCCCCTCTGAGTGTGCCGGTAACCTGGTGCAGAGCTGCACGCTGGATCTCATGCAGAGGCGAAACGACGTGGAAAAGGTTTCTTATGTTGCCTGCGAAATGCAGACTGAAGCTGGTACCAGAGGGGATACACAGGTACAAATTGGAGATAGAGATTGTTTTAAACAACCAAGCAAGACTGTAGATGACGGAGGTATTTAGTATATCCATATAATTCATTAGTAATGTTTAAATCTAATTTAATGTAGTAGGGAGCGAGCTTATTTCAACCAGGAACAAATCTGACTCCGGGGGCTCTAAAGAAATTCCAGATGGGACAATTCAATAACGCCAGGTTGGGACCTGGCAATCAAAGCCAGGATCCCCTGCTCAGTAATCTCAGTTGCGACCACTAGACCCCTATTTTTGAAATCAATATTATTTGGTTATATATTTGCCGTAAAAATTGATACCTCTAAACTAAAACTTCATAATAAATTGCCAAAATACTTAACTGTTACATGTTTGTCATCAAAATAAATATTACATACATTCGCTACATGGACCTTGGACTTACCCACAGTATTTACCCATTTCAAATATTACAATATTTACATCTCAATATTTTCACGAGCTTGTTATTGATATTATGTATTTATTTAAATGAAATGAAATTTCTCAGTAGCAGCTCGGAGTCTGGATTTGTGCCCGGTTGATGGCAATAGGCTCGCCCCTTATTACATGGGACTTAAACATAACTAGCGAAATGTGGGTGTTCCTGCTACAGGGACACCTCTGCCCAAACCTTCGGGGAAATAAGGCGTGATGTTATGTTAAATGAAATACATCTCTTTTAAATGGAAAAATTATTACTTATATTTTTTTCATAACACACCATAGCATAAAGTCGCACTTGTTTGCCCTAAAGGGTTAGGCAGGGCTGTAGGTACCTAGTATATGTACCTACATTTCGCCAGTTGATTTTTTCATAGAGAAAAAGATTTTTGGAATCAGTATATGATTAAACAAGTCATATATTAAGGTCTACGTCCAACTATGGAATATTTCAGCGGAAATGATGATGATTCTAATAATGGTAAATAATAACAGCCGTACGGGTCGATCTTCAACTCTTGCCGAGGTCGATCCGTGGATGAGTGAACATTCATTACCTATCGCGACCGATCCGTGCCTCAGAAAGCACGATAAGCAGTTGCTCCCGGTTGTCATTCGTAGATCTTTGACAGTCGTTACGGGTATTGTCAGAATCCTGAGAGACTGATAACCAGGGACTGCAGTCTTGTTAATATAATATTGACCGTCTAGGGACGCCATTAGGACTTTGCGACCGAATTCAGTTGTAAAGCGATCGCTATCTATGTCGAAACTGCAACCCCAGTCTTGCCAAGGAGCATCGTGTTACCCAGCAATTAGATTGTGGAGATTAGATAGGCAGTCGCTCCATGTTAAAAAATTGTATTCAGCAGCATCCGGTTAGACTGTAAGCCGACCCGAATATAGTTGGCAAAAGAGTGATATGATGAAAATATTTGTATTTTTGTTTGAAATGATAAACAATCTGCCTAGCCTTTTCCCAACTTTGTTAGGGTCGGCTTCCAGTTTAACCGGATGTAGTTGAATACCAGTATTTTACATGGAGCGACTGCCTATCAGACCTCCACAACCCAGTAACTACGTAATACGATACCCCTTGGTAAGACTGGTTGTCAGACTTTCGGGCTTCTGACGACCCGTAACGAATGTCAAAGATCCGCGAAAGACAGCCGGGACCAACGGCTTAACGCGCTTTCGGAGGCACGGTTTTGTTTGAAATTAATAAACTCCAAAACTACTGGACCGATTTTAAAAATTCTTTCACCAGTCGAATGCTCTGTTATCACTGAGTAACATAAGCTATAATTTATATAGATGACACGCGGGCGAAACCGTTGGTGGAAGTTAGTTATAAATATAGCACTTTTCTATATCTAATATTTCCAGTGTGCCTTACAAGCGGGGGTTCGAGTAGATAAGGTGGAAGAATGCGTGAACTCTGCACGAGGCACAGCATTGCAGCTTGAAGAAGAATATCTCACTAAGCTTGTGAGACCCAAGTTTATTCCAACAATAACTATTGACGGGGTAAGACAACATTAACGTATTTTTTTAGAGATTTATATCATACAAGCTGTGCACCCGATCTGATTTCCCATCGCCAAAAATTTACTGCCATACAAACTTTCATCCCCTATTGAACCCCTTTAGAACGTTTTCACACTGCATTCGATTCCAGTCCGAGAAATGACGTTCTGAAATCCCCGTAGAACTATTTGTAGGGGTTGCACTAGATCCGAATTCCCTCCGTCCGAATTTAGAACATTTTCAGTTCAGATGGAATTCGGATCTTGAATTTGAATTCGGATCGGATGCAATGTGCAAACGCTCTAAGGGGATGAATTTACAAAAATCCTTTCTTAGTGCTCAATTTCCTTATTTATATAGGTAAGGAACTCTTGTGCAAAATTTTACGCTTGTGGACTCAGCGGTGTAGGTTGTGCGTTGTCTTTGCCCTCTTCACTTAAGTTACGAAATAGACAAAACAATGTCATATTTTTTTTTTTCACGAATTGTGTTAAATTAAATTAATATGTTAATTACTAGGAAACCGCATTTATTATTACTTCCATCCACGCACCACAACGAGCATTCATTGTCCAAATATATAAGATTTTGATCAAATGAAGATTGTAAAAAGCTTTCGTTATTGGTTCGAACGGCAATGAGAACCAGAATCAAAACTTATCAAAAAACAAATGACGACGGTTTAATGTTCTTATTTCTGGCTAGTTAACCGTTTAATCTTTTATGGAGTTCCTCAAGGTAGCATTCTAGGCCTCATTCTTCATGTACCGATGTATCTATTAAATCTATATGAAGGAAGCCCTTTTCACACGCTCATGGATACCTGTACCCCTATTGCGTAACACACGTAAAATTACAATTGATCGCAATGAGTTCCATTTTGACACCCACGCTAATTGCGTTATTTTCGTTGTTTAGCAGACGAATTTTTCAAACCTATGAAACAATGGATTAGCTGTATCCTTCAAAATGATTCAGATTATGATTGATCGTGTTACGCTATTAGGGTACTGGTGCCAGTTGTCCGGCTACCTAAAAAACTGAAAGGGAATCACTGTTTTTGGAGTCTCCTTGGTCCAGTCCTTATACACTATATATATTGGTCCAGTACTTACACGAAAAACCGTAGACTCGCTTTTACTGATGGTGTAAAGATGGTCCAACGATTTATGAAAAAGTAGTTTTCGTAACTGATGCAAACTAAATAGCGTTTGCCATCTCTTATTTAAGATTTAGAACTTGATTTGATTATTTTTATTCTCAGGTTTTCAACCAGCAAGTACAAGACTCAGCACTGGAAGATTTCACAGGAACTTTATGCTCGATACTCACAAACATCTCACCGTGTGAAAAATACTACAATTCCATGGCAATGCGCTACATATTATTATGAACAAACAATAAATTTACATATTTTTCAACTAGATTGTGTATTTTTTAACAGTTTCTTGATAGTTCATTACCAAATTCAATAATACACTCCCGGACTCTTAAATCGAGCCACCAGTAAAACATCAAAATAATTATGCGTCAAAAAAGTTTTTATGCAGTTTGAAGCCATCATTTTAATGTTATCATTGTTCCAAATTTGAATTCACGACCATCTAAAAAGTTACAGACGTTCATACAAAAAAATACTGGGTGACTCAATTATCATCAAATCAATACTTGGGTTCATTATACCCATGAATCAGAAACATTATAACTTTTAGTCAGATCTCTTTATTTTCAAACATATTCTTAGCCAAATAATACGGAATAAACAATAAATTAAACTTGAGGTCACTTCATGAATCCTCCAATTTTATAAGTTATAACCTCCGTGATTGGTTGACGATTAAACAAATTATAAGTTCACGAGATTTGAATACAAATCAATCGCTTTTAGGTCATAGTAGGTAGTATTTTTTTTTCCTTCCCTCAAGGGCGGTTTTCACCAATGTAACTGAACGCAATCAGCACATCTAAATCATGTTCAAAAGCTGTCAGTGTCATCATTGTTGTGGAATATTGACACTGACAGCTCCTGAAGTAGTTTGACATGTGCTGATCGCGTTTAGTTTTTTTGGTGAAATTGGCTCTTAATTGTTCGATTTTGTAAGATATTTTACCGACACAACACCGTATTTTCGTGACTAGGCGACTGTAACTTGCTTATTTGATTGAAGTATTGTTGCATAAAGGTTACGAAGGAGAGTTGTCCACGATCCATCGGTAGTAGTGCGCTATATTTGTGTATACGCTGGGCACACCCTCGCTGCCGCAGTTCTCTGAACCGAATGATACGATGCCCACCTGAAATAGACATTTTAAGAGTATTAAAATCAAAAATATTAAAATATCTACTATAAAGGGTCGATTTTAGAGATGGGGCAGTAAGGGAAGGTACCTTAATCGTTGTAGTTACGGTCTTAGGAGTCTGTCCTTGGGTCGACGGCGCGTTGTGTTCCACGCGCGCCTCAAAGATATGTCAGCAGAATTGAAGGGGTCCACTAGGGCCGATGCCTGCCGGGGTTGCGAAGAAAACCGAAAGGGAGATCGTGGCCCCCGGCAACAGGGCAGCCGAAGGAACACGGGTGGGTTTTAGTCAGTAAGAGTCTGACACGCCCTCCCGCTCCGCCCAGAGCGGGGGAAGTTATTTGATGATTTCCCACCCACAAAAAAAAAAAAAAAAAGGAGTCTGTCCTTCACTTTTTGAGAAATTTGGATATGCATTTACAGTTAGGTATTGAAAAAAAATTCTAGTCAGCAGGAAAATGGGCAAGTTTCACAAAAACTTTTTTGATGCCAATCGATTCTGTTTCTGAGGTTTAAGTACTAGGAAAGTCAGAAATCGCAAAAATCTTTTCTCATACATGAGCCTCAGAAATGAGCCTCCAACTAACTTTTTTATGATTTTAGACTCTATTAATAAAATTTGACCTGCACATGTCGTCCATCCCTAAACAGAAGCAGCGGGGCACCTCCAAAACCCGAGCACGCGTCCTTCCCTTCCTCGCCCCCAGCACACAGTTGTCCTTCATTCACTGGAACGGACTCTCCGAAGATACGTTCACAGTTCTCTAGGGGTACTAGAGGGACTTCTAGTTGCTGTTGTCGACTCACCTGTAACCATGTATTATAAGTTGGATCATCTTTTGTTTAGCATTTATGACATCGCCATTACAGTATTATAAAGTATCAGTATTATGTCTCGGCAATGACTTGGAATAATTACCTACGGCCGCTCAGTAGATAAACCTTCCGCGTCCAAGCGTAACTGCCGCGCACTCGAGACTAATTGCCTACATGATATACATTGAGATTTTGAAGCGCGTCGTTTCAGCCATTTTCTAAGAAGACATAATACGCTTACTTATTGATACTGTGTCGCCGCGCAGCAATGTACAAAGTATTTAATTGTAATTATTGCATTGACAATGTTTTGCGTCCAAATTAAACCAGCAGCGAGGAAATTGCGTAACAAACATACAATGACAATTGATCACAATGCCTTTCATTTTGACAGTTCAGATACGTTTATTGCGTTATTTAAGTTGGTAGGCAGACGAATTTTTCAAACCTGTGAAGCAATGGAATACAAATTATCTTCTAAACGTTCATATTGTGATTAAAAGTGTGTTACACAATTAGGGTGCAGGCACAATCTCCATGGATGAAATATTTGACACCATCTAAAATTCTGAAGACAATCCGTGGAAATTGTGTCCTCCTTCTACCAATATCCTTAATGGGTGTCCGGTCATTACTTCGGTTGCTATTGTTTAAGGCCGCATTCATGTAGAACGCTGGTAGCCGGCGCCGATATGCCAGCGCTTGACGGCACCGACAAGCGCCGGTTGTCAATTACGGTGGTCGACGCAGGCAGTTTTCATACTTTTTGCCGAAAAAGCGCGAGCCAGCGCCGACTAATCAGATAGGAACTTGTCCGCGCTTCGAAGTATGAAAACTGCCTGCGCCGACCAGCACGCAGCGTTGATATTCAGTGCTTGTCGATACAACCGCTGCCATATCGGCGCCGGTTACCAACCTTTTTCCATAACCGCGGCCTTACAACACACTTTGGCTTAATAAGCCAATCCTATTGAACGTTTACATAACTGAATACATGAATTTCAAAATATCCCAATCAAAACATCAAAAACGCTGGCTCCTAAATTGATTCAACCACGTATCCAACTTGATTGACAAACACATATTTCAATTAATTTCCCTCCCACAAAATTGGTCTCTTACAAATCACGGTCACAAATACAGACAAGGGCAAAACAATTAGCCTGACATGACATCCTATCATTAAAAACTGATGGATATCTTTCGCTCACCACGTTATTTTGTCCGGACAGTTTGCCCCAGCCGACAAGCGAGGCTCGTTCATTCAGTACTATTTCCGGCTTATCATTCAGGCAGATCGGAGCAGCTGTCACTGGAAAAAGGCAAAAGGGTGTGATGATATGGGAGGATGAGTGACAGCCGGAAGTTCAGGCTATCAGTCTGACAGTCAACAAACTGCGTTCAAGGGTAAAGGCAATGTCAATGTTAGCACAGTTCAGGCTAATTTGTGATAAACATCTCTGCGAATGTAATGAACTCCATAAATTTGAGTATGGGAACAAAAATACCTTCTGATACTAATTTTAAAAGTTTTGCCACAGAATAGTACAGCACACTTCGCATTTTAGGTATGAAGCTACAAGTACGCGGCGGGCTCGTCTTGTCGGGCCAATTTAGTGAGCGTAACGTAGTCAGAAGATTAAGAGTTACGCGATGGAAAGAGAGGTAACTTCTAGGTGAATATAACTTTAGGTAGTTAAGCGCTGTCTGACCTGAATTGCACTTTATTGCGTAAATTAGCTAGCGAAACTTCGCACACGTGATGGTATCGAAATCTCGTCTCATCTTCCCATTCTCACAAGTAGCATCAGCATTAGCATAAGTAACAAGATATTATCAATACCTGAATATTTAATTTCCTCCTTGAGCATGACAAGCGCTATATCGTGTCTGAATATCTTCTGTTCGTATCCCGGGTGCACGATGACGTTCTCTACTTTGATGGCCTGAGTCGGGGGCGCACAGAAATAGTCGTTGCAATCCGGGCTCCGACCAATGTCCCATTCACCTACCACCACGGTTGATCTAGAAGAAAAGGGGAAATATTTAATTGATCCTCTAAAAACTTATTGACCTTCTAAAGATGCACACTTTTTAAAATTAATGATCTTCTAAAAACTTTTAGGCTTCTAATGATACACACAATTTTTTATAATAATTACAAAACTACACAAATGATCATGACTTTTTCAGCGCTAGATCCAAAATGGTCGCCGTTAGGGTCATTTAGTATTGTCTGTCTGTACTGTACTGTCCAATCAGTATTTAGCGATACTGACGATCCAGTGTGATCCAAAGCAAAGATATAAAAAGTATGGACGGAAGGGGAATATACCTTCACGTCCTTCACCTACAAGAAACTAACAGTACCTACTATACTTACAATTTATATCCTTCTGGTTTGGCGAGAGCGCAGTGAGCCGCTGTCAAGATAACACGTTTTCCTATGATGGAGCCGCTACACGCAAACCGCACGTTCCCAGTCTCTTTGTCTAAATCAAATGAAAATAAAAATATTAGTTAGATACTTACATAACCCAGTCAATAGCAACATCAAACATCACAAACGCGAATGTAACTATTGTTACTATTGTTAGGTCTTCTGAGAGTAGTTTATCACGTTGCCTGCCATATGGAAATCCGAATACATTTGCGTTTTTCATCAGTCGTTTAAATGACGTGAAATGACTTATTTATAAGATTTCTATATATAATATATGTTTTTATATATTTTTTTGTATATTATGTGCTGTTTTTAATCCGCTGGTCATTTACACCCGGCGCGGCGCAAATGTAATATTTTTTTCATTGGAGCCACGCCGCACAGTGGGCTGAAAATCGGCTTTCATAGACATTCGATTTTTTTTTCGAATTGGTCAAATTTTTTGATTGGAATTGTTTAAAACAATCATGACCTTGAGGTATAATTGGTATGACGTCATAGAACATAGTGGAAGATAGACTTTTGATTTTTTTTCAAAATACTTGTATGGGAATTATCATAAAATCTTCAATATCTCAGCTATCGCATATTTGCGCAAAAGAATTCTTTCACACAAAAAATCTCCTATTTTTTTGCCAATTTTTGATATATTTCACTTTTATGGCAGAGGTGCGATGAAAAAGAAAAAAAATAAAAATAATTTTATTATTTTTATTTCTTCATTTATAACGATTATAAATGAATTTAATTACGCATTAGAATAATATAACAAAGAATATATAGCACAATAGTCTAGGCCATCGTGAGCCGCTTTTTTAGTCATTGATTTTTATACTACCTAGCAGAAAAACAGCATCTTATACGTAAAAAAACAATTCTTAAATTGTTGACAACAAATACTCGACTTTATCGGAAGCCTGACCCTTTTAGCCTATAACAATTACCGAGAATTATTGCTAATAGGTACCTACCTATTAACTAATAGGTAGGTGATCACTGATCACCTAATTTAAGTTTTATTATGACAATGAAGGGTTTTTAGGCTGATTACTAATCGTTCTCCAGAGGTAGAACTTACAGAATCACTGTGCCTAATGGGTTATTATCATTAGGGTATAATAACAGTTAAACATATAATATACAACTACAAATATGACTTACATTTAAATTTTAAATAGTTTTATATAAAAAAAAATAGAACAAAAATAGTACCTAAATCTAAATACATTCTAAAAATAAAATTTAATTGATTATTTACAGACATGCTCTAAATTAATACTAACAAAAGTAAAATTAATAAAAGGTTAGTAAATAAACAAAAACATCTTAACCTACTGTTAGTCACAATCACTACATTCTGATTCTGATTCAGATTCGGAATCTAATTGATTTATATCGCAAAATTCGACATCGGGTTCTTGCAGGTTATCCAAAAGATCCCGAGTTTCAGAGAAGAGAGCTTTCCTGTTCTTTACATCCATAATTGGTCTAACTGAAGAAATGAGAGGGTCTGAAGTGAGAAGAAGCATGTTTAGAATGTCTTCATTAGAACATTGTCTGCTCTTTTTTCTTGAATGATGACATCTAAATCTTCGAAAGTCCTTATTACGAGCCTCTGATGCTTCTTCTGAAAGACACCCAATTGGTACTACTGCATTACAAGCTATAATATCTGCCCCATGTACAAGTAACTTGTGCACAGTTGACGACATGTAATACCAGTTATAAAGTGCCAAATACCTCTCTGCTGTCTTTAGGCAGTACTCTTTAAATTTTTCAATATATATATTTTCTTCTGATGTAATAGCCTGTAAAATAACAGCAAATCTCCGAATCAAATTCTCATCCAGACCCGTAATGGCTGCGGTTTTTTCCGGAAATTCAAAAAATCTCCGTGCTGTATTTCCATCGTTGGTTGTTCCTGAGCCTTGTTTAACCACACCTATGATCAGGTTCAGTTCCCGCTTGAAACCGTCTTGGATTGTTTTTTTCCTTGCCTGCAGAATAGCTTTATCTTCTTCCCCTTTTGCCATCCATTTTTTAAGATCTTGTCTGTAAGAAATATTTAAAAGGCATTCCATGCAATTGATGCGTGCATGTAACGAAGACAGCCCAAATTCGTATAAATTCTCAGAAACAGGCCTTTTTAACACTTCCGTTAAATTGTTCATCTCTGAAGGTTTTGCCAAACATAAATAGCAAACTGAGCTGGCTTTGGCTTCTTTGACCGGTTAAGTAGTCATGACCTCAGAGGTCAGCTACGAGATGCCCAACAGAAAAAAAAAAAAAAAAAGCTTTGGCTTCAGAGATGTAAGTGCAGACCTTGCCATCGATCATGGTCATCTTAAGGTCATGGGTGACCTTGTTGCTGCCACTATCTGTCGGTCTCAACGCTTTTATTTCTTCTTTCATACTGTCTAAATGCTCATTGACAACCAGTTTGCTTTCTTTCATGAAGCTAAATCGCACGGGACGACAAAATGATGAAGAACAGGGTTTCGGGTTTTTCCATATGGTGTCACTGCCATTGATTAGTTTCAATGGAACTAATGATGTCATGAAGACACTAGAATCATCATTTTCACTGTCCATTGTCTGTTTATATCTGCTCTGGCTAGACGCACCGTCAAATCCCCATTTCGATATTAATATTAACTGTTTCTGTTCTACGCACTCAGGTAAACTGTCGAAGATTCTTTTGACTGTTAAATCTAATAATGCTTGAAGAGAAATTTTTGCTGATGAATCCGTCACTGTTATTGTTTGTTTGGAAGGATAACATTGTAATTTCGCCTGTTGAACTTTGTAATAAGATGGATACAAATCTTTTACGCCTTCACGTATGGCTGTTTCTCTCAATGTTATATATTGCCACTTAGATAATTTTAAAGAGAGAAATATGCCAAGTGCCTTCTCGGGTGTGAAAACTTGCTTGGCCAACGATTGATGAATTAAATTATTGAACTTATCAGCAGCTCCTGGATTTGTCAACATGAATTCTAGTGCTGAAGCAATATTCTCCTTTCCTTCTTGTCTCATCTTTATGATAGCAGCATATGCTATCTCACTGGACTCACAATTTTCTTGATCTGTAATTCTCCTTCTTTTTTGTTTCTTTCCTAGATCTTGAAATGGTTTACGAGTTGGTGCCTTTCTTTTTGTCATTGTTCCAACTGATATTGCTGCTGATGTAGATGTGGAAGGTTGAGGAGATATGGCATTTACTTCAGAATCCACAATGCCTGAAGCAGCAGGTACTTTTATGCAACTAGGCCAATCAATATCAGTCTCAAGCCAGTTTTTGTGTTCCTTTAAGAAACACTCCAGTTTTCTGTTGGCTTGCTTCCATTTCCTTGTAATAGCTAGTGTAATCCTTCTGCAATATTCTTTTAATGTTAAATTATCTTCATCGGAGAGATTTAAGTTCAAACGAGAAACTACAGCATTATATAGTGCAAGGCTGTCACTGTACTTCCCCGAATTCTTCAAAATCATGAAGAAATCTAGGTAAGTAGATAAACTCTCCATTTTTTGCAAGCACAATTTCACTGTTAACACAAGGGGAAATCAATGTGAACTGAATAATTGTTCCCAATACTGCACTAAATACCTGTGAGATATCTGTACAGAACTAAATTAACCCTAATGATTATAACTCATTAGGCACCTGCACAGTGATTCTGTAAGTTCCTCTGGAGAACGATTAGTAATTAGCCTAAAAACCCTTCATTGTCATAATAAAACTTAAATTAGGTGATCAGTGATCACCTACCTATTAGTTAATAGGTAGGTACCTATTAGCAATAATTCTCGGTAATTGTTATAGGCTAAAAGGGTCAGGCTTCCGATAAAGTCGAGTATTTGTTGTCAACAATTTAAGAATTGTTTTTTTACGTATAAGATGCTGTTTTTCTGCTAGGTAGTATAAAAATCAATGACTAAAAAAGCGGCTCACGATGGCCTAGACTATTGTGCTATATATTCTTTGTTATATTATTCTAATGCGTAATTAAATTCATTTATAATCGTTATAAATGAAGAAATAAAAATAATAAAATTATTTTTATTTTTTTTCTTTTTCATCGCACCTCTGCCATAAAAGTGAAATATATCAAAAATTGGCAAAAAAATAGGAGATTTTTTGTGTGAAAGAATTCTTTTGCGCAAATATGCGATAGCTGAGATATTGAAGATTTTATGATAATTCCCATACAAGTATTTTGAAAAAAAATCAAAAGTCTATCTTCCACTATGTTCTATGACGTCATACCAATTATACCTCAAGGTCATGATTGTTTTAAACAATTCCAATCAAAAAATTTGACCAATTCGAAAAAAAAATCGAATGTCTATGAAAGCCGATTTTCAGCCCACTGTGCGCCGGTCAAATCGCCGGTCATCCTTGTTAGTCGCGTAAAAATCCCCGCCAGAACGTCCATCCTGCGCCCGAGCGAGCGCGCTACTGATGAGTGAAAAATAAAGAAATATTAGGATAGTGCATGACATATATATTGTTATTATTATATGTCAAAGCTATAAATGAACATGTTATTTGACGAATTGCATCTAACTTTAGATGATTTTCGTGAAATAGAATATATTGAATCCCAATTTCGTGAGACGGAGAGTCTTTCAAGTGATAATGAAGAGGTTATTCGGTACCACAAAAAAGAAGATACCTATTATTGAATTTAGACGAAAACTGTCACAACAAATGATTGACTCAAACCCACGTGATGGAGCTAACATTCCATGTAGGCCAAAGAGAATAAAACATTCTCTTGTAAAAGCAGACGGAAAGGCTGTGACGACAAGAAAATTTTGTGTAGGTTGTTACAAAAATAATTCACAAACGCATGGAAGAAAAATTGCCAAAAACAAAACCAAAAAGGTTACGACATTTTGTTCAGTTTGCCCAGACAAGCCATATTTGTGCAGACCGTGTTTTGATAAAAATCATTAATTTTCTGTTTGTTTTTTAATTTTAAATTACTTTGATCTCAACACAACATAATGTGTCTCTAAATAACACTAGTCCTTGATTTGTAATAATAAAAATATTTTAAAAAGTATACTGTCTTTAATTTACATCATAATTTTGTTTGACTCGCTACAAAAATATTCATACAACCAAAAAATTATAAAAATATTTTGAGGCCAAGTTATCTAAAGTGATCATTGGGGCCGCGCCGGCCACTTGTAATGGTATTTTGCGTTACACGCATGGCCGTCAGCGAGCAAAAGGTGTTCAAGTTCACCTTAGTTGTGCCGGTCATTTAAGCCCCCCATGGCCCAAACGCTTCTACCAAGTGCCGGTCATTTGGACCCCCCATGGCAGCTAACGTGATACACAAGTTTGCAACCCAGAAAATCTGGTGCTACTCTTAAGGTGCTCGCAAAACTTCGAAATTCTGGCACTTGTTTTAGTGTTTTGAAAATGAACCTTAAGGACGCGTTCTTAGGTATCTTTGTTCAGTCTAAAGGTTGCGAAGATACAGCTAGTCAAAGATGGTAATTTTTTCCAACAAGTTTTTTTTTTTGATTATATGATTTGAATATCACAGCTACGTTTTTACCAAAGTGGTTGAGAGTATACTGAAAGATTTTTGCAGAATAGACTGGCTGATGTTAAGTGACGATGCGTATAGCAGGCTATGGTGCACGGAAAAAGTATTGCTTACTTATCACGAAAATAGCATGCGAAAGCGGATGGCTATAGCGAGTAGTCGTGAATATATCAGTCACGTCTGTGATATCCTAAGGGCTGGACAAAGCTGTTATTTTGTTATTATTCCCTCTATTCGCCAATCATTATTTCTTCTTGCCCGCAGTTTATATGATACGGGACATAATAACATAATCCTTTACGGACCGGTTTACCATTTGTTTACCTTGCCAGTTACCGGAACCGGCGATATCAAATCTTAGACCTAAGAATTTTGTAACCGCATGTTGTGATTGCCCAAGGCATCGCCTCTCGTGCCCGAGGTTTGTATGTGACTTATTAAATTTACATAATTATTAACTTTATAATTTATCTTGAACATTGGTGAAGGAGAGGCTTATAGTTAACTAGCTGTGGCCCGCGACTTCGTTTGCGATCTAGGATAAAAAAGTAGCCTATGTCCTTCTCCAGGTCAAGGTCTACCCTTATGCCGAATTTAATCCAAATCCGTTTAGCCGTTTTAGCGTGAAAGCGTAACAAAAAATCTCACGCATTCATAATATTAGTTAGGATTTAAGTATGAGATCGCCAACCCGTCTTGAGCAAGCGTGGTGATCAATGCTCGTGCCTTCTGTGTTTGAGAAGAGGTCTTCATTTACCCTGCAGAGGGACTATAATAGGTTGGTATTATTATTATGTCGTTTAGGCCAACGCAGCTACTACTACAGATATTGCTTGAAATAACCATTTTCTCTTCATCATCATCATCATATTTCAGCCATAGGCCTCTCTCAATCATCGCCACTTCGACCGGTTCTGTGCTACTCGCATCCAGCAGATTCCTGCGGCCTTCACCAGGTCATCTGTCATTTAGGGAGACGGGGGGGTAGCCATAATCGCCACGCTTGGCAGGCGGGTCAGCGATCGCAGTATGACATTCTTCTTATTTTCGTGTTGTTAGTGACTAACCTGGTGTCAGAGTTTTAAAGCCGCCCATGGGCCTCTCACTTAGCTTCACATGCCTTCGAGAAATATCTCTCAGACATGCCGGTTTCCTCACGATGTGTTCCTTCACCGTTTTTGAAGCAAGTGATACGCACTTGAATCCGAAAAGTCAAAGCTGCGTGCCTTGGGTTCGATCTCGAGACCGATGACTTGGCAGTCTGATGGTCATACCACTAGGCTATCACTGCTCAGTATAACGTTAAAATGCATAGAGAATGCTGCTATCAATTTTCTAGTGAGTCTCTTAGTCGCCTTTTACGACACCCACGGGAAGAAATGGGATGCTGCTCTTCTTTACGTCCGGCACCACACGGAGCATTTACTCTTTTTTTTCTCTTTTATATCTCAGACTTAGGTACCCCTTTTTTCAGCTTTCTTCGAATCACTCATATTTATAATAATTGATTCAGACTGCTTGAAATTTTAAGATCATGAGAAAGGAAATCAACTCGATATTTATTGTTATGATTTTTATTAAAAAATGTCTTATTCCCATAATTCATTGCAGTATTTACTGCTAATTATGGGAATGTTGTTACATTACTTATAACATCACGGCTTGTTTCCCCGAAGGGTTGGGCAGAGGTGTAAGTACCTATTGTACAGTTATGTTACAGGCAGTTATGTTTAAATCCCATGTGGCGAGCTTATTGCTATCAACCTGGCACAAATCCAGACTCCGGGCTGCTACAGATGTTTTTTCTTCCTATTTATTGTTAATAATAACCTTAATAAACTATATTTGATTATGGAAATTAATTTAGCACGTGGTAGCATCCGTATCGATGTAAGTATGTTTAAACAATAGCCTATTCAGAAGGTAGTTCGTTTTCATTATATTTACATTATATAGTAGCTAACGTATCCGTAGTACTTCCGTGTAAAATTTTTGCTAAAAACTATGAAAGTAAGCAGCCATAATTTTTCAATTTTATTAACTCAGTCATTATTTCTCCATTTATGTAAGATTAATAAAATTGATTAATAATCTTACTTATCCATAATAATTTGGATAAGACTATCCAAATCATTATTAACTGAGCACCCAGTTAATATAACATAACATCACGCCTGTAATCCCCGAAGGGTTAGACAGAGGTATACCTATAGTACACCCACATTTCGCCAGTTATGTTTAAATCCCATGTAATAGGGGGCGAGCCTATTGCCATCAACCCGGCACAAATCCAGACTCCGGGCTGCTACTGAGAAATTCCAGATGCAAAACCCAATAACACTTTGCCCGACCCGGGAATCGAACCAAAGACCTCATACTCAGCAGTAGCGCTTGCGACCATTAGACCAGCGAGGCAGTCAGTAAATATAATTTTGTTAATATTCATCTTTTTTTGGAGGTAACGCCCAGAGATTCCAAAGTAGCATAAATTCTGAACTCACGCGTAAACCCAACTCGAGCAGTCCAAGGCTGGCTTCCAAGTCCATTGTAGTCGACTCCTCGCACCATACTCTGACCACACTTATCTTGTCCATCCTGGAAGACTTTTCCACAGTCACAGGAAGGACAGCAAACGTAGTCCTCATCTCCCGTGTTACCGCATATCAGCTGGTTGAGGCGGTGGAAGTATCTGGAAAATATGATAAAGTAAGAAGGGTAAAATTTACGCGCGATGTAGGATTTTTGTGACGTCAGATGCTTGCGTAGTTCGTAAGTGGCGGTATACAAGTATTTTATTTCCTTTACAAGTTTTCTACAATCTATATCAAATTCCTGCATTAACTTTTCTCGTTCTAAAACTTAAAATTACATTATGCAAGTATAGCTTATACAGTACGAGTCTTTATAATATGCACATATCGAAATGAGAGAATCTATTCTTAATTTAATCGACGGGAAAAAAAAACTAAATATTTACTTATATTTTTTATGGAATTATTAAAAAAAAAATTTATGTAACAAAACAGTGAAACTAAATGATCTATCACAATGAAACTAACTCCATTATGATTGGAAGTAATTAGGTGTCCCCATAAAATGGAAATTGTGGAAAAAAAAACTACCCTCAATTGAAAACGAAACATGTTTTTTTTTTTTTTTGCAAGAATCTGTTTTTTTTTTTTTAGTTTTTTACTATAATCGTAAAATTTCTTAATAAGACGCCAAAGAGAACAAGATTTTTTTAATTTTTTTTATTTATGTTATATATTTTCCTTCGATAAAATTAAGCATATATTTCCCTCATTTCGATATGTGCACATTATAATGACTCACACTGTATAACATAATATCACGCCTGTATCCCCCGATGGGTTAGGCAGAAGTGTACCTATAGTAGGCACATCGCTAGTAATGTTTAGGTAAGTCCCATGTAATTCGGAGCCTATTGCCATCAGCCGGGCACAAATCCAAACTACGGGCTGCTACTGAGAAA
This sequence comes from Omphaloscelis lunosa, assembly GCA_916610215.1. Taxonomy (NCBI): domain Eukaryota; kingdom Metazoa; phylum Arthropoda; class Insecta; order Lepidoptera; family Noctuidae; genus Omphaloscelis; species Omphaloscelis lunosa. The sequence goes on from OU744258.1 coordinate 13,560,694, forward strand.
TTCCAGATGGAAAACCGAATAACACTTTCCAACCCGGGAAACGAACCCAGAACCTCATGCTCCACAGTAGCACTTGCGACTTCTATACCAACAAGGCAGTCACACAAATGTCGCCAAAAAGCATTAAAAAGTTTAATGAAGATCTAGAAAGAATATTGATGATCCAAAGTATAATGAAGGTCTACGCTAGTCCATTCAAATTATTACGTACTTATCTGAAGAGAAACATGAAAAGTCCAAGAGGTCTTCTAGGATCGGACACGAGCTGACCGGGACACAGGTAGTATTTTGTGGGCATGGACTCTGAAATAAAAAATATAAATCACATTCTTACATAAGTGGGGTGACTGGTAATTAGTAACCGATACTTGAACATGTGACGTTACTCATTATGAACAACTTTTTTTTACTATGTGACCAAATCTGAAATTGCGAGAAAAAATTCAGCTGTTCCCTACATTTTGACAAGTTATGCGAACAGAAATGTACGGAACAGCAAATTTTTTTTTTCGCTATTTCTGATTTGGTCCTAGAGTAAAAGTTGTTCATAATGATGAGTAAAGTCACGTGTTTTAAGTATCGGTCACTAATTTCCAGCCACCCTATATATTATTCTCTTAAGCAGAATGATTTCAGAGCTAAAGATGACACAATTTGGTATTCACTTGTCTAGGTATTTTGAGATTATGAGCCATAGTAGAATAGATACTTATTAAAAGATAATGTAGTCATCATAATATGAGAATTAGAACATAGGTATTCTCAGCTCTCAATTATTACAGTAAGTAGTACTTCAAGATGAAACCGAAAATTCTCAGGCTGGAAAATACATACATTTGGAAAGCATATTGAGTAGGTACTTAATTAAATTTATTTCGTGTTTTGTATGGCAGCATCGGGATAATGTGTTAAATGGCGCGAAAACGATTACTGCAGTGATTTTCAGCAAAAACCTCACCGTGAAAGCTTCATTCATCATCATTTCAATCGAAAGACTTCCACTGCTGGACATAGGCCTCCCCCAAGCACCATCACTTTGAACGGTTCTCGTACCTACCGCATCCAGCGGACTCCTACGGCCTTCACAAGGTCATCGGTCCACATTGAGGGATGCCTTCCAACGGTACGTCTTCTGATACGCGGTCGCCATTCCAGAACCTGCCCTTCCTGTGCCCTGCCCATTGCCACTTAAGTTTGGCAATTCTTCGGGCTATGTCCGTTACCATGGTTCTCCAGCGGATCTCTTCGTTCCTGATTCGATCTCGTAAGGAAACTACAAGCCCTCTCCATTGCCCTTTGGGTGATTTTTAGCCTTCTAATAAGGCACATTGTGAGCGACCACGCTTCGGTCAGCACTGGTAACACGCACTTGTTAAAGACTTTCGTCTTGAGACAATGCGGTATGTGGGACGAGACGATATTGCGTAGCTTCCCGAACGCTGCCCAACCGAGTGGAGTTCGATGGTTAACCTTTTTCCCGAAATTGGACTTACCTTAGACAGTTTTTCCTAGGTAAACATACCTCGGTGAAAGTGCATGATCGTCTAAGGACCGCAATAGCGTCTAAACTTATCGTGAAAGCTTAGGTGAAGTGAACTGTCACTAGTGCCCAAGTTTTCATGGTGTGAGATTTTTACAGAATATACCGACGGTCTAATAGAAAAATCTAGAAGACCGGCTTAGGTATAAGATGAAAGTGGTGATAAATAAATTGATAATGAACTTACCCTAATACTTAAAAGCACGTCATCGGAATTGATTCCTCCCATTCCAACACTAAGACCTATACCTGAAAACATTTTAGTGGATTACGTCGTGATTCCAATAGTTATCACGTTTCGATGAAACATCTTTTCAAGTAAAGTGTTCTCGTTACTGCCATTAAGCCGATATCAGACGATTCACTCGAGTGGAGGTTCATTTTTGTTTCATTCCACGTTCAGACGACATCGACAAAATTATATAAGAAATAACAGCCCCCCGCGGTTTCACCCTCATAAGTTTCGATCTCATGGAAATATCGGGATAAAAATTATCCTATGTGGTAATCCAGGTTATAAACTCTCTGTGTGCCAAATCCTTTTAGCCGTGTTTGCGTGATGATTGAGTAACAAACACCCAAACATACAAACTATCATATTTATAATATAAGTAGGATGAACATTAAACCACTTTAATTTTATTTCATTTTCGATCATTCGGTAGGTCAAGTGAAAGATGCCGAATGCCGAAATTCAACATCGTTGGACCGATTCACTAATTAATAAATTTTTCACTTTGGATTCATTTAGTGTTCTGACGTTTCGCTTCGAGTGAAAGATGTCGAATGAAAGGAATAAAATTGAAGAAAAGTGAAGCGTCTGATATCGGCGTTATGGCAGTCTAAAAGAGCGAAAGCGAAATGAAGTGTTTTTTTTTAAATAGTGAAGCTAGTTACCCAGTACCTACTTAAAAATTACTAAAAAGATGATTGCCGTTAGGATTAGTTTTAATCAATAAATGCATTTGACCGACGACTGCATGATGTCTGATCCAGAAAAACTTCTCAACTCGACACAAATTGACATGTTTTCTGTCTCCGTAACTTCTGGACCACCAGATGCACCAGTTTTTGACCTTGTTTCTGACCATAAGCCTACACTTTATTAACAATCGCTTTTGTTATTTGCAACACCCTATGTTTATCTACGTACCCACATGGTTTTACTCATATTTCTATTTAATTGACATAAAAACGAACAGAATCATAATGCAATGGTAATTCACCGTCAAACACGTCCTTGATACAAATGATGTTATCATTTTGCTGTGCCCTGATCGAGGCTAGCCTTTGTGTCATCAGTCACCTGCAATTATTGGGTGCATCATTCGTTCAAATTACATGACATGCTGGTAGGGATGTGGAAACAAACGTAGGAACCTATTGAGTAATAGGTGGACCTACCCACCTATTACTAGACGAATCCATATAAACTCATATTATAAAGAGGATAATTTAGTTATTATAAAGAGGTAAAACTGTTTGCTTGTAAGGTAATTGTAATCTCTGGAAGTACCAGTACAAATCCGATTATAATTATTTTTCACAGATTTCAAGCTACGCACTATTGCCGAGTGCCATTATCTATAGTTGACTACCAGGCGGATGAAACTCGCGCGCAAACGCTAGTTTCTGATATCGATGGAAGGTAAACATAAAAACCGACGGCAAAACACATAAGTAACTTAAAGGGAAAAAACAAGCATTATAATCTATAGAATTTTGGTACTACAGGCGGGACAAACCAATAACCTGAAATGATGGTGTAAATTTTGTTTGTGGCCTGTAATACCCAAAATTATAATGTTTGTATTTCTCTTTTCAGTTATGTGTTTTTGCAGTCAGGTTTTTTATTTTATTTTTAATCAATTGCTTTATCACAAGCTTTTTAGTTTTATTTAAATATATATATTGACTCATTACTAGCTTTTATTTGATACCAATAATTTAGTTTTTTTTATATTTGCAGATGCAATATATAAATATTATATAGCCTATGTCACCCCCACAATTAAGACGAATCTAACGACACCTCACATGTTAAAATCCATCAAGCCGTTTAGGCTACAGAGTGTGCCAAAGAAATAAACATACATACATACTCTCGAAAAACATTACCCTCTTCTAGGGCAGTCGGGGAAAAACGTTCAAAATCTAGTAGCAATCTCATCTCAGCAACAATCAATATAGGGAAATTAGAGGTATTTTTTACAGATAGAGATCAGAATGCAACCGTTTTTAAAATTACGAGAATTATCCCTCTGATTCTAAAGGATTCATTGAACTAGGTGCATGGACCGCTGGTTTACGTTCGTAGCACTAAGTTACGGGATCAAATCCTAGCATTTGGTAAATTTTTCAATGTCTAGCCTACTTTTTTTCTTAGTTCCTACATATAACTAAAACACCACTGGCTAGGTAAAGGCTAACTTCATGAGAAAACAGGGACTTCTAGACAATTTTCTAGGATCGCAAAAGATAGCGCCCTATGAGTTAAAAGCCTTCTTTAAACATTATCATAATGCCAGTAGGTAATTAGGTACCTATTTATTTTGGTTATCTACATTATAGCGATAACATGATGTTGGATATCCTTTAGATTTTTTGACAAATTAAAACCTACCTGCCTATGTGCCATTAAACTAGAGTAACGTTACTAACAATGATCCTTATTGAAAACAATGCGCATTCATTGCAATTAATATTAGCATATAAATGAAGGGTTCAAACACAGAACATGAACTCTACAAAGATACCATTGCAAATAGAAAGAAAAACGTTTATTTGCGGTAAATATGACGCAAAGAAAGTACATAAACACAAAAAAGTACAAGTTGGGAGACAACATGCGTCACATCCACGCAAAACGGCCATCGCTCAGCATAATGCTACGATCCCGTGCGAGACAGAGCCCCAGCGCTGGTTTTCAGCAATAGCCGGCGATGAAATCACAACGAAATACAGTTTTTTTATTATCACGTTAAGTACCTAATTCCTAAAACAAAGGAATTAGGTATTAGACTTCTGAATTATTTTTAAAACAGGCTTTGACCTAAACCTTGTCAATAAAATCTAAGGTATTTCTAAATTAAAAGATTATTTAATTAACAACAAAATTCCTTCAATTTTAGTTTACTAATAGTATTTTTTTTTTAGTTTTGTTACTTATATTGTAAGTATAAAAAAATAAAAATAAACATTAATAACATTTAAAAATGAAAATAATATAAGAACTATTACTTACTTCCAAATTGTGCATTAGTCCATTGGAAAACACAGAAAAACAGCACGTAAACACACACTTTGTCAGCCATAGTCATTATTTTAAAATTTTAATAAATAAATAAACCACGGTGTTCACTAATCATCCCACACAATTTTCCTATATGTTTGCCACAATGTCAGAATATTTTCCTATATTTTTGTCACAATGTCAGAATATTTTCCTATATTTTTAACGACCGACGTCAGAAAAATGTTTTATGGTGATGGGATGTCGGCATCGTCGGATGGGCCACAGCAAAAATGATACGGTAGAGAGCCTCCATTTCGACCGGCATGGTTCAGAGGTTGTGAATCTTCGGTTGTTAGTAGCTATTGTTACGGTTATAAACATTTTTATTCACACTTTTTTGCTAAACATTTATTCATAAATGAAGCCCCAAAGATTATAAGTTAAGAGTGTAGGTAAATGATAGAATTTCTGAATTACTCTAGTAAATTCTAGACAAATAGCTTATGTATATCAAAAAACCAGTGGCTTCATATTTTGGCCATTTGGCTTGGGAGTGCTCTTAAAGTGAATTACCAAAAGCTGAATTATTTCAACTTCGCTATTGCCAACAAGCCTTTTGTTGGAAATTGGCAGCATTTGAAAGATGAATTAATTGGTATTATCCTCGTTTCATCCCTTTTTTTGGGTGGGAAATTATCAAATAACTTCTCCCGCTCTGGGCGGAGCGGGAGGGTGTGTCAGACTCTTACTGACTACCAACCCACCCGTGTTCCTTCAGTGGCCATGTTGCCGGGGGCCACGATCTCCCTTTCGGACTTCTTCGCAACCCCGGCAGCTCGTTTCATCCCTGAATGGATAAATTGAGCTGCGGTCAAGTTTTAACAAGAGTTGCCTAAAAACAGTTGACGATCACTGGTGGTATTATGATTCACCGCAACAAACTTTTGCTTCAGATTGGTGCAGGCATTTACACCTATTCATTATAATGAATTGTATGGCCATTAGATCACGCACAATAAAAATTAGTAGATAACTATATAGGTATGATAGCTTTTTGATCATTAATCAAGAGAATAGCCCAAAGTGGACTAGATTTATAATTTGGTAATTTTTTACAGTTATTTTTTTTTTGCCCTTTGGAACTCCATAATTTTCGCAGCCCAATAATTCTGTTATTCTACTCTCGGTTTGTAGACACACTCGTGCTTGTGTAGCTAATTAATTATAATTGGAGCAAAAACATTGATCACTTGTTTGCCACAGTAGCCACAACACAATGCAGAGTCTGCCTGCTACAAAATTGCAGACGTATTAATTCAATTCACTTTAAGTTGGGATTTATAGCTAGAACCGTTGAAAGTTGTGATAGTGACGAATTAGTGTCCATTATTTAAGAATCCAACCTAACAGTATATTTACGATCTATTAAAACATTCAACGATTAAAATCTACAAAGGTACGAACGTAGAATGCGGTTCGCAAGCCGCGGTGCGAACGAAGCGTGTCCGTCTAATCTTTGCAAAATCGGTTTTTATTCTCTTATTGTAATTCTTTTTTGTGGGGTCTAGTGTCGTTCACATCATTGGGTTACGGACACTGGACTCTTAACAATAACTTATTTCCCAGAAATAGAAGACCCGATCATAACTGGATCTGTTTCCGTATTCCACTTTTTGTTTTGAAAATTATTGCAGGTAGTGTTAAATGTTAGAAACTATTTTTTGTATAACAATCACAAACCTCTGACCTCGGTAAATGTTAATCTACTTAATGAGAATAGACTTAAAATACACACATCAAAAGTGTCTAGGGATCAACATATATTTTTGCAATAACTTTTCTCCTGATTGATATTAATTAAAATTTTCTTTAAGGATTCATCAAATAAAGTGTTTTCGTTTGTCACAGTAACGATAAACCAAGTCACCTTTGCATTAATAAAGAAATTTGCCATTTTCCTAATAAAGGGATTTTTGACATTTGAACCACTAACATTAAAGTTCGAAAAAAAGACTGAAATAACAGTTTTCTTTAAAATTTTATTGGGTAACTTAAACAATTAATAATCCGTGTTTCTACCGCGAACACTAACAACACAAGAACATCGGTTTGGCATACTCAAAATGAGTTCATCCAAATCACGCTGTGGAATGGCCGCCCATGTTCGTTGCAACAACAAAAAAAGGTCTTCTTGCGACTGGATACCCTCCATATTCGGCAGAGCTCTTCTCTGTAGCATATCCCATGCATGCTCAATCGGGTTCAAGTCTGGCGACTGAGCAGGCCAGAGCAGGACATTGATGTTAGCTGCGGCGAGAGTCTGTCTTACAACTCTTGCGGTGTGCGGTCGTGCATTATCATGCATTAACTGAAATAAGGGACCGATTTGCACTTGTAGAGGAACGATGACGTCAGATACAATCGTCTCAGCATAAATTTGAGCGTTGAGGTTGCCTCTGATCCAAATCAACTCAGTTCTTTCGCCGATCCAAATACCCGCCCATACCATGATGGTTCCACCACTATAAGGATGGACTTCCTGGCAGGATTTTAATCGCTGTTGGCGTCCAGGGGTTCTCCAGTGTCGTATACGTCTTGTATCCGGTCTCATACCAAAACGAGACTCATCAGAAAAGCACACAAAACGCCATTGTTCTTCTGCCCAATTTCTGTGTTCAAGAGCCCATTGATATCGAATCCTACGATTGTGCATTGCTATAGGTGGTACCCGTAGCGGTCTTCGGGAATGAAGGTTCACTTCATGCAAGCGGTTTCTGACTGTTTGGTCGCTAATTAAGTTCCCTGAAGAGTGATGAAGCCTCACGGCTAACATCATGGCGGTTATTGTTGGAGCTCTTCGAGTTAAGATTTGAATGTATCGGTCTTGTCTCCGTGTGGTGCAGCGATACCGTCCTCCATGGCGCTCAGCCACGGTACCAGTGCTTCGGTAACGTGTCCAAAGTCGACTGATAACACTCTGACTTGTATTCAGAGCTAAAGCCACAGTACGTTGCCGGGAACCAGCTTCTATCATTCCCACGGCTCTGAGCATTTCTTCCCTGCTTAAATGACGTCGCCGCTCCATAATAACGTTGGTTTTAATCAGTAGTAGGGAAACAGTAGCACTAATAATGTCTTCAATGCGTTGTATGTTTTTATAGGGAAAATATTGACAGCTGATTTTCATCTTTTACTCGAATTTGATTAACAGTTCCTGTTTCAAATTATGAAATGCACCAAAAAGGATCCATATAAATTTATATAATCATAAATTTATTACAAAGCCACATCTCAATCTCAAGAAATCCGCATAAAAATGCTTGATCCCTAGACACTTTTGATGTGTGTAGTATAATACAGCTACCTAGTGAATATTCTTATTATATATATCTTATTATGAAAGATCATCACTTGAGCACGGCTCGACGGATTTGGCTGTTATTTCAAACTTTACAGAAAATACTTTCGGATGACCACAATGAGAGCATACGACATGCACATAATGTTGGTAGCTACCTAAATCTAGTTGCCCAGTTCTATACGCCTACATCCGCAGGTCGTAGTCCGCTCGTTCCCACCATGACATCAACATTGTTTCAAGCACGTAAAACATTACTTCCTAATCAGATAATGGAACAATTTCATACAATTAACCGGCGCGGATTTTGGAAATGACGGCACCATTGTTTGTCGGCCTTTGATTTATGACACGAGGCTGTTTACCGTATAATCACCATGTTTTTGTGATGATACCATGTTATTAATTGCAGTTGCAGCATGTTTAATATAATAATGCTATAGGAAAATCTATCACTGAACAAAAACTTCATGGAAATTACTAAGTAGGTAGATAAACTATTGTTAAGTCGATAAAGAACTCCCAAAAAAAATATAAGTAAAAGAACATTTGTCAAGTTTGAATCAATGTCACAGTGTATCCGGAAAAAATGGCTTAGCTGAAGCTATTTTTCGTAAATTTTACAAGGACTTGGACCAAACAAATGTTCGTATCGTTAAATTCTAATTTTATGAAGTCTTGAAAAGCATCATACTAGTGGCCCATTTTTCAGATGATTACACAGCACCGAATTTTCGGATAAAAGGTCGAATCAAAAGTGACAGACACACAATTACCATCACCATCCCTCCAGCGTCTTTCCATCGGACACCATGAAATTAGCAAGTAGCGCCTCTGAACAGAATGTTTATTTCAACTATGTGTGTCTTGTCAATGGCATCAAACCAGGCGGAAACATAAGCCCCAGCTTTGAGTCTAACGAAAAAGCAGCTATAGATACCATTAATGTTTCATCTGAGGTAATTTTTTTATTAGTTACTTATTTGTATGAAACGATTAAGAATACGTGGCAATGTAAACCACTTAATTTAAACGTTATTACTATCTTAGAATATTCCCGAAGACCATCCCATTCAAGTAGAAAGATCTAAAGCACTTCACGAACTTGCTGAATCATATAAAAGAGCAGAACTAAATGAAAGAGAGGGAGAGGAAGAGGCGGTCTCATCTCAATATGTTAGCAAGTTTTTATATTGTTTTTGTGCAATATTAGCTTTGATTATTAACATTTATACATTGAAAGTGACTTTCTGCTAGCCAACAACCACTTCGGGTGAAGATAGCGACTTTTCTGAGAATGATGAAAGTAATTTCCTTTCCTGCGACAATCCAAATGTTTTGAAACTAACCAAAATGAAGTGGTTAAGTGAGGATCCAGACGATGGTCCTGATTCTAGGTACGTATATAAAGATAAAGTAATTATAAGACTCGGCTGCTGTCATCAATATACACTGACATGGTGTCGTTCCAGAAATGTGAACGCATTGACAGGTGCAAAATTAACAAATAAGAAAAGAAGATCTTAATAGTGTCCGAAGATGATGAAAAGTAGGTAATTTCACTGGGAAAACCATGATTGTGAACTAAGCTGGTCAGTATACTACTATAGTATTAAAAAATTTACCAACATTTACACTATTTCCAGTTCACCGTCGATATCACCTAATACATCAAGCTCTAACTGTAGTCAAGCTTCGAAAAATGAGCTCAAAGAACAGAACGATTTCGATGACAAATACTTGTCGACTATACTGCGGCTGGACAAAGAACACAACTTGTTTGGTTTGTCTAATATAGCCATAGTTGGAGCCAAACCATCTAAAGTAAAACGTAAGGATGATGAAAAAGCTGTGTTTCATCAAACAGCTATTGTACAATTATGTTGTAGCGGAAATTGCTGTAGAAATAAGGTTGGTTCCATTTTACAAACATTTAATTGAATTATTTGCAAAATATTTTTTTTTACCTAAAATATGTTTTCTTTGTCTGTTTTAGAGTAACACTGATTTGCCAGCATCTTTAAAGGTATAATTTACTATATTTGTCGGTAAATCTTTCTACTGTTTAACTAATGAAATAAATTCGCTTTCAACAATGTTTCTTTGTTTTAGTGTGGGAGCTGTGGAGGCTGTGGAGGCTGCTGTTTCGATGCATCTTGCAAATCATGTGCGGCCTGCGAGCCATCTTTCTGCCTTGTAACGAATTATTTTCTATTGACTGTTTTGTGTTTTGCCTTCTGGGTCAAAAGCTTTATTCCTTTTTTTTTTCAGGATGATCCATCGTGTACTCGTCTTGTAAGTAGTCATTGAATGATTTTTATAATAATGTTGATTACAAATCGGGATTATTTATCCAATACTTCATCTCAATTTATCTTTCCAGTGCTCTACGTGTTGCAGAAGAAGTTGTATTTGCAAGGTCAGCAACAAAATTTTCAGAGTGAACACATCAAAAGGTATATTTAATTCATTTTTTCCACAAATGCCTATTTAATATTTTGTGATTTTTCCGCAGTTCAGTTCATGCCCACCATATAAATGCACAATGGATTGCAATAATTGCTATGGCTTAAAGGTTTGAACGATAAGTATGAATAATAATATGTAAATTTTCATTCTTAACGAGGTATTAAAATAAAGATTAAAAATTTCAGATTAAACTGAATCGCAAACCAATATTCGAAGAACCAGCGGTCGAATTAACTCCGCGTGCCAGTTGCGTCCTCCAAAAAGTTGGTATTCTTTAACAACATATTTATATCAATTCTAGAACTAGCACCTCGTGATGACACAAATTTTATTTTACGGGAAAAGCCTGCATTTCTTATCGGAAAAACCACAGTGGTAACCCGTAACAGAAAATGAATTGGGATTAAAACGGCCCATTAGAATTAACGAATTTTCTTCGACTTCCAGCCTAAAGCAGCTCGGTCCTGCCACCACCTGCCTCATTGCATCCCGCCTTCTTCTTGCTTCCCTTACCTAATGCCATGCTACTGGCCGGCTCGACCATCCGCCCCTTGTACCACACCAGCCCGATGCTTCCATAATCCACCATGTCTGCCAGCCAGGAAACCTACAAGAGTTCCTGTACCTAAAGAGTACATTTGCTCACGGGTAGGTCCCAACAGTAAACAGTTAGTACTGATTAATCTGACTCGCATAGCTACCTTAGATTAGCTTGGATTACACAACCATTCGACAGGTTGTCGAATCTAAAATTACACATTTTCGAATATTTTTGTCGTATTTCTTGGTCGTCTGTTTGATAAAAAAAACAGATAAAATTTTCGGAATTTGGATTTGTGAAAAGCCTTTAGAGGGCTCTTTTGATAGCATTAATTAATGCTCCATTCGGCACGAAAGCGTAATCGTTCGGTTGTGAATAGCTATGCTGAATGACTTGGTAAAGGTCTCCGGAATGACTTCATCCCCGTTGCACCAGCAAGGACCGGTCCTTGTGGCGATGCTTGTAGTAGTAGATGTCAATGACATCCACCTGTAGACTAGTGATCATTACATTGAATCGAAAACGGCACACCGGTAAAATTAATGTCCATGACGTGATTACCGCCGGAACACCAACGCCAATCGCTTCCATATTTGGTAAACAATTAGTACTAAATTGGTACTAATTAGTACTCGAACAACTAAATTGGTACCTTAGTAGTTTTCGAGAAACTCGACTTTGAAGGTGGTCCGGTGGTAGCCACGCTTCTTTCAGCAGGACTACCAAGAGCGCCAAAAAACGGGGCATGCTAGCTATTCTAAGTATACAAATATAGTGCCCTTATATGTAATTTATTTCGTAAAAAAAAAAAAACAGAACTGAAACAATTGTATTTACCGAGAAATCAACGATGATAATTTTCGCCGGCTCGTTCACCAGGACCACGACTTTGAATATTGATTCCAAATTTCAGTCGCTTGTCGTTTTCCTCAAACCTACATCGAAAATTAGTACCCTGCAAGATAAAATTAGTGGCCAAAATTCAATTAGTTCTTCAGTAGTTTACGAGATATTATACCATGCCATTGCGGTGGCGGTAGTCACGGTGTTACATTTTCATTTCAAGATTTGCTTATTTAAAGCTCTATGATTTCTTCCCAAATTTAAACAAAAATTTGTGCCCCTAAAGAAGTTATAGTGACCAAAAATTCAGATTCCTCCGTGTTGTATTTTAAGAGAAATTAGCTCTCATTAATTTTCCATTCTAAATCTTCGCGTATAACCCGACCAAATTAAGTTCTCAATGGTATTGAGCTGTTTAGAAGATGTACACATAAATTAATAATAATGTACCTATTGTATTTATTGATTAAAGATGATTTGAACATTCTTATTAATTAATACCAATATCTGCCAAATGTATATACTAACATACTAACAAATTGGATTGTATAACTGGGAAATAAATGATTGTTATTATTATTATAAAACTTTTGAAGCCCATAGATATCTTTTTAACATTTGCTAATTCTCTCCTTTCAGAAATGTAATGACGACAAAAAGAAGACGACGTGCGAAAATGAGATATGCCCTGGGGTAAGTGAAGAAAAACTCACTTTAAATAATTATATTTCTGAACCTAGGTTTCCCCGGACAAAGAAACGGAAAAGATCGATGCACGATAGACGCCTGCAAGAGGATATCGCGCCATGGAGGTCGACCGCGGCGAAGATGGCATTATCTCTGGATATTATATAGGTTTGCAGAGACATGGAAAGACATCGCGAACGATTGAGAGTTTTGGAAAAAAGAGTTTGGCCTTTGCCAGCTGAAAACTACGTGACATGCTAAATGAGCAATATATTGATTCGTAGGTTTGCAAAGTGCTCGAGGGGTGTAAAAACTACTCTCGTTTAGGGCACATTGCCAACCTTTTTACATCTGCAGTCTATGGGTCGACTACACGCAAAGGGCTTACAGCACCTTACGTTTCCAGTACAACAACGCGTATAGCGAGGTGAGCACAGGCGTACCCAAGAAATTTGTGACAAGACATGATAAATTATATCATGTCTTACAAAATGTCTTAAATGCTGGCTCGTGTCAACCATGTGACATAAATCCAGAGGCGCTTGTTGCTGATAACTTCTTGAAGTTTAATTTGGGAGTCATGTCTTATTTGCTACTACCGGCGCACCCATTTTGTCACAAATGTCACATTTTCACCGATAACTAAGAAAAAATTATCACGTTCGTTCGGAAGTGGACATAAAATTTAAAAAATGAAAAAAAAAATTGCTGTTAATCTGAATGAAAACGACATCCATGACGAAAAGTGTAAAATTTTTTGCAGCCGCCATCTTGGATTTTAGTTTTGACCAAATTAACACTTTCTCTTTATCTCTCTTTATCAAATTAGGAGAAGACAGACGCAAGTATAAAGCCGCGTTAAAGAACTTGTTCCAAAAACCCGTTTACTACGACACACTATAAATTTGCACAAGAAAGACATGTTGTGACTCCAGAATAATCTGGAGTCACGACATGTCTGTCTTATTGACCCGTGTTAATATTTAAGACACGGTTTTATCGCCCAAACTGTGATAAAATGTGACTCAAGCCATGTCACAGTAGGCCATGCTTACTCCGCAGGGCGCTATTGGGTTTCCACGACACTGTAGCGCATCAGGGATGTTCGCAGAGGCACTTATAGATAAATGACTTTTACGCAATCATGCGAAAGCGTGTCGCCTCCCTGATACGGCGGATGCGGGCCAGCGCCAATAGCCTCTTGGTCACTGTGGCCGATAGGGTGGAAGGTCTAATACTCAGGCACTGGACCAAAACAAGTATTTCCTTCAAATCGTGCCTTGAAATAATGGTTAATTTATTATTGCATATTTGTTTATCGTCTCATTAATGATTTAACATTATTATAGTGATTTTGACATTATTAATAATTAGATCATTATTAAGAATTAATAAAGACCAAAATTTGGCAAATATTATATACTAGTGTTAAAATGTTTATGTAATTAATTACTAACAACATGCTATGATCTGGAAATTAAATGATTCCAGTATATTTAATCAAATCATTATTAAATAGACTGATGTTACCAATTACACAACTGCCCAAAAAAGTAATGTAATGTTTTCAAGGTTCATGTTTGTATGTGAATTTATTTATTCCACCATAACTTTTAAATGCCTGAACAGATTTGGATGTATGGGATATCATAAGAACCCTGAGTGATAATGGCAATAAATAGATATGGCGGCAATAGGCCACCATATCTATTTTCCATTTAAAAATGTGAAAAAAAAACTGTTATTAATCTGTATATATTATATATACAGGTGACTTGTAATTTGACCCGTTCCTTCCACGACGAGATAGTATGACCCATTTGCAACAGTTAAGCACCCCATAAAAGCGGCAAGTGGACCGTGACCAGCGAGTAGACCGAGATTCATGTTAAAAACTCAAAAGCCGCTCCGCAACTTGTGACCTGGTCATGACGACCTGCAGGCCTAATATGACACACGCGACAATTATCCACTCTCGCGTGACAAACTTTTGTCTATTTCAGTAGTTTTATCGTATTCTGACAGCTACGCCATACAAAATACTCGACTCGTTCTGTCAAATTTGATGTTTTGTTGTTTTGTCGACAAACCTTAACATGAGACGTTAGTTATCTCGATTTTTGACAGTTCAACTCGATATAATCAGCTTTTTTTTCTACCATTTTGTCGTATTTAGTCGTCCTCGATTTTGACGACGATAGACAAAAAGACAAAATTATGATACATAAAAAAACTCGAAAATAAGATGGCAGATTCATAGTCGTACTTATTGTAGGCATATTTTTTTTTTTGTTTTTACCTTCAAAAACTGATGAAATATGGGTGTACACCGGTGTAAGTTCTTTTCGGCGGCCGCGTCAGAAACTGTGGTGGAGGGGAACACTATTACGTAGATGAATATTACTTTCAGTAATAACCAGTCACTTAACCAATTATGGTGATTAACAAAATGTGCAATGACTTTATGGTGATTGTTACAATAATAAACTTCTATTTGTCAAATTCGATTTGTCAAATTATGATCGTCGGCCCATTTGTCATTTGTGGTGATTATATAATGAGTATAGGTGCCACTAATTTGCCAAAGAAATAATTTAATTTTAATAAAAAAATCGGTTACACAAAAACTAAACATAAATAATTAAAAGAGAGAATAATTAAGAGAGAGAGGCGTTTATTCAATAAAGTACGTATTAGTCCATGCATAAAATTGAATGAATGAAACGGAACTTCAAGCCGATGTTGCTATCATAAAAATAATTTGTTTTAATAATTTGCAACATCGGTCTCTTATCGCGCGATAAAGAAGTGTTCAAGTGCCTTTTTCGAGGTTACTCGTCGTTTACGGTCATGTTAGGGATTAGAATGACGTCGGAATCGTAGACAAATTACGATAAAACGAGAAAAAGAGCGTTCTCGCGCTTGTCATGTTAGCCCTGCTGGGTGCCTAACTTTTGATGGATTGCCGGGAAGTTAAAAAGTAGAGGGATGGCATAAACCAATGAATTAATTCGATTATCTCGCAATTTTTTAATTTTTCAGTAATTTACAAATTCGACCTTTGCCACCATTATCGACTGTTTCATAGAACCTTCAAATATATATTTTTTTTAATTTTTGTAGGTACCTCGTTAGGTAGCTGAGTAATGTTCTATGTTATAGGGTTTGGTTTCCGCACTTAGTCCGTAAGGTGGACCATTGTGCGTGGGCCATGGCGGCCGTTTGGTGGTTATTCCAACCAGGCCACCTCCCTCCAGAAGCTAATTAAATCTCCTGATCTGTTCAGAATATCTGTGTTAGATCTGGGTGACCCGAGGGCTTCTGTTCTAATCTGGGTGACGCCTGTGCATTCAAAGAGTGCGCTACGGTTTCCTCAGCCTCCATGCACGCCCTGCACAGATGACTGTCCGTTATGCCTATTGTGTGGGAGTGTTTATTTAGCGAACAGTTCCCCGTGATGGTCCCCGTCACCAGGCGTAGGCCGTTCCTATCCAGGCATAATAAACTGTTAGCCTGCTATCCAAGGATGACATAGCTTCCTTGGACTGCCTGCAGCCCGATGTCGAGGTCTACCAGTTGTGTCCCCCGCTTGTGTCTGAGTGAACTCCTGTTGCCACCTGCGTATTTGGTTGAAGGGGATGGGTAAGATAGGTTTGGGTCCACATACTGCCGTGCTGGATCCTCGTCTAGCAAGTTCGTCAGCTGCGTCGTTATCTAGCGATCCGCTGTGTCCTTTTATCCATTTCAGTATCACCGTGTTGCGGCTAGATAACTTTATTTTTTCTAGTGCATTATGACATTCTAGTGTTAGCTTCGAGGTAATATTTTTATTTCGTAAGGATTGGAGAACTTAGGCGCTGTCGGAGAGTATACGTATGTAACCCTCCTAGCTTCTAGGGTGTAGACCGCTTGTATGATGCCCATATACGCCGCCTGATAGACGGTGTTGAATGTATTTATGTTGAGGTCGTGTGAGAATACTCCGACCCCGGTACCGAAGTCTGTCTTCGATCCTGCTAGCTGAATAAATAAAGATGTCTTCTCCGTATTTTTTCGCTTAATGCCGTAGTAAAATTTAGAGATAATTGATGCCAAAGTTCATATAAGTAAATAGACCAATTTTTTAAGTGGTTAATAATTTTTTTTAAGTTTTAGATAATTTGGTTACATCAAAGGTTTGCTAAAGCATTAAGTACCAAAAAATATAAAAATTAGGTTTTCTCGAATCCCATGAATTTTCGCCTAGCCTTTATGGGGTGCTTAATTTTTGCAAATGGGTCACACTATCACGTCGTGAAAGGAATACGTCTAATTACAAGTCACCGTGTATACAGATTATTGTATTTAAATCTTTTTTTTTTGCGTTATGTTTACCGCAAATAAACGTTCTTTCTTTCTTCTTTCTTTCTTCTATTAACCATAGATATCCATGAGATTAACTAACACAACTTGTTACTTTTTACTCTTTTTTTACTCAACTTTTTACTTTTCAGATCGTTTTTTGGCAGAGGTGTTCGATTTGTTTAATTATTTTTTATTTACATGTTTCAGAAAAATGAACGTTTGATAAAAGCTTTTGAAAGAAGATTTGGAGAACAAAGCGCTGAGATAAGAATACCTGTTGCTAGGAAGATCCCACCTAAACCTGCTGAGACGACACCACCTAAAGCAACCAAATAATGGTTTTACCGACATCAGAACGCAGTCATAGCTGCTGCAATTGTCCATGCGTAAATAATTTGAAAATATTTGTCTTATTAAAATTATTATATCTACCTATATTTGAGAAATATTAAAATTATTCATGAAAAAAAATATATTTCAGGATACGAATGAATCTCAAAAAGAAATATTAGAAATCGAAACTAAAATTCAAGGAAAAGAGAAGAAAAAGAAAAACGTGAGTGTTATTCTGATCAGTCCATTCACAATCCCGCTCGATTCGCTAATTGGATTCTTATTTCGTTTAGGGGGAACGCTATAAAACAGTATCTTACTTTTATGGTAGAAAATGTTCAAATGATAAAAAATATGAAAGTAAAGTAAAATCATTATTTTTTTATTTTCAACATTCAAAATTACTATTTGGAGGTATCGTTGGTCCCAAACTAGACACAGCCTGTAACTTCGGCACCATTAAATAGGTACAACATTTTGGTAATTTTTAAATTAAATAAAAGTTGCAATTGGCTACAGTTAAGCTAGTAGTTCTAATTTGTACAAAATGGAAAATGGTCAACAAATCTACAGTCCACAAAGCCTACAACGTTCTTTTATTACGGCTCCGTTTTTTAATTCGGACATACGCCGAATTAAAAAACGGAGCCCTTATAGGATCTTTCGTGTGTCTGTGTCTTTCTGTCCGTCTGTCACAGCCAATTTGCTCCGAATTTAATAGACCGATTTAAGTTGAAATTTGGTACACATCAATTTCTGTGACCTTAACACTCAATATGGGGGTCACTTTTGGGAGACAAATAAGAAACTGAAAAAGTTTTGCACCCTAACGCGTGATATATCAAATGAAAGGGGTTACTATAAGGATCTCAGTAGTTTTGGAGATTAGGTCCCCACCGCTAATCTCAAAACAGTGAGCCAAAAATTTTGAAAAATATTCAAATTAATTCTATACCTATAGATTACAAGAAAGCCTATAAGAAGTCTATGGTCTTAAAATAAAATGCATCCAAACTTACATTTGTAGTTGGAATTTATGGGAAAATATGTTTTTCAACTACATACAATGTTAAGTTTGTTCTTGGGATAAATTCATCCCAACTACGGAACCCTTCATTGTGCGTAATGTGCGTAGTCCGACACGCATTTGGCCGGTTTAAGAAACGTTCTATGTACAGTTATTCGCCAAGTGTTTGTATTTTTTTTTTTTGGGGAACCCTTACCCCCATTTTTTGGGACCTTATATACCCAGCACTCAGATTACAGATGTTGGTCTGTATTATCTGTCACAAAGACTTTCCATAGATTATATTTGTGATATTTCAGAGTCGTACTGTTTCGTGCGAGTGTTCCCTGCCTGGGTGCGTAAGCTGCTTCGTTTTTAGACCACAGGTAAAGTTAAAAAAAACAAGTAGATTGCCTATATCCAAGATACTATAGATACATATATTACATACATAAACTAAACTAAACAGGGGGTAAACATAGGTGTAGGCAGACACTACAGAACGCCACCTGATACGATTCTTACATACTCCTTTTGCTTCGCTTAAGTTCATACATCTGGTACACGCACGCCAGTTGCAAGTACTGCGCACCTGACCTTTCTGAAGATCATCACCACTAAGGTCATTATATGTTGTTTTAAACCGCAACGATGCTTTATCACACCATTCCTCAGCCAATCATTCATAGTTACACCACACATGTTTCGCAAGGAACACATTTCCACAGCATTTATTCTGCTTTATTCACCTTCCTCTTTTGCCACACCCAACATATATTGCCTGCCATACACAAGTGTTATAGGCATCAGCACACGATTGTGAATAGCCAGTCGAGCCTTTTTGGACATCGACTGGTTGGTCATAATCGCATATTTTATGATTATACGTTGCTTTATAGCTTTCATTTTCATAGAATTTCATTTCACATAAAGGACATGTCTGGTGGGGCAATAGACGACTGCCTAGGTAGTCAAAACCAATGATCAGTAATTATTATATTATTATAATCGTCGTATTTTATAGTTAATCAATTAGAAAGTTTCAGGATTAAGGCACTTGCAAAAACTGGTCATGTTGATGATCCATGTTTCACGGATGTAACATCATCTTGTAAGTCCCTTGATAAATCATGAATCAGGTGTTGATTTGCTCGAACCCAACAGGCTTGACATCCATAAATGACAAATGTTGCCATATCCTGAAAAAATTATTAAAATACATTTAATTACAAACACTTTATTACGTAACTGGCGAAATGTGCTGCACTATAGGTTCACCTCGCCCAAATCCTTAGGGAACCGCTGGCGTGATGTTAAAACAAAAAACACTATTTCAGGTCCTAGACCCATATTAATTACGTCTATGTCAACGACCCA
Organism: Omphaloscelis lunosa; assembly: GCA_916610215.1. NCBI lineage: Eukaryota > Metazoa > Arthropoda > Insecta > Lepidoptera > Noctuidae > Omphaloscelis > Omphaloscelis lunosa. Next base: position 13,580,427 of record OU744258.1, read on the forward strand.
TGGGACTGCCTGGCTGGCTTGCCTGGCGGATCATCGCCGTGTCCTCGTGGAGACGATCGGTGGCGGTGATCTCTCGCGTCCGGCCCTGATTCGGGCCATGGTACGGAGCGAGAGCAAATGGGAGGCCGTCACCTCCTTCTGCGAAACAGTAATGCTCGCGAAGGAGGACGCGGAACGCGTGAGGGAGAGGTGAAATTCGCGCCCTCACGCCCTTAACCGCCGCAGGAAAAGACGCCCTGGGCGTCGGGAATCGCGAGCCGATTTCCGGCCACCGTATGCGCGGGCTTGCGGACGGTGAGCAATGGGTAGCTTGCTGTCCGATAAGGACCAGGCCCAGGTCGACGGCGCGTTGTGTTTCACGCGCGCCTCAAAGAGATGTCAGCACAATTGACGGGTTCCACTAGAGCTGATGCCTGCCGGGGTTGCGAAGAAAACCGAAAGGGAGATCGTGGCCCCCGGCAACAGGACAACTGAAGGAACACGGGTGTGTTTTAGTCAGTAAGAGTCTGACACGCCCTCCCGCTCCGCCCAGAGCGGGAGAACTTATTTGATCATTTCCCACCCAAACAAAAGGCGCTAGCCTTGACACGATGTCTCCAAATCCGCTGCACAGCGATACCACAATTGATGCACCTCATCTTATTATCCAAATCGAAAATTAAAACAGAATCCTATAACCTCATAGGAATTCATACGAAAGGCAATAGTAATCTAGATAGCAGTCTATAGCAATGGTCGTTAAAAGAAAATATCAATATCACAAAATAATCGCACAGTTAGCAAGGAACTCATTTAAGCAAGTTGGAACTGCTATGCAGGCAAAGCAAGCAGAAAATAACTGATAAATTCAAAATAATACGTCAATGTCATGTCAAAGAATAAATTAATACTTACCTTTATTTTAAGGATCATTTTAAAGCATCTCTCCACAGGCGCGTTTTTATCGCGCGATAATAATGCGCGTTATTGTAATATGTTTACATTTTGTATTGGGACGGCCACGAAGTAACACACTGCTGCGATAATAACGACGCAACAGAAGCAGAACGCTTGCGTTGCTCCGTCCAGCGATATATCGATATGTGTTCTTAGAACATTTTGCATTAGGACGCATGCGATCTCACACACACCTGCGTTAATTAATAATGCTAGTACCGTGACCATACTAGCGATATTAACGGCGATATTAACTGGCGTTAGAAATATCGAGCGATAAAAACGCGCCTATGGTCGACAGGCTTTTAAGTATTAAAAAAAAACACGTTTGAAGTGTACACAAAATATGTCAGTAATATTGTCGTATTTAATACGCAAACACTTTTCAAAAATTTCATACATTCCTTTGATCTAAAATAAGCGGGTTATAGATAGGTCACACTCTCTAAAGGTAATTACGGGATAAAATGACATGTTTCGATATTCATATCATAGACTAACAAATCAAATGTTCTAAATCCGCAAATTGTAACTTATTACCAAGATTTTTTTTATCGAGTGACTGTTTCTAAACGTTTGAATTCACAAATATTCAGTAGTCTAATATAATAATAGTATTTAATCATTTTATAGGGTAAATACAACTTTTTTTGGAGCCCCGCTTTGCGGGGCTATAACCTAAAAAACACAAAACCTAACCTGTCCCAGTCGGGGTGCCCCAAGTCCCGAGCTCGCTTCGCTCGCTCTTGCTGCCATAGTTCTCATCCGACTTTAATCGACACTATTTGAAAAAAATCTCTTTTTTGGTTTGACAGGGTTTCTTCCAAGTTGGTCTCATTGTCATTTGGTCACGATCTGATGATGGAATCTTGGATAAATCGAGGGAACTCTTCAAATATTATGGGCGCACCTATAGAGATTTGGGATTTTTTTATAGTAAAGTAACTCATGCATTTGCTCTCGAAAAGCACCATTTGGTAAAGTGGAACTGATGAATTACAAACCAACCCAAAAAAAGTGAAACAAAAAGTGTTAAATTCACTGAATTGTGTTTCTGTGAAATATGTTTCATTCAAGTAAATAGTCGTTAAAACAATAATATTCAAAATATAAATACAAAGACCAAATTTTATAAGAAACATTTTTTGCGAAACGAAATTCTATGAAATTTCTGTCTGCGAATATATCCCGATCAATTTGTAACTGCCTATCTTATGAAGACTAACAGTTTTTTTTTTTTTTTTTCAGAAAAAAGCCTTGAATGGTAACGTGAAAAAATGAATTAACCACTGGCACATTATATTTGAATGTTGTAAAAGAAATTACCGAGCGTCATGATGGAGCATTGGGCGATTCGGTTCGCAATTAGTGAGGTAATAGTGATCACCTACACAACTTTTCAGCATTTAGTTTAAAATATCTTACATTTAACATAAGTTCTAAAACTGAAGTGTTAATCGATTTGCGTTGCTAACGGTACCTAACCAAGCGCGCGTACAGCGCGACTGCATGCTAGCTGCGTAGTTGCATATGCATTTACGCTACCGACTGCAAGTGAACTGTGTGCAGTTTATCAAATGCACAAAAACTGAATCCAAACTGCAATTTTGCAGCTACCTTGCAACTCAAGTGCAGTCTGCATATTACAAAAATTTGGATCTGAATTTTTATATACTTTTCAGGCTCCGAAATATTTACTCCTACCCTCAGCGGCAAAGATTGATCCCAGAAAACAGTGTTATGCTGCCACGTAGGATCCGAAATGCAAGAAAAATTATTCTGAACGTAAACAACAATTTACTGTTCAAAACAATCCAAGATGCATTAAAGAGTAAATAAACGGAAAGTCAAACTCGATATATGTTTTATTTATTACAGTACATAGTCTCTAGATACCACGTATTTTTCTACGCATGGCTTGTGAGCTGGCATTTTGTGGCTGATTTGGTCTATGACCGAATAAGGGGGCGTTCCTTGGGAAATGTGGCAGTAGTCACTGCAGTACATGAACGGCGCTATGTTTGTTTGGAAAGGATTCGGGGGGAAAGGAGCCAGGTCAAACGTCTCGCCGTGGGTCCAGGATGAGAGAGACGATGTCGCATACGGGATTTTATACTTCTGTTTTGTTTCTGTGATGAATGTTCTGTGCAAGAAAGATTTTGTCTCAGTAAGGTGAATCGGGGGTGAACACAAACAGACGGACGAGGGGACAGTTAGGACTGTGTAGGCTTAGTATTTATGGTCCCGTTTTCACATTTTGGGTACGGAACCTTTAAAAAGTACATTTTAAAAGACAAGTTTACTACTTACCCCTTCAAATTGTTAACAGGATTATGGCAAGCAGCCACCTCTTTATATTCTTTCTTGACATGGATCCTGTCGTATACACCTCTGTGTATTGTACCTGTCAAAGGCATCCATATTTCCTTGTGCCTCGGTCCAAATCCTTTGACCTGCGAACAAACATTAATAAATTAAACTATGAGATAACATTTTGTCGTAATAAGCGCTGTTATGTTTAGCTTAGGTTTCCTAAAGCGATGCTGTTATACAACGGTCGCAAGGTGACAGCTGTCATGAAAATTACAGTGGATGGTTTAAGTGTCAAAATGGATGGCAGTCAATTGCGACCGTAATATGACAGTACTGCTTTTTTAGGAAATTCAAGGTTTAGGCTGACTTTCCACTGGAGCAGTCTCGGTCCATACAAATTGAGCAGACGGTACAATAAACAATATCATGTACTAGGCCAAAAGTAGTAGTAATCGGAGAGGAGAGGAGGGGAGCGGAGCTGTACCAATGGAATTGTATAAAATCTCCGCTCCGCTTCAGTGGACAGGGATTTGTGAACTTGTTTAAAAAATCATACAAAACCGGGAAGCGGAGCGAGGAAGCGGAGCGGAGCGGGGAAGCGGAAAAAATCTAATTACTCGTTACGTAAACTGACCGAGTGTCATTAACGCAGAGCGAGGCAGTAAAGCGGAGGGAAGGAGTAATGCGGAGCGAAGGAGTAATGCGGAGCGGAGTTGCAGACTGTGTCTGTCCATTGATGCGGAGCGAGGTAGTGCGTAGCGGAGTTGTGGACTATGCGGAACTAGGCGAAAATTAATTTATACAAACTAGACTGAGAATCAGCACTTTTCGAACATCAAAATTATATAAGGTACAGTTCACCAAAACGCCCGCCCTTCACCACTTCTTAGTGTTTTGGCTGGGAAGAAATGGCGCAACAAACTCCGTAGCAGCACAAATGTCTGTTCAGTTAGACAAAATTGATTATATACAATATGCAAAATAATTTACATTAGGCAACACAAAACATAAATTAAATACCAACCATTAACATCGAGAACTATACTCAAGCAGAAATAAAAACTAAATGTAAACAGAACTTATTATCTACCTAAATAAAAGCCTCCAGGCATAGAGGGCATGCCCGCTTATATATAGCTATATATAGCTGTAACTGGAAGTCATAAAATAATAAACTAGGACCATCGAAGTAAAATAATTAGGTACTAATAACAAAAACATGATCAGCAAGACAACCAGTCACCACAAGCAGCATTCGTTCACGAGCATAACGCAAAGATCAGTCATTACCCCCTCACCGTGTTTGAGGGAAGTTACTGAATACAATTAAAAGTCCAAATAAGATACATACAAATTGAACTTACCCTTGGAGCTTTGGATTCTGAGTAAAAAGTGATATGATCTTTGGCTCCAATACCATACTGATCATCTGGAGTAAAAGGCCTGTGAAACGTTCTATAAGTAGACAAGTAAGGGTCTAGCTGTTTCTTGATTCCTCGTGCAACGCTGTCGAATATCACTGGTTGTTCATTCCTTCCGGCTGCCACGACCTAGAATAATATCAGTAATTTACAACACAGTAATGCACAACGATCTTTTGGCGCGTGGAAAAATTTGGCAATTACGCCGCCATATGTTTTTTTTTTTTTGTTTTCCAACAACGTCATTGTTACTACGTCGTTCATTGATAATCAGGCGACAAAAGATTGTAGCATTCTATATTTAGTACCATCCACAGTTGAATGGGATGGTGCTTACGAGGAAGCACAGTCTGGCAATAAGATAAGTTATCTCTATGGTTGCTGGTAAACTGTCACTATAGAATTTGGTACCATCTAGTTCTACATGGACAATATAATGAATAGTCGAGAACATAGTCTTAATATAGAGATCGCAAAAACGTCTGGAGATTGCGGTATTGAAAAGTGATACAATCGTTTTTACTAATCCATATCGCCTATTGCCTGGTGACGGACACGGGAAATCGCCGAACGCGGGAGGAAATGAATGGTGATGATACTGTAGGTATTAATAGTCCTCCAGACCGAAATTCGGGCATGGTGACCATTCTCAGTGGAGCCTAGCCATCGACGCGGGAGATATTATTGTGCACAAATGTGTGCACAGACACAGGTGCACTCCCTCTTTCCTCTCTCTAATAGTCCGATGGGACGGCATTCCGACACGACCGGAAAGAGATCAGGCGTGAGACCAAGGCGCCGAGGCACAGGGGTATCACACTGCCAACTTCCAAACTCCGGGCTGTTACTGAGAAATTCCTAATAGAAAAACCCACGAACACTTTTCTCGATCTGGGAATAGAACCCCATTCTCAGCAGTCGCGCTTGCGACTACGAGACCAACGGGGCAGTTAATGGAGGTATTAATGATGTTTAGAACTTACATCAAAAATATATTCGGGGTCGGGAGCTTTGACCTCAATGTCTGGTGGAGCCAAAGGTGACTTCGTTAAGCCTCTGAAGTTATCTTTCATTTCTGATATCATTTTCGGGTTGTTGATGCAGACTCCTTGTAACTGAAAGCAGATTGGTAAGTAATAACTTAACTGCAAACACATGGATTTAACTGCAGAACATAGAATTATGAAGTCAATAGACCGCAGTTATGGTTCTTTTTTTAAATCTATTAAATTGTATGCATACAAAATAAGTCTGTTGTTAAGAAACTGATTTTTCTTGCTTTTAATAATGGTTATTTTATATTTATTTATTAAAATTTTATGCACAAGTAAAAAAAAACCGTACAAAGGTGGACTTAATCCCTGAAGCATTTTCTACCTTAGGGTGATGCAGAGACAAAACATGGCAGGTGCAACATAAGGCATTGATAACATGAAAATATATAAAATACAGGAATAAATACATAGATACATCATTTTTTTTTTAATCTTTCTTTGCGTCATGTTTATCGCAAATAAACGTATTTTCTTTCTTTTTTTTTTCTTTTCTATTATACATAAATACATATACAGGGTGGTGAGGGACATCGAGGCGAAAACTTTTACCATGGATTCAGTACATGATTCTGAACCTGCGTTAAAATTTTTCGTCGGTTATTAAAAAAAGAATCTGCTGCACTTTTGCACTTTTCTATGAAACAGTCGATTTTTTTTTTTTTTTTAGTAACCGACGAAAAATTTCCAATATAAACATTGTCAGGAGAAATAACGATCGGTAGCGGAGAAATAACGATCAGTAGAGGAGAAAACGAATCCAGCAAATCAGCGCTGGGATGTTTCTGCCAACTACTTACGTATATGCTCACGTGCTTTAAAGGATAACCAACTGGTTGCCGTTCTGATTTTCAGAGGTAGAGCATTCCAAAGAAGGACCGAAATTATGACGTTGACCTTTTGGCCAGATGCAAATAAGTTTTTGTGGAGAAACTCCGTTCTGACACGATATGTTGCCAATGAAGAGTTCCGCAGTTAGGATGAATTGATCCCAAGAACAAAAACATAGTAGTTGAAAAACATGTTCTCCCACACGGAATGTAAGGGCGAACATGTTTTTGCAACTGCAATTATAAATTGTTCGATTATTACTCGTTAACTTGTAGAGCCTACTTAGCTGTGGTAGTTTTCCTTTTAATTTTGTTATATAAACTACTGCCGTGAATTTTTTCACATATCCAAAACCAACCATTTAGGTGGCAGGGGGAGGAAACACTTGACTCTAACAAAAATTAGCACTTCAAAGCTTAATATTTCGCAAACGGATCCCTGAATCTGGAGCTATTCAACGATATCCCACACTAAGAGATAGGAAAAAAAAACTTTTCCAATTTACATGTAGGGGAGGTACCCTAATTTTTTTTGTGATTTTATTTTACCACTTTGTCGGCGTGATTAATATGTATACCCATCCATTGTTATTATTGTATAGACATTACAGCTTTCTAGTGCTAACAGTCTCGGATCTAGACCGTGGACAGACAGATAGACGGACATGGCAAAACTATAAGGGTTCCTTGTCCACTACGGAATCCTAAAAACGGTCTATTAATTAACACCACAAACGCAAACTTGCAAGGAACATCTAATACCTACAACTTAGCCTGAGAAATCAACCGTATCATATCATGATCTTTTATCGCTACCTACTGCCGACACACGAAAAGACACCATAAACCAGAAGACGGTTCATTAGCAGTAGTTAAATTGGATTATTCCGAGTAGTCTGATTAATTAATGATAATTTCTTTCCCACTAGTTCGGCGATCGAATAACAATAAAATACCTAACTCACCCGTTTTTCGACTCCAGTCATGAAGCTTACTCGGCGGCAGTTGATGGCACGATCTGATCGCTCCATCGCCTTGTTAGGATTTGGCTTGACACAGTATTCGCCCGTGGTGGTCTTGTAAGACTCTTTCTCCACCACCATATCGCGGCCTGTGACTCGCTTTGGTAGTGGCTCATCTATTTTCTAAAGTCACAAATGTATGAATTTTAAGTTTACTAAATAGAAATATCTGGGGGCCTACCACCAGCTCATAAAGCAGTATTATTTTAATATTACTTCAGTGTGGGAAAAAGATGAAGCCCTACAGGACGTATAGCTCCTCTTTCTCCCACTGAAGTTTTGAAACTTTCTATTCTTAGTTGTATAAAAAATACTGCTTTTTACGGACCATCCATTAAATCCGACTAACCATTATGTATATTTAAATCCTAACTAATATTATAAATGTGTTCATTAATTTGTTTGTTTGTTACAATTTTATACTAAAACAGCAGAACGGAATTGAATAAAATTTGGAACATGGGTAGACCATGACCTGCGTTAGGACAGAGTACATTTTTATCCTGATCTTCCCACGGGATCGAGACTAACGCGGATGAAGCCGCGGGGCGTTGCTAGTTGACTATATAATGAAAGTGAGCACCAAGGAAGGATTTTTGAAAATTCATTCCCTAAGGGGGTTAAATAGAGGATAAAAGTCTGTATGGAAGTTCCTCATTTCCAACTCAATTCAATTTATTTATTCAGTAATTTTTACCAGTAACAATTCACATATCGTTCGAATATAACCCAGCATGAAACATAGTTATTACAAATGTGTATACACAAATATTTCAAAATGAGGATGTACTTGGGCGCACTTGTTTCTCATTAAATCCCTACATTATTTTTCCAACTACCTTACGCCGAGGATGCGGAAATGTAATATTGCATTCATCGCTCCTCTCAAAGATCATGGTCCTCTTCTTTCAAGAATACTAGTATTGATAGCCTACTAAAAATGAGATATCTGACTTACACAATCCAAAGCATGAGGTATAGCAGGTATATGCCGAAGGGCGATACTTGTGCCTGATCTAGTCTCATTGCTGGACAGCCTCAGAGGTATATTGTACTGCACATTACCCCAAGTATTAACATTCTGGATCAACAGCTCGTTTAATACAACCGGCTTGCTGCAACCCTTAGGTTGCGTCATGATGAGAAAATGATCACAATAAAATAGTTAACAGAAATATTTAATTAAAAAATAATGTAATTAATCTTTTGACAAAGTAATAATAGTCGAGGTTGTCAAAGTTTTTTTTTTTTTAATATTCTAAACGTTGCTTTGATTTTTTTTTACAGTAGGTAATTAAAACTTTTTAATGAGACCTCAGACCAAATAAAAAATCAAGACATAGCTCTGCGAACAATACTATGAAGCATGCCAAAACTACGCCTCCGCTCTGTGCATGCACGCTCACACGCACAGATTTACAATCAAACTACACCTCACTAAGTGCACGCATGTTTACGAAACCGGCTTCACGTTACTGTTGACAGCGCTCTGCCTTGGTTTTTTATTTAGTCTGAGGATGAAACAAATAAGATTTCAATCGTGGCATCTGTAGGCTGTTTTAGACAATTTAACAGACTTCGGGATAAAGACCTGCTTACGCTTGGATCACACAAAAGAGCTGCAGACCGTTCAGTATAACGTTTCCGTTGCCTTCATATTGGCACCATTACTTCTCAAGCTGTTTTCAATACCTACTAATAGAGTTCTTTTTTTTGTAACTTTTTTTGGTCAAGCCTCCAGTCAGGAGCAAAAAAAAAATCTAAATTAAAACTAGGCGAACGCCCCCTGTGGGGTACGAACTTCGGCTTAGGGCGTCGCTGAGGGGAGGACAGCAAGAAGGGACAGCCTGGATCAAACTTAGATTTTCCATCTTGATTATTATACGGGGTATTTAAAGCTACGTGCTCAGCTGCAACAACTGCTGGCACCTCGTTTTCAAACAAGGGTCGGGGGGAGTCTCATTTACTCGGGGACGCGGTCGCGATCGTGAAGGACCTCAGCGGCGAGGTCGGTATACTGTACTGGTGCCTCTATTCTTCTCCTGGAGGAGTGTTATGGGGTCATCTGAGTCTAATAGAGTTCAACTACCCACAGATTTATAAATCTGTGCAATTACCAATTACATGACTGCAAAATTCAGTGCTACCAATCGCGTCACGCGAATAAATCTGGGTTATGGCATTCGTAAAATACTGATTTGGCAAGGCAACTTATACTATTATAACTTATTGATATATTATGTTGGTAAATTAATTATTAAATAGTATTTTCATGTCGTTGCTTCAAAAAAGGTGAAGGAAAACATCGTAAGGAAACCGGCATGCCTGAGAGATATATCTCAACGGCATGTGAAGCCAAGTCAGAGGTCCATGGGCGACTTTAAAACTGACACCAAGTTAGTCACTAACCACACGAAAAGAAGATGACTCTACTAAATGAAACCCCATACATTTTGTAAATAATTTATTTATAAAATCATATTAATACAAACATAACACACAACACACACATAACATACAACACAACATAACATAACACAACAACTACACAACACAACTGGCGAAATGTGGGTGAACCTGCTACAGGGACACCTCTGCCCAACCCTTCGGGGAAACAAGGCGTGATGTTATGTTATGTTATGTAATACAAACATGAAAATATTTACACTAGCATTTGAACCAGCTGCCTTTTCGTTTTCTTCATAATCAGAGGGTTATTATCAAGATCACATTCATAAATTGCAGTCTGGCCCACTTGCAAGTACATAGGTAGAAGTACGTCGTTCTGGGAAAGCCAGTCAATCACGAAGTCTATCACTGCCTCAATGTGTGGAGACTTCTCGAAATTCGCTTGTATTCCCAATTTAGTATCTATTGTGAATGTCTGAAATGCGAAAAGTGTGTTTTAATAATTATCTTGGCTATCTAATGTAAGGATGGACCACATCGCGTTCTTAGTTTCTGCCTACCTCCATGGAAAAAAGGTGTAAGTTAATTAGTCATGTATCTTGCAAATAAACTGTCTCGTTGGACTAGTGGTCGCAAGGGCTACAGCTGACCTGGTCCTGGGTTCGATTTCGATTCGGGCAGTGGTGATGCGTTTTTCCATCAGAAATTTCTCGGTAGCAGTCCGGAGTCTGGATTTGTACCCGGTTGATGGCAACAAGCTCGCCCCCTTATATGGGACTCAAAGCTAACTGGCGAAATATGGGTGTACTTATGTACCCTACACCTCTGCATAAACTTTCGCGGAATACAGGCCAGCGGGTCTAAAACGGCCACATTAAGTAATTCATTTTCTGAATTCCCTGCATTGCCTCTATAGCGACCCATATTTTTGCTGAATCATATTCAATTCAATTCATATCAGAATCATATTTGGTGTAAATATTGCCGCATGAAAAAATGAAGACCGTAATTATATCGGATAATTTTTCTTTACAGTTTTTATTAATCAAATGAGAATTTTATTTTTTATTTCTACAGTTTAAATGTTATTTCATTATAATACAAAACTGTCAAACAGATAATATGAATTGAACGTAGTTATTAATATTAATATGAATTGTCAGTTTGTGACCGTTTGTGTGGTTCATAATAATATCATATTATGATTCTGCCAAAGTGGCCGTTTGAAACCCTGATGTTATCTTGAAAAAGGCCGGCCTTCTTTTGTTCATTTTCATCGTTATTCCTATTAAAGGCAGAACAGCCTGGTAAAATGGCCTCGGCAATATTTTTTCTAGCCTAAACGGTGTTAGTTCCTACAGCAAAAACTAAAGCAAATACGAGGCACAGTGGTACTAAAATAGCAAACAAAATAATTACCGCTGATCAACACTCAAGATGGTCTCTCCTAAGTAGTTAGGTGTAATAAATACTAGAAAAAGTATAATAATTACCGGAGAATCGAATGTGAGCTTCATACCAACTTCACGTAGTGCTTCTTTGAGCGTTAGTCCCTTGCATTGTCCCTGAAATATTGACAAACAATAAAATTTATACATCATGGATACTCTGAATCTCTTAAGATAAGGGAAAATTATGCCTATACCACAGTATAATAAAGTGACAGTATTATGTCTCGGCAGTGACCTAGAAATAATTCTAATTCCGCTCGGTAGATAAATAAACCTTCCGCGTAAACCGTCGTTCACACGGACGTAATAATATCGCGGCGGGATTTTATCGCGCATTGGATTTTCAACCCTCAGTGCTAAGCCGAGCGTTGAGAATCCAACGCGCTGGGACGTACTGTCGTCCCAGCGCGTTGAAAAAACACACTGTTGCATTTTCAACCCTCGGCGCTAAGCAAAGCGTTGAAAATCCAGTGCACGAAAAAAAATCGCCGCGATTTTATTACGTCCGTGAGAACGGCGGCGGCGGCTAGGTGCGTTACTGCCGCGCATTCGAGACTGTTGCGTACTTATACAGCGTGTTACGTCAAATGTGCAAGTCAAACCACGTGGTATGTCAAGTCTCATCTTTAATGGCACGAATTGTACATCATTTGAAATTATAATTGAGAAAAACAAAAAAAAAACCGTGGCAACTACGAGATGACCAGTCCCAACTGACAGCGAATCTTTTTCATTTCTACAATACTGAGAATTGCGATTTAATTTCACCCTCTGACATTTGGCCATTTTAATCTTGATATCTATAACAGACAATTTCTTAATAATCAAAGTCAATTTCTTAATACAACATTGACAAGTTAGAATTTGTTTTACAGTCAGTTTTTGTAATTAGAAAAAGATACACTTGCTGTTGTAATGCAGTTTACGTTTAAAGCTTTGCTTTTTGTAAAAAATGACGGCCTTCGCGCCCCATGTAAAATAACCCGATAAAATTCTCCATTGAAAAAAAAATGCGGCCATTTTTTTCCACTTAAATAGACTCTCAGTACGATCTTAACAACACGCTTTACCGATCGGACAGGATTTTTTTTACATATTTTATACACTGAGATTTCGAAACGCGTCGTTTAGCCAAAACGACATATTTCGAAATCTCAGTTTTCTATCAAGATATAATACTGTTACTTACTTATTTACACTGTGCCTGTACCTACATAGTATTGAAAATAATAGGTAGATTTTTTCTGCTTGTCATTATGCTTTTTATTTAGACTTAGTTTATCATCTAAGTGTGCCTATCAAATGGGTGCAACCAAACGCAACTCTTAAGCACCTTCAAAATGCAAATAACTTTGTACAGGGGTCAGACTTGATAACTGATCTTAAGTTCTATAGTGAAAAAGATGATTTCGTTAGAGGTCCAAATATATTACCTTGGGGAACAATTGCTTGATCATAGCAAACAGATCGTCTGCATGGTCGTTGTACAAAAAGAACGCCCACGGCGATCGGAAGAATTCAAAGAAGTCATCCAATTTGTTTGCCTGATGGAAAATATTAAATATAATATTAATAATACAAGTAATTGTGATTTAAATGCAAGTCATGGAGAATATAATATCATCTCAAGTTATGAGAGGTGTAAAAACATTATTAATTTCATCACACTTGATTACTTTTTTAGGAATCCAAAAATGGATGTCTCGAATTGTAATTGAAAATTATTTTGTAACAGTACACTTTTCATCAATGAAATAAAATATGTTCTTTGTTACATATAAATGCAGTCAGTAATCCAGGATCTAAGTTCAAAGACCGCGGTTGTTGATAACTGAAACGCTCATTTTTGATAACTTCTTTTATTAAAGAAAGTTTATTTCATAATATTTTTACCTACCATATATCTCAAATGCATATTATTGAGTTCTGTCGCTGGTCGGCCGTAGATGTACTTAAAGTTTTCCAGAGAAAACTTGCCCTGACTTAAGCACGTGATGCCGTCAACAATAAATTCTTTATTCAGGTGGATCTTGAAGTATCCTGCTTTAAATGTCTCGAACACAAATCCCTGAGTAAAAAGATGTTAATACGGACATAATCACTTTATAACACAAAGACTACGCTAGTATCTTTTTTTTTAGGTATGGCATCTCGCAGATCAACTTAGGAGGTTGTCGGCTGCTTAACCGGACGTTCCTGTGGGTGCCTCAATAAATTAAGGCCTCCAGCCAGGATTTACGTTAGTAAACTGATTGTTAGCCATCCCCTTTTGTTTTAGGAAATACATCGAGTTATTTTTCCAGTTTTGTTCCACCACAAAAATAGTAAGTCAGATCTAGCAAAAAAAACTATTTACAATACACATAATACGACAGGGTAGCTAATTTTTAGAGTGTTTCGGGTCTAATAGTGAGTGGGCTTTTTAATAGATCTGAAGCGAGTGGTTTTCCTTTGAGCCATCGCATTAGGGCAACCTGTAATGATAGCGTTACGGTGTTATAATAAATAAATAATTTGATCGATTTATCAATTTATCGATTGGATAGTTTAGACTGTCAAGATTGACACCAATGAATAATTTCTGTCTTACTAGGTAAAGAAAACAATAGTTCATTATTACATAAATCCTATCAATCATCTCTACATAATATTAGTAATAACGTTTTATTATAATAACTAACATTATACCCCAATGATTGCACATAATTATGAGGTGTTTTCTGTCCGGGAGAGCGTACTTCTAAGTACTTCAGGCCTCCGGGCAGCACGCAGTACATGACCTTAGGTTTTGATAGCGCTATCAATGCCATCTCCGGTCTTGCGTAATCACTGCTATGGAGGGTACCCTCTTTATTTACTCTGGAATTAATTATGCAAATAATATAGTAACAATAATTAGGAATAAAAATTATCGACGTTAAAACCATCATCATCATCTGCCTAGCCTTTTCCCAACTATGTTGGGGTCGGCTTCCAGTCTAACCGGATGCAGCTGAATACAAGTATTTTACATGGAGCGACTGCCTATCTGACCTCCCCAACCCAGTAACTGGGTAACCCCATGGCAAGACTAAATATCAGATTTTTGTTAAATTAAACATTACAATTAACGTTAAAACCATATTGCGTAAAATATTATTTAGGCTGTAATGAAATAATATAAAATACATCATCATTTTAAAAGTAGTTAGGGGTATTTGTGCTATTTTCATCCAGGGAAGAACTAGCTAGCTATTTCTACCGTCAACCAGCGTTACCGAGTTCTGATCTGAAGGGTACAGGCGCCTGTCTAATTTTAGGCACATGAGACATTTCAGCTTTGTCTCTGATATGGCAAATCTTAAAATATTTGCCTTCTTAAACGTTTTTTTTTTTTTCGTCTATTCAGCGTCGTGTTATGTAATATGAACAAGCCATCAACCGAGAACAATTCCCGCCTACCACGGCCTGGAATTCCTAATTGATATTGGACATAATCATATTTTTCAAAATAAATATCATTATTTGGTGTTACTAAATCCATACTCACGAAGTAGTTGACTTGAAGGGATTTTTCTCAAATTTCATAAAATCTTGGGCCCATCGATATCTGAAAGCTGGTTTCACTTCAACGAACAGGGGGTCCAGTTGGTTCCTTATTTGAGCACCCAACTGTGAACAAAAATACCTAATTTAATCTATCGATTTTCAATATTATTCACTGTAATCATAATTTATCTATGACCTAGTAGAGGTCACGGGAATCCATTGGATGCGAGAAGCACAGGACCGGTATATATGGCAATGTTTACGAGAGCCTTATGACCAGCACTAGGCGTCATTTAGTTGAATTTTGATAATCAATTAATCACGTAAACTTATTTTGAAGATAGAATATTTTTAATGACGAAAATTTCAAACTTAATCATCAATTCAAACATTCACGACCATACAATTCAGAGACCCATTACCTTTTTCAGTTTTTCTATAAGTCCATTTACTAACGAAAAGGAATATTATGTCACCAACCTTCTCCCCAAGCTCATAACAGTCGTAATACTTATGACTCCGCGCATCTCCGTAGTATCGTTTGTGGTACCTCGTGCAAGGACCCGCGGCATATACAGATGGGTCCAGTGTGCGACACTCATGGTCTATTATAACACCGCCGTCGTACGCTAGCCCACTCTTGTGGATCGCTGAATGATATATAAGGTCAAAAATTAACTGACGAAACTTGACTTATGTTATGGGTACACACTAACGATGATAAAATAAAATAAGCTCATAGTTTCAAGTAATTTATCATCATTTGCCTAGCCTTTTCTTTGTAAAGGTTAGAATCCCATCAAAAGAGAAAGACCGTTCTAAGGATTTCAATAATACGTTTTTTATCATTTTCTTTATGTATACTGGAAAGTGAATTTTACTTGAGACGTGTCATCCCACACAAGGCTAAAATAGTAGTACAGTCACTATGAGAGCGTAAAGATTTCAGTCAAGTGTTTAATAATATTTATGAGTTAGAATGAGAAAGACAATAGTGTTGAATTTGGATCGATTTGTAACTATGTTCGGGTCGGCTTCCAGTCCAACCGGATGCAGCTGAATAGGTAATTTCAAGTAACTCCACTATGAAAATGGTATATAGTTTTAGTTCAGTTATGCTGGGGCTACATTGTCGCGATAACGCGAACGTCACGCGCTCTCTATTGGTCAGCGAGACGTCGAGCGGTGTGCAAGAGAGAGCGCGCCAAGTTTAGATCACCTTATCGCGACAATGTGGCCCCAGCATTAAAATCAATCATTACATTCTACTGCAGTTCACTGCTGCACATAGGCCTCCCCCAAATTGTGTCACAACATCCAGTTTTCTGCTTTCCGTATCCATTTTATCCCAGCTGTATTTTAATTGTTATTTTCTTTCTTTTTCATGTGGTTAGTGACTAACCTGGTGTCTGAGTTTTAAAGCCGCCCATGGACCTCTGAGTTTGCTTCACATACTGTTGAGAAATATCTCTCAGGCATGCCGGTTTCCTCACGATGTTTTCCTTCACCGTTTTCGAAGCAAGTGATATTTATACAATACGCAAATGAATCCAAAAATTCAGAGGTGCGTGCCCTGGGTTAGAACTCGAGACCTATGACTTGGCAGTCCGACGGTCACACCACTAGGCTGACTGCTATCATGCAGCTGCTGCTATAGATATTGTTGTCGGTTCATTTAGCTTGGGGGCATTGCTTCCCATGCTACTATTAACGATTCGGGGTCTCCACTGAAGGAGTCTTCAGTTCCAAATTGAAATAAAGATAATATAATTCAAAAGCGAGCGTCATGTGACTCTTATGTTATTGTTATTAGGTGTAAATTGGAATGATCGAGGCGTGTTTGTGAAATGCAACATCTGTACTACCCTAGACAGCTACAATTAATGTGGTTCGCATGTTAGTCACATACGTACCTATGAATGCTCTCATATTAACACCAACTCTTCCGTAATAGAACAGAGCATTGCACTCTAGGTTCAGATAATCGGCATAGGACAAGAAGTCCGCATGTGTTATAATGTTGTCAACAGTCACAGACCAAGACTTGAAGTAAAAGGATCTGTACACCTTTATTTTTAGAGTATTCAAGATATCTATTACCGTTTGGTCCACCTAAAATGTTATAGTACATTATTGCAAAGGCCGTGAAATAGGCAACTGCAGGTCGAGTATGAGTTTGAAGGCCGCGCCGTACAAGAGGACTTCACTAATACGTGACAGGCAATTGCCATTTCTGCCGAGGCATACATAGTGCTTTTCTCAAAAGTATGCAGGGAAATAAAAAATACGTTTTATTATGTATGCAAATAACCAATTCCGACGAATTTTCAGCGTTGCCGCCAATTTTCTATTTAGCATCAGTGCCAAAAGGCAAACGCATTTATGGCTATACAGCCACGTGAACGCATTTGTACTAAGCAAAGAGACTTACTTTGGTTTGCCAAGAATTATAAAAGAGATCCAATCAAAGAGTATTTAATAACCCCAGTACGCCGTCTCATACAACATTGCTGGAGCGTTGTAATGTTCCAAATTCAAAGAACGCTCCTGCAATGGATTTGATTTTCTTTGACCGTAAATTTGATACGTCGCGTGTTATTTTTCAAAAATAATGACAATATTTCCATGCATGTTTGAGAAAAAGTAGATAATTAGTTATTTATGAAACTGTTGTATAATAAGGGGTATTAAAACACGAATGTCGCCTCGGATGATAATAGTATCACATGAGTGTTTTAATACCTAATTATAAACAGTTGCATACGTAACTTTATCTACACCCATGAATTTATCCTCTATAAAAGGTTCTGCAACCATTGGATGTTTGTAATTCAAGATCAAGAATAAAAAAAACCCACGAAATTCAGTACAAGTGCACGTATGAATGTTGCCTGCACCAGCATATCACCGCGCATGCGCCGCAGCGGGTGCTGCTGTCCCCGGCTTCAACGTTCCATTACAAAAAATGATGGAAACAAGGAGTTGCATACATGACAATGTTCTTTTTTTGAAATTCGATTGCATATTGAAATTTAGTACAACATTACAACACTCATTTGGATGATATTATGGTTACTATGACACTGACTGTTTTAATGTTGGCAATAAGCTAACTGTTCCAGAAACTTATATAGAGGTTTTATAGCATGGGTGTAGATAAAATAATTAATTGGATCTTTATGAGTCTAGCATGATAGTATGATACAGTCATCATACAGTAGTTACGTAACTTGGCAAGGTTTTGGCGTAGTGGAAGTAAGATCGCGCATGCACACTTAGTGCAACTAAAAAAAAATGACGCTTATTGCTTGTCATAATTCTATTTATTTTTAAGCATATCGGTTTGGGAAAAAAAATACGAAAACGCATTCTGCATCTACGAATCTTGTAACGCATCTCCGGTGCACCCTGAACAGAAAGCCCATGTTGAAAAACGAGTAGCATCTAAACAGGTCATGCAATGTTGAAAAGATTATTCAGTTAGCTAGACTGAGAACGGGACTGACTGCAAAGAGCAACAGGGCCGTAATTACTGAAGTATCCTCAATAGTGGTAACACCTCTTTGTTAATTATATACTTACGTAATATTATCTAAACTAATATTATAAAGAGAAAAGATTTGATTTTTGTATTTTTGTTATGGATAAACTCAAAAACTTCTTAACCAATTTAAAAATTCTTTCACCTATATTAAGCTACATTATCAGCGAGTAACATGGGCTATATTTTATCGACTTCCACGTGAACTTAGTTGCGGACAGAAGCTTTCATAAATTGTTTACAATCTTTCAAAGGTAAGAAGGTGTGTACCCAATTAATTCAGGGGGCTGTACGTGTCACTTACAGTCACATTATCAAAAACAGGTACTCTAGTCTTGGTAGGATCTTCAAACGGGAACGGTTCTATAAATATTATGTTCTCAGGACGTATTTTGATCTCCAAAAGAGCATTGATGCATAAGTAAGCATGTATCGTTGCGCCGTACACTATTATTTTCTCTATAAAAAAGCAAAATACAACTTGAACAAAATGGTAATAGTTACAGTCATCAATGGGCTTGATTCAGAAAGCAGTACCTATTTCCTGGACACGGCGCGCATAGTGAGGTTCTTCTCTCTAGAGCCCTGACCACCGGCAGCTTGGACCCTGTTCCTAAAGCCGTGCCAATGGGCTACAGGCCTAACTAATATTATAAATGCGAGTGAGTTTGTTAGTTACGCTTTCACGCTAAAACGGCTGTACAGATTTGGATGTTTGGCACATGAGTAGACCATGACCTGGATTAGGACATATGATACTTTTTATCCCGGTATTCCCACGGGATCGAGAATTATGCGGGTGAAACCGCGGGGCGCAGCTAGTTTTTTTATATATTTTTAAATGTTTTTTATAAACATATTTAGTTATGTAAATAAAATGTATTGAAAATGAAATAAAGATCACTAACTAATTATGTGCATTACTATTATCAAAATAATTATGTACAGTCCGCCACAGGTCAGTGGTAACAATTTGACATTGACAGCGCCTTTATGTCGTTGCAATCAGGGTGATTTTCGTAGAGCAAGTGTTCCCAATTATGTTCGTTTTACTGTAACTGTCGAAACTGTAATAAGTTAATAACACAACACCCTAATTGCTTAATACACGATAAATCACTATCTGAATCATTTTAAAACAGATTGCTAATCCAAAGCTTCATGCATTAGTTCGAAAAAAAATCTGCTTAACAACATAAATAACGCAATGAATATTGTTGAATTGTTAAATTGAAACAGATTAGTCTTAATCATTTACGAAAATGCGTTACGCGATTAGATAGCAAGTCGGTAGCAGCATTACAAATCGAAAAGAATATAAGATTAGCAATTTACAGTGGCCAATTCTTTTCGAGGTTTAACAAAAGAAAAATGAAATTGGAGGCAACTAACAAAACAAAAATAAAGTTTATTTTTTATTTGAACGCACTAATCTCTGGAAACACAAGTCGAAATTGTTTTTTTTTTTTTTGCAATGGTTAGCCTTATTCTTGAGGAAGGTTATAAGTTATTTAACATCACGCTACGACCCTAAGGACCCGAACAAAAAGAAAAAAGTGAGAAAGGACACCAAGAGAAAACAAAGTAAAAGCGCAGACGTCGCCTGATGGTATGCGAATGCGATGCGGTGGGTCGAAATTTCACGCGGACGAAACCGAAGAAGTTAGTTCATTTATAAAGTACTCTTACTATAATCATCGTGAGTGAAAAGTTTGACGTAGTCCAAAGCCTTATTGGCTTCAGCTATATTGTTGATAATGAACACATTCTCCGGAGTTTCGTCATTGGCGATCTGTATCTCCGTGTCGCTGTACCTGGGCTTGTCCAAACGCGTGTAATGGGGCGTTGATGTATTACTCCTGAAGTGAAAAATCAGATATCTAGTGAGTATGTTGCAGAGATGCTTTTTTAATTTTTTAAACAACTTTATTTGTTAACGACCTGCAGCAGAACTAAACAATATTCTATTATCGTAGTTCTTATAAATAATAAATAAATAAACAAATTTTATTTCAGAAAAAAAAAACATATTAGTTTCTCAAAAACAAATAACATAGATCGACGTCGGTCCATAAGGATACGTTCCATTTCCGATTTTTCTTAAATTTACTGTGATTTCATTGTTATAGTATCTATGGTCTACTGCTGCAGTATATCCAACATTATAACGATAAACGAAATAGGCGCGTCAGATTCGTACACGTACTCTGTTCGCGCTAAACTCTTGTCGTACGAACTCTAGCTTGCGCTGGCCTACTCATAGAATGTTGGAATCCTATAATGCAAATTTCATTGATATTGATATATTTGCATACTCGAAAAATAAATTTAAATCGAATATTATAACATTTTTATCTTAATTGAATCTTATTATTATTATTTATTTATTGCAAAATTAATTAAATGAAATTGTTTCTTATCTGATTTGGTTATCAGCTTTATGTAACTTATTTATTTATTTCAAAATATATGTTGATTTTGGTAATGCTCGTCTAGTGGCAACCACTGAACCTTAAATATGTTTTACTAGCGGATAATGCAAAATTGTTACTAAAAGTTCTGTTAGCACTAAGTATTATATATGTTGTAGTTGTTTATTATCATTATCCCTTAATAAAGAAAATAAAATAATTTTTGACCGATTCCAACGCATCCAACCAAAACATAAACAAACAACAAAAGGGCGTTCGTTTATTATTTGGTTCATGTTCCGTCGCTTCAAAAACCTTACAGGTGATAGATACATTTTTAACTTAACGGCGACCTAAAATAGAGTTGACTCACGGCTTCATTAAGGGTATTTCTTACACTCGTTATAGAATAATTTTCTAATAATTCACTTACCTAATATCATTATGTCGTTGGATCAGTTGAACCATGTGATCCGGATGCTGATATTGTTTTCCAAAAAACAGAAAGAGAAGGTCGTAGTGATATCTGTTTCCACTAGTCAAGGTTATGAACTTTTCGTGCCTGAAGAACATACGAAAAGAAAAGGAAGTTTACTAAAATGTAAAACATACTATCTTATACTGTAACGTTATTTGTTGCTTCGGTAAAGTATGGCGGTCATTACGTTGAACCGAACCGTCAGTATTTTACTAACATCATTTTTAAGTAGATATACTAACATAGGATGGATCCTTGATCCTATCTATGATCCTTCCATCTAATAAAAAATAAATAAATTTAAAGTAGAACACACTTAACAACACGGAAAACGCTCTTACTACTATAGTTTGACCGAGACTGCTGTATCGCGTCTTAGGAAAGCACGGCAAGGCGGGGAGCGGAAAGCCGGGAGCGGTGACAAATGAGCGGCCTGCACTGCCTCCCCTGTCTCACCGTGCACATACCTAAGGCGCGGTACAGCCGTTTCGGTCAGGACTCGGATAACGGTATATTTTTCGCAACGGTTTCGTTTTAAAAACCTAAGAAACGATTTGTTTCGGTTACGTTCGAAGGGAACGATATAAAAACATTTTTGAAGAAAAACAAAATTTAAAGCGTTTTTGGTTATTAAAACGTGTTTAACCGCTTTGTTTTCCATTTTTGGGTTGATCGATAGGAAACTCGCAACACAACCCTTACGGCAAGCGCATTGGAATCAAAGATGTAATAAAATGAAAATAAGGTACACACCCCGGGCGCGGCTACGTCCTGCGGAATAAACCGGTTTTAGTTTTGCGGAATAAACGTTTTCATTTCGTTTTCGTTTCGAACAAAATGTTTTACAAAGAACTGTTAGAAACGTTTAAACCACGTTTCCGAGCCCTGGTTTCGGTCAAACTATACGAAATTAAACCGTTGTCAAAGAAAGTCCTATGGTTGTTCGCACGTCCTACGTCATACGTCTTCATTCATCATCATCGTTCTCTTGCCGTTATCCCAATATATTTGTAGACGCAACATGTCTTGGCATACATAGGTATTAATACCTAGTTCAGAATAATTATTTAAAAATTCTCACAGATCGATCTCCATCATAGTCGCCTGGACGACATTCACGTAATAGGTATACGGAACACTTTTCAAGTACTTGTCGCTGCCATTAAAATATTTGAGGAACATGGACTCAGCTGCTGATTTGGAACGTCTCGTGTAGGGCAGTCCATTCGGCGATACTAATGTCACATTGTTGAAAGTTAAGTAGGTAGATGTTTGGCTGAAATGAGGCAGAGCATAAGGTATCCAGTATGAAAAGAGTTTATAGAAGATGGGTTAAGGATATCAAATAAATAAACATGGTTATAACGTTTGCGCAATCCTTCGCATATTGGGGATATCCATATCCAACAATGGATTTTGTTTAAATAGTTTTCTCAAATCCACACAACGACAGTCAAAGAGAGGTGCAAAACCTTCAGTCAATGACCTAGTTTTGGCTGTGGATATACTTACCAATAACGAAGTTGTTTTGCAGTTAATCCGCAGTATCTAAGCAAGCAAATAGAACCATGCGCTAAGCTTCTCAATGGAAGAACTGATCCCAATTACACGGTAATAAAATCTACAGTGCCGACGACGGTAAGATCTATTTGAGTATAAAATCTACAGAACATACCCAAATAGTAAAGTGTTCAGGAATCCTAAAGCGGTTCTAGATGCGCCTACGATTACAATTCGAGTGTTCACGTCCATTTTGGGCATAGTCGTCAGTTTCTTGCTAATGAACCAAGAACCAAATGGAATGCTGTAAATAATAATATAAGTTAATATTATTACTAGATGCGCCCCGCGGTTTCACGTTTTCGTTCATTCCGTTTCTCCCCGAGTTGTATGAACGTGTCCTTTGTGTATCGTGGTGTTTTTATGAATGTTTTGTTGTTTTATTTGTTTTTATAACAACCGTGAATGCTACAGAGGTTATTACAATGTTACTTCTACTGTTATTAAGAGAATTTAGGATGCAAGAGCGAGCGAAGCAAGCACAGGACTTGGAGCACCCCGACTCGGACAGGTTAGGTTCGAGGGGGATGGCGGTTATCCCTTTCGTGGTTATTTCGCCCCCCTCCCCCTCACCCCCATCCTCCTCCCAAACGATACTAAATTATTACCAAAAGTTAGGATGAATAATATGAAAGAAACGATATTAAATAGAAAGAAGGTGAATACTGAGATGACGATCCTCCCATTAGAACACCACATAGCAATTACATACACCAACGGAGCAAAAAATTCAATGACATACTGCGCCGACCCCAAATAATTTAAAATAAGGGCAGGAGAATAAAGATAATAACGAAATACGTATTTTTAATTCACAATCAATAAAAGATCAGTATCCAATTTATGTATTAGCTTGGTACCGGTACATTATAATAAAGTAAAAGTATTATATCTCGGCAGTGACCTTGAAATAATTACCTACGGCCGCCGCTCTGTAGATAAACCTTTCACGTCTGTGCGTAACTGCTGCGCGCTCGATATTGTTGCGTACTAATATACGCCGAGATTTCGAAGCGCGTCATATCGGCCATTTTCTATGGAGATATAATACTGTCACTTATTTACACTGTGGTACCACTGGTACCGTGAAAGAGGGCATATTTTTCATCAAAAGATATTAATTATATTACTTAATCACCATAGTAAAAGAAAAAATACCTACATATTTTCCGTTAATACACATATTCTTCTGAGTTCAGGGACAGCAGCACTGTCGATCTCAACATTCCTCGGTATCAATGGCACCATGTCAGCCACTACAGAGTTTGCCTTATGTATTGTCTGCCAAATGACATAGTCATTAGATTATTAACGCTCATGAATATTGGTAAAAATGATATCGATAATTTTAATCCGAATTCAGGAAATTACCACCCTGAACGCCGAAACAACACTTAGCTGTCTCTAGTTCAACGCGCTTTTGCCTCTAAAATTAACAACATGAGCCTTGTTATAACGGCGACATAAAATTTAATTGTGTTTGAGTAATTGGCCGTCTTCTTCTTTTCGTGTGGTTAATGACCAACCTGGTGTCAGAGTTTTAAAGCCGCCCATGGGCCTCTAACTTGGCTTTACATGCCGTCGAGAAATATCTCTCCAGCATGCCGGTTTCCTCACGATGTTTTCGTGTTTTTTTCTTTTGTTTTTTTTTTTTTGTGTTGTATTTTGCCGTAAAAACCATAATTATTTGGCAGTCAACTTTTTAGGGTTTCGTACCCGAAGGGTGCCAAACGAAACCCTATTACTAAAATTCCGCTGTATGTTTGTCTGTCAGCAGGTTGTATCTCAGGAACCGTAGATAGGTAGATAGTTGAAATTTTCAGATTGTGTATTTCTATTGCCGCTATAACAACAAAGAATAAAAATAAAATAATGTTAAAAATCAAAAGGGGTCCTATAGATTTTTTTTCGGCATTTTTTGCTAGATATTGTACGGTGGTATGGAACCCTTCGTGTGCGAGTCCGAATCGCACTTGGGCAGTTTTGAAATCTTATTGTGATATCAATAAAAGGACTTACCCATTTATTCCTATAAGCTGTCAGCCACAACAGAGTATTATGTCCAGATAGTCTCAACAATTCTCTCATAAAGAATCTAAAATGTTGTTCAAACACTGGATATACTACAGCCATCTTGAGAGTTGTAAACCCGGCGTCCAGGCCATGTCCTGCAAAGTGGTACTTGTGAATTTGATACGAGCCTAGGTTGAATCTTCCTCGTAAGAATTCTATTTGTTCTGGGGCTCTGGAAAAGAGAGAAGTTTTTACTTTGGAAAATACGGAATTTGATTGTTGATATGGGCTGTCGTGATAAGTTTAAAAGTAAGTAGAATTGCATATCGCTGTGCACAAGCTCGCACCGGCCATACCATGCGATGCACAGATCGATCAACAGCATGGACTTTATTCGTAGCGCAGACGCAGATCCATGCGCTTGCTTTGGAAACAATGATACATAAAATTGGTTCGAGAAGGAACTTTGTGCCCGGTTGATGGCAATAGGCTCGCCCCCTATTACATGGGACTTAAACATAACTGGCGAAATGTGGGTGTATAGGTACACCTCTGCCTAACCCTTCGGGTATTACAGGCGTGATGTTATGTTATGTTAGGAACTTTGGAAACTCTTATTATTGAGCTTGAGGGACTTCTTAGAGAGAGTAGTTTAGATGTCAATAAGTTTAGATATCAAATAAGTAAGAATATGACGCAAGCCCATAGCCTGAAGCCTGATCGTGTCATCGGTTGGATACTAGAGGAATATGGACCTTTCACCTTTTTTATTTAGACCGAGTTAATATTATAAATTAAACGTACTCAAGTATCCCTAAGCCGACGATATGCATTCCGCTAGTAAACACATACGCTTGATTCTCTTTCTTACTGATTGTGTTTTCGACTGAAGTTATGGTCTCTTTTCCGTTCAGATTTATCATGAGACCCGCTATTTCAGGAATATCGATTATTTCCGCTTCGCGTACTCGCAACTTTCTGGAGGAGGCAGAAAAATATGAGAGGAATGTTCCTGTATGATTCTGAGGTAATGTTTGAAAAGTGCTGAATTGATGATACTACGATTAAGGATTTTGAAGAACCATCTGCGAGTCAGCCCTTCCCTCGCAATTATACTTCATTTACTAACTAAAGTACTGTTTCAAAAATAGTGTTACCCCAAAACTGAACTTCTGTGTGCAATGTACAGTGAATACTCGGAGCAAACCTTCGGCTTCGTAGGAATAAACTGTAAAAAAAAAAACAATTATTGTTTTTTTATTCTTACGTACTTTTATAATCATTAATTACATGATCAGAAGAAATATAATGAAAGTTGAAGTTACTAAGTTTAATCAAACAAAATAGTCCTTAATAATAACAGGCTTTTGGCAAAGGAAAGAAGATCAGATCATACAATTATGGAAAGTTCAGTAAGAACTTCACTCTAACTTACAGTAAAATGTTGTAACAAAGGAAAGGTCTTGTCAGCTGCTAGCACACGAATGATGCAGTAATCATAATCCTTGGTAAGTTCAAACGCTGCTTCTAATAAGTCGTAGGCATGTCTGTAATTTAAAACATACATTAGTCTTTATAAAAAATTAACTGCACCCCGCGGTTTCACCCGCGCAAATATCGATCCCGTAGGAATATCGGGCTAAAAAGTATCCTATGTTCTAATCTAGATCATGGTCTACCCATGTGCTAAATTTCATCTAAGTCTTTGCAGCCGTTTCAGCGTGAAAGCGTAACAAACAAACAAATTCAGTTTCGCATTTATAATATTAGTTAGAATGTACTGTCATAGTACTTCGCTAATACTATATTACTATCGTATTTCGGACGATATTATCTACTATCGTGTTCCGGACGATAAGATTCCAAACACTATGCTGTCTTCAGATTTTTCTGTGAGGGATGCATGCCATTCAAATAAGCAAAGATAAACGATAAGTCCTCATCTCTACTATCTTTCTTTTGCTGTACCCGACAGGGTCCATGATTGTTTCTTAAGCAAATATTTACCACCTAAACATATACATTGTGGAATGCAATAAAGTATTGATTATTGAGTTGAGGCATCCGTCATTAGCAGTGTCAAACAAATAAATCGAATTAGCTCATCACGGTTTAATAAACTATCCATCCACCTGAATAAAATATTCGGATTAGAAAAATTAAGTATTCATCATCTTCCGAATTGATACTTTTTATTGGGTACCGTGCGGACTTCGCCTCTTTTACGTTCATTTTTCCTATTAGACTCATTCTGTCAGAAATTAATAATCTACAAGTATTGGAAGAAAGTTAATTTTATTGATGCAATTAAAAGTCACCTCTCATCCATGTCTTCACGGAACGCAAACAACTCAATCATAAAAGCGTTTTTTGCTCCATGGTACATCTCAGAATCCCTGTCGTCTGTTTTAATTGTTTTCTGTGGATTTCTTTCTATAAATTTGAAATGATAAAAGTATGAGACCCATGGTGTTTGAGTACTGTACTACCGCCGTAAGTGAATGAATGAACATTACTTAGGTCCCTCTCAATCATCAGGTTCTCGTTAGTCCTGTCAGCATAATATATTGAAAAGTAAGTAAATAAGTATATTAAGGTTAGGCGCAAACGAGCTACGGTCACAGTCGCCGGTAGCCCAACGACAAGCAGTTCACATGCTTTTTAATTCGTTTTGTAAGGATTCGTCACACACGTGTAGCCGGTGGCGGCCACCCGCTACAGCAGTACTCGGGGCCTAAAACGGCCGCTTTGGCAGAATCATAATATTAATATTTATTATATATATATATTATTATTTTATTAATATTTTTTATTATTTTACGCTCGTGATCTATTAAGTACTTTTTGTTGTTTTCCTTTACTCTTGTCTTTTATGTATGCACGTGTCTCTGTGACAAATAAACCTATTTTTCTTTCTTTCTTTCTTTTTTTCTTTATAATTATGATAATAATATGAATCATATTAAGAGTCACAAACTATCAATTCATAATATTATCGGTGTTTAATTCATTTTACGCAACTCATCTGTTTGATAGTTTTGTTTTATATTAAAATAAAATTTAAACTCCAGAAATAATAAATAAATATTTAATTTGGTTAATAAAAACTGACTGGTAAAATTACAGTCTTCATTTTTTTCATACGGCAATATTTACACCAATAATGATTCTGATATGAATTGAATTGAATATGATTCAGCTAATACGTGTCACCAAAGAGCAATTGCTAATGATCTTCTGAGAATTCTGAAAATGAATTGCTTTTAGAGGAATTACTTAATGTGGCCGTTTTAGGCCCACTGAACATCGCAATAAGAGGCGACAGCCACCGGCGGTCGTGGCCGGAGCCTTAAAAGCACCAAACAGGGGAAAAAGACAACTCAAATCTGTCTATTGCCAAATCAGTCATCAAATGAAATTTGGGACAAAAATATGGCTAGGCACATAAAGGCACCCGAACTTTTAGCGTTCAGAGTTTCGTATAACTGGGCTGTCGAGTCATAATTCAGGGCTAGGATATTATTGACAACCTTAGGGATCTCGCAAACTAGACGGGCACGACTTCGGCCAGTCGTGGCCGTCTAGTGGTATTGTAGGCCGGCTAATTGGCCGTTGCGACTAAGTGCATCGCGATTCGTATCGGTTTTATAGTTTACCTGGTCGCAGTCGTGGTCGTGACCGTCTAGTGCACGAGATTCCTAATTCTGGTTGATTTTACATGTACACTGTGAACGGAAGGTCTCGGCCTGGAACTGTGTGCTTGAACATGTCAAAGTAGTTTACCTTGTCTAAAATATGATGAAGTACAAGAAGTCAAGCGTTTCTGTTCTGGTAAGGACGGGTTCACTATGAACGACGACTTCACGTGTAAAGACCTGTGTGGCCTGGAACAAAGTAACGTTACGTTATTTTTATATGAGAGGGGGTGTTATTTTATGTTACTAACAATTTATGGATCTTTTTGTGTTATCCAAAATAAAATGATTTTATTTACTTCCTTTATTTAATTTTTAAACATATTAATTACATTTTTAAATATTCATATAAAAACAAACAAAAAAATTAAGAATATAAAAAATAGTAGGTATCCCACCGGTGTCGGGAACAGGGAGCTACCGGCTGTCAGGGCTCCTGAGAGAGGAACCTCCTGACGCCGGGTCCAGGAATACCGCTTTCTGGATCAAGCCCTTAATCCACTGCCTAACGAGAGCCTCTTCAGGTATTGGGCGAGGCTCTTGGCTATTATGCCATTAGCCGTCACGACTATCGGCACACTGATTTATTTATTATTATGTTTACTGATTTCTAAATTACATTATCTGGTAGGTCCACGGATTTCAGAAAATTAAAATCCGATTAAATTAATTAGTTATCTGAAGCATTAACAGCAAACGGGAGTCTTAACTTCTTTGCTCTTATAAAATCCTCTTTTAATATTTTATCATAGAAGAATTAATTAAGAATAAAAATAATGGAGACGCTCACTGCATCAAAGCTCATTATCATAAATATTAATACGCTATCAAACTGACGTCAAAACAAAATACGAACTCACAGAATTTCATAAGACAGTCCCTCCGCAACATTCAACAGCGTAGTGTCAATGTTCACAATATCGTAATCAAAAGGATCTTCATCTAGCAAGTTGACTACAGAGTATATAGAAGTAGACAATGATGGAGATCGTAAGTACACTTGGTCACTAAAGTCTTCAGAGTGGCACTTGACTAGTATCTCCTCGTCACTGTTGTCGCCCCGTGTAAAAATTACTCGGCTGGATTTCTTTGCAGCTCGAGGATGTTTTCTGCGAAAGCTCTGATTGGAAAATATAAATAAAATTAATTTTGGGACCGCCTCGTGGGTCTACAAGCGCTACTGCTGAGCATGAGGTCCAGGGTTCGATTCCCATCTCGGGCAGTGTTATTGGGGTTATCCATTAATAATTCGTCAGTAGCAGCCCGGAGTCTGGATTTGTGCCCGGTTGACGGCATAGGCTCGCGCCTTATTACATGGGACTTAGACATAGCTGGCGAAAATTGGGTACACCTCTGCCTAACCCTTCGGGGAGTACTGGCGTGATGTGAATTATGTTAATACTGGCGTGGTGAGCAGATACCATTTTAATTGACTATGGGCTGAATTTCCAATCGTCAGATAACTTTATCTGAAGAATAAATACGGCGGTTTGACATATTTTCCATACAAAAGCTGTCAAAATATGAAACTAAACTTCCATAGGTTTATGTAGGTAGTTAAATAAAGGTAAACAAAAAATAAACCACTTGACGAGACAGCTGTCAAGTAACCGACTAAACGTAATACCTGTCACTTCAGTAATCATACTACGTTATAGTTGTACTCTTCAATTTAGCAACCTTATAATTCGTTGACGTTTAGAGTTTGGGCTCTTTACAATAGAAAGGTTACAGAATATTATAGTAGTAAGTATTATAAATCTAACAAAAAAATTGTGCTCAAGCACACCTATGAAGAGTAGTTTAAGAATAAATGATAAGTTTAACATACATTAATAAAAGAAGAAACTATTGAAAAAAATATTAAACAAGAAAGTGTCATCTATAAAAACCCTTTTTACGATTTGTTTATTTTTATTTAACTACCTTAATCTTTTGAGTATAGGAATCTAGGAATAAATATGACTTATTCCTCAGATAAAATGTTATGTGATGATTAAAAATCTTAAAAAGATATCAGAGTCCTGTAGAATTTATACAATATTTTACTTCTATAGGTACATAAATATCATATACATAGTAAAGGTGATTAACTTACTGTTTCCGGGATACGGTGATTAATTACCGTAGCATGATCGAACGGACCCCACTTGCCAAGCATTATCGGCTCCCTAAAATTGAATTAACAGTTAATCTATAACAATGCCCTTATCAATGACAAAGAGTGAATAGCTCAGATTTTTACTATCAACTTAGCAATGTACTCCATATACTGACATAACAAATCACACATAACTCTGTCTGTTAGGTAACTTTCACGCCTTGAAGAGTCCATAATACCTTAGCTCAAATTCACTCTTTATCTCGCTCGTATAGTAGGTACTGCTCGCGGACTGAGTGAGAGCGAGACTGAGCAGCGGGGAGAAGGCTCCAAGGCGCTGATAGTTTAGGTTATTTCTTTTTACGATGCAAAT
The DNA here is from genome assembly GCA_916610215.1 of Omphaloscelis lunosa. NCBI lineage: Eukaryota > Metazoa > Arthropoda > Insecta > Lepidoptera > Noctuidae > Omphaloscelis > Omphaloscelis lunosa. The sequence continues at coordinate 13,611,561 of OU744258.1, forward strand.
AACAGTAGTTAAAAAAACAAAGACATAGTATCTGCTTTATAGTTAGTTCAGTTATAATGCAAAGTTTCATGATCTATTTTTTTTTTTATAAACTCACGCCCCATGGGGGTAGGCAGAAACTACAGAACGCCACCGACTACGATCCTTATATACTGCTTTTGCCTCGTTTACGTTCATACATCAGATCAAACAAGCACGCCGGTTGCGAGTACTACGCACCTGACCTTTCTGAAGAACATCACCAATAAGGTCAGTACATCTGCCTTGTAAATACATTTTGTTAGTCGCCTTTCATTCATCGTCTCAACATGCCCAAACCATCTCAGCATACCCTTTTCAATTTGAGTCACTAAGTACATATGCTTTTAAATCACACTGCTCTTATCGCATCATTCCTCAGCCTATTTTTATTCAAATTCAGACCACACATGCTTCGCAAGGAATGCATTTCTACAGCACCAACTAGTAATACATTATTTCCATACCCGAAATTGGCTAATAGAGAGTTAGTCCGCTTATTCTGCTCTTTCTCAAGAGCTGTAGCGGTCTTTAGTCCGTGGAACGGCCGTAACTCATACTGCCTCTGTAGTTTCTTATAGTTGATATCTGTGTTCAAACACATGACCGCAACAGCACGGCCTTGCACCTGTAAATAAAGAATTTTGGATTAAGTACGTCTTAAATAATAATTACTGCAAAATTTCGTCTGCTATAGGTACTTATCAATTAGTCATCTCAGTAGTCACCCCCTAGAAAGGGGGTGATGGGGGTGAAGATGATATGGCTAGAAAGCCATATCATCTTTCACACAGTCTATCAATCTCTTTTTTGGTCTTCCCCTACTCTTAAGCAAGTCGTCCACCGTCAGCTAAACTAACCTTAAACTAACTTAGTTTAGCTCGCGGTGGACGGCTCGCTTTATACCCAAACCTTTCTTCACGACATAAATAAAAATATTTAAAAAAAATTAAACACATCTTACTTACATCGGCAACTATGATCTTTCTGTTACTCTCAGGATGCCGCCCGACAATCTCACTTATGTAATATTCACCGTATAGCTCCTTCAGTCGAGGACATTTCTTGTGTAATATTTCGACTATGTCATCGTTATCTTCTTCCCTATACACAAAAATACACAATCAAACACAAATAAAATTAATATGATGTTTTGAAGTCACGATACCAGAAAGTCATCATCTGCCTAGCCTTTTTCCCGACTATGTTGGGGTCGGATTCCAGTCTAACCGGTTGCAGCTGAATAATAGTATTTTACATGGAGCGACTACCTTTTTCACCTCCACAACCCAGTTACTGGGTAATACGATACCCTTGGTAAGACTGGTTGTCAGACTTTCGGGCTTCTAACGACCCGTAATGACTGTCACGAACTCAAGATACCAGTAAGTATCGGGTAAAATTATTAGCTGTGGTTAAACTTTGTGTGAGAAATTATATTTAAAGATTAAAATAAATTTCTTATAAAATATTATAATACAACTTATTCAATACTAGCTGCGCCCCGCGGTTTCACCCGCATATGTCTCGATCCCGTTGGAATATCGGGATAAAATGTCTAAAAATTCTATGTCATAGTCTACCCACATGTGCCAAATTTCATCCAAATCCGTTCAGCCGTTTTAGCGTGAAAGCGTAACATACAAACATACAAAAAATCAAATAATAACCACACACACCACACCATAATAATCTCTTTATAATATTTATTATTCAATATATCTTTCAGGTAATACTATGACGTTTTGCAAAAATTTCGGTACGTACACTGCTCTTCGCATCTTCAATCTTGGGCAAAAATCCGCTCTCAAGGCCGTATACAAATAATTACCCATTCCATCCCTAGATTTTGGTAGGTATTTGTATATATTTCGTTTCTTGAACGTTTGGAACCTTGTTATTAATTCTATAACAAGTTAGAACTCTGTTACGTGCCTACCTGTATATTTAATGAAATAGGTAACTAAAATGTTTAATTATAAGTGGACTAGAGCTGTACTTGCAGCAGGAATTGATTTAACTGTAGACAAGTTTCCTTAAAGGTATGAAGGTAAACGAAGCAAAAGGAGGTGGCGTATGTAAGGATCCGAGCAGGTGGCGTTCTATAGTTCCTGCCTCCCCCCATGGGAAGAAGGCGTAAGTATGTATGTAAATTTATTTCTTCCAGAACCAAAATATCTGTCTGCCCAATTTTTCATCAATATAAGATTGGTATTTTAGACTGACGCAGTTTCAAAGGTTTTTGAACGCAGACTGACACTGACTACATACACAGTATAATGTCTCCCGTCATTATCCTCCTGAACTATTATAACACCCAAATACAGGGTGGCAGGGACATCGACGCGAAAATTGTTACCATGGATTCAATACATGATTCTGGGGCGTTGAAATTTTTCGTCAGTATTTTTTTCTATTTTATTTGATCCTCCGTACATTTTCACCGCGTAGGTATTGCACTTTTCTATGAAACAGCAGATTTAAAAAAATTACCGGTGGTAAATTTCAACGCAGGGGATTCAGAGTTATTTACTGAATCATGGTAACAGTTTTCGCGTCGATATCGCTGCCACCCTTTTTTTTTTTTTTTGAGGGTGGGAAATCATCAAATAACTTCTCCCGCTCTGGGCGGAGCGGGAGGGCGTGTCAGACTCTTACTGACTAAAACCCACCCGTGTTCCTTCGGTTGCCCTGTCGCCGGGGGCCACGATCTCCCTTTCGGTTTTCTTCGCAACCCCGGCAGGCATCGGTCCTAATGGACCCCTTCAATTATGCTGACATCTCTTTGAGGCGCGCGTGGAACACAACGCGCCGTCGACCCGGGCCTGGTCCTTATCGGACGGTGAGCCACCCATTGCTCACCGCCCGCAAGCCCGCGCCTACGGTGGCCGGAAATCGCCTCACGATTCCCGACGCCCTGGGCGTCTCCTCCTGCGGCGGTTAGGGGCGTGAGGGCGCGAAATTTGCCTCTCCCTCACGCGTTCACCCTGTAAAATAAATCAGTAGTCTTACCATCCGGACAAAACAGAGGTACAGCCATCACGATATACAGTAAATAGCAGTCGTTTAGGAAAACAGATATCAATGCCTCTTCAACGAAGAAGTCTGTCACCGAATCGATGCAGCACATGAAATGTATGAATAGCGTGTTGCGAGACAAGTAGTATCTCCTGAAATGTAGAACAGGAAAAACTAGAACTTGGTATTTTATTTAAAAGTACAAGCTATGTGCCGAATGGGATTTCCCATCAGCAACAATTACGAACTTCCATATCAACTTTTATCCCCACTGAACCCCTTTAGAGGATACTTTAAAAAAACCTTCCTTAGTGCTCACTTTCGTTATGTAAGGAAGTTGCAGGAGGAAGGACAATTTCACGTTTTCACGTTTGATTGAGTCCATGTTTCTAAATCCAGCGGTTTAGGCTGTGCAAGGAATATAATTATCTACTCTCTTACGAGAGTGAGGCTGTGCGTTGTCTGTTGGTGAATGAATGAATTTGCTTTTTTTATATAAGTAAAGGCCCTGTGGTCTGACGAACGGGGCAACTGGCAGGCATTTGTTTCACTATAAGTTATTCTCTCAGCCAGCATTGAGCTGGTAAAACGCAGTGCAAACAGATTTCAACATTAAAGCGGTTGGAATAAAGTCGAAAATAAATAAACTTCAATTCTTTGATGCTCTCCCAAGAATGAAGATATCCGATTTGCAATGCCGAGACTACAGTGCTTTGGCCAGCAGTTAGAGATAATTCGTGAAGGAACGTCAAACGATCGCCGATACGGTTGATTTGAATAATTACTCACTGATATAAATTCCTTATCCAATTTTCCCAGTCGGCGGGATCAAGACCAAGTACGTCGGGATGATCAGAGAGAGCCATGAACCCAATAATCTCCTTGTTCTCGTTTAACATACATATTGACAGGGCTGAGAGCTCGCTGAAACAACATAATAAAGTAAGTTTATCTTGGGCATCACTAGGATGGTGAAGAGAAACATGGAGAGGAAACCTGGACTTATAACAAGCTGGTAATATTAACTATCCAACGGTAAATATGGCACATCGAGTATTATAAAAAGTTCGGCTTTGTAGTCTCTGTCATTCAGATCAGCACCCTAAGGCTTCCTGTAGGTACATGTCGGAGCCGTACCGGCGGCGGCGTCGGACCGCATGTTTCGTTGGCAATGCTTTACTAAACTATGAACGTTACTTTACTACTTAACTCTGCAGCAATGTTAGTGTAAACCCGGTTCCAGTGCGGCGCAAGTGCGATATTCATTCGTATAGGTACTCAGACTTTCCGTGCGGCTCCGGCGTCATGTACAGAAAGCTTAGTACACTATCAATCACAACGTGATTATTTTGAATTATATGGCCAATCCATTGCTTCACATGTTCAAAAAATTTGGCGGCTCAACAACGTAAATAACGCAATGAATGTTGTTGAACCGTCAAAATAAAAGCAATTATTGGTAGTGTTTCTTAAAATTACCCTGCTTTTTCTAAAGACGCCTAGGTGCTTTCAAAAGTGCCATACATGGGCCTATTTGAAATAAATGAGTTGACTTTGACTTTTCCCTTTTTGTGCAAAGTTTGTTTACTAAAAAACGAATGGTGGGCTGCTCAGTAGAGTTAACCACACAATGTTTAGAAAAACCTGACGTCCAAGGCCTGAGTCGTAGGTTTTGATAGGGTGACAATGACATGTGCAATGGACATAAAATCATCTAAGCCGCTGAGCAGACGATGAACAATTTGTCTGCGACGATAAAACGAATGGAAATCTATGCAATAACGCACACGTAGGACAAATAGACAATAGACTCCCATTTCATAATTTTTTCTGTCCGGCAGACACATAGTCAATCATCTGTTCAGCGTTGAGAAAGCAATAATTAAAAGGAAAACAATTTAACTTACATCAACGAGCCAATATCCACATCATGGAACAGCAGTTCTGTATGCTCTCGATTCCAAATCAACTCGATGTCACACTTATCACCCTCTACGGCCCTTCTAAAAATTCGACCCTTTGGACCTATTTCGTAATCAAAATATATCGACATTTTAATTGCAAAGTATCTGTAAGAACACCTGATATTTTGTTTATGTTACAAAGTGTCAGTTTTATCAATCCTAAATTAATAATACAGGGACTAGTCTCGTTGGTCATGAAAATAAAACATCAGCTGTTTTTAAACTATGCAAATATATTACAAACATAATTTACATTTTAAAATTATTAAAATTATACATTAGTTAAATAAAGCGACGAATATCGATTAATTTTAATATTAATTTAATGTTAGCGTGAGATACGGCCATTTTGTGAATCATTTCTCGTTCTTGAAATACTGATAAAAATTAAGTACAGTCTCTTGGAATGTTAGAACCTTTTTCAGATGACCTTTTTGGTCTATGGTAAGCTGCCTGTCATGTTGACATTATTTATTTACGAGAGTATTTACAATGCTCGTAAAATTACTTAATTATATCAATTATAATCAAATCCTTTTCATGAGATATTACAAGAAAAATAGTTTGGTGGGAAAGAAACAATCTGTCCTAAGCTAAACGTTTATTGTCAATATGTTAGTAAAGACGTAAAAACTACTCTAAAACAACATTATTCCAATTGAAGACAAACTAAAATAATTATTCTTTTAAGAACTGAAAGTAACTTATAAAACTATCTATCAATTAAAATACTATCAATCACATCCTATAAACAAAAATCAACCAATGCCTAAAATTCAATGCAATTACTCAGCACATAATTATAGAGATTCAAATATACAAGGATAAAAAGCAAAACGTTATTTTACCAACGAGAAAACGGTCATTTAATACGTCACAAAACTTGAGTCAAACCATCGATAAACACAAAAATAAATTGTATTAAAAAAAATCTGAATATTTTATAATTACAAACAGATTCTCGTATGAAAATCATGGCTAATAAAATTGTAAGGCACAGTGCATACATCTTGATATTTCCGTGCAAAACTATTCTCAATAAAAAAAAAAACAAAACCAAGCGTTTATATCAAGACGTAGGAACTGAACTCAGTCAAGTTCTTAGAGTAGAGGCGGGAGGTTTTTTCGCACTAAATGCGAGTGGGACTTAGACCTGCTAACGTTATTGGGGGTAGTTTTGACTGATAAACTAGCGACTGTGTTTTGTCTTTGTAGGTTGACTTTGTTTGCGCTGAGGGGAGCTCGGGGAGTTGCGAAGCCGTCGTTGTTAAGCTTGAGGGCGGATCGTGTGAGCCTGGTCGGTGTGTACATAAGATTACTTTTGGGCGTCATTTGCTGGTTGACGTGTTGTATGTTCTCTTTGCCGACTTTAGGCGTCAGAGGTGTTTTGACCCTCGGAGTTTTTTTTGGGGTACCGTTGCTCTCTTCTATAGTATGGTAGACGATTGTGGGGAGGACTGGTTCGTTCGGTCTCTGGTTCGCCATGGAGCTGCGACTGATCTGCTTTTCGTTGATGCCATCCTGTAAAGAGATAGTTTTTAATCAATAGATGCAAAAAATAGCGCCTCACGAAAAAAGTATTTGAACCCATGACTAACTTAAAATCAAAATTAAAGGAGGAAAGTTCATGCCATATAAGAAAATACTAGCCAGTATCGAAGGTATGGTGCACTGGATATATGTATCAGGGGTTCTACTTCCTAAGCACGAAATCTGTAGGAGTTTCAGTCGAAGCTACGGGCGTTTCCTAGTCCGTATCACTGACGGACATAATTATGATTATTTCGGGGCCCGAACTAGAAACGATTTGATAGCTGTCCCTAATCCCGATATGTATTTGCCCGTCCGAAAAAATTTAATTTGGCACTTGTTTTAGCGGCTCAACTATTTCGGACGGGCCCGTATCTTCGTTGACGGCCTTAGAGAGTAACCCTCAGTATCGCCACCGTGGAGGCTATTATCAATTCACCCGTCCCTGTACTTGTATGAATGGGATTTTATTTCGGTCAATAACCACAGATAACATGACATTTACAGTAGACTAAGGCCCGCTCTCTCCCCGAATCACTATATTCCGGCCGCCGAAAGAATGCGTTCCTAACACCCGTCACAGTTGAGTACAAAATAATACGTGATTTACGAATTTATACTTTATTTGTTCCTGATCGTGTCTAACTGGGAGGTGTCACGAACGCATTCTCTCGGCGGCCGAAGTTTAAACGCGTTTAGCGCGTAAAATAATATTTGAAACATCTCTTCGCCTCTTTCAAACAGTTACAGAAATAGATCGATATTTTAAATTCGTTTAGAGCTAAATGTATTTAGTGATTTATGATACAAGCTGGCCTAAGAGATTAAAACTTACCTTGAAGTCAGTATAGGTGGTGAGAAGCGTGGTCTCCATAAGCGGATCCTTGTGTGCCACTCGTGCTTCCTCCTGCGAGCCGGTGGAGCGAGTCGCGTTGATAGACCGACGACTGCTACTGCGGCGCTTGCCGTGAGACTGTTGGATAGATAAATAAATTTTATGAAATATGCTTCGAAGATTTCCATTTTGTGTAAAAAATACGAAACTGGATGATTAAACCGTAATAAGTACTGGACCATATTAGCTTCCACGCACGAAACAGATTTATTTCAATGGGCAACGGCGAAAGTTTTCATCAGTGGAGCCTGTTCAAAAATGTTTACAAATAGATATTATATAAATACATTTTTTAAAAAGCGAAGCTATAAATATAAATACTCCTTCTATACAAACGTATCGTTCCGTAGCCAGTCTTAACCGGCTTTTGCATGAAAAAATAACCGATAGTTTACGTCTTCTATGCGAACCAAGTTGCCATGCGAGCCGAGACCAAAAATGGAAGATCACTTCGTTGGCGTCAACTTACCGTACGCTTATGTTTGAGAATACTGCCATTGACTTTAGGTGTCTTCCTCAGTTCGCCACCATAGTCAAGCTTCCTCTTAGCATCTTTGCCCTCCGCAACTACCCGAGCAGCCAAACGCCCGCTGATGCGCCTATCACAAAAATAATCGTTAATTTGGATGCTCTGAGGCACAGCTGCAGACTAAAAAACACCTCCGAAAATATCATAATTCTCTCGGTTGGCACATATTTTTACACAAAAGTCGATTATTGAATTTTATCGAGAATATAACAACATCGATATCTGACGCAAATATTAATCTACTCCTACAATCTTATAAGTAATTACTTCTATCTAATATTCTAATTACTTCATGCTTTTCTGAACAATGAAGCGTAATAACTACATAAAATTTGCTCTACATGTATAATTAATACATTATGTAACGCTAGTGCAATATTTCTCATTCCCTCTACTTACGCAATACGTCAAAGTAGAATATTTTGGTTCGATCGCTACTTATCATCAATCAAACGAAACTTGCCTCAATAAATATGACGTAATGGTGTTTTCACATCAATAAATTCACAAGCGAGCACTGAAATAGTAAAGGAATGAAAAATATTATCTAAATAACAAGTGTGTGCGAATGTGCGTGAGGTAACTAATGACTGTTTTAATGCTGAATAAAAAACGAGTGATGCCAATAACGATTTTTTTTTTCTGCACCGGTAATTATTTACAATGCATATAAAATAAAGAAGGTGTTTACGAAACAAAAGATTAAAATCAAAACTTTTAGAATGGAAATTGTTTATGCTCATTTCAGAAAACTGATTGTTATCTCGCATTATCCAATGAATTATCACATAATTCATTCAGTTTATGAATCTGATGAAGTAACTTTTCTACATTACGCGTTTTAAGTTTTTCGTAATGTCAGCACCAGACACGGACACATAATTGCACGAAGACTTTGAAAGACTTTGCTGACATATTTGAACACAGACATGTTCGGTTTACCTGCCAGACATACTTTGCAGATACGATCGGTTCATAGTACTCAAATTGACAACAAACAGGATGGACGACGATTTTATGCACGCGGAATACCTGTATCATTTACGTGTATGTAATTATTTATTACATGTGCCAAACAATAATCTAAATAGTCCGAGAAAAAGGCGCGAGTGGATGTGTGAAATATATCATAATATAATAGAATAGTTCTTTATTTACACATAAAGTTGGTGCGAGTTAAAGATGTTAAGTTTAAAAACGATCCTTATACTAACTACCTTAACAGACTAAGGCATGCAAACAGAACAAAACAAAACTGTAAAAACATAGCAATGCAATTTGCGAATAGAACCAGGTCAGTACTTATTTATTGAGCAAAATTGTCTCTTTTTAATTTATAAATAAAAAATAAAAAAATATTCAATAAATTCCAGGTTTCAGACGCAAGATAAACTGGAGAAACAAAACATTCGTTGCACCAGTCCATTTTGCGACTGAACAAAGCGACCGTTCCACTCAGTGATTTACGAACAACTGAACTTTGTGCAAGTGTAGCAGGCTACGCACACATTTGAACTTTGAACTCTTGAATGCGCGCTCGAAATATCGACACCGAATGGCAAAGTGTAAATATGTGATCAAAATTTGAACAAATACTCAAATAAAAAGTGTTCAAATATTGTTGCTGTGTCTGGCGCCGGCTTAACAAAAGTAACACAAATCAATACATCAGCCTTATTCAATCATTACACACCATTATTAACGACAAAAACAACCACAAACACATGAATGAGAAACAGTCAGCAGCATAAGTAGATGAACATCAATATTTCAAATTGAATTATCACAGAAACATTCGAATAACGGCAAAAGCTACTCTTTGCAATCAAGTTTTCTCTTTCAAATCAATGAAACTAAGCACAAAATATCATCTACTACCTTGCCAACTGTATCTATTAATAAAAGTACTTGTTTACCTCTTAACAGTAGTGATAGCAGATCTCTTGAGCGCAGACAGATTGTTAGTGAAGGTAGTCATCGCCTTAGTCGCGCTGCCCGTTATCAGCTGGCGTTTCGACGGCGGCCTACGAGGTAAAAAACCTGCTTACAGTCAATGTGACTATGCTTACATCTAACACAAGGTATAGGGACGACACAAGTTTTTTCTTCGTTACTCTTACGCTGTTTTATCATAGCGGGTTTATTGACGATAAGTATATGTTCACTTTCCTTGGTGGTCTTTCTTTTGTCTCACCAAAGAAATGATGTTGAGCAGTACCATAATTATGTTGTGAAGTACCATATTATCTTCTTATATAATTTCCAAGCTGCTGTCACTAATACAAATTTAACTTGGTAATGTTCATTCCCCCGTTAAACTAAAATCTATTCGCAATCTCATCTCAGTGACAGTCAATGTCAATACCGTCTCGTTTTGAAAGATTAATACCGAGACCGCTATTCCGCGCCTTATGTATGTGCGCGACGAGACGAAGGCAGTGCGGACCGCTCATTCCTTAACGCTCACCGCGCGCGGCGTCCCGCCCGCCGCTCATTCGTCAACGCTGCCCCCCGCCTCGCCACACATTCCGAAGGTGCGGAACAGCGGTCCCGGTCAAACTAAACTAAAACTATGAACAAGTGCGGCCCGCCTCTACCTCATTTCGCCACTATATCTTTTTTGCTAAAAGGTTGCCGACCGCAGCTGTAGCTGTAGAAATCTATGATAAGCTATAAATTAGGCTACAGTGCAGTCTAATATTAAGCTTATCATAGATATCACGTCAAGAGTTCAAGATATATGTCATTCTTCTTCAAACAATAACTGAACATTTATATCTATGTAGGAAACAAAACACCACCACCCAATCAAACATTCCACGTTACCTATTCCTCTCAGCAGTAGCAGCCAAGCCAGCAGCAGTCCTATTACGCTTGCCGAGCGGCGACGTCGCAAGCGATCGGAACAGCTGCGTCGTCGGCGTCAACGCCTGCTTGCGTGCCGATAGCTTGTTGTGACGCTCCTGTTTGAAAAGTGTTGTTAGGAAAACGAGCAATGAACTTCACGCTCGTCGAGGCAAGACGAGGTGACAAGAACGGTACAAATATAAATCCCGAAACAGTTTGTTGGTCCTTTTTTTAGGCTGTAAATCATCGCCGCGTGCAGTATACAAACCTCGTGATTGCAATAAATGTTATTTAACAGGGGAAGATAAAAACTGCCTAAAAAATGGTCGTCACTGACGTTTTCCGAGGTTCGCATTAGTTTGTACGTTTGTACTAAATATGCATTACGTGAAGTTTTCTACCCAACAAATAAATAAAAAGTATAGATTTGTGTTTTATGAGGTTTTCACACCACAGCGACGAAATAAAGTTAGGCCGACATCTGTCGTGCTCACGATAATATGGACTCGCGATACTGACCATCCATAATACACTATACAATGCCTATTAATTATTGCAAAAATGTTTACGGCTTTTGATTTTAAGGGACGTTAAACGGATGACAGACATTTCTAAAACCTCAGAAATATCTAATGTATAATAAATATACATTGGACCTTAGTTAATTATTAATGACCAATAAGAAAAATGGGGTGGATTCGGGGTAAACTATGATAAAGGAAATTGGCCTATATATATATAAATACGCGAATTCATATGTATCATAGAAATTATGTCCCCGCTACTTCTCGCCTCACCTCGACCTTATGTTAAACGAGTCAAAGGAGACGAGGTGAGACATACCAATATACTAAACGTTATCGCTACTCCCTCGCATCGCCTCGCTTCGCAAAACTTTACAATGTCATCGTTCTATTTTTTCTGATCAAGTGCGAGTTAACTTCAATCCACTGAAATAGAATTCTAACTTCAATTGCTGAGTACTTTACGAAGTCATCTAGTTAAAGGCGCTCGATCAACGTCGTCCATATGAAACTGATCGCTTCAAACCATAATCTATGGTCGATCGATGTATAATCGATCTCGTAATAGCTTGCCCAATTTTGACAAAAACTCTCGGTCAATAAAAACTTCAGTAATGCAGGCCACACACGTTGCGATATACTTGCATATCGTAACGTATGTGGCCTGCATAAGGTTGAAATGAAACTATGTAATTGTCACATTGGACCAAAATAGACCTTGACGTTTTATGACGTGCATGTTCAAGTTTAAGATGGTAAAATAATTACGAGGTCGATCGCACCTAAGTGGCCGATAGATGTTCGTGCATGTACACGTATTTATGGCTCGACGATCTATATTATTGCCTAAGTTTCACCCTATGTACAGAAACTTTCAGAGTAAGGCCGCGCGCACTTTGGACACGAATTTGCATCGTACGTAAAAACGTACGACCGAGCTGGTACGAATTGAGTGCGCACACTGAATATGTTTTTCTTCATCAAATAAGTAGTGTGCCGGTGATATCGTATTGAACGCGCGAAAAATCCCAATACGTTCGGATTATTTTCGGACATCGGACTTAGTACTTGGAAGGTTGGGATCGTTCGTGCGTGTTCGTATGTGTTCGCACGAATAAAATTCGTACGAAAACGCGTCCAAACTGCGCGCGGCCACACATGGGGGGCGAAAGATCGTCAAGGTTTAAATTGGTAGACGTACTTACTCGAACGTCTATCACCCACTTCAGAAGAGCGAACATTTTTTTTTGTAGTTCTGCACATTGTTTTGTATTATTCTTGTAAATTAAGTGGACTTACAGCCTTCCTGGTCTCCCATTCGTCTTCCATAAGTTGAAGTAGAGGCTTGCCATCAATAGTGAACGTGTTTCCAGTCTTGGCTTCATATTGTGACACTAGATCACGAATTTGTGCCTCAATCTTCGGTAGCTGTAAAACAATAATTATTATAAGATTAATATTTACAATAATTCAAAAACCAAATATATTTAATTCTTATCTCTAGCTAGACCAAACTTGGAGGTACTTTTAGGCTCAAAACAAAGAGGAATATGACGATGTTATGAGTGAGATTCACAGATTGCACTAAACTTAGATTTACTTTGCTAAGCATTTCATACTAATAAGAACATTAATTTAATACGATTAATGTTCATTTTCGTAAGAAGCTTTACTTAAAGCAAAGTAAAGTCAAAGTGCGGTCTGTGAATCCAGCCCTAAGCCACTCAAATATACCAAAAAGTCTATACTCTTATTTATGTTATCAACATCACAGCTACACTTGTCCCAAAGATTGGCTGACGGCTATCGCAAACTGTATTCGTCAATATTCAATTTTCTTATGTACTGTATATAATACCCAACCGGTAACTGGAGCAGCCGGCATGCGTGTACGACCAGAGGCCATAGTGTGAGTTTCTTTTAACCATCTCGACTTTACGCATCGACCGCGTTCGGCGCTCCGATTGGCCCTTCACTGGCCTTCACTGGTGAAGGGCCAACCGGAGCGCCGAACGCGGTCGATGCGTAAAGTCGAGATGGTTAAAAGAAACTCACACTAAGGCCTTAGATGTATGAAGGCAAACGAGGCAAAAGGAGTATGTAAGTGTGTAATCATAGTAGAGATAAACTACGATAACATGGCGCGCCCCTCTACTTTACTGTTTCAATGGGTCTAGTGACTAGACTCACGAATAAATAAATCCTCGGATTTATTTTTGTTTGATGGTCGTCTCAGTACGCACACAATGCGTTGTGAATCTTGGTGGCGCTTTGTAAATACATTTCACAAATACTTTCAACCGTGTAGAATTTTGGAGGGGCGCGCCATGTTATCGTAGTTTATCTCTAGGTGGCGTTCTGTATATTCTGCCTATCCCCACGGGAAGACGTGAGTTTATGTATGTGTATGTAAAGCCGGGTCTCCTGCGCGTGTTTTTACAAAAAAACATCGCAACAAAGAGGCGTGGCCATACACATTTGTGTATGCAAACACGATGATTTGTATGAAAACAAATGTTTATGGGTAAGGTTGATTCGAAAAAATACGCGCAGGAGACCCAGCTTAATACAACTTACGTTACTAGCGATAGCCTTCCTCTCCTTCTCTTCGCGCAGCAGCTGCCCGCCTCGGTTGTGATAACGACCCGGCTCCGTAGCTCGCGCCTCGAGCTCCGTCATCTTCAGCCAAAAATTCTTACGTGTCGCCACCAGCTCGAAAATGTGCCTGAGAAAAGATGGACCATGTCGCTAAAGTTATGTGATTTTAAAGAACATTTTGAGATTGATATTAAACTTTCCTAAAACATACTTAAAGAATCGCGTCTCTGTTTCAGACATCTTAAGAGCGTGCATTCGGAAAGTAGGCAACGACGCAAATAGCTGTCAAATATTTAGCCGTTTTTATTAATTTGGCACACATTCACAGTGTTTACGCACTAACCAAAACCACTGAATACAAATTCAAGTTCCGAATTCAATCCGGTGGGAATGTTCTAAATTTTGATAAACAGAGTACGGATCTAATGCGCGACCCCTCATAAAAATAGTACTACGGCTACACTTCGTACTGACATTTCTCAGATTCGGATCAGATGTAGTGCGTAACAGCTATCACAGTATGTTTGTACACTTGGTTACCACAAGTAAAGCGCGCGTCGCTTCGTGAGATAAAAATTCTGTAGTAACACTTACTTGTGTTCATTATAATATTTGGTGATCTTTTCCAGATATAGCTCATGCAAGGTCAGCGTATCCTCAGTGAAGATGTCTTGGAAGTAATGCACGAACTCCTCACGTTCGCTAATCGAATACATGATGTTGTCCCACATCAGCTTTATCTTAGTGCGGACGTTCGCTACGAACACCTGGGTAAAAGAAAATGGTCATTAGAATATATTGTATACCTAATGCAATCTATGCGCGACCATTTAAAGTAGGGAAAAATCCGTGACCACATCAATCAATACATACTGTAAAATAAAATCGCACTTCTAACTGTCTCTGAGACCGCTTAAACTACCCAACGGATTTTAATGTGGTTTTCAACATAATGTTGAGAATTAATTCAGACAAATTTGATATTTTTATATTAAACATGGATATAATAAAGAAATATCGATATTTTGTCAAGTTGTAAAAACTATGCGAAGCAAAGGCGGGTTACTAGTGTAGTAGCTGCAACAATATGATTCTACTTTCCAACTAAGACTGCTCATTTGGGCGGGCTGCGCCGCATTGCATAAATTTTCTAAAATCACTTTCATATATTTATGGTCTTTTTGTATTGAATGTACACAAGACTACATATCAAGCTTTCCAGTTTAAGCTGATCTCGCAGTGTATTGGATTTCCATACAATGCTAGGTCAGCTTACACTGGAAATGTATAGCTTGATGTGCCGTGTGTACGATGCGCTGCGGTCCGAAGCAACTGCAATATGCTTGCCTTTTGGAAAAGGGCAAATTTTTAGGAGGTCATGTCCTGCTATTGAAATCTACTGGGGACTAGATTAATTCAACTAAAATAATCGCAATATATATGACACGTTTTGGAGTATGACATTAGTACGACAAAAATAAATGCTGCTGCCTAATGCACTCGACACATACTCAAAATTATGATTATGGTCACCTGATAATAGTCAGCAATAGGCGTATTACAGATGACATTAAACTCCTGAAAATGTTAAGTGGCAGTTATTATGAGTATGTACTTCAATATTAGTAAAACTACCACTGCCCAGGCAAAGATGGCGAGATGAACTAGAAGGCTTCGTGAAATAATGGACTACTACAGCAAACAGCCGTGAAAAGTGGAAATAATGCTGGAAGGTGTTTTCAAAATTCAAAATCTACCAGTCTTAGAATAAAATGAAAGTGAAACAACACGGATGCTAAGCAAGCAAATAACTTAGAATCTAGTATTTATAACTTTATAAGCCTTTTCTAGACGTGAAGGCAAAATACTAGTTTAGTTGCAATAAATCATAATGTAACAATTAAAATACATGACATCGAGATAGTGCCACTGATTGCTATCAATATTAGTTTCGAGAAAGTAAACCAATGTATAATCCAGCCGTGCAAAACGACTAGTTAGATTACGATTTTGCATAATGTTAATTGCAGGATTGAAAACCCGCCCTACATTAGTTTAAATTTCAAACACTTCCCCAATTACAATTTTATTGCAACAGCTGGTTAACAAAAGTGTCGGTATTCCAATTCTTAATGCGAGTCATAATGAGACTTATATAATATTCGACCCCTTACCAAAGAAAAATTTACCTACCATTGCATTGCGATATTTTATTCAATAATAAGTGTTTTTAGTCATCCCGACAGTTACACTTAATACCTGACCATGGTACACTAATTTAATTTGTATTGCCATATAGTCTTTGTGGAATTGCAAGCCCATGCCAGGATCCAGCCCATATTTTGCGAAACCCCATGCAGAATTGCAATCCCTTCTAAACTGATTCATGATTTCATTTAATTTATAACAGTAATCAATTTTAGTGTTGAAAGAAACAAGCCCTGTTGAAACCAATCCTGTGTAGCTGGACCACTTTCTGTATGTAACTGCTGTATCAATATTTAATATTCCAATCATAAAATCCTTATTATCTTCGATCAGTGAAAACTACCAAGCTTGAATGATAAAATAGTTGAGCAATTGAATACATTTTCTCTCAAATGCATTCATTCGGCTTGTTATACCGCTTGGTCTAGGCAGTGACTGGACACTATTTAATTTAAACTAGCTTCTGCCAGCAATTTCACCCGCGTTATATTAAATAATATGTATGGAACAAAAAAGTGACCCTATGGTATCTTATGGAGGGGAAGAGAAAGAAAAGGAAACCTTTGAAAAGATGGCAGGATGACTTGGTCAGGACGGCGGGAAAGACATGGACTAGACAAGCAAGAAACAGGGAGAAATGGAAGGGTATGGAGGAGGCCTTTGCCAAAGGACACACAGCGTCTCAAAATTAAGGAAAAAAACCTTTTGTTTTGCAACAATTGTAACTTTGAAATAAATAAATATTAAATTATAGCCTATGTTACACAGTGATTAACATTCAATTGGAGAGAGAATTATTAAAATAGTTTGTCGTTTTTTTTAAGTTTATTCATTACAAATAAAATACAAATATTTTCTCTTTGTAATATTAGTGTAGATGTAGACGACGCCTCATATAGAAAGATGGCAATCGTAAAAGCGTACTTTATGAAATAAACAGATTAACTTTGTAAGTACTCATTTTACCTGTGTATGTGTATCGATGAGGTATGTAGTTTGTTGGTTACGTAAAAACATATTTTCATGAAAAAATTATGTAAGTAAGCATTTAATTAGTGTATTTCTTTGAATATCAGACCTGAATCTTCTGCCGTTTGATCTGATCACAGCGCTTGATCTCCTCTTTGATGGCAGCCTCAGTCTGCGGGTGACACCCAGGGTGTGCGTGCAAGAAGTTTTCGCGGTAAATCTGGTCTTCGTCCAAGCAGTCCCACAACTTCGTTAGGCGTTCACGAAGTTCCAATACCTGGGAGAACAAAATTATTAGCAGAGTACTTAGCAGATTTTTTTATAGATTCATCTGGTGAATAATAATTATTATCTTCAATACTATTGAGCATTGCACTTCAAAGAGTTGTAGTCATTTGTCAAATTCAACCATTTTGACAACATAATTGGTATTGTCTACTTCCTTCTGTTCCTTTGTTCCATCCTTGCTTAGATAAGAAAAAGAATCAAAAGAAAGGGAGTGCATTGTCATTTATTTAGTAACCATAAAATATGTGCACGTGATCTTATTTGCTCCTAAGAGTTTGATAAAAGTACCTTGCATACTCTGTACTAATGCTGTACCTGCATGCTTACAAGAAAATACTAAAAAATCTTATTAGAGTACACACCCTGTTGTTAGTCTGTTCAAACTTCTCTTGCAGATCTTGTTGAAGCTTGGAGAGGCGGTCCATGTTGAGATCAGTCACTTTGAAGTCCACAGACAGAGATGACGTCACAATATGTTCAAATTTGTTCTGTGGCCTGATGCGAAGTTTGTCTGAAAGTATTACATTATAATGAGCTGGTGATATCTCTCGTTGTAATATATTTGAAATAAAATGGAAATAATTTGACTTTTTCAAAAACTAAGTGAATAATGCAAAATATAATAAATAACACAATGTCTCATCATTTGAGATGGCAATGACCTACTAATGGCAAGTTAAGTTATTTAAAATAAGAAATGCCAAAGGTCAAAGTTGATACTGCTAAAATCAAGATAAAAGTATTAAGTTAAATTAATTCCAATTGTTTTGATTATTATCCAGATGGTTCCAAGCATGTTTCATATCCACCGCCCATGAATTCTATGAATTTATGAAGACACAAGTTCTTATAAAACTCACCCATAATATCCTTAATTTCAACTTGAATGTTCAGGAAGATCTCAGCTCTCTTATCTCTCTCCGCTTGGAGCATTTCCAAGTGTTCCCTCAATCTGTCCAATTCTTCCTCTGTGGGTAGAGGAACCTCCTGCAACTCATGGATGGTGACTCCAAGCTTATCAGCAAGGTCTCGCTGCCACTCCAATAGTCTTTCCATCTTCATGCGACGCTGTTCTACTTGTTCTCTGTATCTGTTTGCATAAGAGGTATTTTTGTAGAATAACTATAAAATTATTACATAGTCAAGTAGTATTAGTGATGTGTGCTCTGTAATTAGCCCTTTACACCTCCCCACACAGAATGGCCACCTAAAGGCGTCATAACAATAAACTTTTATGGTGTTTCATTGTGTGTCTGGCATTTATGTGTCATGTCTCACATTGTCAGTTTATACAGTTTCCCTTTGAATGTCACTGATTAGCCCGTTTTGATTAATATTAAATCCACCCCTACACTGATGCTGTACTGTCCCTGCACCATAATTAATGTAGTTTATTGTAGTAACCTTACTTAAAAGGAGTAAAAAAAGCAGTTTACAAAATGATTTTAAATTATAACAAAATCTGAGCAGGCACAAGATGGAAGAATGTAATAATACATAATACTTGCAATTAGAGTTCTCATGAGAAGATTGCACTATTAACATTAGGTAATTTACAAAGGGAGATGCACAATCAAAGATGACCTAAGAATCTTTCTCATGTCATCAGGTTGTTACAAAATTGACATACCACCTAACTAAAGCAATTGTTTAATTATCTGCTTTGAAAAGTGTGAGAATAATGTAGCTTGTATGACTGATAAGTAACATAATTAGCTGTGAAAAGTAAAGAAATAAACAGTTTCAAAACTTGAACATAACTTCAACCTGGGTTTATACTTACAAAAATAAAAGACACACATTATTATGGCTATTCAGTGTTTAGCTTTTTCAAAACTGTAATAAATGTTGCAAGTATTTCAAAAAGACCAACACTTTTTGGTTACTTTATTATTTCCAACCTTTGTCCCACTGCTTAACTGAGGTCTCTACCAAGCCTTCCACACTTCCCTATGATATTTTGTGGTTTCTGTCCAATAAGACCTTTAAGTACCATTACTTAAAGCTCCCCAACCCAAGCCCCATGGCCCTTAGACGAAAGTTTGCAATGTCCAAATTGTATACTCATTGATAAAGAGCTTAATAAATAAATAAGTTACCATAATAAAATTATGTTATGTATGCTTGCTTACCCAGCAATCTGCTCTTCCAGTTCCCTCTTGTACTCAACCAGCATCATTTCCTCCTTGAAGTCCAGAATAGTGATATCCACAGACAGGCACCGGCTCAATTCTTCCGTTTCTTCCTTCAATTCTGTGAAATTTGTTACACTTTAGGCACTCAGAATCACCAGGGACTAAAGAGAGTGTGCCCTAATGATGTATTATGAATCTAAAGATTAGTACAAGTTCATCCATCTTTATTGTAGGTACAAGTCCACAAATTAATTCATCTAGTTTAGGAAAACTGGAAAAACGAATTGTGGACATTCCTATGTAAGAACATACAAGACTATTTCCAGGTATTGTACTTTCATTATTATTGTATATTATGTGTAATCTGCACACAATATTACAATAGCATAAACATAGGTTTGCTTAGAGAAAAACCATATCAAAAATAAGATCTCCAATAAAATATTGCTTCAAAAAACCAGCTCCATTAACATAACAAGTTCTTAAACTCACTGTCAACCTGTCCTTGCATTGTCTTGAGCTTCTGCCTGGTCTCATAGATGACATCTCTGTGCAGTTCCTTCTCAATATGCGCCAGTTTGGTGATATTGTTCACTTTAGTGCTGTCATCTACACCGAGGTGCGACCAGTTCAGCCAAAGTTCTTCCATCATTGAGCGGACATTCTGGGATATCTCCATGAGGACCTCATTGCTGTAAAAAAGGTTATTTGGTTAAGAAAAATGGTATAATATGACAACATTATGAGATTGTTTATTTTCGAAGGCACTGGACATTTTGATTTGTTGTTCACATGAATAATTTATTTCATGGACCAACAACTATAAGTCAAGATTTGGGAATTGGCATAAATTGTATATAAAATAAAGAAAAACATGCAAGCCAAAGCTATATATTTTTAAAACTATAGCTATAAAGCTAAGAAAACATTTTTCTTTGACATTCCTGCCAATAAAAGTAGGGAAAACCAAAGAAACAATGGATGGACTGTGTGGAAGATGATATGGCTAGAAAAGGGGTGACTACAAAGATGACCACTAATAGAGGTAAGTATGAAAGAAAGGAACATTTTGCACAGACCTCAAACAAATTGGGATAATGGCTGGAGAATGATGATGATATCTGCCACTAACACAGTAAGCTTGTCGACCAGTGGGCATTATTAGTTGCTTTCCTGGATATCTTTGCCCTACACTATGAATAACAGGAAGTGTAATTCTGTGGTTTTATTGCCAAAATAATGAGAACCACTGCATACATCATACTCTTGTAATAAGTGAAAACTGGTTTTAAAGGGAGTTAAGTAGAAGCAATTTTCAAATATTTTACGGTTCACTTAGCAAGCCGGTTTTGAAACAATCTATGAAGGGTGTTTGTGCATTTAAAGTAATAGCAATAGGTCAAAGACTCTCGTAACGCCAAGTTAATTTAGGCTAAAGCCGTAGTATTGTTATAGGTTTTATTTATAGATCGGAAGTTTGTTTGAAACACGGACATTTGAAACAAATCTGTAACGGTGAGAAATAAGACGCCTATGCATTGAGTGGGTCTACATAACCGGCGAAGGTTAAAATATTACCAGTTTTAATTTATCGTCATGAGGTTCTGAAAAATATTTGCCTGGAGACACCATCACAGAATTATTAGAATATATTCGTGGTATAAAATCATGGACACTTACAATAGCTTGTTGACATCTTCGGATAACGTAATCATTTTGTATACTAATTCACTTTTTTCCTTCCAACAAAACTCACATAAGTTCACAATAAAATGTCTAAATAGTGGTTGTATTATAATTCACAAATAAAACTCAATAATTCTAAAATACCACCAACATGAATCCGAAATCTAACGAGCCTTGAACGTTTGTTTTCAAATTTCAATACGTTACAAATGAAAGTGTCTTCTACTTCGTTGTGATTGGTCGGTTAACATTTCGTTCAGAAACGGTGTAAATATTTTTTTGTATCTGGAAACTGTTATCTTTTTTCTTCCAAAGAATCAAAATTTTATTAAATTATATCTTTGTTTACGCAATAACCCAACCGCTTATATATCAGTATTTTTATTTATTAGAAAAATATCGATAACGACGTGTGATAGTTCTGTGCGTGGGCCTGGGGTGGCGCCACTATACCCACAGCTTATACGTGTGCTACGGCAGACGGCCGAGAAAATTTAAATTATTTGAATGGATATTATGGATACCTCCACATAGTGTTTATATATTTAATTGTAAGTTATCAAAAAACTAAAGTTGTTTATATCTCTAAATATAGTAAAATAATAACGAAGTCAAAACTGTAGGTACCTAGTCGGTAAGTACATTGAATATTTTTGAAAAAAAGTAATTGATACGAAGTGTGGGAACGATTTTGATGTCGCCAAAAATATCGTTTTTAGTATTTTTGTCCGTGTGTATGTTCCGGATTGGTACAAACAGTAGGTACTGAATAGATTCTGTTAAAATTTAGCACTAGTCTATAGGTACTAATATTCCTTCTGGTCATCGAATAGGCTATATGTTATTTGCTATGGGGGATTAGCAATATAACACTATGTTCTTATTCATCAACAGTTATCCGCAATATTTAATTATACGAGAAAAAAAGTTACCTTTAATCTTGCAGATAGATACGGATTTAACCTCTGAAATGAACATCACCACGCTATACCTACAAGAAGATAAGTAGTCAATCTTGACAAGTATAAGAACGGCTATTGTAGTTACAGGTCGTGCCATTAAAGTTGAGATTTGACCGCGCCTCCCGCCGCTCTTTCCCCCGCCCCGATGACGCCCCAGCGGGGACCTCATACCGCTAAAGAGACCCATAAATCCTCTACTGCGCAAGTCAAACCACGTGGTGCGTCAAGTCTCATCTTTAATGGCACGACTTGTACATTGTCACGTAAGCGGAGCCACGGGCATAGCTAGGCAGGCCAACTGCAATCAATTCAACTGAACCACAGATATAATACTAGACTGAACTGAACTGCAGTAGATAGGTAGTAGAATTTTGCTTGGCAAGTGGGCTAGTGTACGCTACGGCCCCGGCAGCGGAGGTATAATGCTCTATTACGTACGCACGCCATTGTTAATGGATTTAATTAATTACAAAGCTAACAAACTTCCTCTGATACTGATCAATTTAATTAAAAGACCGGCTGTATTACGTAAACATGTTGAATAAGATAGATATTGGGCGATGCATACGGCATCGGCATGTACATACCTAGGTCCCTAATTTATTGTTTTGTTTGCCAATCCACCGATTACGGCCCACTTCTTCTCACAGTCCAGAGACGAGGCGTGTGTCCCAGCAGTAAGAACATTATAGATTGGTTATGCTCGCGAAATTCAAATTTTCGCCTTTTTAACAATTTGCAGGTCAGTGTTAAGTTGTATGTTGATAAAAATACGATTCGCGACCGTAACAAATGTGTATTTGTAGAATTAAAATAATTAAACTCATCTATACCTACAACTCTTTTCATCTGCTCGAAGTTCGCAACTGCAACTATTAGGCATCGGTGAGAGCTATCTACATTAAAAAAACACGACCATCTGTATGTACTACAATTCTTGCAAATAAAATTATCATTTAATTTCATTTTCATGACCGCACTCGGGCACCTGCACACTACTCGCCCGAGACCTGACCAGAGAATTCGGACAAGAGTGTAGGCACAGTCGACCGCACGTCTGTCAGTGGTAACACTTTGACCTTGAGCTGGCTCAGCGTAGTACGGAGATCCAATAGAACAAGACGCCAACTTATACTGGTTATGTTACCACTGAATTGAGGTCTACTGTAAAACCGCCATTAGGTTCAAGTATATAGTAGGGGGCGAGCGTATATATCACGCTACTGAGAAATCGATGAATATTTTGATTTCGCTTACAAAAACTGTTTTTTATGATTCAAATCTACTTACAGGAAGCGTAAAGTTGCAATACAAGAGTAGGTAAATGTTTGCTCTGTAACACTTTTAAGGATCCCACAGACCAAACAGGTGCGATGCGACACGGCGAAGGTGCTACGCGATTCTGATTCTACTAGATTCGCGTCGCGCCAGTCTGCGGGAGCTTTTACTTCGTCCCAAAATTGAAGCAATTTCGTTTTACGCGGACCCATCTAGTTACCGCCCGTGTATTTCAGGCACCATGATAAACATTTAACACTCACCTAAGAAACCTATAGATCATTTATGAAGTTAGTAAAATAATTTTAGATTTGGGCACATACTACTGTACTTAAGTACCTACTTATAAATCTGCGCAAACTTAGGAGGCAGAAATTAAACATTAATGAAGTTTTCTACTCAGCACCCTAATTGCGTAACACACGATCAATCACAATCTGTTTCATTTTGACAGTTCAACAACATTCATTGCGTTTATTTAGGTACGTTTTTGAGCAGACAAATTTTTCGAACATATGAAGCAATCCTTCAAAATGATCCAGATTATAATTGCGTGTGTTACCTACGCAGTAAGGGTGCCGGCTTGCTATTCAGCAATCTATGGCTCTATTTACGTCTCATTTACGTATCGTCACTATCTTCATGCGTGAAGTTGCTAATACATAGTTATCTTCGAAGTAACGATAGATACAGCGCAACTTTGTCATTATCTTGGCGGGAATGCTGTAACCGATTGGAATGCACTGATCACTTTTACTACTAGGTAGACGATACTACTAGGTAGACTGCTAGGTTGACGATCAATCGCTTTCTGGTGTATTATACATTAAGGAAATGAAAGTATATAGGTAAGTATCTACTTACTTACTCAACTTCACAAACCTCATGGGTATCAATATCTATGAAGATGAAAGAAAAAACTACAGCCGATTTCGGGGCTAAAGACCGTCTTTTTGAATTTGAAATAAGATTAGACATTTAAATAAACCTTTTTTTACAGTCCGTTCAACCGATTTTGACGTGTATTACGTTGGTGGCATAACAAATGGTAGCTGCAGTCAACAGTTGGTATTGTAACCACTTTTTTGCTTTTAATGCCATCCTTATGCCTACGAAATAGAATTCAAAATCTATTGAACTTACTGTAAAAAAGGTTTGTTTAAATGTCTAATCTTATTTCAAATAGAGAAGTTACTTGAAGTTATGAATTTAGAAAATCTTTTATAATTGTTTTCTTGTCATTAGATATCTCATCGACGTCTATGAGGTTAGCCAGCTAATTTAATTTGACCTCCTTGTATAGGTTATTACATAAAGAAGAACTGGCTTAGTGCTGCTAGATAAATTTTGTTTTAATATATTACTAACAAACACTTTAACATTGATACAAATCATCACGCGTGTATTTAACGATGTGGATGTTGCTAAAGCCGTTACTTCCTTTGATGACATCTAGGGAAGACCCTGCGCCGCGCCAGCGCCAGCGCCGGTTGCTGTTGTAAGAGGAAATATCTCTACGCACCGAAGGCTTTGTGTGAAGATTACACATTATAAACTGTGTAATTACTGTTTATGTATGTGATTAAGATAATAACAATGTTTACCGTTTAGTTATCCACTGAAACCAAATTATATTATCTAGAGCGAAAATCCGTATGCCGCAGATCTTTGGATTTCAATGCGTTAAAAAGTATGGGGTATCTTACAAATCCTACTTTTTGTCTACATACCATTCCTAGAGCCAAAATCTTCAATGTCTAGGTCATCGACAGAAGCCAGTCTGTGCATCAAAATAAAATCTAGGATCCAGTTTTGAAAAAAAAATAACTTGCCCGGTCACTGCTTGACTGCGTTCATGATGGAATGTCGACACATGCAACGTACACATCTTACTGCCTAATAAAAAGATAATTAACATAACATAAAAATCTAGTAAATGCTCACACTAGATAACACGTTTACGTGAAAAAAGCGTCTTTAGATCAAATATTGGATTGAGTCTGTATAATAATAATAATGGTTTGTAATAGGAATATGTGTATCTTGTTATTTGAATATTTTTTTAATCTTAAATTTTTCGTAATTGCACCTACCACTGTCTCTGCATCACCCAAAGGTTGATTGGTAGAAAATGCCACATAAGTCCGCCTTTGTACATTTCTGTGCTTGAAGTATCAAATAAATAAATAAATACATAATACCAGCCTATTATTGTACCACTGCAGGGCAATGGCCTCTTCTCATACAGAGAAGGCACGAGTATTAATCACCACGCTTGCTCAAGACGGGCTGGCAATTTCAAACTTAAAGTCCAGGTTTCCTCACGATGTTTTTCCTTCACCGATGTTAGTAATGTCCAAGATAAACTCAGAAAGTACATATGAATTGAAAAAGTCACATTGATGCTTGCCCGGAACCCACAACTTCGTGCTGAGAGGCGAGGCCTCAACCACTTGGGCATGACGGAGTCTGAGTACTTAACTGAAAATGTAAGAAAGTGATTCGAATCTAGTTATCTTTTGCCTATTGGTTGGTATGAGACACGCTCTTTATATTTTATTGACCGACCTGCACTGGCTATTTCAATTTGCGAGCAATGCGTATGCAGAATGTAATACCTACCTACCGACTTACCGATCCGCGTTGCAAGACTTCATACGCAGTAAAATAGGCGTAGACCAACACCGCTATAACGTTGACTGTGCTGTGGATGTGGGCTTCCTGGAAACTTAAGGCGACGATAACCTACTATCAATGATTTTTAATCGACTTCCAAAAAGGAGGAGGTTATATGTTCGTAGCGTGTTTCTTTTTTATGTATGTCCAGCGATTTCTCCGTCAATTATGGACCGATTTTGAAAATTATTTTTTTGTTTGAAAGGGTATGCTTCCAAGTTGGTCTCATATCAATTTTATTAACTTTGCTTCGATAGTTTTTGAGTTGGCTTCAATAATACGTATTTTTTCCCACTTAGTATGTGGATGATATGATAAGTTCATGTCACTTTTACTTAGCAGGTAGTGGTATTCGAATTTGTGAGGGGTAGGTACCACAACTAAAAATTGAAAATAAAAATCGGTTGATTTTTTTCTGTAAAATGTTTTTTTTTTTTATACTGAAGATGACATCTAAACGAGTAGTGAAAAAAAAATCTAAACGAGTAGTGTTAAGCTAGAACATTTTCTTAATAACTTAATACATGAATATTTTAGATCATATTTTTATTACATAGTGAAATTAATTTGTAAAGTTATGTCTAACGCAGATAAAAAACAGAGAATCACATAAAATCTATCAAGCGTATTTTTCTGAAACCTTCACCATTTTAAAGATAATTTAATTATTGATCTTTTAGTATACGTTTTTATTAAAATACTTTTTGTTTTATGTATAATAAATTAATAATGCGTCTAATGTGGGACAACGCTCCTTGATGGGCGAGTCCTATTACTGGCTGGACGTACGACGCGTTGCGTGAACTCAGTACAGAACACGCAAGCTAACCACTCAAGGTCAATGGCATATATCTGCGTCTTAATGAAGCCGTTACTACTGCCTTCGTGAATTGACTACCCCGTTGGTCTCGTAGTCGCATGCGCGACTGCTGAGCGTGGGGTTCTGGGTTCGATTCCCGGATCGGGCAAAATGTTATTGGGTTTTTCCTTTAGGAATTTCTTAGTAACAGCCCGGAGTTTAAAAGTTGGCGCTGTGGGGTCTCCCTTGTTTTACCGAAAAGAAATTGCCAAATTATCACTTCCCAAACAAATTTTCGCATAATTTCATTTGCCAAATTATTACTTACCAAAAAATCTCTTTACAAAATTAAATAATTGTTACGAAAACCTATGTTTGGCAAGTGAACGATTGAACAATAACTTGTTCACCAACTAGTACTTTTACCATTTTTTATCTAGTCAAATATTTCAGTTGGTATAACATATTTTACGCAAAATTGTCGTTTCTGGCACCGCTCACTTCGCTCGCTCGGCTCGTGCGTAGGTGGTCACAGTTTTAACCTAACCTAACCTAACCATTTTTTTTTAAATTAATAACCTACTGTAGCTAGTTCCATAAATAACCTAATGTCTAGTAACCATAAATTTGACTTGTTTCAGACAAATTCAAGCACATAAGCTTACAAAGAAATACGCAAATGACATCAAATTTAACAAACAAGTAAAATGTTTATTGGCTTTAAGTTATTTTTCAGAAAATGAAATCATTCTATATAATCATTTGACTAAACGTCATTTGACTAAACGTTTATTGTCTAAATATTGTTTGCTGTAATAAATCATTTGATTAAAGACCAAAAGCCTTAATGACATTATCCTTGGTAACAATCTGCCAAGTAAACATTTGACCAAATGAAAATGTGCGTACTAAAATTATTCTAAATATTACATTGGTATAAAAAAGGTTGCTAAAATTTGTTTGGGTAATGAAAATTTGGCAAAATCTTTTCGGCAAAACGGCAGGATCCCGGCGCTGTGATACCCCCTTGCCTTGGAAAGCACGTTAAGCTGTTGCCCTGTTCTCTCTCCGGTAGTATCGAATTGCCGTCCCATTGGACTATGAGAGTGAGGGAAGAGAGATTTTAACTGTGTCTGCGCACACACTTGTGCACTATAATATCTCCCGCGTCGAAGGCTGGCCTCCGCTGAGATTGGGTCTGTAGGACCATTTTTATTCTTCGTAAAATATAATGTGAGTTAATTGTAGTTGAACACAAGTTTGTAAGATACTGTCTAAGTATATGTAAACACATAGCCCCTTCTCATGCGAAGGAGGGGATGCCAGACTTCTAAGTAAAACCCCACGAGCAAGGCTCGGATATCGGTTAAATTTTCAAACCGTTATTATGTACTTGACGCAAAAACCTTTACATTCGGTGTCGCTCGTAGAAACCGGTTTTGGAGGAGTCTATACATAAAGGTTTTTTCGAATTAAACAGTTTAGAGCAATATTAACCGGTTTTTTGTTTAACTTTAATCAGCGTGGCATCCTCACAAGTAGTCACAAGTTGCAATGCGTTTACCGACGCGCCGCTGTCGTATAAACCGGTTAATTTAGGTTAAAATAAAGTTCTTAAAACGTTCACGTTCTTAAGAAAAGTTCGGAGTAAAACCCAAATAAACCGGTATTCACCGGTATTTTTTAAACCGGTTCCCAGCCTTGCCCACGAGTGCTCCTTGATTTCTGGTGGAATGATAACAATATGTACTTACTTTTCATTCTTCATGTAGTGAATAAGTAATAATATGGTCATTAAATATTTCAGAATACAGTTAAGGTACTTGATGACAATCCCAACATACACTTCTGTCTCCTGCATTCGCATAACACAAACATAACATCTTCGTTTTTGCCTAACACTGAATGCGATCGCTTTGTTTGCATACTTAGCTCCACATTAGTTATTCTCCTCGCATCATAATAAAACGTAACACATAAGAAACATGTGTCGGATACGGTTGAACAATGAAAGTGGCCTTTTTATAGGACGTAGTAAAAAAACTATTCGGTTTACATAATTGTGTAGGTTTTACTAACGTTTAAAGACTATTGTTTGTCGTTGAAAGGTTGATTGAGGTTGGTTTTTAGTCTTGTTGTACTATTGTGATGATAAAGCCTTATAAATTATGTGTGATTTGAAATTAGATAAGAGTTTGTTTGTGATTAGTAACTATAGTATTTCTTACAAAGTTAATAACAAGTCTTTATTGGCCACTATGCAACGCTCGAATAGACTCTCGGACAGCCATCATCATCTGCCCAGCCTTTTCCCTCGTCTTTTCGACTCAGTCAGCCAGATGGACAAAATTAAATATTGTCACTCACTGCGGGTCTAAAACGGCCACATTAAGCAATTCATTTTCTGAATTCCCAGCAATTCCTCTCTGGTGACACATTTTTTAGCTGAATTATATTCTATTCAATTCCTAACAGAATCATATTTGGTGTAAATGAAAAATGAAGACCGTAATTTTACCGGATAACAGTTTTTATTAATCAATTAAGATTTTTATTTTTTACAGTTTAAATGCTATTTCATTATAATACAAAACTGTCGAACAGATGAATTGCGTAATATGAATTGAACGCAGATAATATTATGAATTGTCAGTTTGTGACAGTTTATATGATTCATAATATTATCATATTATGATTCTGGGAAAACGGCCGTTTTAGACCCTCTGGACGCCTGAGAGGACACAATCGGCGTATAGTTTGGCAAATCGGAAGACAAGAACAAGAAAAAATGGGCGGTTATTGCCCAGAAGTGGGCCAAAATTATTATTTAAAAAAATCTTTAGTAGTTTGTCTATCACGTACTTATAAAAAAAACATGTACGCTATGACTTAGCATAAAGGTCATTTTCTCCTAGGGCTTAGCTAAAATTATATTATGTTGTTACAATAACATTGTAGGTACCTAATATTTTTTTTCCAAAACAGCATTACTTTTTAGAACCACAGACACATTAACTCTAATACTCTACAGACAAGCTACCCCACTAATGACCCACAGGTCCCACCCACAAACTCATAGGTATGAGTACCTACTCAGCTAACCACTTTACTACTACTTATCAATTAGCGGTTGCTAACGTATTACAGCAACCGGGCTTAGATTATAGCCCACAACCTGGGTTACGTATTGAACGTACAATGTGAATTGGGTTGCTCAATCGCTACCTGTAAGTGAACAAGATTTTTGTTCGAACGTAACGTATCTGTATTATAAAAGGTAGTGTGGATTGTTGATGTGATTGGTGTGGAGATGACAGACATAATGTCTGTATAATTATACCAGCAGTAAACAAGCTGTAAGAAAGTCATTGTGGAACATACGTGTTATTTTTTGTTTTCATACATTGGTTTTTTTTTTTGTTAAATAAGCCTGAAAGTTCTCGCAGACTCTGCTTAATTTGCGAATAGTTTCCACTATGTCAGGCGAATGATACCACCACAGTCCGAGATTTCTTTCAGTGATAAAATCTTCATTGATTATATTATATCCCTGAGGAAGACAAAATAATAAATATTAATACCTCGGGGTATTAATATTTATTATTTTGTCGCCGTATCTCTAAGTTGACGTCATGGTGGGCTTTGCGCGCTCCGAACTCTAGGTCTGTGTTGGTAGAGTTTACTTTGCCGGGCAGGTCTGGGATGAGGAGCCAGACCAAGAGAGATACAAAAACCCGCAGGGTAGCATGTGGCGAGCTGTTGGGCAGTAGCGACCCCACGGACCCTATCTCCCGGGAGAAGTCTTGTTCCTTATGTCTGGCTTGCCTTTATTGGCCAGCTGGAGTGAACACTGACAAGGAACAGAGCTTCCACCTCATTCTTGCCTTAATGGGCCGGCTTGAGTGGAGATTCTCAAAAGCAAACGTGCTCGGAGGAAGGAAGTATTCCAGTAAGTGCTTGTAGGGATATTGACCATCTCTTCCGGGCTCTGGGATTGTTCTGAAAGCCGTGGAATACCTCTCCACTCCTCAAGCACCTCAGGACATGTTGCCCCCTTGTCGCTACGTCACTATGCGCTAGCGAAAATTTTCGGGGCCCATTATTGAGTGTGCAAGTCACCCCCTGCCATTTTATCCGTGTACATAATAACATTGATCAGGCAGGGGCCATAGTTCCAGGTTCCAGGTAACCAGTCAACTTAAGCCACCCAAACACATAGCCCAATAGCTTTGTTTCCATATCTTGCAATAGTCCTACACCAACCGGGGATTTTCCTTGGGTGCACTTGCATAGTGCGAACAGGGATAATCGTCGGTTGGTGTCACATTCCATATATAACTGTCTAAGGGGCCTCTGCGAGTTGGCTTCGGTCCTTCGTACGTCTTCCAAAGGACCGGGATCCATGGTCCCGAGATAAAAAATAATAGTAAGTAATAACAATGACACAAATCTCCGATGCTAAGAGGTAGAGCCTAGCTGCAATACTACGCTAGCCTGCCCAATCTATGGCTATACTGTACCCAAAAATGCATACAATTTTGAGAGTAACTAAATATTGCACGACTCATGAGCGAAGCATTAGAGAGTTCTCTGCGATCGAAAAAACTATTTTACCTCCTGTCTGCAGCTGTTTTTATTGTTACACTCCTGCTAGTACACAAAACCTACTTAATTTATATACCATTGTATAGATAATTTACTGGAGATTAATACTGTACTTCTCAAAAATGGATTTAATGCGAAACGTAAACGCGAAAAAAACTCAAAATAGTTTTTTTTTTAAATTCTCGTCGATCCACGTATGAAACGTGAAAACACAGTAGCTTGCGAGAAAATCAATTAATTGAGTCATATTTTTTTAATAGATTCGTTTCTGCCATAGGAGAAACGAATCAAAGAGATACGATAAAAGAGCCTTTTATCTATTGAAAAAGGCTTTTCAATAGATAAAAGGCTCTTTTATTCAAAGTAGTTAAAAAAAAAACGAATTAAAATAATATTTCTAATTTCGACCCTTTTCCGTTGCCTAGCAACCAACAAAGCAAACCTAAATAGTCTTTGACAGTACTTAAAGATTGCGAGGTGAGAAATTTTAACCTTAATGATGGGTAGAAAAGCAGTCAAAACATACTTCATGAAAAGTCGTTTAATAATATTCGTATAAATTATTTATTTTTCTGTTTTTGTATGAGCGTTATAAGGCGTGCACTTTTGGATTTTCCAAATATAATTTTCTACAAACTTTTGTACTTATCTTTGTACTTATTGCTGTTTCTACAACTTCTCAGTAAAGCCCGGGATAAACAGTTATGTCTCGGTCTATTCATGATCTATGTTCACATAGTGTGAACTACATTACTCAATAACTATGTGGCCAGATAGTTTGGCCGAAAGGCAGTAAGAAAGGGATACTTGTTAGCTCTTAGAAGTCTTAGATGAATGGACGACGATATTGTTAGAAAGTTACCTAGTTGTTTTAAGAGAAGAGTCGGTTTTCTGAATTCGATGTTAATAACTATTCGCTGTACTGACTGTAAATAAGTAAATAGAAAAGCGTTTGATAAATTCTCTTACTAAGAAGACCTTGAGGGCTTTTCAGCAATAATTTGATGTGGATTTGTTGAGTTATAGGCTCAGAACTAATGCTGCTAGACTTTTACAAGTTATTCCTTATTGATACTTTTACGGAGCAGTGGTGGCCCAGTGGCAAAAGCCTCGACTTAAGAGGTCGTGGATTCGATCCCAATCAGACACTTTACTTCGTGTAAAAAATATGTTCATCACCACTACTCTCAAATCGTTGAAGGAAAACATCGTTAGGAAACCGGCATGTCCTAGAACCAAAAATTCAAAGGCATGTGACATCCGCCAACCCGCACTGGGCACGCGTGGTGGATTACGGCCCACTCCCTCTCACAGAGGGGCCTATGTTCCAGCAGTGGGAATTAAAAGCTGATTATGCTATGCGATGATACTTTAACTTCTTAGGTGTCTACTTAGCAAGCAGGTTTATAATATTTGTAAATATTATGGGAGAACTGGTTTAACGAATGACCGAACTCTAGACAAGTTCAATGTTGACACCGATAACCATACAAGTAAAGCATTTGAGACTTCGCGAATCTAGATTTAGTCACGCACATTCCCAGAAAACTGTAAAACAATAACTCAATTATTTATCACTTATTTTATGAACACTTCAATTAATCGTGTGCTTCCGACTTTTCAGATCGATACACACACTGTTTTCCGATATTTACGTGATGATCATCAATTACTCTATCTAACCAATGAGCTGTAACTAGCTGTACGAGTTATTCCTAGAATTGAAATGTGAGAAATGAACTTCGGAATAATAAAAAACATTTGAACGACTGAAATAAAAAATTCAAATAACACACAGCAATAACACAAAAATTCAATAACATAACAGGCTGGTGAAGCTAATTTTCGGGGATTGGCTTTTAAAAGAGCCGGAGAGGATCGATCTTGAGAAAGACCGACTCGTACCATTGTTTTGTTCCAACAAAAAATACACTATCGTGCCATCGCTTCGATGAAGAAGACAAAATAAAACATTTTTAAACGAATTTATAATTTTCCCAGTTTTTGCTTATGGCGACCTATAATAAGATAGATCTTTTGCCATTAGCTATTATAAATTTTTAACTCACCGGCTCCTTGACAATTATGAACAGTGTCTGTAAATGGTTTAATTGAAATAAATGCTTTGAGTTTGATACATTTTGTGTTATTTTTAGGGTAATGAATTAATGATTCACGGATTAAAACTATAAGCTCTAATATTAAATGGAAGTCTAATTGTTAAGAAATAGCTTACACTGATGATGCTTAGGTTGTAATTGAATTAATTAGACACTTTATTTACTAGTTATGTATTCCTTGATTTCCGCTTAATGAAATATTGCGCTATTATTACTGTAGTTATTTAGCTAACATATATCCTAATTCTAAACTAATTGTAATATTATAAAAAGAAAATATTTTATTTTTTGTATATTTGTAATGAATAAACTCAAAAACTTCTGGACCGATAAAAAAAATCTTTCACCAGTAGAATGTTATATTATCACTTAGTAACATAGGCTATAATATATAAAGATATCACACGGACGAAGCCACTGGCAGAAGCTAGTATATTATAAATGCGAAAGTGAATTTGTTCGTTTGTTTGTGACGCTTTCCCGCCAAAACAGCTGAACAGATTAAGATGATATTTGGCTCATCGGTGGCCTATGATCTGGGTTAGAACACAAGATACTTTTATCCCAATATTCTTATGGGATCGGGACTTATGCGGGTGAAACCGCGGGGCGTAGCGTTTCTGATAATGATCAAAAAAATTTGAATTTGAATTGATTATTAATAAACAGTAAATAAAGTTACATAACATATTACATTACGTCATTACATAACAGAAAATTTAATAATCAACATCCGTCCATTGCTCTGTTACTAGAGCACAGCGACCTTGATATTTCAAACGAATTTTAGATCTCTTAGAAACCAAAGAATCTTTAACAGTCACACATAGTAGTTTCGTTACAAAACAACTTTATTTTCCAATAACTTCTGCTCGCGACTTCGTTCGCGTGGAAGACGTAAGAGACCACAATATACTAAAATAACAGCCACACCTTTATAAAACTTCCCTGTATACTACGTTTGTAGTTTTGGTCTCGGCAGCCAAAATATACAGAAAGTCAGGACTGGTGTCGCGGAAGCAAGCGATGAACAGTTGTCCGTGTGAGAAGCAGCTCGTCCTGAGGGCGACACCCGCAGGCTTCAGTAGCAATTTCCTATAGCTTGCGAAGTTTTTAGATTTTGATGAATTAAAGAACGCCTGCATCCCTGCATATACTACCTAATGGCAGAACACTGATACTAGCTGCACATTGACTACTGCATCCTTACAGATTATTCCTGACGAACCCGGCTATCACTAGATAAAATAATTAACAGTAGATTGGAAACACGGGTTTTCTCATTAACAGTCACCTAACCATAGATATTTATTTTTATTATAAACCTGGATGTCAGAAGAAGGTTTTACGAACTGTCATATGAAGTATTACAAAATGTAGTAAAAGGTCTTACAAAACTTATCAATAGTTTGGAGTAGAACTTACAACCACAGGTTTGCGAAACAGTCGTTGAACCGCTAAGCTATTTGTTTTGTTCGAAGTTGACTAAATTAGATTCTTACCATTAAGCTCCTCTTTTTACAATTTTCTAACTATAGAAGAATACGAACATAATGCAATATTGGTCATCCCCTATTGCAAATAGCGAGATAATTTAAAGCCTACGACTGACCAAATTTGTAGCAAATATATATGCAAAATTTGAACAATATCTATCTGGTAGTATTTGCGTGATACTGGATCATACATTCAAACAAAAAGAAAAACATTTAAAAAGATCTAAAAAAACTATATTTTCAGTATTAGAGCCGTTCCAAAAATATTCAATATACAGTTTTGACTCCGCTACTATTTTATTAGGATTCCGTACCTCAAAAGGAAAAAACGGAACCCTTATAGGATCACTCGTGTCTGTCTGTCCGTCTGTCACAGCCAATTTGCTCCGAATCTAATGGACCGATTAAGTTGAAATTTTGTATACATATGTATTTCTGTGACCCAAACACGAACATATAACGTAAATAAATGAATTTTAAATATAGGGGTCACTTTTGGGGGCCAAACAAGAAAATTAAAAAAGAAAAGTTTTGCTAACAGTACCGTGTGACATATCAAATGAAAGGACTTGCTGCGAGGATTTTAAACATATTTTGTATATAATTTTAGAATAAATACTTTTAAAGATATTTAAGAAATTCGATGAAAATTGACCATTCCCCCCTTATTTCCGAAACTACTGGACCTTGTGTATGTATGGCTCCTTACATTATTGGCATAGATTACAAGAAAACCTATAAGAAGTCTATAGTACATATAACATGGTAAATCTCTCAATATAGTGCGTACAAACTTACATTTGCAGTTGGAATGTATCGGAGAATATGTGTTTGAACTACAATGTTAACTTAGTATTTGGGATAAATTCATCACAACTACGGAACTCTTCATTATGCGTAGTCCGACACGCACTTGGCCGGTTTTTTACATGTAGTATAGATATAGATTTCAGGAAAACGAGAACAATTCTGACACGTTGGTGTAGTGATCGCAAGTGTTACTATTAAGTGTCAACTGAGGATGAGGTCCTGGGTACGATTCCCAGATGGGGTAAAATGTTATTGGTTTTTCCAATCAGGCATTCATCCGTAGCAGCCATAGGCTCGCCCCCTATTACATATGACTTAAACATAACTGGCGCAATGTGGGTGTACTATAGGTACACCTCTACCTAACCCTTCAGGATTACAGGCGTGATGTTAATGTTAAGAACGACCCAATTCCGCTTTTGGCGCAAACGCAGAACAAAAGACATCAACGCGCGCACCACAACGCGTATCAAGCATTTGCTGTTATTACACACAAATTGCATGCAAATTATTTAAATTAATGACTAGTAATACTGATACAATGTTCTCAACTGATGCAAGAATCAAGATGGATGCAAGATTCAAGGCGCATTGCATCGCTCAGTTCAAGATCAGCGACCATTCATCATCTCGGTTGCAATTTATCTTAAACTTACCTGTAATAGGAAGTGTCATGTTATAGAGCTATTAATTTAAATTATGATTTGTTAGTTCTAGATTATTAGCTG
Source organism: Omphaloscelis lunosa (assembly GCA_916610215.1). Classification (NCBI taxonomy): domain Eukaryota; kingdom Metazoa; phylum Arthropoda; class Insecta; order Lepidoptera; family Noctuidae; genus Omphaloscelis; species Omphaloscelis lunosa. The sequence continues at coordinate 13,648,244 of OU744258.1, forward strand.
TGCTTTAAATGTAATATGTCTAGGTTGATTTTTTTTTTTTTTTTTTTTAATATTCTAACCGATTATTAATAATAGACGTCATGACCGTTTCGCAATAATTGATAAGCAAAATATAAAGCCTTTTTTGTTAGCTAAATAATAAGTTAGCTTTAAAAAAAAGGTGATAAATTTAACAAAGAATTAAGTTCTAACGAAATTAACTCGTTGTTAGAAACTAGCTTTATCCTGTGAAATTTCACGTTTTTTTAATATTTTTAATTCATATTCTTTATTCATATTTTCTCTTTAGGTCAAGAGGTATCCGAATATTGAAAAAATATTTGGCTTAGATCTTAGGAGGAGGCGTGAAAATAGATTTGCTGTTACAATGTATAAGATAATGTGTTAGAAAAATGTAACAACGATATTTTTCCTCTTTATCGCTTATCATCATTACATACTATATTGTTATAAAAACTTCCGTCATTAAAATCCTTTTTAAAAATTAAGAGCAAAAAGTTTACCGACAAAACATAAAAACATTTAATTTTAAAATAAATGTGCTCGCATGTTGGTAATTACTACAATAAGAATAAAAAAAAGAAAGTCGTTTCATAAACGTTTACATTATGCCATACGTTTGCCTCCATTTTGGGACACACGGAAACAGACACGACTTACCGTCACGAGCTAATTTAGGACCCCATTATGTAGAGAAGTACTCTACGCAATAATATAATATAAAATAACATCACGCCCGTAGATCCCCAAAGGGTTACACAGAAGTGGATCTATAGGACACACACATTTTGGCAGGTATGTTTAAGGCCGATGTAATAAAGGGCAACCCTATTGCCAACAAAAACCATCCAACCACCAATAAATATGTAAACAATTTAGTATCACTTAGATAACATAAGCAGAGTTAGAATATTAGTGCTACAGTAGGTATAAACAAATATATCGCGTTTTCTCGATGCAAAATATTATTAAATAGACCGCTGGCCGATGAGTTGGTGTCTGTTGAAGTAGTTGAAAACTTCGGAAAAACATAACATAACATGACGCCTGTATTCCCCGAAGGGCTGGGAAGAGGTGTGTACCTATAGCACACCCACATTTCGCCAGTTATATTTGAGTCCCATGTTATAGGGGGCAAGCCAGACTCAAATCCAGACTCCGGGCGTCTACTGAAAAATTCCTAATAGAAAACCCAATAACACCCGATCTGGGAATCGACCTCATCCCAAGTGCTTGCGATTACTCGACCAATATAAAATATAAACGCCTTAATCGAAAGCTTATAATAATAATATAATAATGATAAAACCCTTTATTCCGACATATTAACATTTTCAATTAAATAAAATAAAAAATGAAAAACTATCAATGTCTCTTAATTTGGCGTGCCTATTGGCACAGGCCTCCAACGATTTTCACTGTTACCTGTCTTGAGCAACCCTTCTCAAAATTGATCCTGCTGACAATTTTATTTCGTCTTCCCACCTTGTGTGTTATCTTCTTCGTCTTCTTTTGCCATACCTTGGGTACCATTCTGTGACTCTTTTGCTCCACTAATCGAGAGTATATAGAAGGTAGGTAGGTAGAAGCCTTGTTACCTACTGTTTGGTAATAAGGTTTATGTGAAGGTATAGGTTAAGCGCAAAAATAATTATAGCTTAGGGAATATCCATGGCTCTTTGCTAGAAAGATATCATAAAGATATAAAGAGAAGAGAGTTTGGTACGATGTACTAATTTGAAATAATTTCATAAGCTTTAAAAGACCTGAATGCAATTCCCGTATTTTTAGAACGATCACAAACTAATCTCAGTCTGAAACTATCAAAAATACCTCGAATTTATCTACATTGTTGATATTGATTATCGCTAATATGAGATGAGATTGAAAATAGATTTTGAACGTTTTAAAATTACGAGGATTGGCCTTCTACTGTCTATTTCATCACAGTTATTAGTATGATTCTCATCTAAAATAAAATCAATATTTTCTTAGAATTTTTGTTCAGTAGCTTTTGTACGGACATGTACAGAGAGTTGTTCTAATAATTATTGACCTCACATTTATATGCCTTGGAAAAGGGCCATACGTGCTTATTATTTTGCTACTGACTGTAGAGCAGCCGCATGCTGATGGTAAATGCCAACGTTTTGGAGAGTGTCCCTTCACTTCGTCCTTACAACGATCTCAATAACAATGTTCCATGTATTTATTTATAATTTACATTGACACAGATATACATTTTATCAGTAGTGAAATAAACCATTCAGTTCATTCGCGACATTGAAGACAATGTATTAATTGGAAGCAGACTACGTTTGTTTACGCAATAATTCATTTTGTTTTGGGTTACCTAAATAATAGTACATATGTTGTATGTGACAACTTCAATCATGATAACAGTATTGTTCAGCGAAGACTTGATGAGATAAAATGATAAAACAAGATATTTTGTTATTTCATTTTTTATATATGTAATATTAAAAGAAAATCTGTCTAATAGGTACCTCCTGCAAGTAAAAACAAAAAAAGATACGTACACATTACTCATTTCTTAACAAAATATCGTGTAATAACCATAAAACCCATCACTACAACATTACCAATTTAAAATCATCGACACAGACTCACAAAAAAACAAAGGATGCATTGTTTTCAATGCGTAAAATTGCGAAAGATGCCATTTTGAAACGAAATCTGTATCAAACGCAGTGTTTGCGAAATCCCGAGACGATTAAGCGGTGGTTTGATCAGACTCTTACGTACGGCAATCAACTAATTGTTCCTTGAATTTTAAACAGACAGGCCTGTTTTACTGGGTTTTTGCTGTAGTCGAAATGTTAGTAAATCGTTGATTTAACTTTCAGATATATTTGGTTTCATATGTTAAATACGTACACGTAGGTACACATGTTAAATTAGAACCACTGTAAGGTCTTGCGATCATTACCTACACCGGTGTATAAGTGGTTACAAGCACGACTTATAAGCCCGGAGTTCAGGGTTCGATCTCTAGGTAAAGTATAATTGTGTTTTTCTATAGGAAGACTTAGTCAAAGCCATCATAGCCATCAGAGTCTGAATACGAGCCTGTACCCTAATTGCGTAATACAACACAATCACAATATGTTTCGATTTGAAACTGATTGCTAATCCATTGCTTCATAGGTCGGAAAAAAAATCTGCTCAACAACGTAAATAACGCAATGAATGTTGTTGAACTGTCAAAATGAAACAAATTATGCATAATTGTTTACGTAAATAAGTTACGCAATTAGGGTACTGGTTAAAGGCAATGGCAAGGAAAGAATTTGCCGTTTTTCTAATTAACTTTATATGAAAAGACACTTTGTTTTCTTTTACAGTAAAAACTGCTGCAGTATACATAAATATGTAATTAATAATAATAATTAATAAAAAATTAAATAATATTTGTCAGTACATAATTTTTATAAAAGGTTACTTTACAGCTTTACAGCAATGATATAATTCTAAACATTACGAAGTTTACAGAAATATAAAGACTGGCAGAGTGATTGCTGTTAAATCATTTCCGTCAAACATTATGTCAATTATTTTAACATTTATCACTCATTCGTTCACGTTATTACCTACTTTCGATATAAGCTTTACCAAACATACATATTTATGTCAATGCGGACTTCAATTATACAATGTTAAGTTAATCGTTCAATTATATTATGTGATTGCGAAACCAGCTTTCATATTAAAGTTATATTATTTCTTAGCTTTTAACATTATTATGCAAAGCATACAAAAAGTTTAAAAATTGATCGTCCTTGCCCCGGATATGATGTTTGTGCATATTTCTGTAATGTACAAACGTAATTATGTTCGTACGAATCTGCTTTTGGTTTTTATTTCAAATTAGTTCTGAAAGTGAAGGTCGAGAAGGATTTGTACTAATATGAGTGGGTCGTTTTGGAATTTTTAACAATTCATGAATATATTAAGCAAAATTGCTATTGAAAATGTGCATAGCGCACAGATAATAGCGACAAGAATTTTAGTAAAGCTCAAAAGCTCCTTATAACATATTAATGTCATTTAAAAACGACATATTTTTTTTTTAAATTACATTAAAATAATTTTAAACGGATGTTAGGAAGTTACGTCATCTTATACACAAGAATTACCGCATCTAATATTAGAATCTATGCAGAAGTCTGATATTAATGATGTATTCAAAAGCTTATAAATTATTATCAATTTATTAAGATATATCTTTTACTAATTACTTTTCGTGAATAAATAAAAGAAGACAAAGACAAATTTGGTTGCTTTTATAAATAACGTGGTAATAAGTGTTATTATAAAAGTGAATCAATGAGGGCAGTGGTGGCCCAGAGGTAACGGCCCCGACTTACAAGTTGTAGGTCTTGGGTTCGAATCCAGGCAGGCGCTTTACTTTGTGTATTTAATTTCATCACTATTGCTTTAAAAAAAAGTGAAGGAAAACATCGTGAGGAAACCGGCATGTTCTAGAACCAAAACATTCGAAGAAATGTGACAGATACCAACCCGCGGTGTTCGGGCCCGCGTGGTAGATTACAGCCCACTCCCTCTCACCGAGAGGGAGGCTTGAGTCTCAGCAGTGGGAAAATTATAAGCTGATTATGATAAAAGTGAATCTTGGCTTGATGTGAGAATATTGACAGTATTGCCATTTTTAATTCTCGTGCCGCTGCTTTCAAAATACATGTTTGAACTCTTTACAATGTACAACCACCATGTACCGTGTGTGTGTTTGTTTGTGTGTTGTGTTTTACAATTTATTTCTGGCACATAAACATTTGATTTAATTTTTAAATAATTTTTACTTTGTTCGTACTTGATCTGGCGTTTTTGGTGTCCTACACATTCCCTGCTTACGAGTAAGTAGAAATGTATCGGAGGGCAGATCCACAGACCTTATAGCTGTAATATTCTGTTTTTTTTTACTGTAGTTAATATCATTATTATTGTTGTTGCTAGTCATGTTGTGCAAGAATGCTTTGGGTTATAATCAGGTCGAAACCAATAATGTGAACCTAGTGCATGTGATTGTTACCTGTTGTCGTTGCCTTGTGAATAAAATAAATATCAGGGAATCAAATGGGTTTCTATATTTTCGTATGTTTAATGACAATAGCTCAAAACTGAGAGGAGTGAAAAGGAGAAAGGGAGGCCTTTGCCCAGCTATGGGACGACACAGGCTAAAAATAAATGAAATAAATAAATAATGATTCTTGTAAAATTTGCTGGAACCTTTATTTATTATAAATCTGTATCACAATGGTCCACAGCAACGGTACTCCATGAATGAGATACACACAGTTTAACACAAAACACCAAGTGGTTCCTTTAAACTATTCCTTTTAGCTAGATCAGTCTGCCTAGCCTTTTCCCAACTATGTCGGGGTTGGCTCCCGGTCTAATTGGATGCAGCTGAATACCAGTATTTTACATGGAGCGACTGCCTATCTGATCTCCACAACCCAGTAACTAGGTAATGCGATGCCCCTTGATAAGACTGGTTGTCAGACTTTCGGGCTTATGACGACCCGGAACGACTGTCAAAAATCCACGAACGACAGCCGGGACCAACGGCTTAACATGATTTCCGAGGCACGGAGGTGTCCCGTTATGTTAAAATGGTCACCCATCCACGGATCAACCCCGGCAAGCGTAGCCTACCCTGATGAATCGACCACTGCGACTGTTAGTATTTAGCCACGAGCTCCTTTTAGCCAAATATTGGATCCAATAAAACAATGTGTTCAAGATTGTTTACAGCCGGACCCTGTCAAATTGGAATGCAAAAACAAAAACTGCTGCAGTTCATTAAACAAAACAATTGGGTAGCACATATTAAAAGTCACTCAACTAATTCAAAGATACATAACAAAAGTAAAGACTTACATAAAATATGCAAATTCGATCAACATTTTGCGCATCTGTCGATATAATCGAACAACTACGAGTGCTTAGAAGATGTTACGTGATAATTATGGCAAAATATGTTAATGTTGTCGCTATCGAGTTCTTTTTCTATAAATCTCCCATCAAATTTCTATCTATTGTTTTAATTGAGACGCCGATAGACTGACAATGCGGCGCACTGCGCACACGTAACTGCAGCAAGAGCACTCGCACACGCCGACCGCTAAGTGAAAACGAGTATAAATACGATGCAAATTACAAATGCTGGCATTACCCACCACCCTCTCGTGGAGTAAGGTGTTCCACAGTAATCCATCGCCGAAATGTACTACCATGTGCGTAACTGTGTATTAAAATTTGTGATATCTAAGTGCTATTGCTGAAATCGTCCACCTAGTGCGCCAATTGTTAACTAAATCGTGATCGTGCTAATTGGAATGTGCTGAAAATGTTAATTAGCCTATTACACCAAATTAGTACTAAAACAAGGAAAATTTACCTCATTGATTGAACGCACTGATGAACGAATTCAGTGAAGCATGTATAAGAGCAATTCTTCCCGGTAACACGTCGTTTGGCTTCATAGGAAGTCTTTCGCGTTACATAAATCAGATTGGCTCTGTTCCTCGAGTTAGTGCCCGCAGCGAAACTAGTTAATAACAGATAGTCAGCTTGACATTTTACCGTCGATTCTTCGGTTATTAACTGGCAAGCAGACATCCGCTATTGCTGCAAAATTATAGCCGAGCTTATAGATTGTTGTCGTGGAAGCTTTGATAATTTGCAAGCTCCAATAACTTCATTTATCTGTCCTTCCAACTCTACTTTCTATAGTAATGTTCAAACAACTTGTCACTAAGTTTTTCTTTTTGTTCCTTGCACAGTATTTCCTGGGATTCCTGGCCGTGGTGGCCGCCTACCCTGGACTCGTCCACGAGGAGGCTCCACAACTCGAAGCCAAATACGAACACGCCCTCATCGGCGAAACGGGACACCATCATCAAGTAGAGCATGAACATGCAAAGTCACACCAGTCGATCAAATTCGAGCACTTTCACCCAGTACCAGTGTACGTGAAGAAAGAGCACAGCCATCTGCTCAAGCACCCACTCGAGAAGGGCAAGTCTGAGCAGAACCTGAAGCTGATCCACCCCGAAACTGAGCACAACCATGGCGGCGGTCTCGTGCTAGAAGACGACAGACATAACACCGACCACGCCGCCGCTCTCGAGCACGGAGGCTACGAACACGGCGGCTTCGAGCAAGGAGGCTACGAGCAAGGCGGCTACGAAGGTGGTCACGAAGGCTTCGAAGGTGGCCATGGTGGATTCGAAGGTTACGGCGGCGGTGAGGGCCTTAAAGCTTACGCAGAGCTCGCCCAACCCGAAGCCGAGGGACATTACTACGCGGAGGCTGCGCACTCCCTCGCTGGCGACTCCGGCGAGGGCTACAAATACGAGAGCTATTAACTGCATTTAACATAAACTTTACCACGGGCATACTAGCGTGGAGTCCACTCCATCGTCTAAAGTAACTATAGGTCTATTTCTTGCCTATTGATATTAGTACACATAAGGTTAGATCGTAGCACGTCGACTAATATGTATTCAGCTTACCTTATGCAGTTGAAATGTTTCTTGTAGATTCAAAATGTACCTGATCTAGGATTAATTCTAAAATCGTATTTAGGAAATTTGTATGTAGGTCTTGAATTCTTATCGTTATGGATTCTCGGCACTACGCGGCAAATTAAATTATGAAATATTAGAAACAGTTCCGTTAGGTGTTAGAAAGTACCGCGTGGTGCTATTTAGAGATGATCGACTGCTTGTTCGTGTGATTGTTTTCATTATAATTGTTCTCTCGCTTGATTTTTGTAATAGTAATTATTGTGACTAGGCGATCGTTGATTGAGTCCCAGAGAAAATGTGATATTAATAAAATGTTTGTTTTTACATAAACATTGGTCTTTGTATTTGAAACATCAAGTTCTGCTTATCAACATAACCTTATGTTAAAAACAGTATTCTTCTGCTCCAATAGACCATGCATAGATACAGACAGTAATGTGTTAATTGGTAATTACGTATATTGACGGCTCATGTAATTATTACCGGCTGATTATCGCTCTATAGTTCGCAAAAAGGATCGATCATAGCGATCACATAACTATGATTTAACAGAGTTACAACACGTGTATCATTATTGGAACCTGGTTAACATGCTTGTTTTTTAATACTGGACTAGTAACACTAGTCATAAACTACGATAAATTTGACGGCAAAACTTGGGAGACCGATCTGAAAAAAGACTGTAAGAGCTGCTGTAATTATATTTTGCAGTAAATATCTTAACATAACGCACATGACAACACAGCCTAAATAAATACCAATAGTAGCACAGAATCTAATCACGGTATAGCAATCAAAACATATAGCTTTACTAACGTAAAGCCGAAGAAATTGTGAAAGGCGCTGTCGGCAATGCGCTCTTATTTCATTGAAATTACCATCCCGTAGTTACTTGTGAGTCACGATATCGACTGTATGTTTATTCCTTGTATATAAGGAAATAATACTAAACGATAACTATTACTTACCTACCTAGATACTTGACGTAATACGCGTGAGAACATTGTTACCTATAAAATTGTGACTCGAACAATGTTTGTTCGAGTCACAATTTTATAGGCCTTAAATCTTGAGACATATTTTATGCAGTAAGTTCCTACAATCTTGTCACATGATTTATCGCTAACACAGTTCGACAGATATTGTACCTTACATATAAAACTGTTCTATACTTCCCTATCCTCATTAACAGCAATTTAGCTCTTTCACGGGAATATAGGCAACAATAATCCTCTAGATGAATAGTCCACAATAATTTGGATTTCGTTACAACTGAAAACGCTTTTTTTTTTAAATCCAGGGATTATACCTAAATAAAGCTCTATTGAATTTGCCTAAAATATCATGGGAACACATTCCTATTAAAATAAACATATTTCCCCATCCATCTATTGACCATACCTCGCTTCGCTATGCTCTTACGCCTATCTATGCATAATTAATTTCTAAGTACATACCAATTAAGTTCGCTCCAGTTCCGAGTGTCAACGCCATTATTATGATGACGTAATAAAAGCTAATGGTGTTCACACCACGGCACACTTCTGTCACACTATACTTTGACCAACTGTGGCCTAGTTTACACTCTTTATTATGTACTTATAAAGGAGTGAATTTTATAACTTCCTCTTGTTAATGTGTGTGGTTGTTGCAATACTTATGTTAACGTATCATTGTGATGTTTTGCAATAGGTCAAGTCTGGCTACAGTCTAGTAAAATACTTGCTGAATTGTCTATGGAACTTCCTATTTTCTTAAAATACAATGTAAACATAATAATATTCGTTACCTTTCGTTACCGTAGATTATGTAAAAGTTGGATTCAGGTTATTTTAACAGAATAAAAAAAATGGTAACAAACTAAATAAAGAAAAAACCAATATCTTTAAAAGTGTTGTTTTTGATGTTAGATATCATTCTTGTTGCCATAAAAGCATTCAAATTACCTAAAACCAAACCATAAAACACTTATGTGGGGCGATGTTACAACTCGGCCGACTTATGCAATAGCAACAAATACAAATCTTGTGATTTTAAAACGCGAGATTGCAGCTTCCTGGTCAAGTCGATGATTTCGTATTCATACTGTAGGTGGCACCGCTTTCTACGCGATGATATACAGAATCAGATATTCCGAACGTATTTTGCAATTCTACTACGGAAGATCGCGATCGAAATACGAAAAAAATTATGCCATTTAATTTCCTCGTTGTAAAAGTTGATTTTTTCTCTGGTATAATTTATGCTTTGACGTCCGATTGATTAATATTTATTTTTGAGAATAATTAATGTCAAGTAATTTGAGGAATAGGAAGTGTTTTTGATTTTAATCCAAAAGTTATGGTTTTACATATGAATTAATAATATTGTTAAGTACATAATGTAGATGTTTATTTGTTTTGCAAACAGTTATGAATGCGAATGGGAACGTTTGTCTCAAACTTATAATAATAAGACATCATGGTAGAACCACCGCCATAAACATATCATCGCCTCATCTAAACGTTTCTACAACCAACAATCACAAACGTTGTACACCTAAAGTCTATCTTTTGATAACGCCTATGAGTTAAATATTCCAAGCATTGAACGAATTTAACCTACAATGAAATAAATAATATCTTCATAGGCGTTACAATACATAGTTGATAGCAGTAAAAAAATTATTCCAATTTCTTTAATATAATAAATTATAACAATTTTCATAATAACGTATCTTAAATACAAATAATATCACTCAATCAATGGCATCAATATTGCACTGGAATTAAACAATAATTTTAATTTTAACAATAATTTTAGTTTTAATAGAAACATAATAACAAGTCTTTATCTCAATTCAACCAACATCGATATAATTATAACTACAAAATTAATGTTCCCAAATGTGACGAATTATTGATAGTTGCTCCGGATTTATAGGAATCATAACAGGAATCTTTTGTTTTTCTGTAAATGGACCAAACTTTGGTATTGTGTAGGGCTTATCCACTTTCACATAAACATTCCTTACACCTTCAACGGGACGTCTTTCTCCTACAACTGGTTTTGGCACTCGAAACGGTTGCGTAAATTCTAGAGGCTCAGGGTATGGTGCAGGTATTTTAACGTCATGAGGTTTCGGAATACGTACTAGCATTGGAACCTCAGTGCTTTTCACAAATTCTAAAGGATGACTTTCCTTAGTTTCTGATCCTTGGTTTAAAAAATCTGTTGGCGTATTGCCAACAGTCGAAGTTTCAATTCTTTCTAAAGCGTTCTGCTGTCCAAAGTTTCTAGTCAATTTTTCCAGTTCAGCGGTGTATTCCCTCTGGTCGTAATATTGAGGCAACTCTTTCATCTTTTGTAATTTAGTGCGAATGTTAAACTCATCTTTCAACAGTTCTTCTTTCTGTTGAGTTATCGTGTCGGTGATAGTCTGGTGTTGATAGAGTGGAGCCAAGAGGAGGGAAAGTCTATCTTGGTGTAAAATTGGTGTTTGTACTGTAGGTGCGGGTTTAGCTGGTGTTTCCGGCTTTTCTTGTTGCTCCTCCAGTAGTGTTATTGGATGTAGTGGAGGTAGTGGTGGTAAGCCTTCAATCGAACTGAGAGTTTCTTTAAAGTCTTTTGTACCCTGAGATATAAAATACGTTTTACCTGTAGTTCCTGGTGTAACCACAGGCGCTGGAGCTTTTTCAAGTCCTTGTGGTTTCTTAGATCCTTTTGGTATTTGGACTCGGGATGGTCTTGTTGGCTTAAACACATTTCTTTGGTTCTCCTTGTTTATTTGAAAATACGTATTTTGTTGAGCTATTGTACTCGCTTCAGTATATGCGTTTTGTTGAGTATCTGCATTTGCTACAGCATTGGCAGTTTGTTGAGACACTGCATTTGATTGAGCATATATATTTCGTTGAGCTTCTGTATTTACTACAGAATTTGCAGTTTTTTTACCATCTGTGTTTGTTTGAGAAAATGAATTTCGTTGAGTTACTGTATTAGCTGGAGAAAATGCATTTTGTAAATCTTGTGTGTTTGATACTCTATATGCAGTTTTTTGTGTTATTGCATTTGTACGAGAATACGCATTTTGGTGAGCCTCTGTATTTGCTTGGGAAAATGCACTCCTTTGTCCCTCTGTAGTTTTTTGAGAATATAAATTTCGCTGTGCTTCGACATTTTCTGGAACAAAAGCATTTTGTTGAGTCACTGCATCTGCTTGAAAATATGTATTCTGTTGAACATTTGTATTTGCTTGAGAATTTGCTTTTTGTTGAGCCACTATATTTGGGTGACGGTGTATGTTATGTTTAGACTGTGTATTTACTCGAGAATGTGCATTTCGCTGTGCTTCGGAATTAACTTGAGTGAATGCAGTTTGTTGAACCTCTATTTTTTCATGAGAATATGCATTCTTTTGTGTCTCTGTAGTTTTTTCAGAATGGAAATTTTGGAGTGTCACATTATTAACTTCAGTAGAAGCATTTTGTTGTGTTACTGCATTTTTACGAGAATGCGGTTTTTGTTGAGCCTCTGTATTTGCTTGAGAAAATGGTATCCTTTGTCCTTCTTTAGTTTTTTGAAAATATACATTTCTCTGTGCCTCGGCATTTTCTAAAGTAAAACCATTTTGTTCAGCCGTTGCATGTTCTTGAGAATATGTATTCTGTTGACCACCTGTATTTGCATGAGAATTTGCATTTAGCTGTGCTTTGGTATTAACTTCAGTAAATTCATTTTGTTGAGCCACTAAAGTTCCTTGAGAATAAGCATTTCGGTGAGCCTGTATATTTTCTTGTAAGTATGTATTTTTTTGACCTTCTGTAGTTGCTTGAGCATATTCAGTTTGTTCGGCTTCTACGATTTCTTGATAAAATGTATTTTGTGGAGCCACTGTATTTGGTTGAGAAAATGCATTCCCATATGCCTCGGTATTTACTTGAGTAAATTCATTTCGTTGAGCCTCTAGGTTTGCTACAGTAAATGCAGTTTGCTGAGCCATTTCATTTGCCACATTAAATACAGCTTGTTGAGCCGCTTTATCCGCTTGAGAATATGCATTTCGTTGGGCCTCTTCATTTGCTTGAATGTATTCGTTCGCTTGAATCTCTTCCAACCGGTATGGAGATAGCGGTAAAGCCTGATAGGGGATCATTTGTAGAATCTCTTGTTCATAAGTCGGTAGAAAACGAACGTACTCCGCATTATTGCTTTGGTTAGAGATCTTTGTTCGACTTGCTTTTTTAGGAACATAAGGAGTGGAATATTCTTTCTCTTTATATTGTTGTCGTGCTTTATTATATTTGTAACGCGGAGTTGTTGTTGTCTTTTCTGTAGTACCTTCAGTAGCCTGTGTTTCCTGTCTCAAGTCATCATTGATTTCTTGTATGTTTAAGAGCTTATAGTAATTCTGTACTGCACTGCTATCTTTTTGATCTTCGACTGGATTCAGCCAGGTTTGATATTGTTGTACATTTTGTTCAATGCTTTGTCTGAATTGTTCCTGTAGTTCAGCGAAATCATTTTCATATTCTGTGTATGGCTGTACTACTGCGCCAGATGATTGTAAAGTCTCCACTTGATCTGGTGTTAGAAATAGTACGATTTCTTTCATTCCTATCAGTTCTGGTCGTGGGGATTGCGTGGGTGTTGGCGCTGGTGATGAAAACTGCGGTTCCTCATAGAACGATTGTGCGACGACATCGTGCAGACCTGCCTTCACTGAGATCAGAATCATTGGTGCTATCAAGCACCAAATCTGAAAATAAGTAAAATTGAATTCGTTTACAATGCTTGTTATAAGTTACAAGTAATTGAAATATTTAATTTCTTCACTTACGGGTATCCCCATGGTTGTAAATGTATGGTGACCAGCCTGTGACCTGTTGAGATGCGGTTGGTCGTTTGCTCTGAAATAAAGATGAACAACATATTTATATAAGTATCGTACACATACATCAATTCAACAGACTCGTAACTATGACGATCAGACACTTCCGTAATGATTACGTTTATGAAATCAAACTGTGGTCATATCAATATTAAACATTTTCGCAATCTTATTAGTATTTTGGTGAAAGTTTTGATATTTACTACAGAGATGTAATTCCAACTTTAGCCAATAATTATGATTCCTTTAAATCAGTTATTGGGTACCAGAATTAAGTTTTATTTTGGGATAAAATATAATGAGGATTTTATTAACAGGTCTACAGCTGAACCAGACCAGAGAAGTCTGGAACATAAACACCAGTTCACCGAAGCTAGGATGACCTCCCTCGGGAGTAAGGAGGAAGAGGTACTTAACTTTGATGTCCCGAAAGAAACCCGAAGATGACGAAAAAATATGACCAAAAATCAAATACGAGATAAGGCTAGGCAGAAAGGGGGAGTATCTGTACTGATGAACATAAAAACTTAACATCACGCCTTGTTTCCCTGAAGAGTTGGGCAGAGGTGTACCTGTAGCAGGTACACCTACATTTCGCCAGTTATGTTTAAGTCCCATGTAATAGGGGGCGAGCCTATTGCCATCAACCGGGCACAAATCCTGACTCGAAACGACGACTAAAAACACAAAAACACTGCCTGACCCGGGAATCGAAGCCAGAACCGCATGCTCAGCAGTAACGCTTGCGGCCACGAGGCATAAGGAACGTTTCTGATAAATATCTACATAATCATATACAATAGCATGAAAACCATTTACCATCTAGTTAGAAATCGTAATTGATATACATACCTAATTTAACCTCGTTAGCACATTCCACGCTCCTCTCATTTAACAGTTAGCTTATAAATTTTGTAACACCTCTGTACTCTATATATTTTTTTTTCTTTTACAACATGTTAGCTACATATCCAAACAGTAGCCCACAAACAAGTTCTGCACTAGTTTATATTGTCATTATACCTTTCATTATTTTATTTTTTATTTAAAAATCTATTTTATTCTTAACAGGGGTGCACTCAACTGCAGCTTACCTAATCTAATGGTTCATTATCATTTATATTTCCTCGCTTTTATATAAACTTCGTTCGCGACCCCACGAAAGCCGACCGCCCGTGTCTTACTATCCATTTTTAATTAGGAGAATATCAATAATGTTCGCAATTTATTCAAATGTCATTAATCTGTTAAGTAATATGTTAAAACTGGTTATGACATCCTCTTATCCAATTTCCATCTATTCGGAACTATCTCGTTTCAACTTATAAATACTGCAACAAAAACAAGTTATTCATTCGTTTTTTACAAACTTTTAACAAAATGATGATAATGTACTATAAGTGTTACAATGTTTGTAGGTGCTATATATTATAATCACTATAATTAAATTTGAAGAAGGCAAATGTACAAACGAAACTGTAAATCTGCAGGCTGATGAACAATTGAACTTTTAAAACAATCATATGAATGCTGGGTTGCTATATGAGACGACCAGAACTTAACACATAATATACTATCACGCTTTGTTGCCCCGAAGGGTGGGGCAGAGGTGTACCTATAGCAGGTACACGTACACATTGTGGTCCTGATTTTGCTGATTCGGTCAGCAAAATCTCGTAGACGTAGGCCTCTTGTATTTACAATTTATGAAGGCACGAGGCAGCTACCCTACTCATCTATTTTATTTAACCGCCTACTCAAATATGAATAGCAAAGTGCTGTTGGTCAACTGTATTATTTTCTCAGGCAATACGTTGACTTCTTAAGGTTCCACTAGACGGCTCGCACTCGTTGGTGGCGTAGCCAATAAGCCAATTTATTTCGTATTATATATTATGTATTTTATTTAAAATTTTATTAGCCAATAAGCATGCTATTTAGTACAGTTATTTATTTATTTCGTTTTATTTATTTATTTATCTAGTTTTTATTTATTTATTTATAAATTTTTCTTATTCATTTAGTGAAATAGGCGATGATTTATAACGAAAACGAGCGCGTAAAATTTCATGAACAGACCTTTGGGCGTATAGATATTATGGAAAAACTTCTAGATGTATCTACTCAAAATAAAATTATTTGAACTTTTGAATAAATTATTTATTCCTGTATGGTTTTCATTTTGCCATTTTCATACTACATAGGTTATTTATTTACGCCCAAATATAAGTTAAAATTAGTGTTGAAAATCCGTAAATTTGAAATATGGAAGTTTCGACGCTCATAACTTCCAAACCAATAGTTTTTTTCCTAATTCTGCTTCCATATAAGGCTAGATAATGACAATACAAATTGATAGAATTTTTAGTTTCGAACGTATCCCGTCAAACAGACGAGTAATCACCATACTACGTTTGTATGGAAGAATGAACGACTAGTGTACTCTTAACACGTAACACCCTTTGTACCTTTTTGAGTGTGAAAAGTTTAAATAAATAAAGAACATAACATCACGCCTTGTTTCCTCGAAGGGTTGGGCAAAGGGGTACCCGTAGCAGGAACATTTCACCAGTTTTCCAGTGTAACCGGAACCTTTTTGTGAATTTATTTTGTTTATCAGTAGTCCTACTTAGCACTTATATTGAAAGCATAGTAAAGTACCTACACATTGTGGTCAGCAAAATCTCGTAGGCGTAAGCCTCTTGTATTTCTAATTTATGTAGGCACGAGGAAGCTACTCTAAAATCTATTATTTAAGCGCCTTCTCAAATATGAATAGTAAAGTGCTGTTGGTCAGCTGTATTAATGCTCTGCTTAATTGGAATATAGGCGCTCGGTGAGCTTCCGGTACCGCGTATACCGATTGTGCTAATGTCGCGCCATTGCTTCGCCAACAAATCACTGGCCACTGGAATGCCCATTTCGAGACGCAGTATGCTGTATCTGTACCGCCTCACTTCCGCACATACCAAGCTAATCAGGAACGCTCAATTGGATAGGCCCTCGAGTGTGCTGATGTCGCGCGACTGCTACGCCGAAAGATCAGAAAAGGGCCTTATATTATCAGGCGCTGAGGCGTTGACTTGTTAAAAGCTAAATGTACTTATTTACCTTCTCCATACATATAAATCTCTCTATAAAATCCATTTCTAAAATCATGCATAAAATCGCCCAAGTGCGAGTCGGACTCGCACACGAAGGATTCCTTACCGTATTAAGATCGAGCAAATACGCTGAAATAAAAACGTTTCTTGTATGTAGTGTGAACCCCTTTAATTATTAACTTTATTTAATACTAGCAGTTCGTGCCCGGCGTCGCCCGGACGTATTTCCGACTTTTTCGCTGCATTTTCCAAAAGTAGAGCCATTCTCTAGTGAAGATCTTTCGTACATGCGGTTATTTAATATTTATTATTTGTTGTTAAAGCGGCATCCGAAATACACAATCTGTGAAAATTTAAACTGTCTACCTATTACGGTTCATGAGATGCAGCCCACTGACAGACAGATGGATAGACAGACAACGGAGGCTTAGTAATAGGATTCCGTTCGGATACGGAACCCTAAAAATTTGTAGGTGTGTTTATGTAATTTTTTACTTAAAGGAGCCAATAAACTTTTATCTTAAACATTTATCTTAAGGTGGAACTAGTTGATATTTTTTCCATACAAATTTCAGGGGGTTTTACTCCACTGTTTGACATGGTACATCCAAAGTTAAACATGATATCGTTTTGTTTCAGTATTAATTTTGTCTGTGCGGAAACAGAATAGTAAAATAATGAGCCGTTAAAAAGTTAGGAGCCAACAAAGATTCCTTTTTCTTGCAAATTTTGTCGCAACTTTGGGGGTAAATAAGCAATAAAAAAAGTGTAAAATCTCCAAAACAAAGTCAGCACCGACAAAGCTTAATTATCGAAAAGTTCAATAAACTTTATTTGTAATTGATTTATGCAGTGGTTTTTTCATAAAACTCGATTTTCCAAAGGACTTTTCGTAATATTTTACGCGCTCGTTTTACTAAAATAGTTCGAAACGGTGTTTGTGTGCGTGCGAACTAGACGTTGTGCATGTAGACCAGCGTCTAATTGCTCATCACTGACACTATCTCTGTCGGACACGATGCCAGGTGAGACAGCGTGCTTGTCGGCCATGCCCACTAGTGAGTTCGAGCCCGCGACTAGTTTAACCGTAAGTTCCCATTAGAGATAACATTGCCATACAAAAATACATTATTTGGGAGCATCTGGGTGGGTCTAGGCATGTGATCGGAAGCGATAACCGGACATAAGCACATTCCTTCACCCAAATCTTCTTCAACAAACCGTTGCATAAAGACAGGTTCCAACTGTGTCAGATGACGCATAGTGTTACAGCTAGTCGAGTGTGAAGCGGTTTTCATTGCCACACCCCTTTATAACCGTAACATTGATTCCGATTCATATCCGTGTTACTTCGTATGTCCGTGTTTTATGATCCGATTTTTGGTGCCTACCTATCTTATGTGTCCTTAATTGTAGAGATGACCCCACTAGGTCGCATAAAAAGAGCCACCACCAATGATTATACATTGGTGGTGGCTCTTTTAAGCCCAGCAGTCAACTTTACTAAGAGCGTTATCACACTGACGATTTGCCAACGTTTTTGCAGCGAGGCGATTTGGGGACGTGCTCAACTCGGGTGCAAAGCGAACTAGCCGCTACCACGCGACGTGTTTTCTGCGTCGTCACAATATTTTACACTTATCTCGCTCTCACTTGTACACTCAACCCAACCGCTCTCATTCCACAAAAGTAGCGAACTCGTTGCACACGTGGCGAGTGCGTTAAATAATCACCTCGCTGGAAACACGCTCGCAAATCGCCAGTGTGATAAGGCCCTAACTGTGCACATGATCATACTAACCATGGCATGAGCTTTTCCCTATAGCTCATACTGATAGGAGAAAAGTGAAGGTCAACTCAGGCGAGTCGTTATTTTTTTTTGATGACATGGGCTAAAGTTACCGATTCAGTATGAAGTATCTTAGTCGAAAGCAAAGGTGAATCCCCATAGGTCTACTTTTGGCAAAATATTATGTGATGGGCAGACAACAATCACATATGAACTGGACACACTTGTAACCATGACCTAAGTAATATGACAGAGAATTTATCTGATACTAAAAATAGCTTGAACTTAGGACCTCGAGATTCACTTTCTACATGTAAATAAATGAGATGGTATAACTTCAATCATTAGGTATTCCTATCCTAATGTTTTTTAACACCAAAGTATCAATTTATTTTTAATCAGACATAGTTTATGCCTTCCATAAATCCCTTTTGAGGTCCAACATCTGACCTTACCTTACAATTAGTAGTTCTAGTAAATTATCGATTCATCAATCACAGACTTTCTCAGATCTATTGCTCAACAATGAACGTTCTAACACTATTTAATAATAATATTTCACCCGATGCATCAATAGTTTTGTTCCTCTCCCGCTGATTTCCTTTAGATCACACAGATTTAACCTACCTTTGTTGAGACCTAGTCCACTATAGATGATTTAACTATAGATAATTCACACCAGATGCTAGGTTAGGAACTGGATTAAGAACTGAGCTATTACGTTGAATTTCTAAGCACACCTCCAAAAGCTGAACATTACAACTAAGGAGCCCAAATAGTACCTACTCGTACATACTATTTCCATTTACGATACCGATTAGAGACATCTGATTTCTAATTGCGTAACACATTTTCGTAAATGAAGACTAATTTGTTTCTATTTGGCACAACATTCATTGCGTTATTTACGTTATCGAGCAGATTTATTTTTCGAACTTATGAAGGTATGGATTAGCTATCTCTTTAAAAATGATTCAGATGGTGATTGATCGTGTATTACGCAATTAGGGTGTGACTGACTCGTTGGTCTGGTGGTTGCAAGCGTTACTGCTGAGCATAAGGTCCTGGTTTCGATTTCCTGTTTGGGCAACGTGTTCATGGGTTTTTTCATCAAGTTTATCTCAGTAACAGCCCAGAGTTTGGAATAGGCTCGCCCCCTATTACATGAGCCTTAAACATACTATTAAGCGGAGTAGGTGACTACATTTATTTAATAACATGTTAAGCTTACAGCACAATACCTACGATATACAATTTTGATAGGCCGTAAATAGTAGGTGCAGCTATAAATCACTTTTTCAAAATATTCCATCAAATGTGGGCTGGGATTACATCATAACTCGTTTGATTATTTCCACACCTGGATTACCATAATAAAATAGATTGTAATATATATTATCTCATTTAATTTCACTCTCACTTATGTTTATTGGCTTTTTCACAGAATTACATAATTTCGATTTCTTATAATGAATAATCTAGGTAAGTATCACTATCGAGACTGTTTTTATTTATCGTGTGAGAATTATGATTATATTAGGTGGGTAGGTTCCTACAACTGTGCTTCTCAGAACCTTGGACCTTGGTTGTTCTAAGCTTTAGCCTATATGCAGACTAAGTAAGGAACTTGGAAATTCATTTGCTTGGATTAAAATCACAAATTCTTTATTTCGTACCATAATGTATATATATAGTTGGAGGGAAGTAATTATATTAGTCACAATTATGGACCCTGTCGATTAATGCTACTAACTCTCACTTTGACCTAACCACGTACTTAGCTAATTAGCAATATAAAGTCAAAGTCGGTCTTTGAATTTTGCCCTAAGAATAAATTTAAGTACCTAGTAGAACACTGAACAGTGTGCAGTCCATAGAAATTCTTATCTTCCATAAACATTCAGAGGTCATCAACTAAAATGTCCAGTACCCTAATTGTGTAACACACGATGTTCAGTTGTTTCATTTAGACAATTCAACAACATTCATTGTGTTATTTACGTTGTAGAGCAGATTTTTTTTAAGACATATAAACCAATGGATTAGCAATATCCTTCGAAATTTCAAATTCAGATTGTGATTTATCGTGTGTTACGTAATATAGGGTGCTGGTTCACTAAATAGTGGCGGATTATGGTGGATATAAATAAATGTAAATAAGTTTCGTAATTCTTACAAAACTAAAACTTTCTTATTGAAATTACGTATCATGATTATTTAATCAAGTTAACGGGAATCTAAGATTAAGTAAACCAAACAGCTGGAGGAAATCTGTTACCAATCACAAAAGATAGAAAAACAACTAGTGACCATTGTGTTTTTAAAACCAACACATTGAGTCTGAAATGTGTTGTATGTTTATGGGGTTTCCCACAGTTTTGTTCCATTCAATTATTAAGGGGTCATTTTATATGTTGATTCAGGTTCAAAAGGGGTTACGATGATAGCGTAATGCCACACGAATTCTGTTCTATTTCATAGTAATGAAATATTCAATATGAAGTAGTGAAGCTGTGTAAGTGAAAATTGAATGCACGTGAAGACTTAGTGAAGTGACTACAAGTTATGATGCTGAGATAACTTTTCAACTTTCGGATCTTGGTTTCAGTGATTGAAAAATAAACAAGGAGAAAAAAAACAAAAAACAAAATAATTTGTAAAACGATACGTTTTATCTTCATCTATTTACATGTACAAACTAATGACTATCAAAGTATTTACAATTCTATTGTTTATTTGGTATGATCACGACTGTTGCTGGTAGGCTCACCAGCTGGATGAAGAGTAAAGCCCCGCCTTACCAGCAGCAGCTCTTCTTCTTGTAGTGGGTGACGTGCTTAATGATGTGGATTGGGTAGGGCTTCCACACGGCGACTGGAACCTCAACGTGCTTCTCAATGGGCACATGGATCTTCTTGATTACTTCGTAAGGCCTGTCAATAGGGATATGCACCTTCTTGATGATCTCGAATGGGACCTCTTTCACAACGTCATAGGGAACTGGCCTCTCCACATGCACGTGCTCGGTCTTGTATACTGGGTAGGGGACGTGCTTCACGACATCAACGTTGACGGGGTAGGGCTGAGGCACTGGTACCTGTACCTCTTGACGGACGGGCACTGGGACGGGTTGCGGCACAGCGACCTGGATGTGACGGGTCACCTCAACAGGGATGCGACGAATAACGTTCTGTACGACAGATTGAAGCTCGTATCTTGTAGCAGAAGCATCAGGGCGGCCAACATTCACAGTAGTACCAATTACACGTGGGACTCCAAGTGTACCTGAGCCAATACCGTTACCACCGTTTCCGGGTCCAGGCAGGTTCGAGTCCAGGAGTAAGCTGCCCTCGGAGTATCCGTTGCCTAATGAGCCGGGACCGGATAGGTCAGATGAAAGAGAACCGTAGCCAGGTCCAGAACCAGGTCCGGAGAGGCCAGGTCCGGAGAGACCAGGTCCAGAGCCAGGTCCGCTTATAAAGGATCCTTGGTTGCCGGATCCATGACCGTATCCTCCGTGTCCACCGATGTCTCCATGACCACCGTTGCCGTTTCCGTGACCACCTGAGTAGTGTCCACCGTTGGCGTGGCCGTGATCACCAGAGTAGTGTCCACCGTTGCCGTGTCCGTGATCACCAGAGTAGTGTCCACCGTTGCCGTGTCCGTGATCACCAGAGTAGTGTCCACCGTTGCCGTGTCCGTGATCACCAGAGTAGTGTCCACCGTTGCCGTGTCCGTGACCACCAGAGTAGTGTCCATCGTTGCCTTGTCCGTGACCACCAGAGTAGTATCCATGGCCACCGGCGAGAGAGTCACCGCCGAAAGATGCAGCAGCGGCGATAGAGCCGATACCGGGAAGAGATGCTCCATTTAGCACTGGATGATCATCCACAATATGTTCCTCAATGTGCACAGTTTGGTGTCCTTGTCCACCGGCATGATGTGGGGGTCCATACGACGTCGAGGGTGTCCCGAACGAAGCTGACGGAGAATTTAATGCTGAAGCCAGGAATGAATCTGGGCTATGGTGCTGTCCATTTAAATGTCCGCCATTAGTGCTGTACACTAGCGCTGACAGGAAGAGCAGTTTGACCTGTAACAAATGTTTGTATGTTTAGTATGTGAACGAGTTGGTTGAAGTTGTATTTTTTGTGTTATTGTAGGTATTAATTTCATGAACTTACAACAAATGCCATGGCTTTTAGCTAATCGCTTTGAAGCCAGCCAAAATAAAACGAGCTAGTTGTTGTCCCTTCCGAGTGTCGGTAGCTTGTGCTGTGACATCGGACGGCCCCACATATTTATACAAGTGGCTCTTTCCAACAACGCCTATGAATTCATTAGACACAAACTCGAACGGATATCGCTGTATCCTATACGTCACCGATGGTAAAATATATTATGTTAATTTCTGTACTGATCTCGTTAACAACGTTTTCTATGATTATGCAAGGGATTCAAAGGTCTAGAAAACCATCTGCCGCCGTCCGTTGCTTCACATAAAAATGAATATGAAAATTGAATCCAAGGCAATCATGTATCAGAGTTGCAAACGTTTAAAGTTCTACATAAGTACATAGATTTGTTAACCTAATACTGGATGTATATATTTGTAGTTTTAATGTCCCAATAAGTCGTAAATTAATTAATGATATTGATTTACCATCACACGTTTCCAAATTATTTGGAAATATGTAATAGTAAATCAATGTATCGGTAAATAATCAATATGTCATAAAAATTTCACGCAAGGTGTTTTTTCATAAATAATGAATAGTTTTAACTTGGTTAAATCTTTGCGTTACAGTAATTTATTTACGCTTTTTCCGGATAAATCTGTAAAAACTTGACTGATGACTAAAGTAACTGTATAAACGAACTGAGTTGACAAATAAACAATTCCGAAACCTATGTTGTGTTATATTTATCAAGACTTTACAAAGCTTTGACATCGTTAACTACAGCCTTCACCAACTGCTTGGCATTAGCGTCTCTTTGCTTGTACCAATCTTCACGCACCCGTGACAGCACCGTTCAAGAGGACTACTCCCTAATAAAAAATCCGTAGTTTCGGCCGAAGTTACGGACGACTCCTACACCGTATCACCTTCGGAATTAAGATTAGTTTGGGGCCCCATATAAGAATTAATGACACCACGACTTGACAGTTGTCCCTGCTCCCGATATGTTTTTAATCGTCCGAAAAAGTAAATTAATGGGGTGTAGTGTTCACTCCATAGTTTTGAGCTGCTTTCGGACGGATCCGAACCTTCGTTGACGGACTTAGAGAGTAGGGTCCCAGGTTTTATTTGAGATGAGCAGACGACATTGTTGCCATTGCGAATAACAAATTCTCACCTGTGGTGAAATTAAATCTGACACCCGTATCAGAATCAACTAATCTACTTATTTGTTAAAAACGTATTTAAAACATCTCTCTATCATCGCTTTCATATTCAATTGACATTTCCTTGGTTCAGGTTGGTGCAGGCACATCTACCAAGTGGACCCAGCACCAATGCGTGAAGTTAACGTTACTTAAATTCGATCATTTTTTTTATCGAATTTACTTACAACTATCCTGCATTTTATGCAAAATTCAAATTCAAAAATTCAAATTCATTTATTTGCGAGAATGTAGGTTTACAATGTATGATCTTAAAACTGTAGGCCCCTTTACATTATATCATTACTTATGGTGTGCAAATATTTAATTTTATCCTACATAATGCTAATTAAATAAAAAATACAGCAACAACAAATAAGATGCATGCATTAGGACTTTCATGAAAAAAAAAATTAGTTAGTTGATGTATGTCAGTTCAAGAGATAAATTATAATGTCAGATTAAGACTAAATAAATATTATTGTAAATGGTAATTGATAATGTCAATTTTTTTTACATTAATTAATAAATATAAGGTATATACCAATATTTATTACAGATTCCTTCTCCGCATTCTGACATGTATTCATTGAGATTGTAAAATCATTTTTCTTTTAACCATTGCGTTACCTTTTTTTGAAACATGTACAAAGGTAAATTTAAAGGAGTGTGGTAATTTGTTTTATACCTTAACAGCATTTATGTACGAGTTCCTCTTATACAATTCGAGCCTGCATTGCGGTAAACAGAACTCATGTTGAAATTTATTTTTATTTCTAGGATCTAGTTTTCGTTTAGTTACATCTTTATGTTTAAAATTAGCTCAAATCAGTGGGGATTTGAACGTCTTCAAACTAAATCAATGTTACGTGCGAAACGAGTAACGGTCAACTGCCCTAACTTCGCCTGGCGTCCTAAGTTTGCTTATAATGAAAAAGCTGTAATATTTTCTTGCATAGCAATCGAAACTTAAAGCTCTCTATGAAAACTCAAAGTTTCGATTACTATACAAGTAAAATGAAAAAGATATTACAGCTTTTTCATTATAGGAAAACATAGAACGCCAGACGAAGTTAGGGCAGTTAACGGTACTTATTTCAAGTTCAAAAATCTTTTGAGTTTACGTTAAGTTTACTTAGCGCGTTCGTACTAGGCCCAGAAATATGCTGAGATAGTTGGATCGATATAAAACGTAGTTTTTCAGAATAATAACTGTCCTTCATTCTTAGCTAACCCAATTCACATACCTACAAGTTTAAGATTACGGAAAAGTAGTCCACCTGCTCTATTCATAGAAGTTACTTAACAGTACACACGGCTACACATCAAGCTATACATTTCCAGTTTTTGCTGACCTCGCATTGTGTAGGATTTCCGTACAATGCGAGGTCAGCTTATACTAGAAATGTATAGCTTGATGTGTAGCCGTGTGTACAAGTATGTATGTGCCTAACACTTTTGTATAACTAGAAAGCTACCATTATCTCACCAAAACCTGTCTCAATATGTTGTACCATAAAAATGTAGGTGATGAATGACCTGATATGGTTGTTATTATGTTGCCTCTATTCTAGTACGACCATTAAAGAAAACAAGAGCACTTATTATCACCCGGTGCCCGGATGTATCTAATCATACGCAACTTGTAATAACGTTATGCAGGGTACTATAAACTACTACTAATATTATATGTTAGTACGATTTAAAAAGTGCTACACCGTCTCCTATTCTTAATATCAGTTACTGCTTTCCAGGCACCAAGTATACCTGGAGTATTATAAATAACAGTTAATTCAATTATATACTTACGTGAGGAATACATTGCATTACTATCCAGTACTCAGGCATGCTTACTCAGATTCATTCTATTTTTAACCGACTTCAAAAAGGAGGAGTTTCTCAATTCGACTATATGTATTTTTTTTTGTATGTTTGTTACGCGATTACTCCGCCAATTATGAATTGATTTTAATGATTCTTCTTTTGTTTAGTACTTCTACCATGTAAATTTTATTAATTTTGCTTGGGTAGTTTTTGAGTTAGTTTCAATAACACGTATTTTTCCCACTTAATATGAATTAATATGTGGATGGTATGACAAGTTCCTGTCACTGTTATTTACATAGCAGGTAGTGGTACCTATTCGATTTTTGTGGGGTAGGTAACACAACTAAAAAGTAAAAAATAAAAACTTTTACAAATAAAAACAACCGACTTCCAAAAACAACAATATAAAGTGAAAATTAACTTTAATTTCTGAAGTCGGTGGCAAAAAAAGAAAATTCAAAACCAAAGACACCGACTTCCGAAATTAAAGTTAATGTTCACTTTGTAGTGTTTTTTTGGAAGTCGGTTATTACTTTTTTCTGTTAACTGTTGATATTGACAAACACTTGCCTATATCTAGCAGTGGACGTCTTTCGGCTGAAATGATGATGATACCGGAGGGTAGTGTAATAAATACACTGCTAAAGATTTTCATGATAATAATATGAAGTGAGAAAAGGATAAAAAAACTGACACTCCGGGAGTACCGAAAGAATTGAAAACTTGAAAAAAAAATCGGTGCCGCTATAATCAACGCGTTGATGTCTTTTTAATGGTCAAAAGCTGGTGTCATCACGGTGTCGCGAAATCAATGGTTTAGTCCCATCTCAAAAATGCCCAACGTGCCTAAAGAACTTTCCACTTCAAAAATAATGAAAAAGAAGATAAAGGAATGAATTGTTTTATTTTTTATTTTATGCATAAATTATTTTTCTTTAAGTACGCTGTACTGGTACACCGTCTAAATATTTGTTTGCTGCACCGGTCGACGTCATTACGTCGGCGCCGGCTGTCGCTGAAAACCAGCGCTGGGGCTCTGTCTTGCATAGGGTTGTAGCATAATGCTGAGCGATAGCCGATTTGCGTGGATGTGACGCATGCTTCCCCCAACCTTTTCTCATTTTTGTATTTTAATCTTTTTTTTGCGTCATGTTTACCGCAAATAAACGTTTTTTTCTTTACTTTTCTTTTCTATTTTATTTTGCTCTTATACTCTTACACACTGTGTTTTTATCCACCGTCCTAATCAAGTATGCTGAAAGAGATTTATTTACACATAAGCATCAGCTTTGTACGTATTTTTCTGTTCCTTTCTTCTTGTCTGTTTATTTGTGTGTAGATAAATGGTTAAATAAATAAATAAATAATATAATTCGTTGCTTCGAAGCCATGACAGAACATTTCTCTAATATGTTATGTTAGAGTAATTGGATACTACTGCTGGTCCCCATGCCCTCATTTATTTAGAGTTGTAGACCATAACAGTAGGCAGGCAAAATTCTTAGTTAAAAAAGAAATTGAAAAGGATGGGCGAAATTCTTCTACCGGCACACTTTGGATTGCCCTAGAAATGATAAGCAGGTACTAATATTTCTCCACATCTCATTTGAATACGAATCTTTAGCTTACTACATATTTTGTGCCCTTGCTAATTAAGTTAGGCAAGATTTAACGTAAGTAATATTTTATTATAATGTATGGTCAATAAATCAATCGCCTCAAATGAAATGGCCTAATTTAAAATACATTTTTGTCATGTTTTTTTAAGAGTAAGTATTACGTAATTTGTTCCCTATGATGTCAATAGATATTTGTTATTAAAATAAGTAGGTACAATATAAAGTTTCCAATTTTACCTGTTCGTGGGAATTTGTATGTTAATACAAAACCCGATCGCTTTTCAATTTCAAACCGACTACTTCCGCTTTGTCGGATCAAAAGTATAGGTACAAAAGCTATGATTGAACACTGTTTATTTCTATAAGTAGCCTGAAATTCAGATAATAAATACGTAAGGGAAATCAGGTGTTAAACTAACGACCAGTAACATACAATACTGAAGCAAGCCTGACAAAGTTGAAATAAGCTTTTATAATCTACTTGCAAAATGTTTGTAATATTCAGTACAAGAGAAATATGAACCACATAGACTTATATGTGGTTCATATTTCTTTCCGAGATATATACCGGTATATACCTAAACGGATATAAAATTGCATGTAATCGTTATAAACCCAGGAGGACCTAACTGCTAGGCTCTTGTTTTTGAAAGCAAGATTATCTTTGTTAAACAAATTCGCTGTCAAACCTAATATAATGCTGTTGTCTAAAATGGCAAGACTAATGCCCGTTTTCACCTTCACTAAGTGACACTTAAATGAATCCCTAACTAAAAGTGCACTGTTGGATGTTCAACGCTAGGCTCAGCTCTGAGAATTGAAAATCCAACAATGCACTTTTATTTAGGAATTCATTTAAGTGTCACTATGTGAAGGTGAAAACGGGCATAAATCACATAAATTGACATTTTGACAACACAAAAATTCTATTGACATCATATTTTATCATAACATAACATCACGCCTGTAATCCCCGAAGGGTTAGGCAGAGGTGTACCTATAGTACACCCACATTTCGCCAGTTATGTTTAAGTCCCATGTAATAGGGGGCGAGCCTATTGCCGTCAACCGGGCACAAATCCAAACTCCGGGCTGCTACTGAGAAATTCCAGATGGAATAACCCAATAACACTCTGCCAGACCCGGGAATCGAACCCAGGACCTCATACTCAGCACTAGCGCTTGCGACCATTAGACCAACGAAGCATTCCATATTAGCAGCATCATATTTTAATCAACATACAACCTGACACTGACCTGCAAATTGCAAAAAACTAAACAAAATTTGAATTTCGCGGGCTACTTAGCGCATCCCCCGTAAGTAATAATTTTATTTTTCTACGACTGCCAAGAAAGTGAAAAGACGTGTTATGTTTTGAGGGCGTTTGATTGTCTTTGTATGTGTGTGTTTCTTTTTATTTGTGCAATTGTGTTGTACCCCAAGAATCAAGTTTGTTCATCACCGAAAAATGTCCATTAAACTGTTCTTCAGATACGATCTAAACTCAGCAGCAAATACTTATAACGTGTTATTTAGATTGCACGTTTCTCTCAGTGAATCACTGTATTACGTAAACTAATTGACAATTTATCATTTCTGAGGTCGCACGCGCATCGAAAACAAGTGAAAAGCCCGCCCACTTACATATTTTAACCTCATTCCTATTTCAAATGTTAGTGAAATTTATTTATAGATTTATCTTGGTTTTAAGTTACAGAAATATAATAGTTTTTTCTAAGAGTTTAATCAAGAACGAGGAAAAAAGAAGTAAATCTCTGAATCAATCAGACTCAGTGATTTTTTTTTAGAAATACCCACCAAATTACTGTGTTTTCTTTTTAATCGTTTGCTTACGAAGTTAATGGGTAATCATTCAATATTTATTTTAATCCAACATTTTCTAGCTCCAATTAACATTTTATCAGTTCATCTGCAACGCTTATATTTTAAAGTAAGTATACTTGTTATTTCGATCGATTCTGTGCTTCCCGCGTCCAGCGGATTCCTGCGGCCTTCATAAGGTCATCGGTCGAAGTTGCGGTGCTTGGGGGAGGCCTATGTCCAGCAGTGGACGTCTTTCGGCTGAAATGATGATGATGATGATAATTGTAGTGTGATGTGGATTTTTTACGAGATACAGACTCTGAACCGTATTTTGAACTATAAAACCCTAATTTTAAGATTCAGTGAAATCCAAAAGAATGGTGTCTTACTCATAGGTTATGAGAAGATGGCGGTCAGTATGTTTATACTTAGTGCAATTAGTTCAGGCTAATATTTTGGCTCAAAGCTCATTCTGACAGTATGAAGTTTAGTTAATTTATAGCTGGGTTGGGAATCAACATTTAGTTTATCCAGAGCAGCCGAAACACTTAATCCATGTTGCTTGGTTATTGGCAACACATTACACAGCAGCATTTGTTATTGACATTGAGGAGCCCATGCTTAAGTAATAACAGCCACACGGATCGGTCCATCAGGTTAAGCTCCGCTTGCCGGGATTGTTCTGTGGATGGGTAACCATCTTTACATACCGAGACTCCTCCGTGCCACAGAAAGCAGGTTAAGCCGTTGGTCTCGACTCTCATTCGTGGATGTTTCACAGTCGTTACGGGTCGTCAGAAGCCCGAAAGTCTGACAACCAGTCATACCAAGGGGCATCGTATTACCCAGTTACTTGGTTGTGGAGCTCAGGTTCGCATCCGGTTGTACTGGAATCCGAACCCAACATAGTTTGGAAAAGGCTAGGAAGATTGATGTGTTATTGACATAAAGTTATATAAGGATCATTTGGCGCGTGGCCGAAACCGGAACTAACGCCGGCAACTCTTTCAATGCTGAGATATTCCAGAGAAATGTTGACCCATAGCGCCCCCCGTCAACGTCATCCGAGCGCCAAAAGATCCTTGTAGGAGTGCATTGTTCTAAATATTGTGACGGCATGACATAACATGACAATAGCATGATTTTATGTAAGTTATGTCTATGTATGAATAATAGGTACTAGTCACAGGTAGATGATTCAAGCCGAAGATTGAACTAAGTAGGAACTAAATGATGTGTTTGGTGATGATGTTAATATTCTTCATGTAGGTAATTACTCTGTTCGAATGCATTATTCAGTCGAACGAGGGATAAGGAAACATGCTTTGCTCTATTAAATTATGGATAAGTAGTTCGAGGAAAAATAAAATCAAATATTCTTTGGACACATTTGTTTATTAAAGTTAGAAAGCATACCGTTACTATTTACAGCAAACATTATATTAGAACATACTGTTAGTAGGTATATTCACTTAAATTAATGACTTAGTTATCACCCTAGATTGCAGCCTCACGATGAGCTATGAAGCGATATTACATATTTACAATAGACCGGACTAGGTATGTGACGATTCTACTATGTACATGTATTTCTTTGGTCATCCAGAATTACCAGCTGGACCAACCGTGGCTACCGTGGCTACCATGGCTGCTGTGACCGTGTCCGTGGTGGCTCTCGTGAACTTTGTGGTGAACAGTCTTCACATGCGGTACGGGGTATTTTTTCACATATGGGACGGGCACCTTGATCAGTTTCACAACTGGCACCTCGACGATCTTCTCAATTGGGACAGGGTTGTCAACGTGCACTTTTACAACCCTCTCGTACGGGACTTTCACGATCCTCTCGACGGGGTAGGGGACTGGTTTGTCAACCTTGACTTGCTGGATCTTGACGACGGGTACGGGAACGTTCCTGTAGTTTGGCACTTGGACGGGGTATGGTTGGGGTACGGGGATTTCGACTCTTTGGGGCACCGGGTAGGGAACAGGCTGGGGCACTCTGTGGGTTACCTCTCTCAGGACCTGGTAGGGCTCTTCACGGACGCGGTACTGAGTGGGAGCGCCATTGCCGTTAGCAAGACCGTGGATCTCATCGATAACGGGAGCCTTCTGGCCTGGGGGTGGGGATTCACCGCCGGAGACAGTCAAGCCAGATCCGCCGAATCCAGAGCCACCATTGAAGCCACGACCGCCGAACCCAGAACCACCTCCGATAGAAGGTCCACCGAATCCAGAGCCACCTCCGATGGAAGGTCCACCGAATCCAGAGCCACCTCCGATGGAAGGTCCGCCGAATCCAGAGCCACCTCCGATGGAAAGTCCGCCGAATCCAGAACCACCACCGATGCTGGATCCACCGATTAAAGAGCCACTACCGAATCCGGATCCACCTCCGATGCCATGTCCACCTCCGATGCCATGTCCACCTCCGATGCCATGTCCACCTTCGATGCCATGTCCACCTCCAATGCCATGTCCACCTCCGATGCCATGGCCGCCACCGATGACGTGTCCGCCACTGATTCCATGTCCGCCGCCGAATCCAGATCCACCGAATCCAGAATTGCCAAATCCAGAACCCCCATGTCCGTGACCATGAGATCCAGACAGTGAGGAGTCCAGGATGCCACTGCTGTGAGAGTAGCCACCGTTGTTAAATCCCGATCCGGAGTAGGTAGCCGAGGGTAATGACCCAACAGGGAAGCTGCTGGGCGAAAAGCTGGACGAATGGTGCGAGGAATATCCACTGGACGGTAAACTGATTGAATGGTCATGGTCATCATGATGATGTCCGTGGAGTATTCCGGCGTAAGTGCTGCTCAATAGGATGGCTAAGCATGTCAGTTTCATCTGGAAAGATAAGAATGATTTAGTTTATTTTATTTTATTATTTATCCGTAGCTGTCATTTTGTTTTTTTGGATTTAAATACTTACAAAGGTAGCCATGATGATTAGCTAATCGCTGACCACACGGTGCTTGTGTCGACTGTAACAAGCGACGCTTGTGTGTGATGATATCGTATACTTCCATCTTATTTATATCGGTGTCGCGTGTGGGTCACTCGCGCTGAGAACGAGAGTAAACGAACAGGTTTCTGAATAGTCTTTCCTTTTCTAACGGAAACAGCGTATACTCAAATTATTGAATACATTATGCTCATCGGTTACTCAATGCCTACATCACTGATGAAGAAGCTTATGTTGAGCTGATATGGATGTAATAGCGATTTCTAACTGAAGTGACATTGAGAAGGTCTAAATTTCGAAATAGTGTTTAATATTCTATTTAAATTTTTTATTAAGGCCATTAATGTGAAATTTCAAAACGATGGCTCTGTATGTTATGGAAATAAATGATGACACATTAGTTAAGAAATCACCTCATTTAATGTATTTAGGGTCCTAGTTTGTATCTACTATCTCAAACTACTGTACAGAGAGCCTAGAAAGCCAATGTGCCTTTACAACCTTTTCCTTTCGATATGTCAAAGAAACAACTGGCATTTGTTTTTTTTTATTTTCTAGTTTTCATTTTTCGTTCAAAATAATTATTCGACAAAGTCACGATTATATATGTGAGAAGACACCCTTACGTGAAAAATAAAAACAAAAACATTTAATCTGACTATTTTTGTCCATAAAAAGAGATATGACAACGCCACATTTTCTTAGCTTTAAATATGAATGATTGGTTTGAATGAAAAGGATTAACTCGAACTTATCAATGAAACTTAGATACACACATCGAGAGTGAGGAGCGTACTATGTTATCTTCGAAACTATGTACTTTTGGACTAGTTTTCTAGGACTTTTTGTTTTATTTTTACTTATAGCATTTTTTTTTTACTATTAGTATTATTTTAATACAGCCTTAGAGTTATGGGACATTAAAAGGTACAAGTTGTAGAGTCATCATTATCTATTTCGTAGTACTATAATAATGTTACCCGTATACTGAATTGTATTCAGTTGATGTAACATATAATTTCGTTCTCATAGCACTTGTTTATTATCTGCACTTATCTCAATTAAATAATGGTGTCGATTCTCACCATAATTTAGTTTATTCCTGTCAAACGACGATTTCCCATTCTGAATAGTGACACAACTTAAGGATATTTTAGTTTGACAGCACTAAGATGGCACTGAGTTATTAATTTAGTAAAAATGCCAATTTAGCTATTCTGAATTTGACGTTTTTCTCCTAAAATTTTAATTGTCTAACTAAATCTGACTATTTTTAATCGCGATTCAAAAGGTGTGGAATAAAATATGTTGTCATGTCATTCACACCGACACTTCGACTTCAGGTGCAAAAACAGTACTGTATCATTTTTTTTTTTCTTTTCTTTTGCTTATATCTCGAAAATGGTGTGATCTATCGCAAAAATATCGAAAATTTTGACCCCCTTTATAAATACCATAAACCCTTAAAACTCAACATGTAGGGAATAATTATTATTCCATAAAAAACACGTCTAGGCTGCCCCCCCTGCGCGCCACCGGCTCTAAAAAAATTCACGGGGTAGGGCAAACAAGTACCTCGTGGAATCGCGATTGTCAAATTCGATTTTAGTTGTGTCAAAATTATTTTTAAATTTAGAGATTTTTTTTGCAGAATAGCTTTAAGGGCAGAGGTGACCTTGGTTGGCAACAGGCAGAGCTGTTTGAAATTTAGTCGTAAACCACCAACTACACGGATGTAAACCGCCAGGGTCACCTTTGTTGGGACGCGGTTGGCAGCCGTGTAGCTAGCCCTTTCAGATTCTCATAGCCAAAAGTAAGGAATTTTAGTAATAGTTTAGTTCGGTGTAGGTACAAGATAATCGGCACCAATATCTAATATTTACTCATATTTCGACTCATGTCGACTAATGATTGCTTAAATCAAAGTGTGGATTACAATGCTAACCTCTATAACATCACGCCTGTATTCCCCAAAGGGCATGGCAGAGGTGTACCAATAGTACACCCACATTTCGCCAGTTATGTTAAAATCCCATGTATTGGGGGCGACCATATAATACTAATTTTCTTGATAGAAATATCCAATAACACTATGCCTGTTCTGGGAATCGAACCTAGTTCTAACTCAGCCTCGTGCTCAGCACTAGCAGTAGAGCTTGCGACCAGCACTAAACCAACGAGGAAGATTATAATAGATTGCATATTAAGATAATAACTTATGCAGATCAAATTAGTATCTCGTTCATCTTGTCGGATCAAAAAACTTTCATTTAGGAGTCAAGCCTCTCTAGTGTCAATAAAAAGTCTATATTTTTCACTAATGCAAATATGTAAATATCTTAGGCAAGGATATTTGTTTATCCTTTTAAAACAGCCTTTAAAATTCGAGTACCTTGTACTATAGTACCTACTTTTATATGTGTTGAGCAACTAGTCCTCATTTCAGACATGTTGTCAGCAGCAACTTACATACTGCTTTTTCTTCTAATCCCAGCTATAGTATATACGTACAGTCGACTGCAGTTCAGTGGTAACACCTTGAGCTGACCTAGCGTAACGTAACGCGTAGCGTAGCGTTACTATGCAAAAGTAATAATAATTGTAAAAGAACTCTCAAGGAAGCTCTTCATAGTATGTCCTATGAAAATACAGAGAAACTATTAGTTGTACTTAAATTTAAAAAAAAACTTATTAAGTTTAGGTACGTAAGGATATGTAATAAGATTTTAGCAAGTAGGATTTATACCTTTTTTGCACTATTTACACCTTTTTACATACCTAATAGATGACTAGATTTTTATAATTAATATGATTATTTAGAAATTATTATACCTTGCCTTGCCAGATATATAGGATGACCTAGTTCAGAAACATAACATGATTGATTTTTTCGTATATTTAAGCAAATTTTTATTTAGTGTTTTATCTTTTTACCTAAATAAAATTTTAATATTATTTAGTATATATAAAGGGTCCCCGAAACGATCAACTGCAATTGTAAATTTTTACGTAATTGATACACATTGATGCGCAAAATGATCGTTTACCAAATGCAATTGAAGCGATTTACAATATAACTACAATTGCAATTGATCGTTTCGGGGATTCAATAAGAAGCCAGCTTATACTGATTTTGTTGCCACTGACTTGCCTTCCTACTGTACTTTGTTAAGTTAATTCAGGCCAGTGGTTGTCAACGCCAGCTGAGTTTACAGTGCCGTGGTTGAGGTCAAGTGCAGTGCAGCTGTTTGGATTCCTAGCGACGTTGAACCAGATGAGGATTTTTTTGCCGGGGAATGCTGCATATCCTCTATAGCTAACGAGTGGGCTATTCTAGTATCTGGATATATTGCCGGGTATTTATTTATTCAACCGCTTATAAACAGACAAGAAGAAATGAAATTGAAAAACAACAGCACCCTAATTGCGTAAGTGGTGTGTTACGCAATTAGGGTGCTGTTGTTTTTCAATTTGTCTATTAATCACAATTTAAACGATTTTGAAGGATATTGCTAATCCATGGCATCATTTTTTTTTTTTTTTAATTCTGTGCTCAATAACGTAAATAACGCAACGGTTGTTGTTGAACTGTAAAACTGAAAATGATTGCTACTGTAAGTGGGTTCCGCAATTAACCCCTGGTACAGGTATTTGCGTACTACTTAGCTTCTCCCTCAAATAATAAAGTAATGCGTATGACTCGTTAGAAAATGTCAATGTTGCATTATGTAAACATAATTATTATGACAATTGCGAGCATTGAGATAACATAGTAGCAACCTGTCAATCTAGTTGTCATTAGAATTCCGGATTTAAAATTTTACTTGCATGTTAGTGAAACTTTTATGCCAGTTACAGTTTAGTGAAACGTAACATGAAATGTAACATTAATACATCGTCATGTTTTGTAACATGAAATGTAACAACAAAAAACGAGCGAACCTTAAGTGCTTGCTACACGGCTGCCAACCGCGTCCCCGACAGAGGTGACCTTGGTTGGCGACAGGCAGAGTTGTTTGACATTTGGTCGAAAACTACCATCTACATGGTTGTAAACCACCAAGGTCACTTCTGTCGGGACGCGGTTGGCAGCCATGTAGCAAGCCCTTTACATTACTCGCATATATGATATGTAACATCATATATGACATCTCACCTTGGTAATAAGCAACATTAAAGGGTCGTCAAGGTTGTTCCCGACGGCCAACTTTAGCACCGCGCGCGCTAATTGGTCAAATCAAATAGCGCGCGCTTCCCCGCTTCCTATAA
The DNA here is from genome assembly GCA_916610215.1 of Omphaloscelis lunosa. NCBI lineage: Eukaryota > Metazoa > Arthropoda > Insecta > Lepidoptera > Noctuidae > Omphaloscelis > Omphaloscelis lunosa. The sequence goes on from OU744258.1 coordinate 13,684,477, forward strand.
AAAAAAAACAGTGGCACTCCGGGGTGCCGACAGAAGTGAAAACTTGAAAAAAAATCGGCACCGCGGTAATCAACGCGTTGATGTCTTTTTAACCGTCTTACGAATTTTCGATCAGGTCACGTGTCCTGACGCGAGTTTAACATTTTTTACCCATTACAAAAAAGTGCACAACGCCGCTAAAGAAGTTTTCACTTCAAAAAAAAACTTTATTTCAGACCTTGATCCATATGATGTTAGTAATACACACTACTCATTAAGCTATGTTAGTAACAAACAAAAACAACATTTAATTCATATATCTGCTGCACACTATGACACACTTCGTCCCTTTTCACGAAATCACTTCCACAGATTTGATTATTTAGAATTTAGATTTAGATTGCAGGAAAGCAAGAGAAAATATGTAACACATCAATAACTAGGCGAAATTGTATCTCGTTACGTTTCATCAATCTGTTTCAAGGTTTAAGTTTGCTTTTCCCCTGATCTGTTTTTTTAAAAACCTGATTCTAACCTCTTCCAATGTCTAATGTCCTTATCCGGAAATCTGTATGGAGTCCTATTGTACTCTATTGCTAAACCGTTCGCCAAATGAAAGCTTAAAACTGGTTTCTTTTTTGGTAGGTACATTCCTGTAAAACTTAGCTATTTTTTTTTCTAAATGAGTCATCATTGAATGGTGCGTGTTAATTAGGAGGCTACAGTGCAACAAATGTCAATCAATATTATCACAAAATTTACTACACAAGTCACAAAGGTTACAATGTTTTTCTAAAAAGTTGTAATTATGATAAATTAAAGTGACTTTTTATAATTCATAATTATATACACTGACGAGCAATATAAAAAAGCCTAGTGGCAGACCTAGAGATAAGTTAGTACTTATCATGAAATATTTCCGAAACCACGCAAGATAGGTTCTTGAAGTAAAAAGCAACATTCAAGTGTATTTAATAGCGCATATAAAACACCTACAAAACTGTTTTCAAGATTCGTTTTACTTCATCTAACTGGTGTGGTTTAGGAGATTTAGATTTTTTTGGCCTTTTTTATAATGCTCGTCAGTGTAATTGTAACAATAAACACGGTATATTTGTCAGCTATGATTTGATATTACAATGTAAAGGAATGCACATTCAAAACAAATCATATATCAAACAAAATATCATCAATAAAGATGCGCAATGTTAAGGTGAATCCGCAGTTGTAGCCTGGGAAATTCAAATTTTCTTAAGTTTTTTGCAATTTGCAGCTCATTGTCAGGTTGTATCTTTATCAAAATATAATGCGCGACTATAACAGATATGTATTTACAGAACTATAATCATTAATAAATCTCTCTAAGTTAGAGTTCCATAAAAAAAATCCATAAGAAATTTGTTGTTATGAAACAAATCCAACTTAGAGAGAAATAAACAGCGAAAAACAAATTGCAAAAAACGTAAAACTAAATATTAATTTCGCGAGCTACAACTGCGGATTCTCCTTAACCTTATTTGTTTATGAAAATAAACAAATAAGGTTAACGTTGCGTATCTGAGTGAATGGCACCTGAGGTATTCCACATACGGCACCCATCGATGATCACAAATGAGATCTACGGATCAGTACGTACTAATGTTGTCAAGTTTTTTTTTTAGCAAGGCTTAATCAAACATTCGATTTATCAGTAGATAGAGATGTACCTGTTTTGAAGCGAGTTCCCCGCGGTGCTAGACCTCTTGTGGCACAACACCTCGCAGGTTGCGTCCGTCTTGCCATCCGGGAGAACTCGCGAAGTGCTTGGGAACAGCTGCTCACCTTTCCTTACAGAATTCTACATGTACAAAAGAATTTGGCAACCAAAAAAACACTAACCGCACAAATTAAAGAAAACTGTAATATTTCGGCTCATAATTTGGATTCCAAATTACCGACACAGAGATATTCCTCTTCAAGAAGTATATCCCATTTCGTAGAATCGAAGTTAGGGGAAGGTGACATTAGTGGAGCAGCCAGGATTCTCTTTAGTAGTGATGTGGTGGCACCGTGTTCTCCAGAAACTCTCGCAGCTCTGGAGAGCAAACACCCTGCCCCAGTGGATGGCATTTCTTTTCCCGACCCCCCTGATCCGGATAATCACTCCCTCACCATTACAGGTCGAGAGTTGATCACAGCCATTTGTTCCTTCCGGAGCGGCTCCGCTGCTGGCCTCGACGGCCTGAGTCCTCAGCACCTAAAGGATCTTATCTGTTCAGGCGCCGGGGAAGCTGGTGAGTTGCTCTTGAAGGAGCTTACGGCTCTGATTAACCTTATGCTCTCCGGCAAGGTGAACGAGGCCGTCATCGACGTTCTATACGGGGCCAATTTATGCGCCCTGCGCAAGAGGGATGGCGGCATTCGTCCTATTGCCGTGGGAACCACATACCGTCGTATGGCAGCAAAGATTTGTTGTAAATTTTATGGTGAGGCGGTTTCGAAAAAATTTCAGCCCCTGCAGCTAGGTTACGGCTCCAAAGGGGGCTGTGAGGCTGCCGTACACGCCTTGTCGACCTACCTAAATTCTGGCAAAGGAGAGGTCATCCTGAAGGTTGACATAAAGAATGCCTTCAATTCAGTGAATAGGGACACCTTGCTGGCAGAAACTAAAAAAGAAATACCCCAAATCTATAGTTTCCTTTGGCAATGTTACAGACACCCATCTAAATTACTGTTTCGGGACAACCTTCTGGAATCTGCTGTTGGTTGTCAACAAGGTGACCCCCTCGGGCCAGTGATTTTTAGTTTAGCCATTCATCCAATTATTCGACAGCTAAATTCCAAATTTAACGTTTGGTACCTCGACGATGGAACCCTGGGAGGCGATGTAGAAACTGTTCTAAATGACCTTCATTTCCTAAAAAATGAACTACATTCCATTGGCCTTGAACTCAACCTTTCGAAGTGTGAACTATACTTAGCGGACAGTACTGACAGACATGATACACTTTCCAAATTCAACACAATAGCCCCAGAAATCAAAATTATTGAAAAAAGCTCTCTTCGTCTCCTCGGGTCACCTATCTTTGAGGACTCCTTCCCCGGTTTTATTGAGGAAAAAATTCAAAATTTCAATGACGTTTCGGAAAGATTGTTCCAAATTAACATGCATTCGGCCATAACCTTAATCCGTTACTGCTGTTTCGGTCCTAAATTGACATATTTCCTCCGCGCCTCCCATTTATGGAAACACACTCATCTTTTAGACAAAATGGACCAAATTATCCGGCATACATTAACCTCGATCTTAAATGTGGCCTTGGACGACCGAGCTTGGGCACAAGCTACTCTTCCTATCCGTATGGGAGGCCTCGGCGTCCGCAAAATTTCTAGTATTAGTTTACCGGCTTTCATATCCTCGGTTCACGGTACTGAGAAATTAATCAGGAAAATCCTAGCTTCCACACTGATTAATTTTGATGTGCCGTGCCTCACCGAGGCTATGGATGCCTGGAGACTCGCTTGCCCGAATTCAGATCCGCCCGACAACCCATTTTCCCAAAGACGGTGGGATGAGCCGCTCTGCAGAGTAGTACAGAACAATTTACTTGAGACGTCTGTTACTACTGTGGAGCGTGCGCGCCTGTTGGCTGTGGGTAAGTGGGAGTCGGGCCTGTGGCTTCATGCACTACCGTCGTCGAACTTAGGCACTTTGTTCGACGACACTACCTTCCGCATTGCTGCTTCCCTGCGTCTAGGAGCTCCTTGTTGTTCTCCTCATCGCTGTCACTGTGGTGAAGTTGTCAACAGCCTCGGACACCACGGCCTGTCCTGCAGCCGAAGTGCGGGTCGCTTAGCGCGGCATGCAAACATTAATGACATCATCCGACGAGCTCTTGTCACCGTCGGCGTTCCAGCTGTATTAGAACCCAACGGTTTGGCACGCGACGATGGCAAGAGACCGGACGGCATGTCTTTATTTCCATGGAAGGTGGGTAGGCCTTTAGTGTGGGACGCAACGTGTGTCGATACTCTAGCGCCATCCCATCTTCCTGGCTCGGCGTGCTGTGCTGGCGCTGCCGCTGCGGCTGCGGAAAACCTCAAGCGGCGAAAGTATAATAACCTTATAGGTCACTATATTTTCGAGCCGTTTGGGGTTGAAACCCTAGGGCCGTGGGGTCCGAGTGCTCACGGTCTGTTCAATGAAATCTCCAAACGACTGGTTGACACTTCTCGTGACCCAAGGGCTGGTTTTTACCTTGGCCAGCGGCTAAGCATTGCCATACAACGTGGCAATGCGGCCAGTCTCTTGGGTACATTACCAGTCGACAGCGACGCGGAGGAATTTTTCGACGCCATATTTTAGTTTAATTTTAGTTTAGTTTTAGTGTAATAGTTTTAGTTAGGTTAGGATATTATATTTTTTTAGTTTTTTTAATATGAAATAGACAAAATATTACGATTTGCGGACCATTAAACATCAACTAGTAAATAACTTAAATACCTAAGTATATGATCATGATGTGAATAAGTAGATAGATAGATAATCAGTAGAGAGTTTAATAACATGATAAAAATATAACTTCTTTATGTTTTTAGCCATTTTAATATCACAATCAGTTTCCTTAATCACATGTATTGTAAAATCAGCCCTGAGTACCAATAGAATTTAGAAACAAGTACTTTTTAGGTTTATTTAGGATTATTTCTCTTAGTAAACTTTGCCATCTTAATGTTTTTTTTTTTTTAATATGACACACAATCAATAATTGGTATTTCTATTTTAAAATCAGTCTTGAGTTATATCTTGTGCACTATAAACATTGAAAAATATAAAATACTAGGTGCCCAATGTGGAATACGTCTGAAAAGATCGAGCCAAATAATCTTAATATCACATCCAAACTACGCACATCGCGTCAGATGTACGATTAGCCAATCATAATGGCCGATGCGTTTCATAATTATTAATTGAATTGATTAAAAAGGAGACGTGAGCCGAGACCCATCGGCCGACGCGGGCAGAAAGCGCGACGCACGCGAGATCCACAATATTTCATTACATTTTACGCATAACAGTGAATACAATGCGTTTAAAAAATGAAATATTAGTAATTACAAGACTTATAAATATAGCTTCTTATCCAGGTAAACAAAACTATTAGGTTGATGGTTGAAAACTGGGCTGAAATACGTTTTCTTACTGGGTTGAGTCATTCGAGAGTGTAGTATGTAAATTGCTACAAATTCCAATAATACTAGCGATCTTTGTCAATTAATTAGCTTGATCGTCTGAGTTGGTGTCTAGATATGAATTTTTATAGATAAAAGGTGTCTATTCTTAGATAATAACTTAATTTTATTAATGGTTACAGCAAGCTTCCAATGAATAAATTGTCACCTCTATTGCGATTATTATTATGAAATATGATGCTGTTTACGTGGATCATGTTCGTGAAAACTGAATCGATTTCGTTTTTAATTCTCATATCGCACTAATTAGCACTTAATTACATAAGTATCTGTCTCGGTGACATTAGCCTTCGTAACATATCGTTAACATTGCTCGAGAGAAATCAGAAGAAAATCACACAGAAGTATATTTATTACGTGATACAGTAGCGTTTTTTTTAAACTGAACATGCATCACTTGAACTAGTGATACATGCGTGATAAACTTCAGAAAATAGAGCGTCTGAACATCATTCAAATAATACGCAGTTTATTTCTATATTTTATTTTTGTAAAACATCGAGAATACTTACAAAAATTTAACAACAACCTCAACAGCTATAAATTTATCTTATCACAACAATAAAATTAGAACAAATTAATTATTCTAAGAACAATATTTACAATACTTTTTTGTCTATATTCTATAGACGTATTAACATACATAGATGTATGTACAAAACCGTAACAAGTCCTAATAATATTTTAAATCTTACGCATACAAAATAAATGCCAAATTTTTATAATACATCGTTATAAGTAGTCCAATGAAATCGTTTCTTTATTCTAAAAAAATACAGTAGGTAAATTAAATCATTATAACTTTAAAAAATTAAATACAATATAGAACATTGTACATCAGTTCAGAAAATATAGTTATAAATTACAAATAAGTTATAATAGACTACGTGGCAGCCTCTGCACCAATAGTATCAGACTTTGACTCCGCAACCGGTGGTGGCGGTCGCAATAATATTGGTACAGAAGATTCTAAACTTTCGGTTTCAGCACCAGCTTCAAATAACGGCTCTGTCTTCATAATCCTAAGAAGTTTTGGTTTATTAACGCGCCGCCTACGAGAATGTTTTTCCAATTTCATATGACTACCCCTACCCATAGGCGAATGCGGCGGAGGTGGTTTCAAAAGTGGGTAAGGTTCATTGACGTCAGACTTAGGATACTTCTTGTGATACGAATGACGTCCTGATAATAATAAATTTGGGTGCCTATGCCTTTCATTCATTGCTCTAGATCCTGGCATAAAACGGCTTTTAGTTCTACTATCCTCGTAACTACTTGAAATAACATCGTCACCCTCTCCTGTTAAGTCTGATGCAGAACTAACTTCCCTTTCACTTGCTGAATCGTCTTGTTCTATAACAGCGCCTATAGGGTGGGTGTTGGATGCATCAGCAATGGGTATAATACTTTCTTCTTCTTCTTGACTACGAGAATATTTCACTCCCTGATAAGGAAATCTCCCATTGTTGTAAATATCCATGTAAGAGCCACCAAGCGCACTGAGCCCATCATTCATTGCCCCTAAGTTTCCAGTGTTTTCATTTTTTAATAAGAATTGTAGCTGTGAAAGATCGAATTTCATTGGTGCCGGTTTTGAATATTGGTCTCTCAATGTCATCATTTGAGAATCTTCGACAGTAGGCTTTCCTTTCAACATGTCTGCCACCAATTTGAGGTCTACATTAAATGGATTCGCTACTTTAAAACCATTGATTGTTGATAGTAAACTGCTATCTATTTCCGGTCTATTCATATTAATAGCCGATTGCTTATTTAATAATAACTTGTTGAGTAAGCTGGTCGTGACGTCGATCTGATGACTACCAACATTTTGATTGATTCTCAATGGCAGTGGTGTAGGTATATTCCCTTGATCAAAATTTATATTATGCAACTTTAGGGCATCATTTGACATGCTTTGAGTCAATTTGTATGGTATATCATTGAATTTCAGAATGCTGGCTATATCTGATGGTAATTGATTTTGGTTGCGATTATATACCGACTGTTGACCACTCTGTGATTGTGAATTATCTTGGTAGTTGTTTGACTGTTGAGTTAAGTAACTGCCGAGTCCTTGAGCTCCAGAGTAGCTTCCCTGATTAAAACTAGATTCCGGGGATTGCGGCTGTTTGCCATAAAAAGTCGACTCCATTTGTTTTAGATTGTCAGACGGTGAGTAGTCTTCAGATTTGGTTTTAATATTGAATCCGTAGATAGCATTTTTGTCTTTATAAAATGAATCTGTTACAGGTCGTATGTACTGCCTTATATTTTGATCTAGTTGATCTTTCCCATAATTGTTTGATGTAAACCGGGCGTTATTATCCACATTCGTTCCTGACTTTGAGGGATCTGAATTAGCTATTACATTTGATACATCTATTGGGACGATATTTTTTAATGCTTTATCATGATCAAACGGTTGTTTTGGCTTGCCGTCTAGATTTTCTCTCGGTGTTGAAAGGAAATAAGGGGACGCTGTTATAAGATCATTTTGTGTACTGTACAAGTAAGGATTGTTTGAATTATCACTGTATTTATTTTTCTGTTTATCATTATTACCAAAATATCCTGCATTGTTTATATCTGAGTTTCCAACATTAGAAGATCCGTAGTTATAGTTATTTCCATATAGCTGTTGCTGTTGTTGTTGCTGTTGTTGCTGTTGTTGTTGCTGCTGCTGCTGCTGTTTGAATCTCTCGTGTGCTTTGGCAGCTGCTTTCGCAAACTCTTGCGCTTCGATAGCTTCTGTGCCTGACTTAGAGACTTGATCGTAATTATAAGGCTTGCCAGTTTCCATATGGAAATTCATCTGGCTAACAGCCGGACCATCAGATTGCAAATTTAACTGGGAGTATCTTGGGGGATACCCAGAACTATATTCAATCAAAGGTTTTTTACCTGTCAGTTTCCATCCGAAATCGCCGTTGGAGTATAAATCTGCCTGACCTGTTTCATGTTCTAGGTCCCTCGTGCGAATTTTCAGATTATTTAACATTTGGTTATCAGGCTGTACGTAATTAACAAAGAGGTTATTAGCGGAAGCCATGCTACCGATGCGATGTGTATCACTATTAACGTTATCAGAGTTTGAGTCTAACCTTGAATCTTGTTGGGAATTTTGGTACTGATAATTCTGATACTGGTTATATTGACTCTCTTGAAGCGATTTTGACGCTGCGTTTACATTAGAGTTCATAGCGTTTTGCCATGACTGGTCCTGATATGGAGAAGTCGTGGTTGTCGTTGAAGATGAATAGTCGTTTTGATATTGTTGTTGGATATTGTTCGTATACCTCACTCCGTTGCCAGCGTAATCATAATGGTCTATTTGCATTTTCTTATTTTGATCATTACTATCGTAACTCACGATATTATTACCGATCGTTGTAGTAACTCTATTGTTGTAGTCAGGGGACCCAGTTTGTATGACTGATAATGGCGAAGATACATATGACTGTAAATTGGACGGACTAGAAAGGTATATTGGCGAAGAGCTGGAAACGTATGAACTTGACTGTGTTCCACTATATTGACCAATGTTTAAAGGTGTAGATAAATAAGACGGTAATGGAGATGCGGTACTTTGTACGCTATCTAAAAACGAATTCGGTGTATTGTACTGGTAAGGACTAGGACTAGACAAGTACGTTTGACCATGTGACGCTTTAGGCTCTAACGATATTTGATTATTCTGTTGGTTGTTGTTATCGTAATTAGATGGAGAGATAGTCGAATACTGGTACTGTGGCTGCGGTGTGGCTGTATACCCTAAGCTTGGCGCTGGGGTAGACATCTGTGTTTGTTGGTAGTACTGATTTTCTGCTCTTAACTGTTGAAGGAATTCCTCCGGTGGTAAAGAGTACTGAACGGATGCATACTGGTTACTAGCCCCTGCGCCGCTGTCCTGCGATTCCGTATTCTCTGGTAACTTCTCAGTTTCTTCAATCTGTTGCTGGAACGGGTTCTTGATTCTGTAAATCTTTCGGCTCCTCGAGTAAAATGATCGACCGTAGTTATTGTTCTTATTAGTGTCATCATTGATGTTATACTGTAGACTGGGTGAACTTAAAGACTGGCTGTTCTGGTCTCTCTGTAAGATGTTGTTGAAGCCCGTGATTGCCTCGACTTGGCCATCATTGGAAGCCATATGTTGGTAACGGAGAATATCTTGCTCGCCGAATCCATTTTGACAGCGGGTGGATTTGATCAGTTGTATTATGACTAGTAGCCGTATCTGGAAACAAAAAATGAACAACATTATTATCAATTAACACTTTAGTGACCACGTGGCTGTGTTATACAATATTAATAAACTGTAGCATTTCCGCTATTAAGCTATGTTTATCAATGGATGTAAACTGGTTATGCTTTTTCATTTTGCAAGTGCATCAAGTCCATAAACTTGTTTCTGCATATATCACGGTAATTCATTTATGACTACACATAACATGTAAATTAATTAATTAACCATTAAAGTAAAACGATGTTAAGGCAAAACTAACACCAACAAGTTTTAAGGCACGCAAAGCACCTGTTTAGAAATTACCATGTTGATGGGTTAACTATAGATTTAGAAAACTATCAGCTACTTCAAATAGTTCAACATTTTTAGAAAGGCAGTAGCTTTCGTTAAAGGACTTGCATACTGATGAATTGTATCTGACCTATCCACTCTCGATCTTTGCTAGTTCCTAACTTGTCCATCTAGTTGTTATTTTTACCTTTAACTTGTACTATCACTACAAGATTTTCCCTTTCAACTACCACTTCTCAGGGGTCAGCCCGCCTACGGTCAGTTCTGGTCATACCCACCTACTCCATAAACGATTATAATTTGAGAAAACATTGACTAGTACTTTCACAAAACTAGTATTTTGAATTTGAAATTAATGTTTTATCAGAAACCTGTTAATGTCGTGTTATAGAACTGTAAATTTCACAAAGTTGTTAATACAAAATTTAATCGTTAAGGTGTGTAAAATATGTATCTCGTGCAGTTGTCTAAAAGCGTAACTATGACACGCCTTGGAAGGGAAACTTCGAATAATATTTATATCAATTGCTTGTTATAAACAACGACAGAAAATGAAATCATTCATGAATCTGACCACTTGGTACTGGTAGGCCTAGCACGAAATGCAAAGCATATTTAATGTTAAGAAGTTTTCATATACTTGGTACATGACATGATGTCTTTCTCATCGTGTTTAGCCGCTAGATGAACATACATATATTAACCATACTATATAGGCACGTCAATGTGTTGATATGAGTTGTTTGTTTGTTTTGTTCTTGTTTTTTTTTTTAAACTTTCCCCCACACTAGGAATTTCTCCTGTATTGTGGGTGTGTTTACAAACATTTAAACTCACATACACAAACAGCCAGACCCGGAACAACTACTTGTAGGTTATACAAATATTTGTTCCATGCGGGAATCGAACCCGCGACACGCAGCGCAGCAGTCAATCGCTTAACCACTGCCCAACCGTGCCGTGAGTCTGGACACTACACTATAAAAAGACAATACCACGGAGTAATTTTCGTCATCTGCTTCAAAATACAATTTAAGGATCATCTCAGATATTTAAGACTAAAATGAAAGAACGCCTTTATAGGTGGTTGATTGAAAAAGCTTCAGTAAATATGTAACTTTTCGGATTTCCCGAACTTAGGCAAAACCTAATTTGCCTGGAACCTTATTCCTTTTGACGATGAACCGAGTCTAGACAAATAGTATTGACGTCATACTAAGATTCCTGCGTTATGCAACCCACATGAGATCACTTTTATTTGTATCATATTTACATATTCGGAGTTCTCTTTTCTTAGTGGAATATATAATTGACACGTGAAGAGTGACATCGAGTCGATTTGAGCTAGCGTGATACGTGCACAAGTAAACATCTGCACGGACGTCGACCGTGCGGTATGCACGGGCGATAGTGAGATGTGTCTGTGTGTTCTCAGCCGTGAACCGCTTTCCTACTGTCCGTGCTGATTCGTTGGATTCCTAGTTACATTACTTCGGTCATAAATCTTTGTTCATCATTAGATTCGAGAATTAAATATGCGTGCAGTAACAATAAATACCTACATTCTTTGTAATTTCAGTAAGTGATTCGATCTGGTAAATTAAACATCAAACAACGAGATTTTTCAAGAAAATTAAAGAAAATACATTATGTTAGCTGGTAGAAAATGCCTAAGGCAATAAGTTCGTTTTTGTGCAGTGTATTTTTTTTTTTACTTTCGCTTAAAGTTTTAAAAGCATAATCAACCTTTATTGTTCCCACTGCTGGGAAACGGGCCTCTCCCTTCGAGAGGGAATGGGCTATAATCTACCACGTGGGCACAGCAGGGTTGGTTGCCCTGTTTTAATAAATAAATAAATAATGTATTTTTGCAAAACATGGTATTGCTATAAGAACATTGAATTCGATAGATTACAGTGAAATTTCATTCAAATTCATTCCACGCCTTTCGTGCATATTTTTTCAAAATTATAACACTAATTAATACTATTAATATATTAATATACTACTTCAAAGTTTCATAATACCGCTGACTTTGACTGCATACTGTTAAAAATGCAGAAAACCAGTTTTGTAAATAAATATTACGTAAGAATGTTTCTATTTTTATTTAAACGGAGATAATCATTTTAATAATTTTGCATAAATCATTTTGACGATTAGCGCAGAGCTACAAAAAAATGTATCTTCCGAATCATTAGATAATATCCTGCGTAGGTAATTTAATCAAAATATTGAATAACGTATGTAGGCAGAATTAGTTTACATATATAAAAAAGTTGATTTTGAGTTAACAAAAGATGTTTTATTTGTCCTTCATTTTTTACTTTACGTAATGTTCTCATGGCATCTACTATACAATACTGAGGCATTGCATACATTTACTAGGCAGTGTATTAATGATAAACAATAGATAAAATATTCTACACAATGCCTAAATTACATGCTTTGCCAGTAACATATACAAAGACTCACGCAATCTTCCCATGGGCGTAAGTAGAACCTACAGAACGCCACCTGCTACGATCCTGACATAAGGAGTATGTCAGGATCGTAGCAGGTGGCGTTCTGTTTTTACTACGTTTACGTTCAAACATTTGGTCAATTAACTCGTTTCTTTCTTTAATTAAAATATTGAAAGTGAACCTGTAAACAAAGCATGCATTCTAATAAGTTAGAAAAATGTAATTTCTTAAATTGATATATCAATTATTAGTTAATTGATTCAGGCGTGACCTTGCGGAAATCCATTATAAATGCAATTGCCTGCGCTCAGTGCTTGGTGTGGCAACACGCCGTGTTCGAGTTCGCGACAAGTCAATCGTCATCCTGGGGATGCCGCGTTGAGAGGTGAAACACGTGTCGATTTCTTTCAGGGTCTTTTTAAGACTCTTTAGAAATAGCTAAGCGGAACAGGTTACTAAATATATCCACATCAATTGCATTTTATAAGTATTATTTTTAAAACGTAACTATGTTGATATATATACGTATAGTAGAAGAATATAATGAGCTAAGAATTACAACAAGTAAATAAAATAATAAACACGACGGCTCAATGAGGATTAGTTTCATAATATTAAATTTCTTTGTTTTTCAGTCGGACTATAATAAACTCTAGGTCTAGTGGTCGCAAGCATTGCTGCGGAGCATGAGTTTCGATTTCCGGGTCAGGCAAAGTGCCTTAATCCATCAGAAGTTGCTCAATTGCAGCCCTTTTTTTGGGTGGGAAATTATGAAATAACTTCTCCCGCTCTTAGTGGAGCGGGAGGGTGTCAGACTCTTACTGACTAAAACCCACCCGTGTTCCTTCAGTGGCCTATGTTGCCAGGGGCCATGGTAACCCTTTCGAACAATAACCGCAACCCCGGCAGGCATCGGCCCTATTGGACTCCGTCAGTTCTGCTAACATCTCTTTGGGGCGCGAGTGGAACAAAACGCGCCGTCGACCCGGGCTCAGTTGCAGCCCTAAGTCTGGATTGGTGCCCGGTTGATCGCAATAAGCTTGCACCCTATTGCGTAGGACTTAAACATTACAGGTGAAATGTGGGTGTGTCTGTCGCTTCGAGAACTACTAGCATGATGTTATGTTTATAATTTATTTTAATAAATTTCAGATGCTGTTCTAGGTTAGATTAATAAATACTGTCCATTTAAGCATCATCATTAATTTATAGCTCATAATATTTCAAAACTAGGCCTAAAGGAAACCAAACCAGTGAAACGCGGAATCAGGAAACCCAAAAATTATACGAAACCACTATTTCATATGCATACATCACTTTATAATAAATAATTAATTTACACAAGACTAGAGACCTGCCTTTGCTTCGCACGGGTGTGATTTACGGAGTTCAGTGAACATCAAGATTTCTATGCAATATCTAAGTTATCCTATCGTTTTCTATCTTAAGTATTATATAAACATTTCGAAATAAGTTCTCTAAATGATGGTGAAACCGCATCAAAATCCATTGTTTAGTAAAAATAAAGAACAGAAAGAAAGAAAAGAAAGAAGGAAAGAAACGTAAGAAATAAAAGAAAGAAAGAAAACACATTTATTTAGCACAGACTAAAAGGCACACAACATAACATATTATACTACAAATAAAAAGGAAATTTAATATAGAAAGAAAACAAATAAAAAGTGTAAAAGTGCGTTGTAAGATATTATAATTATTGTTATATTATTAGTTCAGAAGAACTGAGCGAAAAAACAGACAGATACAAAATGCGACTTTGTTTTATACCATAGAGAAAATAAACTCGGAGGCTCAGCATTAGAATTGCGAAGCCATTGATTTACGATTAAAGGAGTCGTGAACAGATTCACACAATAGAAAGTCTAGGAGGCTTTCGATTCGTGACCATTATGCATGCAAGACAGGATAGTACCCGTCCGGGGTGAAAGGGCAATGGTATAAGTTAACAGCTACCCACACTTCTTGTTTATGGAAGGTGAGCATGGATAATATCAAGAGTTAAATACGTGTAACAAAATTTCATAGAGAAAAAAATATACTATCAATCATAAACATACAAAAGCCCTTACATACTTGTAAGAGTTTTCTACATAATTTATAACATCTACAATAGCTATGTGTCCTGAATTCCTGAATGACTAAATAAAGCCCAAGTCAAAGACCGCTGAAATAATAATGCTGAAATTGGTGGAGAAGCTTTGGCGTGAAACTGTGAACAGATGAACAACGACATCATCATCTGCCTAGCGTTTTCCTATCTATATTGGGGTCGGCTTCCTGTTTCACCAGATGCAGCTGAATACCAATATTTTACATAGAACGACTGCCTATCTGACCTCCACAACCCAGTTACGGTAATACAATAACCCTTGGTAAGACTGGTTGTCAGTTATCGGGCTTCTGACGACCCGGAACGACTGTCAAAGATCCACGAATTACAGCTGGGACCAGCTTAAAATACTTTCCGAAACATGGAGGGATGTAAAGATGGTCACCCCATCTACGGACCAAACGCGGCAAGCGTAGCTTTACCTAATCGATCGACTCGTGCGACTGTAATTACTTAGCTATATTTTTGTTAATTCTATGAAGATGTGATGTTCACTTGTTTAACTTGGCAATTTACAAATGTAACGTGGAGATACTCGTGTTTCCTTACACCTGTAATAAAATATTCAGGGTCATCACTCCATTAATTTAGTATCTGTAGATAGTTTGATCGACTAAATCTACATAAAGATAAACTGTCTCATGATCAAACACCATTAAACTAACTTAATTCCCTGTAATTCCTTATGTTAAACTCAATGCAATTGATAGCTCCTCTTAAGTTGTGACCTTAAGGTCGAAGCTAAGTGATGCGAAGTGCCTTTCATTCGTGATACAGTGGGGTTCGTAGTCTTGTTTATATATCTAGGATGTTTTTAACAAACTCATTTAGTTTTATGTTCTGCTTTGCGTATTTAAAGTTGTCGTGTGGAAGATTTTATGGCGTAATAAAGACTTTTCTTCGGTAATGTTTATAGTTATCGGATGGACTTAGAAATATCTTACTACAGGTTTACAAACTTTTCTTAGAGTTAGCAGACGTACTTTATAAGAGGTTTATTATGACCGCAGTGTTTTAGAAAGTAGTATTTCAAACAATTATTAAAGATATAAAAAAAAACTTGAATCGGTCGTTTTTCTATAGACAAAGTTAATAGCTATTTTTTGTAATAATAAACTTTGTTGTCATTCCTCAAGTCTTTTTTCACCTTAATTTCAGTACTAAACGCACACAATTCTGGAACCCAGTCATACCTACCAATCAGCAATTAATAACTGAAACCCAGCATAAACAACGTTCATAGCCCCATAATTAAGGTCTTCGCCAGATAAACAAACGTCAAAGGTCGCCAAGACATCGACTGGGATGTTCAATGTTCACCGTTTCTCTGCCCTTACCGGTCACGCGTTTCACCCGGTGCGGTGTGGCCAGGGAAAGTGCGCTTCTGAACATGCCATGTCGCTTTTAGCACTAACTACCTGTTCAAACAGGCTGCGAGGTCTTTGACGTAGTGTGGGAACAGCGACAGGGAAATTGATTGGCGTGAAATGTTAGTGCAATGAAAGCGCAAGTTTGGATAGCCTATGATTTGATACGGTTGAGTTTTAGATGGTAATTGTTTTGAGTGGCGTAGAATTGTTGAGGTGTTATGGTGAATTGGATAATCGATGCTTTTGTTTAAGTTTAGTTAGACTTAGATATCAAGATTAAATCGTTATAGCAGCTATTTCACGAATTCATTACTGCTTTTCATGACCTAATATTTGTGTGTTAAATACATTGGTTGTACCAGTCCCCAAAATAAATGGAATACTAGTCACAATACTTACTGCCATTTTAAAAATCAATCATCAGTTCGTCTATCTTTTGTAAGCCCAAAAAATATATATATAATAAGAAAATTTGTTTTATTTTTGTCCCATCTTTAAGAAGTCACATACATCACATTGAAAGTTCACCTTTCGTTTCTTGCGCACATCATTATAAACTTCAGTGCGACATGGCTACGGAATTCGCTACGGCATACACCGCTACGCGCCATATTGGGTAGGGTTAGTTAGGTGACTAAATGTTTATACACTTTAAAGTAATTTTATTCTCCGTAGACATTTCACGATTTAGCCATTTTATTTATTGATTTAGCAGTACATTTAATATCAAATGTGAAACGTTTTTTTGCAAATGCGAAAACAACATTCTTTTTAATTTAAAACTGATCCATTAGAAACATAAATAAATGAGATTATTCCAATGGTTTTAGAAAACAAAAGACAAAACTTAATATTTTTTTAGTGCGGTCTTCAGGTTCGTTAAGTCCATCAGCGATGAGTTCCGACGAACGACTAAAATGTTTTAAAATTAAGATAAGTTAATCGAACTGGTTATAAACATTTTATAATTAGATCAATAACTAATTATAGTGTTATGCACTATAATTAGTTATTGATCTAATTATAAAATGCTTTATTGTCATACCTATTAATTTATGAAAATATACTTTATTGTACGCCAGATTATACATTGATTATAAATAAATTATAAACTACAAAATATACAATTATATTTTTTGTTTTTTTTTTTATTTATTATATTTTTTGTGTTTCAAAGTCTCCACGTTTCTGAAACTAGCACTGTACTTCTCATACCTATTTATTACTTTTTTGCAGGTTAAATAAATAGTCATCCATGGGCTTAATTAAAACCCGAACATAAAATCCGTTCCTTGCGGAGAACTTGTGGTGTAACTATGAATGATTGGCTGAGGAAGGATGTGATATGGCAACGGTGCGATTTAAAAGGTGAAGTGACAATTTTTTTAAAAAGTAAGTATGCTTAAATGGTTTGGTCATGTTGAGAGGATGAATGAAAGGTGACTAACAAAAGGTACTTCCATGGTAGATGTGAGTGAAAACATATATTGACCTTATTGGTGATGTTCTTCAGAAAGGTCAGGCGCGTAGTACTAGCAATCGGCGGCGTGCGTGTATGACCAGACGTATGAAGTTTAACGAGCAAAAGTAGTATGCAAAGATCGTAGCAGGTGGCGATCTGTAGTGCCTGCGTACCCGCATGGGAAAAGGGCATGAGTTGATGTATGTGTATAAAATTAACTGTGTTTATAGAACAAAAAACAACCAAATTACCATACCACTAACACGTTTAAAGGTAAAGGGTCTGCGATAGCCATTAGTGACGTAACATTCGGAACATTATCTATGGTTTACGGCTTTAAAGTAGGACGACATAAGTCTAAACGGGACCAACGTTATATAACTGTGATATTATCAGAGAAAGTGAGCAAGAGCTTGGAATTTATTATTCAGACGTAAAACTGATAGAGACTTTCATAATTACACCTTGAGGCGGAGGAATCATTGTTGTAATGCAACTATAGTGTTTTAGTTTCGTTTGAATCAGTGTAATGTTGGTGGGATTTCATTGAAAGTCTAATCGTTTTCATAGTTTCCGGAGTGAAAATATTAGTTCTCAAAATGACATTACTTTTTACTTTGCACCACATCTTTAAATGCGTTTAGCACTAAACGATTTAGAAGATCGTCCTGTTTATCAATTGATTGAAGATCTATTTGATGTGATTGAAGATTCTGTTCTGTCAATTGATTGAAGATGACATACACAGAATGATGTTTTAGCATTTAGTATGTCGTGTAAGCGGGCCTAATTGTACGAGAAGTCTTTCAAGATCTATCTGTTCATTGTGCAAATAACTGCGCAGGTAAATCTCTTTTTTGATTCATGTTTAAGTATTTGTTGCATTTATCTATAGACTAAAAATTGGTCACTATAATTATTGGGCTTTTATATCTATGTAGTTAGGTCACAATGCTTGGTTTTGGCAACAATAGGCACGGTAATGTACCTAAACTAGTAAGGTATTTTTTTTTACTGTTTGTTATTTCATGTTGATTGTGTGATTCTTGATACAGGAATCTTTCGTAATTACACCTTGGAACATAATCATAGCTATTGTTAGCGTTTTATACTGTAATTAAATGTTCTTGATAGTTTCGCTTTTTACTGTCCGTTGCGAGTTCTGTTTGATAAGTTCATTAAACTTTTATGGAGAATTTAATTTCTGAAGACCCTTTTAGTTCCAATGTTGTAACTGAACGCAGGTTTTTCTATGAATATTAATTAATGCCATTGAATCCATAATAGCAGAAAATTTGTTAATTTCCACATTATTATGAAAATAGAAATATAGTATTACATTATTACAATGCATCTGTTGCTCTGAAAGCTAGGCTAAGACTCAGTCTGCGCTCAGCGCTTGGTGTGGCAACACGCCGTCTTTGAGTTCGCAACAAGTCAATCGTCATCCTGAGGATGCCTCGTTGAGAGGTGAAACACTTGTCGATTTATTTCGAGGTTTTTTTAAGACTTTAGAAGTAGCTAAGCGGAACAGGTTACTAAATATATCCATTGTATATCTATTGTATTTTGCTCTGAAAGCTCTCAACCAATGCAGTCTGGTGGAGAACTGTAGAGAGCGCTATGCACAATGTACAGTAACAATGTAAGTATGTAGGTGTTGTGTATAGCTAAAAGAGATAAAGAGAACCTAGAAGTGGAAAATGGGACTGAGTTAAAGTTAATACTTATAATACCTATTTATAATATATAAACGAGCACATGAGTTATAAAACCAATACTGATTTACAATTGAACCACAATTGAAATACTAATTCAAATACATTAACATCAATCTCGTTCACACTTCTCATCATCATAACTGCGAATAAATATCTAATTATTGTACACTGATCTGAACACTGAGCAAGTGTTAAATTTCACTAGTTTTTAACATCGATCAGTTGCCAATGAAGGTATGATTACAGGAATATGATCAGTTGCCGTAACGGAGCAGGCTCAATGACCATACCGATCCGTCATTGGCTATGATGCTTCAGGCTATAATTTTATGATAATGTGGCCGATGAGCGATGAACTTTTGTAATTGATAGTTTGTGTGTGCAACGACAGTATCACACAAAAGTCAATTTGTGTGACATTGTCATTTATGTGTTGGAGTTCTCATCAGTGAATGTTGGTTTCTAGATATTCCAGGTTTGCTAGTTATCTATTCATAATAATAAATAAGCATCTAAACAGACAGTGGTTTTCCATTCAGTATATTTTGATATTCAATTTCAAATGGTACTGTTTACGTTAGATTTTTCAGTTTTATTAGAATATTTACGTGTTATATGTACGTAACGTTTATAAACTCCGCTCGTGTTTATATTCAGAATATTATTTTTTATTTTTCAATTCCACGCGGTACTGAATAGTAAAAAGGTGAGGTACATATGGTATTTAGATAATTTACCGCTCAAGCAATAAAGTGTCGTGAAGATGAATGTCTTCTAATTATTATTAATCGCACGAAATCATTAAGTAATGAAGCTGCTGCTTATTTATTTATACACGAAACATAATTAATAGCTTTATTAATTATGTTTCGTGTATAAATAAATACCAATGATTACTTACCTATATCGTGACATGACATTAAGAAAAAATAATTACAGAAATAAAATCTAGGCGAGAAATCGCACAAAACAGAGAGATTTAGAAGGTGAAAGGGGAGGCTTTTTCCCAGCAGTGGGGGACACAATGTAGACAAAAATCTTTTTTATTGAAAATCCATCTTGCGGTAATAAAAAACATTTTTAATAAGAACGAGTATGAAAATTCCAAAAAGATGATTGCTTGTTCTCATAAGGAATTCTCGAGTATGTACAAATGATGATTCTGTAGTAAAATATTTACTTGTAAATAATAATATTGTAACCTACGGTAGGTATTCATAAGTTAGCATAATCTATTGTACCTAGTTACTACATCAATTTCCGAAAAAACATGCTAAACTAAAACAGAAGTAGACTTAATGGCGTCTGTTTTCTTAAAAAGTATGCTGTTGTGTAATTCTTTTAGATGATAAATTTTCTTGGAACCGATTTAGAAATCAATGAGTTATGAAGTAAAACGTTACGTTAACCTCTCCAATATTATGCCTTAATAATACGTCTTTCTATGGGTTTTTCCTAAATTAAGATGTTATGTAATAATGATGTGAAGTTTAAAATAAACTTGCTTTTAAGTTAAACTGCTTTGAGACCAAATGTGGTTTGTTCATTGCTAAATTAAGACATAGGTTCTTTGAATTAATTAAGATAAGATTTTTGTCGTGATGGCAGTCGTTGAGACCTCACCAGCACGAGGTTGTGGGTTCAAATCCAGGCAAGTACCAATGTGACTTTTTCAATTTATATTTACTTTCTGAGTTTATCCTAGACATTACTGACATTGGTGAAGGAAAACATTGTGAGGAAACCTGGACTTTATAGCTAATATAAGTTTAAAATCGCCAACCCGTCTTGAGCAAGCTTGGTGATCAATGCTCGTGCCTTCTCTGTATGAGAAGAGGTAGTCCCTGCAGTGGGATAATAATAGGCTGGTATTATTATTTTATATGGGATTTTTGTCAAGACGAGGAAGAGTTAATTTTGTTTTACTAAAGAAGTGGAGTAGGTATCTCAATAGATCTCCTCCTCCTCTAAACTAATCCATATTTCAGTTTTCATAATAAATCCACAACTCCCAAAAAAGTATCAAATAAGTTACATAGCTATTCCCGCCATAGCTACACTTTTTTAATTAATTTTAAAAGCTGTCAAAGTACAATTAGAAATATCGAAATAACCAAAGAAAGGAAGACTTAATTTTCTTATACAATATTTCTTTATTAAATTAATGGCATTGTGTGTAAATATATCTTCCTATTGAGCCATTATATTGTCATTATAATGAGAAGCTCGACACTCTTGCGCAGAGCTATGTGTCACTAACGACGTTAACTGCCGCCATTTCTTTGCCTATATCCACTTTCATCGCACCATTGTTCTATTGCAATATTTATTTAGGAAGGAAAATACAATGTTATTTGTGGGAAATGTATTTTACTGGCAATGGTAACTAGTTACTTATTTATTGAAATACTAGCTGTGCCCCGCGGTTTCACCCGCATAAGTCTCGATCCCGTAGGAATATCGGGATAAAAAGAATCTTATGTCCAACCCTGGTCATTGTTTACTCATGTCCTAAATTTTATCCAAATCCGTTCAGCCGTTTCAGCATGAAAACGTAAAGAACAAACTCACTTTTGCATTTATAATATTAGCTCGCTAAAATAATTTAATACTGACACCAACATTGTTAATTTGATGTCTTTCATGTTATGAATTCTCGCAGCTGTAGATATATATATGTGTTGAACTTGATTAAAACTATATTATAAATGCGAAAGTGAGTTTGTTTGTTTGTTTTTTTGTTTGTTTGTTTGTTTGTTACGCTTTCACGCTAAAACTGCCAAACAGATTTGGAAAAATTTTGGCACGTGGGAAGATCATGACCTGGATTAGGACATAAAATACTTTTCATCCCGATATTTCCACGGAATCAAGACTTATGTGGGTAAAACCGCGGGGTGCAGCTAGTAAGAAAATAAAATGACATCGTTGATATGGATAGGTATTATCTAGTCTACAGTTTATAAGCCATTGCTAATAACATACCACAGAATTAGAAAACAAAAAAAAAATATTTATACGAAGAAAAAACTTAAACATCTATAAACGTTTTATTTTATTTCTGTCGTGTCTTTGTCCAGATGTTCCGTTTTGCTCAAAAATAAATATGAATAAATTATACCGTATTAGCCGACTTTTGGGCCATGGAAGCGTTAACGAATTGAAATAATAAACATAATGGACGTAGCTGACTTTAATCAGTGACAATTTTTTTCTTTTTTTTCTTTTCTTAAAAGATTTTGACACTAAACTGCCTTATAAATATAATTTAAATCATATAAATAATGACTTTCATCGACTTGACTTTTCAGGCAGCTTAGGTTTTCTCTCTTCGAGCATTACTTTTACAATTCAAGATTTTATCAACAACAATAAATAGTAACTTACGGTTTGCAGTACGGACATCATTTTCACGTGTATCAGAAGACACCAATCAACACAGTTCTGTTCAACACAACATAGTTTATTCACTAACACCGTAGTCCTTTTCCTATATTTACCTAACTAACGGTTAAGGGTTGGTAATTGTAACGGGGGTAAGTACGGCCGTGTGTCGGTTGTAGCCGTGGTGAAGTGAAGTTCAAGGCTAGGCTGAGTTAGGTTTATATACGGGGGTAGCGGAGCGTGGAGTTGCATCTGTGTGAGTCTGCATTGCTGCAGTGGGTGCATAGACGGGACTTGCGCTAGACGCACACAAGGGTAAGACCGTGGTGCTCAAAGTATGCCCTTTGATTTATGTAATGATTGTATGGTGATTTGGTGGTGTTCAATATGTCTGCGTGAAAACAAAATAGTAAAGAAGTCAAAACTGTACATTGAATATTTTTGAAAAAAAAGTAATTGCAATCAGGTGTACTACGAGTCTGATATCCAAAATATAGTTTTTTTTTTCAGTTGTTTTATTTGTCTAATGTATGCTCCGGATTGGCGTAAAAATGAATGATTGGATTTGGATGTTTGGCACACATATTTATAACCTGAATTAATACATACTTTTAATCCTAGTTGTACGTTAACGTGGTTTATTTTCCGACATCCACACGAGCGAAACAGCGGGCAAAAGCTAGTCTGAAATAAAGTTGTTTCTGAGAGTTTGTTATTAAGTCATATGTTTTCATATTTGTCAAACAAATATGGGACTTCCTAGAAGTAATTAGATATGTATTTTCCGTAATTGTTAACTCTCTTTTAAACAACTAAAATTGTAAGTGTATATTAAACAACCATTATTATTAATATACTAGTAATAAATTAATAAAATTACAACTAACTATTATACATTTTAAGAAAACCAAAAATATAATAACCTAACTTAACTAAAACTATTGGTAAACTAAAATATGGCGTCGAAAAATTCTTCTCGGTCGCTGTCGACTGGTAATGTACCCAAGAGACTGGCGGCATTGCCACGTTGTATGGCAATGCTTAGCCGCTGGCCAAGGTAGAAGCCAGCCCTTGGTTTCACGAGAAGTGTCAACCAGTCGTTTGGAGATTTCATTGAACAGAAATGGTTTTGTTAAAATGTAATAGTTAGTTGTAATTTTATTAATTTATTACTCGTATATTAATAATAAACCATTATTAATGTAACATCATCATCCTGCCCATACCCCAATTTATTTAAGGTCGTCGCAACATGTACGCAAAAGAGAAATAAATTCCGTTCTTCCATACTTCTCTGTTAGTCGTCATCTTGGTAGTCACTCCCTTACTAGCCATATCATCTCTCACACAGCCAACCCATCTTTTCTTTGGCCTTCCCTTTCTTCCTAATGTTACCTATATCTACTTAATACAACCCTGCGTAGATAAATAAAATAAATCATAGTTTCTATATTTGGCAACTCATCATTTTATTTTTAGATTTAATTTTCATTTGCATAATTTCTTAAGATTCCATCCAAACTGGGAGGAGTACGCGCGGGATCGCGAAACATGGAACGAGTGGAGGGGGGCCTTTGTCCAGGACTAGGACGGCACAGTATGGAAAAAAAAAAACTTAAATTCATAATATTCTTTACACCTGGGTCAAGAGCATAAGCATAATCAGCATATTATAATTTTCCCACTACTGGGATACAGGCCTCCTCTTTTCGAGAGGAAGTGGGCTGTATTCTCTACCACGCGGACTCAGTGCGGGTTGGTAGTTATTACATTTCTTTGAATTTTTGGTTCTAGGACACGCAGGTTTCCTCACAATGTTTTCCTTTACCGTTTTGGGAACAGTGCTGATGAAATTATTTACACAAAGTAAAGCCCTGGGTTCGAACACTTGTAAGTTGGGGCCGTTACCACTGGACCACCACTGCTCTGTGAAGGCTAGTGCAGACCGGCGCGATATCGCGGGCGCTACAGGACAAGCATGTAATAGATACTTTTAAGAATAATAAATAATAGAATAGAAGAGGCTGTGACAAGCTGAGATATCGACACCCGTCACATCTGCGGAATTTTGCTAGCTAATTTAATACAACCCTGTATAGTAAGTATACCCACATCTCGCCAGTTATGTTTGAGTCCCATGTAATAGGGGGCGAGCCTATTGCCATCAACCGACCATAAATCCAGACTCCGGGCCGCTACTGAGAAATCCCAGATGGAAAAATCCAATAACACTTTGCCCGACCCGGGAATCAAACCTGGACCTCATAGTCAGAAGTAGCACTTGCGACTACTAAACCAACGAGGCAGCTATTTTAGTCATCTTATCATCTATCATGAACGTCGTTTATTTTAGACATCAAGAACACCTCAAGGGCCTTAGGCATCACATAAGTATGAAACATGACGAAACACCTAAAGAAAACAAGGCATATTTCAATTCGTTACAGATGTTACATCTGTTAACCTATTTAAATAAATAGTTGCAACATCACCATCATTTATTAATGAGTTAGTGGCGAAATATTTTTGTATTAATAACCAGTACCTGGTCGACCGAGCTCTGCTCGGGTGAAAATAGAAAATGCTCATAGTTCATACTAATTCTATGTATAGTATATAGTAATTCCATACTGCCATGATAGTAGGTACATACTAATTCCATGCTACCATGATAATTGGTACTTACTAATTCCATGCTGCCATAAAAGTAGGTACTTACTAATTCCATGCTGCCATGATAGTAGGTACTTACTAATTCCATGCTGCCATGATAGTACATACTTACTATTGCCATGCTGCCATAATAGTAGGTACTTACTTATTCCATGCTGCCATAGTGCTGCCATAGTACCTACTAAGGTACTTACTAGTTCTATGCTGCCATGATAGTAGTTACCTACTAATTCCATGCTGCCATGATAGTAAATACTTACTAATTCCATGCTGCCATAATAGAAGGTACTTACTAATTCCATACTGCCATGATAGTAGATGCCATGCTGCCATAATAGTAGGTACTTACTAATTCCATGCTGCCATGATAGTAGGTACTTACTAATTCCATGCTGCCATAATAGTAGGTACTTACTTATTCCATGCTGCCATAGTGCTGCCATAGTGCTGCCATAGTGCTGCCATAGTACGTACTAAGGTACTTACTAATTCTATGCTGCCATGATAGTAGGTACCTACTAATTCCATGCTGCCATGATAGTAAATACTTACTAATGCCATGCTGCCATAATAGAAGGTACTTACTAATTCCATACTGCCATGATAGTAGATGACATGCTGCCATAATAGTAGGTACTTACTAATTCCATGCTGCCATGATAGTACATACTTACTAATGACATGCTGCCATAATAGTAAGTACTTACTAATTCCATGCTGCCATGATAGTAGGCACTTATTTATTCCATGCTGTCATCTCATTATTCTAAGGTGCTCATATGATACCTAGCTAGATATATTTTTCGCCCCCATAAACCCATTGCAACTTTCATCGAAATCGTTAGAGCCATTTTCGATGACGTGATAACTAATATAATATATACAAATATTGCTTATTTAATAGTATAGGATAAGGAACTTATCATGGCTGTTGAAGGGTTAATCAGAAGCTTACGATATTAGATTAAATAAATAAACAAATTAATGTAAACTATTGTATATCTACATAAACAGTTAACCTAGTTTACTATAATGATTTTCTATGTTCATAAAACCGATTTTATTCATTCAATGTCAGATATAAATAATAATGCTATTCAATATCAACGCAATACATTATAGTGTTGATACGATTGTGTTGTACCGAGAAATTAAGGATCTAGTTTTTGATCTGTGACATCATTCCTCTCGCTTTCCTGCAATCTGTGGGAGTTATTTCGTGAAAAGAGACGGAAGTGTGTAACAGGAAGCCGGGGAAGCGCGCACTATTTAATTTGACCAATGAGCGCGCGCGGTGCTAGAGTTGGCCGTCAGATGGTACCAACCCACTTTCCGAGAGGTTGTTAACAGGATGATGAAATGAAATGAAATTATTTATTCTGTAAATGGGATATCGGAATCACTTTTACACATCATATTAAAAAAATATTAAAAATAAGCTCGTTGAGTTCGGCGTTTCCTATCTGACTACTCTGAGAAGAAAGGCCGAAAAAAAACTCAGAGGTCGCAGTCTCTTTTAAAGTCCAGATATAATCTTGGCCAGGCCATATGAGGACTATGTAGATTAGTGTCTGAAATGGTCTTTTGAGGAAAGAACCACACAGATTTGAGTGGACCTGTCCAGGAAGTGCAAGCATTTGTCAGTAATCGTGGAGCTTAACTCAGAACTTAAGGAGCTCAACTCGACGAACAATACCAAAGAAAGGTGGATGACGATGATGAATATAGTTTAGATAAACTATATAAAATTATAAAGAGAAATGTTTTCTTTTTCTATGTTTGTTTGTAATGGATAAAGTCAAAAAATACGTAACCGATTTAAAAAATATTTCACCTATAGAAAGCTACATTATCAGCGAGTAACGAGGGCTGTATTTTATAGACTTCCCCGTGAACGAAGTCGCGGGCAGAAGCTAACATCATATAACATTGCTCATTCATTTGCAAATCATTCATTTTTGTATAATTTTAAGTTACCCATTTATTAATTTTTTCTGCATGTTTACATTGTCTACATTCAATTGCATAAGATAAGTATAAGTGGAAGCGCGGAGTCTCCTAACACAAGCAATTCCTTGCTTAAAAGGTGATCTCCAACATAAGTGTGTCTAAATGCCTTTTGTAATTGAAATAAACAATTTTATTTATTTTATTATTATATAAACGTCAGCCAAGATATCAGATGTTACTCATATATGCGACTACTGTAAGGCTCGCAATTTTTTTTTTTTTGTTGATTCTTTCCCTCTGCACTGCAAAGGACATCTGCACGCGTAGCATGACCACCGTCGAAACGGGTTTTTTCGACGGTAGAATCGACAAAATAACAAATAAACAATCACAATCTGTCATTTTGTCTATTCTTCCGTCGACAAAACCTGTTTCTACGGTGGTCATGCTACGCGTGCTTGAAGAATTTGGTTGGCATTTGCCCAGAATGGCCAACCAAATTCTTCCAAATATCCATTTATCAGGAAAGAACTTGTTATTAGAAAAATATCGAATAGGTTTTGTTAGACATTACAAGCCTTTCAAATAGGAGACAACGATATACGTCAAAAGATTGCTCCTATTACAGATTGTAGATGTAAATTACCACGAAATTTATTTAATTGTTGCATTATTCCAATTACACCAGAAATATATTAAAGTATATAATTGCCTCTTTACACATTACACTGTAAGCTTACAGAAAGCTTACAGTGTAATTACTTAAGCTTACAGTGTATTACAGTCTAATTACTATTAGAGTATATAATTGCCTATTTACTCTTTTTTGTTTTTCACTGTAAGCTTTCTGTATAATAAATAAATTTATATGATGTATCTTATACTCGAGTACTTACTAATTAAAAAAATTAGAACAAAACTTTGAGTACCCCTGTGTATCTTCACAGAGCGTTAACATTTCCACGCCTAGGGCACAACTAATCGTCTTAAAGGGTACCTTTAACGTTTACTTATACGTTACATAATAAAGACTTTTACATCACCCGATGCAGGGTAAATCACTACGGTGGATGCAGTATAAAACTTCAGCCAGTCAGTCTTCTCAAAACATTATTAGAGAAATCGCTTTTCACAATCACAGTGAACAAACTATCTTACTAATAATTCGTTTAGAAGATTGTTTAAGATTTTAGGACCTCTCCGGCCAACATCTAACTTACTTTCTGATGATAAAAGACACCACTCGTTGATTTATAAACCCTTTTTCCTGTACAAAAATAATTTAATAGGATTTCATCTGTATAACTGCGTAACTTGTTTTCGTAAGCAATCATGCCTAATTTGTTTCATTTTGACAGTTCAACAACATTAATTGCGTTATTTATGTTGTTGAGCAGATTTTTTTCCAACTTATGAAGCAATGGATTAGCAATCTGTTTCAGGTCGAAACAGATTGCGTTGTATTACGCAATTAGGGTACTGGTCAACTTGGTCTATAAACAGTTAGACGCCACGCTACATCTTTTTGAGAACCAAGATGAAGATCTCTATGCTACGGTCTTCTATGCTACGCCTATACAGAGACTACACAGCATCTACGCAATATCCACGCAGGACCTAAACAGAGTTTACGTAGCACCTCCACCTACGCAGAGTCTACGAAGTTCTAAGCAGTGTGTACAAAGCAATCACACAGCGTCTACGCGACTTCAACACCGCCGTGTCTACGTTGAACAAACACCTAGTGCGCATACACAAAAAAATCTTTGCCTGCAAGAATTTATTATGTGTGCGAGTAGTATCTAAATGCACTGGATAACTGCCAACCGAACATCCAATTCGACATTGCAACGCCTTTATTTCACACTAGCTTCTGCTCGCGACTTCGTCCATGTGGAAGTCAACTATCCCTTAAAATATATCGTATGGCACTCGGCAATTAGAGTAACTTTCTATCAGTGAAAGAATTTTTGAAATAGGATGAGTAGTTTCGGAGATTACCTCCAAACTTTAAAACTCTACTTCTTTATACAATTAATATAAATTAATACTAATGCGCGTTTTTTTTTTGTAGTCTTAAAACGAATTAATGGTTTTTTTTTTTCACATAAACCTACATGGGGACTTACGAAACGGTTCCAAGCTAGGCATCGGTTGACCGTACTACGCTCTAAAAGTCTTCACCTTCCTTCAAAAGTCGTGCAGTTTAAACACACCCGTCAAGTTTCCTATCGAGCACCATAACTTCCCAGTGTATAAGTTAACAAAGCTATCGGCGCATCTAGAAAGGGAAACTATTGTTTATTAGTCCGATTCGCCGATATAATTCACACGTAGTATGTCATTGTAGTGTTAAAAGTATTTTAGTCTTATTTCCTTTCTTTCGTCACGTTTGTTGGTAACTTTGTGCCGTGTCTAGATAATTGATGATGATGTTATTCGTTTAGCGTGAACGCCTCGTTGGAGTCTAGTGGTCGTAAGCGCGAATGTTGAGCATAAGGTGTGACCTCCAAGTCGGGCAACGTGTTGTTGCGCATTGACATGGAATATCTCAGTAACAGCCCAAAGTCTGAATTTAGTACCTGGGTAATGGCAATAGGCTCGCTTCCTAAAACCCGGGACTTATAACTGGCAAAATCATCTGCCTAGCCTTTTCCCAACTATGTAGGGGTCAGCTTCCAGTCAAACCGAATGCAGCTGAATACCAGTATTTAAGATGCAGTGGTTGCTTATCTGACCTCTACAACCCAGTTACTGGGTAATACGATACCCAATAGCAAGACCGGATATCAGACTTTCGGGCTTCCAACTACTCGTAAAGACCGTCAAAGATGTACAAATGACAGCCGGGACCAACAATTTAACGTGATTTCCGAGTCACGGAATAACTAACAAAATGTGGATACTAAATACCTCAGCCCACCCCTTCTTGGAATACATCATCCCAAAGCAAAAAATCAAGCGCCTATCCAAAATCTTTTCAAACACACCAACACGTAAAAGAATTCATCTCTCTACACATTACGCTAAACACACACACTGGCTCAACATCTACCATACTTGCTTATTACCGGCCGTTAAGAGTTAGTGCAAATTATCCTGAGGCCTAATTATCACTTGTACTAACAACTATATACCACTACATCACAGGATAGTACCTCAAGTGGTTGAAAATTGCTAGTTTCCGCGGCATTTCCTACATAAAAGTCAACGCCTTGGTTTGGTTCGGAGCGCCTGCGCAAACACGTAGCTGTTTATGCCGCCAAGCAGCGTTGCTGTGTTCCGGTTTGAAGGGTATGAGAGTGCCGGTGTCATTACGTGTGCATGCGCCATTTCAGTTAGTTTCTAGGATTCGCGCCTTTTTTTTTTTTGGGTGGGAAATTATCAAATAACTTCTCCCGGTCTGGGCGGAGCGGGAGGGCGTGTCAGACTCTTACTGACTAAAACCCACCCATGTTCCTTCGGTTGGTCTGTTACCGGGGCCACGATCTCCCTTTCGGTTTTCTTCGCACCCCCGGCAGGATACTTACGCGCCTGGTATGCCCCTGGTATTTGAGTTGTAACCACTTTACTGGTCTGCCTGTTTGTCCTCTGCTACTATGTTTTCCGACGTCCAAATGCTATTATCGGTTTAAAATGATTTTGCAAATAATTACCATTAGTAGGCGTGTAAGAGAACAAAGATAACAATTCAATTACGTGGAAAATTAATTACATACTTACATACTTTTGCTTTTATTACATATTTGGCTTTGTACAACAGTGTAGAATGGTTTCCATAAGGATGGTTTTGGTAGGGAAAGACATTTAGAAACAAATAAAACGTGCTATTTAGAATCAAAACATACATAATAATACTATGTACCTATATAACGCAACAACTGTTTACTTTTCTTATTTCATCTTACACCAATTAACGTTGCAGCATAATTACGTATCCACTGAAATATCCACTAAGATTTATGAGGTAAATGCTCATCGTTACAAATGGACAGTTGACTGAGTAATATTTCGTGACAAGATACACTTCAATGAATATACGACATTAGTGATGTATTCATAAGTTTTCAGAATCGAACACAATAATGATAGACATCAATATCAATAAATGTTCAAGTTAACGACAAGAACGATACCTCAACATTTTGAAAGGATAATAAAACTTTATGGACTTGTATAGATGAGAAAATTTATCACCAGAATGAAATACAAATGAAAGGTTTACTGTACATAAGGTTCCGTCTGCTAGCTTTTACATCGGCGTAAACTCAATCTAATGATACGAGTAGTTTACCGTCCTTGCTTTTTCCTGATTCCTCATAGCAGGTACTTAGTACCGGAAAACGCGGAAGTGGCAAGGGAAACGAGAGTGAAATGCGCACACCTAGTCACCCAACCCCTTGAGATAAGCATATTACAAGTGTGACCAGTTTTTCTACCAGTTGCAAGTGGCAATTAGTAGGTTTTCCTGGTCAAGCTTCTTTATCCAATTATAGAATGCAAGTTTGTGAACAAGAAAGTATCCGGTTGATGCTTTATATCCTAGTCGGTGTAACTTAGGAATTATTAAAGTTTTCATTTATTTATTTATAGGAAGTTACCTTTAGATTTGAATGGTTTTCTAAATATGAATTCTAGTGACTCCGAAAAGCACCAGTCGTTATTGGAAGGCTGAGTCTTCGTGACGCATCACACCTCCATGTGACAACAATGTCCCCGTTGGCAATACTTGTCAGGTGGAGTCACCGTAGAAACAGGAGGATGACCGCGTAGCCCGGCCATGGAATATTTGGACATTAACCTAGTAACGATGTTTTATTTTTTAAGTTTTAAATACCTATTTACAAATTTCCAAAAAAAAAATTCAGTTTTTTTGTATTTTTTTCTTATTTTCATCAATTGTGAACCGATTTTGAAAATTATTTTTCTATAGATTGAGAAAACTTGCATGGTGATTTCATATAAATTTTATTAAGTTCGCTTAGGTAATTTAATAAAAACTTTTTGCAAAAACACCCGAACGACCTCGAAAAAAAAATTTTCACTTTGCAGTGTTCTTTTTGAAAATTCGGTTGTTTTTATAATTAACTAAACCTTTCGGTCCTTGCTGAATAATTAATGTCCTTTAGAAATTGAGAATTTTTAGAACCAATTCTCAATTTTGCACATATTTACTATAGATTATGTCACGAAACTGTTAGTTTCCTCGATTAAATCGGAAAACAGCAACAGAAAAAAAAAACTTATAAGAAATACATTATATCGAAAAAAAAATTGAGCTAGTATGATTAACCACGAAGAGAGGAATATGTTAGCATGGAATGAACGCCAACGACCACGTGACCGCGTGTCCTCTTAGGAGTCTATAATACCTCAAAGTGCTTAGCACGATCCTCTGTTATATCGAAAATACTACAGCATTAATTTTGAAATAAATATATGGTAAAGTTGAAGATTAATTTTAAGTACTATGTTTGACGAAAACACGATTCCATAAAATTTTCTCGATAGAAAATGACAAAGTTACCTCCAAACCGAACAACAAACCGCTGGTATTCAAAAATATTTCAAATTAGGACAATTAGAAACGTTGCATTATTATTTAACTAAATATAAAGTAGATACTCTGTTCTTTTATTTTTAATTATCTTTATTTTCACCGTAAAAAGAAAATACCTTAAATATTGGCGCCTTGGAGCCACCAGCACCCCACTCAATCTCGCCCTCACTCAGTCCGTGAGCAGTATGGTGCGAGTGAATTTGAGCTGAGGTACTATGGGCTCTTAACAATTCCTTGCGTTTTCAAGCAATGAAATCTTTTTCAATAGGTGTAGTTTCAACTCATATAAATATGTCTAACTCCTTACAGCAATGCAGGTAGTGTCTCGGATATGGATGTCTGTAAAATTATAGACAAAGGCTTCAGAAAAACATCTTAGCTGGACATACATATGAAGTTACCCTTGCGTGGTTTTGCAAAAATCATCAGGCAGGTTATTCGTTAGTTCCGAAATAAAACCTCTAAGAAAAAAAAACATAGAAATCGTAGTCCACTTTTTTTCTACACACAGTTTTCATGTTTGAGGTTACTTGCTGGAAAACAAATGACAGTTGCCCGTTATTCTTGGTTATTCTTTTTGCAATCAAAATTCAAACCATAGTAAATCTCAAAAAAAACAATTTTCATAGTTACGGTTCGGGGACTGAAAATAATATTGATAAACTGTTTCACCGAACCGCTCGTTACTTATCCCTAATTTATTTCAATACGGTTAGTGGAAGTGCTCAAGTGTTGTTGAAATCAGTGCTCTGGGTGAAATATCTCATTTATTTGACACTATGTTGATCCATATTAACATTTAAGTATCTAACGTCAAAGTGAATTTTATTCGGAAGATAAAACAATTTCGATTCTAACACATTTATATGAAAAGTGCAAATCCTAGCAAAGGCCTATCAAGAATGACTTCTGAGAACGAATCGATTGACTTCGAGAGCAAAAATTGAGACGACGTCGAAAAATTGCATTGCAGTTTTTTCGTAAGTAACAGATAAATTAATCTTAAACAAGACTTTATGTTCGTGATGAAGAAAATTACAATGCGTATGTTATAAAGTAGTATTTAATCATTGTATCATAACTCGAGACCACAGGCGATCTATATATCGCGAGCGCTCAATAGGTTGTGAAATATGGACATGAATAATGATCAATCATTTTAATAGCTAACTAGCTATCACTCTACAGATACCTTTGCTTCTGGTTCATTTAACTTCAAATTGTTAAGTTTCATGCCTTCATAGTTTTATTTTTGCTTTCGAACATTATTTTAATAATATTGCGTAGGTACACATGGCTACACATCAAGCTATACATTTCCAGTATAAACAGACCTCGCATTGCACGGAAATTCAATACAATGTTAGATCAGCATAAACTGAAAACGTATAGCTTGATGTGTAGCCGTGTGTACTAAGTATACGCATTGCAGTTACATCATTTTAAGTAGGATTATTTGTCTCACAGATGTCTATAATTTTCTGTGTCTTCATAAACTTACCTTCCCTGGCTAGACTAAATGAGTCGAATTCTTCCTAGTATGTTCTCTTCCTACTTTATAAATGTTTTATCCTCCTGTCTTTAGCTTTTTAAAGCTTTTTGTCAAGTGTTCTACACGTACCGCCTGTGGAACAACTATACTCAGCGGGCTATCAGCGCCCTACGGGTCCAATATAATAACGGGTTTAGGATGTTGATGGGGCTGCCCCGTTTCTGCAGGGCATCAGGTATGTTCGCACAAGTGCACGTCGATTGCTTCCACGCCATCGTCAGACGGAAATCTGCCTCTTTGCTCTGCAGAGTGCGGGAAAGCTCCAACTCCATCCTGAAGACCATAGCGTGGAAGTACGATTCTCTTTTGTTAGGTGATATTGTTCGAAGATGCATATCGAACAACAGCTTTGTTTCAAAATTAATAATAAGTTTACTAACATAGATATAAGTTATCTCTTTTTGTTTACTTACCCATATATGGATGTTGCTTATCTTAATTAAAGATTTTTTTTAACCCAATATCCCTATTAGCTGCCATCTACATAAGTGGGTTTATTGTTTATAAACATTGCTAAGAGTTTAGTGGTAATGTTTTACGTCTGCCTAGCCAAATATTTTTAGACGTTTAACGTCTCTTAACTTTAAGTTCCTAGAGTTTATAAATTAACCGAATATATTTCCGTTATTATCACCCTTCTTATTTGATTATCTCTTTGCTCCACCTATTCTCTTTAAGAGTGTGGCCTCATTAGTGCATTGCGTTGCATCGTCGTCGCAACGGATCAACGCATTGTATGTCACACCTGCATTGCGACGATGCACGACGTCGCAACGCAAGAGGGCGACGCACGACGTCGCAACGTCTAATTTGCCCCTCTAACAGTGGGATACATATATTAAAAGTATTCTGTTAGTGGAACACCGTCCATCGTTGCACGGTCGCACCGGAGCTCCGACAGCACAGCGCATCACCCTACCCTCGCTTCGTCTCTCGTTCATCGATCCGTAAATATATGTGTAAAACGACGCTGCGTTGACGCGGCGACGACGCAAAGCAACGCGACACACTAATGAGGCCTCAACCTAAATGATTTTTTACTTCTTCTTTTTTCGACCTAATTTTGCTTACTTTTGAAGTCTCTCACAGCACATTCATAATGGCTGGTTTTCAAATTTGAAGAACAGCAATATCAAAAGCAATTTAGTATGAGTTGAAATTGATGCTGAAAAATTAACTGCTGCTGTTTAAAGTGTTGACTCCTTATTTCTCACCTTAAGTCCTAACGATTTTTATGATGTTAGTTAAATTTTAGGGTTTTAAATTCAAACACACGCAATAGCAAAGTTTATTAAAACTATTTAATTTATTATTCTAAGTATATACCTATCCCAAATTATTGCACATCAAATTAGGAAGAATACACAACAACAAATGTAAGTAATAAATAATTCAAAGCATTGTTTTACAATATTTCATTCACACTTAAAAATATACTGTTAACATCCTTAACTATAGCCTCTCTTTGTACATTATCTATGTATTTACATTTAGAATATTTAAATTGTGCTTTATGAAGACGCATTTTGTCTACAGACATAAAATTGCCGTAGACATCAATAGATTTACATCTAGATGACGTGTTTTCTCTTTCTCCAAGTTATTTTCTGCAAATATCATTGAAATGATGATCATACGCATTGGAATAGAAAGTCTTATTCTTTCAAGTGTCACCAATATTTTTTTCCACTACCTACTTAATATCAAAATCAACAGTCAAATTGAGTCTTGATTTTGTATTATCCTCGATGTACTTATTTTCAAATGTTTATAGGCTCCTATATTTACAGCACCTAAATCATTCTTAACCATTCACATTAATTGTGATCTAATAATATTTACTTATGATAGCCTTTTCTTTTCGTGTCTTTCATTTTTGTTCTTCGAGAACATTGCAGGACTGGAATCTGGCTTATTTTCGGGTTTGACCATACGTTTGGGATGTGAGTGGTAATTTCTGGGGTAAGATGGCGGCTTTTGTTTGCCAATTGGTGGCACATAACGGTACCCTACTGTGTACTCGGCCTCAGGGTTGTAGTCTTGCTGAACTACCGTCTGGCTGTAAGATGCAGACATCGGATGGGAGTTCACATATGTCACTTTTTCTGTAGACGGATTGTGAAGGAAAGTCTGTGGCACCATAACTCTATATGGCATCTGATACTTTGGATGAGGCATAGGAGTGACGTAACTTACGGATTGGATCGTTCCAGAGTTCTGCTTGCCTGTCTTGTAATGTGTTGGTAAAACAGTAGCAATTGTGTGGTCCTTGCTTGGGTAGTTCTCTGAAAGGACTAACCCATGAGCGTCTGCCTGTTGCGGCTGTTGCTGCTGCTGCTGCTGCTGTTGGTACACATAGTTTTGCTGTTCACCTGAATCTGACTGTGATGCGTGACTTGACTGCGCGCTTTGAGACGAATAGCCAGAATGATCTGGTTGATCGTGCTGAGTTTGAGTGTAATAAGATTCATGAGTAGCGTGAGATATGGCAGCTCCCTGCGCTGGTCCATAATCAGGTGCAGGTGTTCCCGCTGATTCGTATCCCGCCGATACTGATTGCGAATGTTGTTCCTGGGGAGCTCCGTATTCAGGAGCTACTGTGTTTGTGTGTTCGTATTCTGCCTCGGTATGTGGTGCAGGCGTACCATACCCAGGCTGGGGCGAACCGTATTCAGCGCCTGGAGTACCGTATTCAGCGCTCGGAGTACCGTATTCAACCCCAGGAGTGACTGCAGATTCATAGCCAGCACTAACCTGCGCTGGAACTTCGTATTGATACTGAGAGTTGGTATCATGAACACCATCTCTTTGCGGTAGAGATGATTGTTGATCATGTTGAATTTCCTGTGACGCCATATGTTCCGTTTCTTGTTGGTAATGAGTTGAAGGCATGTAAAACTTCTGCGATGACACGGCTGACTGTGGTACGTATTGATACTGGTACTCATACTTCTGGGGCAGTGCAGGTTGTTTATAAAGAGAATAATCTTTAGGCATTGTCATATAATGGTGACGAACATAACTTGCTGGGTACCTGGCCATCACAGGCTGAACTGCCGAGTATTGTACACCATCTGAAAGGTGAGCTTGCGTATACGATGGCTGTACGTTCGGATGAGCGTAATGCTGAGGCTCGTATTGAGACACAGAGGAACCACCATGACCATGACTCTCTTGACTATAACTCTGGTGCCCATGGTTCTCTTGGCTCGAACTAGGATATGCCATTACCTGAGGAGCAAACCTAAACCCGGCTTTCTGAAAATACTGGTTCACTAAATCTTGTAAGTTCAAATGATTCAAGTAATTCGACAATGGATAGTTCTGCGGTAAATTAGCATACAGTTCTGCACTGGGATTGATCAAAGACGAGCTTGGTATTCTCAATACTAAAACTGGGACAACCTTCTGCTCTAAGTGAGAACCGGGTGTGCGCAAATGGTCCTGAGTTAATCCAACGTTTTGGTACTCAGGGTTTTTGATTAGCTGGGAAGGATCGACTAAATAATCAGGCATTACTGTCGGGAACTGTCCACTCAAGCCTGAAAATTGTTCACCGTTGTATGTGGTGTACAGAGTTGATGGATGTGATGAGTAACTGTTACTGCTATGTTCGGCTGATGAGTAAGATGCAGGCTGCGGTACTGGTGTCGTAAACTCAATCGCTGGCTTCTCGTAGTGATAAGCAGGTTTCTCTTGTTTCACGGGTACCAATTCGAAGGCTTGTGATGGTTGAATGTCAACACTTGTTTTTACATGCTTTCCAGAATTGTCGTAATAACGGATAGAATGACTATTCGTTGGGGGAATATCTTCCTGCGAGTAAGGGTATATCATGAATTTTCCTTTTTCTTGTGCGGGTTTTCCGAAATAGGAGTATGTGTATCCGTGGTTCGTTTTGTATCCATATCCGAGGTTAGCGTCAATGGTACGCTTTCCTTTGGATTTTGTGTCAGTGTCGTTGACAATCTCAATAGCTATAACAGCTGGAAAATGTGAATTTGCTGCTTGTGACACTTTAGGTTTTGATTCATTAACATTGTTCTTTTCTTCTTTTGTATCTTCGTTTTTGATTCCATACTTTGCTTCAACATCTCTTAGGAATTTCTTCTCGTCTGCTGTTAGAGTTGTATTTGATTGTTTTTCCTTATCTTTTACTTCTGCTTTGTATTTCTTTGGATCTGGATCGGCCCATGTTGTCGTCAGTGCTACACAAAACAGCACCTGAAATTGATACAAGGGACAGGATTAATATAAATATCATATGAAAAATAGGTCCCCGAAAGAATTACAGGAACGCTATGAACGTTGTTCGATTTCGTTCAGTAAAGTGTTGTAGCAAATCAAGGTCCACCGATGAAAAAACGTTTTAGCGAGTGAGATCATAAATCAATTCTTGAATATCGATAGATTAATCAACTAATCGTCATCATTATCAATAATACATATATCAATTAAGCTACCGACCTAATTTCGAATATCTATCCTCATAATATATATCCTAATGTTTAATGTCCTTTTTAATAATACCTATCCCTCAAATGTGACTGTCTAATAAATGTTCCCAAGGTTTACTGCCATGTTCTTTAGGTACCTATATTAAAAAATAGGTGGGTAACCGTTCTTACTCACTTTCTACGAAATTAAAAACTGATAATGGCATCACCAAAATGGCACGTGTCGTACCTTACTCATTTACATATTAGGCTGTGTTCTTAAATATCATAAAACAATGAAGTTATTCTCAATAGCATGTATACTAGCAGTGTTCGTCTGTACAACGTCCCATTAACTGATTGCGTGTTTGTCTCATCGTTCACTCTCTAAGCGAGCTCTGCAATTAGGTAACATAACATTATCTTTATTCCTTAGTATTCCAACATTGAGCCAATCTTGTGAAATTTAACATCTGTTACAAGGCGATGACGCCAGATGATCACTACACATAATGCATACATCCGCATATAAATTGATGCACATATCTCAGTTTAGATTTATTGGAATTTCTCCGTTAATGACGTATAAACTTTCCATTCATAAAATAATCATTTTGAAAATAATTTACGATATGATAATTTTTACATTTTGTTTTATCTCGATCGTTACGCTGTTCGTAAACGAATGAGTAGTGTTGTGTGGATGCGCGCTATCGTTCCTTATGATCTGTCTCTTGCGCAATAGTGATTTTCTCGCGGAGCGCGCGACCCGTAGCGCCTGCGACTTTCCACGACCTCAGGTTCTCGATGGTTACCTCGCTGATTAATTAACGACATGTTCGCATTATGTGGAAGTTGTAACTATGAAATTACGCAACAGTTGTACGCTTACCGTTGACTCACTGCGAAATTTATACGCGTCCGCATTTAATCGTATTGTCGACTAATTGGCCGGAGAGTCTCTATTGACGCATAAATAAATAAGTTCCTACTGAAGGTGCATCACTATTAATGTCTATAACTGCAATGTCCGCATGGCGAATGCGTTTTATGTTATATCTAAATGTAAAAATAATTACGTATATCACCGGGCGGTGCTAAATAGCAATGATCTTGATGTGTTCGTGCAGTTAGCGATGCAATTCGAGATGAAAGTAATCGTCGGGAGCTGATATAAATGTTCGGAGAAAGTCCGCAGACCGTCCAGTGTTGAGGATTGCAACACCGAATAACAACACGTTTCCTAGTTACTCCTGCCAACTTTAGATAACAGTAATTTAAAGTGTATTTTAAACTCGTAACTCCTTTGTTTTGTTGTCTTGCCAGTGTTTCCGAGATTTACAAGGAAAATAAATTAAATAGATGGTGGAGATAACGATACAAGTGAGACGTGAAATCAATTACAAACAAAAAGTTGTTATGACGTCTATCTCTTGTAAACGATTATGAACTTTTGACCGAAATTTAACTATTTACCTACGTAAATCTGTATGCAAGAAGTACTTAAAAAAATGACATACAATGTAACAATCATGTTTTTTATGTTGTAAGCTATGCGACTCTGATAACATCGGGCGAATCTCAAAAACAGTTCCCGAGAATTGAAACAGATAAATATATTTCATGACCCTTTACAAACTGTTGAATTTTTTTACTAGGTACCGCATAGCCTATTTTCACAAACCAAGGCCCTGAAGGGAATTAGATACGACTTCTACACAAGCAAAGCGCAGTCTACATAACTCGTTCAAGAGTGTATTAATGCTGAACGCGTGTACAATCACAAAGACAGTTACATTACTATTCAACGAATCCGTTCAGGTCGCACAAAGTCTGCATCTACATTTACTTGTGATTTACAGTTATTTTGTTACTAAACAGGTAGAGTTAATGAAAATAATTCATGAAACCGGTATTTTTATGAAAAAGCTTTGTTTGTTTTTTGCAATTATGTCAGATAACCGGTTGAATGATTGGCATGATTATGGCCAATCTCAATTCCGCTAATAATAGTTTTCTTTTTTTTTATTTGGATTCATAGTTGTGCAGTTTTAAATTTGCTTGGTTGTCTTCAGTAATAAGACCGTCTGTTGTGCTGGCTAGATGCTAGTCTTTTGCTAGGCTTTTGTTATCTTTTTCCCTATTTTGATTGTACTATAACTAGGTTTAAGAAGACTCTCGTCGTTATGTTCTATCTTAACTTA
This sequence comes from Omphaloscelis lunosa, assembly GCA_916610215.1. Classification (NCBI taxonomy): domain Eukaryota; kingdom Metazoa; phylum Arthropoda; class Insecta; order Lepidoptera; family Noctuidae; genus Omphaloscelis; species Omphaloscelis lunosa. The sequence continues at coordinate 13,725,133 of OU744258.1, forward strand.
TGAACTAATTTCTGCGCTAAAACTTTTCGCGTTTACTTGTCGCGGAAAGGAGCATACATAATACAACTCAACATCCAACCGCTGTTTTGTGGTTACTTATCATCACGTTATGTAGTTCTAAATAGCTTAAATGGTAATCATATTTGTGGTGAAGATGAAAATGAGACAAGCCGCTCAAAAATGCAGCCCCTTTACTTGACTGGTTTGAAACACAGCTGACTCTCAGCTGAGTTTAGGTTATGTTAGATACTCGTAAATTGAACAGGTGAGAAATGTAGCATGGGTATTTTCTCTAACATGCAACTTTACTTACCCTACGGCCTATTTATATTTATTGAATACATTTTTTTTTTTTACTTGAAGGTGCAAATAAACAATTTTTTACTCCTGAAAATAAAATAAATAAGATGGACCATTTCCCATATATTGAGTTCATGACTAACCAACAGGATCGTTGACCGTGCGAACGCATGACGACTACAAATTTCTATTATCTATAATAAATCCATCAATCTCACAATTATTTGTACAATAAATACTTTATAATTGAGTAATTAATTTGGCGTAATCAAACCATATATTCTAATGCATTACTGGCACATGCCAACTTTACATAATAATGTAACTACTTTGTCGACTAAATATATTATCGAATTACGCAACCGACTAATAAGATAATTTAATACGGAATATATGCAAATAATATAATTCATTCCGTAAAAAAAAACGGAAATAATTACGTTAGGTCCGTTGCGTCTACCGCATGTTATGTTTTAGCGTATAATTCATGCATGGTCAGTGACCTCATTTTCAGGAAGAGCTTATGTCCAATGGTGTGAAGCTGTAATTGGTGACAGAAGAATATGTAGTTTTATCTACAAACGATATAATTTTATAATAATCTGCATAACATAGTCAAAAGCAAACCGTTACGATATTTTTGATGAGCTTAGAACTTTTCTGAAAAATTGTCGATGAAATCTATTAAACATCTTTCACTTTATACAGGGTGACAAGGACATCGACGCGAAAACTGTTACCATAGATTCAGTACATGATTCTCAGCCCCCCTGCGTTGAAGTTTTACGTCGGTTATTAAAAAAAAATCTAATGTATCATAGAAAAGTGCAATAACTACGCGGTCAAAATGTATTGAACAGCTGTTTTTTTTTTTAAACCGACAAAAATTTCCACGCAGGTTGGTTCAGAATCGTGTACTGAAGCCATGATAACAATTTTCGCGTCGATGTCCCTGCCACCCTGTATTTATGAACTAACCTATGTTAATAAATATTGCGAATATTGTGACATATTGAGTTGTGTCGTGCAAAATATCATAAAATAATATGAGCAGATTACTAATTACTATTAATTAATAGCTCTCTTCAGTACCTAATAGAATTACTAACCAATCAACTACGTATAAATAATAGAAAGCTCGACCACAACAGATTACGATAGCTTTTCTGTGGCTAAGTAGGTTCAACTATCAATCACGTCTATCATAATATTGATCTTCTAAATTACTGTAATTATCCACTTAGTAGCTAAGAACGATTCTCCTTATATGTATGGGTTATGTCATCAGCGTTAAGAAATCTTAGCTTTTAATTACGATGGCGACCGTAGGTAGTGTAAAGATGTTCGCGCCGTAGGAGACGCCCTGGGCGTCGAGAATCCCAGACCTATTTCCGGCCACCGTAGGCGCGGGTTTGCGGATGGTGAGCATTAGATAGCTCGCCGTCCGATAAGGACCAGGCCCGGGTCGACGGTGCGTTGTGTACGACGCGCACCTTAAAGTGATGTAGCACAACTGAGGATCCGCAAGGGCCGATGCCTGCCAGGTTCACAGGAAAGTCCGAAAGGGTTACCATGGCCCCTGGTAACACACAGGCAACTGAAGGAACACGGGTGAGTTTTAGTCAGTATGAGTCTGACACGCCCTCTCGCTCCGCCCAGGGTGGGATAAGTAATTTGATAATTTTCCATCCATAGAAAAAAAAAATGGTAATGCATAGTTTTATGGCATTAAAAGACTTAGTTGCTTCATTGGCATAACAGTATTTATCTTTATATTCATCTCTTATTATGATTCTGGCAATAATACATAATTTTTTTTCTAGGGTATGCCCGTCCTGGTCTATACCCAACACTGGACTGCGATAGACTGAATTGATTGCGGTATCTTTCTAGATACAAATCGTTTTCTGTATTGAACAACACTGCCAAAAGTACCTACTCCACATTAGGTTATTAAAAGATTGAATTAAGAAATTAAGATTGAACCTTATAGCGGACGTTAGTGAGTCTAATATATTACTGAGATGAAGTAATGGTTATATAGTTTTCTCTAAGGTTTAAAGCTTTTCAATGAAATGAAATGAATAAAATTCATTTAATTTTGTACATCAATTAAGTGAGTACTTAGCTAAACCGTCTTCCATTTTATGAAAGTAAATAGTAGTAGGTTGGTAAAAGCCAAAGCTTCAGGATGCTGTACGTAACATGAATGATGTGTAATCATGCTTTATTGACATTTACGAGTATGTTGTAATTGAATATCATCTTGCACATCAAATGCATTCAGTGATTGTCAATGTATTTAATTCTTTTTCAATTAAGATGTCTAAGAGTTATGACTTTCAAATTATTGTGCTTACTTCAACTTTAGCTATTTTCTTTATGTAGATAATAAAGATATTTGAAGATAATATAATTAAAGAGGTAAGAATGGAAATGCATTTTGTTATTGATTTTTTTATCCTGCATTTGTTATTAATCTCAAAGCCTACTCAGCAAAACGTATGTGTAGCATTTATGTATTTCATGCACGATGGCGTGCTTTTTTCGTGGGTATTTTTGCCGTGCTAAGTAACGATACTGGACCATAAATTCATAGGGTTACTCCCATCTGTCAACGTTCCCGTTTGGCAACGCTACATATAAATTGGTTATGTCATACTGGTGTTTCTCAAATCAACTTGTCATTCCCATCAAACACGTAGATCACGATGCGGGTTATATCTTCTGACATTAATTGCGATAACTATGCCACAAAATATAGTAGAATCGAGTATTTGTCATGAAAACGGGGTCAATCATATCATTTTTGTAAAGCACAAGTGACTGGTAGACATTACGATATGTATAGCGATGAAATGTAAATGTAATAAGTAAATGATGCGTCCTAATTTATTTTGGATGATTTTCGCTACTAAACCCACGTTACAAAACTGGTTAAATGTGAGTCGGACTCCCACAAGAAGGGTTCCATACCACCGTACAATATTTGGCAAAAAACGCCGAAAAAAAAACACGTTTCTTGTATGGGTACTTGTTTTTAACTTTATATTATTTTTATTATTTGTTGTTAAAGCGGCAAAAGAAATACACAATCTGTGAATATTTCAACTGTCTACCTATTACGGTTTATGAGATGCAGGCCGCTGACAGACCGACGGACAGCGGAGGCTTGGTAATAGGGTTCTGCATAATTCGGGTACGGAACCCTAAAAGTAAATAAATACCATACGAATATTTATTTGCATCTTTTTTTCAACGTGCAGCACTAGCCAAGACATTTTATTTGAAACAATTACACAGGAACACACCTACACCTACCGAAAGAGTACGTAGCAAACGAATAATGATGTAATTTCATAATAACATAGAGTTCAATTTCCTGTTACTAGCAAAAGTAGCCTTGGCATGTTCAAATCAACGGTCAAAAGGTGACTTTTGTTGGTCATTGTCCAATTTTCAGGTCATGACCCACAAGGCTACATTAAACATAACTATTCGTTCGCGTGATGTCTAGGGCCTTACAAATGGTATATTTATTATCATTTGGTAGCACAGTGACATGTATTTGCATTACACCCTGTAAATTTGCATTGAATGCAATCAAGTCGCATGTAAAGTACCTATGTAGAGAAGCTTTGCAGAATTGAGATCAGAGATACAATTCCTGTATTTTTAAGGGACGATCGCATTCGTCGCTCGTTCATTCTAATCTCAGTCTCAATCTGTCAAAAAGACGCCCAATTTAACAACATTTTTGACCTTGATTGTCGCTGAGATAAGATTGCGACTAGATTTTGAACGTTTTGAATTACGGGAATTGGCCTTCTGAAATACGATTTTGAACGTAATAAGAACTTACACCTAAACGTGATTAGGTAATTTATTTATTTATGGTTAATTAAAACGGTACAACACCAATTACATTAATTAACATAAGTAGAAACAGAAAAAGATTAATATTGTCAAATTTAATGTGAATAATTTAATTAAAACTAACATGGAGCAATAGACTCCCTTGCATATTTTTTCTCACAGAACACCAGATATACGTATAATTTTATTCCATTCATCCTCAAACACATCACATTCAGGGTTGACAGTCAGAAGAGCGTTGAGCATCTTCAAAGTACGACACACTGGGGATTCATCTCTGGCAACAGTTTTGGATGACGGTTGACAAGCAAATTGTTCCGGCGACTCGGACGGTGTCCGATGCATTTGCCGGGCACAAATAGTCGACAGAAAAAGCCATGGAGGTCTGGACAGTCTATACGTCCCCGTAAGGTTTTACACTAGTGAGCTGATCTAGGCCTCTTCTCGCCTCCAATGAATTGAAGTCCAACATCCCTAACAGATAGTTGTAATGATGTTCTAATTAGCTGAAAGGCGACCGGAAATGATAGGGCATGAAAAGGGTTAATAAGATAGGCGGTATCATTCTACAGTACGATTCTATCTAGCCATTACCTACTGTCATTGTCACTCGTTTACCAAACTGATTATGGAACTTTTAGACTAAGTACCTAGACTTCTAGGCTTCACATTGATACCTTATTTTTTGTGGAGCAGTCGACTCGATAGTGGTATTGTTTTTATAATTTTCTCAGTTTTAATGTTGTGCGACTCCCAAATAAAAAATGTTTCTTTCTTTCTTTTCTTTCTTTCTTTCTTTCTTTTATTTCTCTCTTTTCTTTCTTTCTTTTCTATATTTCTAGACTCTTCAAGCAATAATATTTTTGTTTTAATCTGATACGGATTTAGTCTTCCGTTAAAAGTTATGAATACAAACTAGTTTTCACTGCTGACGAAAGTGCATTTAAATAAAGCAAATATTGTTACAGTTTTCATTAATATTGAGACGTAAACATATATTTACATACCTACCCACTTATATTACAGCTATCTAAAAAAATCGAAAGTTCTGATTACATTAATGATATGAAAAGTTTGTGTGAATGCATCTTTCTACGAGCAATTTGTTAATTAAAATCTGATGATTATGTAATCAATTAGAAACATTTATTTTTGATTAATTTTCGACATTGATTTCTTCTATCTTCAGTTTTCACCTTTCACAATATGTTTTAATTTTGTTATGATAAGAACTAAGTACAAATGTTTTAAATTTAGCACAAACTTAGTGTTACAAGTTCAAATGTCGTGTCAAACGTGTCTCCGTTTGAAAATGTTTACATTTGAACTTGTAAATATCAACATTTTCAAACGTGTCGTCTCCGTTTAAAAATGACGACATTTGAACTTGTAAAACAGAGTTTTTGCTAAATTCAAAACAATTACAATTACAATTACTCGCAACACTTTTAAAGATTACCAACACTATTTATTGAGAAACAAACTTGAACTTTACGCCAATTGCGGAGTACTCTCATTACTCTTATATAACTTAAAAGTACATACCAATAAATATAACCGCATGTTGACGTCACTGCGCCGCACTTTCTGTCAAAAGAAAACAGATTTATCAGAACACGTCACTAAAGCACATCACAACACTGTTATCACGCTATCACTAATACTGTTTATACCTGTGTGTTGTCCGGAGTGGGTATATGGAGCGAATGGGTACATGCAAAGCAATGGTTCAGCGAAACACGGCGTTACGTTCTTTTATACCTCGGAAACATTCCCACGAGATGCGCAAGACTCTCCGCTTGACCGAAAGCGCTCACTCCGGTACAGCGCCGTGTGTGCAGTCCGCACGGCCAACTTGATTGCGTGCTTTCACTAGGTGCGTCAAGATAAACTTCTTTTGTATTGCATTGACTTTTTGCAATACTTTCACGGGACACCTGTGCTTCGGTTATTTGATTGGAAATAGAAAAAGCTATTATCTGCGCTAAAAACATCAATTTTTTTTTTCATTTCTTTCTTATTTTGACTTTTGAAACCAAAAAACTATATACTCTAAACTGTATTTTTAACCAGAGTCACGATACACCTACTTAATTCTTTAATTTTACGTCTAGTGACAATAAGCTTAGTTTAAAAATAAATATCTGGCTAGGCATAAACGGACTCTTAAGATTTCTTTACCAAAATCATCATCGATCAAAATCGGTAGTTCATCATACAATAGCCATTTCATTAACGCGTCAATATGAATACCAAATGGGTCAAAGGTTTTGATTGCTGACCTGCGTTATGCTTGCAAAAGTTAAAGTCACTTAAGCTTTGATTGTTTCAACATAAGTCAGAATAAATAAACTGGTCAGTAAAGCGACAACCTTTATTATAAAATAGATCCTCCCACTAGAACGACATACTTAATAGGTGTTCATAAAATTAACTAGGTAACCAATGACTCCATCAAATCAGCCAGTCGGCGGACTGAGCTAACTGACGATGTCGAGTCAGGTCGATCAGGAAGTAAGATAAAAAGAAAATACAATGCCTAACTTTCGACTCCATTTTATTACTGGGACTATATTATAAAAAGGCAGAAATAATGAGCAAGGCACGTATGGTCTAACATCGCCCAATTATAATAGTTTTGAAGGGAACTTCAAATCCATCCTTCGTTTTTATAAGCTAAGGAAGGAAATTTGGGATCCCTTCGTTATTGCTACCATTTATGTTAGCAGAATTACACAACCATAACCTAAAACCTTAATGTTTTCTACCATAATACAAACATACATCAAAATTCAAAGAACTCAAACGATGCACCCTTGTTGGCCGAATGTATATCAGGTAGCGCTTTCGATTTATTTGCATACAACAGGCAGTTAGGCTGAACGGCCTACGACGGCCGTTCAGCCATATTACCAAAACTTTGGTTTGTCTGCAATAATGACATAAAATAAAACAATTATTGAGTGTACCAGACTACTAAAATAAGTTACCGATAAACAGAAACTAATAAAGAATACATATTTTCTATAACTTCCTAATTATAAACTTTTTTAGTAAATAATGAGAAAGAGGCAATGAAGAATGTAATAAAATACAATAGACGTGGATATATATAGTAACTTTTCCGCTTAGCTATTTCTAAGTGTTTCACCTCTCAACGAGGCATCCTCAGGATGACGATTGATTTGTCGCGAACTCGAACTCGGCGTGGCGGCCAGCGCACAGCGCGCAGTAGTCTGCGTTCAGCGGTCAGTGAGGCAACACGCCTATTGTTTTTATAATGAATTTCCGCAAGGTCATGCCTGAATCAATTAACTATGTTTTATCACCTAAAGGTCCTTCCTAGAGGAAAGAAAGAAAATTTAACTTAATATCAGTTTTCTGAAAGCTGTTAAACTTTGACCAGTATCAACGATGAAATGATCTTGATTAAACTATAAATAAGACTTTAAAATTAGGTAGTTATAATTCTGAAAACCACACAAAAACGAAAATTGTTTAAAAAATACACATTCTCTATCGAAAACGTGTATTTTGAGGACTTACATTTTTAATACCAAAGCTACTTCTTCTAGGCTACTGCCTTACTTTCGCATAGTTGAAATTGCTTCACCATTATTTTTTATTTCTTAATTTCGGCAGCTCATGTAGTAATCTCTTATTTATTACCCAGTAAATTACATGATGAACCTTAACAGCTTAGTGTCGATTGGACTTGGCTTAACATCTCAATAAATCTTAACCATAACTGGTCCAAAAAATTAATGTACACTTTATTATATCTTATGCAAACACAACCGTTAAATGTCGGTTATTTCGGCTCATCGGAACGCTTAAAATGTAGGTTGTTTATACGATTTATTTAATGTCAGTATAGGCCATAATGATTAAGCTAAGCTTTGCGAGAAGAGCAAAAAGTTATCGTATGGTGTGGGAATGTAATCAATCAATCGATCAACTCAATTTATCGCAGATCTTTGCAAGACATATTGGTGTTACTTGATAGAGTAGCAACACTGTATTAATAATGAAACTGACAGTAACAATAAACTCGTCATGAAAAAAGCTTTGAATCCTAACCAATATTATAAATGCGAAGGTGAATTTGTTTGTTTATTTGTTTGTTACGCTTTCACGCTAAAACGGCTGAACGGATTTGGATGAAATTTGGCACATGGGTAGACCATGGCCTGGGTTAGAACATAGAATACTTTTATCCTGATTTTCCCATGGGATCATGACTTATTTTGGTGAAATCGCGCGACGCACCTAGTATGACAATAAAGCCATCCAAACTCTCAGAACGATTGATAACTGTGATATTTCGAGCTTGCATATAGTTGAAAAATAAAACTTGACCACTATTTTTATATACCCAAAAATATAAGGGTATCTAGCAATTTCTCTTCTTCATAATGCACCTGTCTCTAAAATTACCGCAAAATGTATGTATTCAGTTCTTGTAACAGGCAAAAAATATTCCTCGCATAATTTCCGTAACCATAATAGTCGATTTAATTGTTATAATTCGGTGTTGTAACCTTTTATTAGTTGATTACTGCAATTATTCAAAATGGGTAATTTGTGTTTTATGCGTTAATACATAACACTTATTTTGCAATGAAATTCTCTGTACATAAGCTTGGCAGATGGTTTGTGTTTTGTGTCTGTAATACACTACAGTGTAACATAACAGGAGGTAAGTATCAGAACCACAGAGTAGACACCCAACAGAGACCAAACTTCGTAAAACCACACAGTCGCTATGTGTTAGTGTCGTCTCATCAACGCTTTTCTAAACGCACTACGAATGGACACAAAAATTCAAGTCGCGGTACATTCAGAGCTTAATATGACTTGAAGTGAACGTGGACGTCTTCATTACTCTAACCTGCATTTACGCTCCAATCCGTAACGTCCCATAGCATCTATAAATAATAGTATGCCATCTATTGCGTGTAATAGATGAGCAAGGGAAAATCCATGTCCTTTTCCGTGTTACGCGTCCCATGTCCTGTGCATGAATCTCGCTTCATCAACTGGAAAATCTCTTCAACATCACGCATTTGAGTTGAGCAGACTATTTTGTTTGCGCGGACAGAAATTACCGCAATGAAATGGCAGAAATTTCCCGTAGTCTATTTAGATAGATAGATAAAACATTTATCAGTGCACACATAAGCACAATAAAATGATAACAAATTACATGAATATATATAAAAACAGGATGCCAATAAACAAAAAAGAAAAGACACGTATAGAATTGGAGTGAGGTTTAGTTTAGTTTGGTTATGGTGGACTGTGGGTTTGTCCTTCGTGCACGTTATTGGATAGATTTCCATACGTTTTATCGTCGCTGATAAATTGCCCATCGCCTGCTCAGCTGAAGCTTATTAGTCTCTGTTGCATTTCTTCTCCGTGGTCAGTATCAGTTCACAGTGTTGTAATAATGTATCCTCTCCACGCTATTATATGTTTAAGTTTCCTAATATAGATATGAAGTGTATCGAATTACATATTTTGCGCTATAGTTAAAATATCTGAATATGCATAAAAACTAGTGCAACATTTTTTGTAACCGCCAATGTATTGAGTCATGATATTATTTGCGTTGAATTCAATTGAAGGTCGTGGTATAGGTTAGATGTGCTGCAGCATTCACCTGTAACCGGAAAATAAATAAACAGGATCTCAGAAATCGCATGACATACATTTTGTAATAAAAAAACTGATAGTAATATAATAGTAATAAATAGAGCAGAATCTTTGTTTGCAACTCTTTGAAAACGCCATCACGCAAATAAGTATCTGTCGAAACTTAAGTGTTTCTCATATCTACATACTAAAAGTCTTAAAGATAGCTTGAGGTTTGGCATGAGAAGTAGGTATACTTACCCAAGGCATCTCAACAAACCAACAACACATTAAGAAATAATCACTTTTTGCATCAATCCTCATTTGCATTTCTAATAACTAAACGTAACGAAAAGTAACAGTGTGCATCAAAATACGTTTAAAAAAAAGTTGTACTCGAACGCATTCTATAACACGCAACAGTTCCGTCGTAACCGCTTTAATTTAAATTTGGAACAATGGCGAGAATGTACTCGTGTGTATAATGAGTCGGAGAAAAGAAACAGTTCGCGAGAAATTAAATAGTTACGTAATAATAACAATTAGCTCGTTAGTGAGTTTGTAATTATATAAAATTGTGAGTAAACTGATACTTTAGACAATGTGATGCACGATTTGGAAGATTTGTAGTTTTAAGGCGCGTTTACAACAAAAAATTTTGTGGCAATGCTTTTTCTTCCGACTAGTTACGTTATTTGCGTTAATTCACATAAAATGACAATTGGTGGCTCTATCTTTCATTTTGACAGTTCAGCCACGTTCATTGCGTTATTTACGTTGCTGAGCAGATGAGTATTTCAATCCTATGAAGCAATGGATTAGGAATTTCCTTCAAAACCCTTGGATTGTGATTGAAAGTGTGATACGTAATTAGGGTGCTGCATGATCTATGGTTTCGGATGCAAGTGAATACAGATTTCTCAAAAAGATTAAATTCATTCTCAACGATCTTGTGTGGCTACGATATCTATTTTAATTTAACTCTCATTTATTTATGTGATATTACGCATTAATTTTAAAAAGGCAACAATTCTTATTAAACTCCGTCTATATATTTTTTAAATTCCTTTCCGTGGAAATAACTTTTTAGTTTAATCTGAAGCGCATTGCAGCTCAAGCTCATTGCATGTTCTCAATTTATTGCTACTGCATCTAAACGCACCTTAATGTGCCTCGTGCTTAGAATTATTGTGTCTCGCAGTTTGCATGCAAGTGAGAGGTAAGATCTAGCATGTCACTGTCTCCGTTACTTATTTATCTCAATGCTTTGCGTTTTCGCAACATTTTTCTTTACATAACATTCCATTATGAAGGATTTTTGGCCTAGAAATACCAAACATAAAATAACTATGTTTGGGTAGGTACAGTGGGCTGCATAAGTTGTATTAAAATTTTACCTTTATATATTACCATGTACAATGGAAATGAATTCCTATGCAAAATTTCTAAAAGAAGATTCGTTCGTGTTATGTCATTCGAGTAAGCTAAAGTTTACTATCTTATTCTACGTGCCCCGAAGTGCAAATTAATCTAAATATAGCAAGATATAAATAAATAAGACTCAACGATAAAGATAAACGTTCATATAAGATTATCGATATTACCTAGTTAAAGCGGAAATATCGCATTTCATTAACATACATTTTTTGATTAATTGAAGTTATGTTGCATCATTAATGCATCATCTGCTGAAGCCTCAAATAATACTTTCTATGAACGAAAAAAGTTTAAATCCACTCGCGGAAAATGGAAAATGCTGTTTGTACCATTTAAGAGCGTGCATTCTAAAAGTTGGCAACGTCGTCGCGTCGCAACTAGTTGTCAAAAAATTTCCTGTTTCTATTAATTTGTTAATATTACTGTAAGGGAATATGAAATATTGCTAACCAGTGACCTTGATTGTGATTTGATATTTGGTAATACCAAATTAATTAAAATTGCAAAATATTTGACAGCTATTTGCGACGTTGCCCACTTTCAGAATGCACACTCTTAACGCACGCCTGAATAAGCCCAGGTTAGCACGGGTGATATTTTCCCGTGGGAATTTGTTTTGCACATTGAATTTCCAACGCTCTGCTTAGTGCCAAGAGTTGAAAATCCAGTGCGCAATAAAATCCCGCCGCGTTATTTTTACGTACGTACGAACGTGGGCTTAGTCAAATCGGAAGTTCCATGCACACACTTCTCCACTGTTATACTTACTTATTGTTTAATACAATAAAAACTTGGAAAAACATTACTTCCGCGATTGTTATCAAAGCTAGTATGTAGTTTTTATAATGTGTTTTTCTATTATGTATTAGAAATTTTTGCCCGCTGTAAGGTAAAATGTATCGGTACTACTATGTATTGCAAAGAATCCATCTTATCTGTATAAGTACCTATACAGATAAGATGGATTTATACATTTTATTTATACATTACTAGTTTTTCCCCGGGGTTTTGCTCGCGTGGAAGTTGGAAAATATTCCACGGGAACGTACTACTTTTGAATCTGTGATATATTTAAACGCTTCATTTAAATGAAATGATATCAAGGCATATTTTAATCTAAATTAAATGCTCAATTTAAGTAACAGGTTATTGGATAAGGACTAATATAATACAGGTCAAAATAGCTTCGGAAATAACAATTAGATTTTTATCAAATTTTGAAAGATAATAATGGTTATTGTGGGTCATCCTTAGAAGATAGACATATGCCATCGCGGACTTATTTGTTGAAATTTTTAAGATGAACAATACTGTAGAACATCAATGTTATGCAACTTTTACAATTTCCGCGGCGCACGTCAATAAAGTTCCCAGTCGGCATGATTTTTTCCGACATCTTCAACAATAATCGTCAAATTTCATCCAATTAACACAAAACCATAATGAATTATACACTAAAACCTTCCGCATGAATCACTCCGTCCATTGGTGAAAACTGATTAAAAATCCGGTCGGTAGTTTTTGAGTTTATTGCTTTCAGACAGACAAGACAGACCGACAGACAGACAGACGCGGCGGGAAACTTTGTTTTATAAATGTAAGGATAAGGATAAGCAAATAAATGATTTCTATTCTGTTCTATGACACAAATAAAGTCCCTGGCTCATGCAAGAAGATACGTTACAAAATTCGATTCTTCAAAGTCATCGTATATTACACCTGTTACACTTTGATCGATGAATACCGTAGGCGTAGTGCCGCAATAAATTGGCCAGTTTAATGAATCAGATGAGTTATAATACCATAACTAATCACTAATTAAAAGCCATTTCGTCACATGAACATCTTTCAAAACTCAATAAATTAACTATTACAAATGCGTGCCCCATTTTATATCATCAAAACAATCTACGTTCGATTCTCTAATCAACTAATACGCAATCGTTAACTATCGAAACTTGCAGTAATTACAACGACCTTAGACTTATTATAATAAAATAACAAAGAGTATCTCATGATGGATCGTAGAAAACTAACTCCTAATCTGCAGATGATTATTCAATTTTAAATCTTATAACAATTTCACATAGCTCTAAATTCATTGGCTCAAAAAAAGAGATCTACGCACAATGAATGGTTTGTTTTTAGTAAGATAATTGAAATAATTATTCAATTTCAAATCTTATCACAATAGTACACAGTTCTAATTTCAATGGCTTACTTATAAATGGAGATTTACGCGTAACGAACGTTGCCGCGTTGGTTACAGTAAGAGAATTGAATCTTATTGCTCGACACGTGACTTGTGGATTATTTGGCGAAATCATAATTGCCGTTTCGACATAACACATGATATAATTTGGAACAAAGAATGATGTGAAAGACGTTTTGTTTTAGCATGACATCAAGTGTACGTGTATCTGTATAAGGTATAGGTACACTCGAGGAACAAAAAGGTTTAGCAATTTTCAAACACAATTATTATCCGGCAAGTGCATGTAATTTTTTGATGTATAACATCTTTGCGCTCGGTTTCCTGCAATCTGTGCACAGAACACAAACACCTGAAACATCTACCACACAGATAAGTACCACACATACCTACCCTAAAAATCTGTGGGAGTGATTTCGTGAAAAGGGACGGAAGTGTGTAGAAGGAAGCCGGGGAAGCGCGCGCTATTTGATTTGACCAATGAGCGCGCGCGGTGCTAGAGTTCGCCGTCAGAAACGACCTTGACGAGGCCCCGCCCCTTTAATGTTGCTTATTTCGACTACTGTAAGGCTCATTTGAACTGTCATTTGGATTCAAAAAGTAAATAATAAAGTCTCATGCAATTACAAAACGGTGCAATTAAAAACTGATCCAAACCTCAACCTTTTCATTTCAAGACTTTTTTGCCGAAACGTGCTGTTTCTCTCTCTTCTTCTACTTCTCAGCAAGTCGATGGCAATCTAGGAGTCTAAGAGTCGGCCCAGAATTCAATTACGAATTTGGCACCATCAGTAGCGTCTACTTATAATGTACTAGCAGCGCAGTAGGATAAAAAGTATTATATGTGTTAATCCAAGTTGTAAACTATATGTCTGCCAAATTTTATCTAAATCCGTTCAGTAGTTTTTGCGTGAAAGAGTAACAAACATCCATCGATCCATCCTCACAAACTCGCGTTTATAATATTTTAATATTGTATAAGTATATATAAGTAGGATAGGACTTCATCATTCGTATTTAGCCGTTCGCATTGCGGTCCTAAGAAATGTTTTTCAATAGATCTTATCCAAATCCTATATGATATTTCATAACTACTGTGTGAATTAGAGAATCCTTGAAAGTATTAGCTACATTTGTTCCAGGTAGGTTGCGAAATATGGTTGTGCACTCCAAAATCAGCAACCCACTAGTTCAAGTTACTAAGTATTCTATTACACCGTATTTTAGCAACTTGGGCACACACACATCATAAAACTTTACAATTACAAATGACAATTTTGGAAATTTCCAGTCCGTGTATCACAAAACTCCAAGCCAAACAAATGTAATGGAAAACCTTACAATTACGAAAATTGCAGTGACAAGTCTACAATGTAAGCATAGCCTGCGTTGTGTTTCGCTTTTAAAAATGCGAAAGAATTTTAGATTGTAGATAAAATTGTAGCTCATACGTATTTGTAATTTCTGTGTTACGCAATTTTTTGCAACAATTTAACAATTCTGTAAAGTGATGGTAAGTATGGTATACCTAGACGCTTTTATATAAATGTGAAAGAATTGAGAAATGAATTGAGATTTTAAATAAAATTGTAGATCATAAATATTTGTAATTTCTGTGTTTCTCAATTTTTTCCACAGTTTAACATTTTTTTTAGAATTGTAGACTTGGTAAAGTTTTTTAGTATAAGGCCCTTTTTTTCGGTGGGAAATTATCAAATAACTTCTCCCGCTCTGGACGGAGTGGGACTCTTATTGACTAAAATCCTTCAGTTGCCATGTTGCCAGGAGCCACGGTATTCCTATCGGACTTTCCCGCGATCCCGGGTGGTATAGGGCCCTGGAGCAATAGGCCCCTATTACATGGGACTTAGACATAATTAACTACTGAAATGTAACTGTATATGTAGGTACACCTCTGCCTAGTCCTTCGGGGAAATCAGGAGTGATTTTATGTAGTCCTTAAGTGTCAGAACAGAAAATAGTGGAAGAGGCTCTTGCATAAATTAAAAAAATCGTACACTAATGTTTCAATGA
This sequence comes from Omphaloscelis lunosa, assembly GCA_916610215.1. Lineage (NCBI taxonomy): Eukaryota > Metazoa > Arthropoda > Insecta > Lepidoptera > Noctuidae > Omphaloscelis > Omphaloscelis lunosa. The sequence goes on from OU744258.1 coordinate 13,740,626, forward strand.
TAAAAGGTCTAAGAAATAACGTAGTCAGCTCTAATGATATGTATGAGAAATTGATCTTATCGAGGCTGTGTCCCCATGATAGATTACAAAACACAACAATAATTTCAAAATGTATTTTCTTTGACCCGCCAAACGTATTTTTTTACTGCAGCTTGACCTCTGAACTGGCTCCATTATACTGTTATATCACAAAATTAATGCATACTTCACTATTCGTAATATATTTTATATTCAACTTTTTTTTAAATTTATCACTTTCATGCCTACTGACGATGTTTGAATTAAAATGTGATTATTTAATTACACACACCGACCGCTATTGACAAATTATCCATGAACTCAAAATGAATTTAACACAATAATCGCATTAGGTACCTAGTGGCTATACACACATTAGCATTATTTATTTTGTCGTCCTTCGAAGCTGATTAATTGATTTAATAAGCAGAAACTGCTACTGGCGCGTGGCAGTCATTTGGCTTTTACTCACAAATTTGATTAAATATTTAATTAATATACAAATCATAACTATTCTAAACACCTAATGCAGATAAGAAGGTTATGGTTTATTTATTACGACCACTACCTATCCATAGGTACTATCCATACTAATATTATAAATTCGAAAGTATGTATGTTACCTTTTCACGGCTAAACCACTGAACAAATTTCGATAAAATTTGGCAAGGAGTTAGATGGCATCCTGGAGAAGGACATAGGGTACTTTTTGTCTTAAAATTTATCCTTAAGGGGGTGATATAGGGGTAGAAATTTTGTATGGGAAATTCAGCATTTCTTAAGTTAGGGATATGAAAATTAAAATGTATACATTTGGTAAGAAATAAAGAATTACACATTTCAGCGTTTTCGTAAAATCATTCCCCAAAGGGGCAAAAAGGGGATGATTTTAAATTACACATGTAATTTTTTTTTGTCTTCTCTTTGACAGACAACAAAGTCATCCTTTAAGGGTTTCAATTTTTCATTTTGGAAGGAACCCTATCATATCTGTTACCTATCTTTCATGCCGTAACGGCTAAATGAATTTAGGTGAAAGGCATACGGATAGGCCATGATCTGGGTTAGGACATTAGATACTCTGAATTCCGGTAGCACGTTGGGATATTTTCCGACATCCATGCGGTCGAAGCCGCGGGCAAAAGCTAGTAGAAACATAAATAAAATAGTTATTTTTTTCTTTGTGTGATCTGAGTAAAAATAATAAAAATGTGTCTTTGGCAAAAGTTATCTTGTAGCAAAACACATAAGATACATTTATATTTACTATTCACCTTCAGCACTGAGTTGCAACTGCAAGTGCATATCCCTCTTTTTAAGTACCGGTTGACGTTATCACGTCAACGCTGGATATCTCTGAAAACCAGTGGTATGGCTTTGTCTCGGATAGGGTCGAAGCATTATGCTGAATTTTCCCCAAATTATTTTCCTGTTTTTATTCTTTCTTTACGTCATATTTACCGCAAATAAAAGTATTTACTTTCTTTTCCTTTTTTTCTTTCTTTCTAAGAATCTAATAAAAGATAGCGTCCAACTTGATATCATCATCATCATCATTTCAGCCGAAAGACAACCTAGCACCGCCACTTCGACCGCTTCTGTACTTCTCGCATCCAGCGCATTACTGCGGCCTTCATAAGGCCATTGGTCCACCTTGTGGGAGACTTTCCAACAGTTCCAACGCTATGTCTTGTCGACGTTCTACGTCATTTTTTATCAACACTTTCCTTGAGGCAGATCTTCTGCAATTGTATAGTTATTTATTTCCATAGTCATCTAATTAGATAATGATAAAGACTAGCGGCTGTTTAAAAAAAATTAAATATGCATTTCGAGATGCAACATGTATTTTAGGTAAAGCAGTTTTTTTGTTGTTTATTACCTAATGGGAATGCGAAATGGCACAATTCAAATTGGTTTGAAATGTGCACTTTTCAATCGGTAAAAATTACGGAATATCTTGGAAATATCTATACGTCTGTATTCATAATCAAAATATTTTATTTCACATAAACCTATTCGGGCACTTATGAAACGCCAGAAGCTCAGTGCATTCTATATCCGCTTTATTAACCTTCTCATGATCTTGCTATAGGAATATGGTTAGGTAGAATGGAAGATCTTTCATTAATTTAGTGGATCCATCAATAATCCAACTCAGTCTATCGCAGTCCACTGCTGGACATAGGCCTCTCCGAGGCTGCGCCACAACACCTTGACCGCCTTCTGCATCCTATGAGTCTATCTCAAAGGTCCCAGCCACCTATTTAAGATCATCGGTCCACCTAGCTCGATTTAAAATACTCATAACGGAAGGAAATGTATGTGACTAAAAGATTGATGACTATAAATGTTGATGGATGGAGAGATGGAGAGGAAGGCCAAAGAAAAGATAGAAGGATTGTGTGAGGAATGAAATAAAAGAGAAGGGAGTGAATGATAGCGTGACGGTTGACAGGGGAGAGTGTAAAAAGAAAACGTGTAAAGATGATGAAAAGGTTTAGTATTCAATAATAAGCTATCAAAACTAGAAAATATTTCAACAATAAGTTGGACATCTCGGCAAGTATTTTATCGAAATCAACGACAGTCAGTTTCATTCATAAAGCAATAATAAAAAAAAGAGAGAGGACAAGATATACTTTATCTTACTAATCCATTATGATGTGACGATAAATAAATAATGTATATCTTTGAATTGCTGATATTTTATGAACACTTTCCTTGGGTCAGATCAATTGCTTGCAAAAAAATGTGATTTGCTAATATACATAAGTCAGAATTGCATGGCACTTTCTTGTATGAGTAAGCTGTGTGGATACTTTTGGTTATAAGATGACAATGAATGACTTTAAGACTGAATCTGTCTGTTGCTCATTCATTCTTGTCACTAGCGAAGGTAAACGTTATATAACATTGCGTTTTTTTACCGGTAAACCACAGATTTGTATTATTTGTTCAGTCGAATCTGGATAAACGAGATTTCAAGGGTCCGCGATCTCTTTTTCCCTGATAGAGGTTTCTCACCAACTCGAGTTTCTAGCTTAAGGAGGTACAGGAGTGGCTTTTCTCACTTATAGAGGTTGAGGTTGGTTGGGAAATGTTGAGCTGAACAAAAACAATTTTAGTTCCACGAAATTTAAGAATGGGAACAAATTTTTTGATCTGTTATTTAAACATTGAAGAGGTTATTATGATCAGTTGAAAAAAATTGTGGGCAGTATTTTTTTTTATATCGGCCTTTGTTAATTTGTATATAAATCACAATTTTCATCATCTATAATCAAGATAATCATTTAACTTAATTATAATAATCAGTCGCAAATGTAACAAAATAAGATAGTGATTTTAATTTAAATAAATGCCCAGTAAAAATGATGGAATGGGCAGTTAGATAAATATTTCGGATGTTCACAGGGAGCGGAGACACCCAAACCCGAACCGATTGAAATTCTCTATTCTTGGTGAATCATTTGGGTTAGGTTAGGTTAGAACTATTACCATTAAAGCGCTAAAGCGAGCGAGCGAAGCGAGCGTGCCGCGGGAGCGGCCGCTGAGCGCCAGATCCCCTCTAGTGTTGGTTAATCACTTGGGTTAGGTTAGAACGTTGTTTATAGAACTGCTTGGAATGAGATTTCTTTCCGACTAATTCCGATTTGACAACTGCCCACTCGTAACTGCCCATTTAGTTATTTCACTGCTCGGTAATGGGTCATTTATTAAATGATCCATTTTATTATTTTTTACAACTCATTTTTGTATACTTTACTTCTAAGTTTTAACCTGCCGAAGTTGTTAATAAATGTGCATTTTATCATTTTTAATTTACCAAAACTACTATACAACTGCCGCTTTAGATAAGTGCCTTTAAGAATGAGTCATATGAAGCAGATATTAAATTATGCTTGACTGTCACTTATAGAGATACAGGTAAGTAGCAGTCTCAGTTATAGAGGTCCACAAGCGAAAAATATTTTATTTTATAGAGGTTTCTGTTTCTCACTTATAGAGGTTTTAGAGGGTTAATATGACGGGACCTGGCAATTCCTCTCATTTATAGATTTTCTCGCTTAGCTTACCCAGTTCTCTCTATTTAGTCTAAGACTAAGTAAATTTGACTGCTTCGTTGGTCTAGTGGTCGCAAACGCTACTGCTAAGCATGAGGTCAGGTCCTGGGTTCGATTCGAAAGTCGGGAAAAGTGTTATTGGGTTTTTCATTTTTTTTAAATTGTTTGTTAGGATGTTTGTTTGTAAGTTTGTATGTAGGGGGTAATCTCCGGAACTACTAGTCGGATAAAAAAACAGTGGCACTCCGGGAGTGCCGACAGAAGTAAAAACTTGAAAAAAAATCGGCACCGCGGTAATCAACGCGTTGATGTCTTTTTAACCGTCTTATGAATTTTCGATCAGGTCACGTGTCCTGACGCGAGTTTAACATTTTTTACCCATTACAAAAAAGTGCACAACGCCGCTAAAAAGGTTTTCACTTCAAAAAATATTTTTGCGTTGGATAGCTCAATTCTTGAGGAAGGTTATAGGCTTGCAGACGAAATCGCGGGCAGAAGTTAGTTTTGCATATTTTGGGTGACTTCACTTTATTATTCTTTTATAAACTCTTTATAATCGTTCCATATCTTTCTTGCTCTGAAAATGAATTCCATGAGCTGCTCTTATCCAAGATCAAAGATCAAGTCTGGCATTCCAACTATCGTGGATAGATTAAGAGGATTTAGAAGTAATATTTTCCTATCTATTATAATGATGATGACAGGTATCTTTAGCCTCATAACTTGAGTAACTTCCTAATGATCGCTTTCATAAGCTTACTCAAGTCAAGCAGTCATAGGCTTATGAAGCAAGACCTTACTTTATAAATCACAGTAAATCTAAACTATATACAAGGTGTTCCTTCTAATGTCCGATAACTCTAAGGTCATAATCTCGATGTGTGTGTCAAGTTTCATTGACATTATAAAAAATATTAAAAGCTAAGAAAATGTGATATTTTTTTAGGTAAAATAGTCAGAATATTATACTTTTTTCTTTTAATATTTCTCGTCAGGGTGTTTTATATAAATAATCGTGACTTTGTTGAATTATTTTGTACTAACTTGCGCTGTTACTTCGTTTTTGATTAGCGTTATTTCAAACTTTTGCTCGGTTCTTAAGGGTCTTAGCGTGATGACAATCAACCTTAATTATGAAACTATTTAGTTGGATAAGTATTAATATCATGATACGAATATCATCATCTTTCGATTCTACCCGTGTTCTGATTGTAGGATTTGAACAAAACACGATTATTGTGACTTAACTGTAATAGTTAGATATACAGCCCCGCGGAGTTTTTTGTGGGTAATGATGGGTACTTTAAACATGTAGTACATTATTTTATGTATCATCAATAGTTTTCGCAGCGCTCGAAAAATAATGACTTTTATGGGCAAATTTTTGATACCTTAGGATACATTATTGCAATCTTCACAGGGATATCATTTTTTTTTGAAAAATAACATACGCCTATGATACTCGCTAATAATTTAGCGTACTTACTATAGGCAAAATATTTTTTCAATCGGTTGTTTCTTGCATTTATCCATTACAAACAAACATACAAACATACAAAAAAACATTTTGTTCTTTATAATATTAGTTTAGAAGTTTAGATTACGGTTTACATGTATATCACTACTTTCCTAGGGATATAACTATATTAGGGCTATAACCATCTTACTGCGACATATACATACAATGTGTTACAAAAACCCTGTCCGATCCGAAAAGGGCACGTAACATTACCAATATTATACTACAATAACACTACCAACTATTTACTTCTACACGCCCCATTTACTAATAACCCGGTAAAATTCGGAGCAAAAAAAGGCGGCTTTTTAATCTTTTTTTTTTTTCGGAAAATGACCACATAAATAAACTCTCAGTATGATTCTTAACAACACCCTCATGGATCGGAGAGGGCTTTTGTTACACTATGTATAGGTAGGTTCCTAATTTAATAAAGCTGAAGAGTTTATTTGTTTGAACACGCTAATCTCTAAAACCAACAATCGGATTTGAAAAATTCTTTTTGCATTTAATAGCTCAATTCTTGAGGAAGGTTATAAGTTAATTTATTATCACGCTCGCTTCGACTATTAGAAGCCGAGCAAAAAGAATAAAAAATTGAAAGAAAGCTAAGCGAAAACAAAGTAATAGCACGGAGGCCGATGCGTAGAGATGGGTTGTAACAGGTTAAACACGATATCTCTTATCACTGTTACTGTTACACAAAAATAACAGATCCTAATATCTGTTATTAAATAACAGCCTGTTTTTTTGTTTCGGTTAATAAATACATATTTAAATATCAATGGAATATCTTCTTTATTTCTATTCGTTTTAAGTTTTTTTTTTTTTAATTTTTATTATGGTAACTGGTCGGTAACGGGTAACAGGTAATACGACCTAATTTAGGAGTCACTTTTTCGACACAACTGTATTTTTAATGTTAATTAATGCTAAGTGAATCTCTTTTTAGCGTAGTTTAACCGCTTTAGTAAGAGTGAGAAGTAAACATATTTCGAAGTAAATAATAGGTGTTCTTTTTAGCAAGGCTCATTCTTTAATAAAGAAGAGAGAGAAGTTGATAACCTTGCAATATTTCTTCCTTTGTGAGAGTGTGTATGTAAGTAACAGCCGTAGTAACAGTCTGTGTGGGGATTGTTATAATAAATTAACAGTAACAGCCGCCGTACTAGTCTTTGAGGGTCTGTTATTTTAAGTAACAGATAAGTTATATTGTTAGGAACAATTGTTATCTGTTATTTTTAAACATCTGTTATTTCTACCTGTTACGATAAATACGCCTCACTCCTAGATGCGATGCGACGCGACGCCGAGGGATTTTTATAAAAATATGGCTATTATTTCATTATATATTGTGCATATTACGATTTCCACGCGAACGAAGTCGCGTGCAGATGCTAGTACATAAATACGCACTTTATTATATCTACTCATAAAGATGTTAATTATGAAGAAAATTATTTACATAAGAACATTAAACCTCAAGCATTTACGTCACTGAGAGATAATTTAAGTAAATATTTAATTAAATAAATTAAAAAACCGGCCAAGAGCGCGTCGGGCTCGCACACACAGGATGCCGTACCACCGTACAACATTTAGTAAAAAACGCCGAAAAAAACACGTTTCTTGTCTAGTAGCAATAGAAATACACAGTCTGTGAAAATACATACCGCTGACAAACAGACGACGAACGTACGGCGAACGCTTAGTAATAAGGTTCCGTTTGGTACCGTTGGGATACGGAACCCTAATTAATTACATAATTTCTTTTAAAAGAGAAACTAAGTACAGTGAACCACATTTAATTAGTATAGAATGAACAGCCAAATCCGTTGTGATTGTCACGTAATGAATTTGATTTCGATCTTGTATTATCTAAACAATGAAACAGAATTAGTTTTAATGAAAGAGGCTTATCCTATCATAGTAGGCAAAATTTTAAATTCTTGTTGATCTTCTATGGTTCGTTTCTTTAACGAAATTAATTTCTACCAAAAAAATAAACAAAATTGAACACTACAATTAGTAACAATAATATTATAAAGCTTTTCTGTAGTCATTATCATCATCACCATTTTAGCGTGGTATCACCCACTGCTGGGTATAGGCCTCTCCTTTCTTCTGCCATACTTCCCGGTTCCGTGCGTCCCTCATCGTGGTGTTTCCAGCTAATCTCCGTCATTTACTTGGTAATGACACTAAGTCTCGAAGTCTCAATTTGTGCCCAGTTGATGGCAATAGGCTCGCCCCCTATTACATGGGACTTAAACATAACTGGCGAAATGTGGGTGTACCTACTATGGGTACACCTCTGCTTAACCCTTCGGGGAAATAAGGCGTGATGTTATGTTTTGTGTTAAAACTAAATCGAATTATAACAAACTATAGGTAGGACGCATAACATAAGCTAGGGACTGGTCACTCACTGAAGTATGCATATACACCATGACATTTTAGACGTCTTTTGAAAGCAGCCCACTTCATGTATCCAATAACTACTAACCATTCATTAAAAAAAAAGATATATTGTAACAATTTTTTAATTGCTCCTAGAGCTATTTTATGTCGGGTATATTGAGTGGCCCTTTGTAAGACGATTAAAATGTCACGGTGTATATCAATGTTTTTTTAATGAATGTTTAGTAGTCATTGGATACATGAAGTGGGCTGCTTTTGTAAGACTACTAAATGTCATGGTGTATATGCATTCTTCTATGCCTCACATACTTAAGGCTGTCAAACATGGGCGTTGACTCAAAAAACCCTGCTGAAAATTACTTCTTGCCAATGAAAAATGGAAGGCAGCCTGCTGAACTTCAACATAAAAGAGAAAAAGAGAGCTAAAGATCTGAGGAAAATGATTAAACTAAAGGATGCTATCTACCATACAAAAATACTGAAATGAAGATGGGCTGGTCATATGCTCCGATAAACAATACTAAAGCTGTGACGGAATGGCAAATTAGAGATGAATCGAAAAGAAGTAGAGGAAGACAATGTAAACGCTGAGACGACGTAGTGGAAACAGCTGGAGCCCTGTGGGCTAGAGACCAGGGATGTTACGGAGCTTCGGTTCCGGTTCCGAAAGGCCGGAACTTTTGATTAATTTTACACCTCCGACTTCGGTTCCGATAATTTTGAAACGGAGTCATACTGAAGTTCGAAACGCAGTGATGCACGTGACTAGAGCGCATACAAACAAGTTTTAACTCGTCGCCAGTGTAATTTTAGTTTATTTTATACACGCTCGCACTCGAAGTCTCAGTTTATTGTTTTGTTTGTGGATGTTATCGCTAATATTTGACTGATTAAAGAGACTGAATAATATTTCAATTGGTTCATTAAGCCTTCCCATAACACATCTTTCTTCTACTTCCACCTTCGACACCGGTTCCGGTTCCAATTCTGGTTCCGATCAATCTAAAATAAACCCTCCGGTTTTGGTAAAACGACTTCCGTAACATCCCTGCTATAGACACACGAGCCTGTGACAAATGAAGGAGCCTGGGGAGCCCTATGCGTCAAAGGACGCGCTAGACGAAAACACCGAAGTGCAATAGTTATGTATTACTTAATTTATTTTATGTCAACGTGAGATTGTGAGAACCATTAGTTTATAATCTATCGGTATTATTTGCGTTAGATTATAAACTGTCGAATTAAAAATTGTGAAGTGGGTGAAATGGGTTATGGTAGGTTAGAACTGAGACCAACCGCGGCAGCGGCCGGTGAGCGCTATGTCCAAGTTGCTCACAGCTAGGCATGCTATTTGGTTTGATGCCACAGTTTGTCAGTTTCCCATGGATAGATTAGACAATTTTTCGACAGTTTTTCATCGAACGGAAATAATACCGATAGATTATAAACTAACGAAATTCATAAATATACGATGACACATTCAAAACACAAGTTCAAGTTGCTTCACCTTAACATTGATTTACCAGCAATAAATAGTAAAAAACAGAAATACTTTTAGATATAAAAACATGTCTACGTCCCACGCAAGTGGACTGAACTGAACCACTTTCTTACTTTCGTTGCTACAGGACAATGGCCGCTTGCTCTGCTGACCAACAAAAAACGCGGAACGTGCATATATTAAAAGTTGTAAATAAAATATATATATACACTAGCTGCGCCCCGCGGTTCCACCCGCATAAGTCTCGATCCCGTGGGAATGTCGGGATAAAAATTATTTTATATCTTAGCCTAGGTCATGGTCTACTCATGTGCCTAATTTCATACAAATCCGTTCAGCCGTTTTAGCATGAAAGCATACCAAACAAACATACAAAAAAAACAAATCTTTTCTCTTTATAAATTTGTTTAGTTTTCGCGTAATTTTTTGAAGATTAGTTATAATTATCTCTAATTCTCTCAAGTACTACACAAAATAACTAGCGAAATACGGGTGTACTATAGGTATGTACATCTCTGTCTAACCCTTCGCCGAAAACAGCCGTGAAATTATTGCGTTACTTCAATTTTGCCAAGGATTTTGTAAAGAATCACCTAGCTTTGGCGACCACAGTACTAAACTAGAGGCATCAAATTAAATCGTTAGCGGGCCAATTGATTAAGATAAGTAATGCTAATTACCAATAATTTTTACGATCAGTTAAATTCAATTTATAATTATTAACACACACAAATAATTTCAACGTCTCATTGACGATAAAACTAGCTGCGCCCCGCGGTTTCACCCGCATTAGTCTCGATCCCGTGGGAATATCAGGAAAACTATGTGAGTGCCAAATTTTATCCAAATCAGTTCAGTAGTTTTTGAGTGAAAGAGTAACAAACATCCATTCATCCATCCTCACAAACTTTTGCATTTATAATGTAATATATATACATATAGATATATATATTAGTAGGATATCTGAATTGTAAAACAGCGGTTGTGAGAGGTCATTCGATCTGTTGTTCATTGTCATTGTCAAGTGAATGGTAAATAAAACCCGATATTTCAATCGGTATTAAGTTACCTATGTAACTGCGTCTGCGCACGAAAAAGGATCGTTTTATGCATCGTGACTTTGTTCCTTTGAGCAAAAAGAACCTGTAAAGCGTCTATTAGAGTAGTTATAATCAAGATATGCACTAAATCTATCAAGGTTTCAAGGGATACCAGCTCCTATAACTAAAAGAAAGAAAGAAAATACTTTTATTTGCGGCAAACATAACGCAAAGAAAGAACACAAAAGAAAAAGAACAGGGTAGAGGAAAGTATGCGTCACATCCACACAAAACGGCCATCGCTCAGCATAATGCTGCGACTGCGACCCTATGCGAGACAGCGCTGGTTTTCAGTGACAGGCGGTGCGTATTCCAATTCTCTAGAATCTTATTTATTTATTTATTTATTTTATCAACTTACATTTACCTTTACAGGCATTGGTTTTGGGATTCTTATATCCCAATGCCATTCAAACTTTAAGCTCCGTTTGACTAACTCGATTTTGACAATGCTGACACTCAATAATCTCAAACACAAATAAGTAGGTATGGAAAAACGAGTAAAAACATCTAAAAAGTAACGTTACATTGAAATTATAAAGTCATGATTAATTGAACTATGATTATTATTTCCGGAAGAGATTTTTTTATAATACTTATTAATTAATTATAAACAAAAGCTATGCTTTCACCCATAACAAACTTAATGATAAACATTACTAACTTAAATTTCTTAATTTCCATAGTAACTAAGATTCCATAGATTATAATTATATGGATACAAAATGACTTCTGCCAGTCTGTCTGTCTGAACGTGATAAACTCGAAAACTATCGAATGGACTTTCAAACGGTTTTCACCAATGGACGATGTGATTCATGAAGATTTTTTTATATATTTCACTAAGGTTTTGTGTAAATTGGCTGAAATATGATGATTTTTGTTGAATATGTCGGAATAAAATCATGCCGTCTGGGAGCTTTACAGGCGTGCGCCGCGTAAACCTTGAGAGATAAATAAAATGTATGTTCTACAGGATTGTACATCTTAAAAAGTCCAACAAAAAGTCTGCGATAACATGTCTATCTTCTAAGGATGACCCACAATAACCATTTGTATCTTTCAGAATTTGATAAAAATTTCATTGTTATTTCCGAAGCTATTTTGACCGGTATTATATTAATCCATATCTTATAAACTAAGTTACTTAAATTGAGTATTTAGACTAAAGTATGCCTTGACATCATTTCATTTCAATGAATGTTTTAAATTTAAAGGATATCACAGATTCAAAATTACGAGTAACAAAATAATTATGGTTGACGGCAACGGCGCAGCGGTAGGAGTCAATGACCTTTTCCCCGGCTATTAGGTATATAATCCCGGTATCGGAAGTACGTTCCCGTGAGATATTTTCCAACATCCACGCGGGCGAAGCCGCGGGCAAAAGCCTAGTCATTGATAAATTTACTTCGCTACGCCTATTTACTTTACATCACTTCACAAAGATTCCACTAGTTTGACACCAAAATTAACATAAATATTTGTATGTACCTTATAACTATAGGTTCATGGTACCTTTATATAATGTCCATTTAGTTCCTGATATTTAATCTCATTATATAATAAATTATAATGGACAATATAATTATACACCCGGCAATGAGCGTCAATGTAATACGAATAATTTCTGCTTAGACGCATAAAAAACCTATAAAATGATAATGTATTTAGTTAACATAGCGGCTTAGAAGTAAAAGTTTCCTTTTACCCATATTCTTGTTTAGTACTGTCAATGTGTACGTACTTACTATCGCAGAAACGCATATCTGTACACTGTAAGAACTATTCTTGCTTGCAGCGCTCGGCCGCTATTGTATCGCTTCCGTACGAAAAAAAGGGTCGTGTGCATGGGATTTTGTTTTCAAAATGCTTAGATATGCGTTACCCCGAATGGTACATAGTCGCTTTTCGTGTCTGTGTGACTGCGTCTTAACGACGTAACGGATTTTGATAAGGTTTTGACCATCATTAAGACAATTGATCCCGGAAGGTTTATGTGTATTTAACGTAAATATACCTCAGAAATCTCTTGGTTAATACACATTCATATTCAATCTGCCTAGCCTTTTCCCAACTATGTTGGGGTCGGCTTGCAGTCTAACCGGATGCAGCTGAATACCAGTATTTTACATGGAGCGACTGCCTATCTGATCTTCACAACACAGTAACTGGGTAATACTATACCTTGGTAAGACTGGTTGTCAGACTTTCGGACTTCTGACGACCCGTAACGACTGTCAAAGATTCACGAATGATAGCCGAAATCAACAGCTTAACATACTTTCCGAGGCACGGAGGACTCCCGGTATGTAAAGATGGTCACCCATCCACTGACCAACCCCGGCAAGCGTAGCTTAACCTGATAGATTGATCCGTGCAGCTGTTATTACTTAGCCAAGCTCCTCCAATACACATTCATATTAATTAAACTTCAAGATAAAAATAAATTTCGATGTTTCGTCAAGTCATCAAAACTGTGCATGCAAGGCAGGGACTGATAGCTAATATTCTATATTAAAATATAAGTTAATAGAGTTACAACTATGCTTAATTAAAAGGCAAGACGTCATGTTGTCCTATGTCAACTTAATTCGATTGTAAATATGCGTTACCTAAAGCAGGTGCAACAAAATTTAGGGTTTTAAAACGCCTAAGTTTAAACGAAGGCTAATTTCCCTAGTATCTTGGTATCAATATCCTGGAAGATCAGACACCTTCAGGAGTGACTTATGACTTATTCCTTATTCCATAACAATTTTTTTTAATTTTAATTTTTTTCTTCTGAAATTGCTATTGTTTATACAATTTTCTTAGTTTTAATATTGTATTTCCTGTGTGTGTCCCAAATAAAAAAAAAATCTTTCTTTCTTTGCAATGCAAACAGCGACGTAACATAAATATACAAAACATCACGCCGTATTCCCCGAAGGGTTGTGCAGAGGTGTACCTATAATACACCCACATTTCGCCAGTTATGTTTAAGTGCCATTTAATAGGGGCGAGCCTATTGCCATCTCCTGAGCTCAAATCCAGACTCCTGGCTGCTACAGAGAAATTCCAGAAAAATAAAAAAACAATAACACTTTGCTAGACCCAGGAATTGAACCGAGGACCTCATGCTCAGCAGTATCGCTTGCGACCACTAGACCAACGAAGCAGTCAGAACCGCGTTCTCGCTGCCGGAGTTTAGTCAAATATTCAATTAATCATTTCAGCCGAAAGACGTCCACTGCTGGACATAAGCCTCCCCCAAGCAGCGCCACTTCGACCGATTCTGTGCTTCCCACAACGAGCGGATTCCTGCGGCCTTGACAAGGTCATCGGTCCGCCTTGTGGGACGGCTTCCATCGCTACGTCTTTCGGTACACGGTTAACCTCCCATCCCATCCCATCCCATCGTCAATCTGTTCATCTTTTCAATTTGTCAAAATCATAGGCCTTGACATAAAAATAAATCACCGATTAATAATCCTCTAGCATCTGATTGTTCTAAAAACACTACATCGCGAGTCACACTGATGTAATAAAGTAACATTACACACGTTCATCGTCACAGCTTTTCACTTTTTCTCAGATGAGGCATCTCATTTGGCTTAGCATGCATGAATTCGGGTGTAATAACCGTCAGCACGTCGGCTATGAAATATTTATGAGATGTTTGTTGACTCTCACTTTATTGTCACACAAACTATCTTATGTAATGTTGTTCTATTTGAAAACTGAGTTAGTGCGTATTTATTCATAGGGGCCATGATTTATAATGGGAAATTCGCGTGTCTACGAATTATGGATGGCGATTCGCGAGTGAGTGTCATTAATTTGATGGATGTATTTGGAACGGTGGCGGATGTAGAGATAATTGTAACAGTATGGTGGAATTTATTTAGTTTGGGACAATTAAACCTACCTATTCGTTGTTTTTTTTTTTTTTTTTTAACGGGCATCTCGCAGTTTTGACCACTAAGGTCTTGGCTGCTTAACCGGACTTTCCTGTGGGTGCCTTAAGCTGCTACACTCAAAGCCTCCAGCCAGGGGCAAAAAACTAAACTAAATTAAAACTAGGCGAACGCTCGCTAAGGGCACCCCCTGTGGGGTACGAGCCTCGGCTTAGGGCGTCGCTGAGGGGAGGACAGCAAGAAGGGACAGGCTGGATCAAAATTGGTTTAAATCATGATTATTATGCGGGGTAGTTTAAAGCTACGTGCTCAGCGGCAACAACTTGCTGGCACCTCGTTTTCGAGCAAGGGTCGGGGAGGAGTATAATTTACTCAGGGACACGGTCGCGGTCGCAAAGGACCTCGGCGGCGAGGTCGGAATGACGGGAGGCGTCTGTTCTTGTGTATTGTGCTGGTGGCCCTATTCTGCTCTTGGAGGAGTGTGATGGGATCATCAGGGTCGGAAAGGACATGCCTCGGGCGGCGGATCTGACTGATTCGGGAAGGGACATAGTTGGCTGCTTCGACAACCAAGGGGTTGCGATGTCTAGGAGCGGAGTCAAAGTAACGCTTGGACATGCGTTTTAGGAACTGGTGAATCGTAGGGATTTTACAGTCGAGATGGAGGATCTCGTTTCTGACATAGAAGGGAGCTCCCGTGGCTTTACGGAGGAAACGGTTCTGCAAGGCTTGCAACCTATGGATGGAATGGGACTTGGCGTGGGCGAATACTGCACCCGCATAGGCCATAATGGGTCGGATACACGATGTATAGATGCGCAGTTTGCACTTAAGTGACAATTTGCTACGTGCATTTAGTACGAAATGGAGTCTACCTAGAGCGAAAGCGGCTCGCGAACGAACCGTCTTTATGTGCTCAGAAAAGGAGAGATGATGATCTAGGATAATACCTAGGTATTTGGCGCGCCTAGCCCAAGGGATTGGTTTGCCGAACATGGTGATAGGTCGGGGGAAAGGGGGGGGTCTAGTTCTCGGTTTAGAAAAGCTAACCGCTTGACTTTTGTCGGGATTTACTTCTATACGCCATTTTCTAAACCAGGCGCCAAGGTTGTTGACAGCCCTTTGGAGGTTTAGTAGCATCGTAGCTGAATTTCCCTTACAGATGATCGCTGTATCGTCTGCGAACAGAGCCAACTGCGTCGATCTGTGTCTGGGGATGTCGCTGGTGAATAGCGTGAAAACGAGGGGGGCTAATACTGAGCCCTGAGGGACTCCTGCCCTTATGGGGCGGGGGGAGGAAAGGTGCGATTCGACAGATAGTCTCGTAAGATGAGCACGAGACGATCCGGCACACCGAGTTTGTAGAGCTTATAAATTAAGCCGTTGTGCCAGACTTTGTCAAATGCCTTTGCTATGTCGAAGAATACTACGCTCGTCTGTCGGCCATGGGTGAGAGCACCGCTGATTAGCTCGACGATACGATGGACCTGATGCACGCTAGAGTGCTGAGTTCGAAAGCCGAACTGCTCATTGGGGATGAGGCCCTTGGTCTCTGCATAGTCTCTGAGACGCTTATAAATAAGCCTCTCATAGATCTTGCCTAGAACCTTGAGCAGACTGATGGGCCTATAACTAGATGGCTCGTTTTTGGGTTTTCCTGGTTTAGGGATACCTATGACAGTGGCCTCTTTCCACGTCTGGGGAAAAATGTTATTGCTTAACGCACCATTGAAGATGGTGGTCAAAAGCATGATTAGATGGGCTGGGAATAGTTGGACCACCCTATTGGTGAGTCCGTCTGAGCCGGGGGACCTATTCGTTGAAATTGAAGACAAATAAGTAACACCACTTACTTTGTACCTAATATTTTAATTTACAGTGGTATAGCTACGGTATAGCCGCGGCGCCCGTTGTGTACGTAAAATGCGGTAGTGGGGCGCATCATTTCAAACTGGATAAGCTATAATTCGGATTGTCTTACTAATCATAACTTATTGATATACATTTGAAATTGATGGCATATCGCACAAATTATAAATAAATATGCTCCTTCGGAACTTAACTCCGCCGAAGCTGTGTAATGCAACCCAACTCAAATTTGTGTCTTTGCAGAGAAACATTATCGAGGCAAAATTTTAAAAGGTTGTGGCGTTGGCAAGACAGTGTTTATACCGCGTATACCACTAATGCCCCACAGTTACCCCTTCCACTTTTAGCACGTATCTTTGCGATGATTATCAACAAGTCACAGGAGCAGACACTGAGGGCTGCGGGTGTGGACCTCAGGACAAGCTGCTTCTCACACGGACAACTGTAAATCGCATGCCCGCGTCACCAGTCCTGACTCTCTGAATATTTTGGCTGTTGAGAACAAAACTACAAACGTACGTAGATAATACCTATACAGGGCAGTTTTATAAAAATGTGTTTTTTATTGTAGTAAATTGTGGTGTCTTACGACTTCCACGTGAACGATGTCGCGGGCAGAAGCTAGTTACAAATAATTCCGTTGCATAGAACATTACGTCACACACGGGTATCTACAACCAGTAACAGATTGCGTAATAATTATAGGGATTTTTTCGTCCCATAGAGAAGAAAATGCCTACTAAAACTATGCTGGCTTAAGGAACTGCCTGAGAAAAACAACAGTCGGTCTATGTCAAAGGAATGTTAACCGCAGTATATAGTGAATAGACAGGTTCAAGCTTGCGTAACCCAAAAATTATATTTTTAATGACTTAATAGAATTATAGATAAGCCTAGAAAAATGTACTAAGACTCTAAGTTATGAAACTTACCGTCAGTTTTACGTCTTTTAACTACCCTTAATGGAGGAACTAGATGTCAGAACTGCTTTATTTGAAACTGTCGTTAGTCCTTTGTTGTATTCAGTGAGAGTCACCGAGTAATTGAAGTGAATTGAATCATTCACATGCAGTAATCACGGAGCTATAAATGCGTGGCTTCTAAAACCAAGAGTTTAAAATTCTTGACTTCTTGATCTTCTCTCAAAGAGAAGATGTGCTCACATTTGCTGTTAGTAAATAATTAAAAACAAAATGGGCGTTGTCGCTAAACTCTAGTGTTATAGGGTGTCGAAACGCCAACAGAGCAGAACGTTGCAAGTCGGACTATTTTAGTTTGAAATGAGCAACGGTTTTGGTTTGAAAACACCTTTAGCTTAGCTATCAAAGTTACTGCAGCAGCGACTGACTCATCAAATTGAAGTAATTAATCAACGGTTTGTCCGCTTGCCTATTGTTATTTTCATACCTATTTAGTCTGTTGAGATGAGCTAAAAGTCTAAATTGATGTAAGTTAAATGTTATACGAAGATGTCTTAAATCAAATTCTAAAAAAAACAATAAATCCTTAACATTTATAATGTTCTCTGTAATTATATTTTGACGTAAACGTTTGAAGCTAACTTCACAATTAATTCGCTTAGCAATTAGATTGGTAAGCCAATCTAATTGCTAATATTAAAAACCAGTAACGAAGTGCGAAAGTGATTCATGAGTATTTAGCATTAATTTATGAAGATCTAGTATTAGTTTGACCGATTAACACATTACATGTGTTGTATAATATTTTTATTAATAACACTGACCCCAAAATAAAGCCTTGTTTATATATTAAATTATATACTCGTTGTGGTTATTAATGTTATGCTTACAAAAAGCATTGGAAAAAATCTGAAAAGTTGTGAAAATTATGTCATGATCAAAATTATAATTATAGATCTAAGTACGTCTACACAGTATACAGCCATATACAGTTAAATATATG
This sequence comes from Omphaloscelis lunosa, assembly GCA_916610215.1. Lineage (NCBI taxonomy): Eukaryota > Metazoa > Arthropoda > Insecta > Lepidoptera > Noctuidae > Omphaloscelis > Omphaloscelis lunosa. The sequence goes on from OU744258.1 coordinate 13,758,943, forward strand.
TATACAGCTATGTCAGATTGCGTCGAAAATTCGACCTATGAATTCGACCCTATATCGAATTCTCTTTCTTCAAATAATCTTGATAGAATTCAGATTATTTCTGGAGAGTCTAGAAATAAACATAACAACAGTATTGCACTATAGTAATATTAGAGACTGTTTTGCAAAACCCTGGCCTATAAGCCTATAAGTCAAGTATTCTATCCTTATAATCCTAATGTTCTCCCGTACCTCGGCTCGCTCCGCTCAAACTCCCGCCCCGCCCCTGTTCACGCTTTTCTCTTGGCCTCACTTTACGACTTGCGGGCACAAGATGTTTTTTAGTTTTCGCAAGTAAGAAAATTGAGTAACTCGTTGACATATTTGGGTAATAATGTCTGTAAGTACAAAATCTGACAAGATAACAAACTTCAGTATTTTGCCTTGTAATCTGATCAAACACACTTGCTTAAACTAATGTGAATAATGTGTAAATCGTGTTCACTATATTGCTTACTTACCCTATGCACATAAATTTGGTAAATGTATGAGTAAGCAGATTTGTTCTACTTGTTGAAGATACCTACTTCGTACTTCGAAAAGTCGGTATTCTAAAGACTATTATTTCAAGTAAGGAAAGGAGGCCTCTAGGTAACGCGGCAGGGGGTACATTTATAATTATGTAAAGGGTATTTAGAAGGTGACACGTAATATTTAGAAACCTGCACTGTAATTGCGTAACACACGATCAATCATAATGTGAATAATTTTGAAGGATATTGCTAATCCATTGCTTCATAAGTTTGAGTTGTCTGCTCAACAACGTAAATAAGGCAATGAATGTTGTTGAATTATCAAAATGAAACAGATTGTGATTTATAGTGTGTTAGCACTATTGATACAACAGCAGTGATAGCCTACTGGTGTGACCATCGAACTGCCAAGTCATAGGTCTCGAGTTCGAACTCAAGGCACGCACCTCTCCTGCCAGGGTTGCGGTTTTGTCCGAAAGGGTTATCGGGGCCCCTGCACACAACACACGCGCAACACGGGTGGGTTTTAGTCAGTAAGAGTCTGTCACGCTCTCCCGCTCCACCCAGAGCGGGAAAAGTTATTTGATAATTCGCCACAAAAAAAAGGCTCGCACCTCTGATTTTTCGGATTCATATGCGTATTGTATTATTATCACTTACTTCAAAAATGGTAAAGGAAAACATCGTGAGGAAACCGGCAAGCCTGAGAAACATTTCTCGACTGCATGTGAAGCCAAGTCAGAGGTTCATGGATGGCATAAAAACTCTAACATCAGGTTAGTTACTAACCACACAAAAAAAGAAGAAAGCCCTACTGACAACCTGATTACATACCTAACAATTATGTAAAACAAAAAATGGCGAAATGAGGGTGTACTAATCACTTCTGCCCCTTTGAGTGTGAGTACCAATAAATACATTTAATTTCATTATTTCTTTCTATTTGAAAGGGGCTTGTGGCTAAGTAATAACAGCCGCACGAGTCGATCGATCAGGTTAAACTACGCTTACCGCGGTTGGTTCGTGGATAGGTAACCATCTTTACATACCAAGACCCCTCCGTGCCTCAGAAAGCACGTTAAGCCGTTGGTCCCTTAGAGAAAAATTCAAAGAAATAAATATTCTGACTGTAGCTTCACAATATATTTTTGAAAACCTATTGTATGTACACAAAAATATATCAAATTTTAAGAAAATGTCCGATATTCATAGTTTAAATACCAGGAATAAACACAATCTTGCTGTGCATCGCACACGTCTCCACAAAGTAGGCAACTCGTTCATGGGTCAATGTATACGCTTTTACAACAAACTTCCCATTGACATTCGAAACTTACCCATTAATAGATTTAAAATCTGTATTAAAAACAAACTTTGTAAAAAAGGGTATTATAAAATTTCAGATTATTTAAAAGATAAAAAAGCATGGGATTGAACTGCTCGCTCTGCTAAGCCTTGTGATAAAACTTAACATTTTAATTATTTTGTAAAATCATGAAAATATACCAGTTTTATATACACATTGACATTGTTGAAAATTATATTCAAAATGACATGATTACTTTGTAAAGTATTATATTATTTTAATTAATTATTGTGAATGTGAGGACTATGTGGATATCATTATTATTTTCATTTTTCAGTTTTAATTATGGTCTGGCAGTTTGAGTAGTTTATGCGGCCTACCCAAATGTCCTTTCTTTGGTATTGTTCGTCGAGTTGAGCTCCTTAAGTTCTGAGTTGAGCTCCACGATTACTGACAAATGCTTGCACTGACTGGACAGGTTCACTCAAATCTGTGTGGTTCTTTCCTCAAAAGACCATTTCAGACACTAATCTACATGGTCCTCATATGGCCTGACCAAGATTATGTCTGGACTTTAAAAGAGACTGTGACCTCTGAGTTTGTTTCGGCCTTTCTTCTCAGAGTAGTCAGATAGGAAACGCCGAACTCAACTAGCTTATTTTTATTTTTTTTAATATGACGTGTAAAAGTGATTCCGATATCCTATTTACAGAATAAACAATTTCATTTCATTTCATTTCCGGCTGTCATTTGTAGATCTTTGACAGTTCTCTGTGTTGTGGAGGTCAGATAGGCAGTCGCTCCATGTAAAATACTAGTATTCAGCTGCATCCGGTTAGACTGGAAGCCGATGCCAATATAGTTGAGTAAAGGCTAGACAGATGATTCCTTTCCTTTCGCAGAATACATGCAAGATGTTATATTATCTATATGATAATAAGTAAAACAACAATTAGGCAACTTATTGATGCCGATTCTATACAACGCCCTCAAGCCGCTCGGCTTAGAACTTTTTAATATCTTCAACACTAGTCAGTTAGCTACTCAAACTTTCTAATGCCACAGAGTTCCATAAAAATCATCTCTAGACGGCTTACGACGTCAATGCCATCTACTGTACACTGGTAACACTGTTTATCGAAGTGGTTTCGAAGTTTAACCACGTTTTCAACTAAGTAAAAGGAAGTGTTGGCGTTGCATTCAACTGCTCTTGCGACTACGCTGCCAACCACCGCTGCTCTTGTATGAACGAATGTTAGCAGTTTTATTAATTTGCGATAGATGGCGTTTAGCATTGAAAATGCTTTTTCGATCGCTTCAGTACCCGTTTTCGAAAAAACTGCGACTGCAGTCTAGCTTTCTCAATTATTAGGATAGAGAAATGAAAATTATATCAAAAGATGCGTTACTGTAAAAGCTGCAAAAAAAAATTGCAGTATTGTAGCCTCCTGAAGCGATCGAAAAGGCATTTTCAATGCGCTGGAAGGTCATGAGACCATGAGTTCTATGGATTTTTTTTAAAGTATCTATGTTCATAGTTTTATGCATTTTGAGTTGGTGGTTGTCAGCTTCTGAAGATAATGCATTTATACCAACTGTTATCTTGTTATCTAAAACGTTTTTTTTTTTGCAGAGCGTCTGAATTGCCTACAACAAGATTTTTCATCAGAATGTCTTCTTTGAAGAATTTAGATCTCGGGTAGGGTAGTTAAATCCTCTACTTCCTATCTACACTCTATAGTCATTATTTTGCTCCTAGTATTTCGACCTGACTTTTAACCTACCTCTTGGAGTATCATCGAAATAAAGTGAACTTAGAAGTGTCAGAAGTTAGGAGCACGGTTCCATTTATAACAGTACAGTCTTATTATGCGTGTCGTTAACGCATGTGTGGCAAACACATACGTGGCAACATCATACAAAGTATTTATTAGAATAAATTTATCAATGAGATTAGAAAAAATATCAGTGTTCGACCTAGACACAGCCCAGGGGGGGTCATGACCCCATGACCCCCCCACCCTGGATCCGCCCTTGCTTAGAACAGCTTTAACATCACGCGCACGTATGATCATAATTACATAGGACTAGGTTTAATAGAAATGTAGCAATCGAAAATTTAAAAAACTATAATTTCAGACAAATGTACAAAAGTAATAAAATGAATATAGAACGTAATGACGCATATAAAGTCCATAAATCACCTGTGCAATCTTCGAAAATATTGTAATTTGCACGGCTGAATATAATTCAAGTCAATTTTCTATCCAAAATTAAGTTATTAAAATTACAATGGCTGCAGTTAGATATTATTGCCGTTTTGATACAAAGTTCAGTATACATAATCTAGAGGTCTTTGTAATCAAGTTCGTCCGGGGAGGTATTAATTTCAAGCCTAGTGCTATTAGCCTAGTGCTTTTCGTTTAGTGCTATTTAGCGTATTTTTTCTAATGTTTTTTTTTTTTATGTAGAATTATTATATATTTATTTTATTTTTATATCTTATTTATACCTCATTGTATGCTGCACCGGTCGACGTCATAACGTCAACGCCAGCTGTCGCTGCAAACTAGCGCTCCGGCTCTGTCTCGCATAAGGTCGCAGCATTATGCTGAGCGATGGCCGTTTTGCGTGGATGTGACGCATATTTTCCCCCAAGTTGTTTTTTTTTTGTGTTCTTTCTTTGCGCCATGTTTACCGCAAATAATCGTATTTTCTTTCTTTTCTTTTCTTAATTTAAATTTATAACGCTCTCTTGAACAATAAAGTTTTTTAAAAGTTCTGTTCCTCAAAAGGAAAAACGGAACCCTTATAGGATCACTCGTGTGTCTATCTGTCTGTCTGTCACAGCCAGTTAATCGGTCTATTAGATTCGGAGCAATCTAATAGACCGATTAAGTTGAAATTTGGTACACATAATGTATTTCTGTGATCGAAACCCGAACGTGTAACGTAAATAAATGAGTTTTATTAAATAGGGGTCACTTTTGGGGGGTGAACAAAAAAAAACAGTTTTGCTTTTTGTATTTGTATTTTGTATGATAAATCTCTCAATATTGTGCGTACTAACTTACATTTGCAGTTGGAATGTATGGGAGAACATGTATTGCAACTACAATGTTAAGTTTGCATATGGAACCCTTCATTGTGCGTAGTCCGACACGCACTTGGCAAGTTTTTTTCTGGCGCCGGACTTTGTAGCTGTGTTCCGGATAGTAGGATATGGGTGCCTGTAAATACAGACACATAAGATAACATCACGACTGTACTTCCCCGAAGGATTAGGCAGACCTAAGTACACCCACATTTCGCCTGTGTTTAAGTCCCGTGTAGTAGGGGGTGAGCCTATTGCCATCGATCGGGCACAAATACAGACTCCGGGCTGCTAGTGAGAAAACATAAATACCAGATGGACAAACTCAATAACACTTTGACAGACACGGGAATCGAATCTAGGACGTCAGCAGTAATACTTGCGACCATTAAACCAACGAGGATTACAGACACATGATGACATGATACATTTTAGCTTTAGGTACCTCTACAATGACAATGTAACTGAGAGGCCTATGTTATTGATGGTTACATAAAAAAAAAAAATATTCATTCAACTTTCAAAACAGGTCCTATAACTTATAATACCTATTGTTTTAAATTAAGTTTCTTTTATATAACTTTTGTCACGTCATTCCATTGTGATTATAGTTAGCGTGGGCGTTTATTTTGTTATGTAGCTGCACTTTCGTCTAGACAATATTAGTAATTTTAGCTGGACAGAAGATATAAGTCATAATATTTGCATAATGCTTTCTAGACCGATAACTCGAACTGTTTATCATCGGGGCTTAGGCTAGTTTGTAAGGAACACAGTTATAGCCAAGCGTACAGATAGTTGGTCTTGGTCTTTAATACCAGCCTATTATTGTCTCACTACAAAGCAGCTTTTCATACACGGAAGGCACCAGCATTGATCATCAGCATTTATACGTGTTCAGGTTTATATTTTTAACCCCCGACGCAAAAATAGGGGGGGTGTTATAAGTTTGACCGCTATGTATGTGTGTCTGTGGCACCGTAGCTCTTAAATGGGTGAACCGATTTGTATGCGGTTTTTTTTTATTTGAAAGCAGGTATTCTAGCGATGATTCTTAAATATGTGTTATCAAAATCAGTTTAGCCGTTTGAAGATTATCAACTCTTTTCTAGTTGATGAATGGATGTGAATATCTTCCACACGTCTGATCGATTTAAAATTTGGTATTCTGTTACTTTAATGATATTAGAAGAACATAGTAACCTTGAACTGATGCTGCAGCATTATCTGGAATTTGCAGGATACCCAACTCCCTTACCAACTTACAGCACAGGTATCGTGTTTGGGCTCATTGGTATGATCTCAATGAAATGAGGTTATAGATAGAAGTTGAACAGGGTCTGATGGAGTAGGAAAGAGAAATGGGGAAATGTCTGTGTCGGGGAATTTTAAAATTTTAACTTTTAAAATTGTACTTATTGTAAATGTAGGTTTGTTTTCTGTCACCTTATGCAAGATAAGTCTTTTTTTTTTTTGGGTGGGAAATTTTCACGTAACATCTCCGCTCTGGGCGGAGCGGGAGAGCGTGTCAGACTCTTACTGACTAAAACCCACCCGTGTTCCTTCAGTTGCCCTGTTGCTGGGGCTGTGTTATTAATTCATAATGCTTGTTAGTGACCCAAGCACCATACAGGGGAATCTTTGAACAAATGATTTTATAATGTTTGGCATTACTCTTTATTTAGCCATTTTAAGTATTTGTTACGGTTCTGATTTTACCTTTTTAGCCCTATTGTTTGATGACTATTAATTTAATTATGTTAAGGAATAAACTAATTTTCCGGAAATCGAAGATAGAGCCTACTTCGTTGGTCTAGTTGTCAATAAATTATTACGTGTAAAAGTGGTGAATCGCCATTTGTATTTCGCTACACAGTGTAAAAGCATCCAAAGATATCCAAAGGTATCACTATAAATAATTAAGTGCACATGAATTGCTAACAAACATCGAGACGTCGTTATCGCTTCTAACTGACAGATCATGACGTTAATGACAGATTCATTAACTGCTTTGCAGATTTGCACACAATCTTGATAGGTTGAGTAGCTCTGTGTTAAATCACCATTTAATTTGTGCAAGTGTGAACATTGACTCGTCATTTATGGTGGTTAATGTTTTACCTACTTTGAAGGTGAATAATACGGATGATGAAAATTTTTTTTTGGCCGACAGGAAGATTGAAAAAAAATAATGGACACATTTTTTTTTCTTTTTCATTCACAAAAGATAACGGCAATACATTGAGTTAAAATGTGCCATGACGTCACAAGTATGTAGATTTTATGCTTACTTGTGACGAAGCGACCTCCACTCCTCAACTTTAATGCGTTTATCTGAGTCATTTTTACTTTTTTTCTTTCTTTTCACTGGTACATAACCTTATCTTTGACAATTCTCCTACTCTAAATAAACTTGTATTTTCACAATAATCTCGCAACCTTATTGTTATCTACGCGAAGACACTGCCACCCAAGATACAGGATTTTCCTAGTTTGGGACAGGGTACATATTTGTCTTGGACTTTCGACCTCACTTTTGTATAATTATACTTAAGTTTGCTTATCATTCTGTATACCAATTTAAGTTTTTTGTGAATAAAGAATGATTATTATTATTTGTTTTTATTAATATAATAAAGCAAAAAATACGTGTCTAATATGTTTTTATTAAATGACTAGCGGACTAAATATATATTTATTTTTGACCCATCCATCATCCGAATTGTTGAATGATGATGTTTTATTGAATCTTGGTTCAAAATGTTCAAATGTTAACATAGTTTAGGCCGTATATGACACGTGGATCTAGGTAGATACCTGACACGATGAGTCGGTGTCTGTTGTAGTAGTTGGAAACTTCGGAAAAACATAACATATAACATAACATCACGCTTGTATTCCCCGAAGGGTTAGGCAGAGGTGTACCTATAGCACACTCACATTTCGCTAGTTATTTTTGAGTGCCATGTAGGCTATCCTATTGTCATCAACCGGGCACAAATCCAGACTCCAGGCTGTTACTGAAAATATTCGGATGGAAAAACCCAATAACACTTTGGCCGACCTGGGAATCGAACCCAGGACTTCATGCTCAGCAGCAACGCTTGCGACCAGCACTAGAGCAAAGAGGCAGACTTCGGAAGGAACTATAGGATTAATAAAATAGGTAAGAATGTGTGAGTTTTTCTGCAGAAAATATAAAACACATTGTGAGCACAGTTAACACAGCATGTCTTGATAAGCGATCATAATAACAGGGTTGGATCTAGTATCGAGGGGGCACTACCCCCGCCCTACCCCCTCCCGCCCTCCTTCTACCAAACGATACATTTCTTACCTAATAACATTCTACAAGCCTCAATCCATTTGAAAAAAACGTAAATAAAATAAAACAAAATTACAGATTCACCCACCATTTATTTAAATATTACATAATTAGGTACTTAGACACCAAATAGTTGGCTATGTCAGGTGTCAAATTCCCTTTCACGTTTGCGCCAACATTAGTCATTCAAAAATGATGTGACAGTGCCTAACGATGTTACAAAAGAGATTGCAACAGCAATATTGTACCTACTATTAATCTCGGTCTGTCTAGAATGCCTAGTTGACCTGCAAACCTGTGCTTGACACTTTGTTTTCATACTTTTCATTCATCATTTTCAAAAGGAGTCTCAAGTATCTTTGGTCTCAATCATTCAAAGTGTAATGCAAATTGATAGATGCGATATAATTAACTCGTGAATATATATTTTTACTGCGCGACACAAAAGTAATGTGTTTATCAGCCTATATCTATATTTTTTAAAGTTCACTTTTACGCAATCGGGTTTTTTTTTTAATTATCTTTTTTCGTGCGTTGTTTCTTTAATGGATCGCAAATGAACAAAAATAATTCAATGGATTTTGTCACAGCAGGACAGCGGCCTTTTCTTCTCATTCAGAAATGGATCTAGCAATTTTGACTACTTCAGGTAATTAAATCCGAATAAATCGAGTCAATGGCAAATGTGATGCCTTCTGTGAGTGATGCCTTAAGACCCATTGGTTCATTCCAGACTCTGAACCTTACATCTCCTTGATTAAAAAAGGCAGATATCAGCTAACCACGTGCCTAGTGACTATGTAGGCCACAATAAAAGCTTAGTTATATTATATCAAAAGTGCTCTCATCAAGGCTACCGCAGATAGGCGCGACGTGACTCTGGTGGAACAATTTCTACGAAAACTTCACGGAAATTGTTCTACCGGTGTCGTGTCGCTCCGTCGCGTCGCGCCTGTCCGCAAGAGCCGTAACATTCAATAGGATTTGATACCGTTATTTTATTATTCGCTAAGTCATTATGTAACGAACTTGACGCATCTCTTGACAAGCATGACTAAAGGTGTTCAACGATTTTGACAGCACTGAACATTGATGTTCATAATTATTATAGACAGTAATTGGTGGAAGTGTATTATACTATTCAAATTAAGTACATATTATGATTATATGAGATGCCATAATGCTTTTGTTTCATTAACACAAAATCAGATTATGACTAAAAAAATATTTTTAGTCCGCCTTGTAGATTATTAAAAAATATTGGACACATAATTTTTCTTTTTAACGTTATCAAAAAAGATTACAGCGATACATTGAGTTAAAATGTACCAAGACGTCACGAGTATATAGATTTTATACTTACTTGTGACGTAGCGTCCCACTCCACTCCCACTTTAGTGCGTTTTATCCAAGTATTTTTTATTAATATGATGAAGCAAAAAATACGTGTCTAAAATTTATAATTTTTATTATCTGACTGACGGACTAAATATAATTTCTTGTTTTGACCCATTTATCATCCCTGTCTGACTGCTCTATTTTGCTATGATATAACAACTGCAGTGATACTATTTAGAAGTGTGTTCATTGAGTTTTTTTCCTACTTGAGACGCAGTGCCAACACAATTATTACCCATCTGTTTTTTGGCTACTTCCTGATTCGCCACTTTCCTGGTTCACCACCTTGATAATGAACGCTAAGTTCAACCTTTGTCTTGATTTCTGAAATTATTTGTCCGGATACGTCAAAAGCAAATAAGTCTGTAAACATTATGCGGGTTGCAAACCAAGATCTAAGCTAAGTTAGTTTAGCGTAGCTCGCATAGCTGATGTCTTCTTCTTCTTTTAGTGTGGATAGTGACTGAACTGGTGTCAGAGTTTTAAAGCCACCCATGGGCCTCTGACTTGGCTTCACATGCCGTCGAGAAATATCTCTCAGGCATCAGGTTTCCTCACGATGTTTCCTTCACCGTTTTTTAATCAAGTGGTAATTATACAATACGCACATGAATCCGAAAAGTCAGAGGTGTGTGTCTTGGGTTCGAACTCGAGACCTAGGACTTGGCAGTCCGACGGTCACACCACTTGACTATCAATGCTATATTATTAGCTGAAATAATTTCTCATACTTGAGTTCATAGTTTGCGGTTTGCACACAAGTATGAGAAATAACGTCAGCTACGCGAGCTATTGTAAACTAACTTAGCTTAGCTCTTAGTCTGCAACCGGCATTAAAACTTCAGTTGCTGTTTTAATTCATATAATTTTAACTTCTTTAGTGACAGGGATAAAAAATGGCAATGAAACAAACCATCATTAACAACAGTTTTAATATAAATAACAATATATTCGAAATTATACTGACCTTTCAAATTACTTCTTATTAACAAAATCCTATAAACCTTATGAGCTTTTTACACTTTGTCAATATTACTTAAAAATACTTAATTCCTATTATTATACACGCATTCGTTGTACATAGCTGCCGTACTTTACATTTATTTTTTTCATTGCCTTGTTTTTCATTACTATTAGGTACATTACCTTTCGTAATTAGATTCATGCAATGTTAAAAATTACAACAACAAATACCTAATATTTTTCTAACGCCATGTATAATTACTCGTACCTACCAATATTTAAAGTATTAATGTTTTTTAGTCATGGGGTCATTTATATGGAAACTTTTCAACCTTTGGATTTCTTTTGTAGTGCCCGTATGTCACACCACCGGCAGCTGTGGGGTACATCTGGTTCGGAAGAAAACCTCGTTCGAGATGTCGCGGGATCGTATAGGGCAACTGCCCACTTGACAACGCGTCGTACAAAGACGAAGGATCCTTCGCCAAACCTCTCTTCAGATATTCTACCTGAACGCTAGAAGGAACGTAAGAGTCAAGCAAGGAGGTAGGACGTCTCTTGAACGGACCATGAGCCCCATACGGTCGTGGAGCCAACGAACTAGAAGCAATGTCACCTTGATACACCTGTTTTGTATATGGGCGATGAATCGGCAACGCCCTCGGTATGTGCGCAAGATGCGCGGGAAGAGCTTTCAACAGTAAAGGATTAGGATAAGGAAACTCAAGTACAGGTGTCCTATGACTATTGTATTGTCCTCTTATGGGCGCGCGAGAATTATAGTGACGCGGGAACTCCGGCTCAGTCGGCGAGTTGTGCGATATTTCAGCTTGAGAAGGCATTTCATCGATTGTGTTCGTATCTCTATATTCTGGATTCGTGAAATAAGACTGGGGTGCATTTGATGGTCTTGGAATGTGGTTGTGTAAAGCAGGTAACTGGAACCCTAGCACAGGTTGTACCGTCGCTAGAGCTGTAGTGGCGGTCGGCTGAGCTTGGTAAAGGTACGTCATTGGCTGAGGAGCAGGCATCGGCGCATATGCACCCACCTCTACAAAATTATTGGCTGTACCAGCATGTCGCCCATTTGAATTGAACTCTGCATGTGGGGCGTACGTTTGTTGTGCTGCTGGTTGGGTGTATTGCGGGACTAGATATATTTGCATTGGCATGTTTGACAAGTATCCCACCATGGCTTGCTGAGTCGAAGGTGGTAGGTTTTGTGCTCTGTTTCCTACTGGCGCAAATTGCTCTGGCTGCTCGGTCACTGCGTACTGGTGCACGTACCGCTGTTGTTGTTGTTGATGAAGTGGCTGAGTATGGGTATTCTCGAAAAAACGCAGGAGTCCGGTTTTCATAAAGTCTAAAGAATTGAATCCTAGCCCCGCTTCAGGGACTGAATTAATTTGACCATCAGTTTTCTCGTCGTCCTTTTCTAGTTCGCTCTTCAGCTCACTTTTCAAGTTATCCTCTTCGATGTCTTGCAACTCGATTTTCTTGTCGGCTCCCACGGCGAGGGCCACGAGAAAAAAGGTAGCAACCTGAAAGTAAAAGCGAAAAAGTAAGTTGCGAGTGAGGTGCACGTCCGAAGCGGTAGTCACCGCTAGCCGCCGCGGCACTATATCGCTAGAGATGGCGTGAAGAGGCGTGCCCGCTGCCCGCACCCAACATTACACCAAACAGGTGAATGGAAAAAAATAGACTAGAACTTATTATGAAACCGGTTAACTTTGCCAACGTACTGAGATACGGGAATGCAAACTTTTACTTGTAATTTATGTGGTTAAAAGATAGCACGTACCTACCATGGTACGTGTTACTTATATTAACTGTGTTTATAACTATAATGATATTATATTATTATATTATATTATATCATCTACATATAATGTATTAGACATTAGACAGTAACGCATCGATATGTGCTATATATACTTTTTAACAGCCAGAATAAATAGTGTAACGAGCGCATGTAAATACAGTTCAAATAATAATAACGTAGATTGATGTGTGAAATGTATTATTCAAATAGGAAACTATGTCTTGCGAAATTAATTCTTTTGTTTCCAAATTTCACATCACACGCAATGGTATTGAAATTGGAATCGTGGGCTAAGCCTTTTATCCCACATAAGGATGTAATGTGCCGGTTTTGCCTAATCCGAGTGTATGAATAGACGATTTGCTACTTAGGCTTGCAGCGGTAATTAATGTTAATTTCTCAGTCAGATTAAACACAAGCATGTGTTGATGAGGTGTCTGGTAAATTACCAATTTACTCGCTCCGAAAATGGTCCGATGAGTAGCGGAAAAGCACGTGTGATTAAAATTAAGATGGCTCTTAGTACAATCATCATTAACGCTCGTTTTATCACTTACATCGATCTTAGTTTGTAGTTTACAACATTCTAACTTTATTTCGGATACCAATCACGTGCAATTTGCGTAATTTATTCTAAAACATGTGTGTTAAAATCTTTTATTAAAACGTTTCGTTATTTGTTACCGAATAGGTATCATGTTTTTTTTACATGATAATCCTTTCTTGTTTTATATCTAAATTATTTAATGAGCAGGAAAGCTTGTATTATGAAAACTAGATGGAATTTTGACGTCAGGTTTTGACACCGATTTAGAAACATAGTTTATCCTAGATACAGACAAATTATAATACGTTAGAACTGTTATATATATGTTCGTGGGGGTTAGTGTGATTATTATATAATTATGATGTGTCAAATTATATAATTATGTTGTGTCAAATTCTTAGATGTAGATAAATGATCAAGATGCAAAATGAAAGTTGTATGAGAATATTATAGGTGAATGTCGTTCTGTACCTAACATTACGACTACTAATGTCACGGAATAGATGTGAAAATTCCCTGTTACAGACGTGAAAGTACTGAGTGTAGAATGTAACCAACTCGAATTATCGGTCACGAATATTATAAAAAAACTTATGGAAATCTTAATATTAACCCACAGGCGGGCTGTGGAGGATTTCTAAAAGTCTAGTGACAATTTATATTATGTATATTAATAATATTATAGTAACAATTTATATTATGCAAACCGTGTGCCCGGCAAAAATTATGAACTTCCATACAAACTTCATTCGCCATTTATTCCCTATAGGACAACGGTCGGCAACAGGCGGACCGCGGTCTGTATCCGGACCACAAAAGGTCGGAACTTGGACCGCCAAAAATTGTTAAATTTGATTAGTTTGTTGTGCTTTAGAGGTTGACACAGCTACAGTTGCTATGCTGTGTGGCGCGAGAGCTTTTGACTGCGGGGGTGCGGGTGCAAATGTATAAAACTGCTTAAAATAATTACCTTGTACTTGTATTATAAAAAATAAAAATAAAAACAACTAGACAGTTACATTATGAGTATTTTTTTTCTGGACCTTGATTAAAAATTTCAACAGTATCCGGATCTCAATTAAAATTACTTGCCGACCGCTATACGGAATAAATATACAGAAATTCTTTCTTAGTGCACACATTCCTTATAAAAGTCATGCTTGGGCAAAATTTAATGTTTATTAACATTAGATTTTTATTAAGTAAAAGAGAAATTGTGATTAAAAATATTGAACATCAAATAAGTCTAATGTTCAACCACTAAATACAATTACGTTTGGTTGATAACTGTATCCAATTAACAAGTTCGTTATAAATTGCAAGCATTATAAGAACCTTGAACGTGGTCGCTAAACTATATTACCCGCATGCATTTATATGTAAATGATACACTTTCTTCATTTCACTCGTATTGATTATTATTCAAATGTCGATATTATACGGTTTTCAATTTAAAATATTGATTACGGAATGTTTACGACTCATCCATTTGCAGGAATCAAAACTTTTGAATGATTTTTAAAATAATTATTTTTCAATTCGGATCTAGTCATAGGTATAGATGATAGTAATAATAAATCTGCTTTTCCATACATTTTGACCGCGTAAATATTCCACTTTTTATGAAACACCAGATTTTTTTTTTAATAACCGACGTAAAATTTCAACGTAGGTGTATTCCAATCATGAGCTGAATCCATGGTAAATGTTTTCGCTTCGATGTCCCTGCCACCCTGTATAAACTACCTACATCTTTATACTTAGTTTATGTACACTAATCAATCAATGTAAAACAGCACGTAATGTAGGTAAGTTGCTTTACGAGTATTCACACCACGGAAAATACATAGGTGGTGTGAACTGCCAATTCTGTTAACACGAACCTCTATGTTTCTTGAATAGGAATTGTTAAATTACTTTAGAAACGGACGTACTTCACGCATTCAAATCTCCAATTATTCTTCGAATGTAATAATGCAGAATCTAAGTGCCGAACTGCCGAAATGTTTTGGGAATAGAAAGACAAAAACACGCTAAATAAATAGAAAGTTTTATTCATGATGTATTTATCAAAAATGGGTGAAGAACTCCAAGCAAAAATATGAAGGTCAGGTCATAATTAACCAGGCATTACATCCACTTAAATACAAGTGATATTTAAATGAACTTGTCATCATAATATTTCTTGTAGGTACTTTTCACAAAATTACGTAAGTACCTACTCATCAAGATAATTTGGGCAAAAAGTCTGTATAATGTGTGGAGACTGTAATATTTGGTCCCAAATATGGTATTACAAAATAACAAGAAATTTCAGTGTGTGAAGCTTATTGGTTGTTCGCACGAATTTACTCGCCCGTGACGGGCAAATCGACACTTTTAAACTATATTATTTTTTTCTGTGGGCGATTTTTACAAACTTAATTTTTTAATCGACAACTCCAGAAATACGTAAGTCGTCCACTTCACGGCATCACGATAACAAAGAGAAGTAAAATGAATGGAAATAAGTATATGAAGATGCTTCTAAATTTTCGACCACGATAACTGTATAACGTGCACATATTTCCACACATTTTATGGACGTGGACATGCTCGACGTCCACGAATATCGTCAGTTTAGAAATTATAACTTGCACTTAAGTGCAGCAATGTGCGCTTTTTAATTTCTAAACACATTTTTTTTTTCTATTTTGCAGATATTTAAACGTGCAAAGAGATTAGATTTTAAAACCTATTCGGATCAGATCAGATCCTAGTTCAGATACCTATTAGGCAAATTTCGCTCTACATACAATTAAGTAGAGCGTAATTTGCCTAATAGGTTTAAAAATCTGAACCAGCACCCTAATTGCGTAACACAGTTTCAATCACGATTCGAGAGTTTCGAAGGATTTTTCTAATCCATTGCTTCATAGGTATTCTGCTGTGGGGCAAAGCCGCTGATATTCAAAATATATTTGTCCTTCAAAAACGAGCTGTTCCAGCAATTTACCAGCTAGGTGCAAGTTTCTCTGAGAGATTTTTTCAAAGATATTGGTATCCTCACAGTAGCCTCGCAATTCATCTTCGCCAACACCTTATATATTAGGCAATATATACACTTATACTTAAAAACCAGTGATTTACACAAAGTTGCCACTAGAAATAAGAAAAAACTACGAGCTCCCTTTCACCGGCTTCATAAGGGTCATAATCATATCTCATTTGTTGGGCTTGGCATAATCTTTTATAACAAGCTGACCTCTTTTTTGCTAGATTTGTCGTTTAATGCGTTTAAAACTAAAGTAAAATCCAACCTTTGTTCAAAGGCATACTATTGTATCAACGACTCCTTAAATGATAAGAATAGTTGGTCGCTGTGATTAACTCAAGACAATGTTTATGTTCTTTCTCCAGAATTAGCTTTCCTACTGACAGTTTATATGAGTTTATATAATTGTTTATTTTATTAAAATTTATGAGTCAATTTATTTTTATTTTATTTTATTGTGGACATAATCTACTCATTTTATGTGTTACGCAATTACCTCGCTGAATGCATTCCTAGATTCAGAACCTCGATTTTCGAATTGTTTGCCTTTTGTTTCGCTTCGCCATTCATGATCTTGAATCAAAATTGACGTCATAATAAAAGAATGATGTTATGGTGAGGTCATGTAAATAATAATCAACCACGCCATGCATCGACCCGGTTCGTTATCGAAAATAATCTGAATCTTTTATACTGTTTCCATTTTCTTTTGCGAGTCCCAAATAAAATATTTTTCTTTCTTTCTCACATCGGGATCTCTCATCGGGGAACTCACATGGGGTAATTGCGTCACACACTTACAGTAGCAATGGCTTTCATTTTGACAGTTCAACAATATTCATTGCGTTACTTACATTGTTGAACAGACAATTTTTTCTAACATATGAAGCAATGGATTAGCAATTTCCTTTAAAATCATTCAGATTGTAATTAAAAGTGTGTTAGCCAATTAAGATACCGGTAATTAGAGATTGTATCAACATCAAACTTTAATGTTTACATAAGACCTTTCACATTAAACTATCTAATTCTCATTCTAATTTTATATAAATATTCAATCAAAATAATATAAAAATTCAATCTCATTTCTAATTTATAACTGGATTATGGTTTATGGGTGTAATTGCAGTTACTCAGGGCTCAGTTAAAACCATTTACAGCCAGTATAATTTAACAATTAAGTAAAAGTTAATTTCGTAATAAGATGATAACATATTTACTTATTTGGGTTTAAATTCTCACCTTTCCGGTACAATAGTAATTAATGGCAATTAACTTGAAGTTAAACCGAAACACATATGGTATAGTTGTAGGTTGCATAGCCAAGTTATTTCACGAATTCAAACAATCGCGGCCCACATCTTTTTCATAGTTGTAAAGTTCTTGTATGGTCAAAACTATACATGACTGTGCAGATAGTGTAGCCGATTCCTAAAATCATAAATGGGCTGCAAAAAAAAAATCTGCTGTTCCATATATTTATGTTCGCATAAAGGCTCCTACAAACAGGCGCGACACGCGACGCGACACAAAGACGCCGCTCGTCGCGCGACGCGACGTACCTTTGTGTCGCGTCGCATGTCGCGCCATGCTAAAAAGGTAGGGAGCCGCTGATTTTTTTTTTTTCGTTATTTCAGGTTTGGGCCCATAGTAAAAGTTGTTCATAATAATAAGTAAAGTCACGTGTTTAAGTTTACGCACTGGTTAAAAAAAAATCCTGTATAGAACCTAAACTTCGTAGGTATACTCATTAGTAAATAATTGACGTAGGAAATTTTCGGCCCGTTACGGCTCGGTAACGACCTCCCCTTTCTTTTTCCAAACCTTTTAAAATTCTTATCTATACTAATATTATAAAGAGGTAAAATTTGTTTGTTTGTTTGTAAGTTGTATGTAGGGGGTAGTCTCCGGAACTACCCGTCGGATTTAAAAACATATTTTTTCATTGTATAACCCAATTCTTGAGGAAGGTTATAGACTCACAAATGAAGTCGCGGGCAGAAACTAGTTAGTTAATTTTTTTACTGGACTGCCTCGTTGGTCTACTGGTCGCAAGCCCTACTGCGGAGCATGAAGGTTCTAGGTCGATTAAACTGTTATTAGGTTTTTCAATTAGGAATTTCTCAGTAGCAGCCCGGTGTCTGGATTTGTGTCCAGTTGATGGCAATAGACTACCCCCATTACATGGGACTTAAACATAACTGCCGAAATGTGGGTAGGTACTATTGGTACACCTCTGCCTAACCCTTTGGCGATACAGACGTGATGTTATGATGTAATATTTTTAAAAATAAAAGCAGAGTACAATGGCATCGATAGAATATTTGCTATCAAGGTTTTTTAGTTCACATCATTTTCTTTGTGCTAATTTTGGGAACAGTGTAAGTTCTTCAGTCAGTGCAATCATAATCATGATTCAGAATCAGTATAGAATCAAGAGATCTTACAATTGTAATGTATATTTTATACATATTTTTATATTAGATATAACCCAATTTTTATAACTTTGCGCCTGTCAACGTCAAAATGTTACAGTGTATGTGGTTTAAATAATAACAATAACAAAATAACGCGTGTTTTCTAAGTTATTTTTATTAATATGATAAAGCAAAAAATACGTGTCTACTATTTTTTTTTATTATCTGAAAGACGGACTAAATAGAATTTCTTTTTTTCACCTAGGCAACTACCGTACTGTGGAAACGACATGAGTTATGTAGACCGTAATAAGAAACGTCGGGGCACTGAGGACTCTGAAGGGGTAACCAGGCGGGTGAATTAAATATCTACTATCAACCTACGATTTTGACAGCTCCAAGCGCACAGTTATAAAAATTGAGTTATACTGAACTTTAAATGATCATTCCTTGACCTAGTTTTGTACACACCAACAATACAAAACCGGGATGTTTCGGATAATATAAGAGCTGGCTATTGGTTAAAAAATTGGCAAAAATGCAGAAATATCTGAAAGAAATCTAGGCCGTATTCCCGTAGCCGTATTCGTTTCCGGCCACCGTAGGCGCGGGCTTGCGGACTGTGAGCAATGGGTAGCTCACCGTCCGATAAGGACCCAGGCCCGGGACGACGGCGCGTTGTGTTCCACGCGCGCCTCAAAGAGATGTCAGCAGAATTGACGGGGTCCGCTAGGGCCGATGCCTGCCGGGGTTGCGAAGAAAACCGAAAGGGAGATCGTGGCCCCCGGCAACAGGGCAACCGAAGGAACACGGGTGGGTTTTAGTCAGTAAGAGTCTGACACACCCTCCCGCTCCGCCCAGAGCGGGAGAATTTATTTGATGATTTCCCACCCAAAAAAAAAGGCCCTATTAATCCAAGGAAAACAACAATCTTTTAAAATATAATTTAGATTAGCTTTCAATGGAATAGATATTTAGATTTCAACAGAATCTCATAAAAACAGTTTATTTAACTTTTTACATGGCTCTTTACGTTCACTTGTGCATTGTGCATTGAATATGCTATGGTACACCTACCATGCTATACCTACCTACATAAAGAAAATGTTTAGACCACCCAGTAATGTCCATGTCCACGTATGTTTATTGGTATAGAATGAAAATGATTTCCAAGTAACAACTACCTGCTAGCTTTCTCATTCTTTACTTCCTAGCATCCCATACAAATGATCATTATTGTAAGATGTGGTCATGACAGGGCCATAAAATAAGATAAATTTTTGCAAGTTCAAGACGTGAGTTCCAAATTCAAATATTTTTGAATTTTCGATATTTAAATAATGAAGTATTCCCTTTAGAGCACCTATTTTTTGAACGGGAATACTTCTAAATAAGTCACTAACATACATTTATTTTATTTATTTTAATAATCTATACTAATATTTATATGTGTATATTTATATTTTTAATTACCTTCATACGAAGGGGTAATCTTCGAAACTATTGATTCGATTTCGAAAACTCTCTCACTAATGGGAAGCAACAGTATTATCGAGTGGATATTTTATGTCAAAACAAGTTTCATGCGGACGAAATGCGAGCAGATGCTAGTCAGTTATAATTAAATTGACTTAATGCGAAAAAGGATGATCAATATGATCGTACCAATACTAATAAAAATTACTGTACTTTTACTACCTTCAGACCTTATAGTGCACAAGAATCGGTAGCTTTCCTGAACAGTTTTCTTTTTCTATAGGACATAATGACACGGCATAGATCTCTTCGCTATTCCGACCGTATTACAAATGGCATAAGGACTATGTACATAACAGGTGTTTTATTTATGTACCCACTTGTTGTTACCTATTGCAACTATGTATACAATTAGCACACTGAATTATATTTGTCTATTGTGACAGCTGCCAAAACAGTTGACACGCGTATGTTTTGATAGAAAACAATAATAACAAATGTTTGTTGTTATCAGTCAGGGGAATAGAAACTGTCTAACTGGTTTTGTTTACAAAATATTACTTATTCAGTACCTTTGAATTAACACACGAAATAATGATTTTAATCATCACTAGCGACCCGCCCCTACTTCGCACGGTTTTTGCAACTTGACAAAACATCGACATTTCTTTATTATTTGTAAATTTAATATTAATTTATTACACACATAAATATTCCGGAATAAATTCTCTAAACGATGGTGAAAATGTCATCGAAATCTGTTGCGTGGTTTAGAAGAACAACGCGTCTATACAGACAAACACGAAAAGCGACTTTAAATTATAATATGTATAGATATAGATTAGGAAATAATATAAAAAGGCTAGGATTAAGTCGGGTAATAATAGGCTGTATAATAAAAATAAAAGAAAGTCTTTCTTTCATGTTATTATAATAATACCAGCCTTTTATTCTCCCACTGCAGGGCAAAGGCCCCTTCTCATACAGAGAAGACACGAGCAGTAATCACCACGCTTATCAGAACTGAAATATTTAGGTAACTTTATTTTTTTCTAAAATAGCTATTTCAGTTACGTTAGCACATAGCAGTAGTAGCAGTAGATGGGTTGGATAGTTAGTAACGAGTATTCCATGAAATTTATCGAGATTTACCGGTTCAAAGTTAGAGTTGTTAAAAACTTAGGTACAAAACAAAAACTAGAAGACTTCATAAAGAGTTCTTCATTGAGGATAAGGTTTTTTTTGCTAAAAGAAGTTTGGAAACTAAGCAGTAACTATGTACCTACGTAGGTATAGAAATTCATAGAGATCAACGGTTTAGCTTTTAATTAGCGTAACTTTAAGTCTGGGATTTAGTTAGATCGAACGATCGATCGATCAAGCTATTTGAACAACTTTTAAATATAACTTATAACAAACTCAAACTGAACACCCTCTCCACAAAACTATTGAACTAAAAGTTATGCTCACCTTCAAGAAAAACATGTTGAACTATTTAGCACAGCACAAAGTTAAGTTGATCCAGTCACAAATCACCAAAATTCACGATCACAGAGTTCAAACTCACAACACCTTCAACAGTTCACCACATCTTGCGTTCTTGCTTCGATGACAACTTCAAATGTCTGTCCTCATTTCCGTTGTTGCAGCCCACTGTCCACGCAAGCGCAGCGTATGAAATCCTACAATTTGAACAAACCATTAGTTAAAAAAGAAAAACTTTGCCCCACAATTGATTGCACTCGATAATTGAACCACTGTGTGCACATGTCATGTCAAGCATGTCACAATTTGCGCGGGAAATTCGAAATTCGAATATCGAATTGAGTTTTTTTTTAGCAAAGGGAAAAATGACACTGGTAATTAGAGGTTTTATGTTATTAATAATAAATTATTGAATTAGAAATACGCACTTATTTTTTTAAAAAGTCATGGATGGCAAATGCGTTCGGACGGCTGCCCGCTCGGAAAGTGGTCGCGCGTATCGGCTGTTTGTTGTTAAATACCGCACTACTCTACATATTGGCGTACAGAAAGGCAATCATATCACGTTTGCTGTTATGATGAGATCAATTTGATGCGAAGGAGATCATTCCGTCATTGGCCATTGATGGGTCAGTACCGCGTATTTATAATAAACCTGGATGACATATTCGCATTGTTCAGTATTTCTCTATTGCAGTTCAACGTAGGCACCTAGTGTTATTTTTAATGTTTAGTAATATATCTACTTCTGTTTAATTTTAAGTTAATACTTCACTGATTTTGTTTATAGGTAACTAAAAGAGAACGATGTTGTGAATAAATAAAAAACCGGCCAAGTACGAGTCGTAATTGAGCACTAAGGGTTCCGTACTACCAAAACTATTTTAATTAAACTTCTTTTTATTACTGCTACCTATATTAATATAAACAGCCCTGTGGCAGACAGACGGACGGACGGACAGACTCACTAACGACGCGTATTCTTAGTAGGGTCCCATTTTCACCCTTTGAGTTTGGGTACGAGATCCTAACAAACGTTATTAATTTTACATCTAAAATAAAATCTAGTCATCACAGATGCAGTAGTTACAAGCAGTACATTTCACATTGTTTAGGCCTTTTTACATGTGTCTTCTTTATAATATTCTGCATAAATACCTATTATGTAATCATCATTATAACAGTTATAAACGTCTTAATGCCAGCATTAATACATGTTTTAGCTTATTTTAAGGTCTATACCCAAGCATAGACCTTAAATTAAGTCTTAATTATGCCTCTACCTACTATATATACTATAATATATACTAATAATAATAATATAAACTATAATAAAATCGATCAATTTCTGCACATTTACTTACCGATTAGTTCTAAAGGAGGGAATTGTTTTTTTTTTTACAAAGTAAATAAATTCTGAATCAGAAGTTTAATCTGGCATTGTGATCCTACTAACTTAAGTAAGACCATAATGACAGCTTAAACTTTTTTTACCGACTTCTTAATAAAGGAGTTTCTTAATTCGCCACTATAATATTATTGTATGTTATTTTTATGTTGTGTGTTATATTTTCGTCAATTGTGGAATGATTAATTTTTTTTTTATTTGGTTGAAAAATTTGGCGTGGTGGTCCTATATAAATTTAATTAACTTTGTATGGGTACTTTTGAGTAGTTTTTCAATAATAGGTTATTTTTTTTCTACTTAGAGAATGTTAATGATGTTTTAATAACTTCTTGTCATTGTTATTTTCATAGTAAATACTGGTATACGATTTTCCGGTAACACAATTAAAAAGTGAAAAATAATAAAAACATTTTACTAAAAAACAAAACACTACAAAGTGAAAAATAATAGCTTTAATTTCGGAAGTCGGTGTCTTTGGTTTTGTATTTTCGTTTTTTGCCACCGGCTTCCGACACTAAAGTTATTTTTCGTTCTGAACTGTTTTTTGTAGTATTTTTTTTTAAATAACTAGGTATGCCCGGCTGTTTACAAAATTATACAGATAGACAATATCTAAAAAAAAAAAATCAAGCTTACGTTCTGACAGGTAATTGAATTGATGTCCAATTTATTACAGATCATTAAATTTGTTTTCATTATTTCTGTCTGATGTTGCTAGCCAGCAATAAGTAGGCGTTTAATCATCATGATAAAGGCTAAAAGGCTGATAAAGCTAGCTGCCCCTAAATATCTATTGAAAGTGGACCTGCAGCAATTGTTTATACTTATTATAGACTTTACTAGCTGTCGCCCGCGGTATTATGACTTATTCCACTATTCCTCCAGAGAGAATCCCCCTCAGAGCGAAAAACTGGACGTTAATGTAAAAAAAACCAGAAAGTCCCCTTTTCATTTTGAATTAATCCGCTATTCCCCCCTGAGAGAATCTCCCTCAGGGGGGAAAACTGAACACAAATGTAAAAAAAACAGAAATTCCTCTTTTCCTTTATTTTTATTTTTGATTTCTACGCTGTTAAAGAAAAATTGTGATTAGATATAATGTAATAAACAAAAAAACCAAAGTATAATAAATAAACAGTCTCTTTTTTTTTCACAGAATTTTGTTATAATAAAATGTGATGAAGAGTAAAAACAATCACAAATAATTTAATTTTTACTAAAATCAACCGATTTCTCTCATCGCTGTGATGAGGAAAATACGTTGATTTTAGTAAAAATAATAATTAAAACAGTTTAAACAAAGTACCTACCTACAAAAAAACTAAATTATTTAGCATATCCCCATGAAAATTTCCCTTAATAACATCACTTACTTAAATATAAAACAATTATCAAGTTTTTCGAAAAGTAAAAACGTAGTACAAAGATAAAGGGAAAACAATATAAAACAATCACTTGTCGACAACTTTGAATTTTTTTTTTATTAAACATACAATAATAAATTAAAAACTGGACAAGTGCGTGTCGGACCGCGCACAATGAAGGGTTCCGTAGTTGGGATGAATTTATGCCACATACAAACTTAAAATTGTAGTTGAAAAACATGTTCCATATTCCAACTGCAAATGTTAGTTTGTACGCACAATATTGAAAGATTTACCATGTTATTTTATGAACATAGACTTCTTATAGGTTTTCTTGTAATATATTTAGTTTCTTGTGTTTTATTTTTTTATTTTTAGGCTCAGTAGTTTCGGAGATGAAGGGGGAATGGTCAATTTTCATCTATTTTCTTAAATATCTTTAAATGTATTTATTTTAAAATTATCAAAAAAAATATATTTGAAATCCTCGTAGTAATTTCTTTCATTTGATTTGTCACACGGTATAGTCTGCAAAACTTTTTTTTTTCTATTTGCTCCCCAAAAGTGACCCCCATGTTCAAAATTAATTAATTTATGTTACACGTCCGTATTTGGGTCACAGAAATACATATGTGTACCAAATTTCAACTTAATCGGTCCATTAGATTCGAAGCAAATTGACTGTGACAAAAAGCCAGACAGACAGACACACGAGAGATCCTATAATAAGGGTTCCATTCTTTCCTTTTGAGGTACGGAACCCTATAAACTATGTAAGTAACACTAATAACAACCAAAAATACTAACAATTCAAAGTAAAAATAAATCAATTCAGTATACATTTTATATTAGCTTTATTGACTATGTCGACGAAGGCCCGCTTGGCGGTGCTCCTATTAGTGTTTGATCGGTCAAAATTATGATTTATTCCACTAACAACTAAAACCACTGGTATTTGTTTGAAGTCATATTTTTATCAAACTCTTCGCTCGCCCCTGCATTCTAGGTTATCTAAGTAAAATATCTGCCGGCGCCCGCGGTTAATATTTTGGCAACCAGGACCGGCGAACAAATAGGCACCCAGCACCGGTAGCAGAGGGACTCCTAAAATTTAAAGGACCTCAGAGGGGATTCCTGAACGTTGGGTTTTTCAGATTCCAGTTTTCCCCCTCAGGAGGCACTTTCAGGGAACGCCTCAATTCCGGCGTTAAGTCCCCTCTTTGAGAAGTAACAAGAGAAGCGCCACGGCGTCCTCACCTTCCGCCTGATGCAGCTCTTCACTGGACACGGTTGTTTCGGGAGGTTCCTGTTCCGGATAAGGCGGAAGGAAACACCCGGGTGTCACCATTGTGTGGATCGCCCGAAGGACACGGTGGAGCATACGGTGGAGGTCTGCCCGGCTTGTAAAGAAAGAAAAGAAAGAAACCGTCACCTCCTGCGAAGTAGTAATGCTCACGTAGGAGGAGGCGGAACGCGTGAGGGAGAGGTAAATTTCGCGCCCTCACGAGACGCTCTCGGCGTCAAGAGCCGCAAGCCGATTCCCGGCCTTCGAGGAGCGGGCTTGCGGACGGTGAGCAATGGGTAGGTCGCCGTCCGATAAGGACCATGCCCGGGTCGACGGCGCGTTGTATTCCACGCGTGCCTCAAAGAGATGTCAGCACAACTGAAGGGGTTTCGCTAGGGCCGATGCCTGCCGGGGTTACGGGTTTGTCCGAAAGGGATACTGTGGCCCCTGGTAACATACAGGCATCTGAAGGAACACGGGTGGGTTTTAGTCAATAAGAGTCTGACACGCCCGCTCCGCCTCCCTCTGAGCGGGAGAAGTTATTTGATAATATCCCAAGCAAAAAAAAAAGGGGTCACTTTCAGGGGGATCTGTGGAATTAGTATTTTTTTCGATTCCAGTCTCCAGACTTTTTGTTGTAGAACACATTTTTCCCCCTAAGGACTTTCAGTGGGGATTTGTGAAATAAGCCAAAATTATCCCACGGGAACGTACTACAGGGATAAAAAGTATCCTGTGTTAATCTAAGTTGTGCCAAATTTTATCCAAATCCATTCAGACGTTTTTGTGTGATTGAGTAACAAATATACAAACACACAAAGATACAAACTTTCACATTTATAATATTTTATTATTTATAATAGATTAGTAGGATTCCCTACATTCGTAGAATAAAGATCTAATACAAAAGGTTTTACAATAAAACATTCCTGAACGTATACTGAAACATTACCTATTGAGATAGTACTGTAATTCAACAAATACACACTGCATTTACAATAAAATAAATAACTGCAAAACAATCGTGGATGTAGGAATCCGCGTAAATTCTTCCTACTGGCCACAACGCAGAATTTCTTCGTTAACAATAGAATTATAACATCATGTTGTGTTATGTGGCTGCTTTGAGTACTAGGCTACCATAAGTAACAGGCCGTAGCCTGAAGCCTAAAAGTCGACAATTCCAGTGGTTACTGCTGCTATTAGGTATAATGTTACTAGACATGAACAGATTGTGGAATTATTATGAAGCGGTATCGAAGTCAACCGATATCGCCTTAATACTGGAGTGTTAAGACCATTACCTAATGTCTCTTTTAGTAGTCGCCATGTTTAATTCTTTTGTTCTAAAGGTGAGATTTTAATAAACTACGTGCTCACGATATTGTTACATTTTGTACATAACGGAAGTAGTTTTCTTGTACCATTCTGCATTCAATCGAAAATTAATTGATGAAAGATAGTTTTAGACATAACATTAAAGTTTTCAAAGACTTCGGTACAGTACTTTGTCAATACAGTCATGGACAAATTTAGAGGAACGCAAAAAAAGTTTAATATAAAAGGCGACATGTTTGTAAGTTTTCTCAGTTTCAATTAAAGTAACCGCCCCACAGTGGAACGAATGTATGGAAGCGGTTGGACGTAGACATGTCCGAAAAATAAGAGTAAAATTATGACAAACTAATGATGCCATCTTATTCGATTACTTAATGCCTTCATAAATTGTGGTGATGAATTTCTTCATAACTCCCATATTTCGGGAGTAATTTGAGAAAATGTGAAATTTTACTATGAAAATGAGTGTATTGAGCTCTCTCCCTCCTGATTCCGGGCTTGTTTCAAGTAGCGGTCTCTAATATCGTAATGCTATTACTAAGAGCTATATTTAATACTAAGACACATAGTGCGCCAAATGTGCACTTTCTGGGATAAAAGGAAATGAAAATTTAAAAAAAAAAACGTTTTTTCCCCATTTGTATTTACTTTAAACCGCAGACAGACTTATTAAGAGGTCTATAAATATATTATATATATACAGAAATATATATTAACAAAAATATTCACAAGAACTGATGAGAGTATGACTTTTAAGTAAGTTGATAATAAATTACCTAGTTTCATTAAAAGTACAATAAATAATTAAGACGTAAGCTCTAATTTACTAAGTTACACATTTTAAAACAATAACATCATTTAATTATCTTCGTCATCATCATCATCATCAATTAATTCAAATTCAGAATCGATGTCCGCTAAATCATTTATGTTAACAAATTCGATATCACTTTTCTCAGAATCCGTAAGCTCATAAAATTCCTTAAAAGAAGATTTTTTTACAAACTTATTTCCTTTTGGACGGATACTTGTAACAAGTGGATCAGAAGACAGTAAAAGATTGTGCATAATATCTTCATTGCATGAGATACTGCTATGCTTTCGAGAATGCCCCTCTCTATATTTTCTAAAATCTTTATTTCTAGCCTCAGATGCCTCTTCGGATAGAAAACCAATGGGCACAATTGACATGTTCTGAACTATGTCTGGCCCATGCATTAAAATTTTATGAAGTGAAGAAGGCATATAATACCATGGGTATAACTCCACGTAAAGCTTAGCAGTATCAAAGCAGAACTCTCGGAATTTAGTTACGTTGATCTTCTCTCCTGATGAAATACACTGCAAGATCACACAGATTTTTCTTAAAAGCATAGCATCTATTCCGGTCAGTTCAGCAGATTTAGTGTAGTTTTCAAAAAATCTCCTTGCCGAGTTGCCATTGTTGGTGGATCCACTGCCTTGTTTCACAACATCGAGAAGTAAGCCCGTTTCTCTTCTTACAGCCTCTTGAACTCTTTTCTTCCTGTCATCAACTTGCCTTTTTGCTATATCACCCCTTACTTGCCATGATTTTATGTCTAATTTGTAGGAAATGTGTAATAAGCATTCCATTGAGCGAATCCAAGCGTGAAGGGTGCTTAAGCTATATTTATACATGTCCTCGTTTGCGTGTTTATCTTTGATTAACTCTAAATTATTCATTTCTTTAGGACAAGCCTTGCATATGTCACACACTGAAGCTGCTGTATTGGATATAATGGAATGAATTTTACCATCAATCATTGTCAACAGCAGTTGGTGTTTGACACTAATTCCATCAGTGATGGTGGATGGAGTTAAGGCTTCAATCTCTGCTTCGATTTCAGCCATCTCTCTCTGCACATTTTCTTTGGTTTCCTTTATAAACTTAAACAATATTGGCCGGCAAAATGAAGTGGAAGATGGTCGCTCGTTTTCCCAAATTGTTACACCTTTTGAGACGAGCCGCAGTGGTACAAGACTAATCATAAAATTACTAGCAAGATCGATTTGCTCATCTTCACTCGTCCTTTGATGATAAATGCTTTGGCTAGATGATCCGTCAAAACCCCATTTGCTGGTCAATACGAGCTGTTGATTGGGATCAACAGGGGTTTCTAACGACCTAATAAGTCTTCTTGAGGTTAAATCCATCAAGGCTTGTAATTTGATTTTTGCAGAGCTCTCTGTAACTGTGAGATCTTCTTTGGCCGGATAGCACTTAATTTTTTCTTTAACCAACATGTAGTAACTCGGGTATTGAAGAGCTCCTTCTTGAGTGTTGAAATCCCGAAGAGTGTTATAGCGCCATTTCGATAAGTTCATCGATACATAAAGAGCCAATGCCTTCAAAGGGGATATTTCCCGTACCTGAATTGATTTACCTTCAATGAAGGCTTTGATTTTTGAGGCCTCTTCTGGATTCTCCGTCAAGTATTTCATAACATAAGCTGTATCGCTTTGTCCTGCCTTTTGAAGCGCCCTTTCGGCCGAAAACATAATTTCAGCGCTGCTACTGCTGCATGAAAGACTATCTTCAGTGGTGCGTCTTCTTTTTTGCCGGTTACTAAGGTCCTCAAAAGATTTACGAGGACTAGGATGTGTACAAGTTGAAGCATCAGATTTAGCAGGAGAAATTATGGGCTCGATGACGTCACTTATATTTTCTGTAGAAGGTTCCATATTTTCATTCTGTAATTCCGGCCATTGAATTGCAGCCTGTAGCCAAATCTCATGTTTCTTCCGAAACTTATCTGTGCTTCTTCCAGACTGTGTCCATTTTGCATAAATGCGGTAGCAAAATCGACGACACCAGTCTTTTAAACTTGTTTCAGCACTTTCACATAACTGAACACAACTGTTATCTTTTAAAACACTGAACAAATAGTTAAAGTCGCGTAAATCTTTATGTGCGCGTGCGCATAAAGCAACGTGAATATCAAGATTTGTATTAAAATTTGGAAAATACATTGCGAGATTAGCTTGGATACAACGAGGTGTAAATCAACACTGATTTTAAAGTTACTAATAGTGACCTATTTATATAAAATCCAGGTATCCCAGGTATCCTTTGTTAAATATTGCAAGGTAATTAGTTATTGTGATAATTAGTAAATGATGCATGCTAAATTAGTGTATTAAGAGCCATTTAGTAATTAAATAATAGCAATGTTCTTATCAGTAATCATTAGTGCATCAGTTTTATATGTAAACCTTAAGTCCCTAATTATATATCCTAATTAGCTTATATCTTCTCTAATTGGCTGATCAGAAATGTTATTGTAATAAGGTAAACCTTTAGAAAAACGGTTTTAATCAACAAAATAAACAAAAAATTAAAAAATTGTGTTATAAAATAAACATCACTCTTTATCCCAGAAAGTGCACATTTGGCGCACTATGTGTCTTAGTATTAAATATAGCTCTTAGTATTAGCATTATGATATTAGAGACCGCTACTTGAAACAAGCCCGGAATCAGGAGGGAGAGAGCTCGATACACTCATTTTCATAGTAAAATTTCACATTTTCTCAAATTACTCCCGAAATATGGGAGTTATGAAGAAATTCATCACCACAAGTTATGAAGGCATTAAGTAATCGAATAAGATGGCATCATTAGTTTGGCATAATTTTACTCTTTTTTTTCGGACATGTCTACGTCCAACCGCTCCCATACATTCGTTCCACTGTGCGCCCTCGCAACTTAAGTGGCGTTTAGAACTGGCATTATCAGTTGATTTGCAGTAACAATTCACACTTAACACGATAAACAAGGCAGGCAAAGCAAAAATTTAAACAAAACCTAAATTTAAACTCAAATTCAAAAGTAGGAATTTTTTTTCGCAATATTATGCAATAATTACTTAAAGCAAATGAAATTTAAAAAAAAAAAAAACATTCTAAAACTAAGTTTTTTTTTTAAGAGCATTTACTAATGTTTGTGGCCAGTACACGTGTTAATTATAAGAGGAGAAATTAAACTCTTTTTTTGCGTTCCTCTAAATTTGTCCATGATTGTAATTTGGAAAAAGCGGATTTTGAGTGGTCGATTATGCAAGAGTGCGATATTTTGTACTGTGGTCCAAATATACCTAAAACTATGACTGATATTAACTCCACCAAAGTCTGTCTTTAAGAATTTAAGTTAATTTCATAGTGACTGGACTGACATTCCGTAATTTGTTAAAAATTAATTTTATAAATAAAGATCTATAGAAGATTAACGTATGTAAAAATAGTCGGCAACAATGTATTGCTAAAGAAAAACAGGACTCATTCTTATATCCATTAATATGAATACCAAGAAAAAGTTTGTCAAGGCCACCTCACGAAATAGCATCAAACTTACACAATAGTACACGCATTCATACAATCCCACATACTTTGTGACCGCTAAACAAATAAGAGTGGTGTTCACTTTTATTTTTACTATTATTGGTCACATCCGCCATTAATGACGGGATGATTATGTACTTCAACGTTATGTAATAACGAGATACATTATCGAAAGAGGCTCATGAGATATGAAATTTTAGTCACGAAATATTTTTTTAAGGTGATTTTGGTATTGTAATAAAAGGCGTCGTGATGTAAAAAATAGTAAAGTTCTCGTTCAAGTCCATTAGCTGTTTTCGATGAATAAAACTTGAGAATGTAAAACGGACTGTGACTAAGCCTACGTTTGCACCCGACGGACGTAATAAAATTGCGGCGGGATTTTATTGCGCACTGGATTTTCAACTCTCGGTGTTAAGCCGAGCGTTGAGATCCAGTGCACAAAAAAAAAATAGCCGCGAATGTATTACGTCCGTGCGAACGTCGGCTAAAAGCAATAAAAAGTCAGTTTTTATTTTGCAAGTTTTTTGTTGCAAAATGGTACCATCACTTTTTAGTGATTCGGGAACAACGGACAGGACGAGAAGATATTTAACCCACTTCCAAAAAACCGTAAGACTAAACAGGTGTGTTTTTGATACATTTTAGAAGCATTTTTATTTTTGTAAATGTGAGTATGCCATGGAGCCGTTTGTTATGTTATTAAGAGGTATGTTGACTTGAAAGAGCATGGCAGTTGAGAGTATGTCATGCTCACTTAAATGTCTCGCTGATGGTGGCGAGTGTGTTGGATCATTCGGTTCCCTACTAAATGGTTGACCTGGATTGTGCTGATCCAGGCGTCATGTTCGTGAACGGGCGCCGTCAGTTGAGACGGGTCGTCTCTTAACTGCCAGGGCTTATTTTTAATGTTATATTTTCAATTGCTTTTGATTATTTTTTGGACATTGTTCTCACATAATAATATAGAAGTAATAAGAATAATGTAACCAGGATTTTGTAATATCTATGTATATTTAAAAGAGTGTCCTTAGAGTTTCTTGCCCGTTCTTCTCCATAGAGATCTACGATTTGGAATGGGCAATTAGCTTCAACTTTGTGACTAATTGACAGAATCTTTGACAATTCAAAAGTGCCTATAAATGGTTTACTTGAATTAATTTGTAATAATACCGTTTGAGTTTGAGTTTAAAACGGTTAAAACGATCCACGTTATTATGCGTTTTCATGACGCCTAATCGTTGTGTTGATGATAAATTATAATAGAATATCTTTTTTGGTGTTTTAGAATGGCTAAGTCCTACAAGACATTCACTGATATATTAATCAAGACTTTCAAAACATGGGACTTTGGTACATAACGCAACATCAGGTGTGGTTTTAGTAATTACGTTTTTAGAAATGATAAGACCTTGTATTACTGCCGCGAGCAAAGACTAATTTATATTCAGAAATCTTATACTTAGTGACTAATAGAATCAAAAATTTCTAAAATTAATTTTGTTACAGTTCGTTTTTAGGGTTCCGTACCTCAAAAGGAAACAAACGGAATCCTTATAAGATCACTCGTCTGTCTGTCCTCAAAAAACTCAAAACATTTATTTCAATTAAACAACCATTTACAGGCACTTTTGAATTATCAAGGAATCGGTCAATCAGAAATATGAAGCTAGTTGCCCATTCCAAAACGTAGTAGATAAGTACCTATGGAAAAGAATGGGCAAGAAACTCCACGGACACTCTTTTAAATAAAAAATTGTCACAAAATATTGATTACATCATTCATGTTGATATTATACATGTGAGAATAATGTAGAAAGACGTGCACGTTAGAACCGTCCGTAATAAAAAAATAAAAAAACAATTAAAAAATTAAAATAAATTAAAAATAAGTCATGGCAACTAAGAGATGACCAACTGACGGCACCCGTTCACGAACATGACGCATGGATTAGCACCATTCAGTTCAACCATTTTGAAGGGAGTTATATGATCCAACACATGCGCCACCATCAGCGAAACATCTGAGTGAGCATGGCATACTCACAGCCGCCAGGGCACACTCAATGCAAGACATATTAGTAGTAGTCGTTTTATATAAAGTACTGTTTATTTTATTTAGTTACCTATTTATTATTTGCAAATTACTGAACCTGACTTGATTTCCGTTCGTCTTTTTCGGGTAACCACTGAAAATCAGCGCTGAGTTGTGGGTCCCCCAAAGCACAGCATCATGCTGAGTGGAAGCCTTCTTGTTAGAGTCATGACGTACAGCTGCCAACTATTTCTGTTTTATACTCATGTTTGCACATTATGTACTAAGTTATATCAACAATCACTTAAAATGTCAAATTAGTCTTTGGGATTAAAAAACGAACATGTCATGTCATCAACGAAAGTGCAATCTGATAGGTCAAGTGCAGTTGCATAAAACTTGCAAGATGTAGATTTAAAACAAATTAAAGTTTTAAATAAGACTGAAAAATACTGTCCTTATTTTTCAGACTACACTTAAAAGCGACATCAAAAATAATATGGCCGACAAACAAAGAAATTAATTAATAAAAAAGCACAGACTGTTGTCAACAGTTATCACTCTGTTTTTGCTTCAAAAATTATTTACTTTAATCCACAACAGAATATAAATTCACTTTGACAAACAGCAACAGATGATTTTAAACCCTTTTCCACTGTCCCTTTTTCCAGAGTATTTATTAAATTTTGACCAACCCAGTAAAAGTGGATTGCTCTTTTGTTTTTTTTTTTTCCTAATTATAGCTTGCTTTACTGATTAAAGTAACACGGGGCTTTCTCTCGCACCTATCATGTTAAGTTCTTCATTATGATTCCAATTTGAACATGATATCTACATTTTTGTGATAATAATTATAATCAACGTTCTAGGGATTTCCCAGAATATTTGAGTTATTTGAAGAGATGGCGAGAAGAATTCAACCGTTTTCAGAAGGAATGGCTACAAACAGCAGAAGACAGGAAGGATAGAGGAAGGAGAGAAGTGATGCCTTTGCCCTATAATAGGACGCAAACGGTTGATAATAATAAATAATAATTATTATTTGTGTTTAAAGTCCTAACCTCTACTTAAATTACTTTTGAGCACACTCTTCAAGTCAGCTTTATTACGCGACATAATATGCGTTCAGTTCGCTTATAAAATACACATTAGGCTACTGAATTTCATTTCACAAAAGGAATGTGTTTAAGCATAGGAGTATATGTCTGATTATCCAGGGCTTAATATTTTTTAACTCAGTACAATATATACAGGGTGGCAGAGACATCGACGCGCAACTTATTAGCATGAATTCAATACATGATTCTAGACCCCGTTGCGTTGAAATTTTTCGTCGGTTATTAAAATAAATATTTGTTATTCCATACATTTTGACCGCGTAGGTAATTGCACTTTTATCATACCTATGTTTTTTTTTTTCTTTTTTAATAATAAAATATTATTATTTAAAAAAATGGTTACTTAATTATATTATTTTGTCGCTATACAATTGCGGGTCAACAGGAACGCTTTTTGTTTGGTAATTAACATAGGTACACACGGCTATACATCAAGCTATACATTTCCAGTTTAAGCTGATCTTGCATTGTATAGGATTTCCTTGCAATGCGAGGTCAGCTTATACTGGAAATGTATAGCTTGATGTGTAGCCGTGTGTACTATCATAATAGACAGACGCTCTTTTTTTTTTTTCTTTTTTTTTCTTGCTGAATAGGCCAGCTCTTGACCTCGATCTCGCCTGATAGAAAGCTATGGATGAGGTCTATGATAGAACGAGCGTGCCCAAAAGATGCCTGTCTTCAGTCAAATGTATTTTTGTATGTGTATCTTTTAGTAAAATTGGATAGGTACATAATTGGACTAAGGATATCCATAACCTCATAGCGAAATACTTAAGTGTCTTGCACTTAATTTTTTTGCAGTAGGATATTGCGTATACACTACTTCCTTCTTCAACTAATTATCTTCACCGCAGATCTTATCAATTGATCAAAAGTAGCTATCCACTAATAAAGCTTCAAATGTTTCGCAAAAATCGACTAGGTATCTACATACATATATACATATAGTCACGCCTTCTTCCCATGAGGATAGGCAGAAACAGAATGCCACCTGACATAACCAACAAGTTCCAATTTAAGAGCAGTGGCGGCCCAGTGGAAGAGTCTGGCCACACTAACTCTGCATAAATAAAAAACGGTGGACTTTGAAAATCTATAGACGGCAACACCACCTGTCCTGCAAAAAAATAATTTGATACTTTGTTTCTCTTTTTGTTTTTGATAGGTTATTTTGTTTATATTCTGGTTTATATTGGATTTTGGTTTAAAAAGCTTCGACCTCCACACTTTCGCGGGATATACAATCTCATTACCGATGACCGTGGGTGACGCATTTTATATGCGGTCATAAAAAATGCGGCATATAAATACATCACCATTTTATATGCGGTCAGCAGCGTACGGACCCACATATAAATTATATAATAACTCCCGCACTCTACTTTTAATAGGTTTAACCATATTTCTACTTTATTTTGTGAAAACAACTTACAGCGTAAGCAATCTGACATTTCAAGTACCCCGAAACTGATATAACTGGCTGATGTTAAAGTATACCATATATAAAACTTTTTGGGGTTGCCCATTTATTCCATTGCAGACTTAGCGTGGCCAGACTCTACCGGCTGCGGCTTTACGAGTTGTAGGTTGTAGGTTCGAACCTTGATAGGCACTTTACTATGTGTAAATTATTTCATCACCACTGCTCTCAAAACAGTAAACAGTGCATCTGTATCTATGCATCCATATAAAACGCCGAAATATGAATAAAATAAATGTACTTTTCGACTTATTCAGCAGGAAAATGTGTAAGCCTGCTTTTGCTTATCTATACTAATATTATAAAAAGGTTGTTTGTTTGTTTGTAAGCTTGTATGTATTAAGCGTGTATTGGGGGTAATCTCCGGAACTACGAGTCAGATTTGAAAAATTCTTTTTGCATTGGATAGCTCAATTCTTGAGGAAGGTTATAGATTCGCGGAAGAAGTCGCGGGCAGAAGCTAGTCATAAATATTTCAAGCCAAGACGTCAAGACATCACTTAACCTTCCTAATAATGATTGCTCTATTCGACGTCTACGTCGTACCTGTTTTTTGCACGAACAAAATACAAAAACACAAAATTTTATAATAACATTATTGTTACGTATATTCACGAAATGAAACTGCGTAAGTGATGTACCTTACATCAATTTACGCAATTTAACCATAATCATGCCTTTTAATATTTCAGCATGTCTTATGGTCGAAACTGTCGACAGCCAATTTAACGCATCGTGATATACTTGTATCATCAACATAATCACCGTGGCAGGCCGTATGTCTACTAGTAGAAGCAGTAAATGGAGGTCTTCTTCAATTTTTCTGTAAGTCTTCTGCTTCGTGACTACTTATGTTCGTTTTCAATTAACAGACTACTGCGTCGACCTACAAGTCCAGAACAACGAAGGATGACATAACATAACATTGCGCCTTGTTTAACTGCAGGGCTAGGCAGAGATGTATATTGTTCACCCATATTTCGCCAGTTACTTCAAGATCCAAGTAATAGGGGTGAGCCTATTGTCATAAACCGGGCACAAATCCAGACTCCGGGCTGCTACAGAGAAATTTCAGATAGACAAACCCAATAACACTTTGCCCGACCGGGGAATCGAACCCAGGACCTCATGCTCAGCAGTAGCGCTTGCGACCATTAGAACAACGAGGCAGCCAAGTAATAATGCGTAATCGGTAATATTTAATAATACGTCTAATTTGGGACAGCGCTCCTTGACGGGCGAGTCCTATTACCGGCTGGACGAAGGATGAAGGTCACTGGCATATATCTGCTGGGAATTGATGGGAACTGTTATTTATTTTTTACCGTAACATGTTCAACGTTTAAAGCACATATCTCTTGGGATACAGGTTATTTATCAAGAGGAAGAGCTGCTGAGATTAAATTTGGTCGCCAGTGAACTTATTATTTAATTGTACGATCAAGCCAAAATGATGTTTACCTTTGATCACCAATTAATGTGTCAAGTGAATTAAGCAGGCTCGCCCCCTATTACATGGGACTTAAAACATAACTGGCGAAATGTGGGTGAACCTGCTACAAGGACACCTCTGCCCAACCCTTCGGGGAAACAAGGCGTGATGTTATGTTGTTGTTATAAATTATTATAAATAAAGCAAAAGATATCTTAATAAAACACGTATACTAAAGGATCAATAATTAAATTATCTTTAAAATGGTGAAGGTTTCAGAAAAATAGGCTTGATAGATTTTGCGTGATTTTCAGTTTTTTATCCACGTTAGATATAACTTTACAAATTAATTTCACTATGTCATATAAACATAATCTAAAACATTCCTATATTATGTTATTAAAAAAATACTCTTATTTAACATATATTTTTTCCAAATCATTAACACTACTCGTTTAGATGTGATCTTCAATATAGAATCATTCAAAGTCGGTTATCGTCGCCTTAAGTATTTGATGTTGACCGCTTCTACCGACTAATGTGCAGTCGTTGTAAGCTATCCAAGTGAAAATGTTTAATTAACGAAAACAGTATTTAGAGCCAATTATGTTAGTCCCCCGCTGAATCGGCTTCATTTTCTACTTTCGCCTAACAGTACTATAAGTATTGTTAACTACCTTCCTACTACTGCACGTTTTTAGGTAAGTTCTGAGGTAACACAAATCAGTTGTTCGTTAAAAATATGAGACCTGGTAGAACCAACCCAGATCCCGATTGGTTCCTGCAAGTATGGGGCAAATCTTTGACAGTGAAATGAACATAGAGCAATATGATCTTTCCTGATCCTGATCAGTTGCTCATGTAAATGACGCGCCCCTTTTCTATTCTGAAGAACCAGCCTTTTTTATCCTGCCAGCCAGAAGGAATGAGCCAATGAGGTTGGATATTCTGTCAACATGCACAAACATAATCATCTTAGTTGATTCCGATCAACAATTTCAGAAAAAAATTATCGATCAAGCAATAATAACAAAGTTGATCACTATTTTAGCTCAGCAATTTTTGCCTTCGTCCACTAGCGAAAACTACTGTAAGTCATTACGGATTAACGAAATGATTCACCACTGTCACTGTTGTGACGGGGCTCCCACAAGCCCCCTACCGTCACCAAACTGCCTAGATTACGCCGGAGGGATGTTGATGTATTTAATTTAATCAAGAGAGTACCATTGACTCCTGCTCTATCCTCGGTGCCGAGAAGAAGTTCCCTTTGAGTTGTTGTGTTCTTACTGATAATTTTATAGCCTAAAACAATTGATTCAAATGAACACCACATTCGAAGCATGCGCCACACGTACTTAAAATTAAGCTTAATTCCTCATTGAAGCTCTTCTAATGCATCCACTAACTCATATAGCCTGATCAAGTCATCAGCAAGTTCTATACTAATCCCCTTTCCATACGATACAGCTATTAATAAAAGTGTTTGGATGACGTCCACCGGATCGGTTTCACTCGGTACTTTCTAAGCAAGTGGAGCAACTCAGGCGCACCCGATGTCTCTTTACGCACTCCCTTTTGTAATCCACACCGTAAGTTTAACGTATATTCTTCACGCTCGTTTTCTATACTAATATTATAAAGAGGTATTTGTTTGTTTGTTTGTATGTATGTACCAGTCGAATTAGTTTTTTTTTGCATTGATTAGCCCAATTCTTGAGGAAGGTCGTGGGTAGAAGCTAGTCGCTTATATAGAGATTGAATTATTAACATAAAATAACATCACGCCTGTATTCCCCGACGGACTAGGCAGAGCTAGGCTTTGGTACATTTCGCCAGTAAATTATTAATTAAGTTGTAATGTAAAAAAAATATTTTACGAGCAACAGGGTTAGCTGTCAATAACGAGAAACAATTTTTTTTTTATTGTTATCGACTTCTAAAGGCAAATCGACAGTTGAACGGTGAAGAGTTCTTGAAATAACAGCATTGAACTAGCAATACTTATTTATAAAATGTCGGTACTAAAGTCGAATTATTAATTCACTGGAGTAAAATTACAAGTGCTAGCTGTCACTATGTTAAATATTATGGAAATGTTTATTACATTCTAGATTTTACACTTAATATTAAACTTACTTAGATTAAACTAACTCGTTAATTAATTCAACGTTTCTGATTTTAACATTAAAATATAAATTATTATTTTTACTAGGTGACAACTAGCAGCTGTCATTCTACTCCAGTGAATTAATAATTCGACTTCGAATTTGAAATAGGATACCTAAATCACGTTAACAAGTCATATTTAAAATAAAAAAATAATCTAGATGCGAGTCGACATTTCCTGACTACCCCTAGGAAGAATGGCGAAACCAACTCAGGGTCAAAGTCTCTTTTTAAAATCCAGACATACCAAAAATATCGTGTAACAAAATGCTGTGTGGCATCCGGACTGAGGAAAGTATCAGAAATAGGTACTTTAGTGACCCCTTCGTCCTGTGAGGTCCTGACACCTGGTGCATCTGTTGCGGCTTCAATTGCGAAGGAAGTGATTGCCTTTAAGTTTACTGCTTACATCACCTCCTCAAAAGTAGGCTAAACCATCCCTACGCTTTCTAATAGCGTTTGTAATAGTATAGTATTATTCATCTAAAACAAACCGTGCAACTTATAACTCTAAAAAAAATCTATTATAAACTTTTTTACATGTAACGTCAATCATAATTTCACACTTGAATGAACACATCAATCATCAGAGATTCACAAATAATTTGACATGTAAACGATTTAAAGTGCGTGCAAGATAGGTCTGCGTGCGACTGGTGGCGCTGGCGTGCTTAATTCTGTAATGTAATATTTAAAATATTAAATCTACGTTATTAACATAATTTAATCTTTCTTTTTTTTTGCATACCTATTTTATCCCACTGCTGGGCAAAGGTCTCCCCCATACTTTTCCAGTCTTCCTTATGTTGTGCCTTCTTCGGCCAGTCGGTCAGGAACGAGTCCAGATCGTCACGCCAGCGCTTTTTAGGCCTGCCCCGGTGGTGACGCCCGTCATCAGGCACCCACTGTGTGGCGATCCTGGCCCATTTGTTTTAATGCATCCTATAGATGTGACCCGCTCAGTCCCATTTCAGCCTCTCAGACTTATCGCCAGTATCAGCGATACCTGTCTTGGAGCGTATTATGGTGTTGCGAATTTTGTCGGTGAGTTTGATTTTTTAAATGCTACGCTCCATTGCTCTTTGGCAAACCTTAAGTCTGGACTTCTGAGCCAAATTTAATCTTAATGTTATTAATTAAATAATTCTATACTTAATTTGGCCTTACATAAACGATAAGACGGTAGCTTAAGATTGGTTCTGATTTCAGACGCGCGCAGACTTACCTTGTGTGCAGTCTAATAATTTAATTCGACTCCGTTTGATGGTCTAATGACGACTTGATGGAGCTACTTATATTTATATAACGTATCTGTCAAATATATACTGAGAAAAGTTCAATGAGGTCAAGTCGAAAAAAAGAAGGCCCGTGCCTTCATTTTTTCTTCAAATATTTTATAAGTTGTTCAACTGCCGTGAAGGTAAACTCACGGATGAAAGTGGCCAAGGGTCAAGTTCAATGGCATTCAATTGCAGGGGTATATGAACTTCTTTAGTATGGATAATAGTGATGATACACATGATGAAAAATTTCAAACGGGCTATTTAATAAAACTGACAGATGACAGTTGACAACCCGGCAATCTAACCTAAAAATCAAGTTTCTTTCATACATTTTCTGCTTTTGCAATCAATATTTTAATTTTTTGACTAAACTAAAAATTTCGCATTATTAGTTATCAAACATTTACAACTGTTTTCTCTCTTTTCATTTCTCCTCGCACTCAATGTTGTTTTCCAACTTCCACGCGGAAAAAATCAGGCGCCCAGCTAGTATGTCTACATTATAATAACGAGTTCGTCTCATTTAGTACTAACTTTAAATCGATTTTGGTAAGAGGACGAATTGAGTCTGTCTTTATTACTATAATTATAACACAGAGCCTCTAGAACTTCTTGCAGGTATATAATTATTATGTTTAAATAGTAGGTGCTTTATATGAGCTCTCCTTATGTATAATTATTATGCGTACCGTGAGATATTGTGTACGTTTTTTAGGTCACAGGTTTAGAAAACTAACTATTTAAACGATACTTATTAACTCGTCTTATTATCACAACTGAATCATCCATATTTAATATTATAAACACGGAAATAGGTCTGTTTGTCTGTCTAAACAATCAATTGCAATCAATTGCATTTGTATTAATATTGTCAGTCGCTTCAATTGCAGCTGTATTAATATTGTTAATCGCTTCAATTGCAATTGTATTAATATTGTCAATCGCTTCAATTGCAATTGTATTAATATTGTCAATCGCTTCAATTGCATTTGGTAGACGATCGATTTGCGCATCAATGTGTATCTATCACGTAAAAATTGACTATTGCAATTGATCGTTTCGGGGACCCTTTACAGACAGACAGTCAGACCGTTTTCACAGCTTAACGGATTTGAATGAAAAGTGGCACGGGTGTGAACTTCGCAATTTGCACTTTAGTAACAATTTGCTGCGTGCATTTAGAACAAAGTGGAGTCTGCCTAGAGCGAAAGCGGCTCGCAAGCGAACCGTCTTTATGTGCTCAGAAAAGGAGAGATGATGGTCGAGGATAACACCGAGGTATAAGGCGCACCTCTCCCAAGGGATCGGCTTGCCGAACATGGTGATAGGTCGCGGAAACAAGAAATATCTTTATTATTCC
Source organism: Omphaloscelis lunosa (assembly GCA_916610215.1). Taxonomy (NCBI): domain Eukaryota; kingdom Metazoa; phylum Arthropoda; class Insecta; order Lepidoptera; family Noctuidae; genus Omphaloscelis; species Omphaloscelis lunosa. The sequence goes on from OU744258.1 coordinate 13,800,955, forward strand.
TCCCTTTATACCCGACTACGGCGAAGCAAAAAAAAAGAAGGGGTTATGATTCGACTGTAAAAGTATAGTGTTGGTAAAGTAATTACGTAATTTACATGAAAACTAGACTTGTAGAAAGTTGTCCTTGCTCATAGATAGATTAGGAACTTTCATCGCAAAAGTCTTCCATTAGTGATTATACATATACAATTTTATACTTGATTTCAATTACGATTAAAAGATTCATCAAATCCGAACGTAGAATTAAATAACAGCGGCTGATGTGCTGGCTTCATTAATAACACGTCGTGAGAAGAGTAAAACAAGTTTTCTTTGAAATCTCAATTTACTCAAAATATTCGTGTTGTAATCTCGCGTTTTCTCGATATTTTATATACCTATAGAATCATCAATCTCATGCTTTGTTTAAAAAATACTGTCTTTTGTAGCCAAACTGCGTCGCTGGTTTTATTACGAGCGTTTGAGATATTTCGGTTTGGGATAGTAACGCATGATTCCAAAGCGTCGGTGTCCACGTTTGTTTGGCATCCAGTAACATGGAGAAGCAATTCTCTTAACAGACTCCGGACACAGGTTGGCCGACGCAATAAAAACCTGCTCAAGTAGAGATTCACTGGAGATGACTCCACCCTTTTTTTTGGGTGGGAAATGATCAAATAACTTCTCCCGTTCTGGGCGGAGCAGGAGGGCGTGTTAGACTCTTACTGACTAAAACCCATCCGTGTTCCTTCAGTTCCAATGTTGCCGGGGGCCACGATCTCCCTTTCTGACTTCTTCGCAACCCCGGCAGGCATCGGCCCTAGCGGACCCAGTCAATTCTCAGCAGAATTGCTGAGAATTGCTGCCGCCGGAAATAGGCCTGCGATTCCCGACGCCCAGGATGTCTCCGCCTGCGGCAGTTAGGGGCGTGAGGACGAGAATTTTGCCGAGCATTACTGCTTCGAAGAAGGAGGTGATGGCCTCCCATTTCCTCTCGCTCCGTACCATGGCCTGAACCAGGGCCGGACGCGAGAGATCATGACTCCACCCTGGAGTGTAAAATGTGGTGCTTGTCCACAAACGATGGGACACTTAATATCCTGTCCTGCGGGACCTGTTTTCTGCACGTTACAGGAACCGATGGACGCTATTGAAGGAGCCAAACTCGTACCCAAATTCTAGGCCATTTAGATTGCCATCGACACGTTAATAATAATATTATGTCAAAATTCACAGTTCCTTATTATCTAATGTTTGCAATAAACTCCATATCCTCGATAGGATTATACAACTTTCATAAAATTAGAGGTAAATAGGCTCTAAAATGTACAAAACACAATGCACAAAACTGCCCCTCAGTAAAGTAATCCTCATTAAGCATTCGTACGTTATTGCACATAACTTAGATGATTTTACAACATAACATAACATCACGCATTGTTTCCCTGAAGGGTTGGGCAGAGGTGTACCTGTAGCAGGTACAACCACATTTCGCCTGTTATCTTGAAGTCCCATGTAATAGGGAGCGAGCCTATTGCCGTCAACCGGGCACAAATCCAGACTCCGGGCTACTACTGAAAAATTCCAGATAGAAAAACCTAATCACACTTTGCCCGACCCGGGAATCGAACCCGGGACCTCTAGCTCAGCAATAGTACTTTCGACCACTAGACCAAAGAGGCAGTCATGATTTTACGACTACTCTGGACCATTCGTTTTGCATTACAAGCTGGTCAATAATAAAAAAGAAACTAATCATTCACGCCTCGCGTTGTAGAGTGCTACGGTATGTAATTCTAATCAGCCTTAAAATGAATTGCTAAATCTAATTACTTTGTGAGTACATACATATATTCATCAAAAATAACGAGATCAATATACGTATAATAATTTCTAGTAATTAAAATATTGGTTTCATTGCTACGTTAATAGCTCTGTACATTTAGAAATATGAAGTAGGTACCTGATTATGTCATGCGGAGAAATCGGAAAAATGTCGTGAAGAAAATTTCGAGTATGAATGGAGATGGCTATAAGAGAAGGAGAAGACCAAAGAAACGATGTATAGACTGTGTGAAAGATGATATGGATAATAAAGAAGTATGGAAGAAAAACAGTTGCACTCCGGGAGTGCCGACAGAAGTGAACATACTTGCATAGAACATTGATCCGTATTTTATATAAATAAAGAGCACAATCGCGTTTACAAAAATGAGGTGTTAGTAACGGTGTCGCGAATTCAATTGTTTTTTCCCATCTCAAAAATGCTCAATGCGCCTAAAGAAGTTTTCACTTCAAAAAGACATGTTACGCCGACTACAAATAAATTAGGATATGTTCGCGGTTGACCCACCTTCACACCGGTGTTACGGTAGGGAAATTTCTAAATAGTAAAAGTCTAAGTGAGAAGTGTTAAAGGGACAGGTGTCAAAGTGATAGGTGTCAAACTATGCAATGTCGACTAAGAGTAACAAGGGTAAAAAAAAACTTCCCGTGGTACTACTGGATTGTTTGGTAGTTCTACAGGTTTTTTTTACCCGATGTACTACTGGTAGTAATAATTCTAGTACCATGGGCAACAAACGTAAAGGAAGGATGATGATGAGGTATCTAACTATTTTTGTTAACAATGAAGGTATTGAAAACAAGAATTAGGAATTCAACATAATATATTTAAAAAACCATCAACAAGATGGTAGCTAATGACTACGTAACCATAGTTTATCATCAAAATCGATTTCTCAAAAAAGACAACACCATTTTAATAGCAAATTCGGAATTAGGAAGGATAAAGGAAACTTTGAAACAATATTGCAATGCGTCATTTTGAAATCTATGTCCTAATGCACTGAATCAGTGAAGTTAATCTGTGTGAAGCCACACAAGATTTTTGCCAATCTATCCAAAAACCACAGACTAAATGCATAACACTCTGAACCTTTCATGACGTACACTTTCAAAACAAGTCTAGGTTTGCATACAATCAAAATAAGTACCTTAACTAAAAATAATAACTACTGAAAGAATGTTAACATCATAAAACCACAAGGAAATACTGCAATCGATACAAGAAACGATTCTGATATAATTCTAAAGTCACGGCTGTGGTCAAACACAATAAAGATCAGAAAATATTCAAATGACTTCCATAATATGTACTTCCCAATAAAAGATTTGCTACGTACAGTACGAATTAAAACTACGTAACATACTTTAACAAAATAACAGCATTACGGAACGGAATTGGTGTCGAAATAAGATCGCATTCGATAACAAACAATCAACTCCTGTATGGGTTATAATTGTTGGTCTAGTGGTCGCAGGCGCCCTGGTTGGACAAAGTGTTATTAGGTTTTTCTATCTGGAATTTCCCAGTAGCAGCCCGGAGTCTGGATTCGTGCCAGTTGATGGCAATAAGCTCGCCCCCAATAACATGGGACTTAAACATAACTCACAGGCGGCGGTGATCTCTCGCGTCCGGCCCTGGTACGGAGCGAGAGGGCACGGAAGCCCGTCACCTCCTTCTGCGAAGCAATAATGTTCGCGAAGGAGGAGGCTGAACGCGTGAGGGAGGGGAAAATTTCGCGTCCGCAGGAGACATCGGGAATCGCAGGCCGATTCCCGGCCACCATAGGCGCGGGCTTGCGGGTGAGCAATGGGTAGCTAGCCATCCGATAAGGACCAGGCCCATTTGATGTAATGTTGCTTATAATGTGTGGCATTACTTTTAAGAATTAATATATTAAAAAGTCTATGGAGGACAGATTAAACTTTTTATTCCTATTTGGAATAAAAAGTTTCATCTGTCCTCCCTTGCAGGATACAATGGAACTACAACTAGGCGCTTTACTTTATATTCGTGATACTGCTGCTATGTCTAAAAAAAGAAACTTCAGTACGCACTGGAAGCAAAAACTAGCAAATCACAAATCGAATCTAGGACATGAGCGAATATCGTTAGCACACGCCCCAATAAAATATTCGTCTAAATGAGGAATGTTATCGTATAAGAAATTTACATTATACGAGCTCAAAGATCAATTGATTGGTGTCGAAATGTTTGCTGTTCTCTTCATCAATTCAGTCAGCTGATCTCAATCTAGGCACGTATACCTTTCCCTGGTTGCGCCACACTGGCCGATACAAAAAGTAAAATCATTAATATTAGTTTCCTTACCAACAGAACTTAAACATAACATAATATCACGCCTATTTAAGTTAGGCAGAGCTGTACCTACTATGTATATAGTAGACTCACATTTCGCCAGTTATGTTCAAGTCCCATCTAATAGACGGCGTGCCATCAACCGGGCACAGACTCCGGTCTGCTACTGAGAAATTCTCATTGGAAAACCCACTATCACTTTGCCCGACCTAAAAATTGAACCCATAACCTCCAGTCAGTACTCCTAAAACTTAAATATTCAATCGCATAAAATTAACTGGTTTTAGTCATTTGAAAGCCCAGATCGGAGATAAACGAAACTGAATCACGTGCAAACCATGTCACAATAAACCTCTTTTTCTTGAAAACAAAGCTATGTAAAGCAGCGGCATCCGCATTGCTTACGTAACTATTGTATCGTGGTTCAGGGTTCACGCACGCTGACTTTTGGCAAGGCATCAACGCACCAGGTGGCGTGGATCGGGTAGGGTTGTCACGCTTCAAGAGTTTTGTGAGCCTATTCTTTTTTTGACAAGTAGGTTTTTGTCGCTTCAACGCGTTCGGCATACACGCAGAGCACAGAATGGCCGCGCGCACCGACAGCGTTTGTACGGCTAAATAAAATTCGTTGGGTCGAAAGTGCGTTGAGCGCACAACTTCTGTCACGGACCTCATTAAAAGCCTATATACGTCATTTGTGTCCTAGTATGTGTAATCGGTGACACGCTTGCCTTGTGTTGAAAGTGTTGACAATGCCGCCTCTATCAATGGCCGCCGAGGCGTCTCCGCGCTCCTTGCGTAAACAAAAGCTTTAGGCCTCGTTTGAAGACGCGGCCTGCACTAAATTCAAACATAATGTATGGCGTTGTATGAGAGCAGACTACACGTGCGGACGGCCCGGGCGGCGTCTCCGTAAACGAAGCCTCAGATAAACGTGTTCCACATCGAACGACTCACGGTTACCCATACATGCCTTCTTATTTTGTTATCCAATTCGATAGGTACAGAGTTTTAATAAGGGTCACTTGCTTGCTTCACATCACATGTCAAATAAACATACTGACGACTGACACTTGTATATCTTCACATGGGAAAATGGGCGTGAAGTAGTGATCAATGTAAACATGCCCAAAAATATGTAGCTGTCAACAGTGTCTACTAATATGGCGTCTCAAGGCTGACGGAGAGGTAAACGTTTTTGACTTTAAAGCGTTATTACATAACTTCAACCATGAATGTTTAACTTAGACCAAATAAAATATATAGTGCTGTCAACAGCGTTGTGAAGCCGGTTTCGTAAACATGTTTGCACTTAGCGAGGTGTAGTTTGATTGTAAATGGTTGTATATGTGTGCGTGTGAGCGTGTATGCACAGAGCGGAGGTGTAGTGTTGGCATGCTTCACTGTATTGTTCGCAGCGCTATTTCTTGGTTTTTTATTTGGTCTGAGATGTTTAATTCAATTATTGCAAACCCTAACTGGTTTTTTTTTCCTTTTCACAACAGAAACTACGACATTTTATCCAACTTACGATATACAAGTACTGCGGTCTTTGAAGTGCCTATTAAATAATAAGTAAATTGAATTTGAAAAGATTTGAAAGCCAGATTTTGATTTTGAGTAACTCGTCTAGACGATTGAGAAAGAAGTCTGAGGCGATCTAGAATGAAGTAAGATTTAAAATTGTTAGCTTTTGTCCTACTTAGTTTTTTAGTCACTTGGGATTAATATTGATCTTATTTAAACATCTTCGTGAGAGGTAGGTAACTGTCCGCATTCTTTCAATGTTTTTTTCTATTATAAAAAGAATAACCTATGGCTACTAAATAAATGAAGTATTTTATACCGGCGTACGCGTTTAATTTCCTATAGGGTAAGTAAAGAAAGGGTATCGTTTATTCTTTACTAATTTTCTATTCTTTGCAACATTTCAAAGAAAAATCCAATATTGTGGTTGTTATCCCAAAAGATAAATGGGAATTAAAGCTTGCTTTATGTAATTAAGTCAACAATATAAGTTATGTTATCTTGGCAAAGACGCTAACAGCCCACCTTATTGAAATTGGCCGTTCCTGCCTGTGGACACCTGCAGTACCGAAGATATTGCCGACATTAAGCCGATATTGCCAATTTTAAGTGTCCGCACTATGTTATATACATAACTTTATTTTGTAATTGTTGCCTGCGACTTCGTCTGGCGATCCAGGATGAAAAGCCTTGTTCTCTGTTCTTACCCAGGTCATACTCTATCTATGTGCAAATTTTCTTCCAAATCCGTTCAGCCGTTTTAGCGTGAAAGCGTTACAAACATACAAACAAACTAACTTTAGTATTAGTTAGGATGGTTTGTTCTTACAGTTCGTGAAATATAAATATACTGTAAACTGTTTTATGTAGAGAAAAAGAATACTAATAAATACAGACAAAGTTGAGAGTCCTCATAATGAAATATTATGAAAAAGCAATTGTAATAAATTATTGCCTCAGTACGTTAGATCAATCTCAGATCCTACAAAATCATATCGGGTTTTGTATTAGGATATGGTAATTTTCAGTCTTTAATGTTCCCACTGCTGGGAGAAGAGCCAGTATTATTACTGGCTCTTCTTCCAGCAGTGGGACCCCCGACTTACAAGTTGTAGGTCGCGGGTTCGAGCTCAAGCAGGCGCTTTACTTTGTATAAATTATTTCATCACCACTGCTCTCAAAACGGTGAAGGAAAACATCGTGAGGAAACCGGCATGTCCTAGAACCAAAAAATCGTTTCTGAATGTTGCGTAAGTGTATAGTATCTATGCTCGTGTCTGTCCAGTGTACATCTAATCTAAACTAATAATATTATAATAAAGAGAAAAGATTTAATTTTTGTATGTTTGTTTGTAACGCTTTCACGTTAAAACCGCTGAATTAATTTGGATGAAATTTGACACATAGATAGACCATGACCTGGGTTAGGTCATACAATACTTTTTATCCCGATATTCCTACGGGATCGAGACTTATGCAGGTGAAACCGCGAGGCGCAACTAGTAATGAATAAACTCAAAAACTACTAAACCGATTTTAAAAACTCTTTCACCACTAGGATGCTATATAATCACTAAGTAACATAGGCTATAATTTATAAAGATATCACGTGGGCGAAGCCGCTGGCGGAAACTAGTGGAACATAAATTACAGAACAGGTGAAATGTGGGTGTACTTTAGATATAATAAAGTTAGTGACACAAGCAACAATAACTGCAATGTTTTTTTGTGTAACAAGACAAGTAATGTTTTTTTTTTTTTTTTATATTGTCTCTCAGTTTTTAATTTACTTTCAAGTATTTTGTTATCATTTAATTGTGCTTTTGTGTGTTGTGCATTTCTTTTGTGTGCACAAAATAGTTTATGTTTATCTATCGATCTTCACTTTGGGAAGTACCCCTCTATACCTGTATAGGCATTACGTTAATGTAATTCTAATAAAATGCGTAGGTATGTCTTGTTTTACACAGCAATTATTATGTTACGAGATACTTCCCTTTTCCCTTACAAAGGCGGACGGAAACGTGGGCTGCGGTGGAACCTGTGTTGTCTAGAACACTTTCACATAAAGGGATCAGTGTCCAACTACCGATAATGATAGGTACAAGTACGGTAACTTGAGTAAGTATTGGCGTGTCACGTGTGGAAATTATTTGAACTCAATGCGTTTTTTTACTGAAATTAGGTTTAGTTTATGAAATACATTATTATTTCAAGTTTGTATTATTATTTATTGAAGTGAAAACTTCTTTAGGCGCGTTGGAAATTTTTGAGATGGGACTAAATCATTGATTTCGCGACACTGTAATGGAATTTTCAGACACCGTGGAGTAAAAGACATCAACGCGTTGATTACCGCGGTGCCGATTATTTTTTTTCAAGTTTTCACTTCTGTCGGCACTCCCAGAGTGCTTCTGTTTTTTTTTTTTTGGTTATTTTAAATTAGCTAGCTAATTTCCGCAAACGCGATGTGTATTGATATTTAAATATGATAAAACAATCAATTATTGTCATGATTTGTTTGTGAGGTCATCGACTGCAGTTACTGTAGTATTGAGCAGTGATAGCCTAGTGGTGTGACCATCAGACTGCCAAGTCATAGGTCTCGAACCCAAGGCACGCACCTCTGACTTTTCGGATTCATTTGCGTATTGTATAATAATATCACTTGCTTGAAAAACGGTGAAGGAAATCATCGTGAGGAAACTGGCATGCCTGAGAGATATTTCTCGACAGCATGTGAAGCTAAGTAGAGGCCTAACCACTAACCACACGAAAAGAAGAAGACTGTAGTCACTAGAATTATCAGTTTAAAAATCAGTTTTTTTTTTTTATTATTTAATTTAAACTTCACAGACGTGATTGGTAGCGATATCTAAACGATAAAACATGATTAGAAAAAAAAACAGTTTTTCTCAACTCATACTTCACTTCAAGTAACAACACAAACAGCGGTCGTTGACTTCTCAAAAAAACAACCAAGTGATTTTTTTATATGATGTTTAGTTATCGATACCCATTACATCTATAAAATCTTGCTAGCTACTTTAATTTGACCGTGTATAAGGTTGTCTTAGCCCTTATTTCTGAAAGCATTTGCAATTTAAACCTGTCGTATCTGTCTATTCAATGAGGACTTAATTCGCCGCTAGGGGCGCAAGTGTAGAGTGAGGTCTCTAGAAATGTCACTGAACGTTCACTGTTTGCGGGATTTTCTATCGCGAATTTTTACTTATTATTCATCATTTTTGTAAGGATTATGCCATTTCTGATTAATTATGGCTTAAGAATTTAAGTAACAACTTAGGATCTAATTTGGTAGCACTTGGAGGAAGAATAATATTTGTCTGCTTCATGCTTATCAATTTTAAGAACATGATAATGTAAATATTCGTTTGAAGTTTTAAAATGTACTTAATAAAATAAAAATTATAGTAATGGGTACTTAAATATATCCAAACATATCAAATAAATGTACTTACCTACTCACCAGTGGCGCCAACTGGTGAGCACAAAAACGATAGCCCTATTCAGTCTATTTTCGTTGCGTGTTACAAATATTTTAAATACATCTCATCAGAAATTAACCTATCTCATTAGTGATTTGATAAATAATACATATCAGCTGAAATACTATGACGATGACGTCTTAAAATAGTGTAATTGACTTCTCTCTTTTAAATATGTTTTACTTTTTACACATGTGTACAGTATTTCTATTTTCTTAATTTCCTTCGGGAATCATCGCATTTCCGAATATAAACGAATGCTTATTTCCGTGTTCATCAATTATTAGATTTATCGTGTATAATAATTTGAATTCAGAACTAAGTACTTTATTATTGTTTTGTTTTGATTTCCGAGTGAACTAAATAGAGCTATACAACTATTTTCCTATCTATCGTGTCTGCGATTTAACAGCTTTCCGCCCATTTTTTAAATAAATTACATTAACTTAAAAGAGTATTAACAACTCTATATACTTCCAAGTCGATTGAGAGCGTCCGGTCTGAAAAAGAGAAGACAAGACAAAGGGCAACTAATAGAAATCCGACGACTGACGAAACACGAAGTTTGCCGAGGGACATTAAGAAAATAGAAATACTGTAGGCACATCACATCGTCGAAAACGGATATTAAAAACCAATCGACATAATTTACTCGCTTACATAAAGACGATGTATAAGCTCGGTTTATTATCACATAAGTACACAACATTTTAATGAGATGCAAGACTCATCTCATCACATACATACTATATACAAGTTTTCCAACCTTAATCAAGTTTACTAGTAACAAATTCCTCTTATTAGTTTCACATATAATTTGTTACTTCGACGATTAAATAGAAATGCCGAAATCTACAAGATTTTTATGCAAATCGGTCTTACTTCGAACTATGATATAAATAGCGCCTAGCTGTAGTTATTACACATTTATTTATTTTTATTAAGAAATAGTTATGCTACATTTTGAATAATAAAAAAATTAGATCATGCAAATTTTTAGCAGTAAATGTCCTAATGGGCAACACTTAATTTTTATAGCGTTACGTATTCGATTTAATCTAGATTTTTAGTTATAACATAAGTATTATGTAAAAGGCAGACAAAACATGTTAGAGATTATTTTAACATAACATAACATCACGCCTTGGTCTCCGAAGGGTTAGGCAGAGGTGGAAGTGTACACTTACACTTCGCCAGTTATATGTTTACGTCCCACGCAAAGCCCTATTTCCATTGACCGGGCACAAATTCAGACTCCGGGCTGTTACTAAAATTCCTGATACTAGATTCCAGGACCTCATGCTCAGCAGTAGCACTACCAACGAGGCAGACATCATCGAGACGGAGATTTTTTACTTTGTTGTTTTCAGTTAGGGATTTAAAACCTGTAAGATTTCTTGATTAACGCCTTGACAGCATCGCTTCGGTTAAAAAAGAAAGAAAAATAAACATTTTTTGCCTCTTTAATGCTTTGGGAAATTTCTTGACAAGTGAAATAACGAGAAAGTCAAACTAATTGACAGTAAGCTTGTTTCTGAGGAGATTTATCTTGTCACCAAAAAAACGAAGAAGCGCCAACCAATTATTTCTCAAATCAAATGACACGGAAATCGTAATTAATAATATCTAAGTGAAGCTGAAGTTGTTCGCGAAAGTTGTTCAAACCACAAATAATATCAAATAGGACTCGTATAAGGCCATTTTATAATTAATGGCTATTACGTGTATTAGAGATGCGTTACAGATGTTCAAACCGGTATCAATACAGATTAAACAACTTGTACCGAGAATATAGGATGTGACAATCATTAATGATGGGATTAAGTTACGGTGTTATTTATTTTTTATAGGATTTTGAAATATACAGGGTGGTACATCGACGCGAAAACTGTTATCATGGATTCAGTACATGCTTCTGCGTTGATTTTTTTTTTTTTTTTCTATAAAATTAACAAGACAAAGTGTTGGCTTCAAAGAAAATGGAATTATGATAAAATAATGATGAAGTCATGAATGAAAGTGTCTTGGCTTCAAAGGAATAGAACGGCAAAGCGAGTTCATGACACAAAGTGGAAACCTAAATGACCAAGAACCAAACTTTTGCCTTTAACGATTTCATCCTTTATATATCCTAATAATTGCAAAAAACTTTGAACACTGTCCATAAGTTTAGCATAATTTCTACCTTGGCTGTTTTCATAATTTCTTTGACAATAAAAAATATATTCACCCTCATAAATCTCGATCCCGTGGGAATATCGGGATAAAAAGTATTCTATATCCTAATCCAGGCCATGGTCTACCCATGTAACAAATTTCATCCAAATCTGTTCAGCCATTTTAGCGTTAAAGCGTTACAAATAAACAAACAAACCTACTTTCGCATTTACAATATTAGTTAGGATTTAAAGAAATCAGACTTAAAAGTTCAAATTATGTATAATTTAGCTTAATGTGTAAATAACGATGCTAAAATATCCAATGGTTTTCAAAATTCACTGAAAATGTATAAACATGGCTACTAACACAAATATTGAAATAAAATTATAATTTTGAGACAAATGAAATCATTGATAAGTATCTGCTTAGCATTTCTTTACATATTTTATTCTAATTTTTTTTATAGTCACATGCTTTAGTCTCCTTTTTTTATAGTCATTTCATAATATGCAGATTTTTGCATTTTTACTTAAAATACCCTACGTAACATCGATCTCTAAAGCAGTCATGTTTAGCAATATCTAGCAATGGATTTTTCGGTCCTAAAAGAATATTTTTACTGTCAACCATTGAAAAATAATGTTCATTTTTATCTTCGACACTAACATAAAAGTAATTTAATTCAATAATATTCTGATAAGCTAGCTGCTGGCGCATGTTAAGAAATTAAATCATTCTCAAACGACAGTCAAAAAATAACATACTTAATATCTAGGCCGCTTTTCATCTCCACCAAAATTACGAACAGATGCTCTTCTTAAAAAAACCCATCCCATAACATACTCGTAATAATATTTATATTACACAACAAACATTAGTGAACACAACCTATAAGACAGGTGCGTCTGATTGCGCATCTTAGAAATGATACAAATAAAATGCGGGGCAATTAAGTAAGCACGCAGCTTCCTTTCACTGTTGATATGAGGTGTCCGAACTTTAGTGATAACTAGAGGTGAGCTAAAGTTCCGTGGTTGTTCAGTTTCGGCTTAATATTCGGCGGTTCGGGCGCAGCTTTATGATAGAAAGCGAGTAACAGTCAAAAAATGTAATATGAGGCACATTTTTAGCTTCATCAGTAGGTACCTTATAAGATAGCAAATTACAGTAATGAAAAGGCAGGTACAGGTTTTCTTGCATTAGGGATTTAGAGCTCGTGTAAATCTTAACATATAATATGTACCTATACTTTTGTTGAAGATCCTCAAATAAATAAATCACGTAGTAAAAAGTTACGTATTGGAACAAAAAAACCGTTGCAGTAGACGCCATCAGAGGCCATCGGAGTCGCCATTCTTTTGGTAGTTTCTCAGAGAAGTACTTCCAAATAGTAGTAGGGTGATTTTTTCGGCTATACCAAAACTTTCGGCCTAAACCATGACCTTGTGTCAAGCTCTACTGATAACTGTTACGCCACCACGGTGATTACGTTAATTCTCACGTCCATCATACGGATAATTTCGCTCGATTTATTAACCGCGCCAGCGCATCGTTTGTTAAGACGATTTTTATAAGAACATGTTTTGAATAGTCGTGTCGTAAACTATCTTATACAGACTCTTATGGCGCTAAGAATTTAATTTCATAAGTTTGTGTGTGCTAATGCTAACATTCTTGTAAGACCTCATCTTCGTCACATGATAGGCTTAGGTCACCTTTGCCTTATGACTAAAAATACTGTATTTATATATAATTTGCATAGTTATTTTAAGAATTTTTGAGACATGATGCAAAATAACTAAAGTTAATAAAATTATAAGTCAATAGTGAAGCTACACGAGAACATGTTCTATATAGTTAGGTAGGTATACTCGTTTTATCTAACGTCAGGATCATAATTATTATATCGTCAAGTTTCTCTTTCTATAAATAGCAGTGGTCATAGCAAATATAAGCTCTGTAGATTATCTTAAATAAAGCTAGTTTATTATATACGTAGCTACTTACATGAACAATTTTAAATTTTTTTGGCCAGTCGAACACTTACAAAAGACCGACTTCCAAAAAGGAGGAGGTTATATCTGTTCGTAGCGTAAGTTTTTTTTTTTTAATGTATATCCACCGATTTCTCCGTCAATTGTGGACCGATTTTGGAAATTCTTTTTTGTTTGAAAGGGTATGTTCCCGAGGTGGTCCCTTATAAATTTTATTAACTTTGCTTGGATAGTTTTTGAGTTAGCTTCAATAATACGTATTATCTAGATGATAATAATATAATAAGTGCCTGTCACTGTTATTTACATAGCATGTAGTGGTATTCAAATTTGTGTGGGCTAGGTACCACGACCAAAAAAGTGAAAAATTAAAACTTTTTACAAAAAAAAAAACAACAGACTTCCAAAAAAAACACTAAAGTGAAAAATAACTTTAATTTCGGTTCGGTGGCAAAAAGCGAAAATTCAAAATCAAAGACACCGACTTCCAAAATTAAAGTTATTTTTCACTTTGTAGTATTTTTTTTTTGTTTTTGGAAGTCGGTTTTTTTTTGTAAAAAGTTTTTAATCATCAGCAATTATTACAAAATTTTCCAAAAACAGCATACTTCGTCATCAGAACATCAGCCTCATTTCCACTTACATTACCATCATGTGAAAACCTTGCACCATATCAGTAAAAAGTGAACAAGACAAATAGAGGGCGTGGTAGAAATCAATTTGAAAGAACAAAAGCACCCGTATTATGCAAACTACTATTACTTTATAGCTGCACACAAAGCTGTAGATAGAAAGTAATACCTGGTCTGCATTGTGTTCCCAGCAAATACCAGTAATACTGAAAGGAGAATTAATATTACCTCTGGGTAGTCTGCCTACCATTCTACGGTCGGACGGTTTGAATAGTGCAAACAATTTAGGGCAAGCAAGCCCACTGTTCTCGAAGTTCGGAGTAAATTATAGAGTGCAAGCGTTGCGTACGAACATGTTATATCATCTATGTGAAATTGGTTTGTTTTTGTTGGTATTTGATCTACATACCAGACCATGAGTGTTGGTTAAGAGGACTGAGGCATTCGTTGAGGCATTCATTATAGGTATATTTAATTCAGTTCCGAGTTCCAAGATAAAACCATGCAGATTGCAGTAGATATCGTAAAAGCTAATCACTATTCACTAGTATTCACCATTATGTCGGCAGGTCTAGACCTGCCGACATAAATTGGTACCTATCTACTAGTAGATAGGTACCAATTTTATTGAGTTTACGCAGCTTGGGAATTGGCCAGGATAATAAAGACAAAGGACGTGAGTGATGCCTCATGTGATCAGCATTTAGGTAAATAAATTAACATATAGATGGAGAAATCAAAAACTTGTTAAACAAAACATGCAACATTTATTTCCCAATAAGAATCGGTAACAATGACAAACAAAATTAATGTTAACATTACGCGTACATAACTAAAAACTATACAATCTCCCATTGCAATAAATATCTGTGGTTAACGTAATGGCAACTATAGGTCCAATAAATAACTATATCAGTTATATTTAGGCGCTTAAGGCTATAGTTTAGCATAAGTATTACGGCTAGACGAATAGGTGTTTTTGTAACTAGAATTGGAATCAGACGGCGGACCAGTATATTCACTATTGTGAACGATATCATTATCCTCCTTTGGGGCAGTTAGAGAAATAGGACCTTGCAACTTTTCATACTCAGTCGTCGACCCTTGCGGGACGTACTGACCGTTGTATTTGTTTTGGGAGTTCGCAGGATAGTAGTTATAGAAGCTTGGTACTGGGTTCTGGTATAGAAGATTATTGTATGGAGAAGGATTCGGTTGAGCAAACAGCAGCATAGTCGATGGCTGACCCAAATAAGATCCGCTAAGCGACAAAGGCTGGTAACTAGGCATGTTGTAATGCCCCTGAGGCAATTGATTAATCAAAGGGTTCTGATGAGGATTTATCTGGCTTGTAGGATTAGGTGAGAATAATTGAGGAGCATAAGGAACAATAGGTTGAGTTGGGTAACTAGTAGGCTGCTGCAGAAAAGCCAACTGAATATTCCCACTTGCCTTCGAAGGCACTATTTGGTATTTGGACTGGTAACCAGGATTTGGCACAAAGTTCAGAGGTACGAACTGGGAAGTGGTTGGTGGGGGTAACAGGTTAATCTGGGGTTGTTGTTGCTGGGAGCCGTAGGAGGATGATGATGGTTCGCTCTGCGTACTTGATGACGAGTAATACTGGCTGCTCCCTTGACTCGGGTAGAACGAATTTGGCACTTGAGATTGGTAAGACGATGGGCTGGTCGAACCACTCTGGGAACTAGGATTCTGTGTGTAAATACTGTATGTATAGTCTTGCTTCTGAGCCCCTGTTGGTATAGCATTTATACTCGTCCCTTTTCCAGCGTTCCGTTTCTTCTGCTCGACGTCCTCAACCTCGGTACAGCATACCAGTGTAGCGAAAGCGACGAAAATCTGAAACAAATTACAGCACAATCAATCATAGTCTTTCTACAAACGCGAAGAAGGCTATCAATCAGCTCCCTCGTTATCGCAATACATATTTATTTCGCATCATACAATAAACTGAGAGCGTTTACTTTTGCTTCAACGAGTTATAATAAATGACTTCAGAAGTAACACCCGAACACATGTAGGTATCTGCTTACAATTGAACGCTTGTTAGTTCTCGTTGTATCATTAAATCATTACATAAGGCAGTAAACTCACCAAAAGCTCCCATTTCGCCATTTTATATAACGTATGCAGCAAAGCGTGTCTCTATAAATATAATTACATTATACACTTGAGTGGAAAACGCGTATTGCGAAAGGAAAAGTGTTCTATTCACCGGGGCGCGAGGAAAAGTGCAAGACGGTATCAAGTTCATGCATTTATATGAGCGGCCGTGGACAACTTTCCTTAGCTCCAGATCACAGCGAGGGAAGTGACCGCTCGATAGGTCTTTGTCCTGTATTGGAACGTATCCAGTTTACTCTGATAGTGTCCGTTTCCTACCGCGGCAAGCGGAAATTCATTGCGTTCATACCTTCATATTTCTCTCTAACGAGGTCTGTAGCATTCGTGTTTGGTTCTGGAGTATAAATTAAAGCGAATATCGAGCGCATTGCTTTGCAAATCATTTGAACGTCTTTATTATCCCCATAATCTCTACAATCTACTTATAGAGTTGGAACTTAATTCCCTTTCACGTTTCACTCGAACTACAAAACAACGCAAAAAAGACAAACAGCTAAAGGAATTTATAGCAGATTAAAATCTACAAAGCTTCAATCGTATTACGAAACTTTATCTTATAAAAACTGTTCACAATCAACAACGATGCAGTAACTACCAATAAGATCATCTCGATAAAAAATCAAGTACACACGGCTACACATTAAGTGATACATTTTCAGTTTATGCTGATCTCGCATTGTATAGGATTTCCGTACAATGCGAGGTCAGCTTATACTAGAAATGTATAGCTTGATGTGTAGCCGTGTGTACCTACCGGACCATGCCCTTTCTTTGAATATGGTCCGGAAGGTCTTTGGTCCTTTCGTCGAGTCGTTGAGCGCCTTAATTTCTGTGTTGAGCTACACGATTACCGACAAATGCGTACACAGACTGAACAGATCTCTCATCTCTCAAATCTGTGTCGTGTTTTCCTCAAAACACCATCTCAGACACAGCATGGTTTTCATAAGGCCTGACCCATATTATGTCTCGACTTTAAAGAGACTGTGACCTCTGAGTTTGTTTCGGTCTTTCTTCTCAGAGTATACGAATAGGAAACAGAATTCATCTAGTTTTAAAACATAATTTATATTTGCCGTGTAATTTTTCGTTAACCAATTCACATAAATAATTATCATTTATCATGATCGTTTATCATTTATAATCAGAAATCGAACAAGTTCTAAGGAAGTTCGTTATCACGAACCACGTGCAAGTAAAAGGGTTCTCGAAGTATCTCACGAGCTTTCTACTGCGTCTGCGCAAATTAACTCTAATTGTGGCTAGCAGGTGGCTACTAATGAAAATTGCAGAACACCGCTCCTTTCAACGCAATTGAAGGTTATGTAACACGTGTTTATAGTTCTGTGGGAATGGACGCAAGAAGCTGTTTCCTGTGTCCTTGTATGTGTGTTATTATGTCATTATTTTCGAACTAGCTACTAACCGCGACTTCGTTTATGTCTGAACAGCAATCCCCGTTTTGGCCCTACTCTTGATTTTTTACTGCTCTTTCACACGTAAGGAACATTTTCCATATTTTGATTTGTTATTTAGTGAATACGCATTTTATGTCGGATTCAGTCATGGAAAAGTTATCTTCATACTATTTACAAATAGAATACAGGTTAGAAATGCTAAGATGCCAGACTCAACATATTCAAATTCTGTACTGCAGATTTAAGCCATATGTCATAATATGTACAACAGTCATCTTTCCGTTTATCCGCTCTTCACTTAGATGCACTAGTTCGCGGCTAAGTAATAACAGGCGCACGAGTCGATCCATCAGGTTAAGCTACGCTTGCCAAGGTAGGTCCGTGGATGGATGACGATCTTTACATACCGAGACTCCTCCGTGCCTCGGAAAGCACGTTAAGCCGTTGGTCCCGGCTGATCTTTGACAGTCGTTAAGGGTCGTCAGAAGCCCGAAAGTTTGACAACCAGTCTTACCAAGGGGTATCGTATTACCCAGTTACTGAGTTGTGGAGGTCAGACAGGCAGTCGCTCCATGTAAACTACTGCACATGCACCAGTTTTGCACCTCTGCTTGTCTCGTTATCGACAGAAAGCTTGGTAGTGATGGTCAGCCTAAATTATAATTTATTAAAGATGTCCCCAATCAATCAAATTGTGCTATAAGTACCAATTTGATTGATCTTACGCAACTTGCAACAGGATGCTAACATAATCATAAAATAAGTAAGCCCTGAACATCGCAATTGATATAAAATGTCTACCGGCATGTACCGGAAGCTCCCACGTAACTAAGTGATTATTTCCACCATCATCAATCAATAAATGATGTCAAAATTGATATAAATGATTAATTGATTCATTTTAGCTATATTATTTTTGATTTCCTTCATTCGAGAAGAGATGTCAGTCTATCAAATCTTGCAAAATATGCAAATCAATATTCTAGGCTAGCCTCTAGGTATCTTCTGTACCAACCATTATTGGGGCATCCGTTACTTTAGACAATTTTAGATAAAGGAGTTTCATAATGCCTATGCTTAAATTACTAGAATTTACTAAACTGCGAGATAATCTTTTTTAAGACATTTATAACAACTATACTTCTCCGAAATTGGAAAAACATCTGACTACTAAACTATAGGATCGTCAAATAATTAATTTCAAATAGGCACATAAAGCTTTCGAACTTAAAATATAACAACACAAAAAAGGCCCCTGGCTGGAGGTTTTAAGTCTAGTAGCTTAAGGCACCCACAGGAAAGCCCGGTTGCCATATCTAAAAAAAAAAAAAATGATTCTAGTCGCTCCTTCCAAGAGAGAGGTGTGTCGTATGGATAAGAATGGGCAAGAAACTCCACCGTTACTCTTTTAAAAACGTTTTACAACATTTTGAATACATTGATAATATAAAAGCTTATATTATCTATATGTTAAATATGTTTCCTCAAAAACACCGTAGCTAATTCTTTCCATCCCAACTAGAAAAGCACGAGCTTACCGGATAGTAAACCTAGAAATTGACAATAAATATACTCCACGCGTGCACATTTGGCTTGCATGCCCTTTCAGACTAATGCAATGATTGAACAAGAGCGAACCGTATATATACCACATACCATTCTCTTTTCTCCTAATGACTTTAATAGCGAAGCATTATCACGAATCAAACAATAATAGACTATAATTACTTAGATAAGTGCAGAAAAATAAAGTTATTAAATTGTTACGATATGTTCGAAAAAGAATGAAGGCGTGTAACATTAGTTGTTAATTTAGAAAACAATTATTGTTTTATTAGCAGGATTGTTGTGCAAAACATTTGTTTCTTTTCTTCACTGCTAGTAAGAAGTAAATGAGAATAGCTCGTATTTCGGTACAAATTAAGAATTCGTAACATCACTTACTACACCGAAGCACAGATAATATACTAGTACAGATACCCAATCCCATACAAAGAAATGATACCTCCCTAAGTCTGGCTATTGAGCTGGCTATTTTTCTTCCTCCATTTTTTTAACAGATGGCAGCATCAGCGACTCACAAATTGCCAGAGACTGTAGTTTTATAACGCCATCTAGAAGTCGACTTAGATACTTATGGCATTCACACATCGCACGGTACGTTCAAGGACAAGTATAATAACAATACAACAAACATATCTCGAGTTGGCGAAAATTGCTAGCTCACTCACAAAAATGAAACTATTTTGTGAGTGAGCTAGCAATTTTCACGCGGCAGTGAAAGTCTCTTTATGTATTTTTTGTATTTCAATGCTAAATCTAGATTTTCATCTCCTCGTTACCAAATCTACTATTGCTAATACCCTAAAACTGAAATCACGCGTTCTTCGTCCGAACTTATTTTGACAGTAAGCCCACGTTCGCACTGATGTAATAAAATTGCGGCGATTATTTTTCGTGCACTTGATTTTTAACGCTTTGCCGAGATGCCGAGAGTTGAAAATCCAAGTGTGTTTTTTCAACGCGCTGAGACGAGAGTGCGTCCCAGCGCGTTGGATTCTCAACGCTCGGTTTAACGACGAGAGTTGAAAATCCAGTGCGCGATAAAATCCCGCCGCGATTTAATTACCTCCGTGCGAACGACGACTTAATGTTTTTAAAAATATCAAATAGAACCGGCCAAGTACGTGTTGGACCACGCATAATGAAGGGTTCCATAGTTGGTAAGTTGGTATCCCAAGAACAAACTTAACTTCGTAGTTGAAAAACATATTCTCCCATACAGAATGTATGGAAGAACATGTTTTTGCAACCGCAAATTTAAGTTGGTTGATTATTACTCGTTAACTTATACAGCCTACTTAGCTGTGATAGAGAGTTTTCCTTTTAATTTCGTTATAAATACTCCCGAGATCTTTTATCACATAAACCAACCATTTAGCTGGCAGGGTGGGGGGGACACTTGACTGTAATAAAAATTAGCTTTTTAAAGCTTAATGGTGCCGATTCTCTTGAACACCGAACTAAACTAACTAAACTATCACAGAAAATCCTTGCTTTTGGCTACGAGAATCTTAAACTATTGTGCAAAAAATCTCTAAATTTAAAAATAATTTTCACACAACCAAAATCGAATTTGACAATCGCGATTCCACGTCTAACCTAACCCGTGAATCTTTTTAGAGCCGTATGCGCGCAGGCAGGGCAGCCTCGACGTGTTTTTTTTTTTCACTTTTTGTATGGAAAATATGAAAAATTATTACCAAAATGTTGAGTTTAATGCTTTCATAGAGGGGGTCGAAATTTTCATTATTTTTTCGATAGGACACACCATTTTCGAGATATTAGTAAAAGAACAGAAAAAAATATTTTTGGTACCTGAAGAATTCACACCAACATCTACAATGTTGCTGACAACTTATTTTATTCGACACCTTTTTAATCGCGATTAAAAATAGTCACATTTATAGTTAGACAATCAAAATTTTAGGTGAAAAACGTCAAATTCAGAATAGCAAAATTGCCATTTTCACTAAATTAATAACTCGGTGCCAAACTAACTTAGTACTGTCAAACTAAAATATAGTTTTGTGTCACTTTAGTATAGATACGGAACCCTTCGTCCGCGAGTCCGACTCGCACTTCGCCGGTTTTTTATATAAAGTTTTAGAAAGGTATTGGTAAAATAAAAAAAAATATAATTAAGAAGGTAGGTATTTGCCAGAAACAAGTTAATAGATTTCTTTCAATTCCTTTATTTCTTTGTAAAGTAGGTACTAAATTATAAAAATATGTTGTTTGATTTTCCTACTAAACGTTTATACAGTATGTGATGACAAATTGAGTAAAACGCCATCTATTGCAAAGAGCTCATGATTAACTTTATCATTCTATGGGTTCGAATTCAAGTAAAAGGTTTCACTTATCATTTTTGTTGGAAATACGTGATTTATGAGTTTAAATGGATAAATCAGCATTAAACAAGTAAGTACCTTATAACTAATCTTACTTCAGCCAAATTCAGACGTTTATCAGTTTTTAGTAATTGTTAATTTCATAATTGTTGCCTATGCTGCCATCTATGAATTTTTTTCAAGACTAATTATAATTTGTTCGAGTTGAGACCCCATGACCGAAGAGTGTCAAGTTTTTGATGTGTAACATATTTCCTCTCGCTTTCCTGCAATCTGTGGAGTGGGAAATCTGTGGGAGTGATTTCGTGAAAAGAAACGGAAGTGTATTACAGGAAGCCGGGGAAGCGCGCGCTATTTGATTTGACCAATGAGCGCGCACGGTGCTGGAGTTGGCCGTCAGAAACGACCTTTACGAGGCGCCCCTTTAATGTCGTTATCACCTTAATGTTGCTTATTACCAAGGTGATATCACCTGTCAGATGTTACATATCATATGCAACTACTGTAAGGCTCGCTTGTTTTTTTTTAATATCATCCACTTGTAGAAGCTCTTTTAATGCTGAGGGGCTAAATGAGGTAAATATGACAACGTATCGCACGATCACAAAACAATTGAAGGTAGAAAGTTTACAAGAATATAATTTAAATAAATGTTTTAATAAGAGACAAGACAAGTCATCAGTTTCATTCATTTATTGTCCTAGTAATTTTTATCACGTTAAATCTTAAATTGATTACCTCTATAAACTACTGCTTACCCTTTGAAGTTCATAAAGATTCGTATTCTATAAGCAAAACTTTATATCAGCGCCATCTGTAGTGATCTCGCGAAATGTTGTATCACGTTTCGATCCTTTCACCTGCAGCTCTATAAAACTTTAGTTTCCATGGTTATTCTAAACTAAAATTCTCATAAAGAAAACTTTCGATGTTGTATAGATGGTGCTGTTTATGAATACTTAGAATTAAAAAATATAGTTTTCAGGAAAAAAATGCATAAAACAGAAATCCGCTGGATGCGAGAATCACAGAACCGGTCGAAGTGGCGGTGCTTGGGGAGGCCAATGTCCAGCAGTGGACGTCTTTCGGCTGAAATGATGATGATGATGTTATACCATAAACAACTGTCACCAGACACCACGATACCACGATATGACGAAGCTTTTTTTTTAAATTATGAGTTCATGTCGCCGATACGAGAAATGATGAAATTAAACGAACTATAGGTAACTTTACATTATTATGTCGGTGGGATAGTCTGTGAAAGACTACCTACTAAAACATAGTCAAGTAAATACCTCATCCAGACCATCCATCCAACAATTTCGTCCATCAGACATTACTTACGCAGATTCTGATGACCTCTCAAGTGATCATTTACTTCTAACATTTGATTTATATTAATTAAATAAGCTCCAAGACACACACAGAAACTTATTCCGAGGCTTTACTGACAAGACAATCTATCTTATATATTGAACATGCTGTCATGTATTTCCTTAGATCTAGCATTTAGTGTCAATTACGGGATCACAAGCCAGATTACGATAAACCTGCCGCGAATAGGCCATCGTAAGTTCTGATAATAGGCATCTTTGATACGATTTAATGAAGTGCTGCGAAGGTATTTACTTAGCATATAAAAGGTTCTGTTCGATACTACGGTATTACCCATAGATTTATAAGAAATTTCTGTGGTAGTGAATTCATCATTTGCATTTGAACTTTTTCAAGCTTATCTTGGTTTCCGTTGACTGACGGTGAAGGAAAGTATAGAGAGACATCAGCACCCTATTTGCGCACACTACTAATCACAATCTGAAGGATTTTGTAAGAATTTAATTATCCATTGATTCATAAATGTTTAAAACATTCTGTTCAAGTCAACGTAATTATCGTAATGAATGCTGTTGAACTGT
The DNA here is from genome assembly GCA_916610215.1 of Omphaloscelis lunosa. Classification (NCBI taxonomy): domain Eukaryota; kingdom Metazoa; phylum Arthropoda; class Insecta; order Lepidoptera; family Noctuidae; genus Omphaloscelis; species Omphaloscelis lunosa. The sequence goes on from OU744258.1 coordinate 13,824,317, forward strand.
CAAAATGAATGGCATTGCTATTGTTTTGTTAGTTTTACGCAATACTAAAAGTCAGAAATCGCCAACACACAGAAAGCTTGGAAGCACTGTGGTGATCGAATGATGATCAACGTTTATGGACCGAATGATACGTTATGAGATGGACTCTCCCATAATAATATCACTGGCGGACTAAGGGGGGGCGGCAGGAGCGGTCCGCCCCGGGCCCCGGTCCTGAGGGGCCCCAATCTTTAGAAATACTTTTAATCAAATCCCAAATATGTTCAGTAAGTTAAAGATAGTCTTTGTTAGGGGCCGTATGCTGAATATAAATGTAGAGTACTAAAATTTTCGAGCTCGCTCTAGTATCCTACATTCTCTCTTACTCAGACTTTTCTGTGAAAGTCAACAAAGTAACTCCTATGTACGTATGAATATATAAAAATATTTATGAATAGTCAAAAGAAAACCTTACATATCCGGGGCGGGGTGCTAAAATTTTCGAACTCACTTCACTCGCTCTTGCATCCTGCGTTCTCAAACTATTCTGATTGGTCGACAAAGTAATTTCTATTTCTATATAAATGATTAAACGAAAATTTATTTATTTATGTCAGACATAATCTAGTCCATAGTAACATTTAAATAATACAACTCACAGATAAAAATCCAAAATGCAATAATTTTTAAAATATTCATTAAATAAAATTGTCAAAAAATTGTCAGAATGGAAAAAATTAAATAAAGTGTCAAATATAAAATTGATAAGGAGTAAAATTTCATAAGAATGTCAAAATACTTAGAAATCTAAAAATAAACAAATTATAAGAAATCATAACATTTTAAAGTTTTACCTGCACCAAGCCCGATATACGGGTGCATGTAAGGCCTGCCAGTGCTGCATGAAAGGCCCGTCTAACCTGTTGGCAACAACGGTAAGAAGACTGTTGCCACTGCCCCGCACTCTACTCGCCATCGAGGTCGCCCTCTTGAGCATGCTGGCATAAAAACAGTCAATGCGGACCCTCGCGAACATTCCCGATGCGCTGCAGAAGCGAGGCAACCGCAGCAGCGCCCTCAGCGCGTTATTATATTGAACGCGGAGAGCGCTGTAGGATTTCTGCAAATATGACACCCACAGACTACTCGTATAAAAAGATGTGCAGTAGGCTCGAAACAAGGTGATCTTCACATCCTTGGAGCTTCGAGCAAACCTGCGGGCAATTATATTCGCCCTCACCGACAGCGCAAATGCCAAAATGCAGCCGAAATGTTACCTACGCAGAGTTCAAAAATTTTCGAGCTTGCAGCGCTCGCTCTAGCATCTTATATTCGTTGAATACTCTAACATTTCCTTATAAATCGACAAAGTATATCCTATTTCTGTATGCATGGTCAAAAGAAAACCTAACCTTTTCGAGGTAGTGTGCTGAAATTTCGAGCTCGCTTCGCTCGCTCTTGTATTCTTCTAGTTATCAAAGTTTTCTGCATACCTGGGCCCCCATTCAGTTTGCCGCCCCGGGCCCTCAACTTAGTTCACCACTGATTAATATTTTTTTTAATCGTAGGCAATACAAGGATAATTCATTGTAACAGTGATGGGCGAATGATGCGTACATAGGTAATTTATGGATCCATGCAATTATCACTTACGTGATTGGAGATATAACCATAAAGCTGTTGCTCATTATTTAGAACGTACAGGGTTACATCAAATAATGAAACGCCAGTTTTGTAGACTGCCTTGATGGTCTAGTGGTCGCAAGTGCTATTACTGAGCATGAGGTCCTGGGTCCGATTCCTAGGTCGGGCAAAGTGTAATTGTGTTTTCCCAATAAGCATTTATCTTGAGTCTGAGTCTACCCGATTTATTACAATAGGCTCGTCCTTATTACATGGGACTTAAACGGCTCATAACTGGCGAAACGTGGGTTGTAATATACACCTCTGCTTAACCCTTTGGATATTACAGGTGTGATGTTACGTTATGTAATACGAAGAAAACAGAAGTCCATTATCTTCATCTGAAGTAATTTCAGATTTAAAAAAAATTGCATTCGTTTGCATTATTTTAACGCCAAAAACGGCGGATTTTCACTTTCATATTTCTATGTTAATTATTACACGTGTTTAGTATCAAACGAATGAGTGTTTGTTCAAACGAACAAGATCTTGATGTTATCTCAAGATAAAAGCAGTGCCTACGCTGGTAAAATTACCTTCTCATAGAACCATATTTGCATTTTTACACACAAACATCGTACTCATGCATAAAGGCTCGCGCTGGTCTGCACGAGCCTTAACGAGCAAAATAAATTATCAATGCAAAAAGCTAGAAGGATTTCAAACGTTAACTCTGGTTTTACGTCAATAGGTATTTGGTTAGCAGCATCAGATATTTAGAGAACTGAGATTTTGGGCGCAGCACCCTGGTGAAGTCGAGTATGACCATATACTGTTCATGTCGAATGGAACGTGTTAAGATAAGACTATAGAAGATTGTAAAAGTAATGGGATTTACATTATAAGACGCTGAATTCGCTTAGATGCATACCTACCTATATTATTGACGTGAATACGTCTTAAAGACGATTTGCTTCCATAGTGGCAGGTAATTCCAAAAAACTGATGATAACAAAATCGGGGCATGCAGTTTGATGCTGCATCTACGTCCAAAAAATTACATCGCTCGATAGCTAAAAGGCACCAGTGATTTCCTGATATTCTCGTAACATTCAGATTGAAAAGTTACGATAATTTTCATAAATAACTTAAAACAGCGACGGTCAAACGAGGAAATATTCTCTTCCATAAAAACGTGGGAAAACTCCTCATAAAAGAAATTTGTATGTTCATACGAGTACTAGGTTCTATTTTATCGTGTTTTTACTCATATTAAAAGCACTGTTTGTAAAGTAATAATTAAAAAAAAACACATCGTAATATTAATTACGTATGGCGAATATTACAATAATAAATCGCGTCACGAAAAGAACGCAAGTTTCAATTATTTTATTAGCTGTTATTTGAATGTTGTAATTTTTCAACATAGTGCTTTTTAGGCTGTGAATACACGTCAGGTTTTTTCATGAGACAGTTGGATCCGATAGTCTGACCCGGCTATCAGAACAATGCAAGCTATCCGACTATAGGATCGGACGTGTGTTGAATATTGAAAAAAAAAGAATGGCTCCAACGCCTTGCTATAGCCGGATCAGACTCCGACTATCTTATGAAAAAATCTGACGTGTATTCCCAGCCTTTCACTGTTACCCTGCAGGAGGAAATAAAGGTACCTACTAAGAGGTAGCTAGCTACTTGGCTACTAGTAATCGGGAATAGATTAAAATTAAGACTGCTTAAGACTGAGATTTTTTTTAGGTCCAGAATAACCCAACAACCATATTTAGGGTTCCGTACCCGAAGGGTGTCAAACGGAACCCCATTGCTAACCCTCCATTGTCCGTATGTCTGTCAGCAGGCTGTATCTCATGAACAATACATATCAGACAGTTGAAATTTTCATAGATTATGTATTAATTTTCCCACTATATGTTCTATGTTATGGGGTTTGGTTTCCGCACTTAGTCCGTCAGGTGGACCATTGTACGTGTTTCCCACTATAACAAGAAATAATAAAATAAAGTTAAAAATTAAAGAAACCCCATACAAGCAACGTTTTTATTTTTCGGAGTTTTTTGCTAAATATTGGACCCTACGGAACCCTTCTTGCGTGAATCCGACTCGCACTTAGCCGGTTTTTCTGATTCTTTTGGCAGCTGCAGCAGATTCTGGCCACACCTTTGGTAGTTCATCCCGCTACCTACCTTGCTCACTGACAAATCGGTTCAGCACGGCATCAAGTTACATTGAACTTCAACAGATATTAGATGATTCCACCCATGACTAGATTGAATTGCTTTAGCACGCTTTAACAACATTTTTTTCAACATTTCAACATTTTTTTCTCAAACCATTTAGCTGTTCCGTGCGACCAAACTGTAAAATTGAATGTGATTTATTAACGGATGGAGTAAACGCTATGTTAATGTGTAGCTATGCGTTTTCGCACATTATATTCATCAGCTGGTTGGGTCGGATGATTGCCTTAACAACTTATAATTTTTTTGTATAGGCTGCAGTAGTAATTAAATGTTAATGATACTAGTTACTGAGCAATATTGCCTTGTGTGAACACTGCAAATCACTAACAACAAAAGTCCCAAAATATCTGGTGAAAATGTAAACTAATAGCTCATCCATTCGTTTAAAACGTATTTTTGGATGTCAATCTGTAGTGCTACTTAAAAAAATGAGTACTTTGATTTGATTATTTGAAAACCTAAACCCGAAATTCTAATTTAAATCACCTTATGCGAGGTGACTTAAATTAGAATTTATATATATATATATATATATATATATATATATAAATAATTTGTATAATAGTACGAGGGGCTAAAATAACCCATTCTATCGAGGTAGTTTTACTCACGAGCGAGGTAGTTTTTATAGCGAGGGAGTAAATAGAAACCGAGATATAATGGGTTTTTAGCGCCGTGTGTTACACTCTACTTTTCGCTACGATTGCGAGAAAATAAAATAATCCAATACAATATTAAATAGTTTATTTTATTTAAAAAAGTATACAATTTGTTCAATCAGAATTTTTAAGGAAACTTTTTATCCCGGTTTGCGGTAGGTAGTACGTTTCCATGGGATAATTTCCGACTTCCACGCGAGCGAAGCCGCGAGAAAAAGGTAGTTTCACATAAGGATAAAGACTTTTTCGTTTTTGTAGGCTCGTTGGTTACAGACAAAATTTAAAAAATAAATCTTTTTCCACTAGGGCATTATATGCTATTTTTTCCCCGCTCTGGTATGCTACAATGACGGACTTTTAGAGCAGGAGTGAAAAAACTGTTTTTCCTTTGATAATTGTGCTTAAGTAATTTTATATCCCCAATTTTCGTCGATGTTTTTCAATAACATTAATTAACTATAAAGAAATAAAAACTGTTTATTCTGCACATTTACAAAGTAGCAAATAAACATAAACAATAATAATGTTGGAAATGTGGTGAAATATAAAGTTTATACCTTCTTAATAAAGCCGATAATGTGTTACTATGTACCTGAACAGGGTTTGTTTACACTTTCATCAGATACTTTGTGAACATGCTATAGCGTGGGACTCCGACCATCTAAATAGTCGAAAAGGAAGTTATTTCCCGCTTCGGATATAGGCTTACAGTATAACGTAACTATGGACTAGACAAAACAAAGACGCATTCACTCGGAACAATTCAACCGCGACAAAATTAAGTCACTCGATCAATAAAGCCGGTATTGTTTATTTACAAAACAGATCAAGCAGAACTACTGGTCAATCTGATTATGGGCTAGCCACAGTTCCAATTTCAACCCTATTAACGAACCATGGTTGATCGGACGCAACACTCGTTACCATGCTTTTCAGAGTTGGTTCATCTTTACGTTACAGGGTTATGTTTTGTTTGATCTTTTATTTTGATACTAGCTTCCACTAGCGGCTTTGCCCGCGTGATATCTTTATAAATTATTATAGCCTTTGTTACTCAGTGATAATATAGCATTCAACGGGTGAAAGAATTTTTTAAATCAGTCCAGTAGTTTTGGAGTTCATTCATTACAATTACAAACAAACTACACAAGCAAACTTACAAAAAATCAAATCTTTTCTCTTTATATTATCAGTTTGATGAAGCTTCTGAAAAATAAAGGACAAACTTCTGAAAACTGTTGAGTCGCTGAATCTACCTTAGCCTACAAGACAACCAATTCATCTTATGAAAATATTAAGTATACTTGTATTTATTAGGTTAACATTTTACTCGTATTCCTCAGTAACATGAAAATGTAAAATAGGAAACGTCAACTTGTCGGAACATCGACTGAAACCTAACACACGTAAATTACTTTGATATTAGTCTACGTACTACAAAGAAATACGAAACAAAAAAATGCATAAGCAATATGCGTTGTAGTATAAACCATAAACATTAGATATAACACAAACACAAACATTTCTAAAACAACATTGTTTAAATTACAATATTATTTGCATGTTGATAGTATGATAGATACAAAGACTGTGTAACAATTCGAATTCGGTACATGAGTACCTACGTAAGTACGTACTGACAACATGAAAGAAAAAATAATTAATCCATTGTCTATTGAAATGATAAAAAAACGCAAAAAAAGAAAATTACTCATTGTTATTACTTAATGATATACACGACAGTGTAACAGAACTGAAAATACACACAGCAAAATACATACGAAAACGCCAAACACTTGTAACACATCTCCAATTTAAATCGAACGCTCGTGAGAATACTAATATTGTGACAAACAACATCAATCTCAGGTACACAATAGAAATCCAGATTGCAACAACGGTACCCTGAATGCATAATACCTGGGTGGCAGTTAAAATGTGAGCTGTTGCGTAAGGAACGTTTAAGAATTCGGAAGTGAATGCAGTTGGCTTCCATTCTGAGTCGTACATGTTCCCTCGACCGTGAAGTATTAAGTAACTGTTTACACAAAGCGTACAATAATAACTATCATGTGTCAAATGACATGTAAGAGCAGCTATTCTGATTCGTCTATTGAACATCATCCACCGTTCGCTAGGTTACTTAAAAAAGTTCTGTTATGGTACGAATAATCATTAGTGTGTGAGTTGTTCTACTTTTATAAGGACCAACCCATTGTTTCGTATACGTTATGTAACTGATATTTTGTGTTATGAACGGAACCAAATCCGTCTCACCAGTGTTCAGGTTATTCACCTACTTGTTCCTACTGTTACCATTTAATTAGATACTAATGTTCTACTTTCACGTCAGATCCGACGGACACTCGAATTAAGATCCGGTCTCATGTTAATTGAGATGAAATCTATTGCTCAATCAGCTGGCTGACAAGCTGACTTGCTCTCAATATGGTGTTACTTGTCCGGTCGAGTCCATTACGCGGAAGCAAGGGGCGACAACTGCGGCGTGAGGCGGTATTAGGCTTATTTCAATTTCCTATAGTACTTTCATATGAGTGAAACTGGCGTTGCGCGCCAAGTGCCGATTACCCAAGCAGTATCATGTTTCCTGTGGAAGTTACGCTCTTTGAATGATTTTTCCATTCAATAGTGTCTAGCTATTAACACAAATGTGGAACTCGGAAAATGAAAGTCAAACATTTTATTTGAATTTTATTATAACAATAACAACCATAAAACTACATTTATAAAATAATAAATAAACAACCTTAACTATTTACTATATTTACAGAAATTCACGTCGTTACACACAACAGTTTCAAGCGGTGGTTGTTCAGATTAGATGCGCATGATTCAGTATTGTTATTGCTAACAAAACAAGTTTCTAACCTGTCTGCGATGAAAGATATATCAAGCTACATGATTATACAAATTATACACATGTTACCGAAAAGAAAGCACACCAACAAGTTAACCAAAACACGACACGTACGCGCTGACGCTAACGGCGAGCATCAAAGTAGTCGCCCGCACAGCTAATTAGCGGAACGTACGCAAATAAATAACACCAAGAGCAATACTTTCGCTCAAATAAACCATGCGATCATTTGTACCACGCCTACACAGCACACACCCCTCATACAATACTCTCAACTACTATTTACACAAAACTATTCGCGAAACCTTATTTTAATGAGCCCGTGGCTTTAATTCTTCGCTGTACTTGATAGTGTTGTACGAAGTCTCGCTGGCAGCGCCGTACGCGTCTTTTGGGGAGTAATGGGAACTTGAACTTCCAAAGCTGTGTTTAGGGCCAGAGGAAAAAGAGCTGAGAGAACTGTGGCTCGAAGCGGGTGCCCTATACGATGAGCTACCTTCTCCGAAACTAATTGGGGAAGAATGGTGAAGATGCTTTGTGCTTACATAATAGGGCTTGTTGGAAGAAGCTGCGTGAGCATTGTTTGATGAGTAAGAATTTGAAGGGAAGCCGTAGTTGGTTCCAGAAGGTGCAACATGTCCTGAAGAGAAAGCGCTGGCACCTTCTAATCCTTCACCCTTGGCAGATTGGTAAACAGGGGCAATGAATTTAGATGAGCCGCCACCAAAACCGCCTTGAGACCCTCCGAAGTTGGCGCCGTGACCACCAGTGTTAAGGGACAGAGCACCGTGACTAGCACTACGGTAACCACCGAAAGATGGACCACCGTAAGACCCAGATAAACCGGACAGACCATGGCCGGAAAGACCTTGGCTAGATAAACCATGGCTAGAAAGACCCTGGCTAGAAAGACCCTGGCTAGAAAGACCTTGGCTAGACAGACCGTGACCAGATTCTCCTTGAACAGATGAGCCTAGGTAAGCAGACGGTTTGAAAGAAGTTTTACCAGGGCCAGAATAACTATTTAATTGTTTATAAGCGCCACCGAAGGAATTTTCCGCTCCACCGAAAGAATGTCCAGCTCCACCAAGATTAAGTCCAGATCCCAGACCAAGTCCAGCTAATGAGTGACCGCCTCCGCCGAAAGACAGTGATCCGGCGTCGAACGAGTGCTGTCCAGCGTTAGGAGATCCATACGACTGCGCAGGTCCGTGAGACTGGCTCTCGGAAGGAGAAAACAGGACCGGACCAGTAGAGTAAGAACCCAAGCCCTTGGTGCCAGAGGAGTATGCAGGTGCACTAGATAACTGCTGTTGCAACTGTTCGGATAAGACGAATTGCTGCTGCTGCTTAGGGGATCCGTATGAGAACTGAGGGAACGAGTACTCTTGACCGCCTTGAGCTACTTGAGCACCCTCACCTCCCTGGCCCTGGTGGAATTCCGCAACTGTGGTCGAAGGCTGCAGCGAGATCCCTCCGGCGCCCAGACTGTGGGACAGCTGGCTCATAAGCTGAGAGAGATCACCAGGGGCGAAGGCACCACCGTGACTGGGTTGTAAGGTGATAGGAGCCAGCCGGATGTTGCCGTGACTGTTAGGAGATAACTGGGATAAGCCTTCAGCGGAGTATTGTAGGGCTCCGCCAGATCCTTGTCCGCCGAAGTTGTAACTAGGCTTGACTCCGCCGATGCTGTAGCCGGCCCCGACGCTGATGGCGCTGGCGTCACCCTGGCCGAGCGATGATGGTGACTGATAGCTATGCGCAGAGAAACCAGGCGAGCCGTAGCCCACTGGAGCCTCGCGCTTATCTTTATCTTCCACCTTCTTCGCCAGCACGGCCCATGACGTCGATATACACAAGAGTGTGGTGAAAACGATCTGCAACAGATAAAACATAATTACATACTTTCTTCCAGATAGTTATCGGTGGAGAGAATCAAGTCGAACAGTAACAATCAACATAAAATATTATATTTCACGCAAAAGTAATCCAGAAACGGGTTTCCAAATACTGCGGTCGTGCAAGTGCAAGTTTAACGACGACCCGCATGGCAATGTTAATATTTACGCCCACATTATAAAAATTTCACTTTTCCACTTTTACTTTAAGTATAATAAATGTATGTTTTCTTGTAATAAATATTGCAATAGAGGCTCATTAATCAATTATGAAATTACATGTTTGAATGATCAGTTAACGATATAATAGTTGTAACTGCAGTAATAACATTCAATGTATAATTTGAATGATGTTTTCAAACTTTAGTACTTAAAATCCTTACTGTAAAATATTTACAAATAAAAAATATTTTATTGATATTATATCTTTAACTATTTTGATTTTAAAACAAAATATTCGAAGATAAACTCTTCAAAAAATTATATTTGCACTAGGGTCCTCAAAATCCAAATCGAGCTGCTCTCGTTTTCCTCAACATCACAAACACTTAATTCTAATTGCACTTTTCCATCACTAAACGCGAACTCACCGTGAATTTCATTTTAGATGCTTATTTGATATACTCGTCGCGTAGATGAAACTAAATCACTTCACAATGTTTGGTGCACAACACAAACAAAATATATCTCCGTGTAAGTATCGGTCGGCCTGCCGGTACAGCCGCCGAATTCGTAATGTGATGTCGCTGTATTTTCACCGAATTTATAAGAGAGCGATCGGTGGCGCGCACCCGGCTGACGGAAGGGTAAAAGTGTATCAGAGAACCCTTTCACTGCACTGGCTGAAAGAATGGGAGCGAGCCAGTGAGCTTCCGAACCCAACAATGAGGTAATAGAAGCCGGAAGCGTTGCGTCACACCCGATCACGGTTTGATGCACTTATCGACACAGATGTCATACGAACCTGCGACCTGGTTTCTGCTACAATTGATGCTTTTTTTTGTAATTTGAATATCAATTTAAACATTCGTTCAGCTAACTTCTACATCGTTTGGCGCTCCGGAAGGAAACTAACGATAATTATATGGACGTATCTAATCTGATTTAGTGCTGGTGTTGGGAATCTTTACGCTTTATTTACTGGAAGTTAACAAGTTTATAGCTATTGTTAATCCTGCCTCCATTAACATCTAATTGAGTTCGAGGGTTCGTTTTGACTGATATTTAGCATATTATGTGTAAAATCTCTTGGCTATCTTGTATAAACACCTTGACCCATTCCTCCGCATACCAGAGATAGCAAGTAAAATCTCATATATAATTTCACTTTCATTTCAAGATGTTACGCGTTAACATTATAATACAATACTTACTATGCTCTCTGAAAGTATAACTTGAATGTAGTTACATTGATGTAGTTACTAAGAAGGTAGTTACATTATTTTATTTCAAACTAAAGTTGTTCATTTCCAGAATCTATTGCCATCAAATTATCGAATGTCAAAACAAAAACCGACTTTCAGATGCAGTAACAATACGTATGACATGGTATTTAACACCTTGTTTACGATCTCTCGCGACTTTGGTGTTCAATCACGCTTCTTGAACCCATCAAGTTTACGTTCAAGTTTATGGCAGTGACACTACAGTTACAGACTACCGAGTTAGCGAGAACAAATACTTTCATTCATTGATGTCATTTGTACGCGAGATGAACAGCAATAAGTAAGTGAAGTGACTGTATCTAGTCACATTACCGCATTTCTAGACAAGCGTAAGGTTTTAGATTAGACGCTCTTTTGCCGGTGTTGAAGTTTGTGATTTTCTAAAGACTGCCAAATAGAATGTTGCTTTCCTTTTAATATAAGTATATCAAAATCATTTTTTTTTCCAGTCTTACCAATAATACTTTTCGTTTTGAAGGCGGAAGGTTATGCTGGATTAAATCACAATTATGAGTTAACCCGCATAGCCCGCATAGCCCGCAGAGCAATATAGGTACTATGTCTTGGAAACAGTTTCCAACCATGTCACCACGCTTAGCATGACCACAATAGAAACGGGTTTTGTCTACGGAAGAATAGACAAAATTACAGACAAAAAATCATAATCTATAATTTCTTAAACCTTCTTTAAACCCGTTTCTATGGTTGTCCTGCTACGCGTACAGATGCACGAAACGGTTGCCATATAATAGAGAAAATCAATATTCGTGTTGGAACGACATAGGTTTGATATAATCAGGACCAACGATTTATTGGGATGCTCGAGGCACGGAGCATGTAATTTCATAGACTTCCACGAGATATTAATGCATTTACTTACCGCATCACAACATAATCTCTATCCGAGCATGGTGTTCCCACTGCTGGGACGCAAGTCTCCTCTCTGTGGGAGAGAGTGGGCTGTAATCCACAACGCAAGCCCTGTGCTGATTGGTAGATTTCACATTTCTTTTTTAGTTCTAGGACATTCATCATTCCTCTCGATGTTTTCCTTCACCATTTTGAGAGCAGTGGTGATGAAATTAATTACACCAACTGAAGTGCCTGCCTGGATTCGGACCCCACGAACTACAACAATTCGTAAGTCAATCCTTTACCACTGGGCTACCACAGCTCTATCCGAGCAAACTCATATAAAGTTTAAAATTCCGACAATTTTCCACGCATTACATGTTTAAACTTACAATTCCCCAGACGGTTGCGTTTACGCGACCTGTGAGTTTGTCGCTTTTCACATTTGATCTTCGTCGTCAGATAGTTGAAGTATCTTTGTCATTTCCTTCGATCCATTCTGCACTTTCTCTCCGTGCAATTTTATATAACGTACATAAAGCAACATCATGGTAGATACTTAATAAATAATTAATAATATTATTATTTCGTACCCATCATAAAAAATACTATATACATTCTGGTCTTCTGCTATCGAAACAGTTCGATTGAATTCGAAAGTGACTATTACATATATAATTATGATTATTTTTTATTTTGCACAGTGTTATGTTGTGTTATTTTGACAACGGACACTAATAACGCTATTGTTGAGCACATTCATACGTTCCTTACAACGTGAGCGCCCACCATGGCAGTCTAAGTAATTACTATTACATAAAACCATTGTACTCGTGATCTGACATTGATCGTTTATTCCACGTTTTGTTTCGTTATGGCAAAATAAACTGTGAGGTGGTTTAACTTGAAAACAAAAGAAGATTACTTAATATTTTAAATTCATTCAATAATCGAATTATTATCAACATCGGCCTCGCTTCTGCCTCTGATCTCCATCGCCCAATTACCGATATTCTAAAGTAAGACAAACTATCTGGTTTCTGTAGTCATCGCTGTCAGTGAGTTAATAAAATAAGCTGCTGCCATAGAATATTCGTAAGACTATTAGGTACAGAGTCGCCAACAGCCTTTGCCCGTGACTTTATAAGAATCTCTAGATCCTTTTAATATCTTTTCTCTGGCGTATGCAATGTAAATAGTTAAAAAAAGAAAGGCAGAAAATCGATGAGTTTTCTTGACATAATGTTAATTAGTCCCTTATGCAGTCATTACGCAACCCACAAATCAAACCAAACACAATAGTAGTTTATTACCAAACTGTGTATGAAAACCAGTGCCTAGCACGAACGTAAGACTCTGTGTTATGAATCTACGTAACAGTATTGTGACGTTTTCTTGGTAGCGCCATTCCTACACATTTTTCAGCGTACGGTATTCACTCACGGGGCGGTCTTACATTTTCTTTTGATAACAATTTTTTATGTCGTTTTTCCGATGTCAATACAATATTAGTGACCACGTAGTCTTCTTCTTATCGTGTCGATGGCAATCTCTATAGAGTCAGCCCAAAATAGCTACGAGTTTGACACCTTCAGTAGCGTCCTTCAGTTCCTGAAACGTGCATACAACAGAACACGCTGGACACGATGGTTAATGTCCCATTTTTTGTGGGACAGCACCACATTTAGCCTACGGAGTCATCTGTGAATCTCCATTTAAGCAGGTTTTCTTTGCTTCGGCCTATCTGGATCCGGAGTCTATTAAAAGACTTCCAGGTAAGCCAAGACTACTCCTGGCTTACCTGGAAGTCTTTGAATAGACTCCAGAAGACTCTGGAAGTCTTTTAATAGAAAAAGCAACTACGTTATACCATATTTGCTTTTTATATACAGAATTACATAAACATAGAGCTGAAAAAAACCAGACTTAAGGCTCACATCAAATACTCAACAAAAAAATTACGACCTGAATCTAATCTAGAGAAAAGCACTACACTTCTAGTTCTACTTGTATATCACACGCGCTTACATACATTACTTCATTTTTATGATAATACTGGATATTAAGGCACAGACGCCAGCCGCTACATGCTTGGTTACTTCTTTCTTTCTGTATGAAATAATAAAAACATTATGTTGTGTTAACCTGCGTGAATTGTATGAACTGTATGAACATTTACACATGATAATAAGTACTATACACGTCGCGTATAACGACAAAGACCACACATAAATTAGAGTAGCAAGATTTTATTGAACTAGTTTTGCAATGATTTGTTGGAAAGCTATTTGTGAAGTATAATATTTTTTTTATTTTTTTTTATTATTGTGAATGTGAGGACTATGTGGGTCATAAATATATATATATATATATATATATATTTATGACCCTATATACATATATATATATATATATATTTTTTTTTTTTTTTTTTTTTTTTTTTTTCTCAGTTACTTTTAATGATCATCTGGCAGTTGTGAATACTTTATGCGGCCTATGTCCTTTCTTTGGTATTGTTCGTCGAATCATTGAGCTCCTTTTAAGTTCTGAGTTGAGCTACACGATTACTGACAAATGCGTGCATGGAATGGACAGGTCCACTCACATCTGTATGGTTCTTTCCTCAAAAGACCATTTCAGACACAAATCTACATGGTCCTCAAGTGAAATGCTCTGACCAAGATTATTTCCTGGTTTTTATATACACATTGACATTAATGAATTTTATATACTTTTAAAGTATTATATTATTTAAATTATTGTGAATGTGAAGACTATGTGGGTCATTCCTTTTTCTTTTTGTTTTTAATTTTTTCTCACTTAGTTCTAATTATAGTCTGACAGTTTTGAGTAATTTATGCGGCCTACCCAAATGTCCTTTCTTTGGTATTGTTCGTCGAATCGCTGAGCTCCTTAATTCTGAGTTGAGCTGCACGATAACTGACAAATGCGTGCACTGACTGGACAGGCCCTCTCAATCTGTGTGATGCTTTCCTCAAAAGACCACTCCAGATCTGATCTACATGGTCTTCACATGATCTGACCAAGATTATGTCTGGACTTTAAAAGAGACTGTGACCTCTGAGTTTGTTTCGGCCTTTCTTCTCAGAGTAGTCAGATAGGAAACGCCGACCTCATCTAGTTTTTAAAATATGATTGACATGTAAAAGTGTTTGTACAAACCTATTTACAGAAATAAAATCATTTATCATTTATTTATCATTTATTATAAGGAAACGCCTTTTTATGTAATTGATAATGCAGTCAGTAAAAAAAACACACACTTTCCAAAATTATTAAGTAAATAAATCCATCAGCATCATTAATTAAAGGTCAGCACGCGTAGCGTGACAACCATAAAAACGGGTTTTCTACGCATTTTGTCGACGGAAGAATAGACAAAATGACAGATTGTGATTGTTTATCTGTCATTTGTATATTCTACCGTCAAAAAAAAAACCCGATTCTATTGTGGTCATGCTAAGCGTGCAGGAATTCAATTCTTTATGGAGAGAAAGGCATCCGGTATAGAACCTAAGAGATCCCTATCATGCGTATTGCACTCTTTACAATACACAAATTGTATTATGTGGTTGAAAAATGATTAAGTACCTACTTTTAAACAAATTCTTCGTTTCATGACCTAGGTCAATGGTCTATAGAGCTATGGCTCTTTGGCCTATAGAGTGCGGCTCTGCACAAATTTCGACGAGTGTGAGCGTAGATACGCACGGGGGTCGTCACTAACCTAGATATCAAGTTTTATTCAAAATTCAAACAATATATTTCAAAGATTAATTTCCGTAGTATTTTCACCAAAAATTAACAGGACTTCAAAAATTAATCATTTATTTTATACCTTTTAAAGTTTTAAGTAAGATGCCTTCATCATATTATTATCAACCGATATGATGATGATGATGAAGGCATCTTAAGTACTTCTTAGCAAGTTAATTTTAAGAAGTATTGTGGAGTGAAAGAGGATGGGAGTTTTAAGGATTCAGAAAAACTGTATAGAGACAGTTTGGACACACAGAAAGGATTGGCTCTCATAAGAAATCTTAGTCGTTATGGTATTGATATTTGAGTCTATTGACTAATGAGTTTGCCGACCACTGACCTAGGTCAAAATGTATAAGCAGATATCAGACACTACTTAATACAGACCTCCTTCCAACGCACTATTACGCTACGTGCGCGCTACGCGTAGTGCGCTTTCGATACGCCTCTAATTTAATCAAAATATCTACTCCAGTAAAGACAAGTGTCAAATTCTCGATGACATAAAAGTAACGGCACGTACACACGGTACATAGTGTTACTCACACATTGTATATAAACGATATTGCTTTCTTATGGTAATGTGAAAATACTACGCTGCCTATGAGGTTATTTTGAACGATTGTTATAACACGTGCTTTTATATCGGCAGTTGTCGGATATTAATTTCGTAGTGCCAATTACGATTATTTTAATTATTGTACAGTATATTCTCGACAATTTGGGTTTACATTAAACGCTGTTTAATGTTGAGTAGGTCATGATTAGCAATTGTTACCCCATAGATATATTAATAATACAACTGTGGTTTAACCCGATGGTTTAGTCATACATTTTTGAAGTTTAATCGTCCCTTAACTTTAAGCAACGTTTTAGAATAAAGTGGTTTTATACTTCATCCCTGTTTAATCGTGGGTGTATTATTGTACGTGAGCTTGTTATTGTCCCACTTCAAGACAAAGGCCTCTTGTCATAAATATGAGGATTAAATAATATAGGTATGATAAGTATAACAGTAAGGCCGTATTCTCGGCGGCAGCGGCGCGATCAAATGCATAGTTTTATATGGAAGTG
Source organism: Omphaloscelis lunosa (assembly GCA_916610215.1). NCBI lineage: Eukaryota > Metazoa > Arthropoda > Insecta > Lepidoptera > Noctuidae > Omphaloscelis > Omphaloscelis lunosa. The sequence goes on from OU744258.1 coordinate 13,840,766, forward strand.
TTCTCGATGGCAGCGGCGTGAGGAGCGAGAACAGTTCCATATAAAATTTAGCATTTGAACGTGCCGCTGTACCCTTTTTTTTTCTCACGTTCTGGGCGGAGCGGGAGGACTCTTACTGACTAAAACCTACCCGTGTTCCTTCAGTTCACATGTTGCCGGGGGCCACGATCCCCCTTTCGACTCGCCCTGGCTGGAGGCTTTGAGTGTAGTAGCTTGAGGCAGCCACAGGAAAGCCAGATTAAATAGTCATGACATGATGACATGTTCCGTACCTACCCATTATACCGCCATAATCAAATTAGTAACATTTTTACTTACAAGATTTGGCGTAAATTTAAATTTGCCCATATATTTTTATCGTGTTGACGCAGGACCTTGATTTTGATACACCTAATAGGGACTATAGACCTCAGTATCTGGTATAAATTTCAACGGTGGTGACACACGGGCAGACGGACAAGACAGTGATCTTATAAGAGTTCCTTTCTTTACCTTTTGAGGTACGGAACCCCAAGAAAGAGGAAAAAAAAATGCCCCTATGTCACCGCCGCCTCGCTGCTCGCTGCCGCCAAAAAAACGGCCTAAGAACAGGAGCTTTCACGGCAGTAGAGAGCTGCTGACTGATGATCATTGCTGATGTTGCATAGGGCATAACAGGGACTGCCCATTATAAATCAGCTAATATAAGTTTCGATCCCGTGAAAATATCGAGATAAAAACATCAGAAACAGAAATAAGCTATCATAAAGTTAAAGCCAGAAGTCGGAATACTAGACGTACTGCAGGGTACCATCCGCACTTGGTCGATATACCGACTAGTCGTACCCAGCGCTTCTCCTCCACATTTATTATGCGCACATTCAAAGTATGGAACTCTCTGCCAGCGTCTGTGTTCCCTTCCACGTATAACCCGTCAGCCTTCAAACCAAGTGAACAGGTATTTTCTGGCACGCTCGTTCCATCATAGACCTGAACCATCGCTTTCCATCAGGCGAGTTCGAGGTCAAGAGCTGGCCCATATCAATTTTTTTTACTGTGGTGGCGTTTTGTGGGTTTGGTTTGATGGCGAAATTAGACGTCCAACAAAATAGTGATTTAGAAATCTTTGTATGTAACAGAATGTAGACAGGATCTTACAATCAAATAAAAAGTAACGAACGTATAATGTTTAGCTGATGATATTAATCGATAGTTAAAAACTCATCACATTAAAAAATGAGGACGAAAGCTACTTGAACTGTGAATATTTTCGCCGTCGAGCTTACTCGCTACCAATGAACCGGTCATCTACAAAATGTAGGTCCATACCTGCTAATTCGAACAAAATTTAATGAATAATTGAATAAACAAAATGGTTTGTACATATATTAAGAATCGGTGCATGACTAACTGGTATTCCAGTAACCGCTTTCTAAGCAGACAAGGAACAGAAATAGGAGATGATGTCAGACAGGCAGTGATCGGACGTTACACCATCACTGTCGCTATCAAATGACGCAGACATAATAGATCTATGGCAATTGATTCTTTTTTTTAACTCTTCTTACACAATTCTCTTTTTGAATTCCGCAAGCCGAGCCCAGTTTTTTGCGTCATCGATGAGAGATTAGCATTAGCATGAAAAATTGGATCAAAACTTAGGACGTTTTGTGACGATTTTGATTTTAGTTAATTTAGTTTGAATCTAGTTGCAGCAGCACTTTCCTCAGAGACCGACGCATGCATTTGTTTCGTTCCGAATATATTACCTACTTCGTTTTACGCATATTGCGACATTTTGACTTTCTTCGGGTGTGTTCACTGTGAGAATTGAGGTTTGATAAAAGTGAAAAGTTTCATCTACATGCTGACTAGTTATCATAGTCATAGTTTTGGTGTTATGTAACAAATGGAAACATTTGTGTTCGATGTTCTACTTCTAGTAAACTACGTTAGTGTTTCATTCAGAAAAACGTTGTGGAAAGTTTGTAGCAATAAAAACAAAATTTATTGTGCCTAATTCTTCGATGTTTTGCTAAAAAATAAAATCTTATGTAATTGGTGATTTGATAAGAGTTATAATTAAGCGTAATGAATTTGACTGACTTAACGTAGGTCGTTAGTCTTCTAATTTTATGGATGACTGAATAACTCTGTTACAAAATTCGGTAGAAATCTAATCCGGGTCATGATTATTTATTATTTTGTTAAAAACTTAAGAAGATATACTTACTTAGTTGTATTTTAGATAGCTTTATGTGTTCAAAATATACCCCAACTACTTAACATTTTTTCCATGACTCTCTCTCTCTCTCTATCTCTCTATTCCTGAAATTAAAGTCCTATAAAGTCTATCCCTAGTGTACAGAGTTAGTATAACGAGCAACTTGTAAACGATTTATTTTTAATAATTTTTTTAAAAAAAAAACGTTATATTTTATTTTACATAAACCTACAAGAGCACTTATGAAAGTAAGTAAGTAGTTAAGGGAAGTAAGTTTATTTTCAATACCTATATCCTCCTTTTGTAATTAAACACAATATATTTATAGTATTCTGAGTAGCGCGCCTCGCGCCTGTTTTCCCGCTTCGCGCATAAATTCGCGCCTCGCGATTGCATTCGCGCCTCGAGTGTTCAATTAAAATTCAAACTGACAGCTCTAACTACGCTTTACCGCATGCAACTCTCGACATCAATGGTTGCATGTTGATTATGTTATTCCCTTTATTTTATGGCCTTTAATAGCTTTGTACGCAGCTTCAACCGCGTGTATCGGTAATTATCCCACGGGAACGTACGACAAATACACTGTGTCCTAACTTAGGTCATGGTCTACCTGTGTGCCAAATTTCAACGAATCAGTTTAGCTGTCAAGGCGTGAAAAGGTAACAGACAGCGTTAATTTTGAATTTATAATATTAGTATGGATTGGTAATCGAGAACGTAATCTAGTGAACACTGCTGAACATAGGCAAATTACTGGTACAACAGACGGGTTAAAGAGTGTTTTTATTACCATGACTCGTGGAGAGATTGGTGATTATCAGAGTTTATCTAAATCTAAACTAATATTGGGAAAAGAAAATGTTTTATTTTTTGTTTCTTTGTTACGCTTTCACGCTAAAACGGCTAAACGGATTGGAATGAAATTTGGCACATGAGTAGACCATGATCTGGGTTAGGATATAGGATGGTTTTTACCAAGGGGTAGTATTACCCAGTAGCTGTGTTGTGGAGGTCAAATAGGCAGTCGCTCAATGTAAACTACAGGTATTCAGCTGCAACCGGTTACACTGGAAGCCGACCCCAACATGGTTGGGAAAAGGCCAGGCAGATGACTCCTGTTTCTGATGCAGGATGTTTTTAAATGATGCTTCACAGTTACACAGCACCAATGAAAGCCTTCATCAATAAGTGGATGATACCCACATGACTAACTCAAATCTCACTCAATTACGAAACAGCTCACTCTGGGTGGTATCTCATTCACATAATCGTGCGTGTGTCCCTTTGCTAAGTCATCATTAGTTAGCATGTTATGCACGGTTCCTTTGCGAAAGTTCATCGTTTTATCTACAAGCTTATCAATTGGTGCAATTGGTAAGGTCAAATTATTTCTATGGAAAGACTCGTAACCTGATTTATCCCGCGAATGCTGCCAACCAAAGGATTAAAGCGTCAACTTCGCTGCGATATGGAAACATTGCTTAATTTTTGGTAAAGATTAATCTTAGTTACTCACATCATTATCTCATTTACTCATGTATTTGTCAGTCTGAGTTTGTTTTATTTTGGAAGTTTATGCACAATCACACAATTTTTGTTCCTACATATTCGTTATTATCATTTTTTTTTTTATTTGACCCAAATTTATTTTATTTAAGTATGCCTACACACGTTACATTATAAAACTGATTTACATCCGTCACATCACACTCTCAGGTCCAGTTGAAAACCAGCGTCAGGCACTTATAGTTGTCTGGCATTTTAACTGAACTGGGCCTTTTTAGCGCAGCCGTGAGGCACACTCCCCTGCTAATTTCATACATCGTACTTAACCCTTTTATTTGATTTTAATTTTGATTTTTTTATCTTCCGTTAATTATATTGTGTGGTTAAAGAAAACCAGAGAAGACCAAAAGTCTGTGCTAAATAAATGTATTTTTTTTTCTTTAGTTTAAAACATTTTTATTAACATGTAGCAACCACTAGGGTCAGTTTCAGTCAGTTAGATTCCGAAGTTTTTGAAGTTCCGATTTAGAAGTCCCGAAAACTTTAACAGCCTATTCAGACTAACTTTGGGATGAGTTATTCTTTGTTTATTTGTACAGCCTTAAGTATTTAAAAAGACCTAAAGCAGATTATAAGAAATTCCTGTCCCAGGACAGTTACCAACCGGTATGCGGTATATAATTAATAAGCCGTGCTAGTAACATAACGAGAGCTGCAGTGAATCTATTACTTTGTTGCAAGAGATAAAGGCTAGCCTTTATCTCTTGGAAATTATGATATCAATCTGGGTCATATTTAAATGTTTACTCCTAATGAATATGTTGAATCAAGGTTTGATGTTATTCATGTTGATAAAATGTCGATCAATCAGTGCAATTAAACTGAACTGGTTTTATTCCAAGGGCTTAAAATAGTCTTTCTTGTTGCTCAGGTTCCTGTAGCCAGCTTGCTATTATTGTAAAATAACTTTATCATCATGGCGGATAGAATTTAAGATAAACACCCAAGATAGGTTTTAATTTCGGGGGGATCATAGGTCTTTCTGCACTAAAATCGTCACATTTAGCGAATATTTCGTAACGAACAAATAATTTCCTAGCTAGGACTTCAGCTGTTGAGATTAAGACTATGGTGAAGAATATCAAACACTGAGAAGTTTTCGTTGTGTGGCTAAAACCAAACTGCAAAATAATAATAATAATCTAATACCTTTAAACGAGCAATTCTTGTATATATGTTATATGTACCTATATATAATCTGAATCTCGGAAACGGCTCCAACGATTTTCATGAAATTCAGTATGCAGGGGGTTTCGGGAGCGATAAATCGATCTAGCTAGGTATCATTTTTAGAAAAAATCGTTAAAAAAAACCGAGCAATGCTCGGTCATCCAGATATCTATTATATATTTACTTGTTCCCGATACCGATAGGCTACAATTTTTTTTTTAATGTTTTTATATTTCTTTATAATCTAATATTTAAAAATGTAATTTAGGTATAAGTGTTTCTATAAAATAAAGGAGATTCATATTTAATAATTGATCAAAATTATATAGGATAGTCGTCTGCAAACCACATCTATAGAAGTAAAATGTTATTAATCTGCTGAACTGAATTTGCAACAATTTAGCATGGAAAATTAGCACAATTTAGTGTAGTAGATTACATATATTATAGAAAAGACTCAATCAAAGAGTGGAAAATTAAAATTCCGGAAAACCCCTCTTTGTTATAGACACAACATCGGTAGCAGAACTGATACACTCTACAACATCGGTAGCAGAATTGATACAAACAGCCTGCTAGGAACCAATATAAGTTACGACAAGAACCCTTGGAACAAATTGCTTCACTCTTTTCGTATTTGCATAGAATAATGTGGTGCATAAGGTATTTGATTAGTTTTTGCGGAAACACGTGATTATACTGATTTTAGTTGCAAAACATGTTTTTGAACCATTATATATTACGGTGACCCGCTTTCTACGTAGACTGTAGTGCAATTATATTTGAATTTGCTATCTATTTTCGACAGTGATTAATAGATTAATGTTCGGTAATTTTGTCGCATCATCATAGGGGTTAATGATATAAATGTTTGAACTATGCAGTTTCCGCAGCGATCAGTTTTTCTGGTTATAAAAATTGCGAAGGCAACCGTAATGTATCTATTATGTTAACTCGATGTTTTTTTATAAAAGAATTTATTGAAAGGCTGCAAAGAAAAGAGTGTGGAGAAAAAATGAGGGCACCGTTTTTACTTGAACGCAGATTGCGAGAATCTGTCAAGTTTTTTTACGGTTTATTGAGGATCTATAAATCAGTAATGGAACAAAAAATACTTTCTGCTTTTAGTAGTCACCAAATATCACGAGAGAGTTTTCTCGGTACTTTACTGGTTTCCGAAACTAATATTTTTGGAAACTGGCACTGTATGTATAATTTATCTTAGTGCAAGATTTTAAAAATAATACCTATTTGATATAGTTATTGGTGGTCAACTTTGTTCAGAGTTCAGAGTGTTAGAGCACTGACTTTTTTACAGTCACTGCCAGAGTCGAAAGGCGATATAACTTCTTAAGCCGACGATCACACGGACGTAATAAAATCGCGGCGGGATTTTATCGCGCATTGGATTTTCAACAGTCGGTGTTAAGCAGAGCGTTGAAAATCCAGTGCACAGTGAAAAAAATTACCGCGATATTATTACGTCCGTGCGAACGTCGGCTAACTGTCATGTCAAGAAAGTACCTATAAATTTATCTCATTTATAGCGGTGTATCTAGTGCACTTGCTAAACAACAAAAACATCGACATATCACTACCGTCGCTAATTTTATATAAAAGGTTACATCGGAGCACGCCTTTCCAAAACCTTTCTAAGCTGAGCCAGTTAAATCCTCCTATTGTGATGTAACTGGATACGTGGGACTTAGGAACCGTTGGTAACGTCTATTATTGTATCGATTACTTAGGTACTAAGTACATTCTCTTTGTGCCTTCCTGAACCCGTTACAATATATTATATGGTTGCTATGTGCTTCGAACGTTTAGTCTTTTAGATACATTTATAGATACTTATATAAAATATATTTTAATAATATATAGGGTGGCAGGGACATCGACGCGAAAACTTTTACCATGGATTCAGTACATGATTCTGAACCCCTATACAGGCCAAGATCTTGTTAAAATTATGGAACCCGAATGTAAATATAAATACGTTAGTTATCGTCTTTCTATAATTATATTGCTTGTTCGTTAAAGAAAACTGAAGGTAGTTTTTCAGTGGCTGTTATATTTTTATTCCTGTGCTTACTTTATATAAATATCTGAGTGAAATAAACATTTGGTCCTTTCGTATATTATTAATGCAACTGTTGTATAATAGAGGTATTAAAACACGAATGTGGGTTTGATAATAGTATCACATGAGTGTTTTAATACCTAATTATAAACAGTTGCATACAAGACTTTATCTACACCCATGATATGAATCCACAATAAAAGGTTCTGAAACCATTGGATGTTTGTATTTCAAGATCTCGAATAAAAAAACCCTCGAAATTCAGTACAAGTGCACGTATGAGTGTCGCCTGCAGCAGCACATCACCGCAACATTACAAAAGTTGATGGAAACAAAGAATTGCATACATGATGTTGCATGATGATGTTCTTTTTTTGAAATTCGAGTTGCATAATGAAATTTAGTACAACATTATAACACTCATTTGGATGCTATTATGATTACTATGACACTGGCTGTTTTAATGTGGGCAATAAGCTAACTGTTTCAAAAACTTTTATAGAGGTTTTATAGCATGGGTGTAGATAAAAATATATTTTTAATTTTAGAATATTGACTAGAGTTTCTGGCAGGCTGCTTATTGAACATCTAATTAGAGTTGTGCAGATGTGTCTGCATAGTTAACGCAAAAAAAATAAAATTCTTGAATCTTATTAATTAGCGAATTATATCATAATGTCTCCGGTCCCCAATGTGCTTCAAAATGAGAGCGGCAGTTATGTCGACCGCAGCAAGATTTGTAGTTGTCTTTTTTTAGAAGTCTGACCACTTTTACTATCTCTCTATGACGGTTACGACCAGTGAGATTTACATCATTTTTATAGCAAATTACATTATATTACATAACACGTATAATAAAGGGTACCTTTATTTCGTGAATGGCAAAAAAAAACGCTTAATAAAATGTTTTTTATCTTTTCGTTTAGCGGCAGTTGCCTGTTGGTTTCATTGTGGTGTTGTACCACTATTTGTATTGTTAAATTGATTTGTTACGGTCATGCTACCAAGAGCGTGTCGACACGGCTTAAGTTTTTTGCAAACGCATAAGGTGATGTATTTTTTTTTTCTTTGAAAATATTATTGGTAGGTATGGATTAGGTTAGTGTTAGCCGACGTTCGCACGAACGTAATAGAATCGCGTCGGGATTTTATCGCGCACTGAATTTTCAACTGGGGACGCACCCTCGTCCCAGCGCGTTGAAAAAACACACTGTTGGATTTTCAACTCACGGCGCTAAGCAGAGCGTTGAAAATCCAGTGCACGACAAAATATCGCTGCGATTTTATTACGTCCGTGCGTACGTCGGCTTACACCTAATTTTAAATCCTTTCACTTTCCCTTCTATATCTCAAATCCCTTAAACATTCTTGTAAATCACTACAAGAATATTGGTTTATTGAAGTTCTACAGTTCTAATTAAGTAGATAATCTAACCAAACAATAATTTTGTTTGCCCAGAAACGATATCAGTTTTGCAAATTCCAATAAATATCAAAATTACATAAAATGACATCATTTACGTACTTAACGACGTTCGGAACATTAAAATTCTTGAAATAGGTACTCATGAATCTTAAACTATGTTAATTTTATTCGTCGCAGACGCACGCATGAGACAATTTCTACCATTAAATATAACTTTCACGTATTTTTCCTATTAATAATAATATGTATTGTCACTTTGAGTTTATTCAAGTTTGTCCTCGCAATAATTTTTATATTTGCGTATGCTAGTTGACATAATGGCAATTAATTTAAGTAATGTTTTTTATTTCGTAATGTTAATTACTTTGCATACCTACTATTGTAAAGAGAATCAAGTTTTTCGAACTGAACAGACAGCTGTACTGCTGGGGAGGTTGTTGCGCCACTTCTTCTTCCTAGCTAAAGCACTAGGAAGTGTTGAAGGGCGAGCGTTTTGGGGGACTGTCTCATAAATAATTCTGACGTTCAAAAAGTGCTGTTTCTCAACCATGTTTGATTATTTTGATAAATTACTAATATTGATTTTGATTTTAACACTGCAATATGTAATCGCACATTCTTGGCATTGTTTGGATCCGCCATGTAAGGCAGTTGTTCCATCGCCGGCGATTAACGAGTAGCGAGTAGAGCTAGCAACTGAAAATGAATTGGCGAGCAGCGAGCAACGAGTGTGTAGTTCCGATAGTTTTGTCGCTGGGCTATCAGCGAGTGTCCGGGTGCGACAGGCGATTACTCGCAACTCTCACTCGGGGCGAAATTGACGTGAGTTTTGCGTGAGTTCTGACCGCCAAGCGAGGATCACTGAGCAAGTACCGCTGAACGAGTATTATCTTTGATAGCTCTTATCGCTCGGCGACAAACTAGTGGAGCGAGTTCTTGCTGGCGGTGTGAACAGTCAGCGATCAACTATTAATATATGCATCTCTTTTGTTTACACGGAATGTATACCCAATAGGTATACATACAGGTATAGGGTTTCTTGAGCGAGAAAATAGCCGATAGCTAGTCGCTTCCTCGCCGGCGCGGGCGGTGGCACAACTACCTAAAAAAGGCATTTCCATCAGTAAGAAAAGTTCTGTGAGAAATGCCTGAGCCTGAGAGAATGACTGCGATAGTAACTTGCAAGTAACTAGGTATAAACATGATCTTATACACTAGCTTGCAAGTTGCTCTATCCGAGTGTGACTGTACAGATGTCACCCAAATTAGAACAGTAACCCTCTGGTCATTCAAATCTTTTGTAGATGTTCTGAATAGACTAGGACACCTAATCTGCTTCTAGAATGCTGTTGAAATGACCAACGACGGCCGCCATGGCCCACGAACAATGGACCCACTTGGTCCACCTGAAGGACTAAGTGCGGAAACCACTACCAATACCAATATAAACACATATAATCTTATTTCTCTCAAGTTGTATCAGACTGGCTGTGCATCATGAAATGTGAACAAAACGGCCTCGGAAACATACAGCTGGACAGTATACTGCTTCTTTTCGTCGCCCCAACTAAGCAATAAATGACGATGAAGAATGGATATTTGAGGGACTCATCATCTGCCAAGCGTTTTCCCAACTATGTTGGGGTCGGCTTCCAGTCTAACCGGATGCAGCTGAATACCAGTATTTTACATGGAGCGACTGCCTACCTGACCTCCACAACCCAGTAACTGGGTTACACGATATACCCCTTGGTAAGACTGGTTGTGAGACTTTTGGGCTTCTAAGTACCCGTAACGACTGTCAAAGATCTACAAATGACAGCCTCCTCGGATTTTTGAAGTAATAGTTCTGTAATTTTGTCATTCGAAAAGGGTTAATTTTCAGCTTATTTTACCTAAACAATTAATTTCAATTTTGCTTATTGCTTATGACAGGACTTTACTTATTTTTAATGTTACTCTAATTGTGTTTAGTTTATTTCGTGGTCGTCCTGTGCGAGTCCCAATAAATACGTTTCTTTTTTCTTTCTTTTCTTTTATTGGTAAAAAAACCGGCCAAGTGCGTGTCTGACCACGCACAATGAAGGGTTCCGTAGTTGGGATGAATTTATCCCAAAAAAAAACTTAACTTTGTAGTTGAAAAACATATTCTCCCATACGGAATGTATCGGAAAACGTGTTTTTGCAACTGCAAATATAAGTTGGTCGACTATTACTCGTTAACTTGTAGAGCCTACTTCGCTGTGATAGTTTTTCTTTTAATTTCGTTATATAAACTACTGCCGTGATTTTTTTCACACATCCAAAACCAACCATTTAGCTTAATATTTCGCAAACGGATCCCTGAATCCAAAAATGGTATTCACACACTCACAATGTTTTTGAAGGACCTTTCCAACGATACCCCACAGTATAGGTAGTATAGGAGTGTAGGGGAGGTACGCTAAAAAGATTATTTTTCGTAATTTTATTTTACCACTTTGTTGGCGTAATTAATATACCATGGCGAAACTACGGAACCCTAAAAACCGTTTAACCAAATTAAAATCGCCAGTGCAACTTATTATACAATAACTTGCCCATGCGCATTCGATTCAGAACAGCGATCTTTGGCGTCTGAATTGAACAGAGATTGAAATCTGAAACTGGTTTAAAGATTCTTTTGGCAATGGTCATTAATTCAACTCTCAGTTTAGCTGTTTATAACGGAATACGGGTCATTCGGATATTATAATTTAGTTTATAGCTTTTTTAACATAACGAAGTTTTTATTAGACTTAGGCCGTGTTCACACACGCCCGGGTGTCACCATTGTGTGGATCGCCCGGAGGACACGATGGAGCATACGGTGGAGGTCTGCCCAGCTTGGGCGGAGCATCGCCGTGTCCTCGTGGAGGCGATCGGCGGCGGTGATCTCTCGCGTCCGGCCCTGGTTCAGGCTATGGTACGGAGCGAGAGGAAATGGGAGGCCGTCACCTCCTTCTGCGAAGCGGTAATGCTCGCGAAGGAGGAGGCGGAACGCGTGAGGGAGAGGCAAATTTCGCGCCCTCACGCCCCTAACCGCCGCAGGAGGAAACGCCCAGGGCGTCGGGAATCGCGGGGCGATTTCCGGCCACCGTAGGCGCGGGCTTGCGGGCGGTGAGCAATGGGTGGCTCACCGTCCGATAAGGACCAGGCCCGGGTCGACGGCGCGTTGTGTTCCACGCGCGCCTCAAAGAGATGTCAGCATAATTGAAGGAGTCCACTAGGACCGATGCCTGCCGGGGTTGCGAAGAAAACCGAAAGGGAGATCGTGGCCCCCGGCGACAGGGCAACCGAAGGAACACGGGTGGGTTTTAGTCAGTAAGAGTCTGACACGCCCTCCCGCTCCGCCCAGAGCGGGAGAAGTTATTTGATGATTTCCCAACCTCAAAAAAAAAAAAAAAAAGGCCGTGTTCACACCACCAACGTATAGTCAACCGCCGATTTGGAGCAGGCGTATTAGCGTATTGTCGGTTTTTTGTAAACGAAAAGTTGAATGTGTATAGAAAAGCAGTAAACTACGTAGATAACGCATGACGCTCACAGCTGTGTCAGTACGTTTGGTTTGAACGCTATCTTATTGTGAAAATGTACCTTGCCTATAATAGTGCAACCAAATATTAATTCATACTGTTGACCACATCACCGTAGGATTCATAAAATTATCTCACAAGAGAATTCGCATCTACGTGACTGACTGACTCCCAAACAACCGAATCCTCCTCGAGAAAAATAACACGAGACAATGGAAACAACATCATAATATTTACATAATACATTCAATTTATTAATTACACATCAGTATTTACAAGATGATTCAGAATGAGAACCAATGGACAAAATGAGAGTAACATCAGCTGTGAGGAAGAACGACGAAGCTATGTGCTTAGAAATAAGCTGGACCGACGTATCCAGGTGCGATGTAGCGGGCACCGAATCCGTTCACCACGGTAGGGCCAGCGACCAGGGTCTGTGGGGAAAATGGAGAATATCAGGCACTAGTTCAATATAGTATACCTATCAGTTATCTTTATTAGAAAACGTAACGTCTCTCTGTTTGTCTTTCCGTTTGTGCACTTACAACTCAAGAACTACTTGATTGCGTGGGCGGCCGTGGTGGATTAAATTAAAACATAAAATTGAATTGAAATTGATATAAAAATCACACACACAATAATATAATCCTCAAACATTCAAATCAAATAAAATTAAAATAACATGTCATTTAAACCAAATAAATTTTAAATGCATACAAATGTCAATCGAAACAAATAAAATTTAAATAAATACAAACAAATGTCATCCAAAACGAATAAAATAAAACAGAAAATTACATAATATGAGGGGGGGGGGACGCTACTATGAAGCTGCATCCACCTCTGTACCAGGGGGAGATCCCACCGCTCGGACAATACCTTCAGGATGCTGTTCGAGCTGTTTTGTAGTCGACTTAGTAGCGAAGCGCTCCGTTACTTAATGCCTAATTTTTTTTTTATGGATTTGGGGTAATATTGGTACATTTTTTTTAAATAGCAATATTTTTTTTGTTTTCAATAATAATTTTAAAAAACCTTTTTTCTAATGTTATTACAGTACTTAAGTGCCCCCTTTCGGATCGGACAGGGTTTTTTTTACATATTGTATAGATGTGTGATTCAAAAAGTCTGGATATTGGCTGTCTAGGAAAATTGTATGGGACTGCCATCATGACAAATTCAATTCATGGATAAAAGAAAAACTAAGTCATGGACAGTAAGACGGTTCCAAGGAGTATTACTAAGTATACTCTCTTACGAGAGGTTCTGAAACGAATGCAGGTTTTTTAATTTAGAAGAATCTTATTCTTGTTATCCACCAACCCGCACTGGGTCCGCGTGGTAGATTACAGCCCTCTCCCTGACTGAGAGGTCTGTGTCCCAGCTGTGTCATAGCCTGATTATATTCTTGTTCTATTACAGGTAGTAGATAAATGTTAATATTTTATATCTTTGTAGCATTTTTTACTAACCCTAGCTCCGGGAGCAAATCCGGTATATCCTGGCCAGGTCAAGAACTGGGGTGCAGCGGCGGCCAAGGCGACGCAGACGACGAGGAAAACCAGCTGAAATTATGAAAATACCTAATTACAATACATGCATACCTACCGTATCTTATACTATTAAACGAGCAATATTTTTATGTATATTTGTTTGTATATAGATTTGCAATCACGTTCTCGAAATCGGCTCTAACGATTTCGATGAAAGTTGCAATATAGGGGTTTACGGGGGCGAAAAATCGATCTAGCTAGATCTCATCCCTGGAAAAATTAGTTTTCTCCGTATTTTCACCCTAACAGAGCTCGGTCGCACAAAGTTTAGAACAAGCTAATGAAGCAGGTACTGATATTTTTATATGTGGTTATCAAATAGAAAGATAATATGAATTTGATTATTGGAAGGCGGAATATATTAGGTGGAGTCCGCGCCATCACTGAAGTCCTTTTGACGCGGCGCTAGTGTCTATGTCATTGCATCACATTGCATTAAAAAAAAATGTAGTTCCACTATTTTCCGCCGGCCTTCATTCTAGGCGCGCACTCTATGTAAGCTTTTTTAGGTGTAATTATAAACTAGGATTTGTGTTTATAATAAGTTTTTAATAAAAAAAATACTTACGAAGTATTTCATTTTGATGGCAGTGTTGGTAGATCTCACTAGAACTGCTGTTGAGCCTTCTCAGTGCAAACTGTACCGTCTCAAGGAAGACAGACGCATATATAGGGCCCTTGAAGGTCGTCAGCAAAGCAGGCAACCCAACAGAGCCTAGACCCTGCTAAGGTCAGAACCGCCTATCTGAATATCTAATGAAAATACCAGTTATCAGGGAAAAAAATGGTGCAGAAGTTAATTATTCGCTCCACTACCAGATATGGTGCGCAGAATACTTAATTTATTAGGCCTTCTTTGTCATCTAGCTATGTTGTTAAAGGTTTTAAATTGTTTTATCATCATAGAAATACACAGAAAATCTATATATATTATCTATAGGTATATATATATAATATAGTCAGGACTTTAAATCAAACTCGTGACACAGATGAATACTAGTGATGAGAAGTTTCAATTGATCCCTTTTAGTGAAAGCTCAGTAATAATTAAAAGTGAACTGTAATGTTGTTACAGTTTTGTAGATTTCTAGAAAAGCATTTTTGTATTAATTGTACTTATATAATGATGTATGAGTGCCATCTTGTGGGTTCTCATCATCAATCAAAAAGGTAGCTTACAAGTACAGTAATCGGAGACTGTACAAGCTTGCTTTTAACTTCACCAAAATGGCTGCTCTTAAAAAAAATTCACTGGTGCCTATTTTATAAGCATAAGGAAAGTAGTTCTGCCCTTTTTTCCTTAATTTTGAACACTCCTCTACCTTTATATTGTACTTCAACTCAATTTGTGTTAAAAGACAAGGCCAGACATTTTAGGAGAGAGCACAGAGCACCTCGACTCCCATTGCTGTGATTTGATTGTTTTTAATGCTGCATTGTCTAAAAATTTACACAAAATCGAGGGTACCTGCAGGAAAATAAAAATCGAAGCGCGGTCGCTACTTGTCCACTTTCGCAAGCAAAACAAAAGCATTGCCTCTCTTCACCGCATTCGTACCTATTGCTTTTTTTTTGTATTTTTTAATTTACTGAGACCGATGGTTATCGCCATTTACAAACCTATCTCACGCAAATATATCTACATGGAGTTGTGATATTAAAGAAGAATCGCTGCCAACTTTTCCATTACGTTTACTTAAAGACCCATACTCAATCAATGGTGAACAAAGCAAACTAGGTATGCCTGTATCAGAATCTTCTCGGTATCCATTGGAAACTTTAGTGGCAGGCCTTAGTATTTTTTTTTTGGGAGTGCCTTCGCTGCCGGCGCCGACTCCCAAAAATAACGCCATGGGGAACCGGCATGACATTACTGCCGGCAGCCGAGATTAAAAACTTCGGCTGCCGGCACATTACATACTCTGTGGCCGGCACCGCAGACTTCAATAATGGATACCGGCGGCACGGCGTTTATGGAAACCCTTCCAGTATTCAGAGCTCCAACTAACTAAACCTAAAAAGTTTTTTTTTTTCTATATATTCTAGTCGTTTTCGGCACTCGCCAGCCGCTGCGCGGAACCGCTCGCTTCGCTCGCTCGGCTTGTGCGTAAGGGTGTCACAGTTCTAACCTAACCTAATGTCTTTTTAATTATGCCTACCCCGCCTATCTACCACAATATGCCAAATTGCCAACCTCGCTTTCCGCTTTTTTTTTCCAAACTCAGCGCAGCCAATTCAGCAACCGGTGTCGGCAGCAAATTCGGGACCCAGCGCCGGCAGCGGAGGCACTCCCTTTGTTTTTTATTTGCAAGCACAGCTATGATTTTAGATAGGTTCCTGTATGTCGGTGTCCATCAACGATGGAAGATTATGTGAGTTCCACAATTTAGTACGAATTTCACCAATGAAACTGAATGCGATCAGCACTTCTAAATCGCGTTCGAGAGCTATCAGTGTCAATATTCCACAGACAATAATGACACTAATAGCCCCTAAACGCGATTTGTTTGCTGATCGCGTTCAGTTTCATGGGTAAAATTTGCCCTTAATATTTCTCAACCCATGAGGGTTAAGCTAAAATAAAAATAGGTTGGGTTTTGAATCTAGGTTTCATTCTAGTCACCCGTAGTTACCTACTTAGGATCTCTGCGCACACACTTGTGCCCTGTTACATCTCCCGCGCTGAAGAATGGTTTCCGCTGATATTGGTCGCCATGCCTGAAATTCGGTGTGGAGGACGATTCTTTTTATATTTTTAACTTGCACAAATGGACATGGACACAGCTATTTTACAACTCCTTGTCGAACTGCACATTTATAAGTAGATATATTGTAGCAGAAAGACGGTTACTTTTCTTTACCAAGTGACTTCAGTTATTATTGAACTACGGAGCATCCAAACCCTTTTACATCACTTTGCATCACTTCACCAAGCTACCTATTACTTGTTCTCCAAAAGTACACGGGCCACTAGTTATCAACATAACTATGCATAACGATACTCGATAACAATGCGGGCTTCCCTGATAATTTAGTCATTCATACAATTTGCATACCTACTAGCATTCGTGCTGTTTTATAGACATAGTCCATTGCTTCTTGGAAGTTACGTTGTTAATTTACATGTCTAGTCATCAGTCCTAGTTGTTAATCATACATAATAATATTTAGTTTACAGCTATTTATTTACAAATATAAGTGAAAGGAATATGATGAATATATGCATACCTAGAGTTAGGCGGGTTTTTGAGCAGGAATGGCTCTGTTTGATTTCATACTCTTTTTTTGGGTGGGAAATTATCAAATAACTTTCACCGCTCTTAGTGGAGCAGAAGGGCGTGACAGAATCTTACTTACTAAAACCCACCCGTATTCCTTCAGTTGCCATGTTGCCAGGGGCCACGGTATCCCTTTCGGACCCCGGCAGGCATCGGCCCAACCGGACCCCGTCAGTTCTGCTGACATCTCTTTGAGGCGCGCGTGGATTACAACGCGCCGTCGACCCGGGCCTGGTCCGTATCGGTCGGCGAGCTACCCATTGCTCACCGTCCGCAAGTCTGCGCCTACGGGGGCCGGGAATCGGCCTGCGATTCCCGACGCCCAGGTCGTCTCCTGCGGCGGTTAGGGGCGTGAGGACGCGAAATTTGCCTCTCCCTCACGCGTTCCGTCTCCTCCTTCGCGAGCATTACTGCTTCGCAGAAGGAGATGACAGCCTCCCATGCCTTCTCGCTCCGTACCATGACCTGGACCAGGGCTGGACGCGAGAGATCACCGCCGCCGATCGCTTCCACGAGGACACGGCGATGCTCCGCCCAAGTCGGGCAAACCTCCACCGAATGCTCCACCGTATCCTCCGAGCGATCCACACAATGGTGACACCCGGGCGTTTCCTCCCGCCATATCCTGAGCAGGAACCTCCCGAAAGAACCGTGTCCCGTGAGAACCTGCGTCAGGCGGAAGGTGAGGACGCTGTGGCGCCTCTCTAGCCACTCCTCAAAGAGGGGCAATTGTGGCGTGCCCGGCACTGGGTTTCGACAGTCGCACTCTCCATGACGCCATGAGATCCCGCCAGAGCTCTGACATTAATATCATTAAACACATATCAATCTGACATTAATAACTCGCTAATTGCAATTATAGAATGGTTAAATAATAACAATTTGAAAATAAATTTTAATAAGACTAAAATCATGCACTTCAGTCAACTTGACATTATATAACAATCTAAACATAAACTATAATAATAATAATATTGACGAAGTTGATACAACATTTTTAGGACTTACTGTTGACAATAAATTAAATTGAAAGGCACATATAGAGACTATCAGTACTAGTATTATAATTATTATCTGTGCTCTCAGTAAAAAAATAAGTACCTCAGCATATGCTTTGTACAAACTGGCAGCAGCAATTAGTGTAGATGCTTTGCTCACCGCATACTACGGCTTGGTGGAGTGCATTTTAAGATACGGTGTTATCTTTTGGGGTAACTCGACTGACCGAGAACTTATATTTAAAACTCAAAAGCGTTGCATTGGTCGATGTTCTAACTTAAAACCACTAGAGTTGCAAGCCTTTTGTTAAAAAATACAAAATATTTATATTACCTTCACTCTATATAGTAAAAAATGCAATGTTCTTAAGTTCCAACCGTCACCTCTTTTCTCGCATGGCAGATCGATTTCCCAGTTATAGACGAGACAATAGTCAAATTTATCTACATCAGTTTAGAACGGCACTTATGCGGAAAAGTGTTTTTGCATGGCTCCAGAAATTTATAATAAACTGCCTAAAAGTTGGCAGCAGTTAAGTGACGTAGCGTTTAAAAAGAAAGTTATAAATTTTCTAGCAGATAAAGCTTATTATAATTTAAATGAATTTTTAGATGAGAAATTTTGACCATTTTTTACTAATTTATTATTTTTAAAGATTTATATTATCATGACATTTTTAAATAATTAGACTCGTAGTGGCATTATACCTTATTTTTATTAATATTTGCATGCCATTGTTTAAGGCAAACATGATGATCTGTTTTTATCTCTATTTTTAACATCTCTTGCATGTACTCATGTTTGAGCAAATAAATGATTATCTTATCTTAGAAACACGTCTACATTTACCTAAACCACATGTACGACTCGTAACAGTAAGATTCGAAAGCCTACAACGCTGGATTGCCCTAATCCTGAATAAGCTTACCAAACTGTGATATGGCAATTTGGTATGCAAGTCTGCGTGGTACGATTGACATCTTACTGTTACCAATAAAACAATGTGGCTCTACTATGCGTATACATCCCTTCACAACGACATGGAAGGATAAATAAATAAATTATAAATGCATATTCTCACCTGACTAGAGAATTTTGAATGTTTCTCAGCAAAGAACTATGTTTTTTGTTGATTATAGTCAGGTTTATTTATAAATAGTAACTAATATGTAAGCAGGCCTCTTCGAACTTATGATAAATTAGTAGTTATGAAGTTAATGCAGTTTTTATAGTCACAAACCTAGTTTTCATTGTATGAATCACAATGTAGCAGACATAATTAGGGGGAAAATAACTTGGTTATAGACCAAGAAAATTAATGGAGCAACTTTTAGATTGTGTTATTACATATTAATATATTTAATCTAAAAGGAAGTCATATTTTAAATCATAATTAAATTACAAGTTCATGACTTTCCAAATTTCTTGTTCTTTCCATAATTTAGGTCTGTGAACTTTAGCATCGGAAATGATGTGGATATCTATCCCTAACAACCAGAAGCTTTGCTTAAAACTAACAGGATCAGCACAAACCATCAGCGCATCACTTGGATTTTTTTTATTTTATTAAAAACCTTTCAGAGTTATATATTTAACACATTCCTTTTCACCATTTTCACAGCACAATGTCCGTCACTACACTAATATATACACAGTATAATTATTAAGGCTTTTCGGGTGCTGAAAGCAATGCAATTATTGCAAATGTTCGCGAGACGCGTAAAGTTTATGTTAGAAGTGAGTCGGGGGAGTCTGTAGGCGCCTCTACACGATCACGTAGATCAGGGTTCGTTATGGAGGCTGAGTATTCACGGCCATGCTGCCTGGCCCATTGCCGGCCAGCACCACTCCCGGCGGAAGCACAGTCTGCGGGATCACGGTCAGCGAGCCCGGGATCTTCGGCATCGTCACGTGAGACATCACCAGCAGAGATAACACCGTCTTGCTCATTATAGACACCGAAGGTCCGAGCCGAGGAATCTTGATAGGCGTAGACGTCACCGACAAAGATGATGTCGATATGATAGGTGAGGCGACCGTCTGTGATGTCACCGTGGCAGTTTTCTGAGTTATTGGGGCTATAGTGATGTTCTTTAGCCCTATATTCATGAGGATAGTGGCAGCATTGGAGCTGATCTGTGTAATTTCTAGTAGTTATTTTTTATCTTGCGACTTTTCATCACGTGCGATGTTTTGTACGAGGGAACCTCCGTTGCCGAGCATAGCGCACTGAGCATTAGAAGGCTGTATTTCCGTGACCACAGTGTTCTCTTCAGTGGACTGTCTCTTAGTCTTCTCTCCGTCCTGTATCTGCTGTAGTTTCTCCCGCCTCACGATGCACACTTTGTTGTAGGCTCGCAACGTGATGTGGTATCGTTTGCCGGAAGACGTTACTTGGACGAGGCTGGGGAGTGTGTGTCCGTCGACCGCCATTTGTGTCGGCTCACGGGCGATTTTCGATACACTCTCCTGTAAAAAACACTACAATATTGTTAGTATTTTTTACAAATAGTATCACTTTAGTTAACTTACTGCTAACTTATATTAGCTGCGCCCTGCGGTTTCACCCGCATAAGTCTCGATCCCATGAGAGTGTCGGGATGGTAGGTCCTAATTTAGGTCATGGTCTACTAATGTGCCAAATTTCATCCAAATTTGCTCAGCCGTTTTAGCGTGAAAGCGTAACAAACAAACACACTTTTGCATTTATAATATCCGACAGGATATTAATTAGGATAGTAGAACTAAATATGCCAATTTTAACTCCCACACTACACACCCTCACCCATACTCACATATATCACACGAATTTTTATGAATGCCCTTTTCAATGTCTCATTCATTTTCAGTATGCTCTTTGTATAATGCAAACTAACCCATTTATTTTTAGTTATGTATGCTTACATTTCAATTGAATATTAATAAATAATGATAAATGGAAGCGCGGAATCTCCTAACACAAGCAATTCCTGCTTAAAACGTGATCTCCAAAACATGTATCTAAATGCCCTTTGTAATTGAAAAATGGTTGTTTTTTAAGTGAAAACTTCTTTAGGCGCGTCGGGCATTTTTGAGATTTAAACAATTGAACTCGCGACACCGTTACCGACACCTCATTTATGTAAACGCGATTGTGCTCTTTATTTATATTAAATTACGGATCAATTTTCTATGCAAGTATTTTTACTTTAAAGGTTTTGCAAGTTTTTTTTTTTTTTTTGTAAACCCGATTGTGCTTTTTATTTAGATAAGATTACGGACCAATATTCTATATAAGTATTTTTCTTCCACCAAGGCGATCTTGTTCAAGTTTTCATTTCTGTCGGCACTCCCGGAGTGCCACTGTTTTTTTTTTGCTGTATTATACCAATATTGTTTGTCATTGCAAGGGCACCTTTCACGATTTGACATTGGCCTGACATACAAAACATGTGTAACATATTTATTTTACATTAACATAAACTAATAGCCTTACACTCCATATTTATTTCGTGTGATTGGTGGCTTACCCTCTGGCTAAGGTAAGAACCAGGTCACGGGAAGTGTCAATCAGCCGTTTGGAAATTTCATTGAACAGACCATAAGCGTTCGGACCCCACGGCCCGAGGGTTTCAACCCCAAACGGCTCGAAAATATAATTACCGATAAGGTAATTATATTTTCAAACTCAAAGCATTTATTTCAAATAAACCAATTACAGGTACTTTTGAATTGTGAAGGGGTCGGTCAGTCAGAAAAATGAAGCTAGTTGCCCATTCCAAAGCTTAGTAGGTACCTATGGAGAAGAACGGGCAAGAAACTCCACGGACACTCTTTTAAACCAAAATATTGTTACAAAATATTGCTTACATCATTTATGTTGAAATTATACATGTGAGAACAATGTAGAAAGACGTGCACGTTAAAAGCGTCCGTAATAAAAATATAAAAACAAAAACAATTCAAAAATAAACCGTGGCAGCATACGAACATTTACGATAGGTAGTAGGAACATACTAATTCCATGCATTCACCTACTAAGATCTGCACTAAAAAATAAATTGTTCGAAAATCGAACTGGCCACCACGAGTACCTAGAATAAAATTAAAAGAAAAATAGAACACAAATTAAAAAGAGGCGCGAATACTGAAAATTGCTTTGCTTTGTTATACAACAAATTACTAGAAGACAAGATTACAGACACACAAAAATACAGTCCCACTGCAAGGAAAATGGCTCTCTCTCTCCCTCTCACTTATACAGACAAGGAACGAGCATTGATCACTCCTGACCCTACTGAACTTAGTTATATCAAAGTTTACCTTTTAATCTAAAAAAGATGCATAATTATGGAACTAACATTTTAAGTATGGGAAGCTAAATAGGGGGGCGAAAAGTTATATAACAAAAGAAATATAATCTCCTACCAATATAAACCCTAGGTAATTAAAATTTTCTGTTAAATAAAGCATAAGTTAATTGTTGTGTTCAAAATAACTACAATCAACCATATATGTAAGTTGATAATGGATTATTATTAGTGTTACCTAAGGTTCATGCATAATAATGTATAAGATAATAAAATTATCTTTATAAATTCAGTTATCAAAAATATAATTAGATAAAGGCAACAATTACAGAGATTTACAATATCCTCTAATCAAGTATTCATTCAACTTTATGGGCTGTATTCAATTAGTTTGAAGTTTATCAATAATGCAAAAATTTTAAAGTTTTTCTTAAGCTTTCCATTAACACAGATAAAGAATAACAAAATTACCGATTAAAATACAATAACACAACAATTATTAATAATTTCATCTTGTTAACCACACACAGACACACACACACTCTCGGGCATGTAGGTGCCCGCGCCCAGTGCCCTTCGTGGGTGCTGGGTTCGAGGACTTATATTGCACTCACGGACACACAACACTCCCCAAAGACACTCATAGCACATCTCCTTTTGTTTTGTATATTAATTTCCCTTCCTCTCAGTAATTGGAGCTTTCCAATTTTGTATTGTAGTACGTAAGTGCAAATTAATTGTTGTAATTTTAAGGGTGTGTGAGCCTGGAGATCTGTCATACAGGTCCCGAACCCAGTATAGACTCCAGCTCTCACAAAGGTCTGAATTCTGCCTGTAACATAAATACCATGTACCAAATTTGTACCTTTTTGAGAGAAATAAATTATTATTATATTATTATCCGTTTATTCATTTAAAATCTTAAAATTTACATTTTTAAATATTTCTTAAAATAAAAGTATAAAAAAACATTTAAAAATATAAAAAATAGAGTTCCGCCGGTGTCGGGAGCAGGGTCCAAGCTACCGGTGGTTAGGGCTGCAGAGACAGGAACCTCCTCACAATGCGGGCCGTATCGAGGAGTACTGCTTTCTGAATCAGGCGTTTGATCCAACCGCCTAACGAGAGCCTCGAGAGATGGTGATCGAGGCTTTTGGCCATTAGGCCATTAGCCGTTACGACAATCGGCACAATGATAGCTGAGCTCACATTCCACATGCCAACAACCTCGTGTGCTAAGTCGAGATATTTTATTTGTTTCTCTTTCTCAGCTTTCACGAGGTTCTCGTCATGTGGAATGGTAACATCGACTATCATTGCGTGGCGCGCTAATCGGTCTATCACCACTATATCAGGCTTATTGGCAACAATAGTCCTGTCAGTAATGATAGACCGATCCCAGTACAACGTGGCATGGTCATTTTCGAGAACTGGGTCGGGCACATACTTGTAATACGGTACCTCAGAGTCTACAAGTTTATATTTCAAAGCAAGTTGCTGGTGAATAATCCTGGCCACTTGGTTATGTCTGTGCAAGTACTCGCCGTTAGCTAGACGCGAACAACCAGAGATAATATGTCTGATGGACTCACCCGGACGATGGCATGCCCGACACACGTCAACCGTACCGTCCTTCATAATATGTCTCCGGTAGTTATTCGTCAAGATAACTTCGTCCATAATTGCACAGATAAAACCTTCGGTTTCCCCGAAAAGGTCACCGAAACGTAGCCAGGATACGGACGCTAAGAAATCTACACTGGGCTCGTGAAGAGCCCGATAGAAGCGCCCGTGAAGCGCCTTGCTTTGCCATATCTCCTTGCGGTCATCTGTAGTAAGTACTACAGGTTTGCGCCAGTTCTCTTTAGCCATGGAGAGCGGGGTGAGCCCGTTGTCCACTGCGACCACATCTCGGTGCATACCCACATCGGCTTTAAAAAAATATTCCCTGAGGCTGCACACCTCGCGGTTGTGGAGGGTCTTTGCATTTAAAAACCCTCGACCTCCGCATTTCCGCGGGATGTACAGTCTCATCACTGATGAACGTGGGTGATGCATCCGGTTTGCGGTCAGGAGTGTACGTACCCTCCTGTCCAGGGCGTCAAGTTCGGTCTGAGTCCATTTGAGTATGCCGAAAGAGTACATCAAGACCGGCATGACCCAACCGTTGAAGGCGCGCACCTTGTTTCCGCCTGAAAGAAAACTAATTAATACCTTCTTCAGGCGACCAAAGAAGCGCTCCTTCAACGATTGCTTCATGTCAGCAACGTTGATGCCTAACGATTCCGACATACCCAAATACCTATAGTTTTCGGCCGAGGAGAGGGGTCTAAGGTGTATGGAGTCCGAGAGTTGGATTCCCTCGGATTCCATAATCTCCCCTCGCTTTACATGCATGACTGCACATTTGTCCACACCAAATTCCATACTGATGGCGCCACTGAATGTTTCAGTTACCTTCAGTAGCTCCATCAGTCGCAACTTGTTGGGGGCAAAGAGTTTCAAGTCATCCATGTAGAGGAGGTGAGATATGACCTGACCACCTCTCCTCAGCCTATAGCCCAGACCTGAATCCTCTAGCAGTGTGCTTAGAGGATTCAGCGCTAAGCAAAACCAAAGTGGACTTAAACTGTCGCCCTGGAATATTCCCCGTTTAAACCATACAGGCTCGTCATTCCCCTGGGTCCGTCGACATCCTGGGTAGCGAAGGACCGTCCTCCATTGCCCCATACACGACATCAGGAAGGTGCGCAGAGTTGTATCTACTTTATACAACTCCAGCACCCTCATGAGCCATGTATGTGGCACCGAGTCATAGGCCTTCTTATAGTCTATCCAGCATGTCGACAGATCCTTGCGGGATCGACGAACCTGTTGGCTTATGGCCATGTCGATGAGGAGAAGCTCCTTAGTACCGCGGGATCCGTTCCTACATCCATTTTGAGAGACTGACATAATTGAATTACTATCAATGTGTGTGTTAATTTTCGTTCTCAAAATGGATGTAAGAAGTTTATAGACCGTCGACAAACATGTGATCGGTCTATAATTCTTGGGTTCCGCGGGATTGCCTGACTTATGGAGCAGTTGGGTAACGCCTGTTGTTAGAAACCCAGGTAGCGACCCAGACTCTAGGGATGACTGGAATTGGGATGCCAGGCAAGTGTGCGAACTACTCAGCCATTTTAACCAAAAGTTATGCAGTCCGTCCGGTCCCGGTGATTTCCAGTTCGGTAACGGACGGACTGCTCTGGCTACGTCTAATGGCGTGATAAATACAGCATCCATTTCTGGTATAGTTTCACACACTCGCTCGACATCCTGCATCCAGCCAGCCTCAGTATGACAGACGGGCACCGACCAGATGCTGCGCCAGAATGCACTCGTGGCGGCATCATCCGGGCGGCACACGTCTGTCACATTTTGTTCAGGTCGCTCCCAAGCATTATATATAACTTTTCTATATAACTTTTTTTATTATATATTATTATTATTATTAATTGGTTTCTTTTATTTTCTAAAGTGGGATTCATCTAATAAGATATACACTTATAGGAAAAACATTGGTAGGTATGTTCCCAAATTATACTAATAGAAGTTTGTGATGTTATCATCTATATGATGACTAATAGCCGATTCATTAGATTAGATTTCCTTTAACAAATATAAAGAGAGGATTCTTGTAAGAATGCATTTCTAGCAGAGATATAAATCGATTTCAAGTGTTTTAGTAACTTAGGAGCTTCAAAGCTCTGGGATCTAACCAGTGTGGAATTTATGGAAAAGGAAATATTAAAAATTTCTAAGAAAAAAAAAAAAAAAAAAAAAAAAAAAAAAAAAAAAAAAAAAAAAAAAAACAAGTCTGTCGGGTCCGCTGGTTTATTATAATAATTTATAGGAAACTTATGACATTAAAGTATTCAGACAAACTCATGGAAATGGATTATAAGTTCCCATACTTTAGGACTCAATGGCTCAACTGACTCAAACCTTGAGAGTGTATTAATTTGCAGCATGCCTCCTTATCAGAAGTAAAACGCATACCTAATTTACCCTTTAAGAGTTCCATAATTATCACAACCCTTCCAACTTCTATCCTGTTCTAAAACCCTAAAATTCTGTAAAAGAACAACAACATAACATAACGCCTTGTTTCCCCAAGGGTTGGGCAGAAGTGTCCCTATAACTCCCTATGACTGCCTCGTTGGTCTAGTGGTCGCAAGCGCTACTGCTGAGCATGAGGTCCTGGGTTCAATTCCCAGGTCGGGCAAAGTGTTATTGGGTTTTTCTATCTGAAATTTCTCAGTAGCAGCCTGGAGTCAGGATTTGTGCCCGGTTGATGGCAATAGGCTCGCCCCCTATTACATGGGACTTAAAAAACATAACTGGCGAAATGTGGGTGAACCTGCTATAGGGACACTTCTGCCCAACCCTTCTGTAAAAGAAATAATATGTGTGTATGCTCACCTCGCGCCGCTTAATTGTGTAGTAGGCATCATCTTTGTTGGCTGCCTCGCCCACCTCCGGCGTCGGCTTCCCTGACCGGTACTTGCTCTTCTGAAACGTCATCTTCAAAGAACTCCTGTGTTTTTTCTTGTCACCCGCCCCTCTGTTACTGTTACTGTAACTTTATCACAGTTTTCAAAATCCCTGTAGTTTTTTTTTTTTGGATGTGTAATTATCATATATCTTCTCGTGGGGGGTGGCAGACTCTTACTGACTAAAACCCACCCGTGTTCCTTCAGTTGCCTGTATTGCCAGGAGCCACGGTAACCATTTCGGACAAAACCGCAACCCCGGCAGGCATCGGCCATATCGAACCCCATCAGCTGACATCTCTTTGAGGCGCGCGTGAAACACAACGCGCCGTCACATCAGGCTGGTCCTTATCGGACGGCGAACTCCTCATTGCTCACCGCAAGCCCGCGCCTATGGTGGCTGGGAATCGGCCTGCGACTCCCGACTGTATAGTCACCCCGAGCTTTCGTTGTCTTAGTCTTATTAGACAACATATCACCGTAAGTAGAACGTTAGTCGAACTGATGCAGGTCTATCTAAGTGCCCGAATGAGGCGCTGACTTATCTACAGATTTCCTTATTTCCGTCAGAAGTAACGTCCTTGCGGAGTGACTTCTCCAATATACTAATAGCGTCGGATTCTTTTAAGTGATACAAGGAAAGAGAACTCTTGGACTCTTTCCTTGAATTAAAACTATTCCTTTTAATTAGAGTGACTGAGTTTGGCATGTCGATATCGGTGGATTTCCTCACTTGAGCTCTCTTGACTATTGAAATAGCGGAGTTATTCTCAAAGCAACTCAGAACATTCTCCTTAACAAATGTTTTTTCTGGTAATCTTACAGGTTGAATATCTTTTAATGGCTTTATGTCGCCAGACTTCGGTATCAACACCACACCATTAGTCACCATCATTGGTTTCCCACCATCAGTGGCTTTGAACTCAATTTGTCTTTTCTTATCAGGTTCCTCAAATTCCTTTAATCTGTCCATGAGCTTGTCAATACTGGCCACGGGGCTACACTTGTAAGGTATCTCGAGCTTGGCGCCATCTATAGGTTTGTTAACTGAATCTTCCTCATAATGCAGCCTCATGACGACGTGTTCTCATTACTGATAGGAGATATTATATCCTAGTCTTTTACAGATGTCTCAGGAGTCCAGACCTTGTCTCCATTGTTGAGAGGTTTGGCTAGGCCATAAAATTTAGAAGCAGTCTCTGTCTGCACTTGATCAGGGGTGCTATCTGTAGTGACTGTAGTGTTTGTCTGAGAGACCATCTCTAGGTCACCATCAATGTTCTGGTCAAGGTCATTAATGAGGTCGTTGATCTCCTTCGTGAGCGTGTCGATGGTCTCTACCTTGTCGTCGGCCGCGTCGGCGGTGATGGTACTGATGATGCAGTTCTTAGGCGTTGAGGAGGCGAGGACCGGGGCCGGGGCAGGCGCGGGGCCCAGGGAGGGGACCAAGGGTCGCGACGCCGCCATCACTTTGCGCCCTCGACGCGCCTTCCTTATATTCGTCGACATCTCCTTAGAGTTGAATGTCTTGAACATACTAATCAATATACTACTACGAGCATCAAAAAGCGTATTATCAGTCTTTATTATCATTTTTTCTTCTATATCCTTGTCTTTTACAAGCATCTCAGAAATGGGCACATTGTCTCCATTGTTGAGAGGTTTGGCTAGGCCATAGAATTTAGAAGCAGTATTTGTCTGCATTTGGTCAAGGGTGCTATCTCTAGTGACTGTAGTATTTGTCTGAGAGACCATCTCCAGGTCACCATCATTGTTCTCGTCAAGGTCGTTAATGAAATCGTTGATCTCCTTGGAGAGCGTGTCGATGGTCTCTATCTTGTCGTCGGCCGCGTCACCGGTGATGGTGCTGGTGATACAGTTCTTGGGCGCGGAGGAGGCGAGGACCGGGGCCGGGGCAGGCGCGGGGCCCGGGGAGGGTGCCACGGGCTGCGACGCTGCCATCACTTTGCGCCCTCGACGCGCCTTCCTTATATTCTTCGACATCTCCTTAGAGTTGAATGTCTTGGACATACTAGTCAATATACTACTACAAGCATCAAAAAGCATATTATCAGTCTTCATTGTAATTTTTTCTTCTATTTCATTTGAATAAAAATCATCTAAGTTTATCATATTACTATTATCGTTGTCAGAGTCTAATGAACTACTTCTGTTTAAGCTCATTTTCTTATTTTTTGCATGTATGTTACTACTAGGCTCCGAGGGCTCAAGTTTGATTTCAGCTAATTTGTATTCAACAACAAGAGAAGGCACTTTTTCAATAGTCGAGATCTGTACATTATTTTCAATATCTATATCTAGGTCAGTCTTAGATTTATCTAGATTTTTGGTGAATTCCTTGCTGTCTGTGTCGTTGAGTGTCTCACTCATGCTTGAGTCAGACTCAATCTTATCTGAGCACTTAGATATCTCACTACCATCACAAGAGCATGAGCGTTCCCTCTTCAAGTTCTTACAGTTCTCAGGAGTCCCTGCAGTGTCTGAAGTCTTTGAATCTGAAGGCAGTCTCCGCCTTTTCTTCTGTTCCTTTATAACAACTTCACTCGGTAAGTTATTGACTTTCCTAGGTTTTCCACTGCGAAGGGTCTTTCCTTCAAACAATGAGGGACTATTGCTTCTTTCAGAGCACATTGAATAAGGGCTGGTGTGTGGGTCGAGCACCAGGTTACCTGGAGAGTCACCAAGTATTGTCTTCATGGCCAAGTCAGAGCCAAGTCTCTGCCTCCTCTCTGCAGTTCTGGGACTCGAGGTCCTTGAGTTGGGTGTAGTATCTAAACCTGGCTCCTTGATTTCAGAAGCAGGTATCAATGGGACGGTTTTTTTGTTTTGGGTCTCCTCAGTATTTATTACTTTCAATGCAGGCTTTCTTCCTCTCTTTGCAGTTTGTTTTATAACATTTTTAACCTTTTCTTTGACAACAATAGCTTTTTTGCTTCTCAAAGTTTTTCTGATATCCAAAGGTCTTTTCTTGACCACAGCTATAGGTTTACCTACAGGTTTTTTAGTTTCTTTGGACGTTTTAGGCTCGTCAGGGGTGGTTTTCTTGTCATCTTCATTAATGTCTGAGGCCTTCTTGCGGGCACAGGTCTTGGGTTCTATTACGGTGTCCTCATCGATACTCTTGTCTAGTTCCTCCTTAGTTTGTTTGGTTTTCATGATGGAATGTATGATGGGAGATGTCCCCGTTCTTCCGACATCAGGTAGAGAGGCTTGCGGTCAGCTTTGCTCCTGTTAGTTGATCTGAGCTTGATCAACAAGGTGCCCTGACTCTTTCCTGAATGTTTTTGTTTGCTGGTCTCTGAAGACTGACTCTCACCGTCTGTATCATGTAGATTGGTGTCAGTTAAGCTCTCTTCAGGACAAATATCACAACCACTGTCATCCTTGTTCAAATTACAAGTAGTTTTCAGTGTCTCTTAATCTTTGTGTTGGCACAACTTTCAGCCATAATACATCTCTATAGTGTGCCATCTGAACCTGGAAAGTGATAAGCATTCGTTAATTACCCTTATGGCCCTATAATTAGCAACCTGGTAATAAATATCACTTGTTGAAAAACATCAGAAATAACTCCTGACTTAAATTGGTTAAAACTGTTGTTTTTATATAAATAAATAGTTGTAACACTAAATGAACGCACTTTATACTCAATTCAATCGTGCCTACAGATCGTGGTAAACAAAAGCCAACGCGCGCTAATCAACAAGTCCACGCAATATTATGATACTTATTTCACATATTACGGTCTTATTCACCATTTATTTGGGGACTTTAAAATATATATCAAGTTAAATAAGAATCAAAATAACTTTTCAAATCTATCAAAACATATAAAATCGCGCCGGAAAATTCATGCATGCATTCGTGCCGTTTCCGCGGGTGACCTTCGCCACCTACAGCTGAGCGAGTGCGTATGCGCTATACGTCGATCGAACGTAAGCACCAAATCATTTCCCCGTGGCCACTGAGCACGTACCTAATTAGCTGTGGCGCAGCTCTGGAATGTCCTTACAAAATACTCACAATTTACCCAATGAAACCTCCAAAACCCAAAATAAACAGTTAATTGGATACACAATGCACCATAATAAACGAAAATGTTCAATATAAACTCGCGATTAAACTTAGAAAACGATTTTTGAAAAGCCCAAATGAGTGCAGGCGTCCGCAATGTTTCCTTCAAAACATTCTTCAAAACGAATAATTATTTCTTATTGCTCATGTATTTGTAATGTAGCAATTCCAATGATATTATAAAATATCATTGAGCAACTCTCTATTCGCTTTTCAAAATGGCGACGGTGTGGCGATCGCAGTGCGTGTTTGCGCGACTTTTTGCTGGAAAAACTGGACAAATCCTGAACAACGCAACAGATTTGGGTACAAATCTTGGTCCGGGATCACAATCGGTAATTATTTAAATAAATTTTCACTCGCGTCGAGTCGTAATCTCACTTAAACCGCGACATGTGACAGAATTATGGATGGACACCCTTCCTCACAAGTTTCGCGCGGCTTCAATATTTTTTTTGTGACATTAAATTTATTTTCAGAATAACTTTGATTAATGATCCGTAATTAATTAAAGACTATTTCAGACCATGGTGTCCATTTGGTTAGTAACAATATTCTTATAGACTACAACCACACATAAAAGAAAGTTAACTCAACAGAAAGTTAGCTCAATCACTACTGTGCCATTCCATGACAAATGGCGCAACAATGATTGATGTAATTACAGTCCAGCCGACTAGCGATCATGCTAAGGATGCTGTTGGCGCTGCCACGTACTCTACGCACCAGGGATGCGCACCTTTTACGCATCATAGCGTAAAAGCAGTCTAGGCGACGTTCAGCAAACATTCCTGATGCACTACCAGAATCCCGCAGCCCCATCAGCACCCTGAACGCATTATTTAATTGGACTCGGAGGGCACTGTAAGACTTTTGAATATACTCGGCCCACAGGCTGCACGTGTAGAATGATGTACAATAAGACCTAAAAAGTGTAATTTTGACTTCCGTCGAACAACGTGCAAACCTGCGAGCTATCATGTCCGACCGCACTGCCAACGCCCCCGTTCCTTCTCAATGTCATCATTGTCCTTGAGGTCAGGGGTAAGCATATGTCCTTAAATTTGGACATTCTACGCAAAGCTGTACCATTAAGCGTAATGCTGGGAAACAGGTTACCTGTACTGTTTCCTCTGGCCTCAAAGACCATGACTTCACTTTTGAGTGGATTATATTTTAATCCGTGTTGCTCGGCATATACTTCCCAGATGGTAAACAGTTTCTTAATGCCACATACCGATGCACTCAGTAGCACCATGTCATCAGCATAGCTTATGTTGCTTACATTCATTCCGTCTATATGACAACCTACCCGGGTGCTACTGAGTGCCACAATCAGATCGTTCATATACAGGTTAAATAGGGTTGGCGAGGACAATCCCCCCTGCCTCACCCCGCACCTCAACCTGTACGATTGCAACATGGTACCCGACCAACGCACGCCATTGACCTGGTTTCCGTACCAGTACTTGCAGATTTGTATGAGTTCTATTGGTAGATTAGTGTTTTCTAACTTTTTCCATAGAATATCATAGGAAACCAGGTCAAAGGCTTTCGAAAGATCAAGGAAGCATGCGGGAACTGATTTTTGACGTCTTGTGTAGTATTTGACAGCATGCTTAACACACAAAACTGCACTTTCAGTCCTCCCCGGAAGCCGAACTGATTGTCATGAAGTCCAATGTGTTTGGTCCGCTGTGAGTCCAATATGCTGTCAAATACCTTCGATACCACTGTGGCAAGAAAGATAGGCCTGTAGTTGTTCCCATCTGATAGATCAGCCGTCTTATTTTTAACGATAGGTATAACAATGGTTTTAATCATCTCTTCAGGCCGATATAAAGGTTAAACAGCATAACCAACAATCTCGGTAAGTGGGGTCCAGCATGCTGAAGATGTTCAATGCTCAACCCGTCATGGCCGGGAGATTTACCTCTTCAGTGATTTGATTATCAACTTCACTTCACTAGTTGTACATCCCCAAAACCTATCTTTTCACAGTGCTTAACATTGATCACCGACTGCGAGAACCCCAATGACGATTTGACAGTAAAATGTTGTCGAAACAGATCTGGTTTTAAGCGTAGATACACATAAGGAGTAACCGGTTTTCTATTAAGTTTGTTTGTAGCTTTCCAAAAAGATCGAAAATCATTTTTTGAGGGATGAGAGGCCAAAATATCCATTTTTACCTGTTCTTCATGGTTCTGACACCACCTCAGTCGGTTCTTAAAGTTTTTCCTGGCCTCACACATCTCGTTGTAAATTGCACCTGAATTTGGTTTTCTATACCAACACCACAAATAAAATGTCTGCTTAGCTTCCCTGTGTGCCTTGCCAGCATGTAAGTTCCGCCCTGCAACAGGTTTCTTTTTCTTACCTAAATGTTTACCATGTTTGCCACAATGCTGCCTCTCTTTATTTTAAAAAATTGTTATACAAACTGTCAATAACTTGTCTATGCTGCGAATATTACAAGTGTGATCTATACATTTTATATAATCAAAATTTTATTCTGCACATAAGCCAAAAGCTCACTTATAACCATATTACTACTAACGCACTTCACAGCTGTCGACATTTTTAACACATATCGCATAACCGGGACCACGCTCGCTAGCAACCGCTGTGCGCGCGTGATTGAGAAGTAAGTTTTAATATCAATTAGATGTTATTTAAGGATTTATGATTAGAGGTTATTACTTTACGTATGATTTTAAATTTATTTCAGAGAAGGGACTTTTTAAAACTTTTGTACAATTATTTTTTCTGTTTTGTTTTAGGCCATATTATCAAGAA